>BSBN01001182.1:1354198-2708397 GCA_027924645.1 Cunninghamia lanceolata | reverse complement strand
CAAAGAAGTTAAGGACGAAAATTATGAAACTCAATTATGTGCACATTTAATCAATCCTAAAACTAGCCAAACATTAGAAGAGAGTTGCAAATGGTTCCTGATTCATTGGTGTGTGCACGATTGTATATCCCAAAACTTTTGGCATAGATTGTACATGGTCTTTGATGAGTGTCCTTCTAATAACAATGAGGTGCCACAATATTTCTTGAAGAAACTCTATTGTGAGTTCGTCCTCAACCAGATTCCTAATTACTCGACATTCAGGAGTTCTAAGGCAGAGGTGGTGGCTCTGCCCAAGATAGATAGGGGCAAATCGAAATCAAAACTGCATACCTAGACCCCTCATGAAGACAACACATATCTCACTCCCTTCGACTTTGAAGGAGAGTGTTGACGTGGAGACACTGCATTCATTGAGTTCTTAATGATCTTACCTAGGCTGATGAGGATGAGAGTAGTAGGCGTCGTTGGTCCCCAGATCTTTGCAGTTCATGTGGGAATTTGTGTGATTATGGGACCCAAGACTCTTTGCATGTAGGCAATCCAGATGATGTTGCATAGTGTCACGACGCTGTGACACATGGGCAATAGCTAGTGATGGACACATCCATATTGGATGATATTACCCTCACATATGTTGTCTTGCAGGAAATGTTTGGTATTGACTCCCAGGTAATTTTTTACAAGGTTCAACTTGATTTAATATATTTGTATTTGAATTTTCTAATTAATTATATGAGTATCTATATTATAAGTCAAAATTAATGTATGTAATTGTCTGCACTATGAAATTCCAAGGTCAAAGTATTCATCCTGCATCTGTTAGCCGTCTAGTGCAGGGTTATGAGAGAAGGTCTAGTCAACAGGTATGTGATTTATCACAAGATCATAAATATAGTACATATATCAATGGTAATCTCATTTAGTGATAATTTGATGATGAATAGGGAGCTTCACCACCACCACCACAATTTTCTTGGTCCCCTCCACGTAGAAGCACTTTCACTAAGGTAAATTTTACCATTTGTAAGAATTATGCATTTAAATAATGTTATGTATCTATTCTGGTCAAATAACCTTGAACTCTATTTTCAGATGTTGAATATGGAGACTCCTCCTCATCTTCATCAGTCAACAGAGGTTGGCATTGTTGCAGCTATTTTGTTTGCAGATCCTTTGACCGAGGTATGAGCCAGTAACATGTAAATGTCATTTTGTATTTCTTGTTTTAACTCATGTCATTTAATGTACATAAATGATATTCATGTTTACTCAATTTTGCTTCTTCACGCTTCTCACAGGAGGTTACAACTCCAACCCGTCCAGCTATAGATGAAGAGAGACAAAAAATGATCGAGAGGGATCACTAGCTAGCGATAAGTGATTGATTACATATGCCATGTTATATATTTCATGTTTTCTTTATTAATGTGGATATTGTTTGATTGTATTAAAGGTGGAGCTTCAAAAATCTCTATCGAGGAGGTCTAGTCAAGGGCAGAGAGAGGATGAGTTGCTAATTGACTCTCCATCTTCACAGCCAAGCAAGATCCATCAATTATTTGATAGCAGTTCATAGGAAATTTGATTTTGGGAACTTTTTTTGTATGCCTATATGGCTTTGTATACATACTTTTGTATTTTACGTAAATGGATTAATATATGTTATTTTCATACATTATGTATATGACATTTTACATTAATTATAATATGATGATCAATTATGGTTACATGATATATATTGTATCATGCTTAAAAGTTTTGATATTGCGTACATGTTCTTTAATGTTTCCATGAAATGATATTATGTTCAATTATAGTTCAATATATGTGTCAAGTATGGTTTGATTAATTCAAATATTTTGACAACATCCTTGCAAAATACATTTTGTGCATATCTTGTAATCATTGCATTCCATGAGATTGCATATCTTTGAGGCATCATGTCAAACAATTCATGCGTCTTGTCTATGCTTCCACACTTTACATACATGTCTACAAGGGCAACTGCAAAGACAACATGTGATAAAATTCCTATATCCTTTATGCTTTGATGGTTATCCACACCTTATTCTGAAGATCCCATTTTGGCATAAGCAAGGAGGATGTTGGATAAGCCTGTCGAATTTGGCTTGAGACCTGCCAATTGCATTTTCTTGAAAGTTTCTTTAAAGCCTTATCAAAAAATTCATTTTGTGCATATCTTGCAATCATTGCATTCCATGAGACAACATCTCTCTGAAGCATCATGTCAAATAGTTCACATGCCTTGTCTATGCTTCCACACTTTGCATACATGTCTACAAGGGCAGCTGCAAATACAAAATCTCACAAAATTCCTATATCCTTGTTATGGAGTAAAAAGTGGACACGTCTTTTTACCTCCTTGTTTAGCTCCTAGGTCCCCATGATTACATTATACATTCTAACTATTCATCCCAATGCAAAATCCCCTGAAACCAATGTAAATTGGGAACAAGGGGCCCGTATTCTATCTTACCTCAGACCAAAAAGGAGCCTTGGGACTTGGGCACCCGCATCCAAGTCTTCCCTGATTGGTTGGGGCAAATTTAAATGGATGTCAGCATAAGACCTTTAAAAAGGTTTCTTTCGGTTAATTTGATGAATGTTAGCTGGAAAGAATAGATAAGTGTGTTTTTGAATTCATTATGAACCTAGATAGAGATAGCCAACTTGAAGCATTGGAGTAAAGAGCATTCAAAGCATTCATTGTGATTCTAGAGTAGATTTGTATTGTCATTGTGTGTGTTGTTATAGGTTTGAAGTTATCATCTATCTCTCCTTATGAGTTGAAGAGCATTCATCCTACTAAGGGTTTCATCACATAGGTGATATCATTGTTGTTCATCATCACTTGATTTCATCTTATTGATTTGTGTTTAGCCTCTGCCCTACAAGGGCACGCTCTCTTTATCAACAACTTTGGGAAGCTTGAATGCTATCTCAGTATTTGACTGAGGCAATTCCCTAAACACCATAATCCCCAAACCCCTTCTCTTCTCCTTATGTGAAGGTTACAGGTGCGAGATTCAGAAAATGAAGGTACAAGAAGACTAAGCAAGAATTAGGGTTTTAGGATATGACAGTTTTTGGGAATATTCCTCTGTGAAGGACTTGGACACTTTTGAAATCATCCTTCTGCCTTAACAGACTTTAGATCTAGCATCGGGGCAGTCTCTGTAGCATTTCTCTAGTTTACAACTTTCAAAGATTCCAACTTCCAAGACTTGGGCACCCTCGAAATAGTCCTCTGACACCTCCACTTTTGGGACACAGGTTCTAGCATCGTACTGATCACTCCTATGCAATTAGTTTCTAGATATCTATTGTACATCTTCTGTTATTATCATATCTTCATAGAACTAGGGTTTTATGTATCATTGACCTAGGGTTTGTTAAGAAGGCTTGATTAAATCTGATATTTTCATAGCACTCTTTAGTAGAAGATCTATAGCTAAGTCCACCTCCATTTGGTAGTGATTTGGCTCAGTCTTGTCCTTGAATGTTATTGTCAAAGAGGGTTTGATCTAGTGTGCATGCTAGTCTCATCATTCACCTTTCTCATATATAACATTTTTGGTGAACTCGTAGCTTCGAGAATTTTCATCTTGCTAATAGTTCAAATTAGATCTTGTATTGATTTCATTGCATATATATCAAATATTCAATTGCAAATCTTGCATGATCTTGAGAAAAATACATATTTAGGCTTTAAAAATCTAACATTTTGGTTAAATGTTGCATTAGGGTTTCAAATATTCTTTTGCATGATCATGTTAGTGACAACAAACATTCATTAAATCTGATTTGATATGGTATTCTTACATCATTCCTTATCCTAGATTTCAAAATTCTTATATTTGTAATTACACATTGTGTATTTCAACATAAGAACATAACTTTCCTTTCACATTTTGCAATACATCTTAAAGAAATCTATATTTGCCTTTGTGTGCAACACTTAAACATTAGGATTACTTGGTTTGTAGTGACACTTGTGCATTCCCAATCTTTGCAAAAAGCATCAAAAACCCAGTTTCCTCAAATTAAGTGCCTTGTTTTTCAAAAGTCTCACATACATGGCATCCAATCAAAACAAGGGTGGTACGGTTCCTCCCTGATCTAATAAGAAAATGAAGGCCCCTAAACTCGTCATATCATTCACACCACATGAGGTCACAATTAGAGACATTGATGGCCCTCTTTACATTATAGTAAGAATAAGTGGAAATCCTACAAGAGGAGTTCTTATCGATCCTAATTTTATGACAAATGTGATAACCGAAGAATTCTTATACATGCATGAGTTAGCACAAGATACCTATGATCCTACGAATATAATGATCAAAGCACATAATGGTTATTTCCTCTAGGCTATTGGAAAGATAAAACTCTTGATTAAGGTGGTTGAAAAAGTCTTGGAAGCTTCATTTGTTATCATTCCCACTTTAGACCTCTTTCATGTGAAACTAGGACATCCTTGGATGAAATCCATGAAACAATTCCTTCTACCATTTAGAAGTGCTTAAAAATCCCTCATAAAGGGTGTGTGCATGTTATTCATCATAGTGGATGGACACCATTAGCCACTCGTGGAAATTTCAATTTAGATTATTTTTGGCCACAACCACTTGAAGCAAATCAACCTCGACAAGATCAATTCTTCCTAGCATATCAAAAATCCAAAGCAAAGAAGATAACTGAATTATCATATGGCAAGAACACTCTTGGACCCTCTTGGTCCTCTAAGGCTACAATTCCTCCTATCCAACAAATAGAGAGAAAAAAGAAGCTCGAGTTGAAGGATTCACCTAGATTGAAAGGAAAAGGAATTTTTGCCGAGGTTCCTCCTCCAGCATCCTTACAAGGATCGGGAGATAACCTTTAAGAGCGAAGATATATATCACAAAATTAGAAAATCAACTTTGTACCGGCTTCCTCTTCTAAAATGTCAAAGAATGTGGAAAATCATGAACTTTCAGTGGTAGACAAAGAAGCTCCCTTGGGTAATATAACTAACAAGACAAGAAGAAATAGGAATGCAAGGGAAAGAAGAAGAAAGCGACAAGCATTAGCCCAAAAGAAGTCTCCACAAGAAAAGAACATCCACCGAATGAAATGGAAATAAAAGAAGAGTTAAAGGAAGAAATTTCAAGTTGGGCCATAGTACCCTATGTACCTATTTCTTCTCAAATTCAAGATTGGGAGGAAGATGATTTGCTCAAAGATAACTGCTAGTGCGGTTGCATTTTATCACAGGTAAGTATTTCTCACCCATTCAACCACCTTTGGTGTAGCACCTCTTTGAGTTTCTCTCACAGGTGGCCTCCTCTTATGTGTTGTGTTGTGTTCCCCCATGTAGTGTTAAATATTGTTTAGGTCTCTTTGGATGACCCTTGATACTCTAGTAAGGTCAAGGATACAAGGAGATCGCCTCTATTGTGACTTTTCTTCTATTTGTTTCTCTATTCTTCTATTCTCCTCTCTCTTATTGCAATTGTTGTGTGTGGTGTCTTGGGGGCATAACATTGTGGAATTGTCTTGGGGGCATCTTCCCTTGTTGTAAATCTAAGTCACTTTTGTCTCCTCTCTTATTTTTTTATGTTTTCATTCTTTCATGGCTCTACTAGTCGGTGGATGACGATAACAAATAAATATTGATAAGGACCGTACATCCCTACAGCAAGAAAATAAAAATGGACCTAATCCATATATTAAGATGGGGTTAATATGTTACTAACGCTTGACTAGTAGAATCACTTTGTGTTGTGATGTGATCATGTATCGTGTTGTGAAATTCTTGTAACAAACCTTTGCAATACTCTAAATCTGCCTCTAGGCACTTTGGAATGTTTTGTATCTCACTTTGTAGCTATACTCGGTTCCGAACCCACAAGTGTAGCTTTGGTTTATTAAGTGGTATGTTGCCTTATTTCTGTTTCATGAGGTGATTTGGTTGTTATCTTAGCTTAGATTTTCTAACCAAAGCTTATATATTATTGATCAATAATTGTTAGCAAATGATATTGATGTGTTCTATCATGATTGTTGGGAAGAATTCAAAGATTGTAAGCAAATGCCACTTTGGGGCATGGGATTTGGGAAAGCTCTTGTTCCCTTGCATGTTTTCAACCTTACCTTAAACATGATTGCTACCAACAAGCGAGATCAAACACTTTAAGGTGGGGGCATATTATGCTTGATTATTTTAGACATTATTGATAAAGCATGTTTGCATATGCTTCTTTTTCACTATAAGGCATCTCTACAATGCTGGTGGGGTTGAGTACTTTGTTTTGTTTTGCGTATACCTCCTTTTCACTATAAGGCATCTCCATGATGCATGTGGGGTTGTATACTTTGTGCACATTTTTCTTTTTCACCGTAAGGCATTTGCGCGATGCAGGTGGGGTTGCATTTTGAAAGCCTTTCTACGGAAGGTGGGATTGTGTATTCCCTTGAGTGGTTGCACATCCTTTTAAAAGTCCTCTGTGGAGGTGAGGTTGGATATTGAGTTATTCACCCTTAAGCGTGTCTCTGTCGATTGTGGTAGCGTAGTTCAACCATCAGGTGTGTTTGGTGTGTTTTAGATAGTGGAGCGTAGTGATGAGTTCCTCCCTATCGCCCATGTCTATTATGTTTAAGACGTATAGTGTGTCGATGATATACTCTACAATGCTTGTGTATTTTGTGTGTCTTGCGTGTTTTAGTGGCGGTGCGTAGCGATGAGCTCCCCCATGCTATGTGTTTTGCATGTTTTGTGGTGGCACATAGCGATGAGATCCCCCTCATGCTATGTGTTTTGTGTGCTTTTGATGGTGACGCATAGCGATGAGCTCCCCCCATCGCCTAGTTAGGGTTACATAATTGTTTAATCATGTCTTCTCTTTGTGTCTTGCATGACTGTGTTCATCTCTTCTCCGTGTATTGCATGCCTTTCACTGTCTTCTTCATGTATTGTGTGCTTCTTCATTGTATTCTTTGTGTCTTACATGACTATAAAGTGTTTTCTTATGTTTGCCTAAGCTTGGGGGCTAGAAATGGTCTTCCAAACTTAAGGTGTGTCTTCGCTCTAGTGTTTGACGTGCTTTGACTATACTTTAATGCATGTAATGATCGTAAGATCATACACACATTAAAGTGGGGGCTAAATGTTATGGAGTAAAAAGTGGACACATGACTTTTTACCTCTTTGTTTAGCTCCTAGGTCCCCGTGATTACATTATACATTCTAACTATTCATCCCAATGCAAAATCCCTTGAAATCAATGTAAATTGGGAACAAGGGGCCCATGTTATATCTTACCCTAGACCAAAAAGGAGCCTTGGGACTTGGGCGTCCCTGATTGGTCGGGGCAAATTTAAATGCATGTCGGCATAAGACCTTTAAAAAGGTTTCTCCTTGTCGGCTCTTTCGATTAATTTGATGAATGTTAGCAGGAAAGCATATATAAGTGAGTTTTTGAATTCATTATGAACCTGGATAGAGATAGCCAACTTGAAGCATTGGAGAAAAGAGCATTAAAAACATTCACTGTGATTGTAGATTATATTTGTATTGTCATTGTGTGTGTTGTTGCAGGTTTGAAGTTACCATCTATCTCTCCTTATGAGTTGAAGAGCATTCATCCTCATAAGGGTTTCATCACATAGGTGATATCATTGTTGTTCATCATCACTTGATTTCATCTTATTGATTTGTGTTTAGCCTCTACCCTGCAAGGGCACACTCTCTTTATCAACAATGTTGGGAAGCTTGAATGCTATCTCAGGATTTGACCGAGGCAAGTCCCTAAACACCATAACCCCCAAACCCATTCTCTTCTTCTTGTGTGTAGGTTACAGGTGTGAGATTCAGGAAATGAAGGTAGAAGACCGAGCAAGAATCACTAGTAGAATTTGGCAAATAAATGACTACATGACTAAAACTTTTAGTCACGACAACTAAAAATGACTAAATTCTACTAATTTTTTGCAACACAACTATAAATGACTAATTAATGACTAATTTGATCATCGGGTAAAAAACACAACTAAATAATTAGTTACACAAACAAAAATGATTAAATAATTAGTCAATATTTCCAATTGGAAAGAGGGAAATTTTTTTGATGAAAAATAATTCAAACAAAATAAACCCCTGTATCATCATGTGACAAAGAAGAGTTTTCAAAATATGGTGAGGTAGAGTTAAGCTCTAGAAAAGGTTTTCCAATTGAAATTAGAGGTCAAGGGTTCTAATGGAGGCAGTAATGGATCTGATGCGAAGAATGCCGCCTACGCAATTACAAAATGCACTCAATAACTTGCTGGATCTCCTTCTCGAGCACTCCGCCAAGTTGCTTTTGCGTGTCGATCAGCCCCTCCAGGTAACCCCCATTTTCTCCTTTTATCTATCCTCTCATTTTTCCTCATCTACCTAATGCTCATCCCTTTCTGAAGAGTATTCAATATGCTCCATTGTTAAAATGGGGTTTGATTTTTCTTAATTGGGGTCATCTTAGGTGGTTCATCTTGGCTTAAAATGCCCAAGTGATGAGCTTGCAAATCAATCTAGGGTTTCTAGCTTTTTTTTTTTTTCTGTGATATGGAAGTCACCCTTTCAGATGTTTCTCTCCCTGATGATCGTCTAACTAAAATGTCCTTTTAGCATGATGATTTTCCTTTCATGGGAAAATTCATGGGAAGAAGACTAGATTTCTTTCTTCTTCAAGTCTGTCGAGGATATAGAGTTTTCTCAAACAAGGGTCGTGATATTTTTGGCAAATTTGGGTTGTTTTTATGTCCTCTGGCAACCATTTTTAGACCTAGATCATCTCTTTTTCAAAGGTTCCCTTTTGGATCCCATTTCTACAACCTCCCTCTGGTTTGTAGAGAAGCGAAGATAGTTCAGTTGCTTGCAAAGAGGACCAATGCTAGTCACAAGTTGCATAGTGCATCATAATGATTGCCTTACACCCTATGCAATTGTTAGTAGCTAGACGACACAACCAATTTTAATCATCAATATCAATACTATAAAATTATATGCTTCTGTGCACCATGCAAATGATACTCATGCTTCCTAGCACTCGAAAGCACTCATTGCCACATGTTTACTTGCATTTAGCACATCTAAAAAACTAAACAAAATATAAAGGGCACTTGATAGCAAGGTTCCCCTTCAAATTTAATTCCAAAACCCAACATACAATTAGCAAAATTGCCCCTCAGATTTTAGCTCTATTATCCAATTAATTTACCCTCAAAATTATCAAGCCTAACAATTCAACAATATGACCTCTCAAATTTCAACTCTAAAATCTATCAATTTACTATGCAAGATAACAATTCTTTAGGTTCTCAAGTCCTTATCTTTCCACTTCCTTTCATTCAGAATCATATGGTCATTGGCTTCTCAGGTCTTTATCTTTCTACTTTATCACATACTTGCATTATCATGTCATAAGATCTCTAACACAATACCATGGATGTCTCAATGCCTCTCGTATAAAGGCAAATAGTTAAAAAAAAACAACAAAGTAAGAAACATACTCAGCAAAAGTGATGACAAATTGGCACATTATCTTCTCATTTTTTGTACAGTTGAGAACATTCCAAATGTTTTAAAATGTCAAATTCTTTTATACATCAAATGACTCCTCCAAATTTTATTACTTTTTTTAAAAATAGAAAGTTCATAGTTTATAATACTAAGAAATCATCAATCTTTTTGCCATTTCTATGATCTGAAACTCAAGAAAGAATAAAAAATAACAAAGTCAATTAATATGGCAGCCTAAAATAAAATACAAGGAAACAATGATTACAACCTAGTTTGAATTCTTTCCCAAAATTTTGAATCGAGAGTAAACCACTAATGATAAGAAACAATAATAGGAAACATGATTTACAACCTGGTCCCCACAAATTGTTGACACAAAGCAACCTAAAGAAAAAAGAAACTAAAAGATGACATTTTTAAATAATCAGAGATCTATAATTGTTTAATTATGATTAAGTACATGTGCATGCTAAGCCTTCTCTGTATGACGCACAATACTGGCATGCCCAATGTGTTGATGATTACCACCACCATGAAGATGCTCAACAAGATTCATTGCCACACCACGAACCTTGGGCCAACAATTTCTTTTGACCCTATATTTGTGATATGCATTACCAGCTTTGAGCATTGGCTTTTATGTCCTTCCACCACCAATAACCTAACCAATCATGGCTCTGCAACTACTTGGCACAATCTTCTTAGCTCCAGATGGAAGCTTTACCCTGTAAATTGAAACCAATTTCCAAGACTCGTCAAACAAGGCTATTAAAAATATGCAAAATAAAAAATTACACAAATTTGAACATTAAGAGAGAACTTAGATAATTGTTCCAAAATTATTTCTATTACCTTTGGAATAATTGCATTTATCAGCTCATTGTAACCTTGGAAAAAAAATTAAGCATAGAAATATGCCATAAGTCTCCACAAGGTGTACACCTAGAACTCAAAATAGTTTGAAAATAATTTAGAAAAAGCCACCATCCATAGGACATCACAACAGATGCATAACATGTTTGTTGCTAGCCAAAAAACAAGATGATAAACTAAAATGATAATGAGTCAAGGGGAACATCAAGAAGTAGTACATTCAAATTAAATTTCAACCAGCTGCTAAACGAGCACAACCCACTTTGACTTGTCATAAGTTCAAAATATTAGAACAGGTACATTTTTATGTTTTTAAAGGTGACAACAATCCAACAATGGATCAAATGTTTTAGATTGAAATGTAATAGAAATGCATTGCAAATGACAGCAATCAAATTTGAAATTACTCAGCTCATAAAAGAATAGTGGAGAAAAGGCAGGAAAAGTATTCTTTGATTTGATTGGGCCAATGAGAAAATATTGTCTCAAAAATTCAACTATATCACCATGACTTGTTCCCTGCCGCAGTACCGCAAATTGTTTCTTTGACCATCATGAGACCACAGTATACTAAACATCACTTGAAGCCTTTCATTGCACTACAACACTCTTTCATTGAAACTATCGCGGGGCCATGGTATTCAACACTTAGATAACTTAAACTCCTTATATACCACAACCCTCACTTGAGGCTGTCGCAGGGGCGCAGTGTACTATTTTCCTCTGCTCCTTATCACATTACCGTCGGTTATTCTCTTGACTGCTGCGGGATACAGTGAAGTATCACATGCCACTTAAATTTATACCACTAGCCCGCTACTTTGTTTTGAGACCGGTGCAGGGCTGCGGTAATCAATCTTTGCATACCGCGATGCCACAAGTGCAATCTCTTCATGCCACAGGATAACGATAACTGCTCCCTTGTTGTCCTTGGTTCCCGCACACTCGCCAAGACCTTTTGAGTGACCTGCAGGACTGCGGTGAGAGACAAAAACACATCAATGGTAAAAAATACAAATATCTTCACATGAACTTGGTATGGGGTGCTTATGAATGACTCTTGGAATAATTTTAAAAGAATTATGGATCCCTAAGATGGATTTATGGAAGGAAATTTGCATGAAACTAAGTGGGACTATGAGAATTTTGAATGGTCCTAATGCAAGAATACAAACCTTTCTATTCTTGTCTTGGTTGGGCCATGTACAGGCTTGTTATGGATTCGATTGGGTTTCTAGAAGTCTATCTATATAGACCTTACAAATGTCTCATAAACCCTTAGAAAACTTCACAGACCCTTAAAAAGCTTGTGCATACCTTTAATGACTTGATAGAGTTCCTAATGATCATGCAAGATTTCTCATGGTTTATGCAAGGTCCTCCACTAGGAGGACCTAGTCTTGCTTTAGGACCTCTTAATGGCGAGTGGACATCACCTTAACAACCACTAGTTCCTTATCCAGTTGCTGCTCCAAGTAAATAATATCATTGTTGATGGTGAACTTTTAGTTGTATTTCACCTATTATGAAACCATACATACTTAAGTTTGTCATGCTATTCAAAGGTAAAATTTTAAATCCTAAATGAAACATTATGGGCTGATCTGTAACTTATATAATTATTGAAAGATTGGAGTTAAATATAAGGCCTTAGTTGCTTTTGGTCTTTGTCTTTTGGTTGAATCAGTATCCAACAAAAGCAATGCATGCTTGCTGAAGCAATGAAGTATTTTTTGAAAATTTTGGTCATTTCTTTTGGGTTGAGTGCTTTTGTAGAGTTTGTAGCCTAGGGCCTAGGCTAAAATCTTGAGTTTGGGAAAATCAAATCAAAATCTTATGGATTTGATTATTGGGTTGGGAGTTGTATATATGTAGCTGAATCTAAGTCTTAGTGATAGTTTTTGATGTTTGTAGCTAGAACTCTATGAGGTATCAGTCCCTGAATGTTCATTTATCAAATGTATGTATAGATGTGTATAACCTATAGAACATTATAGGAGAATCACTGTAGAAGATGAATTGACTCCACATGCTTCTTAACTAACCCTGTTTCATTTCATGAACCATGTGTCATAGGTCTAGTTGGAGGTAGTAGAGTTGGTGGAATGGAGGGTGTACCTTATCCACCTATTTATTCAAGTAGAAATGTTACAAGTTCTACTTCAAATCGCTAAATCCTTCACAAAAACTTCTGCACAAAATTCAATAATGAAGAATTTATGCACAAATTCTCTTTTGAATGATGCACAAAGCCTCCACCGCAACACCACACTTTTGTTGGGCCTTGTGGTGATGCAGGTGATTCCCACATCACTGCAAGGCCCAACAACAGTGTGGTGTTGCGGTGGAGGCTTATCACCCGCATCACCACAAGGCCTAGCAGCAATGTGGTGTTGCGATGGAGGCTTTGTGCATCATTCAAAAGAGAATTTGTGCATAAATTCTTCATTATTGAATTTTGTGTAGAATTTTTTGTGAAGGCTTTGGTGATCTGAAGTGGAACTTGAAACTACAATATCTGATAAAAATCACTTCCAAATATGCTTTTGATGGATGTTCATATCCTCATCCAAAGATCCAATTCACACACGGGTAGGAAGGACGCTTTCAAAGGTTGAGGAGTTGAGCTTTACACCCACTGGTTGCATTTTATTAAAATTTTCTAAGGACTTTTTAGAAAAACCCATTTTAAACATATCCTTTAATCACGACATTCCATGATATCACATTTCTTTGAGGCATTTTTTGAAACAGTTCACTTGCCTTGTCTATGCTTCCACATTTTCATGTATGTCTAGTAGGGCACTTGTAACTACAACATATGACAAAAAAATCCCCGCTGTTATGCTTTAATGGATGTCCCTTTGTTATTACTAGATATTTGATGTAGTGCACATTATTATAGTGCAAGCCTATTTTTTAGATTGTTTCATTTACCATCACCAATATTCTCCACAAGAACATTGTCCCTGTTTAAAATGATGGTAATGGTTCACATCTCTCAGAACAATTACTCTTGCAACAATCTTGGAGATGAATTTAGATGCAGTGTGAAAATCAGAACATACTTGAAGGTTCTTAACAACTCTAATGGTTGTACCAGGGGCCATGTTTAACAAACCAAATGTAATTGCTAACTTTTCACTATGATGGCAGATAAATGATTCTTTTTTCTTCTATTCCACAACATTAAGTAAAAGTCTTGAATCTAGAAATACCCTACTACCTTCATTTGCCAAGCCAATTTCTCTAATTTTGCATAGCTCTCCCATGTTTGTGGATGTGATCTGTCTCCTACACAAAAAAAGCATGTACCATTTTATGCCCTTTAATCCAACTACATGCAGGTATCTTTTTAATTCCTCTATCTTTCATCAATCTCCTTACTATTTGAACCTCACCACACCTGCCCGCTTTTGCACATATGTTTTAGAGAAGAACATAAGTTGCAGCATTTTTAGGATCCAACTTATTAAAAAGCAGTGTTGCTGGAATAATTAGTCTACATTCAAATTCTGAATTCTGGGAAATTATATACAGTAAATAGATTGATGGTTGTTTGGATAGTGAAATTAGCTTTCTTAGAAATTAACTGAAATATCTTGTCTTGAAATATCTAGAAGGATTATTTTAATTAAAGAGGATTTTGTGGTTATTTTTGTAACAATGATTTTACAATGTAGCTAGCTTGCTATTTTCATTCAAGATACAAGTCATCAAAGTCAAGCACATACCAAGAAGATTGTACTCTACTTCAAACCCTCAACCTCACTTAGTTTAGTCTGCTTACATGGGGATATTAAGGAAGTTGCTAAACAATTAATATATTTATACTGCTTATATATATCATTTGTTGTCTGTGAAGTAGAATCCTGTGAGATCCAATATGGCAGTGGATCAATATCCGGTTTCTTAAGTAAAGATGATGCACAGTTGGGAAACTTGTTGTGAAACATCAGGTTAGTAATTTTTGGATGTTAAGGCTTCCCAGTTAGATATCAAAGATCTTTTCTCATCAATTTAATTTGGAATTTATGTATAAATGGATTCTTTCATGGTGCAGGTCTTTACTGAGACAACACATGAACCATGGTTGACATTTTTGTTGTCTAAGTCTGATGGCATTCTTGGGCTTGGTTTTCAGGAAATTTTTGTTGATAATGTTGTTCCAGTCTAGTTAGTGTTGATAGCCTTCATTCTATAATGTCAACTTCATTCTATAATTTGAGCGTATCACCTTTATTAAACTTTGAACAAGGTTATGAAATCAAGGGTTCAATATGCATATTTCAGGCCTATGTTGAACACTCTGTTTAAGGCATTTGTTGACAAGGCTACAACTTTTAATTGATTTATCTTTTTGTTGTGTTTGGACTTACTTTTGTAAACTTGCAATATACAATGCACTTTTATTCTTTCTGAATTGAGACTAATAGTAATTTTGTTGGTTGTATTGAGGCACAACTTCATTCATGGCAGAAAAGGTAGCACCCTGTTGCTTGTATCAGATGGCACGTTGCATATAAAGGAGGAAATATTCTAGGGTTATTCTTGGCTGCATTGAAGGAGAGAGCTTCATAAATGGGACATGATGAAAACTCTCCTTCTTGGATTCTACACGTTACAACTTGCTCCAGGAAGATTGCCCACATTGCAGAAGTTTTAAGAGATGAAAGGGGCATGTGCTTACATTGAAGGACTCCAAGCATGCATTTCCACACTAGTAACAATCTGACAGATGACATAGAGTGCATACTTAGGTAACAGTAGTAGTGATGAACCATTTTCAAGGAATTTGGAAAAGATATAGTGATGTCAAAGGTAGTCAAGGCATTCAATAGAAGGGCAGTGTTCTACATTGATGGGAGGCAGAGTATAAGTGAAAGAATACCAGAATAATGAGCTAGGTAGTGGCAATCATGAGGCATTGTTATTTTATAAAGGGAAAATGCATGACATTTGGTTGACAAGTGATTGGACAATGCATTTCAAGAAGCTACAAGTTTGATTAGGACAATGCATAGCCTAGTCATAAGGTAATGTTGAATAACAATCCATGACAATTGAGGCATCCTACCAAAGATGACAATCATCAAAGGTATAATCATCAGAGATAAGGATAATTTATTGCTACAGGTAACAATTCACAGTGGCAACTTATGAACCAGAGTAAGCTGGGTGCATGAGATAGGATCTCTACAGAGATGACAGTGTGATCTTGAACTAGGACAGTGAGCTTCACGGGACAGTCATGGATTTGTAAAGAAGACATCTATGAATTTCTTTGTGCTTCTATGCTCAGTGATACTCAAAAAATCAGTTTCTTGCTCATTCTTTGAGCTATGTATTGTAACCATGAAGGTTTTTTAAACAAAGAGAAAGCATTGTAACTGATTTTCAGATTTGTATGATGTTTGTAAGCATTTTTTATCAATAAAACAAGCTATTTTTACCTTCTCAAAGTTGTTTCATTGTGCAAAATACAAGCTTCAAAATGACTAAATATACTACTAATTGAGGTCAATTAATAATTAAATTGACTAAATATACTACCAATTGACATAAATCGGTGAATAGTGAATAAATATGACTAAATATATGACCAGTGTTAAATCAGTGAATAAAAATGACTAAATATACTACCAAATTGATCAAAATGATGATTAAAATTAATGACTAAATACACTACCAATGGATAGAAATTAGTGAATAAAAAATGACTAAATAAGTGACCAAATTATAGCAATCAATGACTAAATCAACGACTAAATATACTAGCAAATCAATCAATCAAAACAACCAATAAATGACTAAAAATGGTTTAGTCATCAATTTGGTCGCGTAATAAATGACTAGCAATAAACTACTAATGATCACGTGACCACATTTGGTCATTTATAAGCAGTTTTTAGTAGTTTTTTCAGTCATATATTGTTGTTTTTGTACTAGTGAATCAGGGTTTTAGGATCTGACAGTTTTTTAAGAATATTCCTCTATGCAAGACTTGGGCACTTTTGAAATTGTCCTTCTGCCTTAACAGACTTCAGATCTGGTATGAGGGCAATCTTTGTATCTTTTCTCCAGTTTACAGCTTTCAAAGATTCTAACTTCCAGGACTTGGGCACCCTCGAAATAGTCCTCCAACACCTCCACTTTCGAGACACAGGTTCTGAAATCTTACTGATCACTCCTGTGTAATTAGTTTCTGGATATCTATTGTACATCTTCTATTTTTATCAGATCTTTATCAAACTAGGGTTTTGTGCATCATTGACCTAGGATTTGATAAAAAGGCTTGATTAAATATGATATTTCCATAGCACTCTTGAGTACAAGATCTGTAGCTAAGTCCACCTCCATTTGGTAGTGATTTGCCTCTGTCTTGTCCTTGAATGTTATTGTGAAATAGGGTTTGATCTAGTGTGCATGCTAGTCTCATCATTCACCTTTCTCACATATAACAATCCTTTATGCTTTGATGGCTTTCCATACCCTGTTCCAAAGATCCTAATTTGGTACAGGTAGGGAGGATGCTTGCAAAGATTATGGAATTTGGTTTTACACATGCCAATTGCATTTGCTTGAAAGTTTCTAAATCGTTTTCAAAAAATCCATTTTGTGCATATTTTGCAAACATTTCATTCCATGAGACTGGATTTCTTTGAGGCATCATGTCAAATAGTTCACGCGCCTTGTCTATGCTTCCACACTTTGCATACATGTCTACAAGGACAGCTACAAATACATCTCAAAAAATTCCTATATCCTTTATGCTTTAATAGTTGTCCATACCCTATTCTTAAGATCCCATTTTGCCATAGGCAAGGAGGATGCTTGCAAAGGTTATGGAATTTGGTTTTACACGTGCCAATTGGATTTGCTTGAAATTTTCTAAAGCCTTTCTAAAAAAATCCATTTTGTGCATATCTTATAATCATTGCATTCCATGAGACAATGTTTCTCTGAGGCATCATGTCAAATAGTTCATGTGCCTTGTCTATGCTTCCACACTTTGCATACATCTCTCCTAGGGTAGTTGCAATTACAACATCTGTCAAAATTACCTTATCCTTTATGCTTTGATGGATGTCCATACCTTGTTCCAAAGATCCCATTTCGGCATAGGCAAGGAGGATGTTGGCTAAGGTTGTGGAATTTGGATTTACACCCACCAATTGCATTTTCTTGAAAGTTTCTAAAGCCTTATCAAAAAATCCATTTTGTGCATATCTTGCAATCATTGCATTCCATGAGACAACATTTCTTTGAGGCATCACGTCAAATAGTTCATGTGCCTTGTCTATGCTTCCACACTTTGCATACATGTCTCATTGGGCAATTGCAACTACAACATCTGACAAAATTACCATATCATTTATGCTTTGATGAATGTCCATAACTTGTTCCAAAGATCCCATTTGGACATAGACAACGAGGATGCTGGCTAAGGTTGTGGAATTTGGATTTACACTTGTCAATTGCATTTGCTTAAAAGTTTCTAAAGCCTTATCAAAAAAACCATTTTGTGCATATCTTGCAATCATTGCATTCCATGAGACAATATTTCTTTGAGGCATCATGTCAAACAGTTCACGTGCCTTGTCTATGCTTCCATACTGTATACATGTCTCATAGTGTAGTTACAACTATAGCATCTGAGGAAATTCCCATATCCTTTATGCTTTGATGGATGTCCATATCCTGTTCTGAAGATCCCATTTTGGCATAGGCAAGGAGGATGTTTGCTAAGGTTGTAGAATTTGGATTTACACCTGCCAATTGCACTTTCTTGAAAGCTTCTAAAGCCTTATCAAAAAATCAATTTTGTACATATCTTGCAATCATTGCATTCCATGAGACAACATTTATTTGAGCCATCACGTCAAATAGTCAACATACCTTGTATATGCTTCCACACTTTGCATACGTGTCTCATAGGGTAGTTATGACTATGACATCTAACGAAATTCCCATTTTCTTTATGCTTTGATGGATCTCCATACCCTGTTCCAAAGATCCCATTTGGGCATAGACAAGGAGGATGCTGGCTAAGGTTGTGGAATTTGGATTTACACCCACCAATTGTATTTTCTTGAAAGTTTCTAAAGCCTTATCAAAAAACAAATTTGTGCATATGTTGCAATCATTGCATTCCATCAGACAACATTTCTTTGAGGCATCTTGTCAAACAATTCACATTCCTTGTCTATGCTTCCACACTTTGCATACATGTCTCATAGGGTAGTTGTAACTACAACTTTTGACAAAATTCCCATATCCTTTATGCTTTGATGGATGTTCGTACCCTATTCTGAAGATCCCATTTGGGTATAGACATGGAGGATGCTGGCTAACGTTGTGGAATTTGGCTTTACACCTGCCAATTGCATTTTCTTGAAAGTTACTAAAGCCTTATCAAAAAACATTTTGTCCATATCTTGCAATCATTGCATTCCATGAGACAACATTTCTTTGAGGCATCATGTCAAACAGTTCACATGCCTTGTCTATGCTTCCACACTGTTGGTTTTTCTTCTGAATCAGCATCAGGGTTTGCCAGTTCCTATGCACATGCAGATTTAGCCAACTAATACAAGAGGTTGCGTGAGCTCCTCCCCTTCACTTCTGGTTTTGCCACACCAAGGGGGGTGTCCCTATAACTCAAGATATAACCTTGACTAGCTCAAAGATAGAAAGATCTAACTTGACAACAACAGACAGAATACTCTCATGTATGGACCAAGATCTGCATGATAGATCACAAGGTCGGCAACATTCTTGGACATAATGTCTGGTTAGGTATGAGAGCATGCAGGGGTTTTCCTACTCCTAATCCTACAACTAACAGGTGGAAGTGATGAAATGGGCGGACATAATGTCCGGGATGCAAGACAAGGGGTTTTGGCTCATAACTACTGATCCAGGAGTAGACTGGTGCCTATCCATTGGGCAAGGAGTCAACTATACATATACAACAGATGGTTTACAACTTTCACTCAAGTTTCAAGGGGTTGGATTGATGCTTGCCTTACAAACATCACCCAAGAATGGGTATCTAACTGCCTCTACTTACAGATATCCCTGCTGACATGCAACCAGATTCAAAAGAAAGAGAATAACATGCAGCAAATGGAGACAAGCAGATAGACACATGCAATAAGCATTTTTCATATAACATTAACACTGAAACTGAAAATATGTGCAAAATACATTCATGTTGCAACTCATAAACTCCAAAATGGGATAAAACAGCCAAGATCATGCCCTGTTCTTCATTATTTACACAAAAATGCATCAGGCCTTCAACAACCTTCAAATGAGCAACACAACCTGCTATATATAGCAAGGAAGGTTCCCAACATTAATTACATAGTTGACCAAAAATCTCGCCAGATACACAGTATCAGAAAAATGGCACTCAGAAGTTATTGCTGCAGCAGACAAGGGAGGCCTCGAGCCTTGCGCCACCATCTGGAAGTCTTCATTCATAATTAGACAACTTCACCATTTGTACCATCGCCCATACGCCTGCTACAGTCGCCATTAATGGCTCAACCACCCGCGGCCTACCTGGAAACCGTCGCTGCGTTCAAAAAGAACCTCCCGCCAAAACGTGCTTTACTGAAGTTTTCAAATGTGCAGGGAAATTAATCCCACATGCAAGGTGTGAAAACCACTTCAGCACTTTAAAAACATGGCCGCAAGCAAAATAGGTGTCGAGCGCTTTTGCCACGCTCGACACATGCCTTTCTCTCCAAAAGCCCATCGGCCAAACTTCTACCATCGGCTCACCCCAAAAAACTCTCGCCGACCTCAGTTGTCTCGCCAATCATCACACTAAACTCCCATCCATCGGCCAGAGATAGACCATCGGCCAAGCACAAATCTCCTTTGCCGATGCCTATGGTCTCGCCGACCGCGAACTCCACATTCTCTTCATCGGTGTGACCAACACCATCGGCCAACATGAAATTCCTCCTGCCGATCTCAACAGTCACACCGATGCCTTCAAAAATCCTGATGACGTCATCATCATGTCCTGATGATGTCACCACACATCGGCCTACGGCACACCTCCTCATATCTGGATGACGTCATCGTCATATTCGCAACATCGGGGGATCTCCACAAGGTGACTAGTGTTAGCAATATGACCCTCCAGACCTTGATGACATCACCACCAATCGGCATCAGACTGATATTCGGAAATATGATGATGATGACAACCCACCCCTAGAATATCATGATGATGATGACCTCCTCACCTTAAGAAAATATGATGCTGCAGCTGAAAAATGCCGAGGAGGTCCAACACTTAGGAAATTTTGGATTTTTTGGGAAGGTGCCTGCATGAAAATTGCTAAATTAACTGACAGTGAATTCAGGCACCAACACACACTTTGCATACATGTCTCATAGGGTAGTTGCAACTACACCATCTGATGAAATTCCCATATCCTTTATGCTTTGATGGATGTCCATACCTTGTTATGAAGATCCCATTTAGGCATAGTCAAGGAGGATGTTGGCTAAGGTTGTGGAATTTGGCTTTACAACCACCAATTACATTTGCTTGAAAGTTTCTAAAGCCTTATCAAAAAAACATTTTGTGCATATCTTGCAATCATTCCATTCCACGAGACAACATTTCTTTGAGGCATCATGTCAAACAATTCACATGCCTTGTCTATGCTTCCACACTTTACATACATGTCTCATAGGGCAGTTGCAACTATAACATTTGATGAAATTCCCATATCCTTTATGCTTTGATGGATGTCCATACCCTATTCTGAAGATCCCATTTGGGCATAGACAAGGAGGATGTTGGCTAAGGTTGTGGAATTTGGCTTTAGACCTGCCAATTGCATTTGCTTGAAAGTTTCTAAAGCCTTATTAAAAAAAACATTTTGTGCATATCTTGCAATCATTACATTCCATGAGACAACATTTCTTTGAGGCATCATGTCAAATAGTTTACATGCCTTGTCTATGCTTCCACACTTTGCATACATGTCTCATAGGGTAGTTGCAACTACAACATCTGACAAAATTCCCATAGAGCTATAACATCATAAATTTCACTTTTTCTAGCCTCACAAATCTATAATCCAACATGATAGGCCTCACATTCCTCAAAAATATATTATTTCAAATCATAAATCATCAAAATATATCCATTTTAGTAATAGATAAGTCCTATTTGTAATCTTGTCAAATTGTTGCAATGTTGTCAAATTTGTTGCAATTTTCCAACTTCACAAATTTGATGTTTCCACTTCTTCAATCTTCCTGGACCCTCATTATTAGTATCTTTTTTTATTCATCTCATCAATATAGTTTTACCATATGGATCAAATGCACTCTATGCTTATCTATTCAGTTTTTTCTAACAAATGCCTTACCTAATGAGGTGTCATGTCAAACTGTTCACATGCCTTTTTTATGCTTCCACACTTTGCATAAATGTCTACAAGGGTAGCTGCAAATGCAACATCTCATGTAAAATTCCTATATCCTTTATGCTTTGATGGTTGTCCATACCCTATTTCAAAGATCCCATTTTGGCATAGGCAAGGAGGATGCTTGCAAAGGTTATGGAATTTGGTTTTACACATGCCAATTGCATTTGCTTGAAAGTTTCTAAAGCCTTTTCAAAAAATCCAATTTGTGCATATCTTGCAATCACTACATTCCATGAGACATCATTTCTTTGAGGCATCATGTCAAATACTTCATGTGCCTTGTCTATGCTTCCACACTTTGCATACATGTCTCCTAGGATAGCTGCAAATACAACATCAAAAAAAATTTCTATATCCTTTATGCTTTGATGGCTATCCATACCCTGTTTCGAAGATCCCATTTTGGCATAGGCAAGGAGGATGCTTGCAAAGGTTATGGAATTTGGTTTTACACGTTCCAATTGCTTGAAAGTTTCTAAAGCCTTTTTGAAAAAAAACATTTTGTGCATATCTTGCAATCATTGCATTCATCGAGACAACATTTCTTTGAGGTATCATGTCAAATAGTTCATGTCCCTGTCTGTGCTTCCACACTTTGCATACACATGTATCGTAGGGCAGTTGCAACTACATTTGTCAAAATTCCCATATCCTTTATGCTTTGATGGATGTCCATACCCTGTTCTGAAGATCCCATTTGGGCATAGGCAAGGAGGATGTTGGCTAAGGTTGTGGAATTTGGCTCTACACCCGCCAATTGCATTTTCTTGAAAGTTTCTAAAGCCTTATCAAAAAATCCATTTTGTGCATATCTTCCAATCAGTGCATTCCATGAGACAAAATTTCTTTGAGGCATCATGTCAAATACTTCATATGCCTTGTCTATGCTTCAACACTTTGCATACATGTCTCATAGGGCAGTTGCAACTACAACATTTGACAAAATTCCCATATCTTTGAGGTACTATAGAGGGACCCAATGTCCACTTGTACGTCTAGACAGAACATTCGTAGGTGCTATAGATTGAGAGAAAAAGTAGGCTAAAGTTTTTCAACTTTTTGCTCTTTGGGCTCTTTAGAGACTCCTGGTGCAATGTAGCCTAGAAAGATCGAGAGATCTGCAAAACAAACTGAGGCCTCTAGTAGCATTGACTTGCCCACCCCGACGTGTTGGTGTAGTTAGTTTGGCCCCATGAGGTGGGAAGAAGAAAATATACATGTTGGTACCTTTTCACTGCTCTCAAATGACACATTTTGTAAGAATGCATATGTTTTTGGCATGGTCAAAAGGTCTGGAGTTGACCAAAACTGAGATAGGGTATTGTAGGGGGACCTGATGTCCACTTGTAGGTCTAGACAACATTCATAGGTGCCATAGATCGGGAGAAAAGGCAGTCAAAAGTTTTTCAACTTTTTGCTCTTTGGGCTCTTCATAGACTCCTGATGCAATGTAGTCTGGAAAGATCGAGAGACCTGGGAAACGAATCAAGGCCTTTAGTAGCATCAATCCACCCACCTTGATGTGTTGGTGTAGTCAGTTTGGCCCCACGAGGTGGGAAGAAGAAAATATGCATGTTGGCACCTTTTCACTGCTCTCAAATGACGCATTTTTCAAGAATGCATACATTGTTGGCACGGTCCAATGGTTAGGAGTTGACCAAAACTGAGATAGGGTATTGTAGAGGGACCCGATGTCCACCTGTAGGTCTAGACGTAACATTAGGAGGTGCCATAAATTGAGAGAAAAGGCAAGCAAAAGTTTTTCAACATTTTGCTCTTTGGGCTCTTTAGAGACTCCTAGTGCAATGTAGTCTGGAAAGATTGAGAGACCTAGGAAATGAACTGAGGCCTCCAGTAGCATCCACCTACCCACCTCGATGTGTTGGCTCAGTCAGTTTGACCCCATGAGGTGGGAAGAAGAAAATATGCATGTTGGCACCTTTTCATTGCTCTCAAATGATGCATTTTGCAAGAATGCATACATTGTTGGCACGGTCAAACGGTCTAGAGTTGACCAAGACTAAGACAAGGTATTGTAGAGGGACACAACGTCCACCTATAGGTCTAGACAAAACATTCGTAGGTGCCATAGATCGAGATAAAAGGTAGGCGAAAGTTTTTCAACTTTTTATTCTTTGTGCTCTTCAGAGACTCCTGGTGCAATGTAGCCTGGAAAGATCGGTAGACTCGAGAAACAAACCAAGGCCTCCAATAGCATCCACCTACCCACCCCGATGTGTTGGCATAGTCAGTTCGGCTCCATGAGGTGGGAAGAAGAAAATATGCCTGTTGGAACCATTTCATTGCTCTCAAATGATGCATTTTGCAAGAATGCATATGTTGTTGGCATGGTCAAATGGTCTAGAGTTGACCAAAACTAAGATGGAGTACTATAGAGGGACTTGGGAAATGAACTGAGGCCTCCATTAGCTCCACCCACCCACCCTGACGTGTTGGCATAATCGTTTCGGCCCCACAAGGTGGGAAGAAGAAAATATGCTTGTTAGCACCTTTTCACTACTCTTGAATGACTCCTTTTGCAAGAATGCATACGTTGTTGGCACGGTCAAATGGTTTGGAGTTGACCAAAACTGAGACATGGTACTATAGAGGGACTCAACATTCACCTGTAGGTCAAGATAGAACATTCGTAGGTGCCATAGATCGAGAGAAAAGGTAGGCAAAAGTTTTTCAACTTTTTGCTCTTTGGGCTCTTCAGAGACTCTTGGTGCAATGTAGCCTGGAATGATTGGGAGACTTGGGGAATGAAACAAGGCCTCCCCTAGCATTCACCTATCCACCTATATGTGTTGGCATAGTCGGTTCGGCCCCATGAGACAAAGAATGCAAAATATGGCTCCTAGCAAGTTTCTGTTGAACGCTAATGATGCTTTTTGCAACATTTCATACATCTTTGCCATGGTCAAATGGTTTGGAGATAATAAAAACTAAGAGAGGTTATTGTGGAGGGTCTCTACATGCAATTGTAAGTTTAGATGAAATAATTGTAGGTGCCATGGATTTCGAGTACCAGTCTGTCATAGTTTGGCAGTTTTTTGCCCTTAGGTGTCTTAAGAGACTTTGTCAAAATAGTGTAGCTTAGAAGGATCAGGAGACCTGTGGAATGAACCAAGGCCTCCCCTAGCATTCACCTACCCACATGGACATGTTGTCATTGCCAGTTTGGCCCCATGATGCATGAAATGAAATTTATGCTCGCCGACAACTTTTTATTAAACACAAATGACACTTATTGCAACTTTTGAAATATTGTCGCCACGACCAAATGGAATGAACATTTTAAAAATTGAGAGAGGTTATTATGGATAGATCCTACATGAACCTATAGGTCTAAAAAGAACATTTGCAGGTGCCACAAATTCTAAGAAATAGTCTATCAAAGTTTGGCAAATTTTGGCACTTAGGGCTCTTAAGAGAAAGCGCCAACGCAATGCAACCGAGAATGATCAGGATAGTTTAGGTGCGAAATAGGACCTTGTCTAGAATTTACCCACCCACCCGGATGTGTTGGCACTGTTGGTTTGGCCCCACAATGCATGAAATGAAATTTATGCTCACCAACAACTTTTCATTGAACATAAATGATGCTTTTTGCAACTTTTGAAATATTGTCGCCATGACTATATGGAATGAACATTTCAAAAACTGAGAGAGGTTATTTTGGAGGGACCCTATGTGACCCTATAGGTCTAGACAGAACGTTTAAGTCTCTTAAGAGAAAGTGTCGACATAGTGTAGTCAGGAACAATCAGGATAGTTGAGGTGCAAAACATGACCTTACCTAACATTCACCCACCCACTCAAACATGTTGGCACTGTCAGTTTGGCCCCACGAGGTACAAAACAAAATTTATGTTCACCAACAAATTTTCATTCAACATAAATGACATTTTTTGTAACTTTTCAGCTATTGTCGCCATGACCAAATGAAATGAACATTTCAAAAACTGAGAGAGGTTACTATGGAGGGACTCTGCGCAACCTTGTAGGTCCAAACAAAATGTTCATAGGTGCCACAAATTTTGATAAATAGTCAGTCAAAGTTTGGCAATTTTTGGCACTTAGGGCTCTTAAGAAAAAGCATTGGCACAGTGCAGTCGAGAATGATCAGGATAGTTGAGGTGTGAAACAAGACCTTGCCTAGCGTTCACCCACCCACTTGGACATGTTGGTGCTATCAGTTTGGCCCCATGACGCATGAAACAAAATTTATGCTCGTCGACAACTTTTCATTGAACACAAATGACGCTTTTTGCAACTTTTGAAATATTGTTGCCACGACCATATGGAATGAACATTTTAAAAAATGAGAGATTTTATTATGGGGGACCCTACGTGACCTTATAGGTCCAGAAAAAATGTTCCTAGGTGCCACAAATTCTGAGAAATAGTCTATCAAAGTTTGGCAATTTTTGGCACTTAGGGCTCTTAAGAGAAGGCGTCAGCACAGTGCAACCGGGAATAATCGGGTTAGTTAAGGTCTGAAACAAGACCTTGCCTATCATTCACCTACCCACTCAGATGTGTTGGGGCTGTTAGTTTGGACCCACGATGCACGAAATGAAATGTATGCTCGTCGACAACTTTTCATTGAACACAAATGACGCTTTTTGTAACTTTTGAAATATTATCGCCACGACTAAATGGAATGAATATTTAAAAAAATGAGAGAGGTTAATGTGGAGGGACCCTATGTGACCCTGTAGGTCTAGACAAAACATTCGTAGGTGCCACAAATTCTAAGAAACAGTTCGTCAAAGTTTGGCAATTTTTGGCACTTAGGGCTCATAAGAGAAAGCGTCGACACACTGTAATTGGGAATGATCGAGATAGTTGAGGTGTGAAACAGGACCTTGCCTAGCATTCACCCACCCCCCAAATGTGTTGGCACTGTCAGTTTGCTCGACAATGCACGAAATTAAATTTATGCTCGCCGACAACTTTTCATTGACATAAATGATGCTTTTTGCAACTTTTAAAATATTGTTGCCATGACCAAATGGAATGATCATTTCAAAAAATGAGATACGTTATTGTGGAGGGACCCTATGTGACCTTGTAGGTCTAGAAGAAATATTTGTAGGTGCCACAAATTTTGAGAAATAATCTGTCAAAGTTTGGCAATTTTTGCACTTAGGGCTCTTGAGAGAAAGCGTCAACACAGTGCAATCAAGAATGATCGGGATAGTTGAGGTGCAAAATAGGACCTTTCATAGAATTCACCCACCCACTAGGATGTGTTGGAATTGTTAGTTTGGCCCCACAACACACGAAACAAAATTTATGCTCGTTGACGACTTTTCATTGAACATAAATGACGCTTTTTGTAACTTTTGAAATATTGTCACCACAACCATATGGAATGGACATATCAAAAACTAAGAGAGGTTATTTTGGAGGGACCCTACATGACCTTGTAGTTCCAAATAAAGCATTCCTAGGTGCCACAAATTTTGAGAAACAACTGACAAAGTTTGGCAATTTTTGGCACTTAGGGCTCTTAAGAGAAAGCGTCGACATAGTGCAGTTGGGAATGATCGAGATAGTTGAGGTGCAAAACATGACCTTAGTGCAATATTTCATTTCTCTTTAATTGTCCTCTTCTCCTTATTAACTTATTTTTATACTTGATATCACATTAATTAGAATAGGATTAGATTAGCGTTTTCAATTAGATTTTAAGATTCATGGACACACTAGAGGACATCAATAGAACTGAATCTAGAGACATGATCATACACATATACAAATATAAATTAGCTATACCTATGAACGACATGAGAAAGTTAGTGTACATAATCATACACATAAACAAGAGTATTGCACATAAGTATCTCATACGAGACATGATATTAGAGACATGATTGTAGAGAAGGAACAAAATTTTACTTATATAAATATACAAATTAGTTGTATATATTTACAAATGAGCATGAAATTACAAAGTTTTTTCATTTACCATCTGGGTCTTCTCTACTCTTTATTGTGTCGAGTATTGCCTCGTGGTCAGACTCATGAACCTTCCACAAGGTCTCATTCAATGGTCTACCCCCATATTTGATCAAATGAATGTTTGATGCCACAACACAGTTAGAATAATGAAGAATCTTCCTATGTGTGTCAAAGTCCTTGAACAACCATACATCATACTTCTTCATTGGGTACCATCTAAGCCATGTTCTAGTAACAACCATTGATCATGTAGGGTACTTGATGTTTTCTCCATCTATAACAGGGGCATCTAATTTTTTTTCCTCAACACAACAACACAAATAATATGTTACTTATTCATTGTCTTCAGCTGCAATAACTGCATTGATAAGTGCATTTAGTTCGATGAATATAGTCAACAATACAAAAAAAATACAAAATAAGAAGGAATATTGAATTTTATTAAATTTGAATGCTAATAATACCCAGTTAAACTAGATCTAAAACATGGTCAAAGTCAACCGATGATTCAATCTCTGTGAGTTGTAGTACTGTTGAGAGTCAATACATGTCAAATAGGCTTAGACCTCTTGTACACCATTCATCGACCCACTCCTTTGACTCACATTCATACCAAGATTGATCTGTACATGAAGAACAAAGGCATACCATCGGCCACATATGAATACTCCATGAACCTGCATTAGAGCTTCTAAAAGAGTGTAGCTCACTTGATCCTATCAATGTACAACAATCCTCATACTTTGCAATGTTAGTATCATCAACCAACCAAAATCTATGAACTATAGACTTACCTTCATTACTTGGACCCATTGTAGCATTACACCATTTGACAATAGATCTCGCATATGTTAACTTTGCATTGTCTTTGTACTTCAACTCTTCTCGTACTAATGCTCTTTTGATACATGCTCTTGCACCATCATGCTTCGCCTTTCCATGCTCGGCCTTGAAGAATTCCACATATGTTGAACACCATTCATCCTATGCATCCTACTCAATCAATAGAACATCTATGAGTTCTTGAATAGTGACGCACAATTATCTGACCATATGATATGCTGACCAAATGATATGCTACTGCTAGCCAAATCACGGTAGAACATCTAAAAACAACCTTACAAGAACTTTGTAGAATGTGTGTGATCATCACTGATATAAAAATGATACTCCCTCAAGATCTTCATGTCATCCTTTATACCATCATCTGCATGAATGAATGCTATATGCACAAATATAACAACCTGCATAGAGTTGTAATATTGCGATTGCACCTCATTCTATGGCTGTAGTGTGTAGTTCTTTTCAAAGTCAACAATTGAATCAATAGTATCAAGTGGAAACGTGTCCTTGCATAACTTGAATTGTAAGTCCAACCATTGAGCTCTATGGGTATGTCTTGCATACTCATAAACTATATTCTCTTAGAAAATAGAGATAATTTGATATACAAGAATCTTTTCAATGACCAATTCACACCTTTTTGCTTCTTTACCATCTTTTAGACTATATGCCATTGTCTTATATTTGCCAAAACTTACTAGTTCATTTCCAATTGCACGTGTGTTCTCCGTATGTTCATAAATTGGGAAATGTTGCAACCGACCACAATGATCACACATGCCATCCAAGCATAAGTTCTTGTGGAATAATTGACCATCCACTCTTTGAAATAAGATGCTCGATATGAAATCTCTCGAAGATCTAGGTGGACACTTTATATTACACTCCTATAAAACATCGTTAGTATGCAAATCTACACATATATCTGTAACGTCAGAAAATGTCCCCTTGGGGGCTTTTCCCTCTTAAGGTTTAGCTCCCAGGTCTTTTGCATGAATTGAGGACATCTTAGTTCATAATTTGGCATCCCGATGGAATGAGACCTAGGTTTCATGACAAAATGGACCTAGGAGGACCCCTTGAGCTGTCCCCTGCCCAAAATAGGGGGGAGGACTTGGGTGCCCGCGCCCTAGTCCTGCCCTATTTTGGGGCAGCCCTAATTTTTGAGTGTCAGTTTGTGACCGTTAGTTGGTCCCTTTGCCGACATGGTAAGTTTGAATTACGAAAATCTTGGCGGGAGTGTTTGTAGTTGCATATAAAAGCATGTTTAGGCATTCATTTTTAGACTAGATGATTACTAACAAGCTATTGTGTTCTCAAGGTGATTCAAGGCTTTCATTGTGTTGCAAGAGCATACTTGTGTGGTTTATGTGTTTGTTTGCAGATTTGAGCATCAATTTCCTCATAGAATGAAGAGCATCTTCCTCCCATGAGAGCTTCACTACAAGGTGACATTATATTATGTTTTCATTATCAATTCCTTTGGTTTTTTCCTCTGCCTCACAAGGGCATGCACTCTCTATCTGACAACGGTGTTTAGAGACTTAAGTGCCCTTTGGGGCTTGACTGAGGCAAGCCTCTAAACACCACAACCCAAACCAAGTCTTGTGATTGCAGGTTATAGGTGTTGCATTTGGGAAAAGTGATATTGCAGGAAGGATTTGTTAGATTCAGGATAGACAACTGAGAGGGGGGTGAATCAGTTGTCCAAAACTTTCTTGAAATTAATCACTTAAATACTCTTTGTAATTCAGCAGGATAATAATAAATCAATCATGAAAACATAATGCATTAAATCAAGAGCAGAAACACATTAACACTTAAGACACCAAGATTTTAATGTGGAAAACCTGGTTAAGGGAAAAACCACGGAGTGACTAACCTAAGATTGCATTCTCTGTTAAAAGAATAAGAAGAACCAAATGGCACATGCCAATTAGGGCTTACTGCCCGAACACACTGCTCACAAGAGGCCCACTGCCTACAGGAGACACACTATCTACAGAATAATAGATATTACATACTTGAACTGAAGAATAACATCTTCACCATACCTGAGTCAGTTCCATTTAAGCCCAATACTTCTGCTTTGCCTTTCGCTCTACTCCTCTCTACCACATCCTCTTCATCACAGATTCCTTTTGAAATGACTTCACAACCTCTTATTTATAGAAGACATTTGACTTTGGAATAATCATCCAAGTTGGCATACATTATAGAGCAAATACATAAATACAACATGACTAATTACAAAAAGACTTTATGCGGATCAACACGTTGTCGGCCACACAGATTTGAGACTTCAATCTTCCTTGAGGAACGTGCCAATCTTCACAGAACATCTTCAAGATCATCCGGTCAGCCAAACTTAGGAAGAACATCATCATCCAGAGGTAATTCTTCAATTATGAGCTCAAACTTCAATATGGATCACTAACATGAACTAGACACAATCTAAAGACCTCCACAAGATTGCCTGAATCACCAAGAACATCCACACTACTTCTGCTTACTGAAATCTTTCTCTCCTTCATCTGGGAGCTCAAGAACACAGTCTGTCATCACTATCATATTGGAATAGATGCTTGCGGACCTCCAGACCACGAACCAATTGAGTTGTTAATTCACATTGATATCCTAAACACTCCACCAAATTCGTAGAACAAGATATTTCATTTCCGGATCTCACCAGACCTATCTGTGTCACTCTATCACCTCTAAACATTTGTCAGAACCTATTTTTTTCAAGTGGCTATAACTTCTTCAGATCTTCATGTGGACCTCTCAGTTCTTTACTGGATCATCTTAAGACACATATCAACAAACCCTTTGATGTGTATCCTCTGATTTGCATCTTAGCTGGGATCTTCACCTCATTGTCTTCACTATTCTTCTCTATTCCTGATAGGACTAATTTTCTCAATATCCTCAGCATACAACTCATCCAATCCTTATCATCAATGCAACATGAGCATGTTGACATAATTGACAACACCAGTTAGGCCCATACTTGCAAGAGGATTGATAGGCATCAAGGATTCAAGAACTGAAGAAAAGTAGGACACTGGAGCACTTCCAGGACTTGGGCGCTCGCTCTAGTGTCCTCCGCAGCTGAGTTTCTAGAAACAGAAGTTACAGGGATGATCAGTGTCGGAAGGAGGTCCAGATCCCACAAAGAAATTGGTACCTTGGACTTGGGCGCACGCTCCAGTGTCCCCGACTATTCCGCCTCGGAACCCCAAAAACATGTATTCTATGATTTGCCATTTCACTTCTGTCTCCAAAAGCATTTTCTGTTATTTGTCAGTTTATTTTCGTATTTGCATAATTAGGGTTTTAATGGTCAATTGAGCATAAGAGAAGAGAAATTGATAATTAAATTCCCTAATCCAAGTTTCCCTACATATCACAAGTGATCTAGGGTGTGATAGTGCTCACCACTCGACCCTAGATCCTTGAATGTATAGGGTGAAAGGAGGATTCAAACATCTAAACACTTAAACATTGAACAATCCAATTTTCACCTAACCATTTTGGTGAACCCGACGTAAAGTAAGCTATCTGTTATAGATGTTAGCAATGTGTTTGACCTTAGATGCAAACACCTGTGCCTTAGGGTAGTGCATCATGCATCCTGAGTTTGTTTGCAATCAATCAATCAATCATGTAAGCTCTCTGCAGAGGCGGGATATCACATATATCCTTTTTATCTTAAGCCCTCTGTAGAGGCGGGGATGGTGTATTTCTCGGAGCAGATTACACATCCTGTCATTTTCAAAAGTCCTCTATGGAGGCGGGGAGCGGTTCTATGACTAACTCAACCCTTAAGCATGTCTTCGGTGATTGTTGTGGCGAAGCTCAATCGTCGGTGTGTGCCTGTAATGTGCCTAAGATGGTGTTGGACCTAGAAATAGGTACACTCCATCACTTGTCTGTCATATTTTCTCTGTGTCTTCAAGTGTGTGTGTTTTGGCGTACTTGTTTTGTGTGGTGTGTTTGTTGCCCCATATGCAGAGACCAACGCCCTCGGGTAGTGCTTCCTGCATTTTGGGAGGTTTTGCATGTCTTGCATGTGTGTTGCCCCATATATACAGAGACCTACACCCTAGGGTAATGCATCTTGTATCATGGGAGGTTTGTTTACTTTCCAGTACTTGCATCTGCATTTCATATATATGAGAAAAATAAAAGAAAAGAAAATCATGCATGTCTTCCATGCATTAATGTGTCTTCTATGCATTGACTGTCTTCTCCATGTTCTGCGTGACTGTAACTATCTTCTCTGTGTTTTGCGTGCCTATTACTATCTTCTATGTGATTGGCGTGTCTTCTCTGTGCTTGGCGTGTTTGTTGTGTTTGTGACCTTACTTTAATGCATGTATTGGCCTTGCATTTATACATACATTAAAGTGGGGGCTAAATGTAACGTCAGAAAATGTCCCCTTGGGGGCTTTTCCCTCATAAGGTTTAGCTCTTAGGTCTTTAGCATGCATTTAGTGTATCTTAGTTTATATTCTGGCATCCCGATGGAATGAGCCCTAGGTAACATGACAAATAGGACCTAGGAGGACCCCTTGAGCTATACCCTGCCAAAAATAGGGGGGAGGACTTTGTCGCCCGCACCCTAGTCCTGCCTTATTTTGGGGCAGCCCTAATTTCTGGGTGTCAGTTTGTGACTGTTATTTGGTCCCTTTGCTGACACGGTAAGTTTGAATTATGAAAATCTTGGTGGGAGTGTTTGTAGTTGCATATAAAAGCATGTTTAGGCATTCATTTGTAAACTAGATGATTACTAGCAAGCTATTATGTTCTCAAGGTGATTCAAGGCTTTCATTGTGTTGCAAGAGCAGACTTGTGTGGTTTATGTGTTTGTTTGCAGATTTGAGCATCAATTTCCTCATGGAATGAAGAGCATCTTCGTCCCATGAGAGCTTCACTACAAGGTGACATTATATTGTGTTTTCATTATCAATTCCTTTGGTTTTTGCCTCTACCGTACAAGGGCATGCACTCTCTATCTGACAATGGTGTTCAGAGACTTAAGTGTCCTCCGAGGCTTGACTTAGGCAAGCCTCTAAACACCACAACCCCCAAACCAAGTCTTGTGATTGCAGGTTACAGGTGTCACATTTGGGAAAAGTGAAGTTGCAGGAAGGATTGACAGGTATCAAGGATTCAGGAACTAAAGAAAAGTAGGACACCAGAGAACTTCTAGGACTTGGGGGCTCGCTCTAGTGTCCTTCATAGCTGAGTTTCCAGAAATAGAAGTTATAGGGCTGATCAGTGTCGGAAGGAGGTCTAGATCCCACAAGGAAACTGGTACCTTGGACTTGGGCGCCCACTCCAGTGTCCCTGACTATTCTTCCTCAGAACCCCAAAAACAAGTATTCTGTGATTTTCCATTTCACTTCCGTCTGCAAGAGCATTTTCTGTTATTCGTCAGTTTATTACCGTATTTGCATAATTAGGATTTTAATGGTCAATTAAGCATAAGAGAAGAGAAATTGATAATTAAATTCCCTAATCCAAGTTTCCCTACATCTCACAAGTGATCTAGGGTATGATAGTGCTCGCCACTTGACCCTAGATCCTTGAATGTAAAGTGGAGAGGAGGATTTAAACATCAAAACACTAAAACATTAACAAATCCAATTTTCCACTAAACATTTTCATTAGATTTGCATTGGCATTTTGCATATTACAGCTTAAAAATTATTTTTAGATTTGAGAGGAAGTCAATTTCATCATAAATTAGACTTCAAAACATTCACATAGCATTTTGTCCCAAGATCTCAAACCTAGGGCTTCCAAAATAATGATTTTCACTAAATTTGGCCTTATCGACTCTATAAACTTGCACCATAGGCGTGTTGTGAAAAGTATTTTTGTATTAATTTTCTATTATCAGGGTAATCATTTTCTACCCCTCATAAAAAGCTTGACAACACCTTTTTATCGGGCTCTTGTAGTGAAAATTTGGTGAAAAACTACACATTTTGGCTATTTTTGCCCTAGGATTTGACCTAGTTTGCACTCCAAGTGTGTTGTGATCAATTTTATGGATTGAGGTGACTGATATCATTGATATTATTTGTTGTACCTCCTGATATTCATTGCAACACCTCTTTTGCTAGGTCTTGAAATTGAAAAAACCGTGAAAAATTACATATTTTGCTATATTTTCACTAGGGTTTTAACTTAAGTGGCACTAAAAGCGTGTTGTGTTGGGAATTTTGACACTAAGTGGCTGTTATTACTGATATTATTTGTTGTACATCATCATTTTCCTCACAAAAACCCTTTGTTAGGCTCTTTTGCATTGAGTTTTGGTGAAAAAAGTGCCTATTTTGACATATTGTCACTATATTTTGACTTGGCATTATCTTGGATTTGCATCAAGAGTGTGTTGAGAGTGATCTTATTTCTGTTTTGGACTGATATCAGACATATAACTTTCTCCCCTTGAATTAAATCCTTACAACACCCTTTGTTTCATTCATTTACAGTGAAAAAAGTATCGAAAAATCAAGCATCCTGGGCTATTTTTGCTCTTGTCTTTTGCACCAATTTTGAAAAGCTTTCAAAATCTGATTTGGCATTGGTTTGAGCATAAAAAAATGTCCTCTAATCACAACAAAAACAATAGGTTCCCTCCTAGACCTTACATCAAAAGAAAAGCACATGAACCTAAAATTGTCTTTACACCTCATGATAGAACAATTGGAGACTTCGATGGACTTCTTTACATCACTGTCAAAATAATGGGAAACCCTGTGGATGGAACTCTTATTGATCCTAATTGCATGACTAATGTTTCCACTGAGGATTTCCTCTTTTCACATCAATTAATGCAAAGTTCTTATGACCTCTCGAGCATGATGATTAAGACACATAAGGGAACCTTTATCAAGCCTTTGGGTAAGATATCATTGTTAGTAACACTATCCGAAAAACATGTCGAACAATGGTTCGATGTTGTCCCTATTTCTGACCTCTTTCGCATTAAATTGGGACATCCTTGGCTAAAATAAAGGAAATCTATCCCTTCAACAATACACCATTGTCTAAAATTCCCTTTGGATGGCCGTTTAATCACCGTTCCTCACAACAAGTATAAACCTTTGGTTCAGAAAACACATTACAAGTTGAATTACTTTTGGGATAAAACTAAAGTACCTAGTCCTCTTACACAAGAAATGACAAAAGATAAACAACCTGCATGTGAAGAGAACTTTAGACCGAAAGGACAAGGTCCCTATGTTGAGGTTCCTCCCCTGAAATCCTTACAGGGATTGGGAGGTCGTTGTTAACAACAAAGTGTTCCACCGCGACAAATGAGGTTTGATCTTGATGCTTCATCTTCTAATTTTCAAAAACCTATAAAAGAGCAAGGCCCTGTCTTACAAGAGATAAGTGGTCGAAGAAAGAGAAATAGAAAAGCAAGAGAAAGAAGAAAAAGAAGACAAGAATATACTATAAACCTTGCCTCTCAACAAGAAAACGTTGATCCCAACATTCAACCAAACAATAATGATCCTAATGACGAATAACATGATGAGAAAGATATGAATATGGCTATGGTACCATATGTCCCACTGTCCTCCAACATTAGGGAGTGGGAAGATGATGATGATGATTTGCTTATAGACAACTTCTAGCCCGGAAGGGGGACCTACAAGTAAGTATCTCTAACCCTTTATTTCTCTCTCGTGATGTGCTTCCCCCATGATGTGTTATGTGTTGTTTAGGCCTCCTGGGATGACCCTTGACTCTCTTGTAAGGTCTGGGATACCAGGAGACCGCCTCTGTTGTGACCTTCTATTTGTATCATCATTCTTCTAAATTGCCTCTCTCTGATTTCATTGTTGTGTGTTGTGTCTTACAGAAATAGCATCATAGTTGGTGACCTGGGGGCACCCTCCTATGTGACTGTCCCTAAGACACTTGTTTCTCCTCTCTTATTTATTGTTTCCCTTCCTCTAGTGTTTCCATCTAGCGGGTGGATGACGACAAACATTTATATTGATGCGTACCTAGTGTCCCTTTCGAGAGCAATAAAAAAATGGACTTAGTTCCTAATATGACGATGGGGTTGTATATTTTATCCGACGCTTGGCTAGTGGAACCACTCGTGCTTTCTGCGTAGTGAATTTTATGATGTTTCTATCGCATTTACAAACCTTAACAATATTGCTGCTCTATGCACCTTTATTTGTCTTTGAATCTAGCCATGGTGGTACTCGATTCAAAGAGCTTTGTGATATAGCCCCACAGTTATCCTCGAACTTTGAATTCATTGTATAACCTTGGCTCTTTGTGTGGTTAATCATATGCATTGATTTTGTTGTTTATCATGATTTTGTAGACACTAACATGTTTCTTGCAAGGATGTGTTTGTGGGAACATTTGGTGATCATAAAGTACATGTCACCTCCGGGGGGCATGGGCTTTGCGAAAGTCGGTGTTCCCTTGTGTGTTTTATTCCTACCTTAATGTGCTTAATATTGATAACTGATATCAACCACCTTAAGGTGGGGGCATATGTAAGGTAAGCTGTCTATTATAGATGTTAGCAATGTGTTTGACCTCAGATGCAAAGACCTGTGCCTTAGGGTAGTGCATCATGCATCTTGAGTTTGTTTGCAATCAATCAATCAATCATGTAAGCCCTATGTGGAGGCGGGATATCACGTATATCTTTTTTTTTTATCTTAAGCCCTCTGCGGAGGCGGGGATGGTGTATTTCTCGGAGCAGATTGCACATCTTGTCATTTTCAAAAGTCCTCTGCAGAGGTAGGGAGTGGTTCTGTGACTAACTCAACCCTTAAGCGTGTCTTTGACGATTGTTGTGGCGAAGCTCAATCGTCAGTGTGTGCCTGTAATGTGCCTGAGATGGTGTTGGACCTAGAAATAGGTACACTCCATCGCTTGTCTGCCGTGTTTTCTCCATGTCTTGAAGTGTGTGTGTTTTGGCGTGCTTGTTTTGTGTGGCGTGTTTGTTGCCCCATATGTAGAGACCAGCGCCCTTAGGTAGTGCTTCTTGCATTTTGGGAGGTTTTGCGTGTCTTGCGTGTGTGTTGCCCCATATATACAGAGACCTGCACCCTAGGGTAGTGCATCTTGTATTATGGGAGGTTTGTTTACTTTCCAGTACTTGCATCTGCATTTCATATATATGAGAAAAAGAAAAGAAAGAAATCATGCTTGTCTTCCAAGCATTAATGTGTCTTCTATGCATTGACTGTCTTCTCCATGTTCTGCGTGACTATAACTATGTTCTCTGTGTTTTACATGCCTGTTACTATTTTCTATGTGATTGGCATGTTTGCTCCGTGCTTGATGTGTTTGCTGTGTTTGTGACCTTACTTTAATGCATGTATTGACCTCGCGTTTATACATACATTAAAGTGGGGGCTAAATGTAACATCAGAAAATGACCCCTTGGGGGCTTTTCCCTTTTAAGGTTTAGCTCCCAGGTCTTTTGCATGCATTTAGGACATCTTAGTTCAGAATTTGGCATCTCGATGGAATAAGACCTAGGTTTCATGACAAAATGGACCTAGGAGGACCCCTTGAGTTGTACCCTGCCCAAAATAGGGGGAGGACTTCGGCACCCGTGCCCTAGTCCTGCCCTATTTTGGGGCAGCCCTAATTTCTGGGTGTCAGTTTGTGACCGTTAGTTGGTCCCTTTGCCGACACGGTAAGTTTGAATTACAAAAATCTTGGCGGGAGTGTTTGTAGTTGCATATAAAAGTATGTTTAGGCATTCATTTTTAGACTAGATGATTACTAGCAAGCTATTGTGATCTCAAGGTGATTCAAGGCTCTCATTGTGTTGCAAGAGCAGACTTGTGTGGTTTATGTGTTTGTTTTCAGATTTGAGCATCAATTTCCTCATGGAATGAAGAGCATCTTCCTCCCATAAGAACTTCACTACAAGGTGACATTATATTGTGTTTTCATTATCAATTCCTTTGGTTTTTACCTCTGCCTCACAAGGGCATGCACTCTCTATCTGACAATGGTGTTTGAAGACTTAAATGTCCTTCGAGGCTTGACTGAGGCAAGCCTCTAAACACCACAACCCCCAAACCAAGTCTTGTGATTGCAAGTTACAGGTGTCACATTTGGGAAAAGTGAAGTTGCAGGAAGGATTGGCAGGCATCAAGGATTCAGGAACTAAAGAAAAGCAGGACACTGGAGCACTTCTAGGACTTGGGTGCTCGCTCTAGTGTCCTCCGCAGCTGAGTTTCTAGAAATAGAAGTTACAGGGCTGATCAGTGTCGGAAGGAGGTCCAGATCCCATAAAGAAACTGGTACCTTGGACTTGGGCGCCCGCTCCAGTGTCCCCAACTATTTCACCTCGAATCCTCGAAAATAGGTATTTTGTGATTTTCCATTTCACTTTCGTCTGCAAGAGCATTTTCTGTTATTCGTCAGTTTATTTCCATATTTGCATAATTAGGGTTTTAATGGTCAATTGAGCATAAGAGAAGAGAAATTGATAATTAAATTCCCTAATCCAAGTTTCCCTACATCTCACAAGCGATCTAGGGTATGATAGTGCTCGCCACTTGACCCTAGATCCTTGAATGTATAGGGTGAAAGGAGGATTCAAACATCTAAACACTTAAACATTGAACAATCCAATTTTCACCTAAACAATATCTATAAACATCATAATGATTAAAAATGTCAATATGTACTCTACAACAACAAGTTGTGCGAGTGTGATTTATTTTGACATAAAAAGGCTTTACCATTTCAAAATACCTTTGACTAATGTTGATTTGAGGATACATCTCTTGAAATTTCTTGAAAAACTATGTTTAAGTCACATTCAAAAAATTCTTTGGATGTGGCTCACGACTTCGACAACCAATTCTCCTTCTTACAACATCTCTTGCATTAGGAGATACCTTTGTGTTATTTTTCCAAAATTCACCAATGAGGGATCTTGAGGCTTCAACAATAACTTTATCTTTCTATGGGAGTCTCCCAGAGAATGACCACAATTAATTGTTATTTGGGTCCTCAACTCTTTGATGCCTTCCAACAACTCTCATTAGAGTTTTGCTAGTCATTTTCAATGCTTCACTTGTCTTTCTAATGAGGTGAGCTTTCTTTGTTTGATGGCTTACTATTGTTGACATAATGATATGCCATGTGATATTACTATCCTTGGTGTGTGAAGTGGAACCCACACTCTAATATGCTCTCATTAGATTCTTTACAATTGATTTTTCACTTGAAGCAACCGATGTTCTTAGACCAAGAATCTTCATAATGGGCCTAAATTTTAAATTTCTCATCAATTCAACAAATAGTTGACATCTTTCCATTTCATTTAAATTCTCAAAAAATAATTTCCATATCTTATTGGCATATCTTCGGTAAGTACGCTTGGGAATCTTATCCTACATGGGCTTCAAACATTCTCATCAATATCAATTAGAAACTTAGGCTTTCTATGCAAAATTCTAGGAGGCATTTTCAATGGTAAAGTTGGCTCAGCATTAAGGAATTCCTTCAATATTTACTTAAGATAGGATAGATGGCATACCTTCAATTGGAGATGGAAAAGATGAAAAGCCTTGAAGTTGAGATGAAGAAGATGGTGTACCTTCAACTTGACGTGTGAATGATGGTGTGCCTCCAACTTGAGAAGAGAATGATGATGTACTTCACTTGACATGTGAATGATGGCGTGCCTCCAACTTGAGAAGAGAACGATGATGTACCTTTAACTTGACCTGTGAAATATGGAATGCCTCCAACTTGAGAAGAGAATGATGATGTACCTTCAACTTGATCTGTGAAAGATGGAGTGCCTCCAACTTCAAGATTCAATTTCCTCATTGAACAGAGGTTTTGCATTCATTTCCTTTGTGCCGCCAATTCCATCTCTCTCTTAGCTTGATTAGATGATTCGTGTTCCTCTTGAATTGGAAATGGTGGTATGTCTTCTTCTATGGTTGATAATTTTCTACTTTCACGAAGTTACCTCATTCCTTCTCTTTTCTTTGCATTCTTAGCTTCACGCTCTTCTAGTGTTGGAGTTTTTTGCTCGTTTCCTTGACATGATGATGATTTCTATACGCATCATGAATAAGACATAGATAAATTAGTCCATCTTGATATAATAGAGTAAAGTAATCTCATACACAAATCTCAAAATAATCATATAATTAAAGTAAATGAATGATTATAAAACTAAAAATTTATAGTTTCCTAGGGTGGTCCAACCCGAAACATAGAGATCACACACATGTCATATAGTAGCAATCTTTTACAAATCAAGCTTAAGCTAGAATAACATTCAAATTACAAGTCAAGATGGCATATCATACCATTCTTTCTTCATGGAGTAACTAACATCCATCATTTAGATGATATTTAAGAACATATCATAGCAATACAAAGGAACTTAGGTTGGAACACAAGTCTTTTCCCATTATTTTGCTTTACAAACCTCTATTCCCTACCTCATTGAATAGGTTACGTATTCAAGGCTTAAAACATCTTGACTAAATGCCTTGGTGATAATCCAAGAGTTGATCATTCAGGTGCAAATACTTTTAAGAAAACATGTTGTGTACTTTAACTAACAACATCAAGCATCATGATTTGATCAATTTAATTCATTTTCTATGAATGAGGATAAACTTAGTTTCTTAAAATATATCCTCCTTACAATTGTTATGAATCAATTTGCAAGCTACATGAAGATTACGTAATAAAATGCTTCAAAGCAAAGTAATCTTAAGAGGTAATAAGTTCTCAATCCTTTAATCAATAGAAGATTGCGTGAGAGGATCATCTATACTCATGTCCTCTACAATACATTAACATGTTTAAAAAAAGGCTTCACAAGATACTAGGGAACTCTTATCCACTTCTTCATATGCACATCTCTTTGTACATGTCAAAATGACTATTTAGCAACAGAAAGATTTACTAATACTCCCTCGTGGCATTTTACATTTTACACCCTATGGTTTTCTCATAAACCTTGTAAAGGAATACATTCTATGACTTGTTCCACTTTTCTATGCACTTTATGCCAATAGATCATTACTTTCCTTTAAGAAATACTTATAGTATGCTTCAAATAGGTTAAAGTAAGATCCAATCATGAAAAATGTTACCACATTGCTTTATTACTTAAAGATGGTACTTGAGAAAGATATTTTTCATTATGGCGTTAAAAAGAATATGTGACTTTTCATACAAAAGTTCTCACAACGCTCTATGGAGTAAAATTATAACACTATTATGACTTCATGAATCAGTAAATCATCAAGAATTAAGACCAAAGGAGGTAATATTTCATAGAACAACTTCCTATTCTAAAATATGATAAAACTCTTATGAGCATCAAACTAATTAACTAGCATAGTGGAATTTTAAAAGTTCCAACTCTCTCTATCTTGTCTAGGAATTAGGCAAGAACCATCTTGTCTATGTATATTTGATACGTTTCTAGGATCTGGTTAAATATTATCTATGAATTTAGAAATCTTATGCTTAGAGGACAATATCTTATTCTTGACCATAGCCAAAGCTAAGGTCTCGTTATCAAGTTAACATAAATCTTCTTCTTCTTTAAGAGGTGATTGGTTGGACTTCCTCAAACTAAGTTAACTCTTGAGAAAGAAGACTACTTTGCTTTTCCTAGATGATGAAATACATCCAATAAATGGATGATGAAATGCACATCCAATAAAACTAACATATTTTTTTCCTAAATGATGAAATACATCCAATAAATGGATAAACTAGATTTAATGTCATAGGGTTTTAATGCATCATTAATGTAATAGGTTTTTAATGCCTAGGGCTTGGGTGAGAAATTTCCAATAGGATCTTATTTTATGTTTTTGGGTGTGCCATAATAGGATCATTTTGTTGAAGCTCAAAACCACAAAGATCACTATTTTGTGTTAAGAAAACTTGCATTATTATCTTCACAATATATAGATGAATTTAGCGATAAATTAGGTGTCCACCATATCATTGACATATTTAATAGGTGTTCATGCTAACATAATCATAAAGTGAAGTAAACGAATACATAAAGAACATATCATAGATTTCGAGATTCGAGTTGCCCAATTGCACAATCATGTCTACTTCATTTTTGGCTTCAAAATCCTCAAAAAATTGAGCTTTTTGGAAAGTTCCTTCGTATTCAATGTTGAATTCTATATAACTCTAATAGGATTAGTCAAATTTATGAAAAAATAAATCTATATCATCAAATTCAATCTAAATATATGAAAATTAGCATTCAAACAATATGAAAACATGAAAATACTAGTTCAAATAATCAAATTCTGTCTAAAAACATCTAATTTACTTCTATATTGAAGAACCAAAAAAAAGGTGGTGGATTAAGTAAACAATGATTGTGTAAATGTCAACACCATGAAAAGCAATTTTTTGTTTGATAATGCATAGAAAGTAGAGAATAACAGAGCATGTGGGGTCTGATTCATGGATTGCACATGCCTTTTACCTGTTTTCTTTAGTTCCATAAAATGCGCTTGCGTTATAACACGGGCATGTTTTGTCATGCATGGAAAGTTTAAAGTGTCGTATAAATTCTAAAATGACTACTATGACAAGATTTTCACTATCTCTAAATTACTAAATACCCTATAACCAATACCCTCAACCCTAAAGCCTATACGCTAGACTCTCAACCCTACACACTCAATGTGTGTGTTTGTGTTTGTGTGTGTGTGTGTGTGAGAGAGAGAGAGAGAGAGAGAGAGAGAGAGAGAGAGAGAGAGAGAGAGAGAGAGAGAGAGAGAGAGAGAGAGAGAGAGAGAGAGAGAGAGAGAGAGAGAGAGAGAGAGAGAGAGAGAGAGAGAGAGAGAGAGAGAGAGAGAGAGAGAGAGAGAGAGAGAGAGAGAGAGAGAGAGAGAGAGAGAGAGAGAGAGAGAGAGAGAGAGAGAGAGAGAGAGAGAGAGAGAGAGAGAGAGAGAGAGAGAGAGAGAGAGAGAGAGAGGAGAGAGAAGAGAGAGAGAGAGAGAGAGAGAGAGAGAGAGAGATGATTTCCCTTCATAATAATGTAAGTGCGTTATAACGTGCTCGCGTTATTGTTTGCTTTGGTAATTTCCAAGCCTTTGGCTTGGATTTGCCTTGGGCTTCCAACCCAAAGGCTTGGACTGAGTTTTGAACATCCAAAGACATGTTTTTGTAGAGTGTAATTTTTTTTACATAATCTTGAGCATTCTCCCCATCAAGTTTGCACTTGTTTCAATGACAAGTCAAAAAATACCACGATAATGTTAAGATCTCTCTTAGCTTTATAACCATATAATTTTTTTTCACTTGTCTCAAGTGAGCTAACATATTGTTATGTGGAAAAGAGAGATCTAGCCTAAAAGGTTTAAACTCGGTCAAACTCTCTTCCATTAACATTGAGACACAAATCGAGCTTGGCTTCTACCCATGAAGGAGAGCCAAACTACAGGGGTTTTGTCCCTTTGTTGTATAGAGGAGTGTCAACCAAATTCAATTGAAACTAACCAACCAAACTAGGGAAAAATATGAAATCGTAATTAACCAAGATCTGCAAATAGATGACTATTGGAAATAGATACAGAGATTTTGAAAGTACAATAGAGATCAGGAAATAGAGAAGAACCTAGATTTAAGTTTGAGAATACAAAAGTACCAAGGCATTGGGCACCCTAGACCCTATTAGGGTTTTGTAGAAACTCTGAGCTTCACTTGACCTGTACCTACAAAACCTTCCTTCTTCCTGGATCTTATCTTCCAAAACCTATTACTTCAACCTGCACACAAGCAAAGAGGAATCCAATTTACTTTTACATTGAAGAACCCAAAAAAAGGTGGTGGATTAAGTAAACAATGATTGTGTAAATGTCAACACCATGAAAAGCAATTTTTTGTTCGATAATGCATAGAAAGCAGAGAATAGTAGAGCATGTGGGTTTGATTCATGGATTGCACATGCCTTTTACCTGTTTTCTTTAGTTCCATAAAATGCACTCGCATTATAACACGAGCATGTTTTGTCATGCATGGAAAGTTTTAACTGTTATATAAATTCTAAAATGACTACTATGACAAGAATTTCACTATCCCTAAATTACTAAATACCCTATAACCAATACCTCAACTCTCGACCCTAACCCTAACCCTATGCCTTAAAGCCTATACACTAGACCTTCAACCCTATACACTCAATGAGAGAGAGAGAGAAGGTAAGCGTGAGATGATTTCCCTTCACAATAATACAAGTGTGTTATAACGTGTTCGCGTTATTGTTTGCTTTGGTAATTTCCAAGCCTTTGGATTGGATTTGCCTTGGGCTTCCAACCAAAGGCTTGGATTGAGTTTTGAACATCCAAAGACATGTTTTTGCAGAGTGTAATTTTTTTTACATAATCTTGAGCATTCTCCCCATCAAGTTTGCACTTGTTTCAATGACAAGTCAAAAAAATACCACGATAATGTTAAGCTCTCTCTTAGCTTTATAACCATATAATTTTTTTCACTTGTCTCAAGTGAGCTAACATATTGTTATTTGGAAAAGAGAGATCTAGCCTAAAAGGTTGAACTAGGTCAAACCCTCTTCCATTAACATTGAGACACAAATCGGGCTTGGTTTCTACCCATGAAGGAGAGCCAAACTATAGGGGTTTTGTCCCTTTGTTGTATAGAGGAGTGTCAACCAAATTCAACTGAAACTAACCACCAAACTAGGGAAAAATATGAAACCCTAATTAACCAAGATCTACAAATAGATGACTATTGGAAATAGATACAGAGATTCTGAAAGTACAACCGAGATCAAGATATAGAGAAGAACTTGGATTTGAGTTTGGGAACACAAAAGTACTAGGGCACTGGGAACCCTAGACCCTATTAGGGTTTTTCAGAACCTTTGAGCTTTGCTTGACCTGTACCTACAAAACCTTCCATCTTCCTGGATCTTATCTTCTGAAACCTGTTACTTCGACCTGCACACAAGCAAAGAGGAAAAGGTTGTATTGTGTTTAGGGGCTTGCCTTAGTCAAATCATATGTTGGTGTTTCCACCTCCACTACAGTGATGATTAGTGACACAAGAGTACTGCGTTCCCTAGGAGGGCATAGGTAATATCAACAATATATGATGAAAATATGAATGGAAATGATAATATTACCACAAGATGTGAAACCCTAGTTGGAGTAGATAACTCAAGATCATGCACCAACAAGGAGATAGATAAAGATAGCTTGAACTTCCTTCAAGACCTATAAATGAGCATCATAACATCCATAAACATGTATCAATTCTAGGCATGAAGAGCACTTGAGCATATGAGATCAATCATGTGAGCAAATTCTAATCTTCATTTGTCTATCTAGCATTCTCTAGGTGTAAAATGAATAACAAGACTCCTTTATATATACACTCCCACTCACCAACAATGAATAAAACCAAATGGGGCTGACATGTATAAGCCAAGGATGTGTTCTACGCTAACACCACAAAAATAAGGCTAAAGTAACCATTTGGGACCAAGGTGCTAGGCGCCTTGGTCCTTTAGCCCCACAAACTCTTTGGAGTGTTATGTGGTGGGATTGGGCCAGTCCTAAGTTTACTTTGTCAGATTTATTCATTAGGATTGAGATTTAATCATTTAATGTTCAAAAAGGTGTTAAATAGGTCCTCATCAACAAGGGTGAACATTTTACTCCATAACATTTGGCCCCCACTTTAGCATGGGTACGAACTTATGTTCGAACTCACACTAAGGTAAGGAGAAGACAGATTTCAAACACGAAAACAAAGAAACCCAAAGAATTCTGCCAAGTTGTGGACTATAGTAGCCCCCAAGCTTAGGATTCTAAGGTTGCAAACATATAAGCAAAGATATTTCAAACACGTGAGACATTGTAACATAATTCACACATATGTGGAGTACTACAAGCATACACAAGAATACATGTGAGAGACACATAATACACAAAGGTAATACACGCCATACATAATGCATACTCACTTGACAAGAAGCATACACATAAGGTATAAAGGATACATAGAATATAGATGAAAAACATGATGAAGAGACACAAAAAACATGGAATCATTAAGATAATACAAGTTCAAACAATGCTTCACACAAACAAACATGGAAACAAACACTTAAGGCACATGACTCTGACACTAACCTGCTTTGTCAGTAGGAGTCATGTGAAGAGAAACACTTCTCAAGGATCACAAACTAGTAAGGACTGCCAAATTACTAGGTGACCATGACAAGTCACATGAAGCACACGGTCTAGCAAACTTCATTTATACTAGGTGGCTCATAGACCAAATAGAAAACACTACGGGCTAGTGAGGACCACTGAATCACTGGGTGAGTTCCATGTCAACTATAATAAACAAGTATGTAATCAAAAGAGCATAGTACGATGTATGCCCCCACCTTAAAGTGTTTTCCAACTCCTATTAGGGAGAAATTGCTTTAAGGTAGAACAAACTACAAGAATAGGCATGAGACTTTTTGGAAGCACATGCCCATATTATATGTGTTCCCAAAAAACTTCATCGCAACAAGGGATTGCCCCCATAAAAGGCAAACCAAGGCGATGCTTCTAAAATGATAGATAATGGCTTGTGGACTAGTATGATACTGAGCATAGCAACAAGGTGCCACATAAATCAAAGCATACAAGTAATGTCATGTTACAGTGAATACCATAAAGTAACAACACAAAGGGATCTACCTGACTGACATCAATTTATGAATGGTTGTATAATAGGATTATAAATATTTGGAACTGTCATCATTCGCTAGTTGGTAGAACTATGAAGACAAAGGAAGAAATATCACATGAAAACAAATATAAAAACCTTGGGTCAACAAGGAAGAATGCCAAACCATCCTATGCCTTGCATTGTCCCCAAAGGAAACAACAATGCAACTTACGACATATAAAAGAATGACGATACAAATAGAGGAGAATTTCACAACAGATTTAATTTGGTCCTTTGTATCCTTGCACCTACAATGGTGTCAAGGGTCATCCAAAAAGAACTTAACAACAACATAATTAAATCATCAAGCAACACATTAAGGGGGGAAAACAATCACATGTACTCATGACACAATAGAAATAGGGGCCCACACTCATGAGTTGGCCTAATGAAAATAGTCCTCCTCCCAATCTTGCTTATCACCAATTTAGGAAGGTGGACAAGATGCAAGAGGGACTATAGAAAGTGTGGTGTAAGGAAAAAGAGCCATACCTATATCATTATTATCTTCAGGTTCACTATTGAAATATAGCACAATAGGTTCTGCTATAGGTTGTGAAGCATTATCCTTCGCTAGAGGAGACAAGGCATTAGTAGATGTCTCTTTTGCATCCATCGATGATAGACTCTTGCGAGGAGGAGATTCTCCTCCCCTATGACAAGGTGAACCATAGCACGATGACACTTCTTTTGTTTTCTTGCAATTTTTTTTTCACTTAGCTTTGTTTGTGATGTTTGTTAAGGGAATCATAGTATCTTCCAATGTGGGTTCCTTTTCTTCCTTTGCTTAGAAATGTTAGAAGAAACAAGAGGAACCACCAAAGGTTGAGAGACCACGAGGGAGGGTTCCTTAATGTGGGTTGTTCTTCCTTCTTGACTTGTGAAACAAGTGGAAGTACTTGAGCCTCCACAAGTGGTTAAGAAACCTCAGGAAATAGTTTACGTGCAATCGATTGCTTTTCACTTGCTCCATAGAGGCAGGTGGGACAAAAGTAATATTGCAATTGTGGAGAGTATTTTTTGTGCTTGATGCTTTCCTCATTGTCCTTAAAGGGATGGCGGAGGGGGAACCTCAGAATATCTACCAGATGCTCAGGGATGGAAAGAACCTTCAATTCAGGCTTAACTTCATTCGCCACCTGTGTGATAGGGGGAACTACTGTTGTAGCCTCAGAAGATCGAGGAGGTCCAAGTACATCACAAGGAGGTATGTTACTAAGCAAGAATTCTACAATTTTATTTGCCTTAAATTTTTGATATGATAAAAAGAATAAATCCTCTCTAGCTCAAGCCACTCCAACTGGTTTTGGCCAGAAGTAGTCAAGTGTAAAGTGTCCATGTTGAGAAATGGGCTAGTCCTGACTGTGATATACAACATGCACACATCCCTCAAATGGAAATTTAAGTACTTATAATGAACCATAAAGGGGTCTTCCTTCATGGACCAGAGCCATGGGTGACCCAACTTCACATGAAATAAGTCTAATGTGGGTATGATGATAAACGTAACATCCAATCACTACAACAAAACAAACAATTAGTGCCTAAAATAGCACAAGAATTTAGTGCATTTGAGTTCATGAATTGGACACTTCTGCCAGCACAAAACTCGGCGCCAAAGTGCATGTTCTCTTCAACGCCATTTTTTGCGCCGGATTTAACATTGGATTTTGCGCCAGAAAAGTAGTGCAAGCAATAGCGCTTCCTTTAGTGCTTGGAATAGCACCGAGAATAGCACCTAAAATTAGAGCCCAATTTGGCTTCCAGTTTTGCTTCCATGTATGCTCCCCATTTTTGGTTCTAGTTTTGCTCCCAGTCATGCTTCCTGTTTTACTTTTGGTATGGCGTCAAAAATAGCTTCTTTTTTGGCTTTCCTAATTGACGCCAAGTTTTGCTTCCATATTGACATCCTTTGTTGCTTCCAGTTTGACTTCTGATTTTGCTTCTGGTTTTGCTTCTTGTGTTGTTTCTAGGATTAATTCCAATTTTGCTTCTGATTTTGCTTCCAATTTTGCTTCCGGTTTTGCTTCCAAATTTGCTTCCGATATAATGTCGCTTGTTGCATCTAGCTTTGCTTCTATTTTTGTGTCTTTGTTCTGAAAAGGTGAGTGGGCCAATCTTGCTTTCTAACTGCCCCATCTTTCACCTTATAGCCTAGCTTAACCTGATACTCCCTAGTTTTTGAGCAGCTCCATCTTATTCTATCCTCTTTGTGAGACAAGCTCACAGACCTGTTTGACATAATACTCTCTAACTCACTGATCTACGCTCCATCCACCTGAAGAACCTTGAAGCATTTGAAATATTTTACAGGATAACATTTATAAAGAATTTTTAAGGAAATGGATGTCCATACAAATTAACAACATCATTATACTTATTAAATCTCCATCAAAATAAAATCTACAACAATATCTAGTATATATAAAATAACAAGATAATTATTATAACATGATCGTCATCTATAATTAAAACAAGTGAGTCAAATATCTATAATTTAATTGAATTTGACAACATCCATCTTGAGCAGTAAATTAAAATCATCATACGTAATAAATATCCATCCAAAAATCATTGACCACTTTCAATATATATAATTTGACAAGTCAATACTAATAAGATCATCATCATATATAACTAAAACAAGTGAAAGTCAAATATGCTAGTAGATCAATAACATGTCAAAATGATACATGTCCAACAGTCGACATAAGTCAAAATGATACATGTACAAATGATATAAGTAAAAATGATAAATTATGTAACTAAAAATGATACAAGTCAAGATGATACATATCCAAATGATATAAGTCAAAATGATACAACTCAATAATATGGTTGTTGTAGGCTGTGAAAATGATACATATGATAGTAACCATGAAAAGAGGCATCATAATGATATATCAACAATGATCCATGATGCAGTCTCATCATCATCTCCATGATCATCATCGTTGTCATCATCATGATCATCATCGTCGTCATCATCATGATCATGATCATCATCATCGTCATCGGCCTCGGTGTCTTCTGTATCTACGTCATCATCATCCTCTGCCATGTGATCTGTACCAGAACAAACATATTCTAGATCTATATCATGAGGATCATCTTGATCTTCTAGAAGACCCATGTTCTGCAAAAAAAACATTTAAAATGAAAAGTTATTATTTGTTTCATGCAATAATTTATTTTTCTGTTATATATCTAATATTACAACATATGTAACGAAACCATAATCATATTACATCATATCAAAGAGCACATACCATAATAAAATTTCAAAAAAATTACAACTAATATGTCATTCCAATGATTTAAAACATGCAACAATTCTAATAAACGTTAGTAAAGATAAAAAAATTTTTGTTATACAATTTAACTATCAACTGTAAATCTATTACATAACCTTAAGTGCCAACCCTCTACATTTTGTGCTATATATGATTATATTTGCCTCGAAGATCCTTTGAGAGTTAACTGGTCTATATATCTTCTTCTCCTATATCTCAGACGAGGAACATATTGAACATGATGAAAGGCTAGAGTCCATCCTGACTCTAACTCAAATACAACTGAACCCTCTCTTCTACCGACTGCTTCTTCTGTGTGGATCCCACACCTCACCAAGCATCTAGTAGCTACTGAGCTAGGTGGCTGAAATATATCACACTCCCCTATCATATTGCATGTGGCACCACTGTCTAGATACCACCCATCTCAATAAATCTGCTCTGAAGCATAATGACCAAATTTAACCTTTGTAAGGTAAGAGGCAACATCTTCATTAGCAAGCATCTGAATCCTCTGAAGCTTCTCCTTCAGAACCATGATTCTACTCTCATGCTTGGCCTGGAATAGTGAAGCAAGGGATATTAGTTATACTCAGTTATACTTATTAAATTACTGCAGAAAAAAACTTCTATTGCTGTTTAATACCACTCCCACTGATCTTAATTTTTCCACCCCTTTTAATACCACATTTCTGAGTGAGGACTATTGTCAAACATTTCACATGTCATATCTGTTTGTTGATTTTAGTTGGCAGTAGGTGTTGGTCTGAGTTTAAAGTCTTAAATAGTGTCTTTTGAGGTGTTAATTCACCCAAGCATTCACCACAATCATAGGACTGTATCCCCGGATGCAGGTGTTCGTCAACAAATTGTGCTGGAAACTGACCCTCCCCTCCTCACGGCAACCAGCGACCACAATCCTGAGACAACTGGCACACAGCATGGCAATAGGCCAATGTACCCGGGCACCTAGCCCACCAGTCTGTCTAACTCCAAATTTTAATGCCCCTCACTTCTATGTGGGTTGTTGTTTCCCCCCTCTAGCACTGGCGGTGATGATGAGTAAATGTGCCTTCAGACAACACACTTTGATGGCTTCTGCGTTGGATTTGGGCCTCCCCTTTTCAATGGATCGACGCTTAGCATGGGGACAACGAATACTCTTCCATGTTCGAGTGGAGCTGGCAACAGGAGCTGCCAATTTGGTGCAGGTTATAGTTTGTGGCATTCTGGAGCCTATCATGGCACCTTGTCTGCGACAAAGAGTGGTTCGCGGTAGTGTGGGGTGAGGAGGCAGAGGCATCAGTTATCAGTCTTGGGAATTTTATAGGGATTACAACCCAAGCATCCCCATGCACATTTGTGAGGAGATTGACAATCGTGAGGCTACTTATTTGGCAATGCAATAGGAATCTATAGATCCCCCCAGGGTGGTCAGCCCATATTGGGCACTCAAAAACATTTTGGGATGGACCCTCTTAGCTCAGCAGCAACAAGAAGCTTGGGCTACTTCTTCGACCCATGATCTCCATTTTGCTCTTGAGTAGGCCAGGGTGCACTTGGACACCTTGGCAAACAGATTGGGTGCTCACCACCCCATCCTGCCACAGGCTTCACTAGCAGACTCCCACCGTCTCTGGCACCAGTTCAGGCCAAGGGGCAAGAGCACCTTCATCCTGCCACTCAGAGTAGTGAGTCGAATGAGGAGTGGATGTAGGGGAAGAGCATGAAATTAGAATTGGAGCACAAGGAGGAGCATGGCCACATCATCACCTTTGAGCCTCTACTCAAATTTGGGAGCGATCCAGCCCTGGTTCCTCTGAGATTTCCCAGCTATAAGCCAACAGTCTAGTTTTTCTCTGTCAAGGTTTTTTAGTCTTTTTTGTTTCAAAATCTTATATTTCATGTCTTTCAGTCATTCTCAGAATCATGTACACTGGTTTCCCTATGAAGGGCAGCGGTTTAAAACTGAACCATGTTTTTTTGGTTGTGTAAAGCAGAGAATCTTGAATTTCATATACAGGCCTCCCTAACTTGTCTCTGGTTCAACTCTTTTTTGTGCCAGCCCGGCCAAAAGGGTCTAGTTCTGTAATCTATGTACATATTTCCCTTTTCAACAATAGAATTATGAACTTCACAAAAAAAATCATAGCATTGTTATCTAATTCACTTTGTCATGCAAATAACAATAAGGGGCAGCAACAATATAACTTTATATATTCGGAAAATCCCTTGTTATTTATAGTAGATTTTAATACACATAAGAAATAAGAAGAATGGCACCTAGGGATTCGATTAGAGATGGCTCTCCTTTCCTTGCACCCAGATGAAATATTCAGTTCCCTTCTTGACTATTATTTGACTGTGTTTAGTGCCCAAGAGCTTCACGACCCCTCTAGACAAATCAGACAGCACCCAACACTAAGATAACTGCCCCCACGCTGTCCCTAAGCATCAATTTCACGCCCAACAAGGAGTAATCTCTTGTGATATGAAAAACTCCCAAAGTAAATGCTTCCAAATGCACCCAACAATGGCAATATAAGTCTTGCCGATGATGGCGTGGTTCGGTGGTTAAGTCGCTCGGTTGTAGTGGCGGCCACTAGAGTTCAAACCCCCGCTTGGCCAATGAGCTCGCAAGGCTTTACGCCTTCGCTGGGCCAAAGAGCTCACGGGTTTGAAGTGTTCTTGCTAGGGGATGAGGTCCCCCATGTTGTGGCCTCACCGGTTCATTGCTCCAGGCAAAAGCATTCGCGTGGAGCTGGAGGGCGTGTCGCACCAGCGTCGCCGGTCATGTTAAAAAGTTTACCAGGGGCATTTAAAAAAAAATAAAAATGGCAATATAAGTCCCACGCACCAGCAAACAATGACAACCAATCGTTCTATGGATAAAAAGTGCCCAGATTTAAGTAGTGTAGGCCCAGACTCTATTACTTGAGGGTTAAAGTCGTCCAACACTAAGATCGAGAGCTGTTATGGCCCTTTGCTGCTCCAAATAGAATAAAATGTGCCCAGCCAAGGAGAATAAGTTCCCACGTACTTAGATAATGAAGGAAATGTGCCCAGGTTTAAAGGGAACTCACCCAACAAAATAGATATGGTTCCCACGCTTCCAAAATAGAAATTTTCATACCCACAGTGAAGGGAATAGTGCCCACCTTGTCCACAAGATAACAAAAATGAGAGAGGCACCCTCTATTGCTGATGAAATCTCCCTCTAGTCTTCACAACTTTCTCTAATATCAACCAATAGTCTATTGTCCTGAAAACATTGAATCCAATGGAAAAATCTGAATGGTCTTCCACTACTGACCAGCTAGGGTGGATCTTGCACCACCGAAACCAGTGAATAATGCAAGGGTTTCTTTCAAACCTTAGTCTCTCCAAGATCAAGAGCTCTCCAAGTAATTTTCAAAAAGTGATTAGTGTAGAATGAGGAGAGAACTCCTCTTTTTCCCCTTTTTATATTTCCCTTGCCACTTTTGGCCCTTTTTGCCTTTTATTTTAATAGTCACTTTTTCCTAAGTTCTTAACCTCATTGGAGCTCTATTTCCAACATAAAGCCATCCAAAGTGACAATATATTCAGGACAACAGTGTGATCTAGGGTTGGAGCGGACTATAGAGTGCCCAAGACTCACACATACTAGCAATCAATAGTTTGATATTGTGATGGAATGGGCAAACCTATTAAGGTTGAAGAAAACCTTTCTTTCTATACCTAAATCAACCCTTACTTATAGTGACTTGGCAATATATTTGGAGGCTAGACTTTGGAGCTTGTTAGTGCACAAAATGTAGGGAATGTTTGAACTTTTGAAGCTAGGGTTCATCACACCTTAGCTCCTTAATGCCTTTTATAGATGATTGAGATTTGGTGGCTGGTGTGGTTTCTTTGGAATAAATCCCTATGTTATGGTGTCTTACTAAGCATGCATGAGAAAAAGTAAAAGAGTTTGTGGTATATTCAGTAGCATATGCCCGCCAGAACAGAATCAACCTGAGGACTGTCAAGGGCATATCTATGACCTAATTTTGAATGAATCTGAGTATGGAAGTAGAATGGCATCTCTAGTACCATTAAGAATGAGAATTATGGGCACAACTCTAGTCTCCTGTAGAAAATCTAGATTTCATGTACATCCAAGATACTAAGCAACCATGATCAATATTAGTTCTAAAAATGGAATGCCTCGGGCACAATAAGGTCCTTCTACAAATTACTAATATTAAAGAGCTTAGATTGTTTTCAAAAAAACTAGATGCTTTTGAGCCAACAAAACATACCATTTTTGTAGCCTTGGGTTCCCTACATGAGACTTCAATTCCAAACAATGCCATGATTATAGATGTGACATAGACGTGAAGAATTTAACTACAAGAAGCCTGGGCTACTTCTTTAGTCTAGCAAGAAGTGTCTAGTAATAAGAGGTGTAGATATTTAAGAGAAAAGCTCATCCATATGCCAAAAGACCTTGCAAATCAAATTATCAATACTATGAATGCTACTTCCAGGGCAGGTTTGCAAGCATTGGGGATAAATGACAGGTCAACTATTATATTGGATGCCTGGAGACTTATTGGAAAGCATCAGATAATGGAAAGTGTGCAAAATAAGGCAGATGAACTTCTAAAGAAAGTAGTAGGTTTTAAGGCTCGATTCACTAATTTGTTTAAGAAAGGTTTGCCATCATTTTGGGATGAACGTCAGTATTTGATTCCTCAAAATCAATATTTGGAATTACTAGCCAAATGCAAAAGTGAAGACTCCAAATTTGAAGATCTCAGCAAATCACTGAAGGGGCAGTCTATAGTAGATAAGCTGAAAGATGACTTTGATCTCTTAACTGAGTTCAAATTATTAGTATACTACTTGCCTCCATTTTCATATGCTCAATATGATGACCTAGAGTTTTCAACTAGTGAAATGATAGCTTATAATTTCCCAAGTGCTTCTCAATGGGTCAGCATTATTAAATATGGAACGAAGATTCCCCTACCTTCTGGAAGATAAGCATCAGGCCTTATTCTGTGCAACTATCCACCAATTTCTGAGCAACGGTCCAAATATCTTGTAGCAGTTCCAACAAACAAACCAGAATCTTTGCAGTAGTTTTAAATATTTTTGTTTGATTTTAATTAGAGCATAAAGTTAGTTTGATGAGATAATAATGGCTCAAATTTTGTGTTGGATCAAAATTTTAAAACCCAAAAATTTTGCCATTTCTTGCCATAAGTCCAAATAAGCTATTTCACTTAACTTAAAAAACACCACTATTTTATTGTTTACCCTAAATTCCTTCACCTTCACCATGTAGTATTATAAGATCACTATGCTTTCAAGATCATAATAAATATTAGCAAGATGATACTATGTCGGGAAGACTCAATATCTAGTATCTTCGATGGCCCAAAGGCATAAAAGGATGAGATCTTAACTTAACAATATATAGTTTTAAAAGGTCACACCAATCGAAAAAGTTAAGAAATCGAAGAGACGAGGCATATCGGTGAGAGTCACTCAGCAGTCTTATCGATATCCCGAATGCATCGAAGAGACAAGCCATATCGGTGTGACACCAAAACGTGTCACACTGATCAAACAAAAAATATCAAAAATAATTTGTAAGGGAGATCGGGATGTCAGAGTGATATGGTTTAGAGTCCCACTGATGAAAGGAGTCTCACCGATAAAAGGACAATATAAAAGGTATTAATAGATTTTTAGAATGACTCTACTATATCGAAGAGAATGATTTTTTAGTCTCTTCGAAAAGGCGATAAAATAAAAACTATAAACATCAGAAGGATGATGGAATATCGACGGGATTTCTATTTCAAAGAGACTTAAGTTATCGATGTGATGCCATTTGGGGTCACATCGAAATCCTAAACAAGCATAAAAGTGAAATAAATGAGATCGCAAAACACATCATCCCAAGAATAGAGTGACAAGACATAATGGTGGCGATCCAACAAACTCAATTCAAAAAATTAAATGTCCTTTTGATGATGTGAAAATACAAGTGAGATGCCATTAATTGCACCAGAGTTAAGTTTTACAAGTCTTGAGGGTATTGTAAAGAGCGATCGCAGGGCGCAGTGGGATAGTAATCCAGAACCAGAACGATTGATCAAGTAAGTAATTCTGACTGGTTTTATTCCACTTTCATAATTCATAGAGTTGAGATCCTTGCATAATAGTAGAAAATGGAAGAGACAATACAAAACCCTAAGAGTAAAATGCAAAAAATAGGAGATAGGCAGTTGAACCAAGATTTGTTAGATCAATGCCCTGGGTCGGGACAAAAATCCAAAAGGAATACTCAATTAGAAAAATTACATGATTTATACAAGAAGATAGGGGACATATGGACACCAGTCTGAGGATATGATCTTTTTATTTATCATTATAGAAAGATGCACAAACAAAATTTCATTTCCAACCCTTGGAGACTAAATTTGGGTAAACTAACAATGCCAAATGTGTTCGTGAATGTCCAATTGTTAAAACTCTTCACAGAAAAATATAACCCTAAGACCTGCTTGATTGAATTTGATGACGGGACTGGTTTCTTTCCCATTACCAGAGATTATATTGCAACAATATTTCAATTGACTCAAGCTTAGATAAAAAATTTAGAATCAAGGACTTGTTGACTGAGTACTGTAATATGAGCAACAATTATAAGAGATGGAAATTAGCCTTGCACAGATCGTGTGATGAAAACAACAAACTCAAGGTGTTTTTGGGGGTTGAAGACCTGCCCTATTTGATTCAACTATTTGAATATTATTTCAAAAACACATATTACTCTGTTTGCCAAATATTGGGTGTAGAAGCCTCTATGTTCATGGAGATTGCACCCATGGTTTTAACTGCAGATATATACAGAATCATGATGCACGATATTTTGATTATGTTGAATATCTAGCAAATAACCTACAACATGATCTAATATCTCTGAAGAATGGACGAAATAAGTTCATACATTATTCCCTATTTATGCATATGGTACTGTATGAAGGACAGAATAGGTGCTTATGGGACAAAAATCTAAGGGTGAGAGATCTGGACAACCAAGGAGATATAAAACTTGTGCAAATATGTATTGCTATATGGGATAGTAGATGTGATAAGTCCCATTACTTATACTTTGAGGAGTTCTTTGTGAAACCTATATATAAACGGCTAGGTCGTCCCTCCAATTACAACTTATCAATAGAAATACAAAGATTTATGAGGCCAAGGGATAAATATGAGGAAGGAAAGTTTAGTCATAATTGGGGTGACTAGTATGTTTTTCATGATTGCACCATGATAAGAGTGTTCAGATATGAAGGACTACCCTGCTTGTTACCTAAGACATGCCTAGATAGGGTTGCATACTTAGAAATTGTCAGGCAATTGGCTCGCTCAGATTTCACGCACCTCAAGAATCACAACAAGCAGTCATTTATGCTTGGAACTCTGTGCTTTGGGGATTTCACAATTTTTTCTGACAAAGGTTATCAGTTGATTGACAAGAAATTAGAACAATTCAAATTACCTTCTAGACATGCTAGAGAGAATTTTGATCCAGAACATTTTATAAATAGTGTGAAGGCCAAACAAAAATTGAAAGAATATCATCATGTCCTATTTGTTGATGAGGACTTAATCAGGAATTGTGATGAAAACACAACAGTGGAAAGGAGAAGTTTATACCATAAAGCAATGTTAGCAGAGGCTTGGAGGGTAGCCAAAAACCCCACTTACACCAAAGCTTTTCAAAATGTTGATGATCTTGTTGAAAGGTTGGATTTGATGATTGCACATGCATCAGAGTTGATCATGAATGTCCCCCCCTATGTGTTTGACAAAAAAGGAAAACAACATAAGGAAGCACAAGATGAATATGAAATTCCACTTAGTCACCTATCGCCTTAGCCCACACCAGACATAAGTTTCTTTGTAGACACAAGCATTGTAGAAGGAGAGGAAGAATCTGAGGAAGGAGTGCAAAGCTATGACCCAACCATCAAGGGGTATGAACCTCTTGAAGATAGAGAAGTTGTCACCATGGAAGCACCGGATGATTTATCAGGAGACATGAGGCATTTGGCCAACAACAAATTGATCTCAGATGATGATTTCATTAAAAACCCTGAATTTAAAGATTTCTTGTATGAGTACAAGGGTAAGCAGGCCAGAGAAAAAATGAAAGATATCATTCCTGAAATACAGGATGAAGTATTACTAGAGCTTTAGAAGGAAATTGACAAAGAATTAGAAATAATGACTCCAGAAAGGGGAAGGACACTATTACAAGAAGCAGGTGTAATGTTGATTCCTGGATGGGATATGGCCTCAGCTATTGTATTTGACACTTTCAATAGGAATCAGGACAAAAAGTTGCAACTTAGTATGGAAGTAGTGGATGACATTAGAAGAGGATCAGGATATAACCCTGACAAGATAACATTGCTAATATGGGCATTGTATCCTCCTAATAAGAGACCTCATATTATTGACGATCCAAGTAAAGCATTTGGTCATCTCCTGATACAAAGGATTGAGGATATTGATCCCATGGAAACTGCCAACTTAAATGTTAATGTTGAAAGGTTCACAAAGGCACAAATTGAAAAATTGATCAAAGATAATGATACATATAAGAAAAAAAAATGCCATGTTGAGACAAGAGATTGCCACCTACAGAGATAAATTGCCTTCATCTAGAAGTTATTCACCATACCTTGAAGCTGACAAGAGGGTTATAGAAGCTAAAGTAGATGCCAATTATTGGAAGCTTAAAATAGAGAAATTTCAAAAGAGAAGTGCATAGTTGGAAACTGAATTGAAAACGGTTAAATACAATATGGCTTCTGAATTGATTTAAAGAAGATTTGACAAAATGATGGAAAATAGTGATAAGGTTTGGGATTTGCATAAAAGAACTCACCAGATGTATCAAGAACACAAAAGGCTGCATCTTAGGATGTTGGAAACAAAAGAGAAATTGAGTGCTAAATCTAATGTTGAAGAACAATTGTTCAGGGAGTATGATGACCTGATCAGTGAACATGAAAGATTTAATGGTATACTAATAGAAGATTTGGATGACTTTGACCAACATCCTTACATGGCATTTCCAATTTTTTTCAATATTGATGGGAATCTGTGAGATAAGGACATCTGGAAAGGTGAATTGAATAGATTATTGCCATCACTTCTTGAAAATATAAACAACAAGGAAATGGTGACAGGAAACACATACATATGTTTGGGAAAGATATTCTCACTAGGGTTAGTCATGACTAATATAATTTCAACAGATACCTGCGCTGATCAAAATTACATTGATCATATTGGCAGGATAAATTTGTTCATATCCAGGGCAGTGTAAAGAAGTGGTTATAGTACAATTTTGTCATACAACAAGCAATGTAGGTATACCAATCTATATCATGGAGATGAGGACGATCTTGCTAGACCTATGGGTCAAAGGTCACTCTACAATGATTAATGGAGCCAGAACTTGATCACTGCATATGCTTCTATTTCTCTTTATTTTTCCTAATTACGCATTAGTTAGTTAGAAGGATGTAATTATGAAACGACACAATGTTTTGGGCATGAAGCTTGTATGCATCCTATAAAAAAGTATACCGAGGCCATTTTGAAGGAGAATCATCTCATCTATTTTATAAACATATATTCAATATAAAAATAGTACTTGAAGAGTCTACTTATATCCATCTATGCTTTCAAACCAGTATGAATTTCTGAATTAATAAGAAGAATTGGAGTTATTTGGTGGATCATAAAATTGATGTTCAATTGTTGTGTTGAATTTAATATTTATGGGCTGCATGGTTGTCTCCAAAATGGTTTTCCAAGTTGTTTAAATTAATATATCAAGGATATAGTTAATTTGTCAGTACACATTTGCTGTTTTTGTATGGTCAATGTGATTGGTTTCTGTGGGAAGTTGATTTAAGTCCTGCTGAGTAGTCTATGTTTATTGGTCTCTGCCCAGGGTTAAAATCCTTTGAACAAGTTATCTTAGTTGGTTTCCTTCCTGAAAGAATTAAAATCCTTTCTCTTGGTCATAGCAATTTGGAGAAATATCATTGGGATTTTATAAGAAGAATCCCACATCTCAACATTCTTGCACATCTGTACAAGATACATATTTACACAAGTGCCTAACAATTTGAGTTAAATCTAAAGGTCCACATACCAGTAACTCTTGATCTCTTCACCCAATAGATAAAGCACTGGTCTTATTCATTATCAATTTTCATACATTACTCATATTTGCAAACCTTAGTCTTAGAAATACTTTCAAACTTTACATCTACTTCACACCCATTTGCCACCGTGAAGGTCAAACAAGTCTGCACTAGAACAATTAAGGTACACCCACCTAGGTCTGGCAAAGCCTGAAGTGAAGGGGGTTTTAGCCATATTTGCCTCGTGTCGTTAGCCAAAAATGTTAAGAGAGCCTAGCAACCTCTTAGGGTTAATAACCTGCATTTTTGTGACCTAACAGTTTGTAATTATCTATATAAACTATGTAAATTCAAAGACAAGGGGTTCTAGACTATTTTGTTACACTCAGACTCTGTTATTTAGAAGGTGTATTTGATAGCTATATATAATTTAATACAGAAGTGTTGAAAGGCCTATGTTTTTATCTTAATGAATTTCTAGAGTTTTCAGTATCAATTCGTTCCCTCTCATGTTTGTGCTTCCAGTTCCTATATTCTGTTCTAAATGTTGATGTATATAGTGAATGTGATTTACTATTTTTATGAACGATAGAATCATTACAAGATCCATGGTGATATATTGTGATGCCTATTTTCTTAAGACATTGACATATTATGTATAAGTTTCTACTGTAAATTATATGAGATTAGTTCATGGAGCACTTGGTCTCCATTGGCTCACACATGTTCGTTCATCACTTTTTGACATAGATCAACCTTCTCATCACCACACATGGGACTTGATTTGGCATTGGCACATATGTTGAGGCATGATAGAGATGACATAGCATCCTTGCACACATGTTGAGGCATCATGGAGGTTGTTTACTGGTTCATGCATGGATTATTTGGTCTACTTGACCCACACAGGATACTTTATTACTTTTCTATGTGGAGTGGCCCTTCATCTTCCATAGGTGTGGGGTTGATCTAGCATTTGGGCACACATGTTCATGCATGAGAGGACTATTTTATGGTTTTTTGGTGCTTGGAGTCTAGTGCCACCCCCTCTCTCTATAAGACTTAGGTTTGGCTTTTACACCAAACACTCTCTCTATAAGACCTATGTAGTGGTTCAAGGTCCTGTGCCACATCACCCATAGGTCCTAGAAGTGGATGTTATAACAAAAGTGCCTAGTTTTCAACCTTGAAACATAGCCTAAACCTCAAGAGGAGTTAGACAATTAACTTCTAGGAACACTAAATGGTATCCTTCCATCAGCCTCAAGGGTTCAGTAAAAAAACATAGTGGCCCTAGTTAGCAGGTTGTATGGGGAGAAGGATGCTTCTCATTTTCAAGAATCCTAAGTCTCATTGCTACATATGTTTCTTAAAGAAGGGCCAATTCTAAACTAGGTAGTTGTTTTGTCACTCACTTTGTGCAATGAAATAATCAGAGTCGAGTCTCCTCTAGTGGACACAAAGCCAAAATTCTATACAACATCTTACTTGTGTTATATTATTTATGTAGCTAATAAATTCTTTGGGGATGAATTGGACATGGAGCATCCCATGTCATTTTGTCCATGTTTATTGCTAGGACTGATGGGAGCACAAATATTCATCCAAATATGAGCACATCTATGACTGATTCTTTGCTCCCTTGCATGAGCTATTGTTTGAGAAAAGGTTCCCTAGGTTATCTGAAGACACGATCAGAATCTTGGAGAACCTAAAAGATTACTCCCTATATGAGTTGTTAACATATAGGAAGATCTATAGCACCGCAAAGGCACCCCATACTTTTCCCAAGCATGTACCTGACATGTTGTTGATCAAGAAGTTGCATGTCATACTATACTCTTGAGATTTAATGAAGCCATGGAAGCAATGGTAAAGGATGTAGATGATATGGATCTAGTGGCTAGGGCTACGACTAGGGTTGCCACAACACAAGCAAATGAATCAAACATCCTTAAAATGACATGAGAAATGGAAGGGCATAAGAAGGAAATTGAGCACTTGAAACATCAAGTGGAATGCTACAAGGCTATAAGGTATGACATATGTGATTTCATGGAATATGCATTAGAAATCCATGATGACTTGACCTTGGTGCAAAAGGAGTTCTACAAGGATGTGTTAGATCTATAGGATGCCTACCAAGATGCATCAAAACATTCTTACATGTTAAAAGAATGGCAGCATCGTGAGGAAGGATGGCAAAGATGCATGTGGATCACTTAGTAGAATGACAACATGAATTCAAAGAAGCACTCCTTGAGATACCAAGGAAGAACTCCTTGAGATACCATGTTTGAGAAAAAAGAAGATAAATCAAATCAACATGGGACTAATTTACTCAAATGATACAACTCATAACTTAAATGAGGACACTTAAGAGATATTAAAATACCATGGTCATTAATTAAAAGATGCGATGAAAATAAGGCATGAATGACACCCACTACCCTTTAATGAAAACAATATTTTTTTCCTCAACATGAAATAATGGGACAATTGAGTGGGATCCAGGGCCAACAGAGAAGCACTTTAGAACTCATCCTATGCATCAATAAACAACTCAACACAAGAAATGAAAATTGACATATTAACACAACAATATCCAACTAAGTTATTGAAAGTCAACTATTGATACCTCGTTCTCCATCTAGATTACAAAATCGGTCCACTTTTTGCTTTGTAACATTTCCTTTTCAAATTGCATTGGATGCCGACCATATTTCTCCTCCTGTCAAAACATGACACATGGACTAGTTAAACTAATTAATATGCAATCATTTACTTTTTCCTAGGAAAAAAAAAAATATCATTTAACATATTAAATATACTTACAAATGTACAAATCAAGCCCTGTAAACCTTTCTGGCCACTGTGATGCATGGCACGAAGTTTGTCAAGCCTAGCCTTGGAGGCCTTGTCTTGAAACATATACTAATTCAATTTAACTATGCACAAATAAAATTTAAAAATTGTTTAATAAATTTTATATAATCTTATGAGCAAATTCAAATACCTACGTACTCTCCTCACTGGACTTCCTCTGTGCATCAGACTTCTCATATGCTTTTACAGGCTCTGTCCATACTTTCACACTTACATCAATTGGCCATTTTTTGAGCCTTAGCTCGGGAGGGAGTTTTTTTATCTTCTTTTTTTGGTTGCACCGAAATCTCTTGCAGTTTTGAGACATACGTAGCTTTATCTTCTTTACAGACCAACCTGTGCCAAATTCAGTCTCCATGTCATGGATAACTGCTTTTTGCAGGTGCATGGGTATCTTTGAGAATGGCAAATGTAGATGGTCTTTTAACCATTGAAGGCATGATTCCTTCAACCTATTCACAAACATTTTTCCAGCATTTGTCATTCAGACTTCCCTTGAAACCACATCGTATTCTATCTTGGTATCGTAGCTACCAATGCAAGATGCAAAACATGGCATGGTGGAAGAAGTCTATGTCCCAGGAGTGGCTGGGACATTGGAAGTCTCGGCTCCCTATTCCACATTCTTAGAGTTTATTGTTATTGATTTCCTCCTGGATCTTTTGCTCAATCTAGGACTGGTTGGGGAATCAATTGATTCCCTTTGACACGGTTAATTTGGTTGTAATGTTTCAGGGGCTTTACTAGATCATTTTTCTATGTATCTGGCAAGCATTGTCAAGTCCACACCATCCAATTTGTTCACTGCCTCTACCCCCAATATGGAAGCCAATGCCTCTTTATCTTTGTCAATCTCATGCCCCTATATATATAAAATAAATTTCTTCTTTTAAATTTAGAAATAAAAAACTAAAAACTGAAAATCAAAGAAACAATGGAAACATTTACAAATCTATAAATTGACAATGAATTACCTCATTGTGGCTAGAGTCTGCTCCCTTTGCTCCCTTCCCTCTATTTCTTGACATTTTGAGGCGACCTAGGGCAAATTATTTTTGTCCAGTCTGTGGAGATAAACAAACTACACACTGGCAGGTATGAAAGTTTTCATCCAGTTTGTGGTATGAAAGTTTTGTTTTGTGTTATGAAAGCAAGCCACCAATCAAAGAAATTAAAAGAAATGGGTGATTTAAAAGAAACGAGCGATTAATGAGCAAGCTTTACCTTGAATAACTCTCTTTCTGGATTTAAATGCCTATGAGATATCTCCTGAGAGTTCAAACCCTGTGATGGAATGAATGATGCAAAAATAAGACCACCAAAAAACCTAAATCAACCGAAGCCTGACCATTATCTACCAGGTGGCATCCCTTTTGTACAAATCTATTAGTAAAAATTCTATCTAAATATCTTTATATGGATTCAAATTGAACCAAAAGGCAAAACATACCTGGTTTTCACATTTAAAGTGAAATCAGGGGTTTGATTTCTATCCATCTATCCTCTACTCTGTATCTCGCAAAAAAATTAAATCGGGCGACCAAAAACTGTAAACACCATCTATCCTATGCTTTGTATCTGGCAATAAAATAAAACCTGGCGACCAAATAATGCAAACACACAAGAAAAATGAAAACTAAAAGATCAACAAGAAGACCAACATAACAAACAAAAAACAACTGAAATAGAAAATGAGAGCGACCTATGGCAAATTATTTTCGTCAAGTTTGTGGTATGAAAGTTTTGTTTTATGTTTTTTTGTTGTGTGGTATGTTTTAACGTTGGCAGGAATTTTTAATTTTCTATTTTTGATTCATTAGTCGACGCTATAGTCATCATAGTTAACGCCGACTTTAGCTCTGACTTTCAGCTCTAAATGTAATCTCTTTGGGGCGCCAAAGGTGGCACAAAGTGCGCCTAGATGTGCCAAACCAAAATGTTCCTCATGCAAACATTTGGAATTGAGGTAAATGTTTAAGTAGTAAGGGTTTTATAACATTGGAATCTAGTGTGACAATAACATACCACCAACTAGCTTGGAAAAAAATGGATACATTGTAGAAACTTTACATAATAAAAACATAATTTGATGGAACTTAAAAAAAGTTGTATTGTGTTTTAGTAACTTGAAAACCAAACTCTTTTATCTATCAAACAAATAAATTCATATCTCATGCCTTCTCTTGGTTAATGAAGATATACATGCTAGCTAAATCAATCAAGATGTCAAAGGTTTTAGCTAATGACTAGACTTCCATGCAATACTAATTATGAAAACATAACATATTAGGCTACAAATATGATTTCCATACAACATAAAGTAGGTCGTGCTATGTATCAATCTTTCATTAAAGTTGTAGTAAATTATTAAGTCTTATATGGGTTGAGCCATTTGTAAATATTTGTTGGCTTTTATTTGATGAGGGGATTTCTACATAACCAAGCCAACTACTTTCACCACGGCCTCTATGGAGGATAAACACCAATCATGAAAAATAAAAAATCAAGAATTAAAGTTTTGGATCTTATCTAAGATAAATATTCTCACACTATCCAATGTAAAGTAGGTTTCAATCAAGAATAAGGAATCCAATTTCTAGTTTTCAAAGAGAAAATATCTACGATTTTAATGAATTCGTGGAAGAAGTGTAAGGTAGAGAACCAACTAAAATTATTAGTAATAAGTTTTCTTTCATCTAGGATAACAAGGGACCATGGAAGGGATGTTCAACTAAAATTATTTGTAATAGGTTTTATTTGTAGTCATCTTGTAAATAAATGTCTTTTTGTTGTGAATTTCTAGTCATCTTGTAATCATAAGATTTGAGCTCTAGTTGTCAAGATTCCGCGTGTAAACTTTTGTGAAGAGCAAAATGTTGCAATGTCCTATTTTGTTTTTCATAGTGCGTCTTAATGAAAAGCGAACGTATTAACAAGATAATTTCAACAATATTCTCTTGGTGCACAACTGTTATGTGACTATTGTCATTGTTGTGTATTATAGGATCTAGAGGAGGCCATGAAGAGAGGACGTGGACGACATAGAACTACTAAATCGTAGAGAGGAAAGTGGGTGGAAATAGATATGACAACCGAATTTGTAGATACAATAGAGGTAAGAAGAGAAAGCAACCTCAACCAAAGGAGGAAGGTGTTTATGAATTCACAAATGCTACAACATAGAGGAGATGAAGTCATTTTTTTGTCCATGAGGCCTCTGAGGTCAAACTTATTGGTTGGAAATGTATAGGAATGGTGATTAAATGTGATTCTATGATCGAGGGAAAAGTTTGAAAATTAGGATGGCCAAAACATGATATCATTATGTCAAATATATGACTAAAGTGAGGTTTTGTGTTGGATAGCATATTCATTGAAATGATATAATTGGTGTTCTAAACATTATTTACTATGTTGTGTATTATAGGGGCCAGACAAGGCCATGGTAACAGATCGTGTCATATCAAATGGGGACACAACGGATGAAGCGGGACATCAGGTACTCAAATTTTGACTTAACTTAGGAAAAAATGATTTGATGGCGTTTTGTGATACGTCCATCTTTTTTCACAGTATTATTGAAATTTATAATGTATTATCCAATCTTGACATAAATTAATGCATGTTCTTGATTATTTTAGATGGAGATTGGAGCAAATGTAGAGCCTAAGCGTTCAACTAGCAAAAGAAAAAAGATATGTACGTGGACGGGGACCTAAAACTGTTAAATCACATAGAGGACAATGGGTGGAAGAGGATATGAAAATGGATCCTACAGACACAACAAATGATTGCACTGAACAAGAGGTTGATCAGGACTGTAGTACATGGGATGAATACTTTGAGGAAATTGTTATTTGTGGATGTTCTGTATGTCATGGAAAGAAACAATTCAAATGAGCAATTGTACAAAGACATTACATATATGATGAGCTTCCAGTCAGTAGTATGCCTCCTACAATCGATTCAAATCCAATAGGAATTATGGTAAGGAATTTTCCAATTTGATATAAATAACATGTATACTTCATTTAAACATTGTTTTATATTATTTAAATAACTAATTTTTTTCTTAATGTATACTTGTAGTATAAAGTTCTTGGTTTAAAGTTTCCTGGATCACCAACTTCCAGCCTAGAGGGCAATGATCATTTATCAAATGAAACATCTAACAAAAATATATGCCAATATACCAGCTCGGAAGATGAGGAATTGATGAAAACAAGTAACAGAACAAGAACCGGTTTAAAGATGCATAATTTGCTTAAAGACAAGGGGATGGTGGACTACATACCCTATGAGAATGAATGTGATGGAGATGATGACTTGCCCATGAGTTTGAGATCAATTTACAAAGAGACATTTGATTGTCGACTATATTGCGCTTGGCCTAGTGATCAACAACTACTTAGAGTGTACGAGGTGTTTCAATTTTAGGGATAGAACTACATGACACGACCCTCCAATATTCATGGAGTGAATCTAGGCCTCTTTATTGTCCAAAATGTACATGTGGGATCTAACCATAGAAACAATTCAGAACAAACCACTAGGAGATTAATACCATATTATGGTCCATCATATTATAGTGGTGAATGGAGAAGGCTAGCAGAATATAAGCCTAACATGTCAGCATATGGTCTAAATTTGAATATGTATACACATCGTCTCCAATTGGAAAGTGGAAAAGAAATGAATAGAGGTCATCTTATGTATATAGATGGACGTGCATACACACACAAAAATATTACAGGATTTATAAATAGTAGTAAGGGAAGGGACCCTACTATAAGACCGAATTGTCAATTTGTTGAGGTTATAAATGATAAAGATGGAGATATGGAAAGAGAGGTTGATAGATTGATAATGGTTGAGGCTATTATGGACCTTACCATTGGGGATGAGTTATTGATTGATTACCCCTTCTTAAAATGCACTCCTGTGCGAAAGAAAAGGGAAAAACAAGGTCTCCCTAAGGATGTTCTTAAGGGCAGAAAACCAAAGAATAATAAATGAGTGTGGACTGATGTTTTATAAACCATGTTGTCAAAATTATGTTTTATTTAAATTATTGTATAAAAAAGGTAGTCTATAAAATAATGTTCCATTATTCAATTGATGTATATATGTTCATACAATTTATATTTTTATTTTTTAAGCCATATTTGATTATATTTCTTTGAAATTGATACATTTATGATTTATCCAATTGTTGCCAAATATTAAATAATGCTTGCATTTGTTGATAGGTAGAAGATGTTGATGAAACACATACTAATACCCAAAGATCCAACTGGGTTATTAAGATTTGGACGGGATGATCCAAACCATCCTTTAAACAATACCAGGGTGAAAAGAGCAACATTGAAGAGAATACTACCAGCTGAGAAATTTGAAGAGCTGATGAGATCTGCATACACTGATGACATGCCACCTAGCCTTAATGATGATGATCATGATAGTGAAAATGTAGTGCATGAAGAAGGATTGAATGAAATGCTTACATGTTTCTTTAAGGATGGAAATAATGATGACAATAATGATCATATGGTTGACAGTAACGATGATAACAGGGGTAATTACCACCAATGTAATGTTGATGATAACAACCTGAAAGACTCCATGAAGCAAGCAGCAAAGACATCCGTGTTCAAATTGGGTGCAAGTAGAACCTCAAAACTAGCATGCACATTAATATTATTAGAAATCAAGTCACTATTTGGTTGGTCAGACAAAGGATTCACTACCCTACTGAAGTGAGTTGAAATCTATTTCTTACTTTGCATTGTCAATTGGTGTACATAATTCGTAAACATTCATCAACTTCGTTTATATTTCTTTAAGGGGATTTTAAAACCATATATTGTATATAAATAGTCCTAGTATAGATTGACATATCAAATATGTTCATCATAAGTCAAACATTCAATTGATTTAATCTCTAGCAATCTTATAGGGCACTAAAAACTAAAATATTCCCAGAAGAGAATGTGTTGCGATCAACTTGCAGAGAGGCACATCTGTTGTTGGTTGAGTTGGGGATTGAATATTAGAAAATTCATTCATGTAAAAATGATTGCATTTTATATAGAGATAAATATCAAAACAAGGTAGAATGCCTTGTATGCAAAGAGAAGAGATATCGTACAAATGTACAAGGTCCTACAGTTCTAAAGAAGGTTTTATGTCACATGCCAATTATACCTGGACTTCAACAAATGTTTCGTTGCAAGTCGCTTGCACAATTGATGGATTGGCATGCAACGAATAGGAGTAAAGGTGGATTCATGCGAATTCCAGCTGACTCCAAAGCAATGAAACACATAGAGGAAAAATGGCCAAGAAAATTCAAAGATGAGCCCCATAGTATCAAGTTTGGTCTTGCAATTGATGAAGTGTGCTCATTCTCTTTCCTGAGCTCAAATTATAGTGTTTGGCTAGTTGGATTGATAGTATACAATATTCCCCCATGGATGAGTGTTAGAAAGGAGAACCTTATGCTGACTCTCATTGTTCCAGGAAAACATCAAGTTAAAAACATGGATGTTTATCTTGCTTCTTTTATTGATGAGATGCAACTGCTATGGAAAGGCATAAGAATGTATGACATATCATGCCCTCCATCAAATAGATCCTTCATGTTGTATGGTGTGCTATGTTGGACTATTCATGATTTCCCAGGACTTGGTGTTTGTTCTGGTAAGATAAAATATTTACGTATTTACACTCATAATTTATTTTCATCCCAACTTTCATACTTAGTTTTATACTATTTTTTTGATGTTATTAACATTACTTATTGAATTGTAGGGCTTCAAACAAAGGGGATATTTGCATGTCCAAGATGTGTAGAACAATTTCAAGGGTGGTATTCTAAAGATCTACATAAATTTATTTACGCAAACAACAGGGTTTTTCTACCACTAGATCATAAGTTTAGAAATCGCTTGAAGAATCAATTTGATGGAAAAGTTGAAAATAGAGGCCCTCCCATGATTATGGGTCTAGGTGATTGGCTTAAGAAGTATGAAGATGCTGAATTGAAAGCTTGGGAGGATTTTTTTGATCAGGATGATTTAATTGAAGAACAGGAACAAGTTGTAGTTAATATGCCAGAAGGAATGAAAATGAAATCCATATTTTATGAGCTCCCTTACTGGAAGGATCTATTAATATCTCACTTATTAGATCCTATGCACATCTTCAAAAATGTCCCAGATTCTATATTTTGACATATATCAAGCAAAGAGAAGGACACCTTGTCTTTGAGGAGAGATATTGCTCTTTCGCATACCAAAATTGATAGAAAACATTTGTGGCCAAACAGGGAAAATGAAACATATGCAGAAGCTCCATGGATTTAAAAAAAAAAAAGAGCTAGACCAACTAAAAAATGTCATCCATTCAATAAGGACACCTACTAGCTATGGGTCATCATTGGCTAAAGCTTTTACAGTTGATGGACATATCACAGGATTTAAAACACATTATTTTCATAATTTTATGAAGGTAACATTGATTAAGTACTAAATATATTTTGATAGTTTGTTGTGTGAGAAAAAAATAGTAATGACATTTCATAAATGTGTTTGATAGCATATCATGCCATTGGCAATTAGGGGGGATTCCTGTCTTATAGTTGACTTAAGGAATGCCATAAGTTGATTGACAAGGTGTGTGGTTTTATGAAATGTTCATGTGTGAGAGACATAGAGATATTATATTGTATTTTAATTTTTGACTAAAGGTTCATACTAATTTACTATTCTTATATTAGGTGGGTGACCTCCAAGGAGATCCACGAATGTGAAGTGCCAAAATGGAAGAAGGAAATTGCATAAATTGTATGTGTATTTGAGAAGGAGATCCCTACAAGTTTCATGGACCTACAAGTCTATTTACTTATACACCTAGTTAATGACATTGAATTGGTGGGTGTCGTATCAACGAGGTGGATGTTTTTCTTTGAGAGGTATATGAAAAATCTAAAAAGATATGTCTGACAAAAGGCACATCTAGAGGGTTGCATGGCTGAAGTGTATGTATTGAATGACGTATTTTTCTTCCTATGTGAATTCCTTGGTAAGGATTTTGAAGATGGGCCACACTTCTGGGATGAAGAATGAGCATCATATATTATTGATGGAGAAAAACCACAATCTAATGGTGTTCAAGTAGAAATTAGTAAGTAAATTCATAATCAGTGTGGTTGTTTTTTGTGCAATCATTAATTTACTCTGTAATTTATTTGTCAAATTAACAGCATGACATTTGGAGTTTGAAATAAACATGTTGACATGTAATAGGTGTAGATGAAAGTGCTATACTCAACAAGTTCATTCTGTACCACATGGACTTTATGAACAAATGGATTGATTTGTATGATAAAAAGAGAGAAGAAGTTTTAGAAGCAAGGAGACAATTTAAGAGATCGAACCCAAGGAATACTCCATTTCCCACTGATCTTCTTAGGGAATGGGGCAAATATTGCACACTAGAATGGGTTATTGAAGAAATTCAAAATCAAATAGAAGATGCAGGTATAGATTCAAACATAACAGAAGATGAAATCAACATGTCGAGAGGATGTGAAAGAAAGGTACAGTTGGAATTTTAAAAAATGTTGTTTCCTTACAGTTTTGACACTATTAACTATTTTAATATTCATCATTATATTTGTTTTCATTGAAATAAATGGTCTTTCACAGGCGAGGAAATATCTAGCAATGTGGGCATATGGTCGACATTATCGTGTAGAAAGTGTAGATGTAAAGAGACGATCCTTTAATTGTGGCATCATGGTTGACTTCAAGCAATCCTATCGATCAAGCTCAAAAGATAAGAATATAATTGAAGGGAATCTACAATATGTTTGGAAAATACAAGAAATTATTGAGTTGGATTACTGCTCTTTTAAATGTTGTATTTTTAAGTGTAGATGGTATGAAGCATTTGAGAGGACATGAAGACATGATACCCATAGTGGATTGTTTTCTATAGATTCCTCATGGTTCCTACCGGAGGATAAGGAGCCTTATTGGTGCAGGAGCACATTCTCTGCAGTGCAGGGTCATCTTTTCTTTTGTTTTCTCATAAGGCTCTTAAGCCATTTCATTTTGTAATAAGGGTCAATTTGGTCCCATGGATGTACATGTGCAAGGCAAACAAGTGATTTGCTTGTATGAAGGGTAACCCAACGGCTAACTGATTTGAAAATCAGTTTGCACGGTTGGAGGGGGGATAACTGCTGTCTCTACATCTTCTTTAGAGGCAGGCTGTATGTCACACGGAGCAGAGAAGTGTGTGTATTACAAGTTCTTTTGATAAATGAATAAAGAGAGTTCTGGGTATGATCTGTGTTGATTTCTCTTGGGTGTTCTTGGTGATTTGATATCTTTATCCTGATTTTGTAAATAGAAACCCTAACCGGATGCTATCTGTCAATCCATAGTGTCCCTGTAGAGTGCAAACGGTGTAAAACCAACGGTTCCATAGTGGCTGGTTTGTAACCTAGGAGTAGGGTTTTGATTCATACATGGAGGCCCTTTCCTTTGTCCACTGAAGCCCTGTGTAGTATCCGTGTGATGGGGGAAAGACTTTTCACGTTTGGTGTTGTTAAATTCTTGCCTGAAAAGCTAGAGAACTCGGTCAGGTTCGACTAGACATCTTCATGTGGCTAGTCAGGAAATCAGGGTGAAATTGGATAGCCTTGATGTGGGATCAGATTGATACAAGTGATTGAGGGTTTGATATATGAATCGACCAAATTCCATTGTTCTGTCGAAGGAATCCTAGTTTGGCATCACAGAACAGTTGGGGATCCATCGACGTAAGATCGAGTGTCGGAATAGCTTTTAGAAGACCCTCCGATAGACAATCCCTACTCGATAAATAGGCATCGGTGATAAGCGAGTACTGTCTGGCCGAAGATACATTTGTTGAATGTACATTGTGTTGTGTAGTGTCAGAGACACACACACTAATCGCCTTGTATGATTAAGGAATGTGGACCCCACGGATGGAAACGGCTAATGGTGCGGAGGGAGTCATCGGTGAGAAATAAGGTGTCGGTGTAGGTGAAAGGAGCTTCGCCGAAGGAGGAAGTTCGACTAACGAAGATTGTTTGAGGGGTCATCAGAGTGCCGGAAGATATCAGCCTAAGATCTATTAGTATCACCGATGATTAAAGTCATACCGACAAGGAAGTGGGCGTCGGCAAGACGGAGTACATCGGCCTAAGCTATTTCTCGTTGTCCGATAGTCTGGGCGTTGCCTAAGGCAACCAATGTCAAACTTTTCATCGGCGTGAGGAAAACTTCAGGGAGACTTCTGGTGGATCGCTCGATATATATAAGGTGTTGCCGATAGGCAACTAACCGATACAGAGATATCGGCGAGACTTGAGTCGTCGGAAGAGGGGATTGGAGTCACAACGACGGAGGAAGCCAACCCGATGAAGAGAGTATCGGTGTGAGGAATCTTGTTGGGGGAAGTCGAAGAAGTCACTGCGACCGTTAGAGTCCCGCCGATAGAAGCTCATTGGAAGGAGTTCAGGAAGTCTCAGTGACGAAGGCAACTAACCGTGGTGGTTAAGTATTTGGGAGCCGCGGTTATCAAGAAGAGAATTACGATCAGTGTGGGAATCAAGGAACACAGCGATAACATATGTCTGGCCGATGTGCCTGATGGTGTCGGTGAGAACTTGGTCATCGGGGAAAAAGAATGAATAAAGGCCGATAGCTCATGTCTTTCCGATAGCAAAGACATCCTTGGCTTCGGTGAAATACTGGAAGACCTCTTGCCGATAGGGAAGATATAGACAAATTTCAGTCGCTTCTGCTGGCACTCTGCATCAAATTGGTATCAGAGCCAATATTTTGAATCACAGCCGTGTATGTCAGATGAAGAATTGGAGATAGAAACAGAGGCTAGCACAATGCCTCCCAAGACGATGAGTAAAGCAGCCATCCAGGAGATGGTGGAAGAAATGCTCGAAGAGAGACTGAAGGAAGAAAGATCCAAAGAGAAGGATGGAAGCACTTCTGAGTCAGAGGAGGATGAAGAAGGAGAAACTGGGGAGAATCCTCAAGGAGAAGGTATGTCTACTGATCAAAAGGCATTCCTGAACGCACTCAAGGGTCATGGAGATAGTGGTGATCCGAAAATGGATGTTCCCACGTTCAATGGGAAACTAGATGGAGATAATCTTGTGGACTGGATTGAGGCCATAAGTAATTACTTTGACTTCAAAGAGTATAGTGACAGTAAGAAAGTGAAGTTTGCAAAGACCAGACTGAGAGGTTCTGCATTGGTTTGGTGGAACTACACTCAATGTGAAAGAGAGAAGGTTGGAAAGAGTCCAATCACCAAGTGGAGTAGAATGGTGGCCATGTTGAGATCCAAATTCTTACCATGTGATTATGATCTGTAGACCATCAGAAAGTTTAATCATCTTAGGCAGAAAGATATGGACGTGGCTACATACACTGAAGAATTCCACAGATTGAGCATGAGAGCCAATCACAGAGAAGAAGAAAAAGAGATGGTGGCTAGATACCTGGATGGTCTGAGGTACAATATACAGGATGAGTTCAGTATGGTGGTTCCCAAGATTGTGGATGAATGTTTTCAGTTAGCCTCTAGGGCAGAGGATAAACTGAAAAGGAGAGGTGATCAAAATAACAGAGGAAGAGGTGGCAGGAACAATAGAGGAAGAGGTAATTTTGGCAGAGGACAGCCAAACAAAGGTGAAAGTTCAAGTCAACAAGAATCACATTCTGATACAGAACAAAAAGATGGTGGTTTTGGAGGTTGGAGAAGACCTAATGGCAGAGGAAGAGGTGGTGGTGCAGGCAGAGGACGTGGATCTTCACTAGAAGATGCTACAACTGCAATCAAGTAGGCCACACTGCAAGTAAGTGCCCTGAGAAGGCATCTAGCTCTCATAATGGTGGGAGAAGGAACCAACTATTGCAGGAGGATGATTGTCAGAGTGTAAACTCACCAATTGGTAGTGCTGCACCAGTACTTGAAGGAGAGAACATGATGATTAAGAGGACCCTCGTGAAGATGCCATTGAAGTAGGAGCCCCCACAAAGGAAGAATCTCTTCAGAACCCAAGGAATAGCATATGGTAAGCTCTGTAAAATCATTGTTGATTCAAGTTCTACTGAAAATGTAGTGTCTACTGAAATGGTATAAAAGTGTAAACTGAAAAGATTACCCCATCTTAATCCTCACAAAATATCTTGGTTGAATAAGAATCAGAACTATTTGGTGGAAGAACAAACTTGGGTAGAGTTTGAACTAGGTGATTATAGGGATAAGGTGCTATGTGAAATTATTCCTATGGATGCTTGTCACCTTCTTCTTGGATGACCTTGGCAATATGACGTGAAGGCACAGCATGATGGTGAAAAGAATACATATATGATCACCAAGAATGGTAAGAAATTTTAGATGGATCCCTTACCAGAACAGGTTGGAGAGAAGAACAATGACAACAGTGTCATGTTAGTGAGTGGCAAAGAGTTCCTACAACTCATGAAGGAGGAGGATACCCAAGGGTATGCACTGATGATGAAGCCTGTATCCAATCAGCAAAGCAAACAGCAGAAGGAGATCCCATTGGAAGTGCAACAATTGCTGGATAAGTACCAAGATCTTGTGGTAGAGGATACTCCTAACTCCTTACCACCTATGAGGGACATAAGTCATCAGATTGACTTGATTCCTGGAGCCACATTACCCAATAAAGCTGCCTACAAGTTGACACCACAATAGAATGAAGAAGTAGACAGATTCAAGAACTTTTGGAGAAAGGTTTGATTAGGAAAAGTCTTAGTCCATGTGCAGTCCCTAGTGTACTTGCTCCTAAGAAAGATGGCAAATGGAGATTATGCACAAATTCAAGGGCTATCAATAAGATCACCATAAGGTATAGATTTCCTATGCCAAGAATTGAGGATCTGTTGGACTTTCTTGGTGGTTCATGTTACTATTCCAAGATTGATTTGAAATTTAGTTATCACCAGATCAGAATAAGGCATGGAGATGAATGGAAGACTACCTTCAAAACAAATGAAGGTCTCTATGAGTGGCTTGTCATGCCATTTGGACTCAGTAATGCTCCAAGCACATTCATGCGGTTGATGAATGAGGTACTTGTAGAATTTATTGGAAAATTTGTTATTGTTTATCTTGATGACATATTGATTTTCAACAGGACCAAAGAAGAGCATGTGAAGCATCTTGGACAGGTGTTAAAGAAATTGCATGAGAGTAAGTTGATGATCAACTTGGATAAATGTGATTTTATGAAAACTAAACTAGTGTATCTTGGCTTTGTGATTTTCAATGGCTGTTTGAAAATGGATCCTACAAAGGTTGAGGCTATTCTCAATTGGCCTACTCCTAAGACAGTGGGAGATGTAAGAAGTTTCCATGGTTTGGCAACTTTTTACAGGAAGTTCATTAAAGGGTTCAGTCACATAAGTGCTCCTATTCTCAATACCATCAAGGGTGGAGTGAAGTGTAAATTTCAATGGACAAAACAAGCAGATGATAGTTTTGAACTGTTGAAAAAGAAAGTGGCTGAGTTACCTATGTTGGTACTCCCTGATTTTGGCAAAGTTTTTGTTGTGGAATGTGATGCAAGCCAACAGGCTATAGGTGTTGTTCTCAGTCAGGAAGGACATCCAGTAGCATTCTTTTCAGAGAAGCTGAATGAGGCCAAACAGAGGTATTCTACCTATGACCTAGAGCTGTATGCAATGGTGCAAGCTCTGAAAAAATGGAGACATTATTTACTGCCAAAAGAGTTCATTGTTTTTACTGACAACCATGCTCTTAGCTTCCTAAATAATCAAGAAAAGTTGAATCATAGGCACGTCAAGTGGATGGAACAACTGCAGGCCTATACCTTCACTATTAAGCATAAGAAAGGTGTTGCTAACAAAGTGGCAGATGCTTTGAGTAGAAGGATACTGGTCATACAGGAAGTACAAATAGAACATATGGGTCTAGAATGTCTGAAGGAGTTGCAAGGATGATGCAGATTTCAAGGCTGCCTATGAAGTGTGTGCAAGTTTGGCTAATACTTTTCATGGTGAGTATTCTGATTTTGTGCTGCAAGAAGGGCTCCTATTTAAAGGCAGTTTGTTGTGTGTTCCTAAATGTTCAATGAGGGACAATATCATCAGGGAGAAGCACAATGGAGCCTTAGGAGGACATTTTGGGTTGGACAAGACTTTGGAACAAGTCACCAGGTTCTACTATTGGCCCAAGGTACAGACAGATGTGAGGAGATACATTGCAAGCTGTACCATATGTCAAAAGGCCAAAGGTATGTCTTCTAATGCTGGTTTGTACCAACCACTGCCCATTCCCACCAGATCTTGGGAAAGCATTAGTATGGACTTTGTGCTTGGTCTTCCTAGGACAGCAAGGGGTGTAGACAGTGTTTTTGTCATTGTGGATAGATTCAGTAAGACGGCTCATTTTGTGCCATGCAAATACACAAATGATGCATCTCATATTGTTGGTCTCTTTTTCAGAGAAGTGGTCAGATTTCATGGTTTACCCCTTTCAATTGTAACTGATAGAGACTCCAAATTTGTTGGTCATTTTTGGAGGACCCTATGGAGAAAATTGGGTACACAGTTGTCTTTTTCATCAGCCTACCATCCCCAGACTGATGGTCAGACTGAGGTTGTTAATAGGTCCTTGGGAAACCTTTTGAGATGCCTTACCAAATAGCATGGATTGGCATGGGATTTAGTGATCAGTCAAGCTGAATATGCTTATAATGATTCAAGAAATCAAAGTACTGGGAAAAGTCCCTTTGAAATAGTTTATGGTTTCCACCCAAGGGGACCACTTGAACTCAAAGACCTCCAAGGATGGGATAAAAGGAGTGCTCTAGGAGAAGACTTTGCTGCTACCATGAAAATAGTACATGATCAGGTTAAGCTTCAGTTGGAGAAAACTGTCTCCAAGTACAAGGATAGGACAGATTTGAAGCGAAGGGAGGTACAGTTCAAGGCAGGAGATTTGGTGATGGCCTACCTCAGAAAGGAAAGGTTACCTAAGGGGCAACCAACCAAATTGTTGATGAAGAAGATACGACCGTGTAAGGTAGTGCATAAATTTGGTCCAAATGCATATGAGATAGAATTACCATCTAGCCTTGGTATCTCTCCCATTTTCAATGTTGCAAACCTGTTTCCTTTCAGACCTCCATTGCATGCTGCAGATGGCTCAGATGCTGTGATTGAAGATGAAGACTGGATCAGAGATTTACCCCCAAGTAAGCCTTTACAATTGGAATGCATTCTGGATTCCAAAATTGTCAAGAAGACAAGAAAGGGTGTATACAAAGACTACTTGGTCAAGTGGCAGGATCTTCCTGATTCAGAGGCAACCTAGATGAGTGAAGCCGATATTCTAAAGCATGGGACGACACTTCAGCAGTTAGCAACTCAAGGGACTTGAGTTTTTCCTGCAGGGGGAGTATGGTGCAGGAGCACATTCTCTGCAGTGCAGGGTCATCTTTTCTTTTGTTTTCTCATAAGGCTCTTAAGCCATTTCATTTTGTAATAAGGGTCAATTTGGTCCCATGGATGTACATGTGCAAGGCAAACAAGTGATTTGCTTGTATGAAGGGTAACCCAACAACTAACTGCTTTGAAAATTAGTTTGCACGGTTGGAGGGGGGATAACTGCTGTCTCTACATCTTCTTTAGAGGCAGGTTGTATGTCACACAGAGCAGAGAAGTGTGTGTATTACAACAAGTTCTTTTGATAAATGAATTAAGAGAGTTCTAGGTATGGTCTGTGTTGATTTCTCTTGGGTGTTCTTGGCGATTTGATATCTTTATCCTGATTTTGTAAATAGAAACCCTAACCGGATGCTATCTGTCAATCCATAGTGTCCCTGTAGAGTGCAGACGGTGTAAAACCAACGGTTCCATAGTGGCTGGTTTGTAACCTAGGAGTAGGGTTTTGATTCATACATGGAGGCCCTTTCCTCTGTCCACTGAAGCCCTGTGTAGTATCAGTGTGATGGGGGAAAGACTTTTCACGTTTGGTGTTGTTAAATTCTTGCCCAGGAAGCCAGAGAACTCAGTCAGGTTCGACTAGACATCTTCATGTGGCTAGTCAGGAAATCGGGGTGAAATTGGATAGCCTTGATGTGGGATCAGATTGATACAAGTGATCGAGGGTTTGATAGATGAATCGGCCAAATTCCATTGTTCTGTTGAAGGAATCCTAGTTCGGCATCACAGAACAGTTGGGGATCCATCAGCGTAAGATCGAGTGTCGGAATAGCTTTTAGAAGACCCTCCGATAGACAATCCCTACCCGATAAATAGGCATCGGTGATAAGCGAGTACTGTCTGGCCGAAGATACATTCGTTGAATGTACATTGTGTTGTGTAGTGTCGGAGACACACACACTAACCGCCTTGTATGATTAAGGAATGTGGACCCCACGGATGGAAACGGCTAATGGTGCGGAGGGAGTCATCGGTGAGAAATAAGGTGTCGGTGTAGGTGAAAGGAGCTTCGCCGAAGGAGGAAGTCTGGCCGAAGGAGATTGTTTGAGGGGTCATCGGAGTGCCGGAAGATATCAGCCTAAGATCTATTAGTATCGCCGATGATTAAAGTCATATCGACAAGGAAGTGGGCGTCGGCAAGACGGAGTACATCGGCCTAAGCTATTTCTCGTTGTCCAATAGTCTGGGCGTTGCCGAAGGCAACCAATGTCAAACTTTTCATCGGCATGAGGGAAACTTCAGGGAGACTTCTGGTGGATCACCTGATATATATAAGGTGTTGCCGATAGGCAACTAACTGATACGGAGATATCGGCGAGACTTGAGTCGTCGGAAGAGGGGATCAGAGTCACAATGACGGAGGAAGCCAACCCGATGAAGAGAGTATCGGTGTGAGGAATCTTGTCAGGGGAAGTTGAAGAAGTCACTGCGACCGTTAGAGTCCCGCCGATAGAAGCTCATCGGAAGGAGTTCAAGAAGTCTCAGCGACGAAGGCAACTAACCGTGGTGGTTAAGTATTTGGGAGCCGCGGTTATCGGGAAGAGAATTATGATCGGTGTGGGAATCAAGGAACATAGCGATAACATATGTCTGGCCGATGTGCCTGATGGTGTCAGTGAGAACTTGGTCATCGGGGAAAAAGAATGAATAAAGGCCGATAGCTCATGTCTTTCTGATAGCAAAGACATCCTTGGCTTCGGTGAAACACTGGAAGACCTCTTGCCGATAAGGAAGATATAGACAAATTTCAGTCGCTTCTGCTGGCACTCTGCATCACTTATGTTCTACCAATTCATTGTGAGCAGGTATTTCTTTAACTCAAACAAGAAGCGGTAGTGATCATTAATCCATTAATTCATAGTTTATTACGAATATATACATGTTTTTATTAATCAATAAAATTGTTATAACATACTTCTAATATATGTATGTCATTCATGTGCAGGTATTTTTCTATGAAGATATTTTGGACCCGAAATGGATATTTGTCATACATTATGATCCAAGATTAAGGCATGTATTTGACGATGCATTAGCGGATACTGAGCAAAACAATGATGGCCAACAAAATGAGAGAGAGGGATTAGAGAACATCGAAGAAATTGACATCTATGATGATGTTGAAGATGGTTATGTTCAGGCACAAGAAGACAACAATCAAGAGTTAGATGATGTTATGGAAGACAACAATTATATAGATGGTATAGAAAATGATGATCCAAATACATCTGCTAACAATATAGATGGTCTACAGTCAAATTTCAATGATGATGAAGATGATGCAGGTCAAGATGAGGATGATGATAATATTAAATACTTGAAATAACATATGAACATTGACAATGATACACTGGATGACATTGTAGCAGACAATAATGTTAATGACCAAGACTTCTAAATTTTTAGAATTTTTTGCAATCCATGTTTAAAAAAGGATTATTCTTATGGCCTAAACTTTGAAATGCTTCAGTAATATTATTTGTGTCGATACAAATTACCTATTGCAATATCCTTAAATTATTCAATCTTTGGTATGAATTGTTGGCAGAAAAAATTAGGATTACTTGGATGCTTCTTCCATTCATTTTGTATCAACATATGTTCGTGAAGACACAAAAGTTAATAAAATATTAATGCATGTGACTCACAATTACTTAAATAAGCAATTTTGTTAACTTTATTATTTTTAAATAGTTTCCATTTTTATGTTGAACATAATTTTGAACATGTAATTGAAAACATCCACAGTAAATGCTTTATTGTATCAACATATTCATTCACATAAGCACAATATTGAGGCTCAATAACTGATATTCATTCAAATATAAGAAATAAGTATGGAAAACATAAGAAAAATATAGAATGATAACACAGTCATGGAGAATCTCTGATAATAAGATGTTCTATTTCATTCATAAGCTCAAAAGTTACACCAGCAAAGTTTTGGTACACCCTTCCACTCATACATTTATTATTATTTTTATCAAAGTTTATATAGAGATTACATAATATCAACCATAATCCCTAAGCCATTAACCATTAAACTACCTAACCCCTAAGCCCCAAATCTCTTATCTTTTGACCCTTAATCCCTTAAACCCTAACCCCTAATCCCTTAACCCTTAATCCCTACTAGATCAGAACAATTAGGTGCTCAATTAGGCACTAAATTAGGCTCTAAAGCAGGTGCTAAATTAGGCGTTAAATTAGGTGCTAATGCGGGTGCTAATTTAGGAGCTAATCTGGGCGCTAATTTGGGCTCTAATTTAGGTGCTAATTTGCACCTAATTTAGGTGCCTTCTTGTTCTAATTGGTGCAAAAATTGCCAAAAATAGCGCCATCCCGATAAATAGCGCCAACTTTTTCAAAAAATCAAGAAAAATACATTAAAACAGTGGGTGGAAGCAAAATATGGAGCAAAAAAGGGAGCTAATTACAAGGATTTGTTGTAGTGAATGATCTTGGCCCAACCTTGACAGCAAGGGTAAAAGCACCAAGAGTTGGAAGGATAGACCCATCGTGTGCTCTAATCGTGATTTCTGATACATCGTAGTTATCGCAGTGTAAACCATGCATGTAGAGAAACTCTTCAATTACTACATTTACCATGCACATAGGATCTATCATATCACCTCTTATGGGTTTATCATTGATTCAAATAGTGATGTATAGAGGTCGATTAAGAGCTTCAATAGTAGCATCATGAGGAGTAAAAGATATAGTCGGCTCAAGTTCTGCTCACTCTTTATGAGGGCGAGCATCCACTAGATACAAACATCACCTTCAGAGTCTTGTTCTTGATGATTAATAGTACATAACATTTCTTGAGATAGATCCACAACATTAGATTCATGATGAGGTAATGGATTTGTGTATATTTGTAGGTTTTGATTAGGTGGAGTCACCGACTTATTTCCTTTGTCATTTATACTAGCAACCTGGATGACATTGGAATCAATGAGGTCTTAAACTTCATGTTTAAGATGCATACATCTTTCAGTGTCATGTGACAAAAGTCCTTCAAATCGAAAGAAGATGCTTGCATCTTACTTGGATCGTGAGGTCAAATGGGTGGAAGCTTGATGAGATTGTTGTTCAATAGTTGCATCATTATAGAGTAGAGAGACTCTGATAATGGTGTGAAATGTCTTTTCTTTGGTTTCAAATTATATGGGGTGGGAGCAGAAGGTGATGCAACTGCCACATGTTTTCTTATGTGATTGAATGAGATTGCATTGATTTTAATGAAATATTTGTTGTGTCTTTTGAATGAGTGATTGTGTGAGGCTTCAAATTGACCAACCGGAGCTAATGAGGGATTATTCTCATACTGACTAATTGATAGTTGGTAATTGTAGAGAGCCATACAAAGATGAGTAAAAGAATCATAACACATCAACAAAATTTTATCACAGATGTGAGGTTGTAAGTTTCCAATGAAGATTCTTTATACATCAACATCCAGAATAGAATATTGAACTTGTGAAAGAAGAGCTTGATAGAGCCCTATAAAATCTATTACTTTCTCTTTTATTCTTTGTTTACAATGGACCGAATCAGTCAAAGAGACTTGAGGTCCAATGTTTGCTTGAAAGTGTTTGAGGAACTTATTGATTAGTTGTGAAAAAGAAGTGATTGAATTAGGAGGCAATGAGAAAAACCAATCTAAGGCTGTGTCTTTGAGTGACCTAAGAAAGAGTTTTGCCAAAATTACATCTTCAAAGAAGAAATCACTACACATAGTTGTAAAGGTTGCCACATGGTTGTTAGGGTCTCCCTTCCCATAGGATAAGATAAAGGGTTGCAAATATAATGTGATGTCATTGAGGGTTTTGAGGGACTTTGGTTTATGCTTGCTAATTGTTATTGGATGGAGTTCATATTTTTCAAAAGTTAATTGATGATAGGGTTGAAAGGTGAACTAGGTTGAGATTGGTATTGATAAACAGGGCTAACCATAGGTTGTGACACTATGTGATTGGCTTTTTGGAAAGTGATATTAGGGTTAGTTTGATTTGATGTATGTGGGGTGATACTAGGTGTGGTATTCAGATAATTGAAGGGAGTGGTACTATAATGATGAACAAGATTCCCAGTGGATAACCCAACACGTGTGGTAGCACTATTACTAGGTTGTGTAGTTGTGGTGAGAATGTAGAAGTGTATGTAGGAATAGAGAGTGTTGGTATGGGTGCCGACACTTAAGTCCCTATTTGATTTGAAGTGATGATTTAGGTGTAGCTAGATGCAGACAAACTGTTGTTGTGCACTATGTGAGCCAGGCCACGCAAGACTTCTAATCCTGCTTGTCCTTAGAGCAATAGACTTCTTAGACTCTCAACAATAGGGATGACCTCTTTGACTATATTTTCTAAGCTTACAAATTGTAAAAATTAGTCAACTTAGTGTCTAATCTTTGAATTTGAGCTTCATGAACATGATCCACAATGTCCTCTATATTGATGGATTCATGAAAAGTTGATGCTTCTGGGATATGTGAAGTAGGGATATCAAGAAGTGATGGGCCTACTTGTGTGATTGGACTTGCAAATTGGGGTTCCGATGTGTTGTTATTAGAACTATTCAAAGAATTAGAACCCATAATTCGAAGACTTCTTCACACAAGAGCGTTAGAATTAAGGCACTGGGTCACAAAACTCATAAATTGTTTACAAGCCTTAGTGACACACAAGATGTACACAAACAAAGATGAATGATGTGATGAAAGAAGAGTTTGACTTTTTGTTTTTAAATGACTCAATGTTTTACACTTTTGATCAAATGTAAACAAATATGATGCAATAATAAATCCTTGATCAACCTCTACTCTACTCAAAGCAAATTAGATATTATCCATACTCGTCTTCAAATCAAACCCTAAATTTAATGCTTTTTTCAAAATGTATCAATCCAAAAATTGTTCTTCCTTTCAAATTTCAATACAAGATACCATATATCATGTATTAAAGCAAAGTAAAATCAAATTTGAAATCCAAATGTCATTAGCAAAATCTAAAACAAGATATGAATCACAAATCCTAGGTTTCAAGTTAACTAGGTTTTCCTAAAAATGCAACTTTTTTGACAAGCCCTAGAGATGAATAGGTTCAAATGCAAAATAAAGCACTATGAAATGATTAATTGTTGTAATACCAATCAGATCTGATGCGAAAATCAGAAATTTATACTTGGCTATGATGATGTATACTTATGAAATGAAAATAAGGCAATAAATATGCTTTTTCTTGAGCTAAAAATGCTTTATTTTCTACTTTTCAATGCAAATATGCAAGAATGGCTATTTATTAAACACAAAGATGATATGCTACAGAAAATGAAACCAATTTAACCATGGTACAAAGATCTAAAATAAATCTTTAATCTACAAACCCTAGCTTCAAGACTAGCTAGATTTTCTAGGAATGCAAGGTTTTTGTAAACCCTAATTTTGAAACAATGTAAAAATAAACTATGTAGGTATGTAAAATGATCAATGAATTCAATCCTAATTAGATCTAGGGCAGAAAAAAAATAGATATAAAGAAAGAAGGATGCAAGGGTGCAAGACACGTCAGATTCACCAAAATGTTATGTGTAAAAGAGAGATCTAGCCTAAAAGGTTAAACTAGAACCCTCTTCCATTAACATTGAGACACAAATCGAGCTTGTCTTCTACCCATGAAGGAGAACCAAACTACATGGGTTTTGTCCCTTGTTTGTATAGAGGAGCACCAACCAAATTCAACTGAAACTAACCAACCAAACTATGGTAAAATATGAAACCCTAATTAACATTAGAATCAGATACAGAGATGCTCAAAGTACAATAGAGATTGGGAGGTAAAGAAGAACCTAGATTTGAGTTCGGGAGCATAGAAGTACCAGGGCACTGAGCACCCTAGACCCTATTAGGGTTTTGTAGGAACTCTGAGCTTCACCTGACTAGTACCTACAAAACCTTCCTTCTTCTTGAATCTTATCTTCCGAAACCTGTTACTTCAACCTGCATATAAGCAAAGAGGAAAAGATTGTGTTATGTTTAGGGGCTTGCCTTAGTCAAAACTCGTGTTGGTGTTTCCACCTCCACTACAACAATGATTAGTGATCCAAGAGTGCTTGCCCTAGGAGGGCAGGAACAATATCAGTAATATATGACGCAAGTATGAATGAAAATGATAAAGATTACCACAAGATGTGAAACCCTACCTGGAGTAGATAACTCAAGATCATGCACCAACAAGAAGATAGATAAAGATAGCTTGAACTTCCTTCAAGACCTATAAATGAGCATCATAAAATACACAAACATGTAGCAATTCCAGGCATGAAGAACACTTGAGCATAGGAGATCAATCATGTAAGAAAATTCTAATCTTTCATTTGTCCATCTAGCATTCTCTCAGTGTAAAATGAATAACAAGACTCCTTTATATATGCACTCTTGCTCACCAAAAATGTATAAAACCAAATGGGATCAACATTTATAAGCCAAGGAGGTGTTCTAAGCCAACACCACAAAAATAGGGCTAAAGTAACCATCTGGGACCAGGGCGCTAGGTTTCCTAGTCCTTTAGCCCCACAAACTCTAGGGAGTGTTAAATGTGGTGGGCTTAGGCTAGTCCTAAGTTTACTTTGTCAGGTTTATTCATCAAGATCGATATTTAATCGTTTAATATTTAAAAAGGTGTTAAAATAGGTCCTGATTAACAAGGGTAAACATTTTACTCCATAACACATATGTTTCACTTTTAGAGGGGTAGTCAAACATTTAGTCCTACCTTCCTACCTCCTCTTCCTTGCCTTTATATGCAAGGGTCCTAATTGTAATTTGTTTTGTATGAAAAAGGAGAATGATGACAACTAGGATGCAAGCTAGATCAAACCCTTTTCCATATAACATTCAAGGACAAGACCAAGCCAAATCACTACCAAATGAAGGTGAACTCAACTGCTGATCTTGTACTTAGGTATGTTATAGATGGATAAGATTTAACTTAGCCTTTTTATCAAACCCTATGTTAACAATGCATGAAACTCTATTTCTACAATGATCCACTTATAATAGAGAACATACAACTAAAATCCAAAATCCAATTACATAGGGATGATCAAAGAGGTGATGAAACCTATCTCCCAAAAGTAGAGGTGTCAGAGGACCAAGGTGGGACCGCCCAGGTCCTAACTGGAAGAATTTGTTAGAACTGTAAACTGGAAAGATGTTGCAAATGATGTCCTGATGCTAGATATAATATCAAAAAAGATAGGAGGACATGGGTGGTACCACCCAAGTCCTGGATGAGGGAATATTTGGAAACTATTTTCCTAATCCTAAAACCCTGTTTTGCACATAATCTTCTTATAGCTCTGTATTTTCCAGATCTCACTCTTGTAACCTACACACAAGAAGATAAGAAGGGGTTTGGGGGTTATGGTGTTTAGGGACTTGCCTCAGTCAAATCCTGGGATAGCATTCAAGCTTCCCAATACCATTGATTGATAAATAGTGTGTCCCCTCGTGGGGGCAGAGGCTGAAAACAAAGATAATATGATGATTCAAATGATGATAAACAATTAATGATATCACTTATGTGACGATCCCTTAGAATGATGAAGATCCTTCAAATCCTAAGTAGGATAGATGATAGCTCCATGCCTGCAACAAATACACAATAACAACACATAAATCTGGTCTAGAATCATAATGAATGCTCTTGCTTGCTTTACTTCAAAATCTCAAGTTAGCTATCTCCAACCTAGTTACAAATGAATCCAAAAACACACTTATATATGCTTTCCTACTCATAATCATCAATTAAAACCAAAACAACCAACAAGGGGAAACCTTTAGAAATGTGAAATGCTGACATGCACTTAAATTAGGCCCAAACTAAAATGAGGGACTTGGGCGGTACTGCCTAGGTCCTTTAGGCTCATTTAGGTCTGGGATAAGATAAAACATGGGGCCCACATTCCAATTTTACTTTGGTGTCGAGCAATTTTGTGTCGAGATAAACATTTTGAATGTATAATGTAATCACAAGGACCTAGGAGCTAAACAAGGAGGTAAAAAGACATGTGGACACTTTTTACTCCATAACATATTTTTTATTCACTTTTTATGATAGTTATTTATCTATTGTACTCAATATTCATTTGTGGAAGCTACCCTAGTATTTGCATTCGAATCTGGGTAATTCCAACACCATGATTACTTAGATAATGTTATCTTGGTTTTATTGGATGATATCTTGATCTATTCACAAAAAGAGGATGAGCATATCCACAATTTGTAGATGGTTATGTGGAAATTACGAGAACACAAAATAATATGCCAAGCTTTCAAATTGTTCTTTCTTTCAAAAGAAAGTAGAATATCTAGGACATTATTTTAGTAGATAGGATAGTAGTCAATCTCTTAAAAATCATAGATATAATTGAATGGATAGTGCCAAAGAATGTGCTAGAGATATAGAGTTTTATGGGCCTAACAATATACCATAAGAGGTTTGGGGAAGGATTCTCTAAGATAGCAAATTTAATCACATCCTTGTAGAGAAAATGTAAACAATTTATTTAGACTAACAAGTGCCAATTGGATTTTAAATTGCTCAAGATTTTCTTCACAAATACACCTATCTTAAGGGTGCATGACCCAAAAGGAAGTTTTTCAATGGTGACATATGCATCCCTCAATGGATTTGGTAGTGCACTAATATAGGATGGTGGTGTGGTTATATATGAGTTTCAAAAGTTGAAACCAAATGAGATGAATTATGCAACTCACGACCTTGAGTTGGCCACAATTGTTCATGCCCTAAAAAAGTGGAGGCAATTTCTATTAGGGAAGCCTTTCAAACTTAAGATGAATCATTTAGGATTGAAATAGATTTTCACCCAGCCAAATTTAAATCTAAGACAATGCAAATTGATAGAATTTCTTAGCCAATATGATTTATAATTTAAAAATACAAAGGGAAGTAAAATTGAGTTATAGATGCTTTGAGTAGGACAAGGCATATTGTGGTTGTATTAGTTGCAAGAATGACTTTTAGGCAATAGGTTCTATAAAATATACCTAACGATCTACATTACTGGAAGATTAGAGAAGCAATGGACAACCATTCTAAAGTTCTTAGTTTTGAAGGTTATAGTTTGAAAATTAATAGCTTGCTCTTATTTTACATGTTGTACATGTTTCTATTAAAGGTGAATTAAGTGAAAATTTTTGTCGGAGGCTTATGATGCTCCTTATTTGGTACATCCTAGGGTTAAGAAGATGATGAAAGATTTGAGACCACTATATTTTTGGCTTGATATCAAGAAGGATGTCATGAACTTTGTTGCCAAATGTTTAGAGTGCCAGTAAGTCGAGGTTGAGCACGTGCACCTTGCAGATAATTTGTACACCCATGACATTCTTGAACACAAATGGAAAAGTATAAGCATGGACTTTATTCAAGGACTTTTGTTGATTGATTACAAGCATAATACAATTCTTTCATTAGTGGATAAATTGATGAAAGTTGTCCATTTTGTTTGAGGGAACTTAACTAATGACTCTTTGACTTTGGATAAGATATTTTTGTATTTTCCACTCCATGGCATACTTGAGAAAATAATTATTGATAGGGATACTCAAATGACATCCCATTTTTTACCACACTACACGTATCTCTTAGAACAAAACTTTAGCACAACATATCATCCCAAGACAAATGGGTAGACCAAAAGGGTGAATAAAGTGGTAGAGGGTTTGCTATGTATGTACTACATGTATTAGTAGTAAAAGTGGGAGGAATACATTCCCTTAGTAGAGTTTATCTATAATAATTTGTATCACCCTTCTTTGGGCATGGTGCCTTCTAAAGCATTATACAGACAAAAATACAAAACACCATAGAATTGGGATCAAGTGTTGATTGGTCTTGAAATGCTCAATGAGATGGAGGAGTAAGTAAAGCTAATTCGATAAAGGTTGGAGGAATCCATAGATAGAACCAATAGTTATTCCAATAAGGAAAGACCCCAAGATAGTTTGCAACAAGCGAGAAAGTTTTCCTCATGTTCAAACCCCATAAGAACTCCATTAGATTAGACAAATCAATGAAATTGGCACCAAGATATGTGGGGCCATTTGTAATACACACCATAGTTTTGTTGGGATAAGGTGAAATTAACCTTGTAAATCCCAATATTGTATTTATTCCATTTATTATATGTAATTTGTAATTATCCATGAGGAGATGTACTAGTTTCACTGGCAGGGGTAATTTTAGAGTCATCAGAAGTCATTACGGAGTGACTTTTACTATTGGCAAATTAAAAACTCATGGTAAATGAGGATAGGCATGCTCCCTTGAGGAATATACTATTTTTGGCATGTATGACAACTATTATAATGTTTGGTGAGTGAATCTATGACAGCTGCAAGTTGTCATAAGATTCTGTGATTCTATGATGCATATGACGGATATGTTAGTTGTATATTTGCTATATTTAGCCCAAGGTTCCTATCTTGGAAAGATACTCTTTTGCTGGAATCTGTGATGGTTATGACACATCATAAGATGCTGTAAGAGGCCAAATTTAGTCTTGGGTGCCCAATCCTTGTATGGCTATTTTTGGAAAGTGTAAGATGCTTGTAAGATGGTAATTAATGTTTATAGGTTGGAGAATCTTAGGAGAGAGAAGGTGAACGGATAGGAGGAGTTGGAAAATGTTTCTATAAGTATTTTCCATGTATTTGTTGCTGCAATACAAATTTTAGGTACTCGGGTGCTGTCGGAATGTTGTTAGATTGAAGACTGGTGGAGAGAGTTGAAGTGTTGTATTGTAAATCATTTTCAGATTAATACAAACATTGGGCCTCTTTCCTGTGTGGAGTTTTTTACCCAAAATGGTTTTCTCCACGTTAAACATTGTGTTATGTGTTCATATTTCTGATTTTACATTTCTGTGAACCATAGTTTTGTTTCTGTGTTATAATCTCCATTAATAACACACAATTAAAGATTGCAAAAATTTATATTGAATCAGATTTCCATTGAAGTAGTGTTGCTTTCATTTCTAACATTTGGTATCAGAGCCTGGCTAGCTTTGACTCTTGGGTGGTAGTGCGGAAGCTATAGTTGCAGTGGGAGATTTGGTTGCATTTGTTTTGCAGATCTTGTGTTGTTATTATGGCTGCATCCACCGTTGCATCAACCTCACGATTAGACATTGAGAAGTTCAACAGAACGAGGTATGAGTTGTGGAAGCTGAAAATGGAAGATTTGTTGGAAGAAAGAAACCAATGGTTGTCTATTCAAAAAGAGAAGAAACCTGATAATGTCTCTCAAGATGAGTGGGATAGACTGGATAAGAAGGCATGGGGAACCATCCGGTTGTGTCTTTCAGACTTTGTCCTGTTGAATGTCGCAAAGGAAGAGACTACATACAAGTTGTGGAAATGGTTGGGTGAGATATATCAAGCCAAGAGTATGGTAAATAAACTTTATTTAAAAAGAAAATTGTTTTCCATGAAAATGCGAGAAGGTGAATCAGTTGCAGAGCATTTAATTCTTTTAAATTGTTAGTGAGTTAGCTTGATTCAGTAGATGTTGAGGTTAGTTAGGAAGATAAATGTATCTTACTTCTTTGTTCTTTACCTAAGTCTTGGGAGAATGTTATCCTTTCTATCATTGCTAACCTTGCGGATCCGAAGTTGGATGCTCTTGTTTCAGTGCTACTGTCATAGGAATTGAGGAAGAAGAGTTCAGATAGTTGAGGGGATGCTCTCAGTGTTAGAGGAAGGTCTAAGGAAAGAGGAGCTAAAGGAGATCAGAAAGGGGCTAAGGACAAGTCCAAGGGCCGGTCTAAGACTCCTGGTAAAAAGAATAGAGTTAAGTGTTGGAACTATAGTAAAAGGGGACATGTGAAGAAGGAGTGCAAAAATACCAAGAAACAGTGGGAGAGTGCTTCGGTAAGTTCTCGAATGCAGGTGAAGAAGTTTTACTTTCTGCATGTAATCTTGTTTCTAATGATCACTGGTTGATTGACTGGGGATGCTCATTTTATATGACCCCGCATAAGGAATGGTTCTCCACATATGAAGAATATGATGGAGGTAATATCTACCTTGGTGACAACTCTACATATCCAATTGTCAGGAAAGGAAAGGTATTGTTGTGTTTCAGTGATGGGAGGATTAAAACCCTCCCTGGTGTTTTGCATGTTCCTAGATTAGCTAGAAATCTGATTTCAGTTTCGAAGTTGAATGATTTGGGAATGCATGTGACATTTGACAAGCATGCCTGTTCAAGCTTGAAGCCATTATAGTTTATAATGCCTCCTATGTATCTGAGGCTAATACTAAAAATGCATGTATGTTGTGGCACCATAGATTGGGCCACACAAGCAATAATGTATTAAAAACTATTAAGAATAAAAATTTGTTGGATGGTTTCTCCTATTCTGATGAGCACTTTGATTTCTGTGAGCATTGTGTGTTTGGTAAAAAAAATAGAAAATCATTTCCTTCAGGAAGCAATAGAGCAAAAGAGAAGTTAGAAATTATTCATACGGATGTGTTTGGACCTGTGGATAATGAATCTATCAGAAAATCTTGTTATTTTATAACCTTCATTGATGATGTATCCAGATTTATATGGATTTATTTTATGAAGAATAAATCTGAAGTTTTCACTAAGTTTAAGGAATTCAAAGTCTTAGTAGAGAACCAATCAAGTTTAAAGATAAAAATATTAAGATCTAAAAATGGAGGGGAATATTGCTAAAGGAGTTTGATGAGTTTTGTAAGCATGCAGGTATAATAAGACAAAAGACAACTCCATATACACCATAGCAGAATGGTGTTACAGAAAGGATGAACTGAACAGTTATGGAAAGGGCCAGAAGTATGCTTAGTGACGCACAATTGGATAAATGCTTTTGGGTAGAGGCTGTGTGTACTGCTTACTACTTGATAAATAGATCTCCTTGTAAGGCTCTTGATTCGACACCTTATGAAGTGTGGATAGGTAAGAAACCTTCTGTTTCACATTTAAGGGTTTTTGGCTATGAGGCTTTTGTTCATGTGCCTAAGGAAAAGTGATCTAAGTTGGATCTAAAGGCTGAAAAGTGTACATTCATTGGATATGGTGATAATGTCAAAGGTTATAAGCTTTGGAATCCACTGACCCACAAGATTATCTTTTCTAGAGATGTTATTTTCAGGGAACTTAGAGCTATTTCTGAACCTGAGTAGCTAAAAGAAAAAGATGAAAAGGTAAAGAGAGTGCACTTTGAGTTAGAGAAGCAAGATGCACCTCAAGAAGAACTAAATGATAGATTAGGGGGTGACGAAGAAGAAGATTCAAGTAGTTTTGATGAAGATGAATTTGTTGTGACATAAGAAGTTGGTACAGATGATCAAGCAGAAGAACAAGTAGAGTCTCTTACTCCACCCTTGAGGATATCCAAAAGACAACATAATCTAGTTGATAGGTATAGCCCACCAAATTTCTATTGTGTATATGCTTTATTGAGTACTAACGATGAACCTAGATCCTACAGGGAAGCTATTTCTGCAGATGATAGTGAGTCTTAGCAGCTAGCCATGCAAGAGGAGATGATGGCTTTAGACTCTTGTAATACCTAGGATCTTGTTCGTTACCCAAAGGAAGAAAGGCCATAGGTTGTAAGTGGGTCTTCAAGAAGAAGTTTGGAGTAGAAGGTCATTGGAGAAGTACAAGGCTAGATTGGTAGGCAAGGGCTACTCCCAGAGAGAGGGAGTTGATTTTGGTGAGATATTCTCTCTTGTTGCTAAATTGAATTCTATTAGATTTATCTTATCCATTGCTGCAGCTTATGATTGGGAGATTGAGAAAATGGATGTTAAGACTGCATTCTTGCATGGAGATCTTGAAGAAGAAATTTATATGCAACAACCTACAGGTTTTGAGGTAAAAGGAAAAGAACATTGGGTTTGTAGGTTAAAGAGGTCTCTTTGTGGTCTAAAACAGTCCCCCAGAATGTGGTATCAAAAGTTTGATTCATTTGTTTTGAAATTGAGTTTTGTTAGAAGTGAGGAGGATCATTGTGTTTACATTCATTATGTTGATGATTGTATACTGGTTATTGCTTTGTATGTTGATGACCTGTTGTTTTTCAGCAATACTAAGGGTATGGTCAGTGAGTTTAAAGCCCAACTTTCAGGCGCATTTGAGATGAAGGATCTTGGTGCTACAAGGTATATTCTGGGAATGGAGATCAGGAGGGACAGAGTTAACAGAAAGTTTTGGTTGTCACAAAGTAAGTATGTGAATACTATTGTGCAGAGGTTTAGTTTGCAGGACTGTAACCGAGTTAGAGTTCCTTTACCCATTGGTACTAAGCTTTCATTAGATATGTGTCCAAAGACTGAAGATGATCTTGAGGATATGTCTAATGTGCCATATGCTAGTGCTATAGGGAGTTTGATGTATGCAATGGTTTGCACTAGACCAGATATTGCCCAAGCAGTGGGAGTTTTGAGAAGATTTATGTCTAACCCTAGTAGACAACATTGGAACTATGTGAAGAGGGTGTTTAGTTTTCTTGCAGGTACACCTGATCATTGTTTAGTTTATTTTGGTACTGATAGTGCTGAAAAATCTTTGGACATATAGGGTTTTGTTGATGCAAATTGGGTAGGTGACTTGGATAGTCAAAGGTCTACTAGTGGCTATGTGTTTACTCTGTTTGGAGGTGCAGTGAGTTGGATGAGTAAGAGGCAGCCCATAGTTGCTTTGTCCACTATAGAAGAAGAGTATATGGTTGCTACTCATGTCTCTAAGGAGGCAGCTTGGTTGAGGAGACTGTGTACAGGTATTAGTTTTGATTGCAGGATCATTCAGATTGGTTGTGATAGCTAGAGTGCTATCTGTTTGGCCAAGAATCCCATGTATCATGCTTGAACTAAGCATGTTGATGTTCAGTATCACTTTGTTTGAGAGTTGGTTGTGTATACACCTAAAATTGACATGACTCTACTTAAATAAATATTTTAAATATTTATTTCATCATTCACATTCTTCTATCAATAAATAAATACATTTATTTATTTATTTGACTCATCCCCTCTCATTTAATTAAATAAATTACATTTTATTTAATTAATTAAAGTCTCCTACACCAACTTCATTCTTCTAAAATAATTAAATAGTTTTAATTATTTAATTAAGATCTCTTATTCTTCCAAATTTAAATAAAATACAAATTTTATTTAAATAAAATCTAAAATCCTCACAAAATAAAATATATTTCTATATTTTATTTATTCTTCTCAAATATCCACAAAAATAATTAAATAAATCTTTTTATTTAATTATGCTTTCTTATCTCTTCGAAAAATTATTCTTATCTTCCAAAAATAACTTTTCTCTTGTCACATAAAAGCAAACTCTGAGTTACAAAAGCAAAATCACTTTTAAAGCATCTTCTAAAGCAAATCTTCTCTTAAATTAGAAAAATAAATTCTAATTTAAGAAAATCAAATCTCATCCTCATCAAGAGAGGAGTTAACTCAAACAAAGTTACTTTTGGAATGACATGTGTCATTCTTCTGTTGGTTGCACGTTCCTCAACAAGCCTCCTCCATTGATCTCTTCTTTTCTTCTCAACCATTGATCTTCCCTCACTCTCTTCTATAAATACAACCTTCTTATCTTCATTTCATAATCTGGATTTTGTGTAAACTTATGCTGCAGAGATACCGACGCGCCTTTGGCACCCCTACTCCCATTTGAAACATCCTCATTCATAATCCATTTCTGTATTCGAAGCTCATCTTCAAATACATCAGTATCATAGCCATTCTTCCTTTGTCATCTTCAACAAGCAAGCAAGCAAAAGCTTCTGAGGGCTTCACAATCAAGATCAAAGAAAGATAGGCGAACTACAGAAGGCGAAAAGTAAAAGTTGCAAGGTATCATTTATTATTTGTTTGTTAACCTTCTTTTATCTTCATATTCTGTAGATGTTTGGGTTTTATAATCTTATTGATTAACCTATTTTCCCCCTCACATTTTAGCGCCCACCGTGATCTAACCCCATTATCGTTTGTGAGTGTTTGTTATTGAAAGTTTTTGTTGAAGGTTATTCAGGTGTTTCAAAGAACATTCAAGCATCAACTCTCACAAATGGCCTCATACGTACAAACCGAGCTCACCGTTGAGTCCGGGAGGCTTAGGAGGTAAGAAATCCCCTATCATTTGTCTAGTTTTGTTACCCAAAATTTTTAAATTTTTTTTAAAAAAATTTTCAGCCCATTTTTTTGCAATAAAATTTAACCAAAAAAAAAAAACCCCTGCGGCCCTCACATCCCTCCCCTCCCCCACGGCCACCCCCTGCTTCTCTCCCGCGCCACCCTACAAACCCCCTACCTCCCTTCGGCCCTTCCCCGTGCCCCTCTGCGCCGCTCAGACCTCCCTTTGCCCCTGCGACCTCCCACAGCCCCCCTCCTCCCATAGCTCCCCCTGCCCTCCTCCTGTGGCTCCTCCAAACCCCCGATCTCACCTGCCACCGCTGCCTCCGCCCGCCCCCTGCGCCTCCCTCTCAACCGTTCCATCCACCCTGCACCTCCGCCCGCCACTGCTGCCTTCGCCCACCACCGCCACTGCCGCCTTCACCGCCTCCGCCCACCCCCTGTGCCACCCTCTGTGTCACCCATGACCACCACCACAACCCTCAGCCCGACCTCCACTCCGCCCAGCCACCCCACACACACACACACACATAAATTACAAACACCAAATCAAAAACAATACAAACAAAAAAACCAAAAAAATAAAATAAAATAAAATAAAATTAAACCAAGTTTTAAAATATCAAAAAAATAAAAAACCAAAAACCAAAAATTAAAAAAAAAATGAGTTATTTTTTTCATTTTTATTTTTTTTCTTTTTTGACTTTCCACATAGCGAAATAGGCTGTTTTTTTTCAAACTCACACAACTTTTGCATACGGAGTCAAAAATTTACAAACGAACACTCATCAGAAAGAGAACTCAGTGAACTTTGTAGTGGTGAAGACATTTTCAGGTGACAATACCTTCTACCAACCTTTTTTTGCAGTCAAAGTCAAAGCTTTGTTAAAACTTCAAACCATTATAACTTGAGCAATTTTGATCGATTTTCAGCGAATTGTTTTTTCAAATTGCATAGAATTTTATCTAGAATCTATTTATGCGGTCATTTTTTTCTGTATTAGTTCATCTTCATCAAATTTTATCTGATTATCAATTTTTGCATAACAATCTTCTATGCTAGTGTACTTGCTTCGTTTTTGATTTTGTGACTTGCAGGTGATCATTCGGGGCTGGAACAACATCAGCATCAACATCTACATCAGCTTGGACAACGAATAATCAGGTGCACTCATTCTATCTCTCATTTCATCTTCAATCTTGTTTTCATCACACACTTCGGTTTGGGCTCATAAAACAAACATTGCTTGATCACACATCATTGAAATTGAGCTTAAAATAAACCAGTGTCTTCATCACACATTTAGATTTAAGCTCTAAAAGGAACTAGTGTCTTCATTGTTTGGTGAATTTGTATGCGATTAGGGGTGTGTATGCTCTTCTCATGCGCTTCGTGCGATCTTGAGAATTAAAAACCTCTTATCCATTCAATTTTCACACACAATTCAATTTCTTAAAGGGTTAATTTACAAAGTGCGAGTGTGAATCAAGTGTGTGTGTGTATATGCTCTCTCCTCACACCGTAAGGTGACCTTGGAGATCAAAAACACCTCACTTGCTTCACTTTTGGTGTACCCTTTCCTAGGAGGCCTGCTAGGGGATTTCATCACCCCTAGGGACGACCTCAACCGAGGCTGAATCGAAAGACACCCTCATTGAGAGTCAGAATCCTATCACTCTTGGCTAAGCCCCAAAGAACTTTCTACCTTTGGGAAGTGAAAGTGAAGGTGGGTTACCCCCCTTCTCCTGGCTGTGTGACAAGATTTCACTTTCAATCCCTAGTCAACCTTGTGTAAACATTGCCCAAACCTAATTGGCCATACCCTACATCAAACTAGACATTAGGGCATGTTGATGTGTCTTCCACGTATGCTTGTTTAATCATCATCATATTCTTCAAATTCAACATTCAAAATTGCTTATGTGTCTTGCGTGAGTGAATAATGTTTGTACATGTGTGATCATTGCCAAATCAAATTAAACACCAAACACATAAGATAAGTCATTCGACTCATTCTTCTAGGCACATTTGATCTTGACTTGTGACACATTTGCACTCTGTTTGGGCACATTTGTTTTTTCGCATCCAAACGAGTAAGCTTTTCTGGTCTTGTGTCAATGGCAAACCAATTAGAATATTTTGGTCAAAAACTCCAATATCTGCAATTGCAAATAAGCTTAGATCCCTCGCCACAAAATTGTATAGCAATTTCTCAACAAATTTGAGTCATACAACAAGAAATGGCAATCTTGCAAGCTGAACATGCCAGTACCAGCTACGCCTCACCCCAAACTCATACATCTGTTCCCCATCTTAATGATGCTCATGACAAGGTAAACACCACCTCAAGTTGGAAATCGTATACCACTCTGTCTACTAGTCCTCCTTCACCGTCTTCTAAGACACATATTCCAAAACATACCAGTCCTATGCCAACATCGCCATCAAGTTCCCCAAGCTCTAAACTGACAACCAAGGAATCCTCAGATGATTTGTGGAAAAGAGTTTTTCCAAATTTATACAACCAGAGAAAAGCTAGGGAGAAAGCAAAATCCCCTCATTCACCTATCCATACACCTACCAATGATGTGATCCAATGGCTACTAGTAGAGAGTCAACGATGTCCTCAAAATCTGGTCCTTGACCTTACAAAAGATGCTTCCAATAATGTGTCAAATCCTACCACCCCTTCATGTGATCCTCAATTCCTTGAGCTTATCAAAGAGCCTCCTACCATGCACCAAAGTCAAGGTCCGTCGCACCTTCATGTTGTTGACCAAGATCCTATCCAAGAGTCTTCTACCTCCACTCCCATTCAAGCACCTCAAGAGTTATGTCAAGAGCACACTTTAGAACATGTGGCAACATCAACCCCTTGTCTAAATCAAGATCAAAGCACTCCCATCCAACCCCTACATAACCTCTATCTTTTTGAAGATCCTATACCTATACATGAGCAAGAGATCCAATTTCCAACCATGCATAACCTATATCTCTTCCATGATCAAGTTACTACCTTTTATAAAAAAGCTATCCACGAGCAACTTGATCCCATACATTATGATCAAGATATTATCATTAATGAAGAACCTATACAAGAGAACATTAATCCCATCACGCCAAATCCTATCTATGATCAAGATCCCATCTATGATGACGAGCCTATCTATGATCAAGCAAACCACGATGATCCTCTTAGCCCACTTTATGCATCCCATGGTCCTGAGCTTGTAACCGCATCTAATCCTATCCAAGATTCAACAACTTCCACTTCCCTTGATGAGACGCTTGCCTCCCAAGCAAGCATAGAAGATCAAACCAATAATATTCCTCGGCCATCCATTATCGACCATGCTGCAAATCCTCCACCGTATATCCTTGATCTTACCACCTTCATTCATGAGTGTTCCTCCTTAGAACACCAGCAACCATTGTCCTCTATGTCATCTTATTCATCCAATAAAGAACTTGTGTCTAGTGTTCCATCTACACATAATCCCGCTGTCCACCGTATACTCCAGAATATGAACTATCAAGGAAAAGGCTTAGGCCTTCATGAACAAGGTATTTTGGAGCCCGTCCATGTCAATGTTCCTCCACCTTCATAAGGCCTTGGATACACACCCCAAGGTGAACAATCTCAAGATGTTAGCACTTCCTCCACTCCTCCTAAATCCCCCACTTTCCATCGCAAACCCTATCATTTCCCCAAAACATATGTCGCCATTCCACCTCCATCATCCTACAATTGCCAAAAGCAGGTGACCATACACCTTCCACCATCCAATCTACCTCCACTACTTCCAACTCCTAATATCCCTCCATGCATTTTACCACCACTTCTCTCAACACCTTATCCATCCATCTATGAATCTTCTAACAATCCCAATCATGGCCAACAAATGCACGTATTGTCTAAACAAAGAGCCTCCACCAACCTCACTTCCACCATCCCAAGGGAATTTCACAGAAAAAATCTGGATGCCTCTACCTATAAAGTCAAAAGTTCTAAGAGTCCTCATGACCTAGGATGTAAAAGCCCAAAATCAAAGAAAGATCCTTCTCAAGAGGGACATACAACCACACACCTATACGCCAAGCTGAAAAAGGTGTGGGTCTGCATCCAACAAATGATTACTCCAAAAGCTGTACAAACTCCGCATATACCCAAGCCCATACTTTCACAGGTAAAATCTAAAAGCAAAATGGTTTGGGTACCCAAGCAAAAAGCCCTCAAGTTGCATGAGGCATCTACCTCTCAAGAATCTCAACCATCCACTTTCTCCCATTCCATCCACAAGTCTCAAATTCTTCCATCCCATATGGCAAGCAAAAATCAGAAAAATACACAGTCTATGTGGATCCCTACATGCCTAAGTTATTCATCCACAAGTAAAAGTCTCCGTTGCTTCCTACACTACTTTCCCATCACCAGCTTCACTGTTTATCACAGTATGTGCAACCATTGGTCATGATTCCATTCCATTCCACAATATTTCCGTGTACCTCCCCTTCCTTCCACTCCTATCCTACATATCTTCCTCATCTTATGGCCCACGCTTTTGCATAAAATCTTCCTTCCATTTTTACACGAGTCCTTCTATATTCTGCATCGTCATCCACTATCGCACCTTCCATTATCCAATATCTACCTTCTCCATCTCTCACCTTCATGCAATTCCATACCAACATCTATGAGCACAGTTGACATGGTCCATGTGGACAACATCTTTCTAGCGGGACTATCACCTTTCAAGGAACTAGATACCAGAGTCCCTCTCTTCCATATTCCACCTTCTCCAAATATTCAAAAAAAAAGAAAAAAGAAAAGAAAAAAATGAAAAAAGTAAAGAAAAATCCCTTCATCCAACGGTGAAAATCTGACAAACAGGCGCCTTGGATAAGTACCATGATGAAAACCTGGCAAACAGGCGTCATGTGTAAGTTGATCTTCTATGTCACCTACACTTGGGGACACCTTGTCTCATCAGCATATCACTTTTCTCCTACCAGTTTCCTTTCATACCATTTCCTATCATATTCCTCTATCCATTACATACCTATCTTGTCGTGTCCATCCATCCTAAATCTTCCTTTCCTCTATTTTTTGATCTTGATAAAGATTGGGGGCACAATGTTGACAAATGTCTTAGATGTCTCTTGACATACCTTACCCCTCCAAAAACCACGCAAATCCTTCATTATCCTCTCATCCTCCTCCTTTGTCTTAAGCATTGTCATGAAAAATCCTAAGTCTTCTACCTACAATGGGGCATGTTATCCCTATGCGACATAGTCCTTGGAGATCACATATTGGATTCCTTCTATCCCCTATTGCCCATCCCCATACATACCTGTTCCATTCTTTATCACCCATACATCTGCCTATTCGTGGTGTTTCCCTTGTCATCAGTATCTAGCATTAAGGCTATCCATAATTCTTATCCGATATCCTGTCCACAGTGTCAGGCTAGCATAGCCTTTGTCATTAGTGTTATCTGTTCCATATCTGATCCATAGCTGTTCCATGTCTGATCCCTATCTGACCCGTATCTATCCCATATCATGTCTCATCCAATCCATATCTTAGCTCCATCAGGGTTCTTCCCAAACTACGTTGCCTCTGCGTCGTCACGTAGGCAAGGCCATTATCAATGTGCCCCCGAGGCTCCACTACCCATCCATTCCCTACCTTATTGCCTATCCCTCTATCTGTCCGTGTCCACACCTTTTTACCAGACATGCAAGCGCAGCAAAAACAAGCTTCCTCAAACAAAATTCTTGGCACAATGCATCAACCTGTCCAAAGCAGTGCACCATACCGAAAACACTAAAACTGATTCTATATCAATTATGGCAAAAGACACATCTAATGCAATGAATGTTTTGTGAACAGGTTAACTACCCATCTTGGATTCCTTCTAAAGCATCTTCGAAAAACCATTCTTATCTTCCAAAAATAACTTTCCTCTAGTCACATAAAAGCAAACTCTGAGTTACAAAAGCAAAATCACTTTTAAAGCATCTTCTAAAGCAAATCTTCTCTTAAATTAGAAAAATAAATTCTAATTTAAGAAAATCAAATCTTATCCTCATCAAGAGAGGAGTTAACTCAAACAAAGCTGCTTTTGGAATGACATGTGTCTTTCTTCTGTTGGTTGCACGTTCCTCAACAAGCCTCCTCCGTTGATCTCTTCTTTTCTTCTCAACCATTGATCTTCCCTCACTCTCTTCTATAAATACAACCTTCTCTTCATTTCATAATCTGGATTTTGTGTAAACTTATGCTGTAGAGATATCGGTGCGCCTTTGGCACCCCTACTCCCATTTGAAACATCCTCATTCATAATCTATTTCTGTATTTGAAGCTCATCTTCAAATACATCAGTATCATAGCCATTCTTCCTTTGTCATCTTCAACAAGTAAGCAAGCAAAAGCTTCTGAGGGCTTCACAATGAAGATCAAAGAAAGATAGGCGAACTACAGAAGGCGAAAGGTAAAGGTTGCAAGGTATCATTTATTATTTGTTTGTTAACCTTCTTTTATCTTCATATTCTGTAGATGTTTGGGTTTTATAATCTTATTGATTAACCCGTTTTCCCCCTCGCAAGTTGTAAATGGAGAGATTGAGCTAAAGAAGATAGACACTTAGGAGAATGTTGCAGATTCATTGACTAAGCTTGTGAGCACAGAGAAGTTCGTGTGGTGCAGAGAGGCCATGGGCCTTGTTTCTAGTGCTAGATTATTTTCATTTGATTTCCTATGGGTTGATTTACAATGTATAATGTCAAGTGGGAGAATGTTGGGATAAGGTGCCATTAACCTTGTAAATCCCAATATTATATTTATTCCATTTATTATATGTAATTTGTAATTATCCATGAGGAGATGTACTAGTTTCACTAGCAGGGGTAATTTTAGAGTCATTGGAAGTCATTACGGAGTGACTTTTACTATTGGCAAATGTAAAAACTCATGGTAAATGAGGATAGGCATGCTCCCTTGAGGAATATACTATTTTTGGCATATATGACAACTATCATAATGTTTAGTGAGTGAATATATGACAGCTGAAAGTTGTCATAAGATCCTATGATTCTATGACGCATATGACAGATATGTTAGTTGTATATTTGCTATATTTAGCCCAAGGTTCCTATCTTGGAAAGATACTCTTTTGCTGGAATCTATGATGGTTATGACGCGTCATAAGATGCTGTAAGAGGCCAGATTTAGTCTTGGGCGCCCAATCTTTGCATGGCTATTTTTGGATAAGTGTAAGATGCTTGTAAGATGGTAATTAATGTTTACAGGTTGGAGAATCTTAGGAGAGAGAAGGTGAATGCCTAGGAGGAGTTGGAAAATGTTTCTATAAGTATTTTTCATGTATTTGTTGCTACAATACAGATTTTAGGTACTCAGGCGCTGCCGGAATGTTGTCAGATTGAAGACTGGTGGAGAGAGTTGAAGTGTTGTTCTATTGTAAATCATTTTTAGATTAATACAAACATTGGGCCTCTTTCCTGTGTGGAGTTTTTTACCTGAAAGGGTTTTCTCCACGTTAAACATTGTGTTATGTGTTCATATTTCTGATTTTTCATTTCTGTGAAGTATAGTTTTCTTTCTGTGTTACAATCTCCATTAATAACACACAGTTAAAGATTGTAGAAATTTAAATTGAATCAGATTTCTATTGAAGTAGTGTTTCTTTCATTTCTAACAGTTTCTATTTTTTACCAATGCAATTTTTTTTTGTTCAAGTGTGCTACTATTTGGTTGTTGTTTGTTTCACCATTCAATATTGTTTGCAACTGAATAATACTGAAAGAGTGCAATAATCACAATACCCAGATATTGGAAATACATAAACAACATTAAACTATTAAACCTAGATGGTAAAAGGACACAAATAACAATTTGGCAACATACCCACTTTCAGTTTTATATTGTGCAGGACTGATATACAAAAATCAGTAATATGGAGCTATAAATGACTTCCCAGCATCATCAAACTGCATCTCTCCTATCAACAAATGTTAGATAGCCATAGATAAACCTGAGGTGCCCTGAATACAAGAGGAAAGAGGCCCAAAATTGAGGCCTTTAGGGCTGGAAGTGCTCACGCCTGGTTTAGGGCTTGTACAAACTACACTTGGAGTGACAACAGTAGAAAAAACACTTAGTAATCCTCTGAAATATGCTTCAAACAACCACTAGAATGTCTGCAACAAACTCCTGAAACTCTACGCTAAAAATGAGATGAATATCATTCATTATTAACACCCAATTAGCTGCATAAAGGTACAACCTACTCACAAATGGTACATCAAACACATGACAAGAAGATTGGTCGTAAAACTCTCAAAAAATCTACTATTATAACACTCAGAAAACTGATATGAAATGGATTCAAAACATCAACAAATGTATGTGCAATAAGCTCCCAAAATGAGTCATTCTTTCAACCATTAAATCCAACTATGATCCATGCAATAGAACCACCAAGAAATCTATCAGATTGGGTCTCTCACCAACGTGGAAGATGTAGTCTGCAAGGGTTTTCATCCTCACAAACCCTAGAAAGAAATCAACTCCTCCAAGCAAGAACAATATCTAATATCAAATTCACGTGAATGCCAAAAATGAGCTCCATCTTCACTTTTAATCTTCCTCCCATTTCCACACACAAGTTGGGTTTTTTAATATTTTTTAATTAATGCAAAATAAACCCCTTATGTCTCCCATGAGTTGGGTGCCCTCCTTTCATAACACCTCTAAGTGAAATGTTTTATTAATAGTCATGTCCCCCTAGTTACTTTTAACAAAGTACTTTATAACATTAAATAACGTAAGTTAAATATTTAATTTAACTTTAATACTTTTACGTTATTTAAAATAACGCCCTAGATCATATCAAATATCGAAAGACTGATATGAATCACTCCCTCCGATATTTCCAAGAATGTAAATACTGACAATAGGCTCCATCGGTGACCCAAACCGATGTACTAAAAAAAGTAAGTCTTAGAGATCTCACCTAAAAACACTCCAGAAAAAGGGCATTATGCTAAAGGCAATTGTTGGAACTCAATTGAACATCAAATACTGCCACAACTGCTAGAAAGATCACCACTAAAGTTCCCTAACCACAAAACATTAGCTTACGGGAACCATTGAATAGGCTAACTAAGCCAACTTGCTAGATTGGTTAGGAAGGGGACATTACAGTCCACCCTTCCCAAAATTTCTTGTCCTCAAGTAATTTCAACTCAGGATGTTGCAAAATCTACTCATTCTCTCACATTGCATCCTCCACTGGAAAGTTTTTCTATTTGACCAAGAACTCCTTAATGATCCTTCTTTGAAGAGTCCGCTCTCGAGAGTCAATAATGGCCTCTGGAATCAATATCAGCTTCCCCTCCTCATCTAATGGTGGCAACTCTGATGAGGGAACTGTTATCACTTAGAATTACACCCTACTTGGAGACTTCCAAGCATTCTAATGACACAATTAGAATGATCTCAAGGTGTGGGACCTTACAATTTTGAGATCAGACCTCCAAAGAAGGTTGGTTCCTCTTTCTAAGCTTAAGGCTTAGAGAAATAGACTAAACCTACACTAATGATCACCAGGGAAAAGGGATAGAGGGAAATCGAAAGGGAAAAGGTGATGCACCAAGATTTAGTGTGTTGGATTGCACTAAAATAACACACTAATGATCTCAAATCTAAAGGGAAATCACATAACTATGGAAGGGACCATTTTATCCACAAAATATAGTTTAGATCTATTAATTAAACATAGTGCAAGAACAATGAGAGAGACAATATTTAGTTCATATTGATCATAGAGGTCAAATAAGCATTACAAAGCAGAACAATTTGTAGTAGAAATAGATACAAAATAATCGATTACATTCATTGGTGAACCAAACTAGAAGACATCAAAGGCTAAGCTACATGCACAATGCATCAGATTCTACTGGTTCTTACAATCACATTACAAGACCTGTGACAACAAAAAGTTTAGAAGCATAGCAACCCAGAACAACAACCAACCCCCAAAATACATCTTTGAAACATGCATATATAGCTTTTACAATCGCATTGTAGAAGCCATGCCATGGAAGATAAGAAGTCAACAAGAAGGGACGTCGACCATGCTGCAAGAACTTCAAATTGGCATCCTTTGAAGTGCACCCACATGGCTTTGCCTAGGAAATCTGCTGCAACAGGAGGTTCGCCCATGCTATGGGTACAAGAAATTCAATGTAGATGAGGAGCAATGAAACGAGGAGGTGGGAAATCCATCTGCCACATGAAATCAGACTCTGAAGATGCATTAATGGCGACCAGGAGGGTCATTGAACAATCTCGTCGCGTTCTGCCCAGTAGAAAATGCCTGGGAAGCCAAAAAGGTTGAGCTTCAACATATTAGACTTCGGAGCTCAGGCCTTTCACCCTATCATCTTCATAATCTGGAAGAAGAAGGAGAGAAACCCCTACTCTGCTAGTGTATACCTTGGAATACTGAAATCAATGGAGTTTAGACTTCGAGCCTTTCGACCTTCACCTTCGCAGAGAAAGGAGAAGAGAAGAAGTCTGAGCCCCGCAAAAATTTGGACTTAGCTGCATTTTGAAAGTTTCAGCGGAGTTCAGGCCTCAGGCCTTTCGACCTTCTAGCTTTCGCAAGAAAGAAGAAGAAGGAACCCCCGCCTGCCGAAGTCCGAAACACTTAGGAATATTTGCAGCTTGGTGAGTTTCGGTGAGCGGACCTCCGACCTTCCACCTTCTGAAAGGGAAAGGAAGAGGAAAGGAGAAACCCCTGAAGTCTGACATCTAAAACATAGGTGAATCTTGAATTTGCGGACCTGGACACGTGGTGAGCCGGTGCAAGATTTTGAAAGCATTGTCTCTGCGCTACTTAGAACTGTTAGTGTAGGTTTTTATTTCCTAGTTGGGTTATTTATTTTTCCCTATATTCCTAGGTTTTTCCTACACTTCTATTAATCTCGCTTAGGTTAATAAAACATGTCTTATTAGGTGAGTGGTTGTGAGGTGTCACCTTCCTACATGTGAGCATCCATTAGCTATCTTGGGAAGATACTTTGCTATCTTTAGTCCGATAGATGGTTGCTCTTGATTGGTCGGTGTTGCCACCTCCTCCCTCTTCATAGTCTATATAAGCATGCTACCTGGCTTGTATTTTGTATCTTTTGCTTCTAGCATTTACATTACTCTCTTGGAGACTGACTCTATGTTGCTATTTTGATTTCGTATCATTTGGATTCATAGTTTAGATATCTATTCGTTTGCACTAGTTTTCTGGGTTAATAATCTTTTTAGATTCTAACATAGTATCAGAGCTATTCTATGTGTAAGAGTAGATTTTAGTTTCCATATTTGAGAGATTCAGGGGGGGCTAATAAATCTTATTGCATTTTTTTGAAAAACCTAGTATGCTCTTCTCTTGCATCTTCGGATGATCTTGAGAATCAGAAAAGTTTGATGAAAACTTTTTTATTCTCTGGGGTTTGCACATGTGTTTTATGAAATCTAGGTGATTGCAACATTTCTGGTTATATTGGCAGCATTTCTGGTTGTTCCAATGCATCCAGGAGGCTTGAGAAAGTCAGATTTAGCTTTCGTTTCACCGAAATCAGAGATCGTCATACACAGTTGCGGAACCAGGGTTTCAAACTCAAATCTGACAACCAACTTGCATATTTGGTGTTTTCAATCAATAATGCAGGTTCCAGCATGCCATTCCTTGTCTTATGTAGCTGATTCAGCCTTTGCATGCCATTTTTTGGTTGCTAGGGTCATTTTTTTGTAGCTAAAGGCATTCTGTTTACACTGGATCAACATCTTCTGTACATCAACAAGAAAAATACCTTTTGGGTTTTGTTTGCAGCACAGAAAAACCATCTGGGTATCTTTCCATTTTTGCATGCAATCTATATATTTTGCAAAAACACACTCAGAAAGTTACAACAGGACCCCTCTCCGTTGGCAGTTGCAGTTTTGAAGGCAGTTTTCAAATGCTCCATTCTTGCTCATACGTACTCCTTTTCCCATGATTTTTTCTTGATTTTAGCTATTGTTTCATGCTCTATGCACTAGTGCAGACCTTTTTTGATTTTGATGCCAAGATTTTTTAGAAATTACAGATTCTTATTCATGACATTGCACAGTTCTCGTTTTGGAAACTTCGGAGGATCATAACTTTCACATATGACCTCGTATCGAGGCAATTCTTTTTTTTGAAAGTGCATGATTTTTTGAGTAGATTGCAGTGGTGCTATTTATTTCCTTGGGTATTTTGCCAAAGTTGTATTTTCAGCATATGCTCTTCGTGAGGGTTTTATAATGCATTGAAATCAAGACCACTTAGTATTTATTGCTAGTGGCAGTTGTAAACGTACTAATATAAAGTGCCAAATCATATTTTCTTGGGGGGGGTTCTTTGATTGAGTGAAAAGGGGGGGTTGTCTTGGTTGTGTTCTCTTCTTTTCGACATTTCTTCTCTGTATTTCTTTATCATGGATCAAACAAATCTGCCCATCCTAACTCCATACAATTACTTTGAGTGGAAATCATGCATGACAATTCACTTAAGGAAAGCTGGATTAAATAGGATAACTATGTGACTTGAAACTGAACCTGCTAAAGATGAAGAAAAGCTTAAGTGGTTTAACAAATGTGATGAGGCATATGGAACATTGTGTTTGTCTATTTCTCTTGATTTGTTCTTTCACATTGAGTCTTTGAATACGCCAAATGAAATCTGGGCAAAGCTAGAAACACTATTTGGCACACAAGATTCAATGAGGGGTCATATGTTGGAAAATGAACTAATTAGTTTAAGTCCAGGCAATTTCAACACAATCCAGGATTTCTTCACTAAATTGAAATCACTAAGGTTGTAGTTAAAACAATGTGGAATTGAAAAGAAAGATGAACAACTGATTCTTAGTATTCTCTCTAAGCTAAGTTCAGAATATTCTGTGTTTGTTTCTACTTTCTATGCTACTAAGGGTGCACTTGGTACTCAATTCACCATGCCATCTTTAGATGATTTTGTTGTCAATCTCACTCGGGAACGGGACAAGCTAATTCAGATGGGCACTCTTAAGTCCTCTAAGTCACATGCCTTGGCTACCAACCAAGGCACAAAAGAACAAAAAGGACAAAGTAGTAACAACAATAGTAAGGATAAGAAACAGAAGAATAACAAGGAGAAGAAGGATCAGATAACGTTTGCTTCAAAAGCAACTAATGAGACCCAATATTCCAAGGGCGACAAGCCTAAGAAAGAGAGGGTCCAATGTGCCTATTGTAAAAGACCTGGTCATGATGAACATAAATGTCTGAAGAAACAAATTGATCACTTGACACACATTCTTGAGAAGAATAATATCAGTGTTCCCGAGTCTATCAAACAGAGTTCTAATGAGGGGTCTAATAAGGCAAAAGAAAACAACAAGGGGAAAGGAAAGGGCAAGGCCCTTGTTGCAGTTGCTTCTTCACCATCCACTTGGGTTCTTGATTCAGGTGCTTCGCACCACATGGCTTCATCTAAGGAAGAACTTGCATCCTTGGAGCCGTGTACTATGCCTTCTATTTTGATGGGTGATAACACTCCTGTTGAGGTGTGTGGGAGAGGGTCTGTTGATGTGGGGGATGGCACATTCCATGATGTTCTTTGTGTGCCCTCATTATCAACTAATCTCCTATCGGTATACCAGATCACTCACATAGGTTCAGGCAAGCGGGTTGAGTTCACTCCTAATTCAGTGGAGATTCGTGAGTTGCACAGTGGTTCTACAGTTGCAGTTGGGAGAGCAGATCATTAGTCACGGCTCTATCTATTTTCTCACTTTGTTCCTGATCCTCCTTCGACTATTTTTCTCACTCATTCTAATGATGTGAGTAGATTATGGCATGAGCGGTTTGGCCATCTTAACTTCCGCTACTTGCAGCAGCTCAACCAACAGAGCGTGGTCACAGGGTTGCCTTCAGTTTAGTTTTTAGGTGGTGTTTGCCAAGGTTGCATTCTTGGTAAGCATCCTAAGGAAAAGTTTGACAAAGGTAAGGCATGGAGAGCTTCACAGATACTGGAGTTAGTTCACAGTGATTTGGCTGGTCCATTTCAGCATCCTTCTTTTAGTAGGGCTAGATATGTGCTCACATTCATTGATGACTTTTCTCGATATACTTGGGTGTACTTTCTCAAACAGAAGTCTGAGGTATTTGATCACTTTCAGGACTTCAAGATTTTTGCAGAAAAGCAATCCGGGAAAGCCATCAAAGTTTTGCGCACTGACAATGGTGGTGAGTATGTCAACCATCGGTTTGAGAGGTTTTACACTTTAGAGGGGATTGATTTGCATCATTCAGTTCCATACAATCCTCAACAGAATGGTGTTGTAGAATGGAAGAATAGGTCCTTGAAGGAAATGGCAAACTGCATGATTCACTCCAGATCTCTTGCACCACAGTATTGGGCAGAGGCCATTAACTGTGCTTGTTATATCTAGAACCATGTTCCTCACCGAGCCTTAAAGGGAGTCACTCCTTTTGAAGCTTAGAGCGGTCAGAAACCATCAGTTAAGCACTTTCAAGTTTTTGGTTCTCCTGCATGGGCCCACATTCCTGCAGAGAAACGCAAGGCCTTGGATCCGCAGAGTAGACCTTGCATATTTGTAGGTTATCCTGATGGTGTGAAGGGTTATCGGTTGCTCCACCCTACTACACATGAGTTGTTCATTGAGAGGAGTGTTCAGTTTGAGGAGGGCTCTTAGAGCTCACTTTCTATCACTTCTCTAACTCCTACTTTGACATTGGAGTCACTTGGGATACATGACATATCTTTTGATGAGTCAGATTCACCTGAGCAGTCTTCTACCTCCACTTCTGATGCAGAGAGTGATTCAGAGGACTCACCTCCTTGCTCTCCTAGTCATCATTCAGAGGTTGATGATTCTCCTCTAGATTCTCCATCTTCTGGTCCACTTTGGGCTAGACAGACCTTGCAGTTTGCAGGTGATTGGGTTGGGGATCCATCAGACACCAGGCGGCCTCGTTCATAGTTCCAGGATGCTGCACATGTCTTCATTGCTACTGCCTCAGATCTACAGTCTTTTCATGAGGCTTCTGGTATTCCTGAGTGGGATACAGCTATGCAGGAGGAGTATAGTTCCTTGATGAGGAACCACACTTGGGATCTTGTCCCTCTTCCTATTAGACAAAATTTGTAGCAGATGGGTCGGTTGACAAGCATAAGGCTCACTTGGTCACCAAAGGATTCTCCCAGGTTCCTAGGATTGATTACTCTGAGACTTTTGCACCAGTTGCCCAAATGAATTCCATCTGACTTGTTCTTGCCATTGCTGCAGCAAATCGTTGGGAAGTACACCAGATGGATGTGAAGAGTGCTTTTCTTCACGGTGACCTTCAGGAGGAGATCTACATGGAGCAGCCATAGGGGTTCCTTCAGGATTCTTCACTTGTGTGTTGTCTTCGGAAGTCTCTCTATGGCCTCAAACAGGCTCCTCGGGCTTGGTATGCCAAGATGGACTCCTTCCTTCTATCAATTGGGTTCACTTGGTGCCATTTTGATCCAATGTCTACATTCTGCAGCAGGATGATTCACTCCTATTTTTGGTTCTGTATGTTGATGACTTGCTGATCACAGGGAGTTCTTCATCCACCATTGGGGCTGTCAAAACTGCCCTTCATGATAGGTTTTTGATGACTGACTTAGGCTTGTTGCATTACTTTTTCAGGATTGAGATCTACCAGTCTGCTTTCGGGATCACCATCAATCAGTCCAAGTATGCTCTAGATTTGCTCGTGAGGTATCATATGGCTGATTGCAAGCCTGCTCCGACTCCCTTTCTTTTTGGAGTCAAACTTGAGGCTCAGTGTTCTTCTCCACTTGTTGATTGCACTTTTTACCGACAACTTGTTGGGAGTCTCATTTATTTGACTCATACGAGACTCGACATTTCATATGATGTAGGCATGGTCTCTCGATTCATGCAGGAGACTCATGAGCTGCACTGGAAAGCAGCCAAGCGGATTCTTCACTACATTCAGGGTTCTCACAATTTTGGGATTCACTACGTAGCGGGCATTGAGCTTGACTTGGTGGGCTACACAGATTCAGATTGGGTGGGCGATTCTCAGGATCGCAAGTCTACTTCAGGTTACAGCTTCTCACTTGGTTCAGGTCCTATTTGTTGGTCAAGCAAGAAGCAGTTTGCTATTGCTCTATCTTCTACTGAGGCCGAGTATCAGGGGGCTGTGAATGCTGCCACTGAGGCCATTTGGCTTCAGAATCTTCTCACTGAGTTTGGTATCTAGATCAGACAGCCATCAGTCATATTTTGTGACAACCAGAGTGCCATTCAGATCTCATGGAATCCGGTCCATCATCAGCGGACCAAACACATAGAGGTCCACATGCACTACATCCGGGAGCTCATCCATGGCCATGCCATCGACCTTCGCTACTGTCTGACTTCCGAGCAGGTCGCTGATATCTTCACCAAACCCTTCACTGAGAGCAAGTTCCTTCATTTGCGAGCTTTGTTGGGGGTGCGGGATGCTTCATCTTCTGGGGGCTTCTTCCTCTCACTCGAAGTCCTGACTCTCTCTACTTTTGGGGGGTCTCTTCTCTCTTTCTTTGGGGGGGAATTTTATGTACATAGGTACGTCATCAGCTTGATTTGCCGGGACCCATTTCTACATCCACCTAAGCTTCGCTTATGGGGGGTGTTAGTGTAGGTTTTTATTTCCTAGTTGGGTTATTTATTTTTTCCTATATTCCTAGGTTTTTCCTACACTTCTATTAATCTCGCTTAGGTTAATAAAGCATGTCTTATTAGGTGAGTGGTTGCGAGGTGTCACCTTCCTACATGTGAGCATCCATTAGCTATCTTGGGAAGATACTTTGCTATCTTTAGTCCGATAGATGGTTTCTCTTGATTGGTCAGTGTTGCCACCTCCTCCCTCTTCCTAGTCTATATAAGCATGCTACCTGGCTTGTATTTTGTATCTTTTGCTTCTAGCATTTGCATTACTCTCTTTGAGACTGACTCTATGTTGCTATTTTGATTTCGCATCATTTGCATTCATAGTTTAGATATCTATTCGTTTGCACTAGTTCCATGCTTTCTTTGTATTTTGGTTTCATTCATCTTATTAAAAGCATGGGAAAACTCCACAAATGAGCCTAAGTCTAGATTACTCACTCTTGCACTTGAATTAGCATTAATCTCATGCTTAACACACTGTTGCTCCATCAGATTTGGCTTGGTTTCTTCTAGTAGCAGGTCTGAGTTTTTTGTTTCACTAGTGCATGGGAGCTCACTAACAGTTGGCTACTTCATAGCAGCCTCAAATATTTCCTTTTGTGGCTCATAAAACCCAGCATCTAGCCGGAAAACTAGCCTATTTTCCACTTTGGGGCTAGGGCAAGAATGTTGACATGAAAGATGGGCTGGAATGGCCTCCTAAGAGGGTTGTTCCTAATGAGTGATAGGCTAAATTTGTATAGGAATTAGCTCTCGTGAAGGTAAGGGGCCTCTAAAACTTGGGATTTTAAAATTGGAAGGTGGTTTTAGAGGCCCATAGGGGTTATCCTGCATGAAGGTTGGGATTTTAAATTTTGGGACTACCTCTGAAGCAGGCTAAACTTGTGTAGGATGAAGAGGCTGCCTAAAACTGAAAATGGAGGTGACTTCCAGAGCCTCCCGCCTCTCTACATCTGCGAGTATTTGCCTTACTTTCTCCTCATATAAGGTTGCAAGCTTCATTTTAATTTGCTCTCAGCAAGCCATTTTCTCTACCTCCATCTGTTGTTGTTGAAGATAAGCCTAATAAGCAAGCTCCTCTTACTATTTGTTATACTCCTTGACTCTCTAAATTTTATCACACTCCTATTGGAAGCCTCAGAGTATCTGCATCACATCATCTACACTTCTAATATTAAAATCAAAGGGTTCCTACGACAGATTATACCCCATACATGACCTGACTTACTAAAAATAGTAAGTCTTAGAGATCTTGTCTAAAAACACCCCAGAAAAGGGCATTATGCTCAAGGTAACTATTGGAACTCAATTGAACATCAGATACTACCACAACTACTGGAAAGACCACTACCAAAGTTCCCTAACCACAAAACATTAGCCTACAGGAACCACTGAATAGGCTAACTAAGCCAACTTGCTAGACTGGTTAGGAAGGGGACATTACAGTCTACCCTTCCCAAAATTGCTTGTCCTCAAGCAATTTTGAATTAGGATGCTGCAAAATCTTCTCATTCTCCCACATTGCATCCTCCATTGGAAAGTTTTTCCATTTGACCAAGAAATCGTTAATTATCCTTCTTTGAAGAGTTCACTCTCGAGAGTCAATAATGGCCTTTGGAATCAATATCAACTTCCCTTCCTCATCTAATGATGGCAACTCTGATGAGGGAACTGTTATCACTTAGAATTACACCCTGCTTGGAGACTTCCAAGCATTCTAATGACACAATGGGAATGATCTCAAGGTGTGGGACCTTGCGATTTTGAGATCAGACCTCCAGAGAAGGCTGGTTCCTCTTTCTAAGCTTAAGGCTTAGAGAAGTAGACTAAACCTACACCAATGATCACCAGGGAAAAGGGAGAGAGGGAAATCAAATGGGAAAAGGTGATGCACCAAGATTTAGTGTGTTGGATTTCACTGACATAACACAGTAATGATCTCAAAGCTGACGGGAAATAACATTGACTCATGCAGGTTCGAACAGAGGTTAGGGTAGAAAGACAAAACTATGGAAGGGACCGTTTTATCCACAAAAAATAGTTTAGATCTATCAAATAAACATAGTGCAAGAACAATGAGAGAGGCAATATTCAGTTTATATTGATCATAGAGGTCAAATAAGCATTACAAAGCATAACAATTTGCAACATAAATAGATACAAAATAATCGATTGCATTCATTGGTTAACCAAACTAGAAGACATCAAAAGCCAAGATACATGCACAATGCATCAGATTCTATTGGTTCTTACAATTGCATTACAAGACCTATGACAACAAAAAGTTCGGTAGCATAACTGCCCAGAACAACAACCAACCCCTAAAATACATCTTTGAAACATGCATATATAGCTTTTACAATCGTATTGTAGCAGCCATGGCATGGAAGATAAGAAGTCAACAAGAAGGGATGTTGACCATGCTGTAATAACTTCGAACTGAAGTCCTTTGAAGTGCGCCCACATGGCTCTACCCAGGAAATCTGCTGCAACAAGAGGTTAACCCATGCCACGGGTACAAGAAATTTAATACAGATGAGGAACAATGGCATGGGGAGGTGGGAAATCCATCTGCCACACGAAATTAGGCTCTGAAGATGCATTAATGGTGACCAGGAGGGTCACTGAACAATCCTGTCGCATTTTGCATAGTAGAAAATGCCTCAGAAGGCAAAAAGGTTGAGCTCTGACATATCAGAGTTTAGAGCTCAGGCCTTTCACCCTATCGCCTTCACAATCTGGAAGAGGAAGGAGAGAAACCCCTACTATGCTATTGTATACCTTGAAATACTAAAATTAGCAGAGTTCAGACTTTAGGCCTTTGCCTTTGCAGAGAAAGGAGAAGAGAAGAATTTTGAGCCCCACAAGAATTTAGACTTAGCTGCATTTTAAAAGTTTTGACAAAGTTCGGGCCTTGGGCCTTTCGACCTTCCAGCTTCTACAAGAAAGAAGAAGAAGGAACCCCTGCCTGCCGAAGTCTGAAACACTTAGGAACATTTGTAGCTTGGCAGACTTCAATGAGTGGACCTCTGGCCTTCCACCTTCTGAAAGGGAAAGGAAGAGGGAAGGAGAAACCCCTAGAGTTTGACATTTGAAATATAGGTAAATCTTGAATTTACAGACTTGGACATGTGGCGAGCCAACACAAGATTTTGAAAGCATTGTCTTTGTGGTACTTAGAACTTACGCTACACTGACATGTGGCGCACCTTGAAAGTTCCCTGCTATCACCTTCAAAAAAGAAGAAGAGGGAAGAAAGAACTTCTGACCTCTACCTCTGAAAGACATTGAATACTTAGGCAATTTGAAGGCAAAGGAGCGGAGTTCAGAGACGATAAGGATGGAACGCTAAAGACTAGAACTTCAAACTCCGAAACTCTGACAACACTGAAAACATAAGGCAAACTCAAGATTTTCTGAGACTTAACCATTTTTTGATGTTTTTCCTTGCATCCTCAGAAGGGGAACACTAGGATCTCATGGATCTTTAGACTATTTGGTAGGGGGGAAAATAGGATAACAAGAACTACATTATGTCCAGGTGCCTTTTTGATCTTGGATACATGAAAAACATTACGCACTCTGCTGCTAGCTGGTAATTCAAGCTCGTAGGCAACCTCTCCAACTCTCCTAGACACCCTAAATGGACCATATAATCTGGGTTTAAGCTTCTCCACTCCACTTTTCTTGAGAGTAGACTATTTGTATGGCTGTAGTCTCAGATAAACCATGTCCCCAACCTCAAAATTGTGTTCCACTCTATGTTGATTAGCATACAACTTCTGTTGATTTAGTGCATGCTGCAAATTTTCCTTAAGGGATTTCATGATGTCTCAAATTTCTTGTAGCAAATCCTTTTCTTTAGGCACACTACTATCCCCAAGTAGTAAATCCACATAGTTGGGAGCCTTATACCCATACAAAGCCATAAATGGTGACATCTTGATGGACATGTGATAGGTAGTATTATATCAATACTCCCCAAGGTGCAACCATTTGATCCAAGCTCTTTGCTATCCATAAACATAGTTCTTGAGATACCCTTCCACCCATTTGTTTACTATCTTTGTCTATCCATCCATTTGTGGGTGGTAGCTAGTACTAGGAGTGAGCTCGATGCCACTCAATCTAAAAATCTCATGCCAGAAGAGACTTAGGAACTTGCTATCCTTGTCACTCATAATACTCCTAGGCATCCCATTCATCTTGAATATCTCCCTGAAGAACAAATCAACCACCTGGGTTGTAGTATATGTCACTGATATGGTGAAAAAATGTGCAAATTTGGTCAATCTATCGACCACAACATATATATAGTCCTTGCCCTATACCTTAGGTAGCCCAATAATGAAGACCATGGAGGTACATTCTAATTTCTGATTAGGAATGGGTAAAGGCTGAAGTAAACCAACTAGATAAGTGTGCTCATTCTTATTCTGCTGGCAAGTAGAGCACTCCTTGACATACTTAAGGACTTCATTCTTGAGTCCTTTCCAAGTAAAACACTCCTAGATCTGCTTGTAGGTCTTAAGAAACCTGGGTGACTAGCCATAGGTGCATCATGAAAGGTCCTCAATATCTTACCCTTAAGCTGTGAAGTAGGCACCAAGAAAATCCTCTCCTTATAAATAATCAAATCATTAACCACAAAGTACTTGTCATCATGAACTATGCCCTCTATAATTCCTACTACCTAAGAATCCTTAGCATATTTTGCTAAAATCAACTCTCTCCAATCAATAGAAATCTCCCCTAACAAACACAAGTGGGGTCTCTTGGAAAGTGCATTGACTACCACATTCTTCTTCCCTTTGACATATTCAATGTCAAAGTCATATGCTTGTAACTTGCTCACCCACTTCTATTGTCTGTCATTAAGGTACTTTTGGTTCATAAAGTACTTAATTCTATTATGGTCTGTTTTAATAATGAACTTACCCCCAACCACGTTTGGTCTGAATTTGGCCAATGCATGCATAATGGCCAACATCTCCCTATCATAAACTGAGTAACTCCTCTCCACGCCTCTAAGTTTTTTGCTCTCGAATGCTATGGGGTGTTTCTCCTGCATCAGCATGGTTCCAATCCCCTCTTCTAAGGCATCACACTCCAACTCAAAAGGTTTGGAGAAATTTGGAATCACCAATGCAGGACATGAGGACATCAACTGTTTGAAGTGCTTGAAACACTTCTGAGCTGAATCAGACAGCACAAAAACTCCCTTCTTCATCAAATATGTAAGTGGAACTGTAGTCTGTGGGAATCCCTTAACAAACCTCCTATAAAAACCACACAGACCAAAGAACCCCTTAAGCTAAGAGAGATTCGTAAGTGTAGGCCATTCAATAATACCCCTGAACTTCTTGGGATCAACTCTTAGTCCTTCTGCACTAATAATGCGACCAAGGTAGAGAAGTTTTATCATACCAAAGTCACATTTAGACTCCTTAGCATACAATGACTCACTCTCTAGTATGCTCAAAACCTCCTCGAGATGCCACATTCCTCCCAGGTTCTACTAGAAATCAAGATATCATCGAAGAATATCAACACAAATTTCCTCAACTGTTTCCTAAAAATCTGGTTCATGGAACTCTGGAAAGTGGCTGGTGCATTAGTTGATCTGATCGCCATCACTAAAAACTCAAAGTGACCATAATGGCACCTGAAACTTGTCTTCCCTATGCCCTCCTCCCTCATCATGATCTAATGGTAACCTGACCTCAAATCAATCTTAGAGAAATAACAAGTTCCATGCAACTCATCTATCAACTCGTCAATCCTAGGAATGGGATACTTATTTTTTATCATCTTTTTATTCAATGCATGGTAGTCAATACACGTGTATTGTCCCATCCCTCTTCTTAACCAACACAACTGCTAAAGCAAATGGACTCTTGCTAGGTCTAATATGCCTCATCTCCAATAACTCCTTAATAGTTTTGTCTATCTCATCCTTGAGCCTCTTAGGATGCTTGTATGGTGTAGTAATCACTAGTTTGGCCCCATCCTCCAATTCTATCACATGCTCTATCACTCTATTGGGAGGTACTTCAGGTGGTATACTCCCAAACACCTTGCTATGCTTTGATAGCAATTTTTGAATATCTGGATGATGGTTGTTCTTTGCTGATCTAGAATGGTAGGCATGATAAGACACTTTGCTGCCCACTCCACCTGGTCATGTCTAATCATCCACTCCATCCTCTTGAGGGATACAACTATAAGACCACCATCTGATAAAGCTCTAAGCACTATCTTTTTACCATTAATGTCAAATTTCATTTCCATGTTATGCAGATTCATAGTGAACTCCTTGAGAGTCCTCATCCAATGCATACCAAGAACCACATCCATGTGATCTATTCCAACCATGTAGAAATCATCTTTTAGCTCATATTCACCCAACCATATACTTAGGCCAAGAATCTTTCGAGTACAAGTGAGTTTGAATCCATTTGCAACCATTACCTTAAACCCTTCAAACTCTTCTATTTTGAGTCCTCTTTTAGCTACAAGACCCTCATCAATAAAATTATGTGTAGCACTTGTATCAATGAGAGTTACTATCCTCTGTCCACAAATTACTCATCTAACCCTGAAAGACCTATTTTTTTGGAAACTAGAGAGTTGTGCCATCACTCCCTCACTATCACTTTCCTCCTTTGACGAATTTTCTTCTTCGCTATCCTCTAAATCATAATGCTGATTTGATTTTCTGAATTCATCTCATCTGCTGAAAACTACTCTATTTGTTTAGCCTCTGCTTTGTCAATACATTTATGAGATGGGTCCCATGGCTCTCTACAATGGAAGCACAATTTCTTCCTTTGAAGCTCATTGAGTTGATCATTACTCAGTTGATTTGTTTCCCTTTTTGGCTGATTAGAGTCTCACTAAAAATAATTTTTATCTTTGTCCTTATGTAAGAACCCTTTAGACTCGAATTTTCTTTTTGAGGTAGAGGACTCCATATTTCTTGCCTTCTTCATGGCATCCTATAATGAGAGTGGATTAAGTGCCTTAATCCAACCTCTTAATGGGTCTAAAAGACCATCAAAGAAAATAAATATCAACCTCCGCTCTGAAATATAAGTTACCATCACTGATAACTTCTAGAATTTTGAGATATAGCTATCCACTAAGCCCCATTGTTTCAATTGAGCTAATTCTTTGAAATGCAACTCAGGGTCTTTCTTATCAGACCTATCCATCAATCTCTCAGTGAACTCTGCATATGAAGTAATCTGATCATGGCCTAGAGTGACCATACCATGGTGCCACCACTCATGGGCACTACCATTGAGATGCAACGTAGCATAAGTAATAGCCTGCTCCTCTGCCATAGGACTGAGCTGAAGGAAGATATCTAAACATTGTACCCATGCCCTAGATGTTGTCTTCCCTAATCCATCAAAGTATGGAATGGTCAGTTTGCTCACCTTTTTCTACAACTCGTGGTTATGCTATTTGCTACCCCTATTGGGTCTATGCCTTAGCCTCAACTCCATGTAGTCATGAAAAGACATCTCAGCCTGGAACTCGGCCCCTGAGTCTCTCTAATCTCTCATAATCTACTCCTGCAACTCGTGTTGTGTAGGCCATTAACCTCTGGTAGGTTATCTCGTGGGGAAAAAATAGGCATGCAATGTCTAGTATTCGCTGTCCCAGCCATAGAACACTAATTTCCCACCCTGTTGTTTACTGATCCATCCCTATTATCACCATTTCTCCTATTGCCATTTCCCTCATTATTGTTTCCATTCTTGTTATTGTTGTTCTTATTATTTGTCTCAATCTGTCTAGCCAGTAGGGCACAAATCTGGTTCATATTCTGTTGTAACTCATGCTATCCCCTATCCAAGTCATTTAATATATCCCTAGTGCTTGGTTCACCCCACTCTCTATCACCTACTTCTACCTCAACCCTGTCAACACCTGCAAATGGGTCTATGTGTGGTGGAACCTCAAGATTAGGGTTTCACCTATTTCTCCTCAGATTATAGTGGTGAGTAAAAGGCTACATCACTCAACAAAAACTCTACACGTTTCACTGTCACAATTGCACAGGATGGCAAGAAGAGTTGTGCTCTGATACCACTATAATATACACCCTGGTTTCTATGTTTTACCAATGCAATTTTTTTTTGTTTGTGTGCTGCTATTTGGTTGTTGTTGTTTTCACCATTCAATATTGTTTGCAACAGAACAATAATGAAAGAGTGCAATAATCACAATACCCAGATATTGGAAATACATAAACAACATTAAACTATTAAACCTAGATGGTAAAATGACATAAATAACAATTTGGAAACATACCCATTTTTAGTTTTGTATTGTGCAGGTTTGATATAGAAAAAATTAGTAATCTGGAGCTATAGATGACTTCCCAACATCATCAAACTGCATCTCTCCTATCAGCAAATGTTAGACATCCATAGATAAACCCTAGATGCCTTGAATACAAGAGGAAAAAGGCCCAAAACTGAGGCTTTCAGGGCTGGAAGTGGTCACGCCTAGTTTAGGGATTGTATGACCTGCACTTAGAGTGACAACAATAGGAAAAACACTTAGTAATCCTTTGAAATTTGCTTCAAACAACAACTAGAATGTTTGCAGCAAACTCCTGAAACTCTAGACCAAAAATGAGATGAATATCATTCAATATTAACACCCAATCAATTGCATTAAAAGGTACAACCTATTCACAATGGTACGACCAACACATGAAACGAAGATTGGTCACAAAAATCCCCAAAAGTCTACTATTATAACACTCAGAAAGCTGATATGAAATGGATTTAAAACATCAACAAGTGTATGTGCAATAAGCCCCCAAAATGAGTCATTCTTTCAACCATTAAATCCACTTGTGATCCTTGCAATAGAACCATCATGAAATCTACCAGATTGGGTCTCTCACCAATGTGGAAGATGTAGTCTGCAAGGGTTTTCATCCTCACAAACCCTAGGAAGAAACTAGCTCCTCCAAGCAAGAACAACATCCAATATCAAATACACGTGAATGCCAAAAATGAGCTCCATCTTCACTTTTAATCTTCCTCCCATTTCCATGCCCAAGTTGGGTTTTTTAATATTTTTTAATTAATGCAAAATAAACCCCTTATGTCTCCCATGAGTTGGGCACTCTCCTTTCCTAACACCTTTAAGTGAAATGTTTTATTAATACTCATGTCCCCCTAGTTACTTTTAACAAAGTAACTTTATAACATTAAATAATGTAAGTTAAATATTTAATTTAACTTTAATACTTTTACGTTATTTAAAATAATGCCCTAGATCATATCAAATATGAAATAACCTATATGAATCATTCCCACTGATATTTCCAAGAATGGAAATATTGACAATAGGCTCCATCAGTGACCCAATCCGACTTACTAAAAATAGTAAGTCCTAGAGATCTCGCTTAAAAACACTCCAGAAAAGGGCATTACACTCAAGGCAATGGTTGGAACTCAATTAAACATCAAATATCATCACAACTGCTGGAAAGACCACCATAAAAGTGCCCTAACCACAAAACATTAGCCTACGGAAACCACTAAATAGGCTAACCAAGCCAACTTGCTAGACTGCTTAGGAAGGGGACATTACACCATTTGAAATTTTAGAAGTGATCAATCCCATGGCTTACTAATTAGAACTTCCATTGTCCTTGGACATATATAATGTATTCGATGTGTGGCTTCTAAAAATTTATGTGGCAAATATGTTTCACATTCTAAATCGGAATACATTACATGTGCAAGATCTAGGAATAGTGGCGGTGAAACCCCTAAGGGTAATAAGCATTGTGAAGTTTAATTGCACAAGCAAATAATTGACCAGTGCAAGATCTAATGGGACCATTATTTTGAAGGCAAGGATACTTGGGAGGATACCCAAGAGATGAAAAACTTGATTTTTATTTTTTATTTTGAAAATAAGTTATCTTTAGAATTAATCATTAAAAAATGGGAGAATGATGTAATACCCCTCAAGACTACAATAATATTTGTATTAATTCCTAAAGTCAATTTTGATAAACTTTAAGACCTGTATGTTGAACTACTAATTATTTTTAAAAATATTCCAAGTTTGTAATAATTAATTAAATGTTGATTAAATTTTATAAGTTTACTTTGTTGATTTAACTTTATATGACATTATCATTATTTTGACGATTTATTGTGCTTTATATCAAGTACTAATTGCTCCCTTGTTTGGGTTTTACAAGGTAATTTCTCCCTATGGAGAGGGATGGAATCATGTGGGAGGTTAGTATCATGTGGATTATCGACAAGGGAAAATAGAGCAATAAGTCCAATAGTCCTAAGATATATCCCAAGCCCTAGGTAAAACCCATGTTTACTTGTTCTAGTTATATTAATCGTAGAGGTTGTATTAGGAGTACTGGTTGGTGTTAGAGCTTGGTAGGGTGTGTGTCTTCTTTAGTGGTGTTGGGTCCCAAAACCACAAGTCTAAAATCTTAGAACATATCTCCACCTTCCAGGCTAAGGGTATCATTGGGAAGGTGAGAAAGAGGATCATCCATAGATTAAAGATCCATGTTATGGCCAACTAACGAGAGTGGGTATGCTCTCCTTCACTTCAGGCTCAACAAGAACTAAGAGGGATATTCCCAGAGGCATTAAATGGAATACAAATAAACACTCATAGTCATACCTAATGTACACTTGACCTCCTATAATTATCACTAGATCAAGATAGACTAACTGCATAAACCTCTAATAAAGATGATTACTGCACCTTGCACTTGCACCCAAAGATGATAACATTTATAATCCACAAGATGAATGCACTTAACTTTACATACACAAGTTACAAAGGAATGCATGAACATGATTCACAAGTGATTTGAACTATTTTAGATTGCACAAGACTTGTCCCTAGTTGTAATACTGAATCACGAATAGCATGTAAAACCTAATATAATCCTACTCCTACTACAACTAACAAGATAGATGAATGATTTTAAAGAATATTGGCCCTTCGCCAAACTGGACTGGTGCCTACTCCATTGGGTAACAAAGTCATGAAAAGCAAAGAGGGGAGAGATGCATACAATGGAGGATCAATATAATCACATGTATTCTCATACAAATCAAAGATTACATCATAAACAATGGACATACTTATTTATCCATCATAGAACTGCAATAACCCACTTGTAACAAAGAAAAGACCAACATAAAAGCTTTGTATTGCATCAAAATATTGTCATACATTCATCTAGTCTATGTTACAATCACACTAACAAATGTGGTGAGAGAAAACATACAACTGTGACTATACATTCCCCTGAATTGTTACAAATGGCCATGGAGACATACCACTTCCCAGATTTGCATTGCAAACCATTCCTACTCTATATCAAATGCATTCTTCCATTTGTAGCCTAGACATTTGCTTTGCTTGATGCCCTAAAGTCACCATGAGCTCCTACACCAACCATTATTATATATTTTTTGCATGTATATATAGCATTACATTTTCCTTGTTGTTGGTAATGGAATTTTGAGAGGGAAACACATTTAGGGTACCCACCTGCTACAATTAATCTCACCTACTCACTCACATACCTTTATACCTGCTACATTAAACTCCACCTACCTCCAATCTAGTCAAACTGGGCATTAATGACATTTATGGGATGTAGGCAAGCGTGTAAACTCTTGGACCCATGAAAAAATGCATTTAAAAATAGTTTAAAACTTTCACTTTTACCTTGTCAGCATTTTTAGGCATATCAAGAATTTTATCGGTGAGTTCCAACCCACTGAGAACTCATTGAAATTCCTTTTCCTCTCTTTCTTCTTTGTTCCTACTTGTTGACGATTCACCAAGAACCAAGAACTCATCATTTGTTGTCTCTTTCTTCCTTCTTCTCTTTCTCTTCCTTCCTTCTTTGTCTTTGCCTTAGAAACTTTGCATGTTAGAGCTAGGGGAATTAGGAACTCTATCAGGGATTTTGGTGGTTCCAAGAACCATTAGAACCATCAAAATCCTTTTTTCTTCTCATATCTCCCTTGTTCCTAGTTGTCAGTGATTTACCAACAACTAGGAACTCACTGCTTCATCTCCTTCTTCATTTATCTTCACATGCCTTAGCCATTTTTACCTTTCTATGACATGTCTAAGTTGGACCAAGAACCCGGAACATTTCCTATTCCACTTTGTTGGTGAGTTCCTGCCCACTAGGAACTCAATGAAACTCCTTTTCTTCTTATCTTTCCTTGCCTTAGAAATTTTTTGCCATTCTTTGCCTATTCTTTTTTTGTTGGAGTTTGGGGGGAACTGGGAACACTTCCAACAAGTTCCATGGTTCTAGGAACCATGCAAACTGCCTAAAGTCCCACCCTATTGCCTCTTTATTAGCAGGTAGGGGTTCGCTAGCAACTAGGAACAATTTTGGTAAGTTCCTAGGAACCAGGAACTCGTCGACATTATTCCTGATATGCTCAAAATGGCTATCAAGGCCATACTTAGAGCCATTTTTAGGGATTTATTTCTAGATTTTTGAGGCACATGAACTCAATTTTCACAAGGAGGCACATTTGGGGATGTTTTGATAGATTTTAGGCACAAATGATGCAAGTTGGGAGATAGAAAATTTGGGTCCCAACAGTTGGCTCTGGTTGAAGACGTGTGCCAAACTTGACACAACGAGAACCAACTATCTCTAGGTAGACCACAAAAAGAAAAACAAGAGAAACACCAAACAACATATTTACAAGTAGGGTGTAAATACAACAAGACTTACAATCATGAACATGATGGCACAAAATAAAAAATGACTGTAATTTTTTTTTAACACAATGCAAACCAACCTAGCATAAGGAGGATAATGCTACTTGCCTCTATCAAATACAAGTTGAATGAAGGAGTTGATCTCCCTCAAACCAAATTTGCATTCACCACCCATCTGCAACAAAAGATAGCTACCACATGCACGTAACAATATGCAACCATTATCCATGAAGTGAAGGCTAGCTCCACCACAAATATTACTGCAAGGTAGCCATATGAAAAATGTGTAGGAACTATCCCACACAACCTTACACACATTTCCAATAGCAAGGGGTGAGGAAATAAAATTTAGATCCGCAACAAAAGACATGGATGGAAGCAAACATCCATATATACCTACAACATCATCATACCTACTAACCTCCAAGTGTGAATGAAGGCAAAAATAAAATGCCTTCCATTCACAAGGAAAATAAAAATGATACAAGAGCATCCAGTAGTGTAAGGGCAATCTTGCCATCAACCAAAACAATGATGATTTGTTTTATGTTCTTTTCAATTTTGTTATTTTCAGATACCCATTTGCTTGAATAATGATTCAGAACCTTTAGAGTTTCCAAAAAGCTAAGTATATTAGGACTTACTATTTTTAACCCTATATCAAAGAAGTAGTTGAGTCTGAAATTTTTTCCAAATCTTTAGAATAGTCAAATAAACTTTCTTGGTAAATTTCATCCCAAGATCATATCTAGATTGCAAGGTATTAAAGTTTTTGTTTTTGAGGTTCTTTAAAAAATTCTAGAATCAAATTTGAAGCACTTAGACATCCCTAAATGACCCAAAAGTTTTCATAACTAGTGAAGCAGGTTATAGCTTGATATATCTCTTCATGAGCTTTCAAACGCATCAAACGGTTTGTCAATCAGACACCCGGTTCAAAAGTTATGGCTCCTGGAAGTTGCGCTACCTAGTTTCTCAATTTTAAAATTTGAAAATTCTTTCTTGGGCAGGAAAAGGGATAGTTGGGTTCATTTTGGCACCCAAATGGGTTACACATTTCAATGCAAGACAACATTGGGGAAATTATGCTAAGTGGTGCTGATGTGTATTTATAGCCTTTTTTTAATAGTTCCGGTAGTAGTAAAGGGAAGGGAGTTATTGGCAAGTCATATTCATGTGAATAAGGAGGTCAGGTAGATATCATAAGATAGCTCCAGAAGGTTCTGTAAGTTAGATATTTCTATTGTAAGACAAGTCATATTGCTATAATAAGAGGGCATATGACCTTGGGAATTGTATTTAAGATTTGTAGCCTTTTATAGGCAAGTTTAATGAAGAAATTCTGAAACAGTTTGTAGTTTGCTTAACTAATCTTTGTTGAGATCTTGTTCTTGTCTATTTGAAATCTATAAATTATTGTTGTATGTGTTTTGGGTGGATACCACTCTCATCAAGTGGTATTAGAGAAAGGTTTCCTGAGTGTGTAGATATATCGTCGACAGTGGGGCAGTTTGTATTAGGACTTGAGGTTGTGGGTTTGCTGTAGAGATTAAAATGCCTCCACGAAGAAACCATGGTGGGAGAAATGCTTTAACATAAGAGGGTTTTAGATCCCTGCAAAGGCAAATCAATGCATTGCAAGAGGAGATACGAAGAGGGTTTGAGCCAAGAATAAGAGAAGAAAGTGAAGATGAAGCTGAAGAAGAAGAGATATCGAAGGAAGAAAAGATGATGCAGGAGATCCTACACAAGTTAGGTTGTTGAGGGCCATTTTGAAGATTGGAAAGAGGCCTAGGATTGAAGTTTCTACCTATTCTGAGGATCTGAATTTGGAAGAGCTTATTGATTGGATAAATGATATGGAGGAATATTTTGAGTATGACGATGTGGAGGATCCAAAATGGGTCAAGTTTGCAAAAATAAAGTTGAAGAGCCATGCCAATATTTGGTGGAAGGAGGTCCGGTTAGAGAGAAATAGAAGAGGAAAAGGAAAGATTACCAGATGGGATCAGATGGTGGACAAACTAAAGAAGCATCTCATTCCTGTGGACTATTAGTTGGAGTTGTTGATAAAGTTGCAAGGATTGAAGCAAGGTAACAAGTTTGTTAAGGAGTATACAGAGGAGTTTTATAAGATTATCAACAGAACATGCCATGCAGAGGCCAACAAGGAGAAGGTAGGCCATTATATTAATGGGTTGAGGCCAAGTATTCAAGAGGAGTTGAGCTTGGTCAGAATGACCACCACAGAATATGTGTACCAGTTTTCCTTGAAGGTGGAAGAGAAGCTAAATAAAAGATTCAAAAGAAAGAAAAGAGGAAGAGGTCATGATAGAAGGACTGGTGGAAGACTCTATGGAGGCCAAAGTGAAGACGAAAACAAAAGTGAAGAAGCAAGAACTGGTCAAAATCAGAAAGGAGATAATGCCTATCGTCCTCGTGACCAAAATAATGGTGAGCAAAGAGGAAGAGGAAGAGGAAGACCTGGGCAAGGACCTAGAGAAGGAGGTTTTAGAGGAATCTATCTTGAATGTGGAGAAGGACATCGAGTCTATGAGTATCCCCAACATCAAGGAAGGACCAATAGAAGACCTGAAGGTAATGCATGAGTTGCGCATGTAGATGAAGATACACAGTCTAAGCATTCTAAAGATGTTAAAGGGGAGAAACCCTAGTTTTTAGAAGAACCTTATTAAATGAGGAGAAAGAACCATATCAGAGGAAGAGTTTATTCTGCACAAGGTTCAAGTGTGAAGGTAAGTGTTGTGATACTATTATTGACAATGGAAGCACTGATAATCTTGTCTAAGAGGAGATGGTTAACAAGTTGAAGTTGACAAGGAGAAAACATTCACATCCATATTGGATTGCATGGTTACAAAAGAACCATAGAGCTTTGGTCATTGAGTGGTGATTGGAGACTACCATGATGAGGTGTTGTGTGACATCATACTAATGGATGCATGTCATATGCTATTGGGAAGGCCATGGTAGTATAATAGGTGTGTTGTCCATGATGGATATACAAACACCTATTCCCTGACAAATGATGGAGTTTGTCATAAGTTGAAGCCCTTGAAGGAGGTAGATGAAAAGGTATGTAGTGTTGCTAGAATTTTCTTGGTAGATGGTAGGAAATTTTTTGATGGTATGAAGCATGAGCGTCATTGCTTCGCATTGATTCCTAAGATCAACTAGGAGAAATGTGAAGATGTACCAACATAAGTCTTAGATCTATTGGAAGAATTTCAGGATATTGTCTTTGATAATGTACTAGAAGGTTTACCACTGGTGAGGAAGATAAGTCACCAAATGGATTTGATACCAGGAGCTAGTTTGCCGAATAAGGCAGCCCATAGAATGACTCCTGCAGAGAATGATGAGCTGAAAAGACAAGTTCACGAGCTGTTAAGAAAAGGACTGATAAGGGAGAGCCTAAGTCCATGTGTAGTACCTATAATACTAGCACTAAAGAAAGATGGGGAGAGGATAATGTGTATAAATTCTCAAGCCATCAACAAAATTACAATCAAGTACAGATTTCCATTGCCAAGGATGGATGATATTATGGATTTCTTGAGTGGAGCCAAGCACTTTATGAAGATTTATTTGAAGAGTGGATATCACCAAATCCACATAAGAGAAGGAGATGAAAGAGACTAAGAAGGGCTTGTACAAATGGTTAGTCATGCCATTTGGGCTAACCAATGGACCAAGCACATTTATGCGGCTCATGAACGAGGTACTAAAATAATTTTTGTGTAAATTTGTCATTGTTTATTTGAATGATATTTTGATTTTTAGTAAGACTTTGGAGGAGCACCTAATACATGTTTGAAAAGTTTTTGAGAAGCTGAGGGAAGAAAAGTTGTTGATTAATCTGAATAAATGTAGTTTTGTGAAGAGGGAGTTAGTGTACCTGGGATTTGTTATCTCAGTTGAGGGTCTTAAAATGGATCTAGAGAAGGTGAGGGCTATCATTGAATGGCCTACTCCAAGGAGTGCTACAGAGGTACGATCTTTTCATGGTTTGGCAAGTTTTTATAGAAAATTTATCATGAATTTTAGTAGCATTTGTGCACCCCTAACGAAGATAATGAGAGGGGATAGAGAAGAGCTTAAATAGACTATCAGAGCAACCAAGATTTTTGATACATTGAAGTAGAAAGTCACAGAGCAACCTATTGGCACTTCTAGATTTCAATAAGGTATTTCAGGTAGATTATGATGCTAGTGGTTGTGCTATAGGAGCTGTTTTGAGTCAAGAAGGTAAGCCCATTGCCTATTTCAATGAGAATCTTAATGATGCCAAGAAAAAATATTTATGATCATGAGTTTTATGCTATAGTTCAAGCTTTGAAGAAATGGAGACATTATTTCTTGCCGAAAGAGTTTGTTTTATATACCGATCATCAGGCTTTGTAATAAGTCAATAGTCAAGGAAAGTTAAATCAGAGGAGCTTAAAATCAGTTGAGTTATTGCAGATATACTTTTTTTCAAGCGCAAGAGTGGGAAGTCTAATAGAGTTGTAGATGCCTTAAGCAGAAGGCAAATTTTGTTGACAGAGATGAAGATAGAGGTTGTTGGGTTCAATGAACTCAAGAATTTATACCTTAAAGATCCAAAATTTGTAGAGGCATGGAAAGATTGTTTGGAGCTTGTTACCTTGGATAGGATGAGATGGTTAGATTGCATAATCCAATATTGTATGTTGTTTAGAGGAAGCCAGTTGTGCATTCTGAGGAGTTCCATGAGAGAGAACCTGATTAAGGAGAAGCATAGTGGAGGGTTGGCAGAACACTATGGTCAAGATGAGACCATTACTCTTGTTAATGAGAATTATTACTAGCCACAGTCGCACTAGGATGTGAAGGAACTTGTGCAAAGTTGCAGAGTATGCTAGATGACCAAAGGAGTGAGTCAGAATACTAGGCTATATCAGCCATTACTTATACCAGAGGGGCCATGGGAGGATATCAGCATGGACTTTGTTCTTGGTTTACCAAGACACAGAGAGGGCATGATTCAATATTTGTTGTGGTTGATAGATTTTCAAAGATGGCACATTTTATTCCGTGTCAGAAAACCAATGATGTTGTTCACATTGCAGAGTTGTTTTTCAGCGAGGTGGTTAGACTACATGGTCTACCAAGAACTATAGTTTATGATAGAGATACCAAGTTTGTTGGGTATTTCTAGAGGACCTTATGGAAGAAGCTGAAGATTGAGTTGAAGTTCAATTCTACACATCATCTGTAAATTGATGGATAGACAGAGTTAGTGAATTAGAGTCTGGGCAACCTTCTGAGATGCTTAGTAGGAGATAAGACCAAGGGATGGGATTTGATATTACCATAGGTAGAGTTTTCTTATAACAATTCTATCAATAGGAGTATTGGTAAATACCCATTCCAAATTGTATATGGGAGTAGTCCAAGAAATGCTTCTAAGTTGAGAAAGATAGATAGAGGAGAGAAGAGTAGTGCTGAGGCCAAAGACTTTGCAGAACACCTAAAGAGCTTATATGAAAAGGTATGACAACATATTAATAAAATGAATTCTCAGTACAAGGCTAAGGCAGGTTAGAAGAGAAAGTTTAAGGAATTCAAGGTTGGTGATGAAGTCATGGTTCCCAATTGGGACATATAATAAGTTGAAAATGAAGAAATTTGGACCATGCAGGATCCTAAAGAAGCATGATTCAGGAAATGCATAGTAATAGAGCTGCTGAGTGGCTTCAACATTTCCCTTGTGTTCAACATTGTTAATTTAAAAGAGTATCATGAATGTGGTAGAGAGGATGGACCAATAGAAGAACAATGGAGTATCCCAACATCTACTTCAAAAGAGGAGATAAAAGAAATATTGGATAGGCATGTGGGAAGAAGTACTCAGAATAGGCAATATGAATAATATCCAATGAAGTGGAAAGGAAGGCCCGCCGAAGATTCTTCCTGGTTGTCTAATGCAGAGGTTGACTCTTTGGGTTTTCCTTGAACACCTAATATGTGACAAGGTCACTTCTCAAATTATCCTAAGTGTTTGATGTAGGAGCATCCAGTGGTGTATGGGAAATCTTGCATCACCCAAACAAATGATGATTGTTTTTGTTCTTTTCAATTTTTGTATTTTTAGATACCCATTTGCTTGAATAATGATTTAGAACCTTCAGAGTTTCCAAAAAGGATAAGAATACTAGGACTTACTATTTTTAGTAACCCTATATCAGTTAATAAGTTGGGCCTAAAATTTCCCCAAAGCTTCAAAATAGTCAAATAAACATTCTTGGTAAATTTCATCCCAAGATAATGTCTGGATTGCAAGATATTAAAGTTTCCATTTTTGAGGTTCCTAAAAAATTATGGAATCAAATTTAAAGCACTTAGACATTCCTAAATAGCCCGAAAGTTGTTATAACTAGTGAAGTGGATTATATATTGATAGATCTCTTTATGATCTTTCCAACGCATCAAATAGTTTTCAATCAGACACTTGGTTCAAAAGTTATGGCTCACAGAAGTTACGCTACCTAGTTTCTCAATCTTAAAAATTTTAAAATTCTTTCTTGGGTGGGAAAAAGGGATACTTTGGTTTATTTTGTCACCCAAATGGGAGTTACACATTTCAATGCAAGCTGACATTGGGGAAATTATGCTAAGTGGTGCTGATGTGTATTTATAGCCTATTTTTAATAGTTCTGATAGTAGTAGAGGGAAGGGAGTTATTGACAAGCCTTGTTCATGTTAATAAGGAGGTCATGTAGATATCATAAGAGAGCTCTAGAAGACTCTATAAGTTAGATATTTCTATTGTAAGACAACCCATATTGTTGTAATAAGAGGGCATATGACCCTGGGAATTGTATTTCAGATTTGTAGCCTTTTATAGGCAAGTTTAATGAAGAACTTCTGAAATAGTTTGCAGTTTTCTTAACTAATCTTTCTTGAGATCTTGTTCTTGTCTATTTGAAATCTATAAATTTTTGTTGTATGTACTTTGGGCGAAAACCACCCTTATAAAAAAATGTGCCTAACTGTACTATTGATTTATAAAAAGAAGACACATCTTGCAAATCAAATTGGAAAAAATCAATCTTTTGTATAACTCTAAGTTGGGCTGCAACATGTTGATCATCAATTTGGCATTCATGCTACTAATAAACAACTACTTCACATGTATGCTAGACCCACACAAATGACTCCATTTCAGGCACAATACCATCATCCCTAGTAGTAGAAACTTAACCTTCAAAAAGGAAGGATTCATAGTCAACCAAGTCATCAAACTCTTGGATAATGGGTGGCCAACATAAACTATTATCACAAGTGTTGATATCACTCTCAACATTTGAATCATCAGCACGATCCAACTCAAAATTCAAACTATCAGCACATAGATCAAGATCATGAGACACCTCAAATGAAGAACCAAGTTCTTCCAATTGTCTCTTTGTTCCACGATCATCTAGACAATCTGTTGTGTCACATATACTACTGCAACAAGACTGGTGACACGCTTCTTCTTCCTTCATTTTTATATCATTTCTTTTTGGCCTATATGAAGCAAAATCAGCATGAGGAAGAGAAAAAACCTTGCACCAAAGAAATAGGCTCTCATATGCATCCACATGATCACCATCTTTATACTCTTAAAGGGAAAATTCTTAACACTGATAATTCATGGCTGCACTAGCACTTGTCTCAGGTCAGTTATCATCAAGTGGTGCAGGGACACCAAGGAGACCATAAGGATCTATGCCTTGTTTTCATGTTGTCTTGTTGATTCAATAAGGTCTTAAAGACCATTTTCATACATTGTAATAAAGGTCATGAGAATTGTATGTCATGTTGATGTCAATAGTGTAGGAGGGACAGTCATAAGTTCCTCATGATTGTAGCCTTTTTATGGCATATAGGAGTATAGTCATGGGTTGAATGCCTTGTCAAAGGCCTAGTCACCTTGTAGAGGTGTTTTGAAGACCTTATCTATATTGTTTGTCATGAAAACACATGATACATATGACAAACCAATGTAATTAGTTGCAGACTATAACAAAACAGGGGCAATTTGGCCTCCCACCGATCCAAAACTGCCCGTCCAACTCCTCAAACCCATCAATGTAGGATTCTTAAAGCCTTGAAGATGTTCATTGTAAAAAGAAGTGATTGGTGAAGAGATCAATAAAAAAAACACAATTTTCTACCTTTCCTGCTCTGTATTTTCTTGTTCTTGCATGTACTCTGTCACTGTACGGAGGAGTTGCAGAGGACCATGATGCTAGTTTGAAAGAAGGGTGAGTCAGGAGTATTTTGCAATTTAATTGGGTTCTTGAAACATCTACATAACGTAGATATTTGCATTTTCCTGAGATTGGTCTGATAAACCCTCTTCTAGGGTTTCTGATAGAAAATCATGAGTTTCTCACCATTCCACTGAATCAAACCCTCCTTGATCAATGGAATGGACATATTGATGTTTGTTTCAATGTTTTTTGAAAGTGTTTTTGGCAGGAGACTAATCTTGGTTGAGATTTCATAAACTGACCTAGCAAGACCATGTGCTAGGCATGTGTAGAAGGGAACAACATAGGCTAAGTTTGTTACAGTCGGTTGTGGGGCCTCAAAACCTGGAAAATCCTTGGTTTGGACATGAAATTGAAGTGTCCATCTAGTTCAAAAAGTTCTGTGAGACTAATAAAAGGTACTTTCTTTGTAACCTAGGCCTAATTAGGGCTCTTGGCACTATGACAGTCCTATTGAAAGTGACACATGCTCTTAAACAACCCATGGCAGGTTTTTAGCATGTTGTTAAGATTTATAAAGGGTATCTCAAACAAACTTGATCTAGTCATAAAAGTGTCTGGTCTGCAAGAAATCCTCTGTCAGACCCTAAAACAAGGCTACAAGGATTAGGACAACATTGTGAGGGAAGTAGTGTTTGTGTGAGGGTAAGACTTGTTGGTTGGTTTGGGGGTGTTATCCAAGATGTCAAATGAACCTCTAGATGTATGCCTTGAGAGGATTAGAGGTTTGGTGACATGTTTCATATGAGCCCTTAGGTGTAGACTTATAAACATTGTATCTCACCTTGGTAAAACAGTCCTCCCTAGTTGAATGCTTTGTCAACCTATTGAAGTTGTGTTGATCTCCATTGGCCTCTACATCATAGTGGTATCAAAGCCATAAAAGGTTCTATTTTTGGTTGTGAGAAGGTTCCTTGTGTGTGTCAGTAGAGGAGAGTGAAGGAGAGGCTAGCATCATGCCTCCAAAGGGGATGACCACCGAGGTGGCCAAGAAGTTTCAAGAAATGGAAGAGATGATCAAAGTGGGAGTCAAGGATGCACTCAATGCAGAATTGAAAGCCTCGAGGATTGGAAAGAGGTCAGATGAGGAGTCTGATGGAGAAGAAGAAGGGGGGGAAGAAGAACCCCAAGGGTAGGCATAAATACCTGCTGATCAAAGATATTTTCTTGAAGCCATTAAGACACTTGGCAAGGATTCATCAGAGGCTCAGATGGAGATCCCAATGTTTAGTGGGAAGTTGGATGCTGAGGAGGTTATGGAGTGGATCGAGGCCCTGAATAACTATTTTGAGTACAAGGAAGTACCAGAGAATAAGAGGGTAAAGTTTGCCAAAACAAAACTCAAGGGTGCTGCCCTTACATGGTGGAATTACACCCAAGGTGAGAGGGTGAAGAGTGGGAAGAGTATGATTGCTTCTTGGAGCAGAATGGTGGAGAGGATCAAGTCTCAATTCCTTCCATCAGATTATGAGGTGCAAATCTATAAGTATTGGCAAGAGACACTGTGTGGCTTCATGGGTGTTGCCATTGATGGCAACAAAGACCATCCCACACATCCACAGAACATGGTGTGTCTATACCGAAAGTCAAATTGAAGAGTATTTTGGTCCGATGAACAAGAACAAAGCATGCTGCAAGGTCTGACAATCAGGTCCAGATCTCTCAGAGGAAGTATCTCTATATAGTGCAGACTCGGGGAAGTCAAGAGGAGTACCTTGACTGATAGATTCCAGAGATTGAGCCTCCGGTGATGAAAGAGTGGAGAGATATGAGCACCTAAGTATTGGGTTCCTATTTGGCAGAGTAGACAGAGGAAGAACTGACCGGCAGAGCATCAGACCTTAATCCGGATCAGATATTGATGGTGATCAAGGCTCTTAAGGTATCATTCATGATTGGCCGACATGATTGATGACTTATATAACTACCTTTTTGATACACATCACTTAGTAAGCATGGATTCAGCCGAAAGACTAGAGTTTGGAAATATCTTGAGCTTTTCGGATACCGACTAGGAAGATGATTGAATTCATTGATACAGCTATATATACCAGATTGATTTCGGTATGAAGGTGTGTGTGGTGTATTGTGTAGTGCGAAGAAAAGCAGAGAACAATGTGGGAACTAAGATAGAGGTCTGGTATGTGATAGAACAGTAGCACAAAGGCAGAGGAAGAATGAAGTGTAGTAGATCAGTATATTGAGCTTAACCGAAACTAAACCTAAGCACATGTGGATGCTTCTCATCAGTTCAAGTATCTAGTTTTCTTCTATAAACTATTGTAGGCAGTGAGCCTTTTGTGAGCAGTGTGCTCGGGCAATGAGCCCTAATTGGCAAGTGCCATTTTGTACTACCTTATTCTTTTAACAGAGAATACAATCTTGGGTTAGTCACCCTATGGTTTTTCCCTTAACAAGATTTTCCACATAAAAATTCTTGTGTTATGTGTGTTGATTTCATTTCTGCTTTTATGTTCATATATGCTTATAAATTTTGATACTGCACTAATTGTCTAAGAAGAAAAGAAAGTTAAATAATCAAGATAACTGATTCACCTCCCCTCTCAGTTATCAAAAATTGGTATTAGAGCTAAGTTCCTCCAAACAAACCTAACATCTTGAGGAAGATCTGGGAATCTCAATGGATATGTATGGTATGAGGGAGCAACTTCAGTCTGCCCTAGATGATCTTGAGCAATCTCATTCTGAAGTCAATGTAATGTCCCCTTCTAGGCTCGTGGTTAGTCCATTACAGATTTTCGGTGGGCTAGCCGTGTGGTTAAGTGATAAAAATGAAATATTTAAAGGGTCACTTAAGTTACTTTTTGGAACTCTCACTTTTGGAAATATTGAAAGTGAAATTCAAAGTGATATTTCCCTCCAAAGTAAACGTCCCTCTTGGAGAGTTTTTTAAAGAGGGAAAAGTGCCTCATTTGATACTTATGATATCTCCTTCTTTTGAGCTCTGCTAGAGTCTGCTATCGTGGAAGTTTAAGGATTCAAACCAGAGGCTTGTGGGGATGGAAACCTCCATAGGTAACAACATTCTACAGGTGTACAATACTACCCAATGGTGCTTTGATGATGGATACATCTAGTATTCATTCTTGTGCTTCACTGGAGTTTATTTGATAAGATTTTGAGGAGTTATCGTGTTATCTTTTGAAGGTTATTTATTTTGGTTGATGGTATTGAAGAGCTGCAGATTTTAGAGGAAATAACAAGGGTTTATGATGGGTATATACTGCACTGGCCGGTCGCACCTCTCCTAGGCAGGCTGTTCCACTTCTTGAGGTAGTCTGGAGCTTCCTTCTTTCTATTTCTCCCTCATTAAGGGTTGCCCAACGGAGACTACAGTAGCCGACTGATATCAAAGGATTTTAGAGGTATTCGAGTGTGCATCGTCGTTGTCATCACTCCCAGCAAAGGTCGTCCACCCCCAGGAGTGACGTGGGGCATTTTGACCTCCTTCTCTTTGTGGGAAGTGGTTTGTTTTGCATTGGATGAGGCCTCCAAGGCCTATTGTATTGCTGTTAACAATGAATGCTTGATACTCTGTGATTCTTGATGGTTTGGAGCAATATTGCAAATTTCAATGGCTGTTTTGGCAGTAGCCAAAAACTAAAGTTTCAAATCTGCATATGGGTATGTGATAAGACCTTTTTATTTGTTGATATATGAACTGGGTTTTTCATATTTCTCTTCTATTCCTTATATATTTTCTCAGTTTGCAACATATGCTATATTTTGTATGCTCCTCCCACACATCTGCAGCAAACTGAAAACCCCTTCTGCATTCTTCTGTCTAGTTCTGAAAGATCACATAAAAATAAAAATAAAACACATAAAAAGATTTTAAAAATTATACAAACAGGTACAACACATTACAGTGGTATCAGAGCCATGATCTTGCCATCTTGTGAGGTGAAATAGACATGCAGAAGTGAAAATGAGATATGCAACCGACAGATAGATATTCCTTCAGGAATACTAGAGAAAGGCAGGGAACACAGATTCCATGGTTGTTAGTTCCAAAAAATCCCATACCCATAACAGATCCTTTTGAGTCAGACCCAGAGATAGAGGTAGCCACTACAGGGGACGATTCGCAGGGTTCACGAATAGACCCCTTTTCTGGAGAGTTACCTCCATTTGCAGAGCATACAGGGGAAATGGGAGATACGGAGATTGAAGAACCAAGCACAGGAGATATCCTCAACGACTTGGCTAGAGGTCAGCAAAAAATCGTGGCTAGCTTGGACAGGTCGCAACAGGCACTTGGGAGGCTTCTTGGTTGATTATTTCCTAAGCTGGAAGAAGATGAGGAGAATATAGGTCGAGATAGATATAGAAATGACAAGAATGGAGGTAGAAATGACAGGCATGGAGACCGGCATGACAGGATAGAGACCGAGGAAATGGAGATAGGAATGCTGACCGAAACATTGGTGATAGAAATGGGCACAGGAATCATGATGGAGAGGCTTCGGTGAATAACTAGGGTGCTATACGACTCATGGCTATAGATAGACTAGGCATTCTGACTTTCAGGCTGAGGGATGAGATACTAGACAGGGATGCTACACAGTTGGAGTTTCAAGAAGAGATCTTTAGGGATTGGCAGGCTTCTAGCGAAGGGTTTAGAGCAGAAATGTCTTTCAGAGACTACTCAGATCTTCGAACGAGACACAAACCCAGAGGGGGTAATAGACAACATAACAATGAGCTGTAGAAGGTTAACAAGATGATCTTACCCTATTTTGATGGTTCAGGAAAAACTTCAGCAAGAGCGTGGGTACAAAAGTTGGACAGTTACCTTTAGATCAACCCCATGCCAGAGACAGACGCTATCACATACGCTGCCTTACACTTGGAGAGTAGTGCACATAAGTGGTAGAGAAATGGGAAGGTGACTTTGGGACATGACCAGATCACATCTTACATTGAGTTCACAGCCAGACTCATAGACAGGTTCGACAAGAAGGATCCTGAATTGCAGTTCAAGGAGCTAGCACAGTTGAGACAGAGTGGATCAGTGGACTCATACATTTCAGAGTTCGAGGATCTCTCAGTCATGGTTTCAGATATATCAGAGAGGAGGTTGATCATGCTCTTCATTGATGGGTTGTCTAATCCTTTAAGTGGATGGGTGAAGGGTTTAGACCCCATGACATTGCAGGAGGCCATGAAGAAGGCCTGTGATATGGAATCGTTTGCATGGAGGAGCAAATTTTAGAGTAAGAACTTTCAGCATAGGAGAGATAAGGAGAGAGATAGGAGACCTTTCCATAGGGGCTTGGGAGACCAGCCACATAAGAGTTCTTCCAGGTTAGATAATGATCAGTTGAATGACCTCAGGAGGAAGAACATTTGTTTTCACTGGAGAGAGCCTTGGGATCCTAAGCACAAGTGTGCTGCCCAAGGGAAGGCAAAATAGATTGAGTACTTCTCAGCAGATGAGTCTGTGGAGTCAGACACACATTTGGAGCAACATACAGAGGATGATGATTCAGGGACAGATGTTGCATCTGAAGTACCAAATAATGATAATAATACCTTCCTACCCACAGCCCACATTTCTAGCATTCAGAGAGAAGGGTTGTTCAAGATCCGAGGAGTATTGGGTGGACATAGGTGCATTACCTTGCTAGATACAGGTGCCACTCATAACTTCATAGATGAGGGCTTGGTTGCTAAGAGGGGGTTACAAATAGAGGAGTTTGCGGGAGTTAAGGTAAAGGTAGCTGATGGGTTTGTACTCACTTGCACTAGGAGGATTCCCAACTTGACGATCCAGCTAAACCATTATACTTGCCAGTCAGAGTTTTATGTGGTTAGCATGGGTGACATGGATGTTGTGCTGGGAATGAAATGGCTTCATGAGATAGGGGAGTTCACTATCAATTTGAGGACAATGGAAATGAAGTTTGAAGTGAATGGAGTTAAGCATTTGCTTAGGGGAATTTTAGATGGTGGACTGAGAGTTGTTTCTTTCAAGCGAATGGAGAGATTAATTCGCCATGATCAGGTATAATGGGCAGTAGAGATATTGGTGATGCCTGAAATTGTGGAGTAGCAGAAACATGAGTATCCACCTAACATACAAGCTCTTCTAACTAAACACACCAAAGTGTTTAGTGACATTACACTAGGTAGACCGCCCAATAGGGGTATCGAGCATGTGATCAAGTTGGAGGAGGGTGTAAAACTGGTGATCATCACACCATACTGGCACTCGAAGAGATCCAAAGATGAGATCGAGAAAGCTATCAAAGAGCTTCTTGCCATGGGACACATAAGACTGTGTAAGAGCCCATTTGCATCATCCGTTGTGTTAGTAAAGAAAAAGGATGGGACTCTTAGGATGTGCATTGATTACAGGGAACTCAATAAGAAAACAATCAAGAACAGGTATCCCATACCCAGGATAGATGAGCTGATTGATGAGCTACACGGGGCCTGTTATTTCTCCAAGATAGACTTGAGGTCTGGATACCATCAGATTAGGGTCAGAGATGAGAATGTGGAGAAGATGGCATTTAGGTGTCACTATGGGCACTTTGAGTTCCTAGTCATGCCATTCAGTTTGACTAATGCACCAGCAACTTTCCAGTCTTGCATGAATAGAGTCTTTAGAGAGCAGTTGAGGAGGTTCGTCTTGTTATTTTTTGATGATATCCTGATCTATAGCAAAACGTGGGAAGAGCATGTGAAACACATTGATATTGTGTTGAGTATTCTAGAGAGGGAATCCTTATATGCCAAGATGTCAAAGTGTGAGTTTGGGATGACCAAGTTGCTATACTTGGGTCACATCATCAGTGCTAGTAACGTGAAGGTAGATCCGGAGAAGATTCGGGCAATAGTAGACTGGCCGCCACTAAAGAATCTTACTCAGCTGAAGGGATTCTTGGATTTATGTGGATATTACTGCAGGTTCGTGAAGGGGTTTTCTCAGTTAGCTGCTCCCCTCACAAATTTGACTCACAAGGATGCATTTAGTTGGACAGAGGGTACACAGGAGTGCTTTGACCAATTCAAACATATTATGAGTACATGCCCCGTATTGGCCATGGCAGATTTCAGAAAGCCCTTCGAGTTGCAGTGTGATGCTTCAGGGGAAGGCATTGGTGTGGTAATTATGTAGGATAAACACCCCATAGCATTTGAGAGTAGGAAGTTGAGGGGTGTGGAACACAGCTATAGCATTTACGACAAGGAGATGTTAGCCATAATGCATGCATTGGCTAAGTTCAGACAATACCTTGTGGGCAGTAAGTTCGTAGTCAAAACAGATCACAATAGTCTGAAGCATTTCCTTGGCCAGAAAGACTTAAATGAGAGGCAATAGAAGTGGGTCAGAAAGCTACAGGCCTACGACTTTGACATTTTGTATGTCAAAGGAAAGAAAAATGTTGTTGCCGATGCTCTATCCAGAAGGCCCCATTTATGTGCACTTGGAGCCATTGCAGATGATTGGAGGGAGATGATATCGGCTGAGTATGCAAAGGATGCATGGGCTACAGGGATAATTGATGGCACCATCAAGGATGACAGGTATACAGTGGTAAATGATTTAATCATTTACAAGAACAGGATTTTCTTGGTGATAGACTCTCAGATGAAACAAAAAGTTTTGAGGGCATTTCATGACTTGCCGATGGTAGGACACCCAGGGTACTTCAAAACTTATAGGCAGGTTAGAGAGAGGTTCACTTGGAAGGGCCTCAAGACGGAGGTGATGCAGTATGTGAGAGAGTGCCCGATATGTCAGTAGAACAAACAAGAGCACTCATTCCCAGGAGGTTTGTTGCAGCCCCTACCCATTCTTGAAAGGAAGTGGGATAGCATTTCTATGGACTTTATCACAGGTTTACCAAAAGTCCAAGGTAGGGATTGCATTTTCATGGTAGTGGACAGGTTGACAAAATATGCACACTTCTTTGCCATCCCTACCACTTTTGCTGCAGCACAGGTTGCAGAATTGTTCTTTCGTGAGGTATTTCGACTCCATGGGTTGCCTTGGAACATTGTTAGTGATAGGGACAATAGGTTCCTCAGTAATTTTTGGCAGGAGCTCTTCAGGTTGATAGGGACAGAGCTCACCCCCAGTATGAGTTACCACCCTCAGACGGATGGTCAGATGGAGATAGTTAATAAATGGGTGGAAGGATACCTCCAAAACTATGTTTCAGGGCAGCAAAAGGCATGGGTTAAGTGGCTCCACATGGGAGAGTACTGTTACAATTCCACATACAACATGTCTATTCAGATGTCACCATTTATGGCCCTGTATGGGTATGAGGCACCGAGCTTTGTTGATTTGTTGTTTGGTGATAGCAGAGTGTCGAAGGCCAAAGACCTTCTCCAGGACAGTCAAGACATCATGAGGTCTTTGAAGGAGAACATACAGAAGGCTCAGAATCAACAGAAGCAGTATGTAGATAGTAGAGGACTGAGCGGTCTTTTGTGGTTGGTGACATGGTGTATCTCATGTTGCAACCCTATAGACAATCCACTCTCAGAAAGAGTGGGGCAAAGAAGTTGAAGCCACGGTACTATGGACCTTTTTGGATCTCCAAGAGGATTGGGGAAATGGCTTATGAGTTGGAGCTTCCAGTAGGTTGCAGGGTACATAATGTATTTCATGTATCTCACCTCAAGAAGGCGTTGGGGCATAAGGTGATACCATCAGCAGAGTTGCCTCCTCTTGATGAAGAGGGGAAGTTGATACTGGTACCTGAGGCTATAATTGATACCAGGGAACATAATTTGAGGAGGAAGAACATCAGAGAGTACTTGGTTAAATGGAAGAACCTGCCCATGGAGGATGCTACTTGGGAGGATGAGCAGATATTAGAGCATCTTGACTTGAGATTGCTTGAGGCAAGCAATCTTAGGGAAGGCGGACTGTAACGTCCCCTTCTAGGCTCATGGTTAGTCCATCATAGATTTCTAGTGGGCTAGCTATTTGGTTAAGTGATAAAAATGAAATATTTAAAGGGTCACTTAAGTTACTTTTTGGAACGCTCACTTTTGGAAATATTGAAAGTGAAATTCAAAGTGATATTTCCCTCCAAAGTAAACATCCCCCTTGGAGAGTTTTTTAAAGAGGGAAAAGTGCCTCATTTGATACTTACTTATGATATCTCCTTCTTTTAAGATCTGTTAGAGTCTGCTATCGTGGAAGTTTGAGGATTCAAACCAGAGGCTTGTGGGGACGGAAACCTCCATAGGTAACATCATTCTACAGGTGTGCAATACCACCCAATGGTGCTTTGATGGTGGATACATCCAATATTCATTCTTGTGCTTCACTAGAGTTTATTTGATAAGATTTTGAGGAGTTATCGCGTTATCTTCTGAAGGTTATTTGTTTTGGCTGATGGTATTGAAGACCTGCAAATTTTAGAGGAAATAACAAGGGTTTATAACGGGTATATACTGCACTGGCCGGCTGCACCTCTCCTAGGCAGGCCGTTCCACTTCTTGAGGTAGTCCGGAGCTTCCTTCTTGCTATTTCTCCCTCATAAAGGGTCGCCCAATGGAGACTGTAGTAGCCGATTGATATCAGAGGATTTCAGAGGTATTCGGGTGTGCATCGTCATTGTCATCACTCCCAGCAAAGGCCGTCCACCCCCAGGAGTGACGTGGGGCATTTTGACCTCCTCTTTGTGGGAAGTGGTTTGTTTTGCATTGGATGAGGCCTCCAAGGCCTATTGTATTGCTGTTAATAATGAATGCTTGATACTCTGTGATTCTTGATGATTTGGAGCAATATTGCAAATTTCAATGGCTGTTTCGGTAGTAGCCAAAAACTGAAGTTTCAAATCTGCATATGGGTATGTGACAAGACCTTTTTATTTGTTGATATATGAACTAGGTTTTTCATATTTCTCTTGTATTCCTTGTATGTTTTTTGGGTTTGCAACATATGCTATATTTTGTATGCTCCTGCCACACATCTGTAGCAAACTGAAAACCCCTTCTGCATTCTTCTGTCTAGTTCTGAAAGATCACATAAAAATAAAAATAAAACACATAAAAAGATTTTCAAAATTATACAAACAAGTATGGCACATTACAGTCAATACCTTGAAGGAAAGAGTCAAACAAGCTGATGACTTCATAAATGAACTCAGAGAAAAATTGAGTATCTCTATGAAAAAGAGAAAGGAACTACTTTAACAATTAGCAAATCAAAGTGAAGGCAATGATAATAATGAAGAATTGAATGAGAAAAACAAGTTATGGGAGAAGCTATCAAAAGAAGTCATTATGGCGAGACATGAAATGGAATTAGGGGTTATGAAATTTACCCAAGAAATTGAAGAGAAAAGAAAAATTGAAGATAATCTAATTCAATCTCTCAAGGAGAAGTCAGAAGAATGCCACAAAATGGACAGAATAATCAAGCATCTGGAATCTAATCTTGAAGATGCTAGAGATAATGAAGAACAACTTGAAAATCAGATAGATACTCTTAAAAGGGATCTCCAAATAGCAAATGAATACAAAGAGAAATTTAAGATAAACTCTGCTCAACTTGAAGTTCTTCTTGAAAGTCAAAAGAGGGTAGATGATAAGCATGGCTTGGGATTTGACAAAGGTGAAAGCTCCGGATTCAGTCAGAAGAATTTTGGATCAGGAAATCAAAAGAACAGGCCTAGAAGACCTCTGGTAAGGCAACCTAATGCTCAAAGATATCCATCCTTCAATGGATACTGCCACAACTACAATAACTTTGGTCATAAAGCAAATCAGTGCAGAAAGAGATTGAATCAGACTAATTCATCCTTCTCCGGACAGTGTTTCAACTGCAAAAGGTATGGTCACAAATCTCATGAATGTAGAAATACGTGAATGAACAATTCATTCAATGGTAGATGCTTTGCATGCAATAGAATGGGACATATGGCTAATCAATGCAGATCAAGAGGATATCAGTCAAACATGCAAAGAAATGTTGTTTGCCACAATTGCAATAGATCCGGTCATATTGCCAAATTCTGTAGAAGAAAGAATCAGGATAAAAGGGGTCCGGTGCATCACAATCAGACTTAAGACAAAGGAAAAGGAAAAGTGAATGCGGATGAAGTTCAAAGGGAGATGAACAAGATTTGGGTAAAGAGAAGTACATAAAATGTTGGGGATGAATCCGCACCAGAATCTGGTGCCGATATTCCTTCCAGAAATTAAATAGTGAGCTCTAGCTCAGGGAGAGACACAAGGAATAATATTTTTCCCCCAGCCAGTTAATTAGTGCCTAAAATTGGCACAAGAAAAGTTGCGGATTAAAGGGTCCTCAGAGAAACATCTAAATAAGCCTTGGTAAAGATATGGAAGATCCGCAAGAAGTTTAGAAGAGGTTAATCTACCAAGATTGACCCAGTTTAACAGTCATCCAGTAAGAACAGGATTTTCACAGTTAGATCCGTTATGATTCAAATTGAGATATCTTGATCTGCGGATAAATGGAATGATTGGAGAAAGGTAGATAGATTGCTAATAGTCACCAAGAATAACTCTAAGTACATCTCAGTGATCCAGAAAGATCTCTCTCAGAAACAAGGAGAACAAGGCAACCAGAATAACCTAAGTTGTGCATTTATTGCAAAATGGTATTAGGGTTTGCACAGGAATAAAAGGGTTCTTTTATTCACCATTTGTACATTTGCATTCGAGAAAAAGAGAAAAGGAGCTCTGCAATGAAATTGTCTCATGCCCATCAAAGATCAACCACAGAAGTTGATTCTTCCAGCAATCTGATCCGAATCATATCATGAACCCTAGAAGTGTAAAAGGTATTTTCTGCTCTTGAAAACCTCTCTTTGAATCTTTTGAAAGATGGCTACCCTGAATGTTGTGAAGATCACTGATAGGCCGCATCCTAAATTCAAGAAACATCCCTACAAATCCCTAGAAGTTGATCCCCTAGGCGCCTTTTCAAGCATTCCGCATAGGGTTTTACATGTAGAAGATGTTAGGGCATATATTCATGCAAACATTGAGGAATTTGGGGAATCCAAGCTAATGGATATCTATCACAAACATTTAATAGATGATTCTTTTGAACTCAAACCTCAGTACAAGGCTATTCGGAACAAACATTTCGGTCAGTGCATCCATTTCATCTATTTTGCAGAAGATGAGTGGGTTTTGTATGTTTTAAGCAGAGTGCATGATAACTTCATATGGTTGAATAGACCATTTAAGATCACAAAAGATGCAATTAGGGCAGTAACTAGTTTGCACTCATCCGGAGGGTTACCTGTTCTCAAATTGGTCAAAAACCAAACTGTGAGTGAGGCTACCAGATCAAAATTTGACAAGAGAGCAATGACAATAGAAGACATCACTGATCTGGATGTCAAGTTTGCCTCCATGATAATTGGTTACAAGATATATCACTCCACCAGGGAAAATTTAGTACCTAGAACTGCAATTTACACTGCTTATCAGATGTTAAGAGAGAATGCAGATTATGATCTTTGTGAGCTCCTTCTAAACCAACTTTTGGAGAATTTGCAAAAGATAAAGAAGGATAAGAAGAATTCTTTCAAATATGGTGGGTTGATACTTTGCCTATTCTTTTACTACATGAATGAGCTACCTGGATCCAATGGATGGGTATGGCAAAATAATAGACCGGTTGCAATTCAAATCAGAGATTACTTGCATGGGCTTGGTGATGCCAAGACACAAAACACAACACTGTGGGGTTACTTCAAAAACTTCCAAAGCATGATGCAGGCTAGAGAGAGAATTCCCCAATCCCTAGTTGAAAAATACAAGGATACAGTGTGCTTTATGGTAGACACTGATCAATGTCTGATAGAGGCAGTAGAACCAAGAATAGTATGGATCATGCCAATGGGGTATGAGGTTGATGAGAAAATCCTAGAACTGCATATCCAACATCTGCTGAGCCAGCCCAAAGATCCTAAGGCAGAAAGGTTTGGAACCTACCAAGAGCTGAGTGTAAAAGTTCATGTTGAATTTAGATAGCCTGAAATCAATAGAAAAGTGAGAAGGGAAGTAGAAGAATTTGCCAAGAGGCATGGAATATCAAAGGAGGCACTTGATGCCAATAGAGAGAAGATGGAAAGGGCAGAGAAAGAAAAGGAAGAAACACAGAAAGAAAGTGCTCTGGTGGAAGCCCCCTCCTGGACCAGATCCTCTAAGAGCTCTGCACCTACCATTGCTAAGAGCTCAAAGGCATCAAAACTGGAAGTCCAGACATCTGGAAAAGGAGAAAAGAGAACAAAGAAAAAGGCAACAAGGTCCTATACAAGTTAGAAGGATGAAGAAGAGACAGAATCTGATGAGGAGATCAAGAAAATGAAGAAGAAGAAGAAATCATCTGATGAACCCTCTACAGGTCAAGGCAAGGAAGAGAAGGAAGAAGAATTTGTTGAAAAGCCTACTCTGTGCATTGATGATATCATCAAATCAGTCACTGTGGATGGGAATTTGAAACCAATGATTGAATTCTATGATGAATATAATGAAGCTGACTAGAAGATCTTGTAAGAAGCCACAGTCAAGTATCTAAATATCTATAATAAGGCATTTATTTAAATCATATCTCTCATTCCCAAAAGCCTAGAGAAGGAACTAGAAATAAGGAAGAATAATGCTAAGGCAAAGGATCTTGAGATCTGGGAACAGATAGCTATTCAGCTCTATCCTTCAATCAATCCAAAGCAAATGAATATGATCTTCAAAGATTGCAAGGATGAGTTCCGAAGCAAAGCTAGAATGAATCAGCTTATGCTTGGAGAGACTGATAAAGTGGCAAAAGAAACTGAAGATGTCCTCCGAAATGCATACAAAAGATTCAACATTCCTATCATAGAGGACATAAGTGATGAACCTTTTGATGCTGAAGGACTAAGTGTATCAAAGGAAGATCCTACAGAGAAGATTGTAGAAGAACTAAAGGAGATAGGTGAAGAGGAAGTCCAAGAAGAAGTAAATATCTCTCATCTGGATTCCCCAGCAGTCTCTGGATCTAAAGAAGAAGAAAGAATAGAGGAGAAAGAAGAAGAAGTGAAGGACTGAGAAGACCACAAGTGACAGTGCTAAGGCTGCAAAAGGAAAGAAGACTCTGTCTCCGGCAAGAGACACTGCAGAAACTGTTAAAGATTTCCTGACTAAAGAAATGATGGAGATTGATGAACTAGAGCTACTTCAAGGACCATTCAATTTTGATTCTCTCTCCCCGGTTCAAACCATGAAGATAGCATCCTTTGCTCAAGCAAACGCAAAAGAAAAACTTCTGAAGTCTCACATGGAAGACTGTGAGCTGATAGAATTTGCATCCGGTGTATTGGAGAAGATCATGCCATCGTTCTAGAAGGATGTCTCAGCCTCCTCATCCAGTAATCTAAAATCTCTTATGAATTCTGTTAATACACATTTTGATTCCTTAGAGAAGTCAGCTGAAGAAAAGGTCCGGAAGGAGTTTTTGGGAAAAAGGTTCTTAGAGATACAAGGATTTATAATCAATGATAGGAGAAATATGGATATTGGGATAAAGAGCTTAGAAAATTCTCTTAAAGATGGCGGAGAAGTATATAAATTTTGTTTATCCTGGTCTAAAGTGACAAAGGATATTAAGAAGAAAGTGAAAGAACAAGAGGATAAACTGTCAAGCCTCTCTTAGAATTTTGATCCTCTTACCATATCCATAATAAACCAGGAATGTCAGACTATTGTAGTCATAAATGAGATAAAGAAGCTTGAGAAGGAGAGGAAGAACATAATAAGTAGGATGGGTGAACTTAGAGGGATTATTATTCCTAAATTAGAGGCCATGCATAAGGCCCTAACTGACGCTCAGATCACAGCCCGGACCAGTGATCCGACAGATCTAAAAAGGGTAGAAGCTTTTGCATTCCTATTGAGTTGGGCAACAGAATTTGTCTAGTTAAAGTCAACTTTTAGAGATATATTTCAATATATGTAAGTATAACATGTATATATACTTATGTGGCTAAGTATAGTTGGATTTTTTTTAATTTTTGGTGTGCGGATTCTACCCTTTGCCATTAATGTCAAAGGGGGAGTGAGTAGCAGTGAAAAATGTGGAATATAGCTAAGGGGGAGCTCTAGAAAAGAGTACATTAGAACAGAGCATCAGCCAAGGGGGAGTGTAGTGTGACACTTAGTCATTTTTCACTAAGTGTTTCCATCAATGCCAAAGGGGGAGATTGTTGGCAAGAGACACTGTGTGGCTTCATGGGTGTTGTCATTGATGGCAAAAAAGACCATCCCACACATCCGTAGAACATGGTGTGTCTATACCAGAAGTTAGATTGAAGAGTATTTTGGTCCGGTGACCAAGAACAGAGCATGCTGCAAGGTCTGACATTCAGGTCTGGATCTCTCAGAGGAAGTATCTCTATATAGTGCGGACTTGGGGAAGTCAAGAGGAGTACCTTGACTGATAGATTCTAGAGATTGAGCCTCTGGTGATGAAAGAGTGGAGAGATATGAGCACCTAAGTATTGGGTTCCTGTTTGGTAGAGTAGACAGAGGAAGAACTGACCGGCAGAGCATCAGACCTTAATTCAGATCAGATATTGATGGTGATCAAGGCTCTTAAGGTATCATTCATGATTGGCTGACATGATTGATGAATTATATAACTACCTTTTTGATACGCATCACTTAATAAGCATGGATTCAGTTGACAGAGCAGAGTTTGGAAATATCTTGAGTTTTTCGGATGCCGACTAGGAAGATGATTGAATTCATTGATGCGGATATATATACCAGATTGATTTCGGTATGAAGGTGTGTGTGGTGTATTGTGTAGTGTGAAGAAAACCAAAGAATAGTGTGGGAACTAAGATAGAGGTCTGGTATGTGACATAACAGTAGCACTAAGGCAGAGGAAGAATGAAATGCAGTAGATCAGTATATTAAGCTTAACCGGAACTGAACCTAAGCACATGTGGATGCTTCTCATTAGTTCAAGTATCTAGTTTTCTTCTATAAACTATTGTAGGCAGTGAGCCTCTTGTGAGAAGTGTGCTTAGGCAGTGAGCCCTAATTGGCAAGTGCCATTTTGTACTACCTCATTCTTTTAATAGAGAATACAATCTTGGGTTAGTCACCCTGTGGTTTTTCCCTTAACAGGGTTTTCCACGTAAAAATCCTTGTGTTATGTGTGTTGATTTCATTTCTTCTTTCATGTTCATATATGCTTATAAGTTTTGATACTGCACTAATTGTCTAAGAAGAAAAGAAAGTTAAATAATCAAGATAACTGATTCACCCCCCCTCTCAGTTATCAACAATAAGAAGATGCAAACCCTCAAGCAAAGAGATATGGATGTTTCTATCTACACTGAAGAGTTTCACAAACTTACTCTCAGATGTGGGTAGGTAGAAGATGAGAAAGGAAAAGTTGCAAGATATATAAATGGTCTGAAATTTAGTATACAAGATGAGATCAACATCTGGACCCCTGAGACAGTAGATAAGTGTTTCCAAATGGCATTGAGGGCTGAAGAAAAGTTGAAGAGAAAGGGAGAGTAGCAAAACAGAGGTAGAGGGGGCAGAAATTTTAGAGGTAGGGACAGTTTTTGGGGTAGAAATCAGTCCCAAAGGAGTCAAGGGGAATCTAGTTCCCAAGAACAAAGTGGAGAATTAGGTTCAAGAGGAGGCTTTAGAGGAAGGAGACCCAATGGAAGGGGTAGATTTGGTGGACCATGTAGAGGTCCTAATCTCTTCACAGGAAGATGTTTCAATTGCAGCCAAGTAGGGCACACCATGAACAAGTGTCCTAAAAAAGCCTCAAGCTCTCATGGAGGAGAGAGAAGGAACCAATTGATCCAAGAGGAAGATTTCCAAAGTGTTAATTCTCCAATTGGAAGTGCAGCCCCAACCCATGATGGAGAAAGATTTATGATGAGGAGAACCATGTTGAAGGTGCCTCAAACACAAGAACCCCCTCAGAGGAAGACATTCTTCAAGACAACATACAAGGCCTATGGTAAGCTATGCAAGGTAATTGTTGATTTAGGTTCAACTAAAAATTTAGTTTCTATTGAGATGGTAGACAAGTTGAAATTGAAAAGACTTCCTCATGCTAGTCCCTATAAGGTGTCATGGTTGAATAAGGAGCATCAAGTCTTAGTTGATGAACAATCATGGGTAGAGTTTGAGATAGGGGAGTATAAGGATAAGATTTTGTGTGATATAATCCCCATGGATGCTTGTCATTTGTTGTTAGGACGTCCTTGGCAGTATGATGTGCAAGCCCAACATGATGGGAAGTTAAACTCTTTTGTCATAACCAAGAATGGTAAGAAGTATAAAATGGATCCTTTGCCGGATGAGAGTGTGGAGAAGAATGTAGGGTCAAGTGTCATGTTGGTTAGTGGTAGAGAGTTTCTTAACACCCTCAAGGAGGAAGGAACCCAAGGGTATGCTTTGATTTTGAAGCCTAAAAACAGTCCTAATTTGCATGGTCCTAGTGAGGAAGAGATTCCCAAGGAGGTGCAACAATTGTTAGAGAAGTATAAGGGTATCATGGTAGAGGATATGCCTAATGCATTACCACCTATGAGGGATATAAATCACCAAATTGATTTCATTCCTAGGTCTACATTGCCAAACAAAGCAGCCTACAAGATGACACCATCACAAAATGAAGAGATTGCCAAGCAAGTACAAGAGTTGTTGGATAAGGGTTTAGTGAGAAAGAGCCTTAGCCCATGTGTTGTCCCAATAGTCCTAGCCCCTAAAAAGGATGGTAAATGGAGACTATGTATGGATTCTAGGGATATTAAAAAGATCACCATAAGATATAGGTTCCCTATGCCAAGGATTGAGGACCTAATGGACTGTTTGGGAGGGGCTAGATACTTTTCCAAGATTGATCTTAAGAGTGGGTATCATCAAATTAGGATAAAGTAAGGAGATGAATGGAAAATTGCCTTTAAGACCAATGAGGGTCTTTATGAGTGGTTGGTGATTCCATTTGGTCTATCCAATTCCCCAAGTACTTTCATGCGTCTCATGAATGAAGTGTTGAAGGATTTCATTGGCAAATTTGTTGTGGCGTGTCTTGATGATATTCTTGTTTTTAGTAGGACAAAGGAAGAGCATTTGTAGCATTTGGATCAGGTTTTGAAGAAGTTGCATGATGAGAAATTGATGATTAACATGGAGAAGAGTGTCTTCATGAAGGAAGAACTCACCTACTTTGGTTTTGTCATTTCCCAAGGTAATTTGAAGATGGATCCAGCAAAGGTAGAGCCTATTTTGTCATGGCCAACTCCTAAAATAACAGGTGATGTAAAAAGTTTTCATGGATTGGCAACCTTTTAGAGGAAGTTCATAAGAGGTTTCAGCCATCTATGTGTACCCATCTTGGATACCATCAAAGGAGGACAAAATGTAAGTTTTCTTGGACCAAAGCAGCTGATGAATCTTTTGAAATTCTGAAAAAGAAGGTAGCACAACAACCTATTCTCCTTTTGCCTGATTTCCGTAAGTTGTTTACAGTGGAATGTGATGCTAGTAACCTTGCTATAGGGTCTGTCTTGAGTCAAGAAGGCAGACCAGTTGCTTTCTTTAGTGAAAAATTGAATGATGCCAAAAGGAAGTATTCTACTTATGATTTGGAGTTGTATGCAATGGTGAAGCTCTGAAAAAATGGAGGCACTATCTTTTGCCTAAAGTGTTTATTGTTTATACTTATAAACATGCACTTAGTTTTCTGAATTCACAAGAGAAACTCAGTCACAGGCATATGAAATGGGTTGAACAACTCCAAGCATACACATTTTCAATCAAGCACAAGAAGAGGCAGGCCAATAAAGTGGCAGATGCATTGAGTAGAAGGGTGTGTATGGTGCAAGAGATTTACTTGCAAAGTGTGGGAATTGATTCTCTCAAACATATGTACCAGGATGATGAGGATTTTAAGGAGGTATATGAAGTTTGTTCTTAGTTTTTGGACACTTATCATTTTGATTTTTTTGAGTTTTTGTTGCAGCAGGGGTTGTTGTTCAAAGGCAGCCAATTATGTGTTCCTAGGTGTTCCATGAGGGAGAACATCATAAAGGAAAAACATTGTGGTGGTCTAGGAGGTCACTTTGGGCTGGATAAAACATTGGATCAGGTGAAAAGATTTTATTTTTGGCCTAAAATGCAATCAGACAATAGAAAATTTGTTGAGAGTTGTAGTATATGTCAAAGGGAAAAAGGTACTTCATCTAATGTTGGTTTATATCAGCCACTTCCTATTCCTAATAGGCCATGGGAGAGTATTAACATGGATTTTGTCTTGGGTCTTCCTAGGACTCAAAGAGGTTTTGATAGCATATTTGTTGTGGTGGATAGGTTCAGTAAGATGGCTCATTTCTTGCCATGTAAATGCACTAATGATGCTTCACACATTTTTGGTTTATTCTTCAAAGAAATTGTTAGAATCCATGGTTTTCCTCTTAACATTGTGACTGACAGGGATCCAAAGTTTGTGGGCCACTTTTGGTGTACTTTGTGGAAGAAGTTGGGCACTCAATTGTCATTCACTTTAGCGTACCACCCTCAGACTGATGGCCAAACTGAGGTGGTGAATAGGTCTTTGGGAAATCTTCTTAGATGTCTTACAAAAAAGCATGGAGAAGCATGGGATATGATCATCCCTCAAGTAGAATTTGCTTACAATGACTCCACCAATAGAAGCACAGGATGGAGTCCATTTGAGATTGTCTATGGGATTCACCCAAGAGGCATTCTTGAATTGAGGGATCTACATGGATTGGAGAGGAAGAGTGCTCAAGGTGAAGACTTTGCATTGGCCATGAAGGACATCCATGATAATGTAAGAGAAACTCTTCAAAAGAACAATGAGAAGTGCAAGGAGAAAGCCAATGAGAGAAGGAGAGATGTGCAATACAAGGTTGGGGATTTGGTCATGGCACATTTGAAGAAGGAAAGACTTCCAAAGGGGAAGCCAACCAAACTCCTCATGAAGAAGATAGGTCCTTGCTGGATTGTGCACAAGTTTGGGCCCAATGCCTATGAGATTGAGCTTCCTCAAGGCTTGGCCATATCTCCTATCTTTAATGTCTGATATTTGTTTCCTTATAGGGCTGGTATTGATGCAGATTCAGAGGCAGATGTGATAGTAGCCGGAGATGAGGAATGGGTTAAGGGTCTTCCACCCAATCAACCCTTGTAATTGGAATGCATCTTGGACGCCAAAGTCTTGAAGAAGACTAGAAGGAGGGCTTACAAGGAGTACCTTGTCAAATGGAGTGGTCTACCTACTGAGGATGCCACTTGGATGATTGAAGAAGACATTTTGAAACATGGAACCACTATTGCTGATTTAGTTCCTCAAGGGACTTGAGTTCTTTTCCACCCTCGGGAGTATGGTGCAGGGGCACCAAGGAGACCATAAGGATCTATGCCTTTTTTTCATGTTGTCTTGTTGATTCAATAAGGTCTTGAAGACCATTTTCATACATTGTAATAAAGGTCATGACAATTGGATGTCATGTTGATGTCAATAGTGTAGGAGGGACAGTCATAAGTTCCTCATGATTGTAGCCTTTTTATGGCATATAGGAGTATAGTCATGGGTTGAATGCCTTGTCAAAGGCCTAGTCACCTTGTAGAGGTGTTTTGAAGACCTTATCTATATTGTTTGTCATGAAAACACATGATACATATGAAAAACCAATGTAATTAGTCGTAGACTATAAAAAAATAGGGGGAGTTTGGTGGTTGTAGGGCAGTTTGGCCTCCCACAGATCCAAAAATGCCCCTCCAACTACTCAAACCCATTGATGTAGGTTTCTTAAAGGCTTGAAGATGTTCATTGTAAAAAGAAGAAGTGATTGGTGAAGAAATCAATAAAGAAAAACACAGTTTTCTACCTTTCCTACTCTGTATTTTCTTGTTCTTGCACGTACTCTGTCACTGTACGGAGGAGTTGTAGAGGACCATGATGCTGGTTTGAAAAAAGGGTGAGTCAGGAGTATTTTACAAGTTAATTGAGTTCTTGAAACATCTACATAACATAGATATCTGCATTTTCCTGAGATTGGTTTGATAAACCCTCTTCTAGGGTTTCTGACAGAAAATCATGAGTTTCTCACCATTCCACTGAATCAAACCCTCCTTGATTAGTGGAATGGACATATTGATGTTTGTTTCAATGTTTTTTGAAAGTGTTTTTGGCAGGAGACTGATCTTGTTGAAGATTTCATAAACTGACCTAGCAAGACCATGTGCTAGGCATGTGTAGAAGGGAACAACATAGGCTAAGTTTGTTACAGTCAGCGTGGGGCCTCAAAACCTAGAAAATCCTTGGTTTGGACATGAAATTGAAGTGTCCATCTAGTTCAGAAAGTTCTGTGAGACTAATAAAAGGTACTTGCTTTGTAACCTAGGCGTAATTAGGGCTCTTCGCACTATGACAGTCCTACTGAAAGTGACACATGCTCTTAAACAACCCATGGCAAGTTTTTAGAATGTTGTTAAGCTTCATAAAGGGTATCTCAAACAAAGTTGATCTAGTCATAAAAGTGTCTGGTCTGCAAGAAATCATCTGTCAGACCCTAAAACAGGGCTACAAGGATTATGACAACATTGTGAGGGAAGTAGTGTTTGTGTGAGGGTAAGACTTGTTGGTTGGTTTGGGGGAGTTATCCAAGATGTCAAATGATCCTCTAGATGTCTACCTTGGGAGGATTAGAGGTTTGGTGATATGTTTCATATGAGCCCTTAGGTGTAGACTTGTAAACATTGTATCTCGCCTTGGTAAAACAATCCTCCCTAGTTGAATGCTTTGTCAACCTATTGAAGTTGTGTTGATCTCCATTGGTCTCTACATAATCAAGTGTAGCCATATCCACATCAACCTCATGTAAACAAGGATTGACGTCTTCATCATCACCAATAGGAACAAAGGAGAATAGCTCATAAAAAATGAAACAAGTTTCTTGCCCACCTTTTGTATCACATACCCCATTGTCCATTGGGCCATATACCTCCTTATCAAGCTAGAAGTCATCATGGATGTCATCATTTTCATTTTCACTTGATGAACTATCCAGCCAAAGGTAGGTGCACACACTGTCCTCATCATCAACATCATTGTCAAATGATGCACCACCTTCATCTTCTACCCTTCTGACTACACATTCATATTCATTTGATGTTGTACATATATGATTAGTTGTATCCACATGATTGTTGTTCACATTAGCATGTTCATTACTAGTAGCACCAACACTTGCAGATAAAAACTTCACTATATAATCATCTCTTACCCTTTCCATGGAGTGTAGGCATAAATATGCTTGTTGCATACTTGTTAGTTTCAAATCTTCCTGCACTGAACTCAATCCAACTTCAAATGCTTCAAAGAACATGTCAATGTAGGCAGCTATGTTAGGTCTGAAATTATTTGGAATATTGGAAAAAGAAAGTGCAAACTTATGACCAAAATTCATGGTAGAATTTCCCTCTTGTCTTTTATTATTTTTTAATTCCATGAAAAGATCAACAGGGTCTAGACCTTTTCCAAATTCTTGCTCAAATGTAGCCACAAGTTCATTCTAAGAGGCATGTCACGTCTCAAACTTTTTGAATTGATTTCATTTACGTTTAATACATGAAAAACTACTGAATTCTACTTAATGCTTGATTTTAGATAAATATAATGACGATACACTATTGAGCTTATGATTTAGTTATTTTATGTCGCTTCGGCTATGTTTTTATGGAACTAACCTATCGACTGTGGAAAATGAGAGGGATTGGTTGTAGGTATTGTTGAAGGCAAGAAGATGTTTTAGGTAGAGGGGACCTAGCCGTTTGTCAACAATTGGATGGGTTTTGTCTGGTGCCCTATCACACACTCATGTAGAATCATATTTCTTTACATTGATGACTATCTGTTTAATGTTCTTCATGATATACATATGTATGTGACTCTTGTTTTACTTGCAAATGTTTAAATGCATGATTATTCAATGCTTGAATTGTTAAATTAAATAAGTGCGTCTTTGTATATTTATATATATAAATAAATATTATTGCAAAATTAAATATGCAAATATTATTGCGAATTATAAAAAAATCCTTATTTAATTATATATATATATTTAATAAAAGGGAAGCATGCGTGGGTTTCAATTTGAAAAAAAAAAAAAAAGAATTTTAAACTAAATTAAAGTTTGCATGAGGATTGGATGGAAAATATAGTGAATGAAAAGAAAAAAAATAGGAGTTGCCCTAAAAGAGGAGAGACAAATTAGATCCAAAGGAAAAGATAAAAAGAGGGCACAAACAGGGAATGGAAAAAGAAGGAAGAGGAAAAACACAGGAGGGCAGAGGAAAAAAGGTAAGAAAGAAGCAAGGAATTAAGGACATCACAGTTTGGACGGATTCTCTAACCGTTTCCAAGTTTTCTTCTTCATGCTTTGTGCGATTGTAATTCCATTCTTTTACCTGTAGCAAAGATTGTTTTGTTAGTTTGATTTTTATGGAGAAATCTGTGTATAAAAGAAGAAGTTTGATTTTTATTGAAAATCTGGTTGAAAAATTATTAGTTTGTATTTTAAAGAAAATTATGTTTTACTAAAGGTTGTGGTGCTACCTTTGAAGGCAGGCCACAACCCTCTTGCTGAGGCCATGGGAGGCCTATAGGCCTTCCCACATCCCTAGCAAGAGGACTAAGGGGCAACATATTAGTTATTCACCAAAATCTTCACTTAAGACCCCAAAACTTGCTTTATTTGCTATCTCATCTCACTGTTTTGGCATACATTTTGTTGTTCTAGCACACATTTTTCTATTCTGACACACATTTCGCTATTCTGGCATACATTTGCTATTTCAACTTGAATTTTAAACTAAATCTGAGTTTTACTTCATATATACTGTTGTTCTGGCATGAGAAACAAATCAAATCTGAGTCTTACTTCATATATTTTCACTGTTTTGGCACACATTTGCTGTTATTGCATGAATTTCAAATCCAATCTAAGTTTTACTTCATATATACTATTGTTCTAGCATGAGAAACAAATCAAATCTGAGTTTTACTTCATATATTTTCACTGTTCTGGCATACATTTCATTGTTCTGGCACACATTTGCGATTCTGACATGAATTTCAAATCAAATCTGAGTTTTTCTTCATATATATTGTTGTTTTGGCATGAGAAACAAATCAAATCTAAGTTTTACTGTTATATATATTGTTGTTTTGGCATGAATTTAGCGAACAAGTTATTTATGTGAAATTGATATAGAACAATGAAATCTTTTCATTACTACCTCTCTTTAAAGATGAAATTCGTCATTATTGGTATATATAAACCATTTATATATATATATATATGGTTTATATATATATATATACCCGCTGTTAGAAACATATGCTGAGCTATTCCAATCGCTTTATGACTGAAATTATTGTATTATACCTTGCAAAACAGTGTAGGAAAGTCAAAATAATGAGCTGAAATCGCAAAATGTGCTAGCAAAATACTGATCAAATTTTCTGATAAAACTAAGTACATATGGAAATAAGGAGATACTGATTTTATAACAGAAAGATTCATTGCTATTATTTATTGTACAAAGAATTGATTTATTATCATTATTTTAATGTGCTTACAAAGGAAATAGAAATATTTATTTTTGTTCATTTTGCATTGTCTGTTTGGGAAAGTTACCTTCTAGGATGGGTGCTGAATATGGGTAAAACAGAGAAGTAGGTCTTCTTTTTCAGGATCTACACACACCATTAAATGGTTTCATACTTTGGCCAAAGTTAAATTGTGATGTTGAAATAGACGAATGAACCATTGAAATAGATGGATTGTTATGCCTAGTTATTTATTTTATACTATGCCATATCCTATTAATGTGATGCTGCATTCATGTTAGGGATGCATGTAGGTTAATAGGCATGCACTAGATTCCACCCTGCCAACTATTTACAGGTTGCTAGGCTCTTTGAGCAGGGTCAGGCATTCTTCAATTCTAAAGAATACTTTGGAAGCGTAAGCTTCATGGTTGGGCGGAAAAGTGCCTAAACCATGTTCTTGTCCTTTGACGTAGCCGATGACTAGATGGTCGATGGCAGTCGAAGATTGATCTATGTATTATGGATTCTACTTGTATTTGCTGACATATGTATTACTTCATTGTATTGGAATGAATTGTAAGACACTTAAGCCAATATTAAAACATGTACATATTATTTCATGGAGCTCTGTAACTATACTTTTGTATGATGAATTGTAACAATATTGTTTACCATATCAATGCATGAAATCTTGTGTTTGTCAATTATTAGTAAATCTCTATCTTTTCCTTGATAGTGTAATTGCAGTTACTTTTACTTCAGTTGCTTATGTGATGGAATTTAGTACTTTACATTTGGTATTAGAGCGCTAGGTTCTACAATAGGCCTTTTTGGACTATTATGCTAAGTTGTAAACTTGTTGCAGATCAATCAACATGAATACTAGAAACTCTGGACATAGGGATGCAACCTTAGGATTTGGCAGTGAGCAAAATGCAGGGAACCAAAATGAAGGAAACAATGTAGGGAACAATGCCAGAAATAATGAAGGGAACCAAAACGAAGCAAACAACAATGATGGATAGAATAACTGGCTTGATCAAATCCTTGTTCTTCTAACTCAACAAGGGACCTAAATGAACAATCCTGAACAGGAAGTCTGAGGAATGAGAGGAAATTAGAATGAGAGTGAGGGAGATGCGGATCGGAGGGAAGAAGCATGAGGCCTAGAAGGTGAAGTGAATGGGAACAATCAGGATAGAATCATAGAGGAATTGGGAAAAGACCTTAAAAAGGTCACCCCTCCTAAATTCGATGGTAAGACCATTCGTGACTGAGCTAAGGCATGGATAATAGAGATGGAAAAATATTATGATCTTCAAAACTTGTCCGAGGAAACTAAACCAATGTGGGGATCTTACTAGCTTACTGGAGAAGCAGTGACCTGGTGGGACAATGAAAAAGTAGAAAAGAAACTTTTACTTGGAACAGTAACGTGGGACCGTTTCCTCCAACTCTTTAGGAAGAGGTGGTTACCATAGCTTTATTTTGATAAAAAGATGATAGAATTTCAAAACTTGACTTAGGGAGGTATAACAGTGACTCAGTATTGGGAGAGATTCTTGCATCTACTCAAGTATGTTCTGCAGTACTAGATGGACGAGATGTTCAGGATCCAAAAGTTTATCTTGGGTTTAAGACCACAAATTGGGGTAGAGGTAGATATTCATAAACCCTTGACCATGGATGAAGTGTTTGAGAAAGTGACTAAGAAAGAGCAAAAATTGCAACATATTGCCAATTATTGTAAGAGTCGAGATACGAAATATGGAAATAAGAGGTTCTAGGGTGACAGTAATAATTAGAGTAGCAACAAAAATCAAGGAAATAGCAAGCGTCAGATTCAGAATCTAGAAAGAGGCAATAATTTTTAGGAAAGGAACAGTGGAAATAATAAGAGAGGAAACTTTGGTAACAATGGTAACAATAACATAAGAGAGATGCTATCTAGACCCAGAGGACCCTACGACGGATGCTATACATGTGGAGGAGAACACTACGCTAGCGCGTGTCCTCGACGATCAACAAACTGAAGAAATGGTAATAAGCCAGGAGTTCCACAACACCAATTCATGCGGTTGTAGACCATTGTCAAGTAGATTTTCAAGCGACACCCATTCAGTTAGTTGGTAAGCTCTTTGGTCTTCCAGTTTCTATTTTTCTTGATACCGGAGCTACAGAATGTTTTGTAGACCCTAAAATTGTAGAAAAGTTATTTGTAAAACTGGGACACATGGCAAACTCTTGGATGGTGCAATATGGTAATAGTGCAGAGAAGAGAGTAGACTCATGTCTAGTATGCAGTGAATTAGATCTCTCAACTTTCCAAATGCAAGTCAACCTTTGTGTTGCACCTCTAGGATCTTATGACGTGATTCTAGGAATCAATTGGCTATCTAAGCACAAGTCCATAGTAAACTGTGAAGAAAAAGGTAGTGAAATGCCTTGATGATTTTGGGAATCAGGTAGAGATTCATGGTTCTAGGAAACCCCTTAAAATAAGATAGATTTCAATCATACAATTAAAGAAAGCTAAAAGAAAGGGTTGTTCAATCTATGCAGTCAAAATAAGAGATCTTGATAACCAGGAACCATCCTTTGACAAGTATCCTATCCTGAGAGAGTTCTAGGATGTATTCCCTAATGAATTGACAAAGCTACCGCCAAAAAAGAAATTTGATTTCTCAATAGATCTTGTGCCTGAAATAGAGCCGCAGTCTAAGGCATCCTACAAAATGACAACAATAGAACTGTATGAGCTTAAGGTACAATTGGAAGAATTGTTGAAGTAAGAGTTTATCAGACCTAGTGTGACACCTTGGGGTGCATCATTCATTTTTGTAAAGAAGAAGGATGGAACTTTGTGGCTATGCATTGATTACATGATGCTCAACAAGGCAAATATAAAGATTAAGTATCCACTTCCAAGGATAGATGAGTTATTTCATCAGATGAAGGGTGTAGAGGTATTCTCCAAAATAGACCTTAGATCTAACTACCATCAGTTGCAGATTAAGGACGAGGATATCTCTAAGACAACATTTAGAACTCATTGTGTTAACTATGAGTTCACAGTAGTACCATTCAGGTTAACCAATACACCCACAACATTTATGAACTTGATGAACAATGTTTTCAAGGATTGTTTGGATGAATTTATGTTAGTCTTCTTGGATGACATTCTGATTTATTCTAAGTCAGTAGAGGAGCATGACAGACACTTGAGAATAGTCTTGCAGCGCTTGAGAGAGCATAAACTTTTTGGCAAACTATCTAAGTGTATGTTCTACCATAGTAAAGTGCACTACTTTGGCCACATGATTTCAGTAGATTGGATAACGGTAGATCCAGAAAAGATCAAAGCGATAATGGATTGGCCCACACCCTAAAATGTAACTGAGGTCAGAAGTTTTATGGGGCTAGCTGGATATTACAGGAAATTTGTGGAAGGATTCTCATCAATCGCAGTACGAATAACCTCATTATAGAAGAAAAGTATAAAGTTTGAATGGACAAATAGATGAGAGCAAGATTTCCATCTCCTGAAGGAAAAGCTCGCGACAACACCTATTTTGACCATACCCGATCCTATGGTCATTTCATAGTTATAACAGATACTTCAGGTGAAGGTGTGGGAGGAGTGTTGATGTAGAATGGGCAAGTGGTGGCGTACAAATCCAGGAAGCTAAAACAACATGAGTTAAACTATGCACCACATGATCTCAAGTTAGCTTCCATTGTTCATGCACTCCAGATGTGGAGGCACTACCTCTTGGGTAAGCCCTTTGAGTTAAAGACAGATTATTTAGGGATCAAGTACATCTTCACCCAACCTAATCTCAATGAACGATAAAGAAAGTGGTTAGAATTCCTTAGTGAGTATGACTTTGGAATTGAGTACATAAAGGGAAAAGAGAATAGGGTTGTGGATGCTCTTAGTAGGAGAAGACATATGGTTGCCATGGTGACTACCAGATCCAATCTAAGATAAAAGGTGACCCAAAAATTGTAAGGAGAAACATTATGACTGAGTTAAGCAAGAATTAGAAGAAGACCCCTCAGATCATCGATTTGATGGGTATGTGAGTGAGTCAGATGGGCTTTTGTGATACCAGGGAAGGATGTATATCCTAGATTTAGGAGAGTTGAGGAAGCTAGTTCTTGAGGAGGTCCACAGTGTGCCATATTTAGGGTACTCGGGAGTGATCGAGATGATGGAAGGGTTAAGACCATTGTACTTTTGGCCTAAGCTTAAGAAGGACATAACTAAGTTTGTCGCTCGATGTTTAGAGTGCTAGTTCGTCAAGGCTGAACATGTCCATCCTGCATGGCTTCTATATCCACACAGTATTCCAGAGTACAAGTGGCAGGTAATTAGCATGGATTTTATTTAACGATTGCCCATGTCCAAGAACTGACATGATGTCATCTTGGTGGTGGTAGACAAATTGACAAAAGTAGCCCATTTCATTCACATAAATCTCTCTGACGGATCATTGTCCTTAGTTAAAAAGTTTGTCCAAGAGATATTTTGATTACATGAAGTGTCAAAGACGATCGTTTCAGATCATGACACTTGCATGACTTCTAGGTTTTAGACCACACTGAATGCAACCTTAGGCACTAAGTTGAATTTTAGCACGACATATCATCCTCAAATAGATGGTCAGACAGAGAGAGTCAACCAGGTAGTGGAAGATCTTCTAAGAATGTACTGTATGGATCAACAATATAAATAGGAAGAATATCTGCCATTAATGGTAGAATTCACATACAATAATTCATACCATGCATCTTTAGGGATGGCATTGTTTGAGGCTCTTTATGGGCGTAAGTGTCAGACACCCATAAGTTGGGACAAGGTTGAAGACAAAATAGTGATTGGACCTGACATGTTAAAGGAAATGGAAGATCAAATGAGGTTAATTAAAGAGAAATTGAAGCAAGCCTCAGATTGCCAGAAACGTTATGCAGACAAAAATAAAACTTTCAGACAATTCTCAGTAGGTGACAAGGTTTTTCTAAAAGTCAAGCCTCACAAGAGTTTGATTACGTTTTGAAAGGCATCCAAACTCACTCTCAGATTCATAGGACCTTTTGACATACTTGAAGTGATAAATCCAGTTGCATATAGACTTGCTCTACCGCCGGCTCTCACCAAAATCCATAATGTTTTTCATGTGTCTTTACTCAAACCTTATTGTAGTTAGGAAAAATCAGATTTAGTGTCAAAAACAACAAACTAACTAAACCCTAACAAGCACCATAAAGCACAAACTAGCATGAAAATAAAAATAGAAATGTAAAGCAAATCGATCTTCAAGCTAGGTTTGATTTATCTCCATGGCTCTTCTTGATCTCGCATAAGAATGCAGGATGTCAAAGGATTGTTAATTGCTCACTGTTGCAACATAATAGAGCTCAAGTGTTGTATGAAAATTGTACACTTAAAAATGTCCTCCTGTCGCAGATGCGACAGGACAATTTTCTCCTGCAAATGCCATAATTCAACTATTAATTAAATAATTTTAAATTATTTAATTAATTCAATTTCATCCTTTCAGATCAGTTTTCCATATCTCTTCTATAATTAAATAATTAATTTCAATTGATTATTTAATTATTCGTTTATACCCTAATGTCCCCTTCACTTGATTTATTCAAATAAATAGATCAATCCCATAAAAAATCCCCTTTCACATGTCCCCTTCCTCAAATGAATAAAATAAACTAATCAAGTTTATTTAATTTAAACATTTTCCATCTCACCATATTTGTGAATTTTAAATTCACTTTTGTCCTCTTGTGGAGGAAAACCCTAACTCATCCTAGCCCTTCATTTTGGCTCCAAGTCAACAATGAATCCTAGCCCTCCATTCGAAATCATCTCCTCTATAAAACACCTCATTCAGCTCCATTTTGGCCCCTTATGCACTTTCTTAGTTTATTTTTTCATTTTCAACTCTCCAACATCTTGCCATTCTCATGAGCTTCTCAAGATTATGCAAAAATATGCAAATCTGAGAACAATAATGGAAGATTTAGGAGGACAATGGAGATAAGACAAACACTAGCTTAGATTTTACTTGTTTTCATGTTTATTTGACTGTTATCTAGGTTAGATTGCTCTCCATTGGGAGCTAGGGTTAGCTGTTATTTGTTTTTTGCAGATTAGCTAGCTTTTTCCCTACCCACATTGGTGAACCCGACGTGAAATGAAGAAAATCTAACATTTTTTGTTGGTTTTAACAACTCAGCTTTCGCAAGTGGCCTTTGGAGCTCAAACGAACCTCACCGTTGAGTCCCGGAGGCCCTTTTGGTGAAAAATGACATAAAATTTGATGGGGTTTGGCCTCTGTAAATTTTTTGATTTTTTTGAATTTTTTTATATGGCCATACGTACTGTACAGATCCATCCATACAGATGAACCGTGCCTTCTGTGTTGGGCTCTGTGTGATTTATGGTCGAAGGTTGTATTGCAGGTTTGAATTCATTTTGCTTGCATGTCAAAGAAATTTGTATTACAGGTTTTGAGGGTCTATGTTACTTGCAGGTTTTAAATTCCTTATTTGCAAGCTTTAAAGTTTTGTTGCAGGGCTGGTTGTATTTTTGCCTTTGAAAACCTATCCCTAATCTCCACCACCGCTCCACACATTCTCTGCCGTCCGTTTTACTGTTGTCCCCACCACTCACTGGGCCCCAAGTCACCACCACCACCACCACCTGCTGAAACCTTGAGTATATCCACCACTCAATGATTCAAACCCGACTACCTAAACCCTAAGATTTTGTCACAGCAACCCCAAATCTCATCGCCGTCATCTCTGAGATTTTCCCCCACCTTATCTCTCCACATGGATTCTTTATACCTCCCGATCCCGTTGTTGCTAGTGTAAATTCATACCACTGATTCCCATTCTCCTCAGCTTTGTCTGTTATTTTCCAGTGTCTTAACTCTAATCTCCATTGGAGAAACCCTAGCCACCACTGGTTAAGCTCCTGTTGTCGCTCAAGCTTCTCCCAGTCGACACCATTTTTCCTGGTCGCCATCCAGTCCAGAGTCGACCACCACCTCTTCCACATCCACTTCGTTGCCCCTTACCACCTCACCACATTCACTTTGTTTCCACTATTTACTTCTCAGTCACCTCCCATCGATGGTCACTCGCCACCCATCGATGGTCACTCCACAACTAGGTTGCCTCCTCTGCGAGCTCCTCTTGGTCCTGTTGGGGTCAAAATCCCTAAGTCACCTCCTTACCCTCGCTCTAAAGCCATCGATCACAGTCTCTTAAACCTTCCCTCGCCCTTCCAAGAATCTATCGCCACCATGGAGAACCTCTAATTGCCGCCCCCGTTAGGATTTCCTCCAACATTGTCGTTGTTACAAACTTGGGAAAAAACCCTAACCCATGATGGGTGCAAGTGCAAGTGCTAGAAGAGGCAAAAAAATAATCTACGTCCTCTTTTTATGCTTCCAGAGCATACTCCTTGAACCTTCGATGGGTGCAAGTGCTAGCAGAGGCATCATAAAATAATCTACGCCCTCTATCTATGCTTCCAGATTTGCATATGTCTCTCAGGCCATAACAAAAAAAGGAATCTCACTGAAAGATTTTTAAACTCGTCGGTTGTTCCTATTGACATATTCCTTAATTACCAAAAGCTGCTCACAAGTTTTCATGTTTTATTTCTTATATTGGCTACTCCCTTGCCAGGCATCCAATTCATGCTAGAGAATCTCACCACAAGCATTCCATATAATAGTCATCGTTTTCAATTAGTAATCAAGTGACAACTGAAATTTGATAAACAAATCTATCTTGAGTTAAAATTCTCGACATAGAACCAACCACCCTCTTTACCCCGTGGTCACCTCCCCTCTAGGTTTTGCTGACACCTTTCATTTGCTAGTCGACACCCATAAACAGCCTATCTGCTCCCTCTGCTGTTTATAGGTTACCATCGCCGCTCCACAATCGACGACCCCTTGGCTTCTGACCTTTGTCCACGGGCTTTAACGATTCCATTGCCTACCTGCACCCTAGCCATTGGAGAATCTCAGAGCCCCTGTCACCTAAACCATCGTTAGATTTTATTGTTTCATCGTCGCCTTAGTCTCAGTCAACGGCCTTAAAAATGTCCCCGTGCCTATGATCTTTTTATTAGACTTGATGATGTTTATGAGAGGATGTAAGGTTAATGCCTAGTCTTTTAATATACATACCTTTCTTGAGGGCAGTCTCTTTCACTGCAATGCTTCTAGAAAGTCCAAGGATTGAGTCAAAAAGGGCATTGGAAATAAATTCCAGAAGAATACAATACAAATTTAAGATGCTTGTGAGTTTCATTGCTGTGCATAATTTCAAAGGTAGAATTCACTGGAATCCATCATCTTCCATATGTCATAAACCCAACCAAACTAGACAATTTGAGTTTTCGAACATTTTAGAAATACAATAATACTTGTTATTGCATTTATGTCACATTTGTGACCGGCTGCAACAGCAGGGAGGAGGGGCCTAGCGCCTTCCCCCTTTACTTTATATTTTTTTCTTGGTCTTTAGGCCTCGGTCACAATAGTGACCAGGGGCGTCGCTCACACACAAACTACTAACATAAACCGCTAGCAGAGATAGCTGTAGCATGTGACCTTCACTGCTAAACTGTTGACAGTTAGTGTTAACTGCCAGCCAGGACCCCTTTTTGCCTCCACATGCCTAAATAGGTAGTTTTTTTTCAAAATTTCATAACTTCTGCAAAACACATCAAAATTTCACGAAATGAGTTGCGTTATGGAGCAGACTCAACCAATTTTTTAATGGTAAGATCAATTTTAGGTAATGACATTGTTTTATTAGTTATTTTTTTGGTCAAAGTCAAACTTTGTTTCAAACTTTGAATGCTCATAACTTGTGCATTTTTGCTCTGTTTTTGACGAATTTTTTTTCAAACTGCTCAGAACTTCCTAAATTTTCTGATTATGAAATTTATTTCACTGTAACTAATCAATATTTTCAGATATTTTATAGATTCTATTTTTGACCATTTTGACCTTGTGGTTTGCAAAACGAGGACATTCACTTCAAACTTCTTGTATTTTTGCATTAGCATGGGGATTTTCTATTACTAATGTCTGATTTGCAGCATGTGGCATTCGTGGGCTAAAGAATTTAATCTAAAACTACTAACACATTTGATGCAGGGACTCAATTTCTTTCATATGCATGTGTGTTGGTTATCATAGGCACATTTGGTTTTGGTGCACTAAAATTAACATAACTTGTTGTTTTCACACATCCTTTGGGGGCTTAAAATGAACTAGTGTTTACTATGCTTGGTGATCGTGTTCATGTTGTGAAGTGTGTATGCTCTTCCCTCATGCTTTAAGCGATCTTGGGAATAAAAAATATTTCACAACATTTGCATAAATCACACCAAACTTCTATTTTCTAAGGTCAATGAACCCCCATGCGAGTGTGAGCAAGTTCACATGTGTATGCTCTCCCCTTGCAACTTAGTGCGAGCTTGGGGATCAAAAACATGTTATCTTGTCTTGATTTTGTTTGAGCCTTAGAGTGGGCCTGCTTTTGAGACACATCCAAAAGGAGAACTCACTTGCGACCCCAAGCGGGACTTTCATCCGACCCGCTATAGAAATTGAGGATAAGGCGAAAGCTAAGTCTAACTGGTATGAGCACTCACCATACAGTGCTAGCTTGAAAGGAGGCGTACATTTATGTATATTAAACTCCTAGTAGGGTTAGTTAGAGCCTTTAGTGGCTTTCTGGATGCTCATGAGGTGTCGGTCCCCTAGATATTCACTAGAACCTCTTTGTTTAGTGGCCAAAAACCCTCTACTTGTTGATACAGGAGGAAACTCTGATAGCCATCCCACATTTTTGTGGCTTGTGGTAGAGATAGCAAGGTACCTCAGGATTTGTGCATCCTAGGACCTGGAACTTGGTTTGCCTGAGAAGTGAGTGCACTGTAAGGGGGAGATTGTGCCCCAAGTTTTTGGAGCTATACACCACAAGTAGGCGTGGCTGGGTAACCAAGTGGGAACTCAACAAGTATTGTCCTTTCCTAGCCTAGGATTGTGCATGTTTACAAGTGTTTGCAAAACATCATGAGTCATCAAAAACAACCAATTGATTGCCAAATGTCTTCTATGATTGATGTGTGTGCTTGCCTAATCATCACCCCCAACATTCTTTCCACACATTCATCCCAAGTTATCATAACTTGATCACATTCATACCATATCCTTATCATTCAACCTTCATATCCTAATCACTCCCATAAGCGAATCAATTTCATCCTAATCATTCCACTTCAACATAATCATTATACTAATCACATATCCTAATCATCATCCTTATCACCCCGCATACCCTCATCACTATCCTAATCATTATCTTACTCCATCCAAATCACCTAACAACTTCATTACACTTTATCATCCTCATTCCAATTCACTTCCATTTCACCTTAATTTGTCCTAGTCATTATCCTTGTCCTTCCTCAAACATCCTAATAATCCCATCCCTCATCATTCAACCACATGCCTAATCCCATTATCCTTACACATCATCCTATCATACCCAAACAACATCGATCCTAATCATTCCTAATCACATTCTTGTCATATCTTCTTCATGCCACCTCACCATAATTATACCCTTATCATTCCTAATCATTACATCCATTCCACATCATATCATATTCATCATTCCAACTCATCCTATCCTAATCACAACCTTCATCATTCAACATTCGTGTCCAACTCATATCTTCCATCATTCAACCTTCACATCCTAATCACCATCCTTAGCCATGTCACATCCTAGTAACATCCAAGTCATCATAACCCTATTCTAATCGCATTCTTATCATACCCTCATCATCCATTCATCCCAAGCCATCATCCTAATCATTCTTCCTAACCACATCCTCTTCGTCATCTAATCACCCTTATCATTCACATGATCCACATCATCCTTGTTCTATCCTAATCACATCCTAATTACATTATCATCATTCCACTTCATCCTTTTTCTAATCCAATTAGTATCATTCATATCATTGTCCTACTCATCATCCTTATCACTCTTCCTAACCACATCCTCCTTGTCATTCCACATCATATCCTAATCACATCCTACCATACCCTAATCATACCTAATCACATCATCCAACCAACCATCTTAATCATACAACTTGTCCTATCCTAATCGCATCATATCTACATTATCATCCTTCCATGTCATCCTCTTTCTAATACAATCAACACCATTCCAAGTCACACCAACACCTGACCATCATACTTGTCATTCCATGTATCCTAATACATCATCATCCTAATCATACCTTAATCATATCCTAATCATACCCTAACCATTTCCAACTCATCCTAATCACCTCTTTCATCCTAATTATCCCTAGTCATTCCATATCATACCATATTCATACCCAAGTCATCATAATTCAAACCTTAATCATCCCTTATCACCCTCTTCCTAATCAAATCCCAATCAAATCCTAATCATTACATTTCATCATCCTCGCCATTCGAATCCAATCAATGTCATATTATCATTCCACATCACATCCTAGTCACATCATACCCAAGTCATCTCAAACCATATCCTAATAGAATTCTTATTATTATCTAATCATTCAACCACATAATCCTAATCATCCTAGTCATCATCCTAACAATCCAATTCATACAATCGTGTCATTCCTAATCATATCCAGGTCACCCCAATCCAATCCTAATCATATCCTTGTCATTCTACATTATCCAAATCATCATTCCTAATCATTTCACCCCATCCTAATCATATCATAATCATATCTTATCATTCCTAATCATCATATTCTATCCATCCAAATCACCTAACAGCATCATTACACTTTATCATCCTCATTCCAAGTCACTTCCATTTCACCTTAATTCATCTTAATCATCATCCTTGTCCTTCCTCAACATCCTAATCATCATGTTCCTCATCATTTAACCACATCCTAATCCTATCCTATTCACAATTATTCATCATACCTTCATCATTCCACCTTATCCTTGTCATATCCTAGTCATCATTCTTTATCATTCCACCACATCCCAATCATAGCCTACTTATCACTTTCTAATCATTCCACTTCATCCCAATTATATCCTAAGCATCGTAATCATATCCAATTCATCGTGCATAACCATTACACATCGTCATTGTAATCCAATCCATTTCACTCTAATCATTCTTGTAGTCATCATCTTAGTCATCCTTACCATATCCTAATCACTTCGTTCATCTAATCCACATCATCCTAATCATCCTAGCCATCACCCTAATCACTACACATCATCCTAATCATCCCTAATCATTCCATATCATACCATAATCATACCCAAGTCATCATAATTCAAACCTTAATCATCCCTTGTCACCATCTTCCTAACCAAATCCCAATCAAATCCTAATCATTACATTCCATCATCCTCACCATTTGAATCCAATCAATTTCATATTATCATGCCACATCATATCACTATCACATATCCTAAACCTATCCAAGTCATCATCATCATTCTCCTAATCATATCTGAACCATTCATTCCAATCCAATTGATTTCATCCTAATCACAACACACCACAACCGTAGGGAAAACTTTGAACATCTACACTCCCTATCAAATCGATTGCAACCGTGTCAAAAACCTTATGGACATACATATTCAATTTCATTCCACTACATATCCAATTTCATGATGACATTTCATTAGAATTCAGCCTTTGAAATCTATAGAGGTCCCCAAACATTAGTCTTCCTAAGGTTGAAACATAGGGAGAAATTGTCGAAGTGTGACTGTATCACAAGTACAAATATGTTGACCAAGAGACCTTGACATCTTTTTCAAATCAATCACAACTTGGGATTAATACTCCATGGCTAGTTTAAGTCCATCCTTGCAAGTGAATTCTGAAACTCATGGGTTCACTCTAATCAATCATCTCTTCCATACCTCAAGTTCTCAAAAAAACCAATTTGTATTTTGAAAGGTAATTAGTAGACAAGAGTACCCTCTTGGAGCTAGACTTTTCGAAGACTAATATCATTAGCCTCTATCATAGTCTGGGCCTCATCACCTTGCATCGACATCCTATAGCATCCCACAATTCATAAGCCTCATTTGGTAAAGACATGGTTGCAAAAATGAAGAGAAATGGAGTAGATCCTCCTAGTCATCCCTCATTCTAAACATTCCAAAAATTCCTTCCAAGACATCATCTAATCAACATCATCATAATCACATCCTACTCATATCTTCATCATTCAACCTTCACATGCTAATCACCATTTCCAATCACATCATTCAATAAAATTCATCTCAATCACATCACCCCACTTCTAATCATATCCTAATCATTTTCAAGTCATCCTAATCGCAACCCTCACCATACCCTAATCATGCCTAATCACCTATCTAATCATCCAACCACTCATTCAAAATCACTCCAAACCATCATTCATCCTAGTCAAGCACTTATCAACATGGTCCTAATCACACAAGATGACATACAATGATATGAAGACACGTGTCATTCCATGCCAATCCTAGAAAACAAGGTTCTAGCACCCTGAGCCTACTCATAAGCCCAATCAAGTCCACCTTGGCAGCAAGACAAAGTACCTTTGCATTCTCATTCGACCTTTGACAAGGGAAACATAAGTGTACCTCATTCTTCCTATAAATACATTCTTCCCAACACATTCAAATCCAATCACTTTCATCCCTCCACCATGGGACTTAGCCACTTCACCTAATTGCAATCCTAAGCCTTCAACTTCCATCACCCATCTATCTACCAAGGATGTGATCCAAGGGCTACTAGCAAGGGATCAACTGTCGCCATGTCATCCAACACATATGCCTGAACCTACTAAAGAATCTTTTAATACCATGTCGATTCCTTTGACCCCATCATGTGGTCCACGACATATCAACCCTATTGAAGAGTCCTCCACATTCACTTCCATCCCAAGTCAAGAGCTATGCCAAGAGCATTATCCTACGCATGAGGAAACATTAGTCCCTTGTCAAAGTCAAGATCAAACCTCTTCCATTGCACCCATCCATAACACACTTTATCCTTTTCATGATCAAGCTCCCATATATGATCACAATCCTACGTATGATCAAGAAAACCATGATGACCCTCTTAGTCCACTTTGTGCATTGCGTCGTCAAGAGCTTGCCACCTCACCCATCCATGATCCAACCACTGCCACTTATCATGATGAGACATGCACCTCCCAAGAACATATAAACATAGAAGATCAAACAAATAACTTGGATCTACATGAACATAATAAAGGTCCTAATGATCCTTCATCATCATTCACTATCAACTCCATTTCAAATCCACCATCATATCCACTTGGTCTATCCGCTTTCATCCACGAGTGTTCCTCCTTGGGATAACAACCATTATCTGCCACATCACTTTCTCCATCAAATAATGAGCTCATGTCTAGTGTCCAAACCACACATAGTCCCATTGTCCATCGCATGCTCCAAAACATGAATTATTAAGGAAAAGGCTTAGGTCTTCACGAACAAGGTATTTTGGAGCCAATCCATGGCAATGTCCCTCCTCACTCACATGGCCTTGGATACACACCCCAAGGTCAACAATCTAATGATGTTGGTATTTCATTGCAAACCTCATCATATTCCCAATGCATATGTCACCATTCCACCTCCATCATCCTACAAATGTCAAAAGCATGTTACCATACACCTATTGCTCCATCCAATTTACCTCCATTGCTTCCAACACCTAAGATCCCTATCATCCATATTCCTAATCATGACCAACAAATGCACACATCATGTAAACAAGAAGCTTCCACTCATTCCACCTTGTCCATGGGATTTAAAAATAAACATTTGGATGCCTCATGCCAAAAAGATAAAAACCCTAAGGGTCCTAATGCCTCTGGAAATCAATCCAAAAATTCAAAACAAAATCCATCTAAGAAGCTATCCATGCCTATACTATCACAAGCAAAGTCAAAAAGAAAGATGGTATGGGTCCCTAAACAAAAAAGCAAGTCAAATGAGGCATCCACCTCTCAAAAATCCCAACCATCCTCCATTCAAAAATGCCATTCCATTGTAAAGTCTCAAATCCCTTCATCCCACATAAAAAGCAAAAATCATAAAAATACTAAGTACATGTGGGTCCCTAAAGCACTACGTCAGCCTTCCACTAAGCAAACATCACCATTTCTTCCTACACCACCATCCAACCAAAAGATTCCATGTTTATCACGGTGTGTGCAACCGTTGGTCATGATTCCTTTCCATAATGCCATCACCCCATCGTTCAACCATCATCCTACATATTTCACCCATCGCCTTCCTATGGTCCATGCTTTTGCATAAGCTTATCAAAATCCACATCATAATCCGATCTCGTCCCTTACATAAATCCACATCATAATCCACTATCGCACCTTTCATAATCCACTATCTACCTTATCCATCTCACCTTCATGCAATTCCTTACCAACATCTATGAGCATAATGACTTGACATGGTTCATGCGATGACAATCATCTCTAATGGGACTATCACCTTCATGGCGCTAGACACTTGAGTCCCTCTTGTCCATATGCACCTATCCTATCCAAAATTTAAAAAGTCCAAAAGGTCAAAAAAAAGTCAAAAAAGTCAAAAAAAATTCAAAAAAACTCAAAAAAGAAAGGAAAATGAAAAAAGTAAAGAGAAATCCCTTCGTCCAATGATGAAAACCTAGCAAATAGGTGCCTTGGATAAGTACCATGATGAAAACCTAGCAAACAGACATCATGCGTAGATTGATCTTCTATGCAACTTACACTTGGGGGCATGATGTCTCATCCAACCTATCATGTCTATCCTATCATACCGTTTCCATATCCTATCTTATCATACTTAGCCATTGCACCCATCTACATATACCTATCACATTGCATCCATCCATCCTCCTTTCCTCTTTTGATCTTGATAAAGATTGGGGGCAAAAGTTGACAAATGCTTTGGTTATCTCTTGACGTACCTCATCTTATCCAAACCACCCATCTTATCATCCTATCATCAGAAGCTTTGTCATGAATCAATCCTAAGTATTCCACCTACAATGGGGCATGTTATTCCTATGTGACATAGTCCTTGGAGATCACATCCTTGCCCTCTTACACATACATTCATTCCATCCATTATCACCCCCCCTTTCATCCAATCCCATTCATTTCCTCCTTGCACCTAGACTTGATTTCCCCTTGTCATTGGTATCTAGCACAAAGGCTATCAAAATTGTCATCAATGTCATCCCAAAATAGTCCAAAAATACAAAAAAAGTTCAAAATATTCTCAAAAATCCAAAAAAAATCACAATATTCCAAAAATTCAAAAAAAATCACAAACATTTGAAAAATCTAAAAAAACTAAAACATATCAAAATCACAAAAAATCAAATATTCCCAAAAATACAAAAAAATCACAACATTTCAAAAAATCCAAAAAAATCAAATATTCCCCAAAAACACAAAAACAATCAAATATTACCAAAAACCCAAAAAAATCAAAACATGTCAAAATCCAAAAAAAAAAAATCAAAACATCTAAAAAAAACACAAAAAAATCACAAGATTCCAAAATCCAAAAAAATTCAAAATATTGTTAAAAATCCAAAAAAATCGAAACATGTCAAAATCCAAAAAAATCAAAACATTTTCAGAAATCCAAAAAAATACAACATTCAAAAAAACCAAAAAATCAAAACATCTCAAAAATCCAAAAACATCCAAAAATTCCAAAACTCCAAAAACATCTGAATATCTTCAAAATCCCAAAAACATCACATATTTCAAAAATCACAAAAAAATCAAATATCAACAAAAAAATCCAAGCAATAAAATTGGTCAACTCATCATATCGATCCACCCAAATCAATTCCTCACATCATTCCAACCAAATCAATTCTTCAAATCATTCAATTCTTCAACCAAATCACTCAATCAAATCTCTTGATTGATCCATTCAAACATTCTAATCGATCGCATCATCATATCATTCAAATTAGTTCTTCCAACCATCCACAGTTCACATGGTCGAACTACGTCGCCTCTGAGCTTTCACGTAGGCAAGGCCATCTTTGATGCGCCCTTGAGGCAGTAGGTCAGTCCCTTAGAGCCCGTCCTGTCAACTATCATAATAAGTCATCCCTTTACGAGATGAACACTTTGATCAGACAAAGCAATCAATCTTTCACAAGCAAACCAATCCCAAACATCAACAAGACAAGCTATCCAATCAGTCAAATCAATCAATCACCTCATGATAATCATATGTTACTATCAAGTATCCTCATCAACCATACATACCTTGCACGGAATGGGGCATCGTCGAAACCAGGATTCTGTTCCTTATACGACATGCGTCATTTATCATCCATCATCAATCAAACCCTGTTGCTCGTATGACCAACAACACCAGTGTCATGCAATCAATCACTTGCCTTAGACAGGTAGGGGCATTGTCGAAACTAGACCAAGCATCTTATACGACATGCTTCTATCCTGAAACCAGGCCTTCTTCATCCAATCACAGTCAATCAATCAAGCACATATCACTTGGCAAAAGTTCCAATTGGTTGTTGGTCTAGTCTGTCTTATTTTACTAGATTGTTTTGCAGTCTCATTCTTATGCTTCTCAAGGTAGTCCCTAAGTGATGAAGATAAGCGAGGATAGAGCAAGACCTTTTTCTTTGATTTCTGTTTGCGGTTTGCCTTGGCAAAATGACTGGGGCAACTTGGTGCCTTGCGTGTGATCATGATTCCATTGGGTGTGAATCAAAGACATCCTATGCATTGGAAAGAATAACTGCTTCCTTGCATAAGGACTTGCACACTTCACAGTTACCTCATCGCATGTTTCGACAAGGTATCACAGTTACTAGTCTGAGTTGGGCATTCCTTGTCTGTCATGTGCCTATTTCACAAGGGACTACACTTTCCACTTTGGCCTTTGTCATGCCATGGTGATTGTCGTCCTTTGACATAATAAGTTCTATGATTATAAGCAGAAAAATTGCAAGTGAGAAGCTCAAAAATCTATCAAAGCAAGTTATCATTCCCACTCTTCTAGCCAATCTTTCATTCTTCCACCATCTCTCTTGCATCTTTCATCCTCCACCTTCATTGCAGCTTAACATACCATTCATTCCCTCTATCCATTCCCCAACCAATCCCTTTCATTTCGAGAGCCTACCCGTGTTTGTCCAACCCGCCTATCCTCTCGAGGGGGCATCATCATCCTATCTTTCCATCATCCTTTTCCTCTATCCACTTCCTTAGCTTCTTTGAAATGATGTTGCTCGACATAAATCACATCATTTCGAACATCATCTTAAAGAGGGGCAAAATGTAGACACTTAAAAATGTCCTATCGCAAATGCGACAGGACAATTTTCTTCTGCAAATGCCATAACTCAACTATTAATTAAATCATTTTAAATTATTTAATTAATTCAATTTCATCCTATTAGATTAGTTTTTCACATCTCTTTTATAATTAAATAATTAATTTCAATTGATTATTTAATTATTCATTTATACCCTAATGTCCCCTTCACTTGATTTATTCAAATAAATAGATCAATCCCATAAAAAATCCCCTTTCACATGTCCCCTTCCTCAAATGAATTAAATAAACTAATCAAGTTTATTTAATTTAAACATTTCCCACCTCACCATATTTGTGAATTTTAAATTCACTTTTGTCCTCTTGTGGAGGAAAACCCTAACTCATCCTAGAGCCCTTCATTTTGGCTCCAAGTCAACAATGAATCCTAGCCCTCCATTTGTAATCAACTCTATAAAACACCTCATTCGGCTCCATTTTGTCCCCTTATGCACTTTCTTAGTTTAGTTTTTCATTTTCAACTCTCCAACATCTTGCCATTCTCATGAGCTTCTCAAGATTATGCAAAAATCTGCAAATCTAAGAACAATAATGGAAGATTTAGGAGGACAATGGAGATAAGACAAACACTAGCTTAGATTTTGCTTGTTTTCATGTTTATTTGACTATTATCTAGGTTAGATTTCTCTCCATTGGGAGCTAGGGTTAGTTGTTATTTGTTTTCTGCAGATTAGCTAGTTTTTTCCCTACCCACAAAAATAACTTGTGTGAGTGAGTGAGTGAGAGAGGGTTTGAAATGGAAAATGAAGTTTGATTTATAGAGGGAAAGGGAATCAAATGAATGGCTAGGATTGGAATCCAATTGTGTGATGTGGATGGCTAGGATTAAAAGCTAATTTTAGTGCTTACGACGCACATTAAATGGGTATGACATGAGGCCAAAATTAGGAGAATAGTGGGAATAAATGGGATTTTTTATTTATTTTGGAGAGGAAGTGCTTATGACGCACAATAATGAGGCTAAAATAGGGATGTGAGTGGGAATAAGTAAATTAAATAATAAAATTATTTAAATCATGAGAGACAAGTGACATTTAAATAAATATTTAATTTGTTTAAATTGGATGATGGAGGAAAATGAGATTAAAAAAGATTTATTTAATTTGGTGCAAATGGAGGACAAATAGAATTAAATAAATAAGATTTATTTAATTTGATGCAAGAAGAGGATAAATGGATAAGAGGAATTAGTTAAATAAATATAATTTATTTAACTAATGGGAGTGATGGAAGGGGTCATGGAAGAGGACCTATGACAAAATATGTCGAAATATAATGTCGTAAGATATAGTCAAATTTAGGTGTCTACATTTTGCCCCTCTTTGAGATGATGAGATTTATGTTGAGTAACATCATTTCAAAGAAGCTAAGGTATGGATAGAGGAAAATGGATGATGATGCCCCCTCAAGAGGATAGGCAGGTTAGACAAACATGGGTAGGCTCACGAAATGAAAGGGATTGGTCAAAGAGAAAGATAAGGGAATGGATGGAAGAGAGAATGATTCGTTATGTTGCAATGAAGGTGAACAACCATGATGTTTGATATAGCACTAGACATTATGCACGAAGGTATAAGGACCAAGGTGACGATGTGTCCCATGTCCCAGCGTAATACAACCTTGTCTAGATACAAGATATGAATATTAGCTGGGAATGATTCGAATTTGATACAAATGCAAGATACAATGATAACACACACAAGCAAGCAAGAATGCATGCACAAATTATTCAAAAACAAACAAGATATTGCCCTTGTCAAGCTGTAAACCAATGATTAAGTGATTGATTGATTGATTTGATTGATAGTGTCTGGTTTCAGGAATGAAATATGTCACATAAGATGCTTCGTCTGGCTTCGACAATGCAACATCTTGTTTAAGACAATTGATTGATTGATTGATACTAGTTTTGTTGGCCATGCGAATCAACACTAGGATTTGTTTGATGATTGATTGATGAAAAATGTCTAGTTTTAGGAAATGAAACATGTTGTATAAGATGCCTAGTTTGGTTTTGACAATGCAACATCCTGTATAAGACAATTGATTGATTGATTGATTAATACAAGTGTTGTCATTGAGGGGAACAATATATCCCTAGATCAACACAAGGATGCGGGAATGATATATCCCATTGATTATGATGATGATTGATTTGATTGATTTGGTTGACAACAAGATTGGAACAAAACCAAGGATGTGATTAAATGATGTGGGTCGATTGGTGTGACTGGATTAGTATGGATTGGGGATTGACTTGCATTTAGATCATGGCTTGGATTGGTTTGATTGATTTTGATTGGATTGAATAATGACGATGAATTGAATTGATTAGAAGAAGTGATTTGATAAAGATTGTTTTGATTGGAAGAATTGATTTGATGATGATTGATGTGATTTGGAATGAATTGGATTGATGTGATTTGATGTGATTGATGAATTGGATGACTTGAATTGACTTTATTTCTTGGAATTTTTTGATAGCTATTTGATTTTTTTTGTATTTTTGAATGTTTTGATTTTTTTGTATTTTTGCATGTTTTGATTTTTTTGGATTTTGATAATGTTATGGGGATGGCATTGGATGACAATTTGGGTAGCCTTTATGCTAGATACCAATGACAATGGAAAACCAAGTCTAGGTGCAAGGATAATGTAGGATTGGATGAATGGATAAAAGGGTGGGCAAAAGCTCATGATAAGTGGATGGAATGGATGTAGGCATAAGAGAGCAAGGACGTGATCTCCAAGGACTATGCTACATAGGAATAACTTGCCCCATTCTAGGTGTAATACTTAAGATTTTTCATGACAAAGCTTATGACAATAGGATGATAAGATGGATTGTTTGGATAGGATGAGGTATATCAAGAGATATCCAAAGCATATGTCACATTTTTGCCCTATATCTTTATCAAGACCAAAGTAAGAAGGAAGGATGAATGGATTCAATATGATAGGTATGGTAGGATAGGATATGGAAATGGTAGGATGGGAAATGATAGGTTGGAAAATGATCAGTTGGATGAGACATCATGCCCCCAAGTGTAAATGACATGGAAGATCAACCTAGACATGACACCTGTTTGCCAGGTTTTCATCATGGTACTTATCCAAGGCACCACCAAGGGTGGTTTTCACCATTGGATGAATGGATTTCTCTTTACTATTTTGATTTTTTTTAATTATTATTATTTTTTTTGGAATATTTGGATGGGAGAAGGGGAATATGGATAGGAGGGACTCAAGTGTCTAGTTCCATGAAAAGTGAGTGTCCCATTAGAGATAAATGTCGCACATGGACCATGTCAAACATCACGATGCTCATAGATGTTGGTAAGGGATTGGATAGTGGATTATGATGTGGATTATGAAAGGAAGGACAATCAATGGGGGAAAGTTTAGGATGTGGATTATGTATGACGTATGTAAAGATGGAAGGTTTTATCCTAAAGCATGGACCATAGGAAGGTGATGGGTGAAATACGTAGGATAATAGTTGAATGATGGGATGATGGATGTATGGAAAAGAATCATGACCAATGGTTACACACACTGTGATAGACATTGAAGGTTTTGATTGGAAGGTGGTGTAGGAAGCGATGGAGATGTTTTCATAGGATATGGTTGACGAAGTGCTTTAGGTACCCACATAGACTTAGTATTTTTATGATTTTTGTTTTACTTGTGGGATTTAGGAATTTGAAACTTTTGAATGGAGTGGGACTTTTGGATGGAAGAGGATAGTTGGGATTTTGGAGATGTGGATGCCTCATTTGACTTGCTTTCTTTTTGCTTAGGTACCCATACCATTTTAATTTTAGACTTTGCTTGTGAAGGTATGGGCTTGGGTAGCCTTTTGGATTGATTTTTCTTTGACTTTTTGCATTGCTGTCCTAAGGTATGAGGACCTTTAGGATTTTTGGCTTTATAGGTAAAGGCATCCATATTTGTATTTTTAAATCCCATGGGTTTGGTGGAAACTTTTTGTTTAGACGATGTGTGCATTGATTGGCCATGATTAGGAATTTGAGGGAATATGTAAATGGATGGACTTGGCGTTGGAAGAAGTGGTGGTAAAGTGGATGGAGGGATATTAGGAGTTGGAAGTAATGGAGGTAAAGTGGATGGTGGAAGGTGTATGGTCACATGATTTTGACATTTGTAAGATGATGGAGGTGGAATGACAATGTATGTTTTGGTGGTATGATAAGATTTGTGATGGAAAGTGGTGGACTTAGGAGGAATGGAGGAATTACAAACATCTTTAGATTGTTTAACTTGGGGTGTATATCTAAGGCCATATAAGCATGGAGGGACTTTGAAATGGATTAGCTCCAAAATACCTTGTTCATGTAGGCCTAAGCCTTTACCTTTGTAGTTCATGTTTTAGAGTATGTAGTGGACTATGGGACTAGGTGTAGTTTGGACACTAGACTTGAGTTCATTATTGGATGGAGAAGGTGAAGTGGTGGATAATGGTTTCTGCTTTCCTAAGGAGGAACATTCATGGATGAAGGTGGTAAGACCAAGTGGACATGTTGGTGAATTTGAAATGGGGTTGATAGTGGATGATGATGAAGGATAATTAGGATCTTGATTACGTTCATTTAGATCCAAGGTATTGGTTTGATCTTGTATGTTTTCTTGAGACGCATGTGTCTCATTATGACAAGTGGATGTGTGCTCATCATGGGTATGGCTAGATTGAGGATGGATAGGTGTAGTGATACGTTCTTGACCATGGAGTGCATAGAATTGGCTAAGGGGGTCATTATGGTCTTCTTGATCATAGATAGGAGTGCTTTGATCTTGATTTAGATGAGGGATTAATGTTTCCTTATGCTTATTCCTTATGCTTAGAATTATGCTCTTGACATAACTTTTGACTTTGAGTGGAAATGGAAGTGGAAGGCTCTAGAAGAGGCTTGGTATGCTCTTTGTGATCAACAACATGAGGGCATGATGGAATTTGACTTAAACATATAAGATCAATAGGTTATGGACCACATGATGGAGTTGGAGGAATAGGCATGGCATTCAAAGGTTCTTTGATAGGTGCTAAGATAGGTGTTTAACATGAGGATAGGTTGTTCCTTGCTAGTAGCCATTGGATCACATCCTTTGTAGGTAGATGGGTGATGGAGGTTGAAGGCTTATGATTAGGTAGATTAGGACTATTGGTGGATAGGTCCCATGGTGGAAGGACAAGAGGGGTATTGGATGGATTAGACTTAGGGCTTGGACTTTGGTTGGATGGATCAATATATGAGGCAGATGGTTGGGCCATGTCATTGATTGGGGAATAATAAGGTCTACGATATGGTCTTTCCAATAAGGGATAATATTCAAAAGGATTAGGGTTGGCATGAATGGTAACCTCTTGGTCATTAAATGTAAATTTGATGCATTTGTGGTGGGTGTAAGGAATAGGCCTCATGGCATGAATGCATGGGTGTCCTAGGAGGATATTATATGGGAGATCAAGGTCTAAGACTTGACAAGTGATTTCCACTAAGGATGGACCTAATTGAATGGGCAATCGAATAGTACCTTTAGATCTGCTTTCAGTTTCATCATTGGCCTTAATAATGATGGAATGGTATTTTTCAATATCCTCAGTGGAGTATCCCAATTGTTTAACCAAATTTAGAGTGCACAAGTTTAATCCTAAGCCACAATCTACTATGATCCTTTTGACTAAATGCCTTTTTATTATAACTTCTATGTAAAGGGGTTCATTATGGGATGAATCATTGTTGAACATGTCCTTTTCGGTGAAGACCAAATGATTAGGGGATGTAATATGTACTACCATGGCTTGAAATTGTTCCAAAATATAACTGAATTGAAGTGGATAATGATGATGATGATGTGGATATAGGATGGAGAATGATGATAAGAATTGTTAGGATGATGTGAAATGATCAAGATTGGATGACTAAGGTGATGAGGTGATTAGGATGACTTGGCTTGGAATGATTGGATAATTAGGGTAACTTGTCTTAGAGTGAATGCAATGGAAAGAATGTTTAGGAAGAAGTGTTTATGTGTTTGTGTTTATAGATTGATGTGGCAATTTGCAAACAATTGATTACACATGGACACCCATGAATCACACATGCAAAACACAGCATACAAAATGTTTTGGATGACTCTGATATAAAATCAGAGTAAAAGTCTGAATGGGGGCCTAGATTAGCCCCAAAATTTTTCATTGGTCTCAACAAATTTGAAAACACTCGTAAGCATGCACAACCTAGGCTAAAAAGAGCATACTACTTGCTGAGTCCCCACTTAGATTACTCCATATATTGAGACAAGGCAAACAACTAGAGATATTGGTGATACTGGCTCCCCCACCATGGCATGAGCACACCAAATCTCTTACCTTGAAGATCTAAAGATCTTGTGAACTGAGGGATTTTCTATCTCTACCTTGAATAGTATGTATAGGGCGGCTTCAGATGTCTATCCTCCTGCACCAACAAACAAAAAAGATTTTTGGCCTCAACAACAAGTGGTTTCTAGTCAGTGTTTTGGGATAATCTGGTGTCTATACATGCGATAGTTCGCTCATTTAAGAGGTCTCCTAGTCCTCAGAAAGGGTTTTTACGCATCACATGGATACTGAGGGAGACTTCTGTCGGTATAGAACAACGACACCAGGTGATTGATGACTTTCGTCACAACCATAATTATTTATATGGTGGATCAAAATGAAAGTACCACTTAGGTCGTTCCCTCTCACAAATCGGGAGGAGGTAGGCCCTCTAAGGGATTAAAAACATAAAAGAGATGGGTCTGGCTTCTGATCACCGAGTTTGCACAAGGTGAGAGCATACACCTACCACCTTTACAAGCACAACAAACAGTGATTAATTAACCCCCTAGTTAATCTATGTGCAAACAAACATTTGAAAAAGATATCTAATCAATGAAAGCCTTGCAAAACCACCATTAGTAGTTTCAATTTCCAGTCTTCAACAAACAAGATAGCTCCAATCAAAGTGTTAGAACAAAACCAAATCCCTAAAAAAAATTAGAAAATAATGTTATAATGCAGCCATAAAAAGATAAGCTCATTAGAAGATTGCAATTTCAGATACATTTTTTTGACATAGCTGAATTAGACTCGATTATTTCAAAATATTTTTGACCTAAAAAATAAAAACTCAAAGAATAGGCCCCTGCTAATTTTTTGATAGCTTTCCAGAAATGTAAAGAAGTCAGAAAAATTCCCTAATTTACGTCCAGAAATGCGTATTTGTGAAAAACCTACAACAGACAAAGATCTAATTTTTTGCACTGTATTTGACCTCCCAATTAAATCTATAAAACATAGATCCCCATTAGAATTTCAAGAGATTTTCAAAAATGTAAAAATTTTCAAAAAATTTGCCAATTTGCGCCCAAAAACTTGATTTTATGTAAAAACATAAAATCATGATAAATCCTAAAAAATGGTGATAAACATGCAATTTTTCTTCTGTAGCTTCCTGAGATAATGCACAAGCTACTGTAAAAATCTTGTAGAAAAATTCGTAGCCATTTAAAAGATGTGATGAAATCTTTAAAACCTAGGGTTTTGTCCAAAAATGACATAAACCTGCAACAAAAAATTAATAAAACTTGCAAAAAGCAAGCTAGATCAAAGGATTCATGTCGGGTTCACTATTTTGTAGTTAGGGAAATTCAGATTTAGTGTCAAAAACAACAAACTAACTAAACCCTAACAAGCACCATAAAGCACAAACTAGCATGAAAATGAAAACAAAAATGTAAAGCAAACCGATCTTCAAGCTAGATTTGATTTATCTCCATGGCTCTTCTCGATCTCACATAAAAATGTAGGATGTCGAAGGATTGTTAATTGCTCACTGTTGCAGCATAACAAAGCTCAAGCGTTGTACATGAAAATAACTTGTACGAGTGAGTGAGTGAGTGAGAGAGGGTTTGGAATGGAAAATGAAGTTTGATTTATAGAGGGAAAGGGAATCAAATGAATGGCTAGGATTGAAAGCCAATTGTGTGATGTGGATGGCTAGGATTAAAAGGCAATTTTAGTGCTTATGACGCACATTAAATGGGTATGACAGGAGGCCAAAATTAGGAGAATAGTGGGAATAAATGGGATTTTTTAATTTATTTTAGAGGGGAAGTGCTTATGACACATAATTAATGAGGCTAAAATAGGGATGTGAGTGGGAATAAGTAAATTAAATAATAAAATTATTTAAATCATGAGAGACAAGTGGCATTTAAATAAATATTTAAATTGGATGATGGAGGAAAATGAGATTAAATAAATAAGATTTATTTAATTTGGTACAAATGGAATTAAATAAATAAGATTTATTTAATTTGATGCAAGAAGAGGATAAATGGATAAGAGGAATTAGTTAAATAAATATAATTTATTTAACTAATGGGAGTGATGGAAGGGGTCATGGAAGAGGACCTATGACAAAATATGTCGAAATGTAATGTCATAAGATATAGTCAAATTTAGGTGTCTACACTTATCATCCTGATGCAATGCATATTCTTGATTGGCATGCCCTGTAGGTACAAGATCCAGGAATGGTGCTAGTGGATCCCATTCGAGTCTTGGAGAAACACAACATTAAGTTGAGTAATAGAGACATAGCGCAGTATAAGGTCCAGTGGGACCAGTATTCATTGGACAGTGCCACTTGGGAGGATGCTACATAGATTGATAGATCATTTCCGCATTTGAAGAATTAGCATAGTTGCTTTTATTTCATGCATATTAGAGATATTGTGATACTTTGATGATGATACATTTGATGCATTAGTAGTGTTAGTATGATGCATTATTAATTTTGTAGGATGTAATAAGATATCAAAACGATGTCTCTTTCAAGTGGGGAAGGATGTCATGTCTCAAACTTTTAAGATTGATTTCATTTACGTTTAACGTATGGAAAACTATTGAATTCTACTTAATGCTTGATTTTAGATAAATATAATGATGATACACTATTGAGCTTATGATTTGGTTATTTTATGTCACTTTAGCTATGTTTTTATAGAACTAACCTATTTATCATGGAAAATGAGTGTGATTAGTTGTAGGTATTGTTGAAGGCAAGAACTTGTTCAAGCTAAGGGGACCTAGCCGTTTGTCAACAATTGGATTGGTTTTATTTGGTGCCCTATCACACACTCACGTAAAATCATATTTCTTTGCATTGATGACTATCTATTTAACGTTCTTGATAATATACATATGTATGCGACTGTTGTTTTACTTGTAAATCTTTATATGCACGATTATTCGATGCCTAAATTGTTAAATTAAATAAGCCTATCTTTGTATATATATATATATATTATTGCAAAATTAAATATGCTATATTGTATTCATATATATAAATATATTAATTTCTAAATTAAATATGCAAATATTATTGTGAATTATAAAAAAAATCCTTATTTAATAAAATAAACAAATATATATATATATATAAGGGAAGCATTCGTGGGTTTCAATTTGAAAAAAAAAAATAGAATTTTAAACTAAATTAAAGTTTGCATGAGGATTGGGTGGAGAATATAGTGAATAAAAAGAAAAAAAATAGGAGTTGCCCTAAAAGAGGAGAGACAAATATAGATCCAAAGGAAAAGATAAAAAGAGGGCACGAACATGGAATAGAAAAATAGGGAAGAGGAAAAGCGTAGAAGGGTAGAGGAAAAAAGGCAAGAAAGAAGCAAGGAATTAATGGCATCATAGTTTGAACAGCTTCTCTGACTGTTTCCAGGGTTTCTTCTTCATGCTTTGTGCGATTGCAATTCCACTCTTTTACCTATAGAAAAGATTGCTTTGTTTGTTTGATTTTTATGGAGAAATCTGTGTATAAAAGAAGTTGTTTGATTTTTATTGAAAAATATGGTTGAAGAAGTGTTAATTTGTATTTTAAAGAAAATTATGTTTACTAAAGGCTGTGGCGCTGCCTTTGAAGGTAGGACACAACCCTCTTGCTGAGGCCGTGGGAGGCCTGTACATGAACATGGAATAGAAAAATAGGGAAGAGGAAAAGCGTAGAAGGGCAGAGGAAAAAAGGCAAGAAAGAAGCAAGGAATTAATGGCATCATAGTTTGAATGGCTTCTCTGACTGTTTCTAGGTTTTCTTCTTCATGCTTTGTGTGATTGCAATTCCATTCTTTTACCTATAGAAAAGATTGCTTTGTTTGTTTGATTTTTATGGAGACATCTATGTATAAAAGAAGTTGTTTGATTTTTATTGAAAAATTTGGTTGAAGAATTGTTAGTTTGTATTTTAAAGAAAATTGTGTTTACTAAAGGTTGTGGCACTGCCTTTGAAGGCAGGGCACAACCCTCTTTCTGAGGCTGTGGGAGGCCTATAGGCCTTCCCACGTCCCCAACAAGAGGACTAAGGGCCAACATATTAGTTATTCACTAAAATCTTCACTTAAAACCCCAAAACTTGCTTTATTTGCTATCTCATTTTGTTGTTATGGCATACATTTCACTATTCTGGCACACATTTTGTTGTTCTGGCATACATTTGTTGTTTTGGCTTGAATTTTAAACTAAATCTGAGTTTTACTTCATATATACTGCTATTCTGGCATGAGAAACAAATCAAATCTGAGTTTTACTTCATATATTTTGTAGTGCCCCTCCATTCTCATCTTGGATGTGTAGATAGTCTAGCTAAGGAGCATGAAGATGAAGGTAAAATAATAGGAATATTTAGGGTATGTTAGATAGTTGATGTTGTACATTATATGATGTTGGTAGATGCTACATTTATGTTGGTGACATTCCTGATTATCCTCATGTGTGATTTCATATCACAGTTAGCATGTTTTATTGATAATCCTTGTTGCGACACTGATAATTCATATGCTCTGACATTGTTTACATTCAGGTGATTATGATGTTGATCTTACTATGATTGTCATAAGTTAGAATTGATCTTTATGCGACTGATTTTGTATTATAGGATGATCTGATTATTGTGTGGTGTGAAAAGAGACAATGTCGTACCACTCATTTCTGAGCGTTCGACGACATTGCGATTCTCTTTCACTCTGTGACCGTTTGATATTTATTATACTTGTGCATAGACCGTGTTGTGTGCTATAGGTTGCAGGTATCAAACATCAACTCCACCTGAATTGACAGGTCTGACCATGCCTTAAAACCAATGGAACTGTTGAGCAGAGATAACATATGGTCCCCTAGTTAGCCATCATCCTTGAAAAGGATGAGTATCTAGTTTTGCACCCAATCAGTGTTGTCTGTATGGGCATGATAGTCAGTTGTGGTCATGTTTTTCGATCGTGCATAGTGTCAGGTATTGTTTGGCATTTGGGTTATTTTATTTGGAATTATTTAATTAATGCTTTGGTTAATTGTTGCATTAAAATAAAATTAGTAAGTTAAAAAGGCACTGTTAGTAATAATTTATGTTTGGGGTTTCAAGTAGGATCTCTTCCCAAAAAATCCAAAATTTCTGTGTCTTTCGGCCTCTATAGTGCTAAAAATGCCAAAAAATCATATTGGTGCGGGTCAAAATATGCAGTGACGGGTCAGAAATCTCCATCGACCCTTTAAAATGTTAAAAAATGGGTTTCATGTATCAAACGCTGTGGGCTCTGCCAAGTGTCAAGCCCTAGTTTATTGCCGCGCTTTTGTTTTTGAATGTAGCTTTAACGCGGAGTGTGCCATGTAGCAGATACTATGTCTATTTTGTTTCTAAGTTGAATGCGCGGAAGGCGCCACGTGGAGGCTTCCGCCGATGTTTCTATAAAGTTTCTTTTAAGTCTCAAGACTGTCGCGGAATACACAATGTGGAGGCACCCGAAAGACCTTAAAAGTTTCATAGCCTCCGCCGGTGTTCCTAACAGACTTTAAGAGTTTCACAGTTTCCGCCAAAGGCTTCAAGGACCCTAAGTGTTTCTTAGGAGAAGCACAGAAAGCGCCACGTGTCACTCTCCGCAAATTTTCTAAAAAGTTTCCAAGCAGGGTGGAAGATGTCACGTACCCCTTGGGGTTGCTGCGGAAGCTGACAAGTGTCAGCTTCTGAGATAGTTTCTATTTTGTTTATGAGTTTGGCACAGATGAGGTGGGTCCCAGTTAACAGTTGCTACTGCGGATGTTGCCAAGTGGCAACCTCCGCCTAAGTTTCAAGAGCCCCTTTATAAAGTTTCATCTAAGCGCGGAAGGCGCCATGTGTCTCATGAGATGGCCGCGGAGCTTGACAAGTGTTAGCTTCCGCGAACTTGCCCCTGTTTTGCTTTGACGGTGGCGAGCGGGAGTTTGTGGGCCCCGTTTCTTTATGTGTCTCAAGTTTCAAATGCTGCGGATTGTGATAGTTGTCACTTGTGAGGGACACTTAAGGTTTGACACAGTATGTTTCATGAATGTGGTGGAAGGCGCCAAGTGTCATGAGCGGAGGCCACTTCATTTAAAGACAATTTTAATGGGCGCTGCGGAGCCTGACACGTGGCTGCCTCCGCATAAGTTTCAAAGGATGTTTCTTTGTGTTTCAATGGAGACTGCGGAGGTTGCCACCTGTCTCGATAGTCGATGTTGCGGAGGCCGCCACGTGTCCTTTTTGAGAAGCAAGTAATGAGCTACGAAAAAGTCAGCGATTGAAACACGAAGTGTCTGCATGGCACGATTTAGTTGGTGGGTGACTTTTCAACATTTTTTGGGGCCGTTGGATCTCAGTGAAGGGTTTTAGATCGACGGCCACGTTTTGAGCCTGCAGTGTGGGTTTTCTCATGAGCATTTGCAACTATTTTTGGCGGGAGAAACTTGTTGTGGTTGCATTCCAGAGGATGAAACAGTAATGGTGTATCGTGCAGAGAGGCATGGGTTGAGTTGATAGCTCAACCACCTGAATTGATGAGGAAAATCTGGAAATGGCGGCATATCTCCTGATCTCACCTGCTCTGTCCTCTGTTTCTAGCTATTGCATTCAATTTTGAGCGCCAATCTGATCATGCATTGTATCTAGCGAATTTTTGATGTACCTTGTAATTAATTTGTTGAGTACACAGTTTTGCTATAAAAGGCAGACTGTGTCACTCATTTTAAGTGGTTGAAGGCCTGGGGCATTCTTTTGTGTAAATAATGAAGAACAAGGCATGAACTTGGCTGTTGTATCCCATTTTGGAGTTTATGACTTGCAGCATGAGTGTATTTTGCACATATTTTTAGTTTCAGTGTTGATTTATATGAAAAATGCTTATTGCATGTGTCTATCTGCTTGTCTCCATTGGCTGCATGTTATTCTCCTTCTTTTGAATCTGGTTGCTAAGGGTTTTATAGATTCTAGGGTACAGGGTTCTGTATCACATGTTTGATCTCTAACTTCCATTCAAGGAGTGGATTAAACTATTTTAGGTCAATGCATGGAGAAGGTTGCATGTTAGCAGGGATATCTGTAAGTAGAGGCAGCTAGATACCCATTCTTGGGTGATGTTTGTAAGGCAAGCATCAGTCCAGCCCCCTGAAACTTGAGTGAAAGTTGCAAACCATCTGATGTATACATCTAGTTGACTCCTTGCCCAATGGATAGGCACCAGTCTGCTCCTGGGTCAGTAGTTATGAGCCAAAACCCCTTGTCTTGCATCCAGGACATTATGTCCACCTATTTCATCACTTCCACCTGTTAGTTGTAGGAGTAGGATTAGGAACCCCCTGCATACTCTCATACCCAACTAGACACATATGTCCAAGAATGTTGCCAACCTTGTGATCTATCATGCAGATCTTGGTCCATACATGAGAGTATTCTGCTTGTTGTTGTCAAGTTAGATCTTTCTATCTTTGAACTAGTCAAGGTTACATCTTGAGTTATAGGGATACCCCCCTTGGTGCGGCAGAACCAGAAGTGAAGGGGAGGCAGCTCACGCAACCTCCTGTATTTAGTTGGCTAAATCTGCACGTGCATAGGAATTGGCAAACCCTAATGCTGATTCAGAAGAAAAAACCAACAAAATGGTGACTCTACTGGGGAGAGAGAGAGTCAAGTGATTTGAAGGCTGGGAAATCTAGTTTCCAGTGAAGTTGTTGCAGCAAGATCCAAAGAAAAACCATATGGTGCTTTGCTGGCGTGGTGAATCTAGAATTATAAATGTGCCTTGTTGAATTTCTGTCCTCTTTGTGAGAGGTGGCGACTCTGTTGAAAGAACCTATCAACGCTGCAACATATATCCAGGTATTCATCTTTGATTCAAAATGTTGAGTTTAGAACAACAGGCTTGGTTGTGCTCTCAAAGAAGACCATTTGTTATTGAAAGATATAAAGCCCTAGATTTCATAGGGATATATGGCTACCCAAATATTATTCCCAATAAAATTAGAAAATGTTTGCCAAAATATAATGGATCAGATTCTGAATCGGCAAACAAACATCTGCAAAGATTTTGTAATTTAATAGAAGATTATGAGGTAGAGGATGAAGATGTAGTAATGAGACTCTTTGTTCAGTCATTAGAAGATGATGCTAGGATATGGTTTTCAGACCTGCCTATTTGTTTAGTTTCTTTATGGATAGATTTAGAAGTTGCATTCCTAGGACAGTTTGGTGAAAGGTTTGATGTGGCCTCATTGATCATACATTTTATGAATATCCAAAGGGAAGCTGAGGAATTGGTTCCAGCCTTTAATCTTAGATTTATTAAGTTGCTCAGGCAAATTCCTGAATATATGAGACCTAATAATGCATTATGCTTGACAATTTATTTGGCTACATTTGATGAAGAAATGAGTTATCTATTGAGAGATAAAGAACCAGTCACACTTCACCAGGCTTTCCAATTTGCTATGGATATAGAAAACAATGAGAAATATGGAATGCCTGTAGGCTTCATGGCTGTAAGTTGTAAAAACAGTTATCAAAGTGAATATATTTCTCCTTTCCCAATGTGTTCATTGAGAGATGATTTTGTGGAGGGAAATATATTTCAAAATAATGTGTGCAGCCATGATGTGATGCATGAAGAAAATGTTGTAGAAAATGTAAGCACATCTTGTAATAATGAAAACAAAGATTGTTATCAGCTTCTAGAAGACAAGCCTGCAGACACAAGATGCCCTCCAATTGATCAAATGAGAAACATACATGAAGTTGTGTCTTGCAGCAGTGTGCATATCCCAGTTATGTCTAATTATTTATATGAAGTGGATATGCAGAGCTTCACTTTGAATATAGAAAACATTGATTCAAGGGATGGCAGTGAATATGCTAGTGATTGCCAGCATTCAGATGCATATGTGAGCCTTTCAGATGATGAAATATATTTGGATGCTGAATATGAATGTTTCCTTGAAGATTTGACCACCTTCATAGTGCAGAGGTTGAAAACTTTGCTTTTGATTATCAGGGCACTGGTGAAGATAAAAAATAAGGTCACTATTCAGAGGTGGATGGGAAAATTGCAGATGTATGTGCTCATACAGTTGGGGATAGTGTTGGTTGTGGGGGTGACTATGAAGTTTTTGACATAGGGCTGCATTCTGAGTTATCTCTGCCTTCCTTTGAGACATTCTAGGTGGACATAAATAATAAAATTGCTGAGCATGATGATGATGAATATTTGCTTGTCTATAAAGATAAATTTGATTATGAGATGTTGCTTGTACCTGAATATTGCATGTTTTATACTGAGGAGCTCTTATTTTTTTAAGAAGGGCAAAATTCTGATATGGATTCATTTGTTTCATATGAGTCTATTATTTTTCCAAGCAACATCAGTGACTCATATGATGATGACATTCTACAACTGATAATAATGTATGCTGATGAAGCTAGTTGTAGATTTGTTGAAGAAAAAGAAATGACTAGCAGCACAAATAATTGCAAAGAAGCCTACTGCAGACAGTTAAATTCTTTTAGGCTTCATTTGAAGAAATCAAAAGAAAATCAAGTGTTTGACAAAGGAAAATTATGGTTTTTCCTTTTTGGTGGCCCTGGGCCACCATGTTTATTTTGAAATAATGTGTTTGGTGATGCAAATTGGTGCAAGTTTGACTCTGTGCCCAATGGATAAGGGACTGGTCTGCATCCCAGAGATCTGAGGTTCTCACTGCAGTCTTATGCCTACACGTCCCCAATCGGAGCCTATGTTAGTAATAATTTATGTTTGGGGTTTCAAGTAGGATCTCTTCCCAAAAAATCTAAAATTTCTATGTCTTTCAGCCTCTGTAGTGCTAAAAATGCCAAAAAATCATATTGGTGCAGGTCAAAATATGCAGTGGCGGGTCAGAAATCTCCATTGACCCTTTAAAATGTTAAAAAATGGGTTTGATGTATCAAACGCCGCGGGCTCTGCCAAGTCTCGAGCCCCAATTTATTGCTGCACTTTTGTTTTTGAATGTAGCTTTAACACGGAGTGTGCCATGTAGCAGATGCTGTGTCTGTTTTGTTTCTAAGTTGAATGCGCGGAAGGCGCCATGTGGAGGCTTCCGCTGATGTTTCTATAAAGTTTCTTTTAAGTTTCAAGAGTGCTGCGGAATGCACCATGTGGAGGCACCCGAAAGACCTTAAAAGTTTCATAGCCTCCGCTGGTGTTCCTAACAGACTTTAAGAGTTTCATAGTTTCCGCCAAAGGCTTCAAGGACCCTAAGTGTTTCTCAGGAGAAGCGCAGAAAGCGCCACGTGTCGCTCTCCGCAAAGTTTCTAAAAAGTTTCCAAGCAGGGGCAGAAGATGCCATGTACCCCTTGGGGTTGCTGCGGAAGCCGACAAGTGTCAACTTCTGAGATAGTTTCTATTTTGTTTCTGAGTTTGGCACAGACGAGGTGGGTCCTAGTTAACAGTTGCTACTGCGGATGTTGCCAAGTGGTAACCTTCGCCTGAGTTTCAAGAGCCCCTTTATAAAGTTTCATCTAAGCACAGAAGGTGCCATGTGTCTCATGAGATGGCCGCGGAGCTTGACAAGTGTCAGCTTCCGCGAACTTGCCCCTGTTTTCCTTTTACGGTGGCGAGCAGGAGTTTGTGGGCCCCGTTTCTTTATGTGTCTCAAGTTTCAAATGCCATAGATTGTGACAGTTGTCACTTGCGAGGGACACTTAAGGTTTGACACAGTATGTTTCATGAATGTTGCGGAAGGCGCCAAGTGTCACGAGCAGAGGCCACTTCATTTAAAGACACAGTTTTAATGGGCGTTGCGGAGCCCGACACGTGGTTGCCTCCGTATAAGTTTCAAAGGATGTTTCTTTGTGTTTCAATGGAGACTGCGGAGGTTGCCACCTGTCCCAATAGCCGATGTTGCGGAGGCCGCCGCGTGTCCTCTTTGAGAAGCAAGTAATGAGCTATGGAAAAGTCAGCGATTGAAACACGAAGTGTCTGCGTGGCACGATTTAGTTGGTGGGCAACTTTTTAGGATTTTTTGGGGCCGTTGGATCTGAGCGATGGGTTTTAGATCGACGGCCACGTTTTGAGCCTGCAGCGTGGGTTTTCTCATGAGCGTTTGCAACTATTTTTGGCAGGAGAAACTTGTTGTGGTTGCATTCCAGAGGATGAAATAGTAATGGTGTATCGTGCAGAGAGGCATGGGTTGAGTTGATAGCTCAACCACCTGAATTAATGAGGAAAATCTGGAAACGACGGCACATCTCCTGATCTCACCTGCTCTGTCCTCTGTTTTTGGCTGTTGCATTCAATTTTGAGCGCCAATCTGATCATGCATTGTATCTGGCAAATTTTTGATATACCTTGTAATTAATTTGCTGAGTACACAGTTTTGCTATAAAAGGCAGACTATGTCACTCATTTTAAGTGGTTGAAGGCCTGGGGCATTCTTTTGTGTAAATAATGAAGAACAGGGCATGAACTTGGCTGTTGTATCTCATTTTAGAGTTTATGACTTGCAGCATGAGTGTATTTTGCACATATTTTTAGTTTCAGTGTTGATTTATATGAAAAATGCTTATTGCATGTGTCTATCTGCTTGTCTCCATTGGCTGCATGTTATTCTCCTTCTTTTGAATCTGGTTACTAAGGGTTTCATAGATTCTAGGGTACAGGGTTCTGTATCACATGTTTGATCTCTAACTTCCATTCAAGGAGTGGATTAAACTATTTTAGGTCAATGCATGGAGAAGGTTGCATGTCAGCAGGGATATCTGTAAGTAGAGGCAGCTAGATACCCATTCTTGGGTGATGTTTGTAAGGCAAGCATCAGTCCAGCCCCCTGAAACTTGAGTGAAAGTTGCAAACCATCTGCTGTATATGTCTAGTTGACTCCTTGCCCAATGGATAGGCACCAGTCTGCTCTTGGGTCAGTAGTTATGAGCCAAAACCCCTTGTCTTGCATCCAGTACATTATATCCACCCATTTCATCACTTCCACCTGTTAGTTGTAGGAGTAGGATTAGGAACCCCATGCATACTCTCATACCCAACCAGACACATATGTCCAAGAATGTTGCCAACCTTGTGATCTATCATGCAGATCTTGGTCCATACATGAGAGTATTCTGCCTGTTGTTGTCAAGTTAGATCTTTCTATCTTTGAACTAGTCAAGGTTACATCTTGAGTTATAGGGATACCCCCCTTGGTGCGGCAGAACCAGAAGTGAAGGGGAGGCAGCTCACGTAACCTCCTGTATTTAATTGGCTGAATCTGCATGTGCATAGGAACTGGCAAACCCTAATGCTGATTCAGAAGAAAAAACCAACAGACACTATGATAAATAAAAAAATATAGATGCTTTTATGTAAATTTAAGTTTATGGAAAATTATATTATATTGTATTTACAGTCAATAAATAATAATAATTATAATGAGGAAAAATAAAGTGTTATTAAAACGGGAATATAATTGATAAAATTAAAATGAAAATATTTTATAAACAAGTAAATGTTTTGTTAGTGGCAATAAAAATAAATTTATAATATTTATGAGTTGTCATAAAAACTCATATATATAGAAAATTCTAAAATAAATAAAATCAGAGAGAGATTATTGTCTGGTTAAAATAGCATGTTGTAAGAAAGTATTAAACGCAGCATTTATTGTCATTATAGAGGGAATCTTAGAAATAATTGCTTCTTTTGAGTAAGAGACTAATTTTAGTAAGAAGAAAGAATTTTTTTTTTAGAGGAAGTAATAAAGGCAGAATTTATTGCCTTTAATAAGGGGAATCTTCTAGAATAAATTATGAGGGTGGTTATGCATGCTCAACTTTATTTTGAAATCTGAAGATATAATTTGGGGAAGGAGCGTGCATTTAAAAGATGAGAATATGTTTTATGTTTGGAGGATCTCTCTCTCTCTTAGGAAGTTTTCATTTTTCTTTTGACACTATAAACCATAGCTTCTAGAAGAAAAGACTTGGGGGGAAAATGGATGCAAGCTAAGAATTTTGTGAAGATGTGATAGAAGTAATATTCCAGGTATGGATTGAGATATGAATCTGATTTATTGTTCTATTAGATTTATTGAAATGAATTTGTAATATGCAAGCTTTATATTATTCTGTGAATTCTTTTCTACATATTCTGAACCCAGTCTGTTGTGTTAGACATAACTTTATTTTTACAAACTGTGTTCCTCTAAATTTTTTATATATGGTGCACGACCTAAATATCTAAATTATATCCAAAAATCAGCCGTACCTAGTTTGCCATTTTGGAGATATGAATATTTTGTGACTGTGTATCTCTCACCAATTTTATCTTTGTTTTTACAATCTGTTGCGTTAGCCATAACTTTATTTTTACGAACTGGGTTCTTCCACATTTTTTATATATGGTGCACGACCTAAATATCTATATCATATCTGAAAATCAGCCTTACCGAGTTTGCAATTTTGAAGATATGAATATTTTGTGACTGTCTATCTCTCACTGTATTTATCTTTGTTTTTACAGTGTGTTACGTTAGCCATAACTTTATGTTTACAAATTGGGTTCCTCTAAATTTTTTATATATGGTGCATGACCTAGATATATAAATCATATCCAAAAATCAGCCTTAACTAGTTTCCCATTTTGGAGATATGAATATTTTGTGACTGTCTATCTCGCACCGATTTTATCTCTGTTTTTACAGTCTGATGCGTTAGCCACAACTTTATTTTTACGAACGGGGTTCCTCTAAATGTTTTATATATGGTGGATGACCTAGTTATCTAAATCATAGCCAAAAATCAGCCTTACCCAGTTTGTCATTTTAGAGATATGTATATTTTGTGACTATCTCTCACTTGTTTCGTCTCTGTAAAAACAGTTAGTTGTGTCACCAATAACTCTACTTATTTTGGTTGTTTGTTAGGTTATAAAAAGGCTATTAAATCTATATAGAATAGAAGTAGAAGAATTTAATTTGGATAGAGTGATTGTATATTAATGTTGATAAATTTACTTTAAATTGATATTGATTTTATTACGATTTATTAGTAGAAATGTGACAAGTAGGTTTGGAATTTATGTTTGTAAACAATGTATTTAAGATTTGATTTATAAGTTTGTTTTAGAAATTAGTTGATTACGAGTGGAAGATAAATGGAACTTGTGTAAATTGTATCAGTGGTCGTAATAGAGTCATGTTGTCGAGGTTTAGTTTTCCTAAGACATAGATTAGTATGTCTTGATTTCTTGTGTATGCGATGTTGTAAGTGAATTTTGATGTGATAATAAAGTCCTTTATAGATGTGGTGGTTCATTAGTTGTATAGAGCATGTTTATTACTTGTGCTTAAGAAATGTCATGTTCTTATTAATCTTGTTGTTGAGAAAATATTTGTATCATATTTATGTCTTGAACTCAATCAACCCTTTTCTATTCCTAGACTTGGTAAGTTAGTAGGTTAGAATGCTTTGTATTGGTTTATTCTGTTAATACTAGTGTTAGGTAAGGGATTTTAGCAAGCTTGGTAATCATTATGAGGTGTAGACACCTCTAGAAGAATTATGTATTAGGTATGATCATTTTGGTATTCATAGGACCTATGTAGTAGTGGTTTATAGAAGATTGATCAAGTTGACACTTGAGCTTTCCCATAGCAACCTGAGCTTCTCTTCCTATTCATGTGTTGAATGGAATTTGGTAAAACCTAGAAAAATATTGTTATTTTACTTGTGCCCTCTTAGTGTTCACTCTTGGGTCGCTTTAGCCATGATACTTCTACTTGGTTTGAACCATCCTTTAAATGTGTTATGATCCTATCATATGCATGTAGTTAAAAGTGAGATAGTTTTGATGAAGATGTTATATCTATAGGAATGTTTTGTTGTTCTATGTTCCTTTCCTCTCAAGCTAACCTTAGAACAAGGTTCTTTTATTGTAGCTATGGGTTTTTGTATCTTGTGATTCTAACTAGTGTAAGAGATTTATAGCATTCTAATATTATAGGTATTTAGTCTTGCTTATACAATGATATGTAATAGTATTTACAAAATTGCCTAGCTTATTAATGAAATCTACATCAATGTAAATAGTGGTTTAGTGAATTTTGTAGCCATTGGTATAGCATTCATGTGTTATGGTTATTAATACTCCATTGTATGATTTTAATTGTGGTGATAGTCCCTCACTGTGATAAGGATTGCATTTAAATAATTATTGTGTTTAATTTGTATGCCTTAGGGTTTAATTTAGAGGGTTGGGTAGTTTTCACACTAATCAAGATAATTAGATGCCTCACTCATGCCTGTCATGCTCATTTAGGCTAAGGATGAGATGAGAAGGCCATGGTTGGAAAAATTAACTTCCTTGTCCTCACGAAAGGAATATTGGTTCTACATGTGTCACCCTATGGTGCCGGCGTCTAGTGAGAGACTGTCAGGGTAACCATAGATGGGGGCCGGCACCTAGCAAGAGACTGTCAGGGTAACCCATGGATGGGGGCCGACATCTAGTTAGAGACTGTCAGGGTAACCCATGCTAGGACCATGCAATGAGACTCATCCCTACTGCAGTCTAGCATTCTCTAGTTGTGTTCTCCCCTTTGTTTTGTGAATGCCTCTGGAAGTGATGTTTGAGTTACTTGTGATGTCTTTATTGACTGGAATTGTTTTGGAGTCATGTGTAATCTTTGCACCTGTTAGTCTATTGTCTTTTTTACTATTGGAGGAAGTGGTGACTCTGTTGTGAATGTCATGTGTACTTGTATGTTGGAGTCATGTTAGCCTTTTGTGTTGTGTTCTTGTCTTCTTAACTATTTCATGTTGTGGGATCTTATTGTTATCTCCTAGCACGGGGGGTGGACCTTAGGGTTCCACATGGTCGGGTGGTTGTGCTTATATCTCCATTGGTTTCTCTTGTTGTTGTTTGCGTGCAAGAAGGATGTACCTTATGTGGCATATTTCAGATCTTATTCTAGCTTGAGGAGACATAAACTTATGTTTATGTTCCAGTTTTGTATATCAATAGAATCATGTATTGTTATCTTGATGTATGTACTCCAATGTAATCAAGAAAGTGATATTGTAAGCAATGTAATGGTGTACCCTCATGTAAAGGGAATTGTATATGTACTTGTAATCCTTTATATAGGACCTTAATGATTACTTATCTGATGTTATAATATGGAAATGTATGTGTCTATTCAATTGATGCAATTAGATTTAGAATGAACTATGGTTGTTAGTTGATTCATAATGTTGGTTAGATCTTGTTAATAGTTTGTTAGTAATGCAGCTGTGGAACCCTAGATGATAAGCTTAACTTGACATGAATAAATATGATATACATTTCTTTCCTAAAAAAAAATTGTCCTTTTTGTATAGCATAGTTGAGCTGTTCTCTGGGGTTTCCTAGCGAGGCGTTACATATTTTCACTGTTCTGGCATACATTTCACTGTTATGGCACACATTTGTGGTTCTGGCATGAATTTCAAATCAAATCTGAGTTTTACTATTATATATATTGTTGTTCTGGCATGAATTTAGTGAACAACAAGTTATTTATGTGAAATTGATGTAGAACAATGAAATCTTTTCATTACTACCTCTCTTTAAAGATGAAATTAGTCATTATATATATATATATATATATATATATATATATATATATATATATATATATATATATATATATATATATATATATATATATATATATATATATATATTTGGCATGAGAAACAAATCAAATCTAAGTTTTACTTCATATATTTTCACTGCTCTAGCATACATTTCGCTGTTCTGGCACACATTTGTGGTTCTGGCATGAATTTCAAATCAAATCTAAGTTTTTCTTCATATATACTGTTGTTCTGACATGAGAAACAAATCAAATCTGAGTTTTACTGTTATATATATTGTTGCTATGGCATGAATTTAGCAAACAAGTTATTTATGTGAAATTGATATAGAACAGTGAAATTTTTTCATTACTACCTCTCTTTAAAGATGAAATTTGTCATTATATATATATACCCGCTATTAGAAACATATGTTGAGATATTCCAATTGCTTTATGACTGAAATTATTGTATTATACCCTGCAAAATACCATAGGAAAGTCAAAATCACGAGCTGAAACTATAAAAGGTGCTAGCAAAATACTAATCAAACTTTCTGATAAAACTAAGTACATATGGAAACAAGGAGATACTAATTTTATAACAAAAAGATTCGAGTCTATTGTTTATTGTACGAAGAATTGATTTATTATCATTATTTTAATGTGCTTGCAAAGGAAATAGAAATACTCATTTTTGTTCATTTTCCATTGTCTATTTGGGAAAGTTACCTTCCAGGACGGGTGCTGAATATGGGTAAAACAGAGAAGTAGGTTTTCTTTTTTCAGGATCTACACACACCGTTAAATGGTTTCATACTTTGACCAAAGTTAAATTGTGATGTTGAAATAAATGAATGAATCATTGAAATAGATGGATTGTTATGCCTAGTTATTTATTTTATTCTCTGCCATATCCTATTAATGTGCTGCTACATTCAAGTTAGGGATACATGTAGGTTAATAGGCACGCACCAGATTACACCCTACCAACTATTTACAGGTTTTTAGGCCCTTGGTGCAGGGTTAGACATTCTTCAAGTTTGAAGAATACCGAGGAAGCGTAAGCTTCGTGGTTAGGCAAAAAAGTGCTTGAACCATGTTCTTGTCCTTTGACGTAGCAGATGACCAGATGGTCAATGGCGGTTGAGGATTTATCTATGTATTATGGATTTTACTTGTATATGTTGACATATGTATTACTCCATGGTATTGGAATGAATTGTAAGGCACTTAAGCCAATATTTAAACATGTACATATTATTTCATGGAGCTCTAACTGCACTTCTGTATGATGAATTGTACTAGTATTGTTTACCATATCAATGTATCAAATCTTGTGTTTGTCAATTATTAGTAAATCTCTCTTTTCCTTGATAGCGTAATTGCAGTTACTTTTACTTTATTTGTTAATGTGATGGAATTTGGTACTTTACAAGGTAAAGGATTGCTTCAAAAAGCTCTGAACTCATTCTTTTACCTTTCCATGCAAGGACCTAACAAACAATATCATCCACATGTCCTCAACCTCAAATTGAAACTCATCCATGAAATCAGAGAATTCATCAACATATGTGTCCCATTCCCAAATGCAATACCCATCAAACTTGGGCATCTGATTGTAGACCTTAGCTGACATGTTCTATGTTTTGTAATCAACCCAAGAGAGGTCTAGCTACTTATAAATTGGACCTATGAGAATGATAGGAGATTGAGCAATAAGAGTTTTAGGGGCAGTAGGGTAAGCATTAGATTGCACCCTAAACTCTAGTAGCCTAATACAATTTTCTATTTCTTTTTCTTGCTGCAACATGGACTCTAGCAACTAATTCTATTTTCCTAATTCATACTATTGGCTAGCTAGTTCATTATGATTTTGCATGGGTGCATATAAGTTTGGGCTTGTATAAAATGCAGAGCCATGACTAGAACAAGCATTAGTAGAATTGTCACAAGCATCTAATCCAATGTAGTTTCTAAGGTCTAAAACGTAGGAAGATGCATATGAAGGAGCATACCTAGAGTCCTCAAATTCATACCTAGAATCCATGACATAAACATTCTATAATGTTGGGTAGAAAATAGAGGTATTACAAATTATGTTTCTTCACCACAAAAGGAACTCAATCTCCAAAAGGTAGGAAGAAAACCATGTACCTTTGAACACCAGCTGTTGCACATTGAGATGGAGCATTCAAATCACCGACAACAAACAAAGTAATAGTTGCAAACAAACTTTGTTCTTTGATAGCGGAGTCGCCACCTCTTCGAAAAGAGGAATTCCTTTAAGCGTGACTAATCTTTGAGGCACAAATAGGTCTGGGTTCAACTCATTAGCAAATTCTCCATAATTTCCAACCCAGCAATGTCTTCTTCCCTGGCAACGACACCATTATGTTGGTTTAAGTTGATAGGTTTCCAACTTCAACACACAACAAAATGCAAACTAATTTCATGACTGTTACCAAAGATTTCAAATTTATCAAACTTTTAATTTATCCCTGGCAACGATGCCATTATGTTGGTGTTAAATAGGAACAAGGGGTCGAATGCATGCATGTGTACAAACAAGATCAAAACCCTCTTCCACAATAACATTCAAGGACAAGATTGAGCTAAATCACAACCAAGAAAAAGGTGGACTTAGCTACAGGTCTTGTGCTCTTGTTTGCTATGGAAAGATGTGTTTTAACCAAGCCTTTTATCAAACCCTAGGTTAAGTATGAGTAAATCCCTAGTTTTGAGATGTTCAACTTGTAACAGATGAACGACAACAGTAATCTAGAATCTAAAAGTGCAGAGATGATCAAAGAGATATCAAAACTGTTTCCCAAAACCTAGAAAGTCAGAGGACGAATTTGGTAACCACCCAAGTCTAGAAGTGAGAATCTGCCGGAAGTTAGAACTAAGAAGATGCTGCAAATGATGCTTAGAAGCTAGATCCAAAGCCTGAAAGCCTAGAAGACTAGGGCACCAACCGACCAAATCTTTTTAGAGGAATATTTCAAAACTTCTGCCGCATCCCAAAACCTTGATTCCTACATTACCTTACTCCTACTTTACTTTCCCTGAAACTTGTACCTGTAACCTACACACAAGACGACAAGAGAGGGGTTTGGGGGTTGTGGTGTTTAGGGATTTGCCTCAATCAAATCCTGAGTTAGCATTCAAGCTTTTCCAACACCGCTGTTAGAGAGAGAGCATGTTGTTGTAGGACAGAGGCTAAAGATAATCCAAATGATGATGAAATGATTCAAACAAAGATGATGTCATATTGGAGATGAAGTCCTTAGGAGGATGAAGATTCTTCAACTCATAATGATGTTGATGATGATTCCAAATCTGCAACAAACATGTACAACACAAACACAAATTTGCAACAATAACATAATGAATGTCTTGAATGCTCTTCTGCTCAATATCATAACCTTGCTATCATCAACTTCCCACAAAATGAATTCAAACACTCACTTATAAATGCTTGCTCACTAACATTCGTGAAATTAAATCACAAAAGCTGACAAAGAGGAACATTTTTAAAGGTACTAGGCTGACATAACATTAATTCACCCCGACTAATCATGGAGGACTTGGGTGGTTGGCACCCAATTCCAGGGGCCCAATTTGAGTCTGGGATAAGTTAAATGAAGGGCCAAGGTCCCAAATTCATATGGGTGTCGAGTTACTTTCTTCAGGATGATCAATTATAATACATAATGAGATAAATAGGACCTAGGAGTTAAACTAGGAGGTAAAAAGACATGTATCCACTTTTTAATCCATAACATTTAGCCCCCACTTGAATGTGTGTATGATCTTACAATCCATACATGCATTAAAGTATGATCAAAGCAAATCAAACACATCAACAACAAGAGTGAAGACACACCCTAAGTTTGAAGGACTATTTCTTATCCCACAAGCTTAGGAAAACATAAGAAAATACTTAACAATCACATAAGACATAATGAAGACAGTAAGGAAACACACAATACAAAGAGAATACAATGAAGGCATGCAATACACAGAGAAGACATGAAGAGAAGACATGATAAAGCAATTAGATATCTATATATAATGCTAACTAAGCAAACCACACAACGTGGGGGGTTCATCGCCACACGTCTTTAGACCACACAAAAACATGCAAAACACATACAGCGTGGGGGTGCTCATCACCACACATCTTTAGACCATGCCACAAGCATGCAAGACACACAAGGAAGACACATAAAATACACAGAAGACACACGAAATACATGAGCACTGTATAGTATGTTGTTGACACACTATATATCTTATACACAACAAACACAGGCGATAGGGAGGAGCTCATCACTACTCCACTATCTAAGACACGCCAAACACACCTGACGGTTGAGCTATGCTACCACAATCACCAAAGACACGCTTAAGGGTGAATGACTCAAGATCCAACCTCGCTTGGCGATGAGGACTTTGCTTAAAAGGATGTGCACTAGCTTAAGAGATACACCATACTGCCTTTCACAAAAGGGATTTCAAAATGCAACCCCACCCGCACCGCGAAGATGCCTTACAGTGAAAAGGAAGCATGTGCTCAAGGTATACAACCCCACTCATATCACGAAGATGCATTACAGTGAAAAGGAGGTAAATGTAATAAATCAATGTATGCAAACACGCTTTGTCAATGTACAAAATAATCAAGCAGTTACCATTATATATGCCCCCACCTTAAAGTGGTTGATCCCGCTTGCTGGTATCAAGCACATTAAGGTAAAGTGAAAACACGCAAGGGAACAAGAACTTTTGCAAAGCCCATGCCCCAAAAGGTGATATGTGGGCACGATCACTGAATATTCCCACAAACACATCGATATCATTTGCAAAGGTCAACAACAAGATATAAGCTTTAGTTAGAAAATCTATTCTAAGATAACAACCAAATCAATTCATGAAATTTTAACACATCACATCATAGACCAAGGCTACACTAGCAGGTTTGGAACCAAGTATAGCCGTGAGGTTATACTGCAGGTATCTCAGAACCGAGTGTAGCTACAAGGTGAGATACAAATCAATCCAAAGTGTATAGAAGCTAATTTAGAGTATTGCAAAGGTTTGTCACAACAAATTTCACAACATGATACATCACATGGAGTGATTCTACTAGTCAAGGGTCAGTAATATATATCAACCCCATCTTCATATATGGACTAGGTCCATTTTTTCTTTCTTGCTGAAGGGACACATGATCCTTATCAATATTTGTTTGTTTTTGTCATCCGCCAACTAGTAAAGCCACTAAAGAATAGAAACACTAAAAATGAGAGAGGAGGCAAGAGTGTCTTGGGTTTACAACATGGGAAGATGCCCCCAAGACATCCTCCACAATGTTATTCCCCCGAGGCACAACACAACAATAAAATAGAGGAGAGTAATAGAAGAATAGAGAAACAAATAGAAGAATGGTCACAACAGAGGCGGTCTCCTTGTATCCTTGACCTTACAAGAGTATCAAGGGTCTTCCAAACAGACCTAAACAACATATAAAACAACACAACAAAGTATAACCATATCTATTTTAAGAGGAGGCCAAACTTGTGAGCATCTTAGAGAGGCACTCCATCAAGTGTGGTAGACTGTGTGAGGAAACTCATACCTGATTGATGTGTGCTTCCAAAATAACCACGTAGTGTTTGTTTCTCAAGACTCTGCTTGAAATCTTTTGTTGCTTATAGGGAGAGGACTCATTGCATTTTTTCACCGATGAGTCACACCTTGTTCTTCTCCTTTACTTTGCTTTCTTATTCTACTTTGCACATGATTAATGAGTCTTTCACAATGAAATGGAATGCATCTCATTGTCACCACTTTCTCGTGCTTCAAGTGATTACATATAGGATGTTCCAATTGTGTATCGTGTGCATATTGGTTATCTCCCGATCCATAAAGGGATAACGAAGGAGGAACCTCAACATAGATGCCTTTTCCACGTGGATGAGGTAAATCTTCATTTGTCATCTTATCCACTTCTAACATACTCACTATGCCATCATAGTCAAGATAGTCATTTTCAATCTCCATGGTATGATGCTCCACCATATTATTGTCGCTATACGTAGTAAAAGGATTAGTGAATATTTGTAAATTTTGATTCGGATGAGCCACTAACTTATTTCCATTGTCATTCACACCAGTAACTTGTATCATATTAGAATCGATGAGGTCTTGAATTTCATGTTTAAGATGCATACATCTTTCAATATCATGTCCTAGCGAGCAGTGATAGTGACAATAAGCACTAGCATTAATTGAAGGTCCTTGTGGCTTACTACTGTCGAATGGACAAGCAGGAGGAAGCTTCAAAAGGTTGTTGTTCAGTGCTTGAGTCGTTACCAAATGGAGAGAATCTGATAATGGAGTAAATTGTCTTTGTTCCTATCTAAATTGAAATGGTGCCCGAGTAGGCTTTGGAATAGCAGGCACTTGTGATTGAAAATTGTTTGAATGTTGCCCATTGATCTTAATGAAATTCCTATTGTTCTTCTTAAATGAATTTTGAGATGGTCAAGCTACGGATTGACCAATAGGAGTCGATGAGATATGATTCTCATACTAGATTGGTAATGGATACCTTCTGAAGATCCTCATCTTTAATCAGATATTGTATTTGCCAGACGAGGCCTTGATATCGATTGATGAATTCTATTAATTTCTCTTTCAAACCTTATTTACAATGAACCAAATTAGTCAAGGAGACAGTAGCTCTAATGTTTTCTTGAAAGTGTTGTAAGAATTGATCAACTAGTTGTGAGAAGGAATTTATTGAATTAGGAGGTAGAGAGAAAAACCATTCCAAAGTGGTATCTTTAAGAGATTGAGGATAGAGTTTTGCTAACAATGCCTCATCAAAGAAGAAATCACTACACATCATTGTGAATGCTGCCACATGAGTATTAGGATCACCTTTACCACCATACTTTTCAAAGTGAAGAGTCTCAAATTTATCACGCATTGGAGTTCTTAGAATTGCATAGGATAAAGGAATGTGAGCATGGTATGTTGGCAAAGCAGGTTGAGAGGAAGCATTAGTCAAATTTGTCATTTTCTGCTGCAATGAAGACATACTTTGCAAAAGATGGTTTAGGAGAGTATCATTGGATGAAGTGGTTGGCACATTTGAGAGAGGTGCATTTGATTATGTAGTCGTGAAATTAAGAGGTGGTTAGTAATAAGTGGAGGTGATGGGTGGTTGATAATAACTATGCATTGGTATGGATACATGAGGTGTGGAGTTTTGATAATTAAATCCAATAGCCTTGTAATTTCTAGTAGATGTTCCCATGGTAGTGGTAGAATTACTACAAACATGTAGATTGGTGGTGAGAATTGATGATGTAAAAGTGGATATTCTAGTGGTCGGTATGGGTGCCGAGACTAGTGAAGTTATAGATGCAAAGCAGGGGTTGAAGGCCTCAAACTAACTCAAACAAATCAAACTTTCCAACTTGGAACCCTAATTTGGTGGGTTTCTCTCACAAACTCTTCATCTTCCCCTAGTAGTACAACAAACAAGGTTTTTGTGGCATAATTTGTAGGAAACAACTCAAACCCACATTCCAAAACCTATTTTAGATACCCTTTTGATAGTTCTTGAATATATCCAAAACTTAGGTATGGTTGTTTTGTAACACAGGTTTCAAACTTAGACTATCCTTCCTTGAAGTCTAGAAACATGGGAGCAACAAATTGAGTTTTTGGCCATAAATTTCATTGTAGGCATGATCTCCAGATTGTAAAGGCAGATTTAGATACCCATTTGGTCTTTATACAACATACTCCAGAATTAAGGTAGGTTACTTTGTACGGAACCTTTCAAAAAATGACTTTTCTTCTGCCAATTAGACCAAAAATGTAAGGAAATCTGACCTAGGGCATCACCAAAACACTTGGAAACCAAAACCCTGGAACCCGCAATATTGGAATAAGTAAATACACACAAAAATACTCCATATAATGAGATTTTAGATTTTTCCACCATGGGAATGGTGAGAAATTACATTTTTTGCCATTCAAGCCCACAAACCCTTGGTTAACATGTAGTTTTTAGTAAAAATTCCATAACTTTCTCAAAACGTAATAAATATTGATGAAACCAATGCCAAATGAAATAATATTCAAATCAATATCAAACCCAATTGGTTTCACATTATTATCAGGCCATACAAGGTCGTACTAGCCTCGGGAACAGCAAAAAAATAGTCAAAATTTAGAAAAAAAAATTGAGTTTTCTTGCATTATTTGATCTCCAAATGTCTTCCCACACTTGCCTCAAAGTTTGTGAGGAATATTTAAACATATAAAACTGAATACCAACTGTTCCAACTAACTTTATAACTATTTGACTGTTGGGCTTCCACTTTTTTTTTGCATTTTTGCAATTTTGCACCAACATGACAACTTTATCAAGATTTTACAATATAAGCAAGATTGTCCCCAAATGACTCTAATTACATTTCAAATGGTCTATTATGAACTTGTTTCACCAAGTAAGACTCTAAACACCCAAAAATATGACATCAGACCTTATTTAAAAAAATTGACATGGTTCCCCTATACCATACACCCGGACTGAAAAAGACCTCAAGTCCCTTTGAGGACTATGCTGCAACCAAAATTATGCTTGATGACATCATTTCTTTGATCTCCAAATGTTGCCTTCATCTAGTGTACCCTTCCAATGAACTAGGTACTAAAAACATGCACTATCTCTTGCCCTTTTGAATGTTTTGGCATCCAAGTTTTGCTCCAACTACAGAGATCTGTCTGATGGATGATCCTTGGCTACTTTCTCACTTGAAAACATCATTGAACCTGCATCAATATTCTCCTTCATCTTGAATCTAGGTTTACCCTTCCTTAAGGCTGCAATCACAAGAAGAAAATAGTGCATTCCATCCTCCTTCCCATTAAATGCATGCTTAAACTTATCAACCTTCCTTAGCAAATCATCCTTAAGATTTTCACCTTTGTTTCCCATTTTTTTTATCTGATATTTTGCCCCTATGACTGCTACTTTATTAGGTTCACTAACCTTTGATGTGACAAAAATTAAATGACCATTATCCTCTTTGGAAAACAATGAAGAAAACACCATTTCAACATACCTTTGAAGCCAACCTTGATCCTCCAAAATCAATTCATCCTTGACCTTTTCTATATCAGATTTTGTCACCAACTCAATGTCATTTCCTTCCAAGTTCATTTTACTCTTCAAGTTTGTTGTCTTGGTACCTTCAAATTCTAGAATGGATGCAACCTCCATGCATTCTTCTTGTTTTACCATCATCACCTTAGCTTTCTTGGTTTGTTCACCATCTTACTTCATCAACAAAGATTCTATTGTCTTCACATCTAGTTTTAATGCTCCCACTTGTCTTCTTCTCTGAATAATCTTTTGAATAGGCCATGAGATCTTCTTGACTGATAGATGCCAACTTGACTCTTGGTTTGTTAATTGCTGCAACTCAACCTTCCATCTCTCTTCCATCCTTTCTCTCATGTCTTTTAGTTGTTCCATAGCCTGCCTCAGCTCTTTTATCTCTTGGTCAATTTCCATCTGTTTTGCCTTTTCTTTTTCCTTCTTCATCTCTTTTTCCTCTTTTTTTCTTTCTTGTTTCTTCTTTTGTGAACCCTCAGCCTGCAAGTATCTCCTCAACACATCCATTCTTCTCTTTATTCAAGCAAGTCTCTTTCACCTTGCTTCTCCTTGTCTTTGTGACACCTCACCTAGGTTTCCTCTTTTCTTCACTACCTAGTCTCTTGGCATCCAGGTTCTTTCTTCAACCTGCAAAAAGACAACACACACACACACACAACTTTCCTTTCCTAGAGTCTTCTAGATCTGATACCAATTTGATGCAGAGTAGGGGTGGCGGGCCTCAAACTAACTCAAACAAATCAAACTTTCCAACTTAGAACCCTAATTTGGTGGGTTTCTCTCACAAACTTTTCATCTTCCCCTAGTAGTACAACAAACAAGATTTTTGTGGCATATCTTGTAGGAAACAACTCAAACCTTCATTCCAAAAATTGTTTTAGATACCCTTTTGGGAGTTCTTGAACGTATCCAAAACTTATGTATGGTTGTTTTGTAACACAGGGCTCAAACTTAGTCTGTCCTTCCTTGAAGTCTAGAAACATGGGAGCAAAAAATTGAGTGTTTTGGCCATAACTTTCAGTGTAGGCATGATCTCTAGATTGTAAAGGAAGATTTAGATACCTATTTGGGCTTTATACAACATAATCTAGAATTAAGGTAGGTTACTTTGTATGGAACCTTTCAAAAAATGATTTTTCTTCTGCCAATTGGACCAAAAACATAAGGAAATCTGGCCTAGGGCATCACCAAAACACATGGAAACCAAAACCCTGGAACCTACAATCTTGGAATAATTAAACACACACAAAAATACTCCATATAACAAGATTTTATATTTTTCCACCGTGGGAATGGTGAGAAATTACATTTTTTTGCCATTTAAGCCCACAAACCCTAGGTTAACAGGGAGTTTTTAGAAAAATTCCATAACTTTCTCAAAACGTGATAAAAATTAATGAAACCAACTCCAAATGAAATAAGATTCAGATAATTATCAAACCCAATTGGTTACATGTCATTATCAGGCCATACAAGGTTGTACTAGCCTCAGGAACAACGAAAAAATAGTCAAAATTCAGAAAAAACTAAGTTTTCTTGCATTATTTGATCTCCAAACGTCTTCCCACACTTGCCTCAAAGTTTGTGAGGAATATTTAAACATATACAACTGAATACCAACTGTTCCAACTAACTTTATAACTATTTGACCGTTGGGCTTCCACTTGTTTTTGCATTTTTGTAATTTTGCACCAACATGACAACTTTATCAAGATTTTACAATATAATCAAGATTGTCCCCAAATGACTCTAATTACATTTCAAATGGTCTATTATGACCTTATTTCACCAAGTAAGACTCTAAACACCCAAAAATATGGCATTAGACCTTATTTACAAAAATTGATATGGTGCCCCTGCACCATTATATATGTCGGTGTTGACATATTTTCAATGTTATTCACATGGCTAGCCGTATGCATAATGTTATGATCCACTATGTGGACTAATCTACAGAGCATGTCAACACCTTTTTTTCCTTCTTGTAACAATTCTCTTATACCTTCAACAATAGGAACCACTTCTTGAGCTAGATGTGCTTGTTCTACAATTTGTTGAAATTCAGCTAATTGTTTGTCCAACTTCTTAAGATTTTCGTCAGGCACATGTATATCTATGTTACCCATATCTTTGAAAGGAGGAATTATTGGTCCTTCTGAGTTATCATTTATGATATCATGCAGAGTGTTGATTCACCTTTCATAAAGTAGTTGTGTAATGGATTTTTTGATCTTTGCACACCGCTGATATCAATAGCATTAGAACCCAGTAGTCTCCAACTTCTCCTTACAAAGATGTTTATAGTGGGGTAGTAGGTTGTACAACTCATGCAAATTCCTGTAACACTTAATGCACTAACCAATAGTATAATCAATAAGATTATGTAGTTATGTTTGTTGAAATACACAATGTGTAATTGCAAAATTTGAAATTTTAATGTAAGAATGCCAATTGATGCAACACTACAACTCAAAATCAGATTTGAATGAGTGTTTATGATGGAAGAAAAATCTTAAATAAGATTTTGACTACCATCTTTTGCAAAAAAAACTAGGTTATGCAAAAAATGTGAGTTTTCAACAAAACCCTAATAAATGAGATATGCAAATGCAAGATGTGACACCATGAAATGATTAATTGCTGTAATATAACTTAGATCTAATGTATAAATAAGATTTTCAAATGATTTCAATGATATGCAATGAAATAATGCAAAACTATGCCTTTATGCAAGCCTAGAATGCTTATTTTTTTCACTTTTTTCAAATGTATGCAAGATTTTTCAATGAAGAATGATAAATATGATATGAATCAGTGCAAGATTTGATTTCAACACTCAACAAGATGCAAATGCTTGATACTACGGGTTCACCCAAATGTTAAATAGACAAAAGGGGTTGAATGCATGCATGTGTACAAACAAAATCAAAACCCTCTTCCACAATAACATTCAAGGAGAAGATTGAGCTAAATCACAACCAAGAAGAAGGTGGACTCATCTACAGATCTTGTATTCCTATTTTCTATGGAAATATGTGTTTTAACCAAGCCTTTTATCAAACCCTAGGTTAAGTATGAGTAAAACCCTAGTTATGAGATAATCAACTTGTAATAGATGAATGACAACAGTAATCCAGGATATGAAAGTGCAGAGATTATCAGAACATATTTACCAAAAGTTGGAAAGTCAGAGGACAAATTCAGTAACCGCCCAAGTCCAGAAGTGAGAATCTCTCAAAAGTAAGAACTGGGATGATGTTGTAAATGATCCCCACAAGCTAGATCCAGAGACTGAAATCCCAAAAGACTAGGGCACCAACCGCCCAAGTCTTTTCAGAGGAATATTTTGGAACTTTTGCTGGATCCTGAAACCTTGATTCCTGCACTACCTTCCTCCTACTTTACTTTCCTCAAAACCTGTACCTGTAACTTGCACATAAGATGACAAGAGAGGGGTTTGGGGGTTGTGGTGTTTAGGGATTTGCCTCAGTCAAATCTTATGTTAGCATTCAAGCTTTCCCAACACCATTGTTAGAGAGAGAGCGTGTCCTTGCATGATAGAGGCTAAAGATAATCCAAATGATGATGAAATGATTCAAACAAAGATGATGTCACCTTGGAGGTGAAGTCCTTAGGAGGACGAAGATTCTTCAACTCATAAGGATGTTGATGATGATTCCAAATCTACAACAAACATGTACAACACAAACACAAATCTACAATAATAACACAATGAATGCCTTGAATGCTCTTTTGCTCAATATCATAACCTTGCTACCATCAACTTCCCATAAAATGAATTCAAACACTCACTTATATATGCTTTCCCACTAACATTCGCTAAATTAAATCACAAAAGCCGACAAAGAGGAACATTTTTAAAGGTCATAAGCCGATATAACATTAATTCACCCTGACCAATCAGGGAGGACTTGGGCGGTTGGCGCCTAAGTCTAGGGGCCCAATTTGAGTCTGAAATAAGATAAATGAAGGGCCCAAGGTCCCAAATTCATATGGGTGTCGGGCTACTTTCTTCAGGATGATCAATTATAATGCATAATGTGATAAATAGGACCTAGGAGCTAAACTAGGAGGTAAAAAGACATGTGTCCACTTTTTACTCCATAAGAGTTGGCATAAGTTGACGAGATACAAACTTCAACACACAACAAAATGCAAACTGATTTCACTGATTGTTACAAAGGCTTTCAAATTTATCAACGTTCTAATTCATCGTTGGCAACATCGCCATTATTTTGGCATAAGTTGACGGGCTACCAACTTCAACACATAATAAAATGCAAAGTGATTTCACTAACTATTACCAAGTCTTTCAAATTTATCAACCTTCTAATTCATCCCCAAAAACGGAACCAATCTATTGGGTCCCAAAACTGTTGGTGTTCAAACATGGTTATTACCTATTCGGTTTACCCTTTGTAGTGTGAACTAGGCACATTATCTAACTAGTCATTAATTAGTCCTATTCACACATGTTCACATGTTAAGTTTACTTAGGATAAGTCCAGATAATTCTAGGTTATGTCATCCTATACTACACATGTGATCTTATCAACTAGTTGGCATCTTATCTTCTAGTCGTCTCATGTCATAGGATTAAGACACTTGTCATATGACTACTTCATCCTACATCTCATCCTTTCCTTTATAAGCAAGGCATATCATGTACATTGTAATAACAATGTTTTGCATTCATTGATAGAATAGAGTTATTCTCTCATTTGACCTCTCTTGTGCTTTCATGAAGTCCTAGATCTTGGGTGGCTATTGTGGATCTTGATAGTTGAGTATGCTCTTCTCTTGCATCGAATGATGACCTAGAGAATCATAAAAACATGATAGAAAAACTAGATTTAGAGGGTTTCCTTCTTGTGGCCTTGTATTGCAGGTTTGTTTGGAGCATGTTGGTCTAAATCTAAGCACACCATTATGTTCAGGGTGTTCGAGATAGTCGGTTTAGCCTTTTGATTTGTACAAATCGGACATTGGAGGCCAGATCTACAAGGTTTCCAATTTGGGGAGTGGTTGCTTGATCTAGGAGGTAGCTACAATGTTTGAGTAGTTTGGGTCAAAACAAAGCTTGCCATCGCGTCCAAAATGCCCAAAAACCTATAGATCAACTACAAAATTGTCAAAATCAAACACTATTGCCCGGGGCCATCAGGGAAAAAAATAGCCTTCTCGATCATACAGAATTGTCACAGAGAATCATGGCAAAATATTTTGTTGGCTTAGGAGGAATCGTACTTGGCATTAGTGAATCTTCTAGGGTGCTTTGCAGTATCTGTTGGGTATAACATTTTAGCACACTGGTTAAAAGTAATATTTTATGGTATTATTTGTTATTATGCAAAATTTTGTGGTCTACAGCTTTGTACTTGCACACACAGTTACCACAAGGCACCCGCACCCTTCTCCGCACGCCACATGGCAAGGTCTGGTAATATGGGTGTTTTAACCCTGCCATCGGTGGCTTCCAAATTCACGTGATCGGTGATAAAATCACTACCCGACGTTTAAAACATGTCGGTGGCCATTCAACAAACTGTCCAAGGTAGAGAAAACCACCTGGTGACCCCTCAAAACATACCAGCAACCTAAAAGAAGTGTCACAAAGAATAACAACGCTTTCAGAAAATTAGCAGGTGGTTTCAGACTATTCCGGCAGAATCTAGGGATATACCGGTGAAAAACTTTGCGACAGCTGACGTCAACAATCTGGTGTTGACATCATCTTTACGGTAGCTGACATCACTTTTTTGGCATTCATACAGAATATTATGGCAGTCAAAGAATATTCCAATTGCTGATGTTAGCATTCCAACTACTGACATCATCCAAGCAAACCCCTCTATTGACGTCAACATTTCATCCAGTGACATCATCAAACCGGTGAATCTCTAGAATATTTTAAGGAATCTTCAAGATCTCAATCGTAGATTTTGTTGATGTTAGCAATTTGACTGTTGAAATCATCAGGCCATTGGCCCAATTTGCCCCCCCTCCAATGTAGTTTTGATTTTTACAGTCAAACTTCAGAGGCTCATATCTTGCTCATTTTTACTCCTTTTTTCGAGCATTATTTATTTGGGATAGAATTTCACAGGCTTCACAATGGTGTAATTAGATTTTGGTTTTGGTGCCTGGTTTTTCTAGAAATTACATTTTTTCATCATTATTTCTGAGCAATTCCCATTTTGTAGAACTTCAAAGGCTTCGTTCAGGCTCATACAGTAACATAATTTTTTGATTACTTTCCAGATCTACAATCAATTTGATCTAGTTTTTCTTAGAAATTGTATTTTTGATTTTAGTCTAATTTTGGCTTTTGCATTGTACCAAAATCAAATACCACTTTGTTGTTTTGGCTTCTGGCAATTGTAATTGCACTAAGTATAAAGTTTCGTGATCATATCTTGCTGGGGGGTTACTCTTGATTGAGTGAATTTGGGGGGTTCTCATGTGATCTTTTATTTTTGCTGGTTGTAATCATGGCTCCTAATCTTTGGAAAGTCAAATGTGATTATTGTGGGAGAAAAAGGCATCTCATAGATGAATGCATGATAAAACGAATTGATGATTTGACAAACATGTATAAGATTCATCAGTTAGAATAGTTGTGCATTGCCAATAGCATCAGTTTTCCAGATTCTTCTACTCCAACATCTACAAATACAATTGATGTTCACACTCAGACACCTTGTGTGGACACATCATTCATGGATGACCAGTGTAGTCAAAATACGTGTATTGAGTTCTCATCTCCATGACTTGTTGCTACATTAGAGTTCAGAGATGATTATTTGAGAGCTTCTAGTGATTCTTTGCAGTAAGATCATTTCAGTCTTTTTGATCCACCTCATTGGCATTCCTATTTATTAGACATTGCTTCTTTGTTTGTGAAGTCTCACATTGATGATTTGGAGGACACATTTGAAGGGTTATCTCTCCTCTTTGATGATCATGATATCATCAACTCTTCAGTGTTTTCAGATGCAATTCACTATTCTTCCTCTCCTAGTATTCCTTCCTTGATTGGGTATTGCATTCCTGACTTGGAGAAGACATCTTTTTCTAGCATGAGGACACTAAAGTTGTATTCTGCGAGACACAATTTGATTTGGATTCATGTTTCATCCATACTATGGGAGTTGCTTATACATCCACCATTGAATTTGTTTCTTCTCAAGGGGAGAAATCTTGTTTGTAGGCAGTGGATTGTATTCTATCTTCAAGCATTTATTAGCACATGAGCTACTTCTTTGTAGGGGGATCTATCATCTCATTCTATCTCTCCTATGGGGGTAATTGACTGCATATTTGTGATTGAAGTAGTCCTTCGGGGGTCATGTTGAATCCTTCCCTCTTTCACTTCTTTCACTTTCATGTTTTCTCTCTTTTGGGGAGGAGTTTTGTCCCACTGGGTTTTCTCCTTTATTATACTTGTGAGATATTGTTTATACATGGGTACCTAACATGGCCTGGTAATCGGGACCCATCCATCTTGAATCTTTACATTTGTCTACTTCTCCCTAAGTTGCACTTAAGGGGGGTGTTGGTGTGAACATGGTTATTACCTATCCATTTTACCCTTTGTAGTGTGAACTAGGCACATTATCTAACTAGTCATTGGTTAGTCCTATTCACACATGTTCACATGTTAAGTTTACTTAGGATAAGTCTAGATAATTCAAAGTTGTCATGTGATCTTATCCTACACATGTGATCTTATTGACTAGTTGGCATCTTATCCTCTAGTAGTCTCATGTCATAGGATTAAGACACTTGTCATATGACTGCTTCATCCTACATCTCATCCTTGCTTTTATAAGCAAGGCATATCATGTACATTGTAATAACAATTTTTTGCATTCATTGATAAAATAGAATTATTTTCTCATTTTATCTCTCTTGTGCTTTCATGAAGTCCTAGATCTTGGGTGGCTACCTTCATAGCCAATGATGAGATTGTAGTAGTGTTCATTAATTCAACATCATTTAATTATCAATCCGGAGGTGTCTGGAGCGATCTGCGATAAGACTCTTAGTGTGGGGGATTTTGGAGTGAATTTGAATTGGTGGTTGGTGGACAAAGTATCATTTACTTATCTTACAGAAAGAAACACACATGCAAGGAATGGAAACTATCTATTTGCTTGAAAGGAAACACACATACTTAGAAAGAAACTATTTTAATTGCTTTGGAAATAAACACACTTGCTTGAAAGGAAACTAGTCTAATTACTGAAGAAATAAACACACTTTGCTTGAAGGGAAACTAGTTAAACTACCAAAAGGAAACTATCTTAAATCCTGAAACAAAACTTCAAGGTAATTGAATCCATTGTCAAATCATAGCAAAGACACACTCTGAATATATCGGTGTTGTTGAAATCACAATCCTATTTTTGGTATTTTCAGAATTTATAAAACAAACCTACATGTGACAACTAGCTAAACAGTTATACAGAAAAGAGAGAACATATCACAAAGTTAACATACACAGATAATTTCACTAAACATAAAGACAAAATAGAATTGCATAAAATACCGAGTGATCTCCTCCAGTTTGGGGAAGCGGGCCCTACTTTCCTAGCTGGAGACGATCCTCAGATCTTGAACAAACTTTTAGAAGAATTCCCCCTTCATTTGCATTAAATCAAAGTTTAGAAATGGACATGGACACAGAACTGGAAAAACAAAGAGTTTTCCTGTAACTAGAAATATAAATGGATTACAACTTGCTATCAAAATTTGGAACTAACCTAAAGAGACGACTTTCTCCTATTTATACAGTCGAGCTTTATTAAAAAGGAGATAACTATCAACAAACCTAACTACAGTGAACTGGAATTAAAGCCAGTTGCTTATTTATTACATTGATGATTCCACTGCGGGTTACTGAAGATCAAAGATTTGTATCGACTTGGTTGTTGGCAAACTTGAGTGATTTCTTGGAATAGTGTGGTGCTTGGTGATAGTGACTTCAGTTGGAACTGACGCCAATTAACTATTTTAGTTAGTCACTAAAATGGAGTGATGTGGAGATTTAGATCATAACAGTTGCTTTAATTGAGGCATGGGTCATATTTGTGTTGCTGGACCTTTTGAGTATCCTTAGGATCGGCCAGTAATAGTCATCAACTTGAGGGGAGGATGGCTCTATTGGAGGATAACGACATCTGGAGCCATCTAGAGTTCAGGCCATTCAAAGGAAAAGGGGCTCCGGAGGGATTTGAAGACCACTGGAAGTCTCACCACCATAATCCTCGTGCAAACACAAACCACTTATACCACAATTCATGAGATATGCACTTTGAAAATGTAATTTAAGTAAATAAGTTAAGAGATTGCATCAAAAGGAAATGAATACTAAACATGTGCATAATCCATCCAAGAGACAAATATAATTATAATAATATATATGTATATGCCATAATGTTTTATAAAAGTCTTTTGAAACAGGAAATATAAAGAAATAAATGAGTCATGGATTTGACTCATCATCTCTCCCAACTGAAACTATGCAATGTCCTCATGGCTTCCCTGCACCATCTGCTTCATCAAGTATATTATTTCCTTCAATAATAGTACTACAATTGTAGTTCTCATCCTCGTACTAAAACAATTTTCTGCCCTTTGGTTGGAATCCATCATTTTCCTGTAACCTGCTGAACTATTTGTTGAATTTGCCTTCTCTCATTGGACTTCCTGAAGGGTGACTGAGACCAGGAGTTGGAATCAGAATCAACGATGGCCTGAACCTCATTCCAATCTAGTTTTGTTGCCTCTGCTGAATTAGGGGTATCATTTTTCTTACTTTGTCAATCATCCACCTAATGTTTGTAGGGGACATAGGTTTCCTTCTCTTGAAAATATTATGCAAGTCCTCAAATCTGAATATGCTGCTTGAGACTACTACATTTGGAAGATAATCTGCAATTGCAAAGAAATCAGCAATACAAGAATTTAAATTTCTCACATATTGATCTGTGATGCCCTACCTGTAAGCATTTGCTTTGAAGATGTTGGTGAACCATGTAGTCTTGGGGAACTCATGTCTCATTAATAACCCTATGGATCCTACTGCAGCATTATATTCTTCCATCCTTTCCTCCCATAGCCTGTTATTTCTAAGAAGAGACAGATAGCTTCGGATCTAGAGTTCTCCCACATATAAATTAAGCATTGAAGTATTGACATGTCCCATAATGTGTCCATGTTGGAAGAACTCACACAATAGATTTTGTTGGTCCTTTGGATTTTGCAAATAACACTCAACAAAATATCTATCATTATCAAAGTCAAATGGAAGATTGCAATTGATCCTAAGTAATTTCCATCTCAAAAATTGTTCTCAGAGGAATAGAGCATACACACCTGATGGTGGGCGTTGAGCTAACAGGGTTTCCCCTATTTCACAAGATAAAACCAAGTTCTTCTCTACCACCACCTACTCTTCTCTAAGGGCCTCCAGATCTCTCTGAAGCTTTATGATCTCACCTCTAATCTATCTGTTATCCATTGTTAGCTGTAAATTTTTTGCATAGACATTCAATGATGCATGCGCAGGGGTCTGCTGAGTAGCCTTTTTCTGAAGTTGCATGATCTAAGTGTCTTTTTGGGCCATCATGGCCTTGTGATTATCTACCTCCTTAAAAACATAAATTTCTTTTTCTTTTTCTTCTCTCTCCATTGCAGCCTTTGCCTTCTGTTGCTCAAGTTCTTCTTCCTTGGCCCTTAATTGCTGAGCCATGGCATCTAATTGTGCCCTACATTACATTAGGTCAAACTCAACTTTTGATAAATCCAGGGCATTGCAAGTTGCCTGGGCTGTTGTATCCTCAAATCTTTCCATGGGCTCTTTCCCTTTTCTATGACTGGGTTGCAAGATATCCTCTTCCGATTCTTCAGGGGTGTCCTCTTCACCAACTTTCTCAGGAGTTTCACCACTGCCAGTCTCTTCAGTCCCCATGTCCTCAGGAGTTTCTTCTCTTTATTGTGTAGCAGGGGATGAATGTTCACCTGAGATGGCGGTATGGATTTGCTATGTTTCTTCTCTATCCTCCTCATCTGAAGAAATAACTAACAGATGGGGGTGGCGTATCTTGGCAGGGGTGGAACCTACTACTTTATTTGCTTGACTGGGTTGTTCCGTCCCCCTCTGGAGTCATCTGAACCAAACTTCAGAGGATTTGGAAGATACTGCAACAGGGTCTCCTGAAATAGAGACAGTAGAAGTGTGGTGTTTTGCCCTCTTCCTTCTAGGTTGCAAGGCAAGAAAGTCCTCCCACTTTTGTTGCCCATCTTCTTGTTGCAGGAAGTGGTGCTTCATGATCAAATGTATTAAGTCGGGGTGGCTAATCTGCCCTTCTTTGCTCTTTCTTTTTGTCATCATGTTAACTAGGTTTTCATGCAAGAAAGTAGGCAAATTTATCAAATATCTGGGGTCATTGGCCCCATGCCTCAGGTGGGTAATTAATCTCATTTCTGGCCCTAAAACAATGCCATACTAACCATCACATGTAAAGAATTTCATGATCCACAGGACAACAGTCTTCCATGGGTCCAGAAGACTGGTCCTCTCAATTCCTTTGGTTTCTCCTTTACTTACAACATATCGAGGGAAGGGCTCCAGAGCAACATGAAAATTTTGAACTAGCTCTTCATATGATGGTTTGCTTGAAAATAAATCAACACCTAATGCAAGTATGCCAGAAAGTTGACTAATTACAGTAGGGTTTATTTGTATCCTTACCCCTTTAACTGTGGTGAAGGTCATGTGGAAGTTTGTGATGAACTCATTGACCAATTTTGCTTCATACCTCTCAAACTTCTGCAGAAACTCCAACTAGCCAGCCTGCTGGAAAATTTGTGCACTGGCGTCGTCAAAAGTGACATTCTCTGGCTCAACTTTCCTTTTGTTACCCATCTACTTCGCTGATTTTGTATGAATTTGCAGAAAAATTTCACAATGGATCTTTGGTTTTGTTCTCTTTTGTTCTCTGGTTTTTTAGAATAGGAAGTAATGTGAATTTTGAGTTGTTGATGGCAGGTTTAAGCGAGGAAATAATCGCATGCAAGATGGACAGGTTGGTAGTTACTTTGCCCATCTTTTTAGCATTCATGGAATGTACTTCGAAGGTTCAAACTAGAGTGGTAGCGTGTGAAGTGGAAATTCACAGCCGCCACCTTAATTATTTTTCCATGCGCATCTGGAGTTGATGCCAACAACCATAGCTCTCACATCTTTTCAAATGCATTTCCCTTTTATGGTCATAATTATCGGTCATCATTATTTCTCAAGAAAGTACTTATTTCTTTTTATGGCATTTATTGAAAATGTTGTTATCATTATGACCAAGTACTTGCATCTTATTGCAAGGTACACAAGATCTGCGGGTGATCCTATTGTTGCCACTTGTCTGACTGCCATCAATCATGCAACTGCCTTGGTGCGTGTGAAGAATAAGGATTGCATGCAGGTCATTTGGGGAAACATGTGTTATATATACATATATTAAAATAATAATACAAGTTTCAAGGTAGGAATATACCTTTGTACAGTATGTATCCCTAAGATGGTTTCGCCTTAACTTTTATCGAATCACTTTTTGCGATGCAACATCACTTAGCGCCTAACGATACTTTGGAAAGTGAGCATCCATCAATATTTGTCTGGAGCCATCCATAGCCATCTGAAGCTATTGGTAGCTATTTGGAGATCTTCAAAAAAATTCAACACAAAGACCTGTAGAACTATAAAATGGAATTTTATTGAAGGAAATGGGGAATTCAAAGGAAAGACCACCAGTGCTGGTTTTCAATCTTCCCTCTAGACAAAGGTTCCATTTCTGGTTTTCAACTTTGCCCTATTTTTTTCATTTTTATGTTTTCTAATAGAAAAGGCCACCATTTCTAGTTTTCAACCTTTACTGCTTTATTTATTCTAGAGTCATCATTTAGAACATGAGTCCCATGGAAGAGAGATCCTCCAGGGTGAAATGCTCTATCTGAGACTAAATTTCTGCAGAGAACTCCTCTTTGGAAGCTGGTTTGTGATACAAATTCAACCTATGTCCATTTACCAGAAGAACTCTATGATCTCTATCAATGGGAACTAGCTAAACGACCCCATTGCTAAAGGTTTCTTGAATTTCATAGGGCCCCAACCATCTAGTGTGCAGTTTCCCTTTTAGATCTTGATACTTGGAATCATACAACAGGGCCCAATCTCCTTGTTTGAACTACTCACTGATAATGTGCTTATCGTGCCATTCTTTTCTTTGATGTTGAATTAACTCTATGTGTTGCAATGCTTCCATCCGCATCTCTTCCAATTTGTTTAGTTGCATCATCTTGTGTTGTTGTGCTTCAGTTAAGTCAATACCAACTTCAAGTGTTGTTCTCAATGTTTGCACCTCATATTCTATGGGCAACACTAGGTGTTTCCCATAGACTAATTCATATGGTGTGAAATTAGTGGTGGTCCTCCATGTGGTGTTGTAGGCCCAAAAAACTTCTGTCATTCTTTCAGCCCAATCTTTTCTCTTACCTGAAATGGTTTTTATGAGGATGTTCTCCAGTTCTCTATTCGTTACTTCTACTTGACCATTGCTTTGAGGATGATATTGAGATGACTTCTTGTGACAGATTTGATATCTTTCCAGGAATGCTTTGATCATAGTAGACATGGACTGTGGTCCTTGATTAGAAACAAGGACTCTAGGTGCTCCAAATCTTTACAAAATGTGCTTATACAGAAAATCTGCAACTTTTTCCTCCTTTGTTGCAAGTAGTGCCTTTGCTTCAATCCATTTCGTGGCATAGTCGGTGCAGACTAGAATATAGTGATTTCCTCTAGAAGGTGGATCTATCGGCCCCACAAAATATATTCCCCATTTTTCAAATGGTTCAAGAACCACTTGAGGATGGAGCAACATCTATGTGGTAGGAGTTGGACGTCCCATTCGCTAACATTGGTCATAGTGCCTGACATAATGTTGGATATCTTTGGTCATTGTTGGCCAAAATACCCTGCTCCCAGAATTTTACGTCTTGTCTGGAGGGCTAAAAAATGTCCACCAGAAGGTTCAAAATGACATGCTCAGATTATGTCATAAACTTCAATTTCATGCACACACCTTCACAATTCATGTTCATGACAATTTTTAAAATAGATACCATTTACCAATTTGTATCTAGAGCTATCTCGAACTAGTCGCCTAATTCCTTTCTGATTGAAATACGATGGGCATCTTCCTAAAACTAAATAGTTAGCTAAATCTACAAACCATGGCGATTCTATGGAAATGACAAAGAGATGTTCATCTGGAAATGTGTCATCCACTAGTTTGTTACTTCCCTGCACAGTCAATCTGGATAAAAAATCAACGACAACATTATCTTTTCCAGGTCTATCAACAATGGTTATGTCAAATTCTTGTAGAAATAACAACCACCTGATAATTCTACCACCTACCATAGCTTTATTCATCAGATACCTAATAGCTGCATGATAGGTATGTATAAAAACTTTGTAGCCTGTGATGTAGTGGTGGAACTTATTGATTGTATAAACTATTGCTAAGAATTCCTTTTCTGTAGTGGTATAGTTTTTCTCTACAGGGTTTAAGTTTTTTCTAACATAATAAATTGCATTCATCCCTCCAGATTCGTTAGCTTGTCCTAAGATTGCTCCAATAGCTTGATTAGAAGCATCAGTGTGAATATGGAATGGCTCCCTCCAATTCGGTCCTTTGATGACTGGTGATGTCATGAGGGTGCTTTTGATGGCTTCAAAGGATTCTTGACATTGTGGTGTCCAATTAAATTCAAAATCCTTTTTAAGCAAGGTAAACAAAGGATCAACTTTTCTACTAAAGTTTTCAATAAACATTCAATAATACCCAACATGTCCTAGAAAACTTCTCACTTCTGTTTGAGTTTGAGGAGGGGGAATTTGAACTATAATTTCAACCTTTTTGGGGTCCACTTTCATTCCCTCTTGTGAGATGTGGTGACCTAGGACTATCCCTTCAGTCATCATAAGAAGGCACTTCTCATGATTCAGGGATAACTGATGTTCTTTGCACCTTTCAAGCACTTTATTCAAACTATTCAAGGCTTCATCAAAAAAAATTTCCATGCACTGTGAAATCGTCCATATAAATCTCCACGCATGTATTGGCTAAATCAGCAAAAATTGCCAACACAACTTGTTGAAATGTGGTTGGTGCATTGCATAGTCTAAATGGTAGAACTCTGTAGGAAAATGTCCCCCATGGACACGTGAAGGTAGTCTTATCCTGATCTTCCAGAGCCACCTGGATCTAGTTGTAGCCATTGAATCCATCTAGAAAGGAGTAGCGACTACCAACCAGATTATCCAGCACCTGGTCAATGAAGGGAAGTGGGAAATAGTCTTTTTTAGTGGCTTTGTTCAATTCTCTATAGTCAATGCAGACTCGCCACTTGCCATTTTTCTTTGGTACTATAACCAATGGCGATACCCACTGACTGTCAGAAATGGGGTAGATGAATCCTAATTGTAACAGTTTCTCTATTGCTTCCTTCACTATGTCCCTCAAGGCTGGATTAATTCTCCTATATGGTTGTCTAACAGGACGAACATCTTCAGTGTAGATATGATGTGTACATACACTGGGGTGGATTCGTCTCATGTCTTTGTATTCCCATGTGAAATCCTGGGTATGATTTTGTAACAGTTTTGTCAATCGAATTTCTTCTGCTTCTGTTAACCAACTATTGATAGAGAGTTGTTTGTTGGTTTGGACAGTGATCTTCTTTGTTCCATTATGAATAGAAAGGTCTTTGTAAGGACTTAACAAAGTATTTAACGAACAAAGGTGAGGTACAATCTGGTCTTTGTAAGATTTATGAGGACTAGAGTAAAAATAAACACAGTGTTACTTTCCATAAATGCAATGTTCACAAAATTTGAACTCAAGGTTACAATCATCAAGCCCTTCAACCAAGTTTTTGTTTTTCAAAGCTTTTAAGCCTTTTTCCCCTATGTGGCTAAGCCTATGATGCCACAACATGGTTTCTCTACTAGGAGTTTCACCTCCAAGGAATTCACACCCAAAGGAATGTCCTCCTTCCCTACATGAGCGGCTTTGTTTGAATTTATAGAGACAATGTTACAACGAATAGCATATGCATCCAGCTTAAACAAAGTGCCTATGCATGCACCCTTGGCTAGCACCATTGAGCCTCTAGTCATTTTACAGCCACCATTTGAGAAAGAAATTTGCACTCCAACATCATTCATCTTACAAAAAGCAAATTTTGAGCCAAACCTGGTATATGCATTACATCATTAATTCCTTTTATTCTTCCACTAGGAAATTTAATTCTAACTCTTCCATGGCCAACAATGTCTAGGTGAGAATCATCACCCAGATACACCCTTCCACCTTTGTATTCTTCATACTTACAGAACCAATCTCTATGAGAGGTCATGTGAAAAGACGCACCTAAATCAATCAGCCAAACATCATCCGATGCCTGAGTTGCCAAGGTTGCAATGAAGGCATCTACTTCACTCTGAGAAGAATCATTATCAGAAGAATTACTCTTCTTCTTCTCCTTTTTCTCCTCTTTACAATCTTTCTGGATATGTCCAGTCTACCCACAGTTCCAACATTTCACCTTGGACTTTTTTCTAGGAGACTTTGATCTCCCCTCTGACTTGGATCTAGACTTCTTGTCTTTCTTCTTACCTTTCTCCTTTGATTTGCCTCGAACAACAAGGGCTTCCTTAGCCATCTCAGAAGACTTTCTTTGCATTTTCTTTAACATCAGCGAAGCAACCTCTTCTTCCATCTTAAAGGTGGTTGTTGTACTCCCAATAGCCATTACCAGGTGATCCCATGTGTCAAGCAATGAACATAATAGGAGCATGCAACGATCCTCGTCTTCAATTTTCACACCCACAGACGTCAACTAAGCAATGATCATGTTAAATGCATTCAAATGATTTACAATAGATGCTCCTTCCTCCATCTTCAAAGATTACAACTTCTTCCTCAGGAATAACTTATTCACCATAGATTTCCCTTGATAAATGTCACCAAGCTTCTTCCACAAATGTTTCGTTGTCTTCTCTTCATGGACATTCAAGACAACTAAATCAGTGAAGCATAGTCTGATTAGACCCTTGGCTTTCCAGTCCATTGCATCCCAATCATCTTGCGAGGTTTTTTTTGGTTTGGTTGAGGACACTACAGTCCATAGCTCTCGATCCACGAGCAAATCTTCCATTTTGAGTTTCCACAACTCAAAATTGTCACCGTTGAACTTCTCAATCTCTATTCTTCTGGATGTGCTTGCCATCTCAAATCTGTAATCAAATTTCAAATTGATTTCTCTGCAAAAATCCCACTCAACAAAATTAGCACAAAAAACCTGACTCACCCACAAGGATAACACAACCGGCCAGGCTCTGATACCACTTGTTAGGAAAGCTAAGTGCGGAAATGCCTTCCTAATGCCAATTTTTAGAAGAGAAATGTAGATAGTACATTAAACTTCCAATTATAGTCCATTAAAGATGCACATTAATAAGAAAACAAAGTAGACAATTAAGAAACATACACAGATCAACACCAGATTTATGTGGGAAAACCCTTATGGGAGAAAAACCCACACACTAAGAAAAATCACTTTGTATTATAGTAAATAATGTTTACATACAAAGTTACAGACTTATGCTTCCAGATGTTAATCCACACAGCTTCAACTTTAACAGCATTACAATTCCCCTATTCGACCTCTTCAACCAATTGAACAAAATCGATTGCTCACACAGTTACAATGCATACTTCTTCACAGTATTCACATTACAAACCATTCCAACCGTTTTACATTCCATACAAATACCAAAAACCAATCGATACAATTTCTATAGGAAATGGTCAAGAAATCATTTTAACTATCAGAGACACATCGAAGCCATTGAAGAGACTTCATTCAAGCTCTCCTCGAATTCTCAAAGTCTCATTGATGTCCATATTGTTCGCCAACACTTAGCATCCAAGCTTTAATCACGGTTCTCATTGCCCAGGTGGCATCCACATTTACTACATTGGGCTATCGAGGAGACTCAAGGCAGAGTCCTGCCGATGGCACAAGGTTAGACCGATGGAAAGCTAACCTTTGTGTCAGCTGTTGAAGGAACAACTTACAAACTCCCACTGAAACAACATTGTTACACCGATATTGCCAAATCACCTCAAGTCAAACATCCTCCGTTGACATCATCCAATCGCTCTCTAGCTTAGCACCAGTCAGGTCCCACCAAGACACCTATAGTTTAATATATCACCATATCAAAGAGACAACATATCACCTCCTACCGATATAGAGATGTCACTTCGATGAAGGTCATAACCTTCGATGTGGTCCCCACTGCCATGTCATTGCCAACACCTTCAACGGTACTGGCTCATCAAAGGGACAGGTTCCAAAGTCCCACCGATGATGCAATGTCTCTTCGATGAAGAGTTAACACCAACATAGAGAGCTTATCAGACCATCGAGAGGACTATGAACAAGGTCCCATCGAAAAAGAACAATTAGGCTGATAAAGGAATAAACCCATAACACCACCAATGGAATATCAAGCATGTAATTTGAGGCACATTTTCCAACATGCTCCCACTTGATGAAGAACTTATTGGCTTCTTCCAATGCTTGAAGTTACTGAATGTCATAGGCCCTAAGGCCCATCAAACTAGAACACCATCTGTACTTATCTGTGCTCACTGGCTTCGTCAATGCATCAGCAACATTTTCCAGAGTATCCACTTTTTTCCAGATTAACCTTTCCATCCTCCACCATATCACAAATGAAATGATACTAAACATCGATATGCTTCATCCTGGCATGAAAAGTGGGATTTTTTGCCAAACAAATGGCACTTTGACTATCACAGTATATAGTAATTTTCCCTACATTAAACCCAATATCAGAACACAAACATCTAAGCCAAATGGCTTCCTTACAGGCATGAGTTGCTATCATGTACTCAACCTCGGTAGTGGATAAAGTGACTACAATCTGCCGCTTGCTCATCCAACTAACTGCACCACAAAACAAAGTGAATACATATCCACTAGTGGATCTTCTACTGCCAATGTCCCCTGCCCAATCAGAATCCACATATCCATGAATGCTTATTAAACTTTTAGATCCAGCAGAGTTACCATGATAACACAAGGCGTACTCAGCAGTACCCTTTAAATATCTAAAAACTCTTTTCACAGCATCCCAATGCGGCCTTCCTAGATTTGCCATAAATCGACTAAGTACTCCCATTGCTTGGGCAATGTCTAGTCTTGTACAGACCATTGCATACATTAAAATGCCAACTGCACTCGCATAAGGCACCCTGGTCATGTCCTCCATCTCAATAGGAGATTTTGGACAATCTTCAACAGATAGATTTGTTCCCTGCAACACTGGAACAACTAGCTGCTTGCAATCTGTCATATTAAACCTCTCAAGGATAGTATTAATATACTTTCTCTGGTTGAGTCAAAGTTCTCTATTTGTCCCATCCCTTCTGATTTCCATCCCCAGAATATACCTAGCTGCACCTAAATCTTTCATTTCAAATTGTGCTGACAGCTGAGATTTTAATTCAGAAATCATACCCTTACCATTCCCAATGAATAACATGTCATCCACATACAGGGCAATATTAAGTAAACGACCATTTTTAGTTTTATAGTACACATAATGATCTGATTTTGATCTCACAAATCCCAATGACAACACAAACATGTCAAACTTTTGGTACCACATTCTAGGCGATTGTTTTAAACCATATAGAGATTTCTTTAACTTGCAAACTAGAGTTTCTTTACCTTTTTCAATGAAGTGCTTAGGCTGGGACATATAAATTTCTTCTTTCAAATCTCCATGAAGAAATGTTGTCTTCACATCCATCTGCTCAATCTCCAAGTCATACGTTGCTGCAAGAAATAATAGAAATCTGATAGATGTCAGCTTAGCTACAGGAGAAAATATTTCTCCATAATCAATTCCCTCTGCTTGGGAATAACCTTTCGTGACCAACCTATCTTTATAATTTTCAACACTACCATCTAGACCAATTTTCTTTTTAAATACCCATTTACAACCAGCAGGCTTTCGACCTTCAGGGAAAAGGTACCAAATCCCAGGTTTCATTTTTTTCAATGATGTCATTTCTTCATTCATGGCTTCCAACCAGGAATCTAAATCAGACATATTAATAGCCTCTTTCATAGTCCTAGGCTCATCAGTGTTAGTAATCAAAGCATAGGCACAACTTGAATCCAACATAGAATATCCAAACCTTTCAGTTTGCCGCTTCTCATGTGTAGACCTCCTCACAGGCTGAGGCTGAGGTTGTGGTTCTTCTTCTTGTTTAGAACTTTCAGAGCTACTAGAGCTCTCCTCACTTTCAGGTGCACTAGGAATTCATAGTTCTTCCTTCTCTGGAGTAAGAGGGATTTCAACTACAACCTTTTTCTTATCTTCTTTCATCTCTGACTGCAGATCCATGTAGAAAATTTTAGCTCATGAAAGATTACACTTCTGTTGTACAATACCTTCTCAGTAACAGGATTCCAAATCTTGTATCCTTTTACACCAATGCCATAGCCAATAAAGATACATTTTATAGCCTTGTTTTCCAATTTAGATATTTTCTCATTTGGCACATATGCATATGCCTCACAGCCAAAGACTATAATGTGTCTTAAAAAGGGCTTCTTACTAGACCATGCTTCCAAAGATTTTTTGTCAACAAGTGCCAAAGAAGGTGAACAATTAACCAAGTAACATGTTGTAGCCACAGCCTCAACCCAGAACTTCTGCTCCAGGCCAGTGCTGCTCAGCATACTTCTCGCCCTTTCCATCAGCATCATGTTCAACCTTTCAGCAACTCCATTCTATTATGGAGTGTAAGGTGTAGTTTTATGCCTTTTAATCCCACAGTCTTTGCAATACCTTTTGAAATCTGCAGAACACAATTCACTGCCATTATCCATCCTCAAGCATTTAATTTTTCTACCAAGGTTTTAAACTCCTTAAACTGACTGAACACTTCTGATTTACTTTTTAGAAAATATACAAATGCCCTTCTTGAAAAATTATCTATAAATGAAACATAATATTTAGATTTTGATAACGAAGGAATATATACTGGACCAAATACATCAGAGTGAACATAATCCAGTATGCCAGAAGATTTATGAGGACTAGAGTAAAAAGAAACACGGCGTTGCTTTCCATAAATGCAATGTTCACAAAATTCAAACTCAAGGTTACAATCATCAAGCCCTTCAACCAGGTTTTTGTTTTTCAAAGCTTTTAAGCCTTTTTCCCCTATGTGGCTGAGCCTATGATACCACAACATGGTTTTCTCTACTGGGAGTTTCACCTCCAAGGAATTCACACCCAAAGGAACGTCCTTCAACTTCCCTACATGAGCGGCTTTGTCTAAATTTATAGAAACATTGTTGCAGCAAACAACATATGCATCCAACTTGAACAGAGTGCCTATGTGTGCACCCTTGGCCAGCACCATTGAGCCTCTAGTCATTTACAGCCACCATTCGAGAAAGAAGCTTGCATGCCAACATCATTCAACTTACTACCAGAAAGTAAATTTCAAGCCAGACTTGGTATATGCATTACATCATTGATTCATTTTATTCTTCTATTAGGAAACTTAATTCTGACTCTTCCATGGCCAACAATTTCTAGGTGAGAGTCATCACCTAGATACACCCTTCCACCTTTGTATTCTTCATACTTAGAGAACCAATCTCCATGAGAGGTCATGTGAAAAGATGCACCTGAATCAATCAGCCAAACATCATCTGATGCCTGAGTCGCCAAGGCTGCAATGAAGGCATCCACTTCACTTTGAGAAGAATCATTATCAGAAGAATTACTCTTCTTCTTCTTCTTTTTATCCTCTTTGCAATCTTTCTGGATATGTCAAGTCTACCCACAGTTCCAACATTTCACCTTGGACTTTTTGCTAGGAGACTTTGATCTCCCCTCTAACTTGGATCTAGACTTCTTGTCTTTCTTCTTACCTTTCTCCTTCGATCTGTCTCGAACAACAAGGGCTTCCTTGGCCATCTCAGAAGACTTTCTTTACATTTCCTCTGACAGTAGCGAAGCAACCACTTCTTCCATCTTGAAGGTGGTTGTTGTACTCCTAATAGCCATTGCCAAGTGATCCCATGTGTCAAGCAACGAACACAACAGGAGCATGCAATGATCCTCGTCTTCAATTTTCACGCCCACAGATGTCAACTAAGCAATTATCATGTTAAATGCATTCAAATGATCTGCAATAGATGCTCCTTCCTCCATCTTCATAGAGTACAACTTCTTCCTCAGGAATAACTTATTTACTAGAGATTTCCCTTGATAAATATCATCAAGCTTCTTCCACAGAAGTTTTGTTGTCTTCTCTTCATGGACATTCAAGAAAACTATATCAGCCAAGCATAGTCTGATCAGACCCTTGGCTTTCTAGTCTATTGCATCCCAATCATCTTGCAAGTTTGTTGTTGGTTTGGTTGAGGACACTACAGTCCATAATTCTCGATCCATGAGCAAATCTTCCATTTTGAGTTTCCACAACTCAAAATTGCCACCGTTGAACTTCTCAATCTCTATTCTTCCGGATGTGCTTCCCATCTCAAATCTGTAATCAAATTTCAAATCAATTTCTCTGCAAAACACAGAAATCAGCACAAAAAACCCAACTCACCCACAAGGATAACACAACTGGCCAAGCTCTGATACCACTTGTTAGTAAAGCTAAGTGCGAAACGCCTTCCCAATGCCAAATTTTAGAAGAGAAATTCATATAGTACATTAAACTTATAATTATTGTCCATTAAAGATGTACATTAATGAGAAAACAAAGTAGATAATTAAGAAACATACACAGATCAACATCTTATTATGTGGGAAAACCCTTACGGGAGAAAAAACCACACACCAAGCAAAATCACTTTGTATTATAGTAAATAATGTTTACATACAAAGTTACAAACTTATGCTTCTAAATGTTAACCCACACAGCTTCAACTTCAGCAGCATTACAATTCCCCTGTTCAACCTCTTCAACTAATTGAACAAAATTGATTGATCACACAGTTACAATGCATATTTCTTTACAATATTCGCATTACAGACCATTCCAACTATTTTACATTCCATACATATACCAGAAACCAATCGATATAGTTTATGTAGGAAACGGTCAAGAAATTGTTTTAACTGTTGGAGACACATTGAAGCCATCGAAGAGACTTCATTCAAGCTCTCCCCAAATTCTCAAAGTCTCGTCGATGTCCACATTGTTCACCAACACTTCACATCCAAGCTTTGACCACAGTTCTCATTGCCTAGGTGGCATCCACATATACTGCATCAGGCTATCAAGGAGACTCAAGATAGAGTCCTACTGATGGCACAAGGTTAGACTGATGGAGAGATAACATTTGTGTCGACTGTCGAAGGGAAAACTTAGAAACTCCCACCGAAACAACATTGTTACACTGATATTGCCAAATCACCTCAAGTCAAACATCCTCCGTCGACTTCATCCAATCACTCTCCAGCTTAGCACTGGTCGGGTCCCACCAAGACACTTGCAATTCAATATATCGCCATATCGAAGAGACAACATATCACCTCCTACCAATACAGAGATTTCACTTCGATGAAGGTCATAACCTTCCATGTGGTTGTTGATTGGTTTGTGATGTCAGTCACAACCAAGCACACAAAACAAAAGTCACACAACAACCCTTGTTTATCCTGAAAGATACGATGAATTCTAAGAATTCATGATCCCAAGTCCCCGTCAATTAGTTCATAATCTGCTGATGTTACTCTGTGGTTGATGTGTATTGTTGTTTTCCATTTTGGGGCCTTACGTAGATTAGTAGATTATGTTCCTGCAACAATGCCATACAGGGAGGTTAGTCTACACAACATATATCTCCAAATGATGTGTCTAAGTTGATATTTGCATGAGTTCTACCCTTATTTGTGATTCTCTGCATGATATTTTCAACAGTACATGCATCTAGCTTAAAATACGCTAATGATATTCAGTTATCTACAAGATGTCAACATATTTCTCTGTTCTGCTTCTAATTTATCATGATTGTGCAGTTATGAAAGTGATTTCAATGAAATTAAAATGAGAAAAAGGGTTAGAGAGTGAGATTCCTAAAATTACTTGACTAAGATCATTGATCCACATACATGTTCCCATACAGCAATGGAGAGAAGAAAACTAAAATCATACTTCACCAGGACAATCCACAAATCCACATGATTCAGTGCAAATCTTCAGGGGAAAAGTTGACAACAACATGCAATGAAATGAAAGCACTTCTATAGAACACAGCATTCACCAGTACATATCCAGAAATCAACTTGAAGACTACTTAAGGTTTACAATCAGGGTATAGTCTGAAACTTCATCTCCATACAGTATGTTCATAAAATAGGTACATTTACAATGATCTGAGGAAGGGACCTTGATTATTTCAACAATCCAATCCTCACTAGTCTCAGTAATCCAATCTCTCCTAAAACTATTACAGGTCTAATTTTTTTTTGTATTATTGACCTCCTCCTTCCCTTTTTTTATAGTACAAGGGCTCAATATATATATCTCTAGTTTTTCCCCAATCTGGCGCCCAAAAACCCTAGGAGATCAACGGTCAGCATCTTGAAATGCAGCATCCAACGGTGAGAAATGAATCCCGCCAAGAATTCGAGCAGCATACTCAAACAAGGTGTTGCTCCTTCAATAATGTTTCCATCTGCAAACTCCCCCGCATTGAAAGCTTCATCGCATTCCCCTGGTGTGTTTGGCCTCTCAGGATCCAGCCCACCGCCTGGGACGTCATCATCATTTAAAACCCCGCCTTTGCGTTCACCTGCACGCCGTTACTGTGTTGGCAACTCTGCTTCTTCCCAGCTACTCCAACAATCTGCAATAAACAAGCAGGAATTAGCACCATCGTTTGATAAATCAGCAGGAAAAATGAACATCTACATTAAATCAGGCTCCAAATGCATAAACACAACCATCGGGCTCAAAAACCATGAAAAATGCGCATTAAAATGCCTATACAGCGTTAAAACTAGTTGGGTCAACCATCGTTGACCAAAAACACGCATTCAGGCTCCAAAAATGGATTCAAAAATCTATCGCTTCTGTCTTCCCGCCCTTTTCCTGTTTAAATCTTTGTATATGGTGAATGCATGCCAATCGGAATGTATATTCTCGATATACAAGTCGGGCGTAATACAACGAATTAATCGAATTCTAATCCCTTTCAGTTCCGCGGCTTGTATGAAGTCTTTTTATATCCTGTAGTCATCGATCATACAAACCTCAAAAATACATGGATTTAACGTTATTCCATAGCTATTTTGATTCCGCCACTTGTATATTTCGATGCATATCGGTTTGTATATCGTAACATACAAACGCAAAAATATACAAGCACTTAATTCAATTGCATAACTTTTCGAATCCACCCAATGTATATTCTGATGTACATTGTGCTTGTATCCCTTGATATACATTTCGGACGCGATACAAGCACTTAACCAAATTTAATCCTGCACTGAGATCCGCCTTGTATACTCCTTGCAATGTATCAATATACAAGGCACGAAATATACAAGGGCTTTTCGTTATTTCATATTCATTTCAAATCTGCCCCTTGTATATTTCGTTTGTATGTATATGTTGTATGTCTTACTTTTGTATATTCCGAAACATACAACGATTTAAGTCCATTTAATAAACTTTTTGGGTCCGCATTGTATATGGGCTTTGTACATTGGGCTTTGTATATCGAACCATACAAGCCCTGAATGTACAACGACTTAACTTGCCTTAACTTTCTTTTCATGTCCGCGCGATGTACATTTGCATTGTATCTTTTAGACATACACCTCGGGCTCGATACAAGCATTAAATCGGGTTTGATTTTCCTTTGGATTCTGGCTTGTATAAACTGTTGCATATCGGCTTTGTATGTCGAAATATATAAGCTGGAACTATACAACGATTTAACATTGTTTAACAATCACTTCGGGTCTGCATTGTATAAGGTACTTGTATATTTTACCTGCCAAACATACAAACGAAAGATACAAAGCGGATTTAAAACATTAATTTATTTCAACTCTGAGTTAGTTCGGCTCCATCTTGTATGTATAAATCAAAAACTTTTATTAAAATGCATACAAGAAAAAAAAGACATACAATTGCCTTTGTATATGAAAGCGATGTATAAAGGGCAATGTATGTAATATTACGATGACCCAACATGCAAAAAAATAATGCATATGCAACCCGATAGTCCACGCGACTAAGTATAAAACAAACCCTGCATATACAAACGACTTTGTATATGCACAGCGATATACAAAGGGCACTGTTCATGCAGCATACAAACCTGAATGTACATTTTACCAAAATGATTATAACTTGCAAAATATGGCAAATTTTAAGCTGGTTCAAAGAGCAACCCTAGCTCATTTTTGACAAGGAATCCAAACATACTATGCACTGGTACTGAAATGCATTTCTTCTCCATTTTTAACAAGGTTTGCAATTTTAACCCCCCTTTTTCCCTTTACCACCAAGCAAAACAACACACAAGCAAAAAGGCAAAAAGCCACAGCAGGGGTCCTCATTTTGCTAAGGAGCAAAATGGGGCGTGTTGTGAACATCACAACAACTAGCAACCAAACAAAATAATTAAATTCAAAGTACTAAGGAAACTAAGTGAAATAAATCCATAACTTCCAACTATCTTTCCTACAAATTATTATTCAACTTGAGACCTAAGGTATTCAATAAGGTTGCATGAATTTTCATTTTCAATTTAAGTATGTGCACGTGATTAATAAGCCTCATCTTGAAGATCAGTTGAACAAACCAGTGACTGATATTAGACTACGTAGGTGAGGACATTCCCTCATAGCCAACCGGATAGAGCCTTGCTGCCAGCGAGCGTCCATAGCCCCGGCAAGGTTATCGTTACAATTCTCCTAAGTAGAGCCCCACTGCCAGCGAGCGTCTATAGCCCCGATAGAGTTAATTAGATGGCTTAATCTGGATTTTCAATATAATCCATTTTATTTATTTATATATATTTTTTTTATATTTTCTGATTTTTGAAAGAGATTTCACAAGATATTGCAGTTGTAACTTCATGATGCAAGGAGTGAACACTTGCTAAAATTAAGCTGAGAATTGTAATGGTAGCAAGGGTGACCTCAGATTTTTCACCTAATATCTACACTGGTAGGTTCAACAAACCCAAGGATTTTAGGTGTGTTATCATGAGAAACCTTCCTTGAACTCTCAATCACTATTATTGAATACAAAATTTCACAAGTTAAACAACTTTCTACATTCATGACAGCCACAACAAGTTATGCATAGATTTCAAATAATTAACCTTAATGATCTCATTTTCCATTGTTTTCAGTGGTTGTTAATCTGCCCCTTTATACTCTAAATCAAAAGAAAGATCCCTGCTGAGGAAACAAAGCAACCAAAACAAAACAAGCAAAACAAAGCCACTATACAAACAACTATACAAAGAAAGTACAATGTGATACACATGACTGTCATGATGCAATCCTCAGGCTTGAAAATAGTGTTTGAGGAACTGTCCATTAACTGGTAATGGAAAATCCTCACCTGTTAAGGACTTGAGCCTGTAGGTGCTGTCTCCTAGAATTTTAGAAATTTGAAAGGGGCCTATCCAGAGTTTGTCAAATTTACCATGATCACCCTTCCTTTCATGTGCTTTGTCCCACATCAGGACCAAATCTGAGATCCTGAAAGCCTTGATTCTGGCCTTTTTGTCAAACCAGCGCTTGACAACAGCCTGATGTTTAGCAAATTGGTTAATTGCTACACTTCTTTTTTCCTCTAGGTGCATTAGTTGTAGCAATCTAACTTCCTGTTTATTATCTATGCCTAGGTACTCTTGTGCAAACTGCAGCGTAGGAATCTTTAAGTTGACAGGGAGGATGTGATCCACCCCATATACTAAGTGAAAAGGTGAATTTCCTAATGCAGCTTTATTCCTGATTCTATCTACCCACAAGGCATATTTCAATAGAGTGTTCCGTTCCCTTGGGTTCTTATCTATCAGCTTTTTTATGATGTTCAATAGGTTCTTGTTTGTGGATTCTGCTAATCCATTCCCTTGGGGTAGTAATTTGAGGAGAATTTTAAAATGACCCCATGATCGAAAGCCCAACTTGACAATTTAATTGAAGCAAAAGCAGGCCCATTATCACATACTAAAGCATATGGAACTCCATACCTAGTCACTATATTGGTTTCCAAAAACCTAATAACATCCTCAGCATTGCATGTCCTACTGCTGACAGCCTCAGTCCACCTGGTATAGTAATCAGTAATAGTTAAAACATACATGTGACCTAAGGATGAGGGAGGATTGATGGGTTCTATGAAGTCCATTCCCCATTGAGCAAAGGGGCGCATCTCCATCACTGGCTGCAAAGGTTGAGCAACATATTTCTCTCTATTGGCAACAACCTGACATATATGATAGCATTTGATGTGTCCAACTATATCTTTGAAAATTGTGGGCCAATAATACCCTGCCCTGAGGATAGCATGAGTGGTGGCTAAGGACGACCCATGTGCAGTCCCAAATTTATTATGTAATTCTGTTAGCACCTTATCTGCTTCTAATCTTTCTAAGCATCTTAGGTATATCCCCTCATAGTTTTTCTTGAAAAGGACTCCTCCTTTTAACATAAATTTTAGCGACCTTATCTTCAGGGCTCTCCTCTGTGAGGCCTGCAGTCTTGAGGGACATCTCCCAGTAATCAGGATGTGCCTAATGTCTGAGTACCATTCTCCGTCATCTTTTGGATTTACGACGTATTGCTGGCTCAGGATATTGGGATCAACCTCTGATATCATCTGGCTTAATGCCTGCCCTCTTACCAGCTTCATAGGGGTAATGTCCATATCGTACTCCTGGAGGATAGTGATCCATTTAGCCCTTTTCTCACCTGGTTCACTTTGCATTAGCAACATTTTCACTGCTGCATCAAGTACAACAGCAATCATCTTACTTCTCAGGATGTAGTGCCTGAACTTCTTGACTGCTCAGACCAAAGCAAGCGCATGTCTTTCAACGTCCATATACCTAAGCTCTGCATCTCTGAAAGGGCAACTCATGAAGGCTATAGGATTTTCTTCCTTTTCTTCATTTTTTTGTGTCAGTACTGCTGCAGAGGTATGTTCTGAAGCAAATGAGTAGATGTAGAAGTCCTTGGTGTAATCTGGACTGATCAGGACTGGAGCATTTGATAAATTTCCTAACGAAATTAATCTTACCAAAGTAAGATTTGAGCTCCGTCTTTCTTCTAGCAGTTGTATCTTCATGATGGATTTTATTCTGTCAGGATCAATGATGATTCCGTCTTCAGTTATCAAGTGGCCTAGCAATTTCCCCGTGGTCATCCCAAATATGCACTTCTTGGGATTCAAGGATATCTCGTACTGCTCGTACTTCTTCAACACCTTTCTCAGGTCCTCTACATGGTCCGCTCTATCTTTGGAGAACACCGTTAAGTCATCCATGTATATTGCTATGCACTTACCAATCAAGCCTCTGAAGGCTATGTCCATTGCTCGCTGAAATGTGGCTCCAGCGTTTATCAATCCAAACGGCATGCGCCTGTAGGCGAAGATCCCCCATTTCGTGGTAAATACAGTTTTCAATCTATCAATTTTGTCCACCATCACCTGGTTGTATCCAGAGAAACCGTCCAAGAAGGACATCATCTTGGCACTGTTCACAATCTGCAAGACTTCATCTAAGGCAAAGGATAATTATCCTTTTCAGAAGCTCGATTCAAGTTCCTGAAGTCCACGCACAATCTGATGTCACCGTTCTTCTTTCTCACTGGGACCAGGTTTGCCACCCACGTGGAGTGTCTCATAGGAAATATGATCCTGGCATCGAGCAGTCTTTTAACTTCTTGAAAAATGATTGGCTCCAGTAAAGCGTTGACAGGTCTTTGCTTTTGCCGAAAAGGCTTGGCGTCTGACTTCACAGGTATCGTATGAGTGATGACTGATGTATCAAAAGTTTTCAATTCATCATATGTCCAGGAAATGACATGGATGTAATCTTTGAGGGCCTGAGTTATCCCTTTCAACTCTTCTTTTGTACAGACCTTCCCAATCAGAACATTTCTTCTTCTATCACCTTGCCCAAGGTCGACCTGCGAATACTGTCCCTCATCAGCCTTTTGAAGATCCCTTTGTTTCAGCATGCTGTCCAAATCAAATGCTCTCTCCAACTCTATCATTCCCCTAGGGATTTTGTTACTTAGCAACTCCAAGATTTCTTCTTCCTCCCAGACATGATCTTCTAGATTCTTTTCATCAATGATCTATGCCTCAAAAACATCTCTATTGGAAATAAAATCTAATATATGCTGATCATCTTCAAATACTTGGAGATTAGTTACATTATCAGGTACTGAAGGAACTGATACTAATTCAACTGAGAATCTTTTTAAACCTGATATGGATAGTGGCTCTAGAGTACTGGCAGCCTAGGCCAAAGCATCTGCTCTGTGGTTTTGCTCTCTGGGTACATGGGTGATATTGAATGCATCAAACTCTTCTATTAAGTCCCACACCCTGTGTCTGTAATTGGATAGCCTCCTATAATTGCAAGAGTATATACCTCTTACCTATCTGACAACTAATTCTGAGTCCCCATAGACATGCAGAATTTTCACCTTCTTCCTAAGAGCGAACAATATCCCATGAATTAGAGCTTCATATTTTGTCACATTATTTGTACATGGGAACTACAATCTATATGCTGCCAAATAGGATTTTCCAGATGGGTCAATGAGGTCTATTCCTACTCCAGCTCCTTGTTTTGATTTGGATCCATCAAATCTGAGGATCCATGGCTCATCCTAAGCTAAAAGCTTGTTTGGTGCTTCCTTCTTTCTTTTGGCTCTGGCAGCCGCACCACCGGATATCCATTTTAGCTTTGGTGTCCCAGTTTTCTCAGGCACCACCTCATCGGCTTTATGGGGAGCTGATACTTCTTCTTTTCTCTTATCACCAAGAGGAACACTCTCTGGACTAGGCAGCATATGCCTTCTCAAGATATGTAGGCACAACGAGCAAGATGTCTCCAAGTGAGGTGCCTCATGCAACCTGCACCACTTCTCAATCAAGGCATCCTGGGGAGGCCTATGCTGATGCATCATCTTTTGGATTTCTGTTGACAGAAACTCCTCGAACTTGGACAGATTGCTGCCACTATCCTCGTCAGATAACTTGTAATCTGACTCCACTAAACAATCACTCCCAGGGGTGATTTTCTTCTTGTTCTTATCATTACCCCCGTTGCATACCAGTATCTCTTCTGTCATCTGGACAGAACCTTCATCCTTCTATGTGCATCCTTCTGTTCCTACAGGAGACAAACATAAATCAGTATCACTATCGTTATCTGTGGAACTCACCATGGGTGAAGATGCTTTGCCATATGCTTGTTCCAACTCCAACATGTCTAAACAGACATCACAAGTTTTTTCAAGAAATGAGCCTCATCATGCAACCTGCACCATCCATCAATCAGAATATCATGAACAGGCACACTTAATAATTGACATCATTTCACCTGTCTAAACAAATGCATCTCAAATTTCTTGAAATGATCCAGTTCTATTTTATTTCCAAGATTACAATCAGGCTCTGAATTTATTTCATCACTCCAAAGGTCACCATTATGATCATGTATGTCAAGCATCAGGATTTCTTCTATGCTGGTGGTTTGAGGTCTGATGGAGTAAACTCCAGGTTCCACATCCACATACATGATTTCATTGGTTCTGTTATATTCGGTGATCATGTGTCTCATGCGAGGTTCAGCTTCGATCTTTATCTGATTTGGTATACCCTTCCAAGGTAGCCACATATGGCTAAAATCAGTTGACATGTATCCGTTGAGGGTTTTTGACCAGTCTCTGCTGAGTAACATTCCATATGTATCAGGTATATCTACTACCTGAATATCAATATAGTGCTAGATTCTAGGATCCGATGCTAGCTGCATGTGAATGTGGGTCAGTTCTCCTACCACACTTTTGTTTTGTCCAATTGTGTTACCTTCTTCAATGATTTAGCAGGATGTAACCCTAAAGCATTGCATATGGATAGGGGCATTACATTGGTAGATGCTCCTAAGTCTACTAAGCAGTTGTGCAATTTTTTACCAAACATCCTTGTGGTAAGGAGGAAGGGAGGTGACTCACTCTTGTCTTTGTATAGGGTCATGTGGGAGGTATCTGCAGCTTGAACAGTAGCCGGGGTTTTAGGTTTGACGTTAACATCCTTGGCAGCATGATCTTTATTTCTAAATTGGCCCGGGGTATGGCTATCTTCCTTTTGAGCAGAACCATCCAATGATTTCATGAAAGCATTCTTGATAGCAGGGGTTTTAAGCAACTCTGACATTGGCAGGCTGATCTTTACTTTTTTCATTTCATCCGCCAGATATGTAACCAATTTGTCAGATTCAGGAAGTGGATTTGCAGCTTTTGATGCTGTGTTATGTGGTGTCAGATATTAAGCATCGACCTTGGGTCCAGGATTATTACTTGCCTTGGGATCAGGTGGAGTATTGAAATTGTTTGGAGGCAATGAGGTAGTCAAAGGATCAGCAGATCTGTTTGAGTTATTCCTTAAGTTGTAGTTATGCCTACCCTGAGGTTGCTGTTGATAAGCATTGACTTCCTCATGCTCAATTGATGGCTCATTCTCATCCTCAAAGGGGAAAACATAGTTAGACTCAAAAGCCATGGCTGATTCCTCACATGTTGAAGTGTAATCCTGATGTGATGATATTGTCTGCTGATAAGGACAATGCATGAAGCTTTCTAGTACTAGGGTAGAATCATACTCAGAGGAGACAATTTCATTTCCCTCTGCATAAGGTGGGTTACCTGAGGTACTAGCCACTTCAACTTGGAATATGCTAGCAGCAATCCTGAGTTGAGGACAGTCCAACTCTACATGAGCGTTGGTGTTATGTATTCTGCACCAATTCGTAAGTGTTGCCCCTGCAAGGTTTACTCTAGTGGTCTGCCTAGGTTCACCAGGAGGCTGATTGTCTAGGGGTGATGGCAAGGAACCATTGTTAGACCTGGTGTTCCACACTCTAGGCTGTCTAGGAGGATTATTGTTGCCATTGTTGTTATTGTAATTATTGTTGTACCCCTTTTTAGGATAATTAGGTTTGTCATTGGCATAACCTCTGTTTTGATTAGGTTGAGAGTAGAAATTCTAATTTCTTAGATGAGTGACCTCAGTAGTAAGTTTTCTTAACTGAGCTGATATTTCTTTGATTTCTTCCTTCTCTTCCTGAACCTTGTCCATCACACTCTCTGTCTAGGGCTTGAAAAAGGAAGACCCATTGTTATTGTTGGATTGTTCTACACCCTGAGACACTTGTGTTTGATATGGTAACATCTGGTTACTCCCACTTGGTGGGGGCATGACACTGAGTGGTGGTATTTGCAAAGGGGCTGGCATCATAGTTGAAGGCATCATGGCTCCATTGGTCTGTTGGTGGACAGGATATGTAAGATAACCAGGAAGTGTAGGGAAAGCAATATTTGGTGTGGGAGTAGGAGCCAATTGCTGACTAACTTTGATAGCTTCCTCAAAAGCCTGTGCTAAAGTTGTTACACTAGGGTGTGTCCTGATAAACATGGAGGTCAGGGGATCCAAAGCTGAATAATAAATACTCCTAGCAGCCTCATCTGCTACAACGTAGGGAGCAACCAGTTTAGACAACATCTTCTGGAATCTAGCATTGAAGTTTGCAATGGGTTCTCCTTCGCACCTCTTGATGGTGGCAAATAGATGATAGTTCATTGAAGGATCCATAGGCACCTTGAACCTATCCTTGAAAGCTTTCTCTAAGGCATCCCATGAACGGACTAAACCCTGACCTAGACTGGTATACCAGTTATAGGCCTCTTCCCCTAAGGAGAATGGAAACAATCTGCATACCACATCCTCATACTCAGTTCTAGCCCTACAACAAGCTTCCTTGAAGGTCCTGACATGATCATCAGCATCTTGATATGGATGGTACCTAGGACAAACTTTATCTAGATTTTTAGGCAAAGCATGATATGCATTGAAGGCCAGTGGTGACTCTGCTGTGAAAAATGACATCGCAACCGGTGGAGGTTGGATCTAGGGTACGACAAGCTGAGGCTAGGCCTGAGGTGTGATAGGTGGTCCTGTGGGTATTTGAAAGCCAATAGGGGTTACAGGAGCACACTCTGGTGAGGCTTCTGTCGCACTAGAATCAGGAGTGTGATGAATGTCCACAATCCTAGGTCTAAATCCCCTAATAGGTAGTTCTTCGAAGAGTCCACTAGATCTGGACCTGGTATTTGGCCTGAAAGCTAGGATTTCTCAAGTTTTTAAGACAAAATGGTGAGTTTATGGCCAGAATTCAAATGGTTGGGATGTTTAAGCAATGTATGCAGGAATCTACGGTTTCCTTTGTCAACTGCCCTCCTTCTAGCGCCAGTTTCTTGTTGGTTGGTTTGTGATGTCAGTCACAACCAAGCACACAAAACAAAAGTCACACAACAACCCTTGTTTATCCTGAAAGATACGATGAATTCCAAGAATTCATGATCCCAAGTCCCCGTCGATTAGTTCATAATCTGCTGATGCTACTCTATGGTTGATGTGTATTATTGTTTTCCATTTTGGGGCCTTACGTAGATTAGTAGATTTTGTTCCTGCAACAATGTCATAAAGGGAGGTTACTCTACACAGCATATATCTCTAAATGATGTGTCTAAGTTGATATTTGCATGAGTTCTACCCTTATTTGTGATTCTCTGCATGATATTTTCAACAGTACATGCATCTACCTTAAAATATGCTAATGATATTCAGTTATCTACGAGATGTCAGCATATTTCTCTATTCTGCTTCTGATTTATCATGATTTGTAGTTATGAAAGTGATTTCAATGAAATTAAAATGAGAAAAAGGGTTAGAGAGTGAGATTCCTAAAATTACTTGACTGAGATCATTGATCCACATACATGTTCCCATACAGCAATGGAGAGAAGAAAACTAAAATCATACTTCACCAGGACAGTCCACAAATCTGCATGATTCAATGCAAATCTTCAGGGGAAAAGTTGACAACAACATGCAATGAAATGAAAGCGCTTCTATAGAACACAGCATTCACCAGTACATATCCAGAAATCAACTTGAAGACTACTTAAGGTTTACAATCAGGGTATAGTCTGAAACTTCATCTCCATACAGTATGTTCATAAAACAGGTACATTTACAATGATCTAAGGAAGGGACCTTGATTATTTCAACAATCCAGTCCTCACTAGTCTCAGTAATCCCATCTCTCCTAAAACTATTACAGGTCTGATTTTTTTTTTGTATTATTGACCTCCTCCTTCCCTTTTTTATAGTACAGGGGCTCAATATATATATCTCTAGTTTTTCCCCAATCTGGCACCCAAAAACCCTAGGAGATCAACGGTCAGCATCTTGAAATGCAGCATCCAATGATGAGAAATGAATCCCACCAAGAATTTGAGTAACATAACCAGACAGGGCACCGTTCCTTCAATAATGTTTCCATCTGCAAACTCCCCCGCATTGAAAGCTTCGTTGCATTCCTCTGATGTGTTTGGCCTCTCGGGATCCAGCCTGCCCCCTGGGACGTCATCGTCATTTAAAACCCTGCCTTTGCGTTCACCTACACACCGTTACTATGTCAGCAACTCTACTTCTTCCCAGCTACTCCAACAATCTGCAATAAACAAGCAGGAATTAGCACCATCGTTTGATAAATCAGCAGGAAAAATGAACATCTACATTAAATCAGGCTCCAAATGCATAAACACAACCATCAGGCTCAAAAACCATGGAAAATACACATCAAAAGGCCTATACAGCATTAAAACTAGTTGGGTCAACCATCGTTGACCAAAAACACACATTTGGGCTCCAAAAATGGATTCAAAAATCTATCGCTTCTGCCTTCCCACCCTTTTCCTGTTTAAATCTTTGTATATGGCGAATGCATGCCAATCGAAATGTATATTCTCGACATACAAGTCGGATGTAATACAACGAATTAATCGAATTCCAATCCCTTTCAGTTCCACGGCTTGTATGAAGTCTTTGTATATCCTATAGTCATCGATCATACAAACCCCAAATATACATGTATTTAACATTTTATCCATAGCTATTTTGATTCCGCCACTTGTATATTTCGATGCATATCAGTTTGTATATCGTAACATACAAACGCGAAAATATACAAGCACTTGATTCAATTGCATAACTTTTCGAATCCACCCAATGTATATTCCGATGTACATTGTGCTTGTATCCCTTGATATACATTTCGGATGCGATACAAGCACTTAACCAAATTTAATCCTGCGCTGAGATCCGCCTTGTATACTCCTTGCAATGTATTAATATACAAGGTGTGAAATATATAAGGGCTTTTTGTTATTTCATATTCATTTCAAATCCGCCCCTTGTATATTTCGTTTGTATGTATATGTTGTATGTCTTGCTTTTGTATATTCTGAAACATACAACGATTTAAGTCCATTTAATAAACTTTTCGGGTCTGCGTTGTAAATGGGCTTTATACATTGGACTTTGTATATTGAAACATACAAGCGTCGAATGTACAATGACTTAACTTGCCTTAACTTTATTTTCATGTCCGCGCGATGTACATTTGCATTGTATCTTTTAGACATACACCTCAGGCTCGATACAAGCATTAAATTGGGTTTGATTTTCCTTTAGATTCCGGCTTGTATAAACTGTTGCATATCGGCTTTGTATGTCGAAATATACAAGCCGGAACTATACAACGATTTAACATTGTTTAACAATCACTTCGGGTCCGTGTTGTATAAGGTCCTTGTATATTTTACCTACCAAACATACAAACAAAAGATACAAATCAGATTTAAAACATTAATTTATTTCAACTCTGAGTTAGTTCGGCTCCATCTTGTATGTATAAATCAAAAACCTTTATTAAAATGCATACGAGAAAAAAAAGACATACAATTGCCTTTGTATATGAAAGCGATGTATAAAGGGCAATGTATGTAATATTACGACGACCCAACATGCAAACATATAATGCATATGCAACCCGATAGTCCACGCGACTAAGTATAAAACAAACCCTGCATATACAAACAACTTTGTAAATGCACAGCGATATACAAAGGGCACTGTTCATGCAGCATACAAACCTGAATGTACATTTTACCAAAATGATCATAACTTGCAAAATATGGCAAATTTTAAGCTGGTTCAAAAAACAACCCTAGCTCATTTTTGACAAGGAATCCAACCATACTATGCACTAGTACTGAAATGCATTTCTTCTCCATTTTTAACAAGGTTTGCAATTTTAACCCCCCTTTTTCCCTTTATCACCAAGAAAAACAACACACACAAGCAAAAAGGCAAAAAGCCACAGCAGGGGTCCTCATTTTGCTAAGGAGAAAAATGGGGCGTGTTGTGAACATCACAACAGTGATCCCCACTGCCATGTCATTGCCAACACCTTCAACGATATCAGCTCATCGAAGTGACAGGTTCCAAAGTCCCACTGATGATGCAATGTCTCTTTGATGAAGAGTTAACACCAACACAGAGAGCTTATCGAACCATTGAGAGGACTATGAACAAGGTCCCATTGAAAAACAACAATTAGACCGATAAAGGAATAAAGCCATAACACCGCCAATGGAATATCAAGCATGTAATTTGAGGCACATTTTCCAACATAACAATGGAACTTCAATATGTATCTTTCTAAGTTCCTTGATTAACTGTGAGTCATCATGTGCAAGCTAGTTTTCCTTAGATTTTGGAGGAGTTTGTTTAAATCATTCTAGGAATGGAACAAAGGTTTTGTTTGGAATTTCTTCAGTCTTCTCATCTTTTTATTATTTATCAACATTGGGCATTACTTCCTCTTCCTCAGTGACTTCCTCAACAGGAATATTTATAGGAATGCTTCAAGATCGAAGCTGGATATCATTTATTTCCACAACATTTAGGGTGGCTATATTTGGATCTATGTTATATACCTGTTGTTGTGGCCTATTGTTTTTAGCATTGGGAACTAGATGAGCAGACATTGGAGGTTGATTTACCTGATCACTTGGATTTGGGTTTGCGGGCTGTGAGGGTCTAGGAAGTAAGGCTTGAGGTTGATTCCCAAATTGCCTCATTCCTTAGTTATATTGAGATGCCCACTGATGTTGATATTGTTGTTGATTTGGCCACTGAGGGTTGGTCCAAGATTGATTTGTCCAGTCTGGATGAGGCCATGCTAGTCCCCACTGGGGTGGCATTTGCATTGGAGGAAGTGGACCTCCCCAAGGTCCATTCCAAGAGGTTGGGCCCTAATTTGATGGGCCCCTTGGAGCATATTAGTTTGAAAACTGATTGAATCCATAATTTGGTTGTTTCTAGCTAATAAAATTTAGTTCTTCCTCGTCTGTTGGTACCTTCTTCAATCTATTTTTGATTTTAGGGAGCAGGCTACACTCATTTGTTGGATGACTTTTCTCACATATTTTGCATAACTTATTTCGACTCAAAGGACACTCCCTAAGCGAATGTTTTTCTTTACAATGAGGGCAATAAATGGCTAAGGGTTTTGTGTTCCTTTTACTAGCTTGCATACCATCCAAAGTGGTATTCAGATGAAGCAAGATATCAGTTTTTTTATTTGCTAGCTCTTCCATGACTTTTGTAACATCACTGGAACTACCTTTCTTCAGTATTCTCTTACCTACACGAGTACGAGAGTAATTCCTACAAACTTCCATAATTTATGTAAAATCTTGTTTATTAATATCTCCTTTTTGTTGGATCTAGGGCATACAACTGAGAGGGGGGGGTGAATCAGTTGTATAAAACTTCTTCTTCTTTCAAACACTTGATTCTTGTTGTTAGTAAGCAGTATATCAATTAATCATCCATGAAAGCATGATACATAAACACAAGAGCAGATAAGCATCAACACATTGAACACCAAGATTTTGACGTGGAAAACCCGGTTAAGGGAAAAACCACGGGGTGATTAACCCAAGAATTATTCTCTGTTAGAAGAATAAAGAAAAATAAATGGCACGTGCCAATTAGGGCTCACTGCCCGAGCACACTGCTCACAAAGAGGCCCACTGCCTACAAGGAGACACATTGTCTACAAAGTGATAAAAATCACAGTCTTGAACTGGAGAATGACATCTCTACCATGTCCGGATCAGTTCCAATTAAGCCCAAAAACTTCTGCTCTGCCTTTCACACTTCCCTTCACTATGCCACATTCATCCACACAAACCACACTTTGAAATGAACTCACAAACCGTTATTTATACAAGACATCGACTTAGGAACAAACATCTAAGTCGGCAAACAACCATAAGAGTATCCGCAAGATGAATAACACATCTGGTCGGCCACCACAAGAACATTCGCAGGATGAACAACTCATCCGGTCGGCTAAACAGAGCAAGAACTTCATCCGGAAGAATAACTTCAATTCTGGGCTCTACCATCAATGCGGACCAACAACACAACCTAAACATGATCTAAGAACCTTCACAAGCCTGTCTGAATGACCGGGTACATCCGCACTTCCTCTACTTACTGGGATCTCTTGTCTTCCTCATCCGGAACTTCAAGAACACAGTCTGTCGCCACTGTCATAATGCAAGAGGTACTTCCGGACCTCCAAATCATACACAAATCAGGATGACACATCACAAGGACATCCCAAACACTCCTTCCAATCCGCAGATTAGGATAATACAATTCCGGACCTCGCCGGACCTTTTTGTGATCCTCTGTCACCTCTGGATACTTGCCGGAACCGGTTCTATACCGACAGCCACAACTCCTTCAGATCTTCATGCGAACCTCTGAAATCTTAACTGAAGCATCTCAAGACTCATATCTACTAACCCTTTAATCCGTATCCTCCGGTTCTCATCCTATACAGTACATTTGCCTTCTTCTCATCACTGTTCTTCACTGTTCCTGACTGAGGCTAATTTTCTCAATATCCTCAGCACACAGCTCATCAAATCCTTCTTGTCAATGCAATATGAGTATGTTGACATCAATGACAACACTGGCTCACCTCGTACTTGCAACAATCTCCCCCTTTGTCATTGATGGCAACATATGATGTGAAAAACCATTAAGACAAGAACTTCAACTTTTCACATGTCCTCTCTTCCTTTACTGCTCCCCCTTTGATCATCAACCACTTGTTTTTCACATGTCTTCTCTCCCCCTTTGACATCAATGGCAAAGGGCTCATACTTGCAATTCTCATACATCAGAATCATACCAGCTGCTCCCCCTTAGTTGCAGCTCCCCATCAGTCCGGATCACAAGATATGACTGTGATAGCCACCGGACTGATGCACATCAGTGCATCTTAGTTCATCACCGGAGGGGCCATGACCCCTAACTTCTCCCGGAGATATTCAAAAGAGTCCTTGGGAAGAGGTTTTGTAAAGATATCTGCAATCTGATCCTTGGAGGGAACATACTCCAATCTGACTTCTTCCTTGTTTACTTGTTCTCTCAAAAAGTGAAATTTGATAGATATGTGCTTAGTCTTAGAATGCAATACCGGATTCTTGGAAATATTAATTGCACTTGAATTATCACAGAAAATTGTGATAGGCTCCTCATATTCAACTTTGATGTCTCTTAACATCTGCTTCATCCATAAGATTTGAGTGCAACTACCTGCTGCTGCAATGTATTCTGCTTCAGTTGTAGACAGAGATATTGCATCTTGTTTCTTGCTTAGCCAAGAAACCAATCTCTTCCCCAAAAAGAATGCTCCACCACTAGTGCTTTTCCGGTCATCCACATCTCCTGCCCAATCTGCATCTGTGTAAGCATGAAGAGAGAAATCCGGATCTCTAGGGTACCATAGACCATACTCAACTGTTCCTTTCAAGTACCTAAAAATTCTTTTGATTGCCATAACATGAGATTCTCTAGGATCAGCCTGGAATCTTGCCACAAGACCAACAGCCTGCATTATATCTGGTCTAGTTTGAGTGAGATACAACAATCCACCAATCATTGATCTATACTTTGTCTGATCTGCCTTTGGAGAATCATCATCTTTGCTTAACTTACATCCGGTTGCCATAGGAGTGTTCATTGGCTTTGAGTCTTCCATACCAAATTTCCTTAACAATTCTTTCACATATTTGGTCTGAGAAATGAAGATCCCTTCTTTTGTTTGAGTAATTTGCAGACCCAAGAAGAAATTCATTTCACCAAGCATAGACATTTCAAACTCACTTTTCATCTGATTTGCAAAAGTTTTGCACATACTATCTCTTCCTCTAAAAATGATATCATCCACAAACACTTCAACAATCAAAATGTTTTCATGATCAATTTTGAAATATAAGTTACTGTCAGCAGTACCTTTGTTGAATCCAATCTGCACAAGATGCTTATCCAACCTTTCATACCATGCTCTTGGGGATTGCTTCAATCCATACAAAGCTTTCTTCAACTTGCAGACCATATCATCATTATCAGACAATTGAAATCCATCCGGTTGTTCAATGTAGACTTCTTCTTCCAGATCACCATTTAGGAAGGCAGACTTGACATCCATCTGATATACCTTGAAGTCTTTGAAGGCAACAAATGCAAGAAGTAATCTAACTGCTTCAATTCTTGCCACCGGAGCAAAAGTCTCTTCAAAGTCAATTCCTTCTATTTGAGAGTAGCCTTTGCAGACCAATCTAGCTTTGTTTCTGATTACTTCACCAGCTTCATTTAGTTTGTTCCGGAAGACCCACTTGGTTCCAATTACATTCCTGTCTCTAGGTCTGGGAACAAGATCCCAAGTATGATTTTTCTCAATTTGCATCAATTCATCTTCCATTGCTTTGGTCCAGTTTTCATCATTGCAGGCTTCATTTATTGTTTTAGGTTCAATCTTTGAAATCAGACAGCATTCATCCTGATTTTGAGCAATATTCCTTCTAGTTTGTACACCTTTGCTTCTGTCACCTATGATCTGATCTTTAGAGTGGTTCAGTCTTACATACCTTGGAATTTTGGGAGTATCCAGCACTGCTGTTTCTTGATCAGGCTCATTCAAACCTATCTCTTCTTCCTGATTTACCGGATCAGGCTGACTCTGTCTCACCGGAGAGGATTGAGTTCCTTGAACACTGTCTTGGTCATCTTCATCAAGCTCATAAAATCTTGAAGGTTTCTCAATTCCTTCATCAACTTTCACATTGGTGCTTTCTATCATCTTCCTCAATCTCTTATTGTAACACCGGTATGCTTTGCTTTGAGTGGAGTAGCCCAAGAAAATTCCCTCATCACTTCTAGCATCAAACTTTCCTAGATCTTCATCTCTTTTAATATAACACTTGCTACCAAATACTCTGAAATATTTCACAGTAGGAGTGATGCCAAACCAAAGTTCATAGGGGGTCTTACCGGTGTTGTTTCTGATTTGAACTCGATTTAGAGTGTAGACTGCGGTGCTGATAGCTTCTTTCCAAAACTTTTGAGGAACATTTGCTTCCAACATCATTGTCCTAGCAGCTTCCTGGATGGTCCGGTTCTTTCTCTCAACTACTCCATTCTGCTGTGGAGTCTTAGGAACAGACAACTGTCTCCTTATACCCTGTTTCTCACAAAAGTCAATGAATTCACCAGATGTAAATTCACCACCTCTATCAAACCTTAGACACTTTAGTTTCAATCCGGTTTGATTCTCCACCATAGCTTTGAAGATTTTGAACTTCTCAAAAGCTTCTGATTTTTCTTTTAGAAAGGTAACCCACATCATCCGGGAATGATCATCAATTAACAACATGAAATATCTATCACCTTGCAGACTCTTGATTCTTGTCGGACCACATAGATCAGTATGTATTAATTCCAACAATCCGGTAGAAGACTGATCTTTGCTTTTGAAAGAGACTCTGCTTTGTTTACCTAACTGACATTCTTTACACACACTATTTGTAGGTTTCATCAATTTTGGAAGATCTCTCACAGCCTGAGTATTGCTTATCTTGATGATGTTATCAAAATTTACATGACACATTCTTCTATGCCATAACCAACTCTGATCAATTTAAACAAACAAACAACTTTTATTTGAACCAACCAGATGAAAGATATTACCTTTTGTCTGAGTACCGGATGCAATTTCAGTTCCGGAGCTTGTAAAGATTCTGCATTTTCCATTCTTGAACCGGAGATCATAGCCTTTGTCCACTAACTGACCAACACTGAGAAGATTGTGCTTCAATCCTTCAACATACAGTACATTACCTGTTTTGCTCTTACCATCAAAGGAAATAGTTCCCCTACCTCTGATTCTGCCAGCAGAATTGTCACCAAACTTTACCATTCCTCCTTCATATCTTTCCAAATCTAAGAACTTATTCTTGTCACCAGTCATATGGTGAGAACATCCACTATCAATAACCCAATCATCCTTTTCTTCCACTTGAGCAGCCAAAGCTTTTTCAACAACTTTGTGATTGACAGATTCAGAGAGTATTGAATCTTCTTCCTTGATGGCAATAAACACCCACTCATTTCTGGATTTGCTTCCTAGTTCTGATTCATCATCTGTTACTCCATCATTGTCATCTTCTTCATGAACATAATAGCAATTCTTTTGAAACCTTTGTCTGTTATTATTAGACCTTGCAGATCTTTCCGGACATCTTGAAGCAAAATGACCAATCTTATTGCAGTTGAAACACTTAAAGGGTAGTTTTCCTTCATACTTACCGGATCCTCTTGGCAGTCTCTTTGCAATGAGGGCTTCAAGTTGAGCTGTTTCTGCTTCTTCTTCTTCCATGTCTCTTCTTGCTTGATCATACCATGACATCTTCCTTGATGAGTTTTCTCCCGGATCAAATCTCTGCTTGCCTTTCACATAGGCACTGGCTTTGAAGGAAGATTCAGTCTTGGGAGGATCATCTCCAAACTCGGTCATTTCAAATGCAGCTAGTTTGCCAGCCAGTTGTTCTCTTGTGACAGTTGTGTGGGCTCTGAATTCATCAATGGCAGCAACCTTGATTTTGTAGGCAGCAGGAAGGGACCTTAGGATTTTGCAGACAATCTCATTTTCATCTAAAGTTCCACCAGCATTTATGATTCCACATACCAGCTCATTCACTCTTGGCATAAAGGTAGTGATGTTTTCATCATCTCTCATTTTCAATCTTTCAAATTTCCCTTTCAGACTTTGCAACCTTGCACTTTTGACAAACTCATCTCCTTCATACAGAAGTTCCAGTTTAGTCAGGATCTCATATGCAGTTGGTAGGTCAATAACATTCGAGAGATCTGAGTCATTCAATGCGCTTAGAAGAGCTTCCTTGGTCTGCAGATTGTTTTCAGCTTCTGTGATTTCATTTAGAGTTGTCGGACCACCTTATGGAGGTACATATGGTTTTGAAACCATAGCCAAGTATGCTTTTCCCATACATTCCAAGTGACACTTCATGCGACCTTTCCAGAGAGTGAAGTTGGTTCCATCGAACTTCGGACTATCCTTCTTGTATGATGACATCCTGGATCTCCTCAAGCGGTTAAGCTCCTATCAGAGGAACTTAGCTTTGATACCAATTGTTGGATCTAGGGCATACAACTGAGAGGGGGGGGGTGAATCAGTTGTATAAAACTTCTTCTTCTTTCAAACACTTGATTCTTGTTGTTAGTAAGCAGTATATCAATTAATCATCCATGAAAGCATGATACATAAACACAAGAGCAGATAAGCATCAACACATTGAACACCAAGATTTTGACATGGAAAACCCGGTTAAGGGAAAAACCACGGGGTGATTAACCCAAGAATTATTCTCTGTTAGAAGAATAAAGAAAAATAAATGGCACATGCCAATTAGGGCTCACTGCCCGAGCACACTGCTCACAAAGAGGCCCACTGCCTACAAGGAGACACACTGTCTACAAAGTGATAAAAATCATAGTCTTGAACTGGAGAATGACATCTCTACCATGTCCGAATCAGTTCCAATTAAGCCCAAAAACTTCTGCTCTGCCTTTCGCACTTCCCTTCACTATGCCACATTCATCCACACAAACCACACTTTGAAATGAACTCACAAACCGTTATTTATACAAGACATCGACTTAGGAACAAACATCTAAGTCGGCAAACAACCATAAGAGTATCCGCAAGATGAATAACACATCCGGTCGGCCACCACAAGAACATTCGCAGGATGAACAACTCATCCGGTCGGCTAAACAGAGCAAGAACTTCATCCGGAAGAATAACTTCAATTCCGGGCTCTACCATCAATGCGGACCAACAACACAACCTAAACATGATCCAAGAACCTTGACAAGCCTGTCTGAATGACCGGATACATCCGCACTTCCTCTACTTACTGGGATCTCTTGTCTTCCTCATCCGGAACTTCAAGAACACAGTCTGTCGCCACTGTCATAATGCAAGAAGTACTTCCGGACCTCCAAATCATACACAAATCAGGATGACACATCACAAGGACATCCCAAACACTCCTTCCAATCCACAGATTAGGATAATACAATTCCGGACCTCGCCGGACCTTTTTGTGATCCTCTGTCACCTCTGGATACTTACCGAAACCGGTTCTATACCGACAGCCACAACTCCTTCAGATCTTCATGCGGACCTCTGAAATCTTAACTGAAGCATCTCAAGACTCATATCTACTAACCCTTTAATCCGCATCCTCCGGTTCTCATCCTATACAGTACATTTGCCTTCTTCTCATCACTGTTCTTCACTGTTCCTGACTGAGGCTAATTTTCTCAATATCCTCAGCACACAGCTCATCAAATCCTTCTTGTCAATGCAATATGAGTATGTTGACATCAATGACAACACTGGCTCACCTCGTACTTGCAACACTTTTCCCATTAGGTTTAAGGCTTCCCTAATTTTATCATCAATTCCTCTCAGAAAAATAGTCTTAATTCCTAATCTAGATTATTTCCACATCTCCTATGGACAAATAGAAATCTATCCACATAATCCTCCAAATTTTCATCTTTCATCTGCTTCATGCGGAAGAGTTCATCCTTCCTATCCCTAACTCTACAATAATATTGATATTTATCAAGGAAAGCAGTTTCCATTTCGTCCCAAGTAGAGATAGAGTCTTCTCTCAGGTCCATGAACCATCGGAGCACCGACTCGTTGAGAGTGGAAGGAAAAAGTTTTAATTTCTGGTTGTCTGTGGCATAATCATAGGTCTGGCAGAGGACCTTAAATTCAAATAAGAACTGGTCTGGGTCTTTAGAAGTCTTCCCTCAAAAGGTGGGTAGGAATGTAGGAGATATATTTTTCATGGGGGGTTCATTTCTCTCAGGAGTGATGGAGATTGGATAAGAGAATGTTCTATTGTTAGCTGCCTCCTCATGGTCACCATTATCACCCATTGTAGAAGGTGTATCAGAGAGAATGGGAGATTCTGATGTTACAGGAGATCCCTGATCACTCAGATGATTAAGTTCCAGAGATGTGCTAGTTGTGGTTTGTTTGATGAATCAACACCTTAAACCTACAATGATTTGTAATTATTCCCCAACAACATCGCCAAAAATGATGAGATCGTAGTAGTGTTCATTAATTCAACATCATTTAATTATCAATCCAGAGGTGTCTGGAGTGATCTGCGATAAGACTCTTAGTGTGGGGGATTTTGGAGTGAATCTGAATCGATGGTTGGTGGACAAAGTCCAGTTTACTTCTCTTGTAGAAAGAAACACACATGCAAGGAATGGAGACTATCTATTTGCTTGAAAGGAAACACACATACTTGGAAAGAAACTATTATAATTACTTTGGAAATAAACACACTTGCTTGAAAGGAAACTAGTCTAATTGCTAAAGAAATAAACACACTTTTCTTGAAGGGAAACTAGTTAAATTGCTAGAAGGAAACTATCTTAAATGCTAAAACAAAACTTCAAGGTAATTGAATCCATTGTCAAATCATAGCAAAGACACGCTGAATATATCAATGCTTTTGAAATCACAATCCTATTTTTTGTATTTTTAGAATTTATAAAACAAACCTGTTGGTGACAACTAGCTAAACAGTTATACAAAAAAGAGAGAACATATCACAAAGTTAACATACACAGGTAATTTCACTAAACAGAAAGACAAAATAGAATTGCATAAAATACTGAGTGATATCCTCTAGTTTGGGGAAGAGGGCCCTACTTTCCTAGGTGGAGATGATCCTCAGAGCTTGAACAAACTTTAAGAAGAATTCCCCCTTTAGTTGCATTAAATCGAAGTCCAAAAATGGACATGGATACAAAACTGGAAAAACAAAGAGTTTTCCTCTAACTGGAAATATAAACGGATTACAACTTGCTATCAAAATCTGGAACTAACCTAAAGAGATGACTTACTCCTATTTATAGAGTTGAGCTTTATTAAAAAGGAGATAACTATTAGCAAACCTAACTACAAAGAACTGGAATTAAAGCTAGTTGCTTATTTATTACATTGATGATTCCATTGCGGGTTATTGAAGATCAAAGATTTGTATCGACTTGGCTGTTGGTGAACTTGAGTGATTTCTTGAAATGGTGTGGCACTTGGTGGCAATGACTTCAGTTGGAACTAACACCAACTAATAGCTATTTTGGTTAGTCACTAAAATGGAGTGACATGGAGATTTAGATCATAATAGCTTCTTTAATTGAGGCATGGGTCATGTTTGTGTTGCTGGACCTTTTGGGTAGCCCTATGATTGACTGATAATAGTCATTGGATTGAGGGGAGGATGGCTCTATTGGAGGGTAACGACATCTGGAGCCATATGGAGTTCAAGCTCTTCGCAAGAAAAGGGGCTCCAGAGGGATCAGGAGACCACTAGAAGTCTCACCACCGTAATCCTCGTGCAAACACAAACCACTTATACCACAATTCATGAGATATGCACTTTGAAAATGTAATTTAAGTAAATTAGTTAAGAGATTGCATCAAAAGGAAATGAATACTAAACATGTGCATAATCCATCCAAGAGACAAATATTATTATTATAATATATATGTATATGCCATAATGTTTTATAAAAGTCTTTTGAAACAAAAAATATAAAGAAATAAATGAGTCATGGATTTGACTCATTAGCCAACTCTTACAAAACCATAGGTCCAAATTCCTAAAGCATATCTCCACCTTCCAGGCCAAGGGTGTCATTAGTAAGGTGAGAAAGAGGCTCATCCACAAATTAAGGATGGTTATGACCAACTAACGAGAGTAGGCATGCTCTCTTGCACTTCGGGCTCAGCAAGACCCAGAAGGGAGATTCATAGAGGTGTGAAATGGAATACAAATAAATAGTCACATCCATACCCAATGTACACTTGACCTCCTATAATTGTCACTAGATCAAGACAAACTGGCTACATAAACCTCTAATAAAGTTGATTACTACACCTTGCACATGCACCCAAAGATGGTAACATTTATAATCCACAAGATGAATCCAATTAACTTTACATACACAAGTTACAAAATGCAGGCATGCATGAACATGATTCACAAATGATTTGAATTGTTTTGGATTGCACAAGATTTTGTTGATAACTGAGAGGGGGGTGAATCAGTTATCTTAATTATTTCAGCTTTCTAAACTTTCTTATTAATTAATGCAGCATCAATTCAAATAAGCAATCATAATCATGAAATGGAAATACACAACACAATATTTTTGACGTGGAAACCCTATTAAGGGAGAAAACCATGGGGTGATTAACCCAAGATTATATTCTCTGTTAGAAGAATAGGAATACAAAATGGCACTTGCCAATTAGGGCTCACTGCCCGAGCACACTACTCACAAGAGGCTCACTGCCTACAAGAGACTCACTGTCTACAAGATGTAAGAAGAATAACAAGATCCTTAAACTGATGAAAAGCATCCACATATGCTAAGGTTTAGTTCCGGTTAGGCTCAATACACTTATTTGTTGCACTTCATCCTTCCTCTTCTTTTGTGCTGCTGTCCTTTTACATACCAGACCTTCCTTACTACTTTCACTCTGCTCTTCTACTTTTCTTCGCACTTCACCCTCAATGACTCATCTTCCTCATCGAAATCCATCTGGTGTATATATCCGCACAAAGGATTTCATCCTCTTTCTAGTCGGCATCCAGAATAGTCAATATTTCCCAAACTCTAGTTTGTCGGCTGAATCCTTGCTTCCCAAGTGATGCAGATAAAAAAGAAACTTAGAGAAGTTATCTAACAAGTCAGCCAATCATGAATGATACCTTAGGAATCTTTATCACCATCAGCATCTCTTCCGGAATAACTTCTGATGCTCTGCCTGTCAGTTCTTCCTCTGTCTGTTCTACCAAACTGGACCCCAATACTTGAATGCTTATATCTCTTTACTCTTTCATCACCGGAGGCTCAATTCCTAGAATCTATCAATCAAGGTACTCCTCTTGACTTCCCCAAGTCTGCACTTTCCAAAGATACTTCCTCTGAGAGATCCAGACCTGACTGTTGGACCTTGCCACATACTCTGTTCTTGCTTACCGGACCACAACACTCTTCAATCTGACTTCCGGTAAAGGCACACCATGTCCTGCGGATGTGTGGGATGAACTTTGTTGCCATCAATGACAACAATCATGAAGCTCCAATGTGTCTCTTGCCAACAATCTCCCCCTTTGGCATTGATGGCAACACTTAGTGAAAAATGACTAAGTGTTATACTATACTCCCCCTTGGTTGATGCTCTCTTCTACTGTACATTTTACTGGATCTCCCCCTTAGCTAGATTCCACATTTTTCACTGTTCCTCACTCCCCCTTTGACATCAATGGCAAAGGGTAGGATCTGCACACCAAAATTGCCCAAAAATTCAACTATACTTAGCCACATAAGTATATAAATAGGTTATACTTACATATACTATAATATGTCTGCAAAGGTTGTCTTAAGCTATACAACTTGTGTCGCCCAACTCTGCTTCATCCTGTCCAAAATTGAGATGTGACCACTCAATAGGAATGCAAAAGCTTCTGCCCTCTTGAGATATGTCGGATCACTGGTCTGGGCTGAGGTCTGAGCATCTGTTAGGGCCTCATGCATGGCCTCTAATTTGGGGATAATCATCCCTCTAAGCTCACCCATCTTGTTTATTATGTTCTTCCTCTCCTTTTCAAGTTTCTTAATCTCATTCATGACTACAATAGTTTGACATTCCTGATTTACTATAGAAGAGGAGAGAGGATCAAATTTTTGAGATAGACTTGTCAGTTTATCCTCTTGCTCTTTTACTTTCTTTTCAATATCCTTGGTCACTTTAGGCCAGGATAAACAAAATTTGTAGATATCTCTGCCATCTTTGAGAGCATTTTCCAAGCTCTTTATTCCAATAGCCAAGACTCTCCTATCATTTGTTATTATGCCTTGTAACTCCGAGAATCTCTTATCCAAAAACTCTTTCTGGACCTTCTCCTCAGCTAATTTCTCTAGAGATTCAAAATGTGTCCTAACACTATTTACTAGAGATTTGAGATTACCAGATGAAGAGGATGAGGGATCTTTTTTAAAAGATTGCATGATCTTCTCTAATACACCGGATGCAGCTTCTATGAGCTCACAGTCTACCAAGTGAGACTTCAAAATTTTTTCTTTTGCCTTTGCTTGGGTGAAGGATGCTAGCTTCATGGTTTGCATCGGAGAGAGGGAATCAAAATTGAATGGACCTTGAAGCAACTTCGGTTCATCAAATTCCAACAACTCCTTGGTCAAGAAATCTTTGACTACATCTGCTGTGTCTCTTACCGGTGATAGGGTTTTCTTCTCTTCTGCAGCCTTAGCACTGTCATTTGTGGTCTTTTCTGTTTGACCTTCTTTTTCCTTCACTTCTTCTACTTTCTCCTCTATTCTTATTTCTCCTTTAGATCCGGAGACTACTGGGGAATCTAGGTTTACTTCTCCTTGAACTTCCTCTTCCGGAATAGAGGAATCTTTTTCCTTTACCTCTTCTGCTACCGTCTCAGTAGATTCTTCTTTGTTATCTATTCCCGAGGGATCATTACCTAAATCCTCTATAACAGGAATATTGAATCTTTTAAAGGCATTCCGCAGGATTTCTTCTGTTTCTCTTGCCACTTTATCAATTTCTCCAAGCATGAGCTGATTCATTCTAGTCTTACTCTGAAACTCATCCTTGTAATCTTTGAAGATCATATCTATTTGTTTTGGAGTAATTAAAGGGTAGAGCAGAATAGCTATCTGTTCTCTAATCTCTAAGTCCTTAGCCTTAGCATTTTCTTTTCTCATTTTAATTTCCTTTTCTAAACTTTTAGGAATTAGAGAAATTATTTCAATCAAAGCTTTATTGTATATGTTCAAGTACTTAACTGTGGCTTCCTCCAAGACTTATCTATCTGCATCATTATATACATCATAGAATTCTGTTATTGGTTGCAGGTTCCCATCCATAGTAACAGCTTTGACTACATCATCTAGGGATAGAGTGGGCCTTTCAACAAACTCTTCTGCCTCTGCCTCCTTATCTTTACCAGATACTTTCTTCTTCTTCTTCATCTTCTTGATCTCTTCATCAGATTTTGTCTCTTCTTCATCTTTCTGACTGATGTAAGACCTTGTGGCCTTTGTCTTAGTTATTTTCTCTGCTTTACCAGATGATTTTGCTTCCGGTTTTGATGTCTTTGAGCTCTTGTCAGTGGTAGGAGCGAACCTCTTAGAGGATCTTGTCCGAGTGGGGGCTTCTACCAAACCACTTTCCTTTTCAGCACCTTCCTTCTCTTTCTCTACTCTTTCCCTCTTCTCCCTATTAGCATCAAGTGCTTCTTTTGATATGTCAAATCTTTTGGCAACATTCTCTACTTCTTTTCCCACTTTTCTCTTTATCTCCGGTTGTCTTAACTCCACATGGATCTTCACACTTAATTCTTCAAAGGTTCCAAACCTTTCTACTTTGGGATCCTTGGGCTGACCTAGCATGTGCTGAACATGCAGTTCCACAATTTTCTCATCCACTTCATACCCCATAGGCATGATCCATACTGTTCTTGGTTCCACTGCCTCCATTAGGCACTGATCAGTTTCTACCATAAAGCATATTGTATCTTTATATTTTTCAACTACAAATTGGGGGATTCTTTCTCTTGCTTGCATCATGCTTTGAAAATTCTTGAAATATCCCCAGAGAGCTGTATTCTGTGCCTTGGCATCACCAAGCCCATGTATATAATCTCTGATCTGAATGGCTACTGGTCTATCATTCTGCCATACCCAGCCACTGGATCCGGGAAGCTCATTCATGTAATAAAAGAAAAGACAGAGTATCAAACCACCGTATTTGAAGGAGTTCTTCTTATCCTTCTTTATCTTTTGTAGATTCTCCAAGAGTTGGTTCAGAAGGAGCTCACAAAAATCATAGTCTACATTCTTCCTCAACATTTCATAAGCAGTATATATAGCAATTCCGGAAACTAAATTCTCCCTGCTGGAGTGATATATCTTATATCCAATTATCATTGATGCAAACTTGATATCCGAATCTGTGATATCCTCAATAGTCATAGCTCTTTTATCAAACTTTGATCTAGTAGCCTCACTGACAATTTGGTTTTTGACAGATTTGAGCATAGGCATTTCACCGGTTGAGTGTAATCTGGTTACTGCCCTAATGGCATCCTTAGTGATCTTAAACGGCCTGTTTAACCACATGAATTTGTCATGCATTCTGCTCAAGATATATCAGACCCATTCATCTTCCAGAAAATAGGGAAAATGAATGCACTGTGCAAAATGTTTGTCCTGGACAGCTGTATACTGAGTTTTGAGTTCAAATGAGTCATCTATCAAATGCTTGTGATAGATATCAACCAGCTTAGATTCCCCAAATTCTTCAATATTTGCATGAATATATGCCCTAACATCTTCTACATGCAGAACTCCATGCGGAATACTTGAAAAGGCGCCTAGGGGATCAACTTCTAGGGATTTATATGGATGTTTCTTGAACTTAGGGTGTGGCCTCTCAGTGATCTTTACAACATTCGGTGTAGCTATCTTCAAAAAGACTTACAGAGAAATATTTAGTAATGAAAAGTACCTTTTGCGCATCTAGGGTTCGTGAAAATATCTGGATTGATTCGCTAGATGAATCGACTTCTGTAGAAGACCTTTGATGGGCTTCAGGAGATTTGATGCAGAGCCCTTTTTTGCTTCTTCTCGAATGCAAAATGAACAAGTGTTAGATAGGAAAACCCTTATATTATTCCACAAACCCTAATACCAAGCTGCAATAAATGCTCAACTTAAGTCATTCCAGTTTTCCTTGTTTTCCTTATTCGAATGACTTGATGAACTGGATCAATCTTGTTCTAAACATCTTGCGGATCTTCCATATTTTAACCATAGTTTATTTAGATGTTTCTCTTACAAACCCTTTGATCCATAACTCTCCTTGTGCTAGTTCCGGCACCAATTAACTGGCTAGGGAAAAAAAATTTCCTTGTGTCTCCCCCTAAGCCAGAGCTCACTTTTTAATTTTTGGAAGGAATATCAGCACCAGATTCTGGTGCGGATCCATCCCCTACATTTTCTGTACTTCTCTTCACCCAAATCTTGTTCATCTCACTTTTAACTTCATCCGCATTCACTTTTCCTTTTCCCTTGTCTTGATTCTGATTATGATGTACCAGACCTCTTTTGTCCTGATTCTTGCTTCTACAGAATTTTGGCAATATGACCGGATCTATTGCAATTGTGGCAAACAACATTTCTTTGCATATTTGATTGATGTCCTCTTGATCTACATTGATTAGCCATATGACCCATTCTATTGCATGCAAAGCATCTACCATTGAATGAATTGTTCATTTGCATATTTCTGCATTCATGAGATTTGTGACCATACCTTTTGCAGTTGAAACATTGTCTGGAAAAGGATATATTAGTCTAATTCATTCTCTTTCTGCACTGATTAGCTTTATGACCAAAGTTATTGCAGTTGTGGCAGTATCCATTAAAAGATGGATATCTTTGAGCATTAGGCTGCCTTACCGGAGGTCTTCTAGGCCTGTTCCTTGGATTTTCTGATCCAAAATTCTTCTGACCGGATCCAGAGCTTTCACCTTTCTCATATCCCAAGCCACACTTGTCATCTACCCTCTTTTGGCTTTCAAGAAGAACTTCAAGTTGAGCAGAACTTATCTTGAATTTCTCTTTGTAGTCATTTGTTGTTTGAAGATCCCTTTTAAGAGAGACAATTTGATCCTCAAGCTTTTCTTCATTATCTTTAGCATCTTCAAGATCAGATTCAAGATGTCTAATTATTCTATCCATCTTGTGGCAGTCTTCTAATTTCTCCTTGAGAGATTGTCTTAGATCATCTTCAGTTTTTCTTTTTTCTTCAATCTCTTGGGTAAACTTCATAACTCCTGGTTCCATTTCATGTCTTACCATAATGACTTCTTTTGATAACTTTTCACATAACTTGGTTTTCTCCTTCAGATCTCCATTTGTATCATTTGTTTCACCTTGACTTGTCAGTTGCTGAAGTAGCTCCTTTCTCTTTTTCATAGAGAGACTCAGTTTCTCTTTTAGTTCATTTATGAAATCATCAGCCTGTTTGAGTCTTTCCTTCAATTCATTGACTTCAGAATTTGACTGCTCAAGATCATCTAGGGCAGACTTAAGTTGCTCCCTCATACCATACACATCCATTTGAATTCCTAGATCTTCCTCAAGCTGTTAGGCTACGTTGGGAGGAACTTGGCTCTGATACCAATTGTTGATAACTGAGAGGGGGGGTGAATCAGTTATCTTAATTATTTCAGCTTTCTAAACTTTCTTATTAATTAATGCAGCATCAATTCAAATAAGCAATCATAATCATGAAATGGAAATACACGACACAATATTTTTGACGTGGAAACCCTGTTAAGGGAGAAAACCACAGGGTGATTAACCCAAGATTATATTCTCTGTTAGAAGAATAGGAATACAAAATGGCACTTGCGAATTAGGGCTCACTGCCCGAGCACACTGCTCACAAGAGGCTCACTACCTACAAGAGACTCGCTATCTACAAGATGTAAGAAGAATAACAAGATCCTTGAACTGATGAAAAGCATCCACATATGCTGAGGTTCAGTTCCGGTTAGGCTCAATACACTGATCTGCTGCACTTCATCCTTCCTCTTCTTTTGTGCTGCTGTCCTTTCACATACTGGACCTTCCTTACTGCTTTCACTCTTCTCTTCTGCTTTTCTTCGCACTTCACACTCAACGACTCATCTTCCTCATCAAAATCCATCTGGTATATATATCTGCACAAAGGATTTCATCCTCTTTCTAGTTGGCATCCGGAATAGTCAATATTTCCCAAACTCTAGTCTGTCGGCTGAATCCTTGCTTCCCAAGTGATGCGAATCAAAAAGAAACTTAGAGAAGTTATCTAACAAGTCGGCCAATCATGAATGAGACCTTAGGAATCTTTATCACCATCAACATCTCATCTGAAATAACTTCTGATGCTCTGCCTGTCAGTTCTTCCTCTGTCTGTTCTACCAAACTGGACCCCAATACTTGAATGCTTATATCTCTTTACTCTTTCATCACCGGAGGCTCAATTCCTGGAATCTATCAGTCAAGGTACTCCTCTTGACTTCCCCAAGTCTGTACTTTCCAAGGATACTTCCTCTGAGAGATCTGGACTTGACTGTTAGACCTTGCCACATACTCTGTTCTTGCTTACCGGACCACAACACTCTTCAATCTAACTTCCGGTAAAGGCACGCCATGTCCTGCGGATGTGTGGGATGAACTTTGTTGCCATCAATGACAACAATCATGAAGCTCCAATGTGTCTCTTGCCAATAGATTTGTCCCTAGTTGTAATATTGAATCACGAACAACATGTAAAACCTAATCTAATCCTACTCCTACTCCTACAACTAACAAGACAAAGGATTGATTTTAAAGAATGTTGTCCCATCACTAAATTGGACCAGTGCCTACTCCATTAGGCAATAGAGTCATGAAAAGAAAAGAAGGGAGAGATGCATACAATAGAGGATCAAAGGAATCACATGTATTCTTATAGAAATCAAAGATTACATCATAAACAATGGACATACTTATTTATCCATAAAAAAACTGTAATAACCCACTTGTAACAAAGAGAAGACCAACACAAAAGTTTTAAAATGTTGTCATACATCCATCTAGTCTTTATTAAAATCACACCAACAAATGTGGTGAGAGAAAACATACAGCTGTGACTATACATTCCCCTGAATTGTTACAAATGGCCATGGAGACATACCACTTCCTAGACGTGCATTGCAAACCATTCCTACTCTATATCAAATGTATTCTTCCATTTGTAGCCTAGGCATTTTCTTTTCTTGATGCCCTAAAGTCACCATGAGCTCCTAAACCTCCAGAAAATTGGTTCAGCGACCAACCACTACTACATATTTTTTGCATGTATATATAGCATTACGTTTTCCTTGATGTTGGTGATGGGATTTTGAGAGGGAAACACATTTAGGGCACCCACCTGCTACAATTAATCTCACCTACTCACTCACATACCTTCATACCTACTGCATTAAATTCCACCTACCTCCAATCAAGTCAAACTAGGCATTAAATGGCATTTCTGGGAGGTAGGCAAGCGTGTAAACTCTTGGACCTACAAAAAAACACGTTTAAAATAGTTTAAAATTTTCACTTTACCTTTTAGGCATTTTCAGGCACATCAAGAACTTTATCAGTGAGTTCCAACCCACTAGGAACTCACCAAAACTCCTTGTCCTCTCCCTTTTCTTCTTTGTTCCTACTTGTCAGTGATTCACCAACAACCAAGAACTTGTCGTTTGTTGTCTCTTTCTTCCTTCTCTCTCTTCCTTCCTTCTTTGTCTTTTCCTTGAAAAATTTTCAATCTTTTTCCTTTTCATGTCAGGGCTAAGGGGAATTAGGAACTTTGTTGGCAATTTCAGTGGTTCTAGGAACCATCAAAACTGTTGAAATCCTTTTTTCTTCTCATTTTCTCCCTTGTTCCTAGTTTTCAATGATTTACTGACAACCAAGAACTCATCGCTTCATCTCCTTCTTCATTCATCTTCACATTCCTTAGACATTTTTACCTTTCTATGACATGTCAGAGTTGGACTAGGAACCAAGAACTAGGAATAGTTCCTGTTCCACTTTGTTGATGAATTCCCGCCCACCAGGAACTCGTCAAAACTCCTTTTCTTCTTATCTTTCCTTGCCTTAGAAATATTTTTTTCCATTCCTTGCTTCTTCTTTGTTTGTTAGAGTTTGAGGGGACTTGGGAACACTTTTAGTGAGTTCCATGGTTTTGAGAACCATGCGAATTACCAAAAGTCCCACCCTATTGCCTCTTTGTTGGCTTGCAGGGGTTCACGAAGAACTAGGAATAGTTTTGGCAAGTTCTTATGAACCAGGAACTCACCGAAATTGTTCCTGATAGGCTCAAAATGACCAACAAGGCCATACTTAGCCATTTTTAGGAATTTTTAAAAGATTTATCAGGCATAGGAACTCAATTTTCACAAGGGGACACATTTGGGGATGTTTTGATAGATTTTAGGCACAAATGATACAAGTTAGGAGACAAAAAAATTGGGTCCCAACAATTGGTATCCTCTAGTCAATCCATCTTTGGTGATCTTGATTTTAATATTTTCCCTCGTATGTTAGAGTTAATATAAGCTTTTTGATACTTCTAATCCTATACTAAAGTAAATATAGCAAGCTTATATTATTAGGAAGGGCAAATGTAATATGAGGTAAGCAAATTTTAGAAAAGAATGTCAAAATTAAAGTAAGGAGTTCAAGGTTTTAGGAAAACCCACACAACAAAGTGTATTTTCAATTCTTTTGTTGTGTTCACATTTTCAACTAGAGACTCCCAATCAATCTTAAATCCCATTGGCTATCATGCAAGGAGGTTTTTTGAGTGATTTTGGTGTGGTTGTAACCATGAAAGCCACCCAACTCCCCCAACTATTGTTACTTATTCATTTTGTTGGAACAATGGAGACAATAGGGGTTTCAACTATTGATTCAACCCTTGTTTAGAAGGAGTCTTGGCGCTTTACATAGGGTTTCAGATTTTTAGAAACTAATATAGTGGTTGTGGTTGAGAGCTATACATAGTTTTGGGTATTACCAACTTAAATGATTTTAGCTTCATTGGAAAATGATATTAGCTTAGTTTGGGGATATTACTTTTGGAATCTTTTGTTAAAATTTAGGCTAGAGTTGGTTGCGTAGAACGAAGTTTGGCACTGTTTGAGTTAGCATTTGTAAGTAGTTGGGAGTTCTCTTTGGCTCATAGTGAGGATTTTTTACTATATGAAGTTGGTTGACTAAAGCCATGGCTTGGCATTTCAAGTGTAAAACTATGTGTTTATTTCTAGTGGATATGTATATTTCAGTTATATGTATTCTTGAAAGGGAAAATAAGCACAATCACAGTGATTGTGATATTATTGATAGATAGTAATGGAGCTTGAGAGGACCATGTAATCCTTAGCCCATACAAAAAATTGCTTGGGAGATGAGGTTAGGACTACAACCCTACCTCAAGCCTTCTATTTCTTAGACATGATTTGATATTGCATAAATAAAATTTTAAGGAAAGGTGGAATAGCATTATAAATGTCATTGTTTTGTCCAATGTTGGTGTATCTTTTTTTGGTAATAAGGATATTATTGCATATGTATACTTGTTAAATTTAGGCTTGGGGAGATGGTGTAATCCTTAGCCCCACCCACAAGGACTTTCTTGTGAGGTGGGCATGGGAGTGCACCATCCTCCCAATGTGCTAGTTGTTTCCATGACCTATCTCATGTGGCTTTGTGGTTTGAATTCTTTCATTTTCTTTACAATTGTATCCTATAAAGCCTAGTGTAAAATGGTCTATTAAGTTGGGTGTTAAGAATGGACTATTATAAGTGGTCCCAACTAAAAGATAATTTTGGGAACCTCCTAGATGTTTAGTATGCCTAGGAGATCGTAATTGTTTCTAAGTACTAACTATTGACTAGATTAGTAATAAAGCAATTTATAGAACATAAACCTAACCTAAGCTAATCTACAATAGAAAATATAGGAGCTAGAAAATGACAAATGTAAATGACAATATTATAGGAAAGAACACAAAAATGTAACATGTGCACCTAGAAAATGTAGATTGTGACCCTAGAAATGGACTAGAGGGACTAAAATAGTGTTTAGGTGAAATTTTAGTCTTGAAAAGAGATGTTTTACAAACTGGGCATTACAACTGCACTGGGGGGTGTTGTAGTAGTGTCAAGGGGACACAACTACACATAGGGGGTGCTACAATAAAACTAGAGGGCATAGGTGTCTAGGGATTTGGGAGTTCTAAAATTCATAGTAGTTGTTCACCTTCAACCTTTGATTCTTTCTCTGCTTGTTAACAACGTACCTCTACTCCCTATAGTGAGAAATCCTTAGTAGAATGTAGGAACAAGGGGGGAAAGGGTGTGTTGTAAAGGAGACTATCTCAATTACTCCCCTATTTGGTGTGTTTCAACTTGAACAAAGCACAAAGAGAAAATTAGGGTGTCTGTAGACCTAATGACAAGGTGAATGTGTTGTATGCAAGATATGGTGATAACAAGACAAAGACCTAGGGTGAAAACCAAGAAATCCCTAGTGGTGTGTGATGTGATGGAAATACAAGAGAGTGTTATGGATCAAAATGGGGGATGGTAGTGAGGTAATCAGGATGGAAAACAACTAGATTTGGCTCGAGGAACAATGGTAAGGGTTTTCATACTTGTGGCATGTGTAGGGTGAAGGGAATGGCTTCTAATGGCTTCCTAATGGGGAGAATGGTGTCATAGATAGCAGAAATGGAGAGAGAAAGAGGAGGTCACAAGGAATCCATGGCTTCAATGGCACAAGAGTGTTACAAATGAAGGTAAACAAATATCAATGAAAATCTGATTACAACTATAATATAGATATTTAACTGTGCAGAACCAAAATGAAGATAGTATGAAATCAACCCAAAGAAATAACATAATAGAAGATCAAACACATAACACATTGTTTATGTAGAGAAATGTGCTCTGATACCAAAATGTAAGGTGCAGAAATTTACCAACTAAAAATAGTTCCTGAAAAGAAAAGCATATTCCATAAGTAAGATAATCAACCAATAATGGTTTCCAAATATCCATAAATCATATAATGACAAGAATTCATGAATAAAAATAATGATCCATATACCTGAATGGATTGCAAAATAGTTTACATACACCCAACTTGGTGTTTCAATAATCTATTTCAATGTTACACAAGGAAATATTATCATCAAGATGTCCAAGAATCATGATACATATTTCAATACTTGGCAATGAAGCCATACAAAGAATATATATAAAAAATATCATATCAATAATAACTCAGTTGCCTCGATCCTTCGATCATCTGTAAACCAAGACCAAGAGAGTGGTTGAGGTGTTTTTTCCACCCAACCATGAAGTACTGAACTTCCCTGGTTTTCTTCATAACTCGAAGAAAGGACTGACCTTGCAATGGGAGCCTAGCAACCTGGAGTAGTGTAAGCAGGAGGGAATCACTCGATGCATGCCTATTGCTTGTATGCATCCTAATCTTAGAATGACATAAACTCTTGCAACATGATGTGGCAGAGACTACAAAGTTCTAGGCTTTTAAAACAAATCCATCTATTTCAATGGTACAGTTGCTTGGCCAAGCAATTAAAAAAAATTATAGTTTTAGAAAAAGTAAAACTATCATCTCTGTAGACCCACATTCGGCATCCTGTCCTGAAAGTTCGTACTTTACCAAGATACATACAAAGCAGTTTTACTATATAGTTTTCTTTTGTTTGAATTTCCATAATAAAAATTAGTTCCATTGATCAAATTATTGCACTGGTTTACTTATTGAAAGATTTACTATTTTTCTCTATGTGATGAATTATCAATTAAACATAATGCGTTTCTTTCATAAATCTAGAATTTGATTGAAATGTAAAAATAACATTTAACAAGAACTCAATGATTCAAAAATTCTTTCATTTAGTGCAAAAGAATAATTTCTTTTTCTACAGAACAATGAATTTCATTCACCAGATATTAGATATATATAATATCGATACTCATACAATTAACAATTAAACTCGAAAAGAATGAAAGTTTATTACATCATTTTCATTTCTAACTATCAAAATATATGCAACATATATTCATTATATATATATATATATATATATTGAAAATAAGCAAGATAAAAATTTATACAATCATTCTGATTTTCAAACAGTAATCTTCATGTTATAAACTAATATAAAGAACTTTTTGACTTCTAGAATGTAAAGATATAGTCATTACATTATAAAGAATAGAGAATGATATGCGGTTGGTATATATATATAGAACGGACTAAACTTGATTAAACCCAACTGACTTATGCTAGCAAATTGAAATATTCAAGGATTTCACAATTATTTAAGGGTGAATTACAAACTATTTAAGAGATTAAACTCAGATTGAATAGGCGACTGTCCCCAAATGGGGTCGCAGTCCCTAAGGGACTGTGGCTCCATTTGGGGAAGTTGATTCCCTCTTCTAATAGCTAACGGTCTATGGCTAGTATATGCTATGTTCCTTTCAATATAAAATGCAATAAAAACATTATCAGACATGCTATGCTTCTTTCAATATAAAATGCAAAAAAAATGTTACCAGATATGCTATGTTTCTTTCAATAAAAACATTAGCAGATTTATACAGAGGACCCAAAGCAATCATATAGTTGATCATTTTGAAAAACAATCAGTCTAAGAAAATATAATTCGATTCAACACAGAAATTATTCGGTTCATTACAATCTACCATGAAGTTTTCTTCGTATATATATACACACTGTAATCTGTATATATATGTATATATATATAGAAACAAACCATTTCTTTTACAAAGCTACAACCAATTGCTTATACTTTATATCAATTTCAGACAGAAGATCATGCACAAAAGGAAAACAGAAATCAAACACACAATAGCTATAGATGATCTAAGATTAATTAAGAACCTAGAATTTGCTCCATATTCCAATCAAATGTTTGAATCCTACCTAAATCTTCTGAATTATTTCCTCTTTGTCCCCCTAAATACTTTCGCAATTCCATTTTAGAGATGATTCCCCCCTCTTTTGAGAATACAAGATGTTATATAGAAGTTTTTGGTGAGCAAGAAATGAATTATAGCTCCTCTTTTATTGTTTCCTCTTCCACAAGTGTTTCATTTTCTAGAACTTTTCTTTTTCCTCAAATAAGTTTTTGTTTTGAAAACACGTTTTATTCTTTTTCTAGTTTACATATTTATCATAATGTATCTATAAACTAATACTTAAATAGAATATGATTATTTTCTAAATAAAACAATTTAAATAACTTAATCAACTATTCTATTTTCTAAACACTCAAGATATTTAAATAACAATGAATTAAATAATCTAATTAAATCACCATTAACTAACTATGCGATATATAATTCAAATAAAATAAAAATGCAATTTGAATTAACTATTAAATCATTCAATATGCAACATATGCGGCTACATGACACTACGTGAAGTGTGTGAATGATATCTCTCAATCTTAACCCTGCCAGGATGCTAATCTCCTTTACCTCAACAACACTCTTGTCTTCGACAACCTGCAACACATAGTAAACTCAAATTTCCCATTAATAGATTTGTAATCCAAATAACCGAAGCATATCCAGAGCATTACTAACATGAATATTACATTTATTTCATTACATATTTCCATATTAAAATATTCATAACAAATTATTCATCTATCCACATATAATTATCCATGAAATATTTCCATTTAAAGTAAACCTAGATGGTATCAAAATTTGAGACATGACAAAAAAACTCCACACAAGAAGAGATGCACCAGTCTATATTAACTTCAATAGAGTTTACAATACAACACTATCAACCTCCTCCTCAATCTTCAATCCAACGGCACCTATTTTTTCAGTCCCAACTCTTCTACTCTACTCATTCACAGCTATAATACAATATCCTCATAAAGGGGTTGCCTTCTAGGGCAAGAAAAGCCAACATAACCTCTACCATCAGATATGTGACCTAATGATGAACGATCCAGATTTACAATGAAAATATATATAAAATGTGGCAACCCCTCACCCCCCGGAATGAAATGTGCTCCATAACCAACATCTGCCAAGTATCGAGATCAAACATGCGGCTAAAACAAGATCACTACTTAGTGAAACCTTTCATCCCTTATGGATGATTTACAAACAATAATAGGAATAATAAATTACATAGGATTTACAAGGTTAATGGCACCTTATTCCTAACAAAGAGGCTACACAATCTTTAGATACGATGCAGGAGCATCCCTGGTTCAAGAGCAATCTTGCATCAACCAAAAAACATTTGCATTTCAGTTTGTTTACAGTTCAGTTTGTTTCTTTTCATTTTCCAGTTTAGTTCAGGCAGTTTAGTCAGAAGCAGTTTTAGCTTGTAGTCTAATTTTGGCATTTCACACCTTGCGGATTTGGACTTAGCATATACATTCATTCATCTACATCATATCAAGAATTCAGAGCATTTGGATCAGTTACCAGAAAGATATCGCTATCAGAAGATCAACTATTTTCTCAGTGCAGAGCATTCTAACAGTTCCTGACTTGCGGATCATTCCTTGACTTGTCGATCTCAATGACACATCATTCAATGTTCTTTGGTTCATGGCCGATCTTCCCCAAGGGTCCGCACATCATTCCATTCATTTACCGGAAGTGTTCTATGCATTTAGGTCTGACCTATCTGTGAACACGTTACAACTCTTCATTGGAGTTTGTGATCTTCCTTGGCCAACACGGAGGAATCTATTGGTCCGGATTAGATATATATTGATGTAATAGATCCTTAGGAAGGCAGTTAGCAATTTGATTCATAATTCTTAGTTTAGATTTTGTGCAAAGGGAGCTTCAAAGCCTTATCTTGTGCATGTATGTAGTCAGGCCTGTGAGCCCTAATTGTAAGCCCTCATGTTGCCGGCTGATCTCTATTTGAATTCTATGATATATTGAAGGACTAAATCTGCATTTTCTTTATTTCTTTGAGTTGTTTCCATTATGTTTACTCTTGCTGCACAATCTGGATAGTTCATTCTGTGAACCCTCCTACCGTGACTACACCAAGTGGTATCAGAGCAAAAATTTTGAATCTTTGGGAGTGAATTGAGCGAAGTTGGCAAGGAATTCTGTAAGATCTTTCTATGGACATATCGCTGAATTGAGGCAGGTTACTTGTGTTGCAACTGATCATCGATTGTGAGGCAGTTGTCACCTTGTAGCCTAGTCGTCGAACCTGAGGTAGTTTACACTTGATCCTGGGAAGAATATCACTGAGGAGAGTTGTTGTTGTTGGTACAATGGCTAATAGAATGGATGAATTAGTGGAGATAATGAAAACAATGTGAATCTGATTGGATGTTGTTGAAGAAGATGGGCGAAGAGGATTGACACCGAGACCTAATGTTGAAAGTGATGATGACGAAGAATTTCAATCTATGGAACACACTGGTGAAACCCCAGGAGGTGATGAAGAAGAAGAATCAGATCAAGTAAAAATGTTGCGATCTATTTCAAAGATTGGAAAGAGACCTAGAGTTGATGTGCCGAACTATACTGGTAATTTGAACCCTGAAGAATTGATTGACTAGATAAATGATATGGAAGAATATTTTGAATACGAGGAAATTGAAGATCCGGAGAAGGTGAAATTTGCAAAGACAAAGTTGAAAGGACATGCTGCTATATGGTGGAAAGAAGTTCAGTTGGAAAGAAATAGAAGAGGAAAAGAAAAGATTACAAAGTGGGACCGGATGGTGACAAAGTTGAAGAATCGGTTTATACCTACTGACTATGAGTTGGAGTTGTTGAAAAGATTGCAAAACCTTAGACAAAAGGAGAAATTTGTGTACACTGAAGAATTTCATAAAATGATCATACGAACAGGACATAGTGAAGCAAACAAGGAGAAAGTGGCTAGATACATCAATGGACTAAGATTGAACATTCAAGAGGAACTAAGTTTGGTAAGGATGACATCTTTAGAGGAAGCATATCAGTTTTCCCTGAAAGTTGAAGAGAAGCTGAACAAAAGACATGATCAAAGACAAAGAGGTAGAGGAGGTAAATTTTAGAAAGGTAGGACTTATTCTGGAGGAGACAGATCATATCCAGAGTAGAACAAGTTTGACAGCCTAGTTAAGAAGGATGACAGAGATAACAATGCTTACAGGAGAGATGACAGAAATTTCTACCATAGAGGAAACCCTAGTCCATATCAAAATGAAGGATATAGAAGAGAAGGAAGAGGATTTGATAAGAGAACATTCAGAGGTACTTGTTTCAAGTGTGGAGGTGAAGAACATAGATCATTTGAATGTAATTAGGGTAGTACAAGTAAGAGGACAGAAAATAGTGGAAGAGCAGCCTATGTTGAAGAAGAAGCTGTTGAACTGAGTGATCCTTCTTTTGTTGGTAAACCTGAGAAAGGAGAATAATTGGTGATGAGAAGAGTACTATTTTAGACAGAGACAAATGAGGAATCACCACAGATGAAGAGCTTGTTCAGAACTAGATGTAAATTAGGAGGTAAGTGTTGTAAAGTTGTGATTGATAGTGGTAGTTCAGATAACCTAGTTTCAGAGGAGATGGTGACTAAGCTAAAGTTGGAAAGATTGAAACACCCTAAGCCATATCAAATAGCATGGATTCAGGATGATCATAAGGTACTGGTGAGTGAACAATGTTTGGTGAAATTTCATATTGGATCTTATCATGATGAAGTCTTGTGTGATATTATGCCTATGGATGTATGTCATATCTTGTTGGGTAGACCTTGGCAGTATGATAGAAAAGCTATACATGATGGGAGAAAGAATACATATACTATAACAACAAAAGGGAAAAGAATTACCTTGATTCCTTTGGAGGATGATAGTAAATATGTAGTATGTGGGAATGCTAGAATCTATTTGATAGATGGAAGAAATTTTCTGGATGGTTTGAGACATGAGAATATGTGTTATGCCTTGATTCCTAAGAAACCTGAAGCGTTGAAGAAAGAAGAACCACAACCGGAGGAGATAAGAGAGTTGCTAACAGAGTATGAAGACATCATATAAGATAATGTGCCTGATGGATTGCCACCTATAAGGAGTTTCAGTCATCACATGGACCTTATACTAGGAGCAAGTTTGCCTAACAAAGCAGCACATCGGATGACACCGATAGAGAATGAAGAATTGAATAGACAAATACAAGAATTGTTGAGGAAAGGTTTGATCAGAGAAAGCTTGAGTCCTTGTGCAGTACCTGTAGTGTTTGCACTGAAGAAGGATGGAGAATGGAGAATGTGTACTGATTCTAGAGCAATAAACAAGATCACAGTTAAGTATAGATTTCCTTTACCTAGGATGGATGATATCATGGATTGTTTGAGTAGAGCAAAATATTTCACAAAGATAGATTTGAAGAGTGGATACCATCATATAAGAATCAGAGAAGGTGATGAATGGAAGATTGCTTTTAAGACAAATGAAGGATTGTATGAATGGTTAGTGATGCCCTTTGGATTGACAAATGCACCGAGTACTTTCATGAGATTGATGAATGAAGTCTTGAAGAAATTCTTGGGTAAGTTTGTGATTGTGTACCTGGATGATATTCTAATTTTTAGTAAGACAAAAAGGAACATTTGTGGGATATTAGACAAGTTTTGCAGAGATTAAGAGAAGAGCAATTGTTGATAAACATCAAGAAGTGTAGTTTCATGAAGGAAGAGTTGGTATATTTGGGATTTGTGATTTATGCAGAAGGATTGAAGATGGACCTTGAGAAAGTGAAAGCAATTGTTGAATGGCCTACACCGGAGAGCATTGGAGAAGTTAGATCATTTTATGGATTGGCTAGTTTCTACCTGAAGTTCATAAAAAATTTTAGTTTAGTTTGTAACCCTATGACAGAGACAATGAGAGGTGACAGAAAGGATTTCAAGTGGACATCTAGAGCAGATAAGAGTTTTGAGCTGTTGAAGCAGAAAGTGATAGAGCAACCTATTTTGGCATTACCGGATTTCAATAAGGTATTTCAAGTCGATTGTGATGCAAGTGGAAATGCAATTGGAGTAGTGTTAAGTCAAGAAGGTAGACCTGTAGCATATTTCAGTGAGAATTTGAATGATGCAAGGAGGAGATATTTCATCTATGATCAAGAGTTCTATGCCATAATTCAAGCCTTGAAGAAGTGGAGACATTACTTGTTGCCTAAGGAGTTTGTGTTGTATATAGATCATCAAGCTTTGTAATATTTGAATAGTCAAGGTAAGTTGAATCAGAGACATATGAGATGGGTAGAGTTCATGCAGAGTTATACTTTTGTGTTGAAGCATAGGAGTGGAAAATCAAACAAAGTCGTTGATGCCTTGAGTAGAAGAAGAAACTTGTTGATAGGGATGAGAGTTGAAGTGTTGGGTTTTGATGAATTAAAGAATATGTATGAGAGAGACACTTACTTTGCAGAGCCTTGGAGAGCATGTAAGGAACCTGTTGTGATAGATAGAAGTAAGTGGTTGGACTATTTCATCCAAGAAGATATGTTGTTCAGAGGAAATCAGTTGTGCATACCTAGAAGTTCAATGAGAGATAATTTGATTAAGGAGAAGCATAGTGGTGGATTGGCAGGACATTTTGGCATTGATAAGACAGTGGCTTTGGTGAGTGAAAATTACTTTTGGCCTCATATACATAAGGATGTTCAGAGATTTGTGTAGAGTTGTAGAGTTTGTCAAGTTGCAAAAGGGAGTAGTTAGAATACTAGATTGTATAAACCTTTGATTGTACCGGAGAGACCTTGGGAAGACATAAGCATGGATTTTGTGATGGGATTGCCTAAGAAATAGAGAGGACATGATTCAATATTTGTAGTGGTTGACAGATTTTTGAAGATGGCTCATTTCATACCTTGTAAGAAAACAACCGATGCAGTGCATGTAGCTGACTTATTTTTCAAAGAGATTGTGAGATTGCATGGATTACCTAAGAGTATAATTTCAGACAGAGACACAAAGTTTGTTGGATACTTTTGGAGGACACTTTGGAAGAAAATGAAGATAGATATGAAGTACAGTTCTACTTTTCATCCACAGACTGATGGATGGACAGAGGCAGTGAATAAGAGTTTGGGAAACTTGTTGAGATGTTTGGTTGGAGAGAAAACTGAAAGTTGGGATTTGATTCTTTCACAAGCAGAGTTTGCATACAATAATTCAATAAATAGGAGTACCAGAAGAACACCTTTTGAGATTGTTACCAGAGTGAATCCTAGAGGAATTGCAGAATTGAGAGATATCAGTATAGAGGAAAAGAGAAGTGCAGAAGCAGAAGAATTTGTAGATCATATGAAGACAGTGCATAATCAGGTGAAGAAGCATTTGGAGGATATGAACATCAAGTATAAAGAGAACGCTGATGAGAAGAGAAGACATAAGGAGTTTAAAGTTGGAGATGAAGGGATGGTGTACTTGAGAAAAGAAAGATTTCCAGTAGGGACATATAACAAGCTGAAGATGAAGAAGTTTGGACCTTGTAAGATACTCAGAAAATTTGATTCAGGAAATGCATATGAAGTGGAATTACCAGAGACATTGGGTATATCACCTATTTTCAACATTGCAGACCTATATCAATATCATGAAGCAAAGTTCAGTGATAGCATGGAAGAAGACTTGAAGAAGTAGTTACCACAACAAGCACTGGAGCATATTGAAGACATTTTGGACAACAGAGTTGGACGCAGCAGTAGAGGAAGACAATACAAAGAATATCTTGTGAAGTAGAAAGGCAGATCAAAAGAAGATTCATCTTGGATTTCTCAGGCTGAGGTGGACCGTCTTGGTTCTCCCCTAGCCCCAACAAAGTTAGGGACTCACTTTTTCAATAACCCTGGATGTCTAATGCAGGAGCATCCCTGGTTCAAGAGCAATCTTGCATCAACCAAAAAACATTTGCATTTTAGTTTGTTTATAGTTCAGTTTGTTTCTTTTCATTTTCCAGTGCAGTTTAGGTAGTTTAGTCAGAAGAAGTTTCAGCTTGTGGTCCGGTTTTGGCATTTCACACCTTGCGGATCTGGACTTAGCATATACATTTATTCATCTACATCATATCAAGAATTCAGAGCATTTTTATTAGTTACCGGAAAGATATCACTATTAGAAGATCAATTGTTTTCTCAATGCAGAGCATTCTAATAGTTCCTGATGATCAGCTGAAGGAGAAGGCTTGCGGATCATTCCTTGACTTGTGGATCTCATAGACACATCATTCAATGTTCTTTGGTTCGTGGCCAACCTTCCTCAAGGGTCCATACGTTGTTCCATTCATTTACCGGAAGTGTTCTATGCATTTAGGTCTGACCTATCTGTGAACACATTACAACTCTTCATTGGAGTTTGTGATCTTCCTTGGCCGACGCGGAGGAATCTATTGGTTCAGATTAGATATCTATTGATGTAATAGATTCTTAAGAAGGTAGTTAGCAATTTGATTCATAATTCTTAGTTTAGATTTTGTGCGAAGGAAGCTTCAAAGCCTTATCTTGCGCATGTATGTAGTCAGGCCTGCGATCCCTAGTTGTAAGCCCGCATGTTGCCCGCTGATCTCTATTTGAATTCTATGATATATTGAAGGATTGAATCTGCATTTACTTTATTTCTTTGAGTCGTTTCCATTGTGTTTACTCTTGTTGCATGGTCTGGACAGTTCATTCTGTGAACCCTCCTACCGTGACTGCACCAAGATATTTATACTTTAGACCTTTAACCCTATTCTTTGATGAAGTTTATATAATTCATGATGCAAGAGTATCCCTAGTTCAAGAGCAATCTTGCATCAGCCAAAAAAACATTTGCATTTCATTTTGTTTGCAGTTCAATTTGTTTCTTTTCCAGTTCAGTTCAGGCAGTTCAATCAGAAACAGTTTCTAGTTTTGGTCTAGCATTTCCCTACAATTGCATTTTAGATCATGTGGAGCTAGATTTAGCATCTACATTCATTCATCTACACCATATCTAGAATTCAAAGATCCGCATTTCAATACCGGAAAGATATCGCTATCAAAAGTTGACTGTTTCTCAGAGCAGAGCATCCTGATATTCATTGGCAACCAGCTGAAGGAGAAACTTGTGAAAGCATTTCCTGATTTTGGAGCCTAATGACACATCATTCAATGATCTTTGGTTTGTGGCCGACCTTCCCAGGAGATCTGCACATCATTCCATTCATTTTTCGGAAGTGTTCTATGCATTTAGGTCTAACCTATCTCTGTTCACACGTTACATCTCTTCTTTGGAATTTGTGATCTTCCTTGGCCGACGCAGAGGAATCTATTGATCCGAACTTGATATATATTGATGTAATAGATCCTTAGGAAAGCAGTTCATAAGTTCTCATGATTTAGAAGATTGATAGTTTAGATTTTGTACGAAGGGAGCCTCAAAGCCTTATCTTGTGCATGTATGTAATTAGGCCTGTGAGCCTTAATTGTAAGCCCACATGATGTTGGCCGATCTCTATTTGAATTCTATGATATACTGAATGAATGAATCTGCATTTGTTTTATTTATTTGAGTTGTTTCTATTGTGTTTACTCTTGCTGCACGGTCCAAACAATTCATTCTATGAACCCTCCTACCATGACTGCACCAAGTGGTTTCAGAGCGAAAGTTTGAATCTTTGGGAGTGAATTGAGCGAAGTTGGCATGGGAATTCTGTAAGATCTTGTTGTGGACAGATCACCGAATTGAGGTAGGTTACTTGTGTCGTAACTGATTGCCGATTGAGAGGTAGTTGTCACCTTGTAGCCCAATCGCCGAACCTGAGGCAGTTTGCACTTGATCCTAGGAAGAATGTCGCTGAGGACAGTTGTTGTTGTTGGAACAATGTCTAGTAGAATAGATGAGATGATGGAGATAATGAAAAAAATGTGAATTCGATTGGATGTTGTTGAAGAAGATAGGCAAAGAGGACTGACACCGAGACCTAATGTTGAAAGCGATGATGAGGAAGAATTTCAATCTATGGAACAAACTGGTGAAACCCTAGAAGGTAATGAAGCAGAAGAATTAGATCAAGTAAAGATGTTGCGAGCTATTTCAAATATTGGAAAGAGACCTAGAGTTGATGTGCCAAATTATACTGGTAATTTGAACCCTGAAGAATTGATTGACTAGATAAATGATATGGAAGAATACTTTGAATATGAGCAAATTGAAGATCCGGAGAAGGTGAAATTTGCAAAGACAAAGTTGAAAGGACATGCTGGTATATGGTGGAAAGAAGTTCAGTTGGAAAGAAAATATTACAAAATGAGATAGGATGATGACAAAGTTGAAGAATCAGTTTATACCTGCTAACTATGAGTTGGAGTTGTTGAAAAGATTGCAAAACCTGAGACAAAAGGAAAAAATCTATGAAGGAGTATACTAAAGAATTTCATAAGATGATCATAAGAACAGGACATAGTGAAGCAACCAAGGAGAAAGTGGCTAGATACATCAATGGACTGAGATTGAACATTCAAGAAGAACTAAGCTTGGAAAGGATGACATCTTTGGAAGAAGCATATCAGTTTGCCTTGAAAGTTGAAGAGAAGCTGAATAAGAGACATGATCAGAGACAGAGAGGCAGAGGAGGTAAATTTCAGAAAGGTAGGACATTTTCTAGAGGAGACAAATCATATCTGAAGCAGAACAAGTTTGACAGCCCATTTAAGAAGGATGACAAAGATACTATTGCATACTGGAGGAATGACATAAATTTTCATCCCAGAGGCAACTATAATGCATACCGGAATGAAGGATATAGAAGAGAAGGAAGAGGATTTGATAAGAAGACATTCAGAGGTACTTGTTTCAAGTATGGAGGTGAAGGACATAGGGCATTTGAATGTAGTCAGGGTAGTACAAGTAAGAGGACAGAAAATAGTGGAAGAGCAACCTATGTTGAAGAAGAAGCTGTTGAACTGAGTGATCCTTGTTCTATTGGTAAACCTGAGAAAGGAGAATCATTGGTGATGAGGAGAGTACTATTTCAGACAGAGACAAATGAGGAACCACCGCAGAGGAAGAGCTTGTTCAGAACTATATGCAAATCAGGAGGTAAGTGTTGTAAAGTTGTGATTGATAGTGGTAGTTCAGATAATCTAGTTTCAGAGGAGATGGTGACTAAGCTGAAAGATTGAAACACCCTAAGCCATATCAGATAGCATGGATTCAAGATGATCATAAGTTATTGGTGAGTGAACAATGTTTGGTGAAATTTCATATTGGATCTTATCATGATGAAGTCTTGTGTGATATTATGCCTATGGATGTTTGTCATATCTTGTTGGGTAGACCTTGACAGTATGATAGAAAAGCTATACATGATGGGAGAAAGAATACATATACTATAACAGCAAATGGAAAGAGAATTACTTTGATTCCTTTGGAAGATGATCCTAAAGATGTAGTATGTGGGAATGCTAGAATCTATTTGGTAGATGGAAGAAAATTTCTGGATGGTTTGAGACAAGAAAATATGTGCTATGCCTTGATTCCTAAGAAACCTGAAGCATTGAAGAAAGAAGAATCACAACCAGAGGAGATAAGAGAGTTATTGACAGAGTATGAAGACATCATATCAGATAATGTGCTTGATGGATTGCCACCTATAAGGAGTATCAGTCATCACATGGATCTTATACCGGGAGCAAGTTTGCCTAATAAAGCAACACATAGAATGACACCGGCAGAGAATGAAGAATTGAGTAGATAGATATAAGAGTTGTTGAGAAGAGGTTTGATCAGAGAAAGTTTGAGTCCTTGTGCAGTACCTACAGTGTTAGCACCGAAGAAGGATGGAGAATGGAGAATGTGTACTGATTCTAGAGCAATAAACAATATCACAGTTAAGTATAGATTTCCTTTACCTAGAATGGATGATATCATGGATTGTTTGAGTGGAGAAAAATATTTCACAAAGATAGACTTGAAGAGTGGATACCATCAAATCAGAATCAGAGAAGGTGATGAATGGAAGACTGCTTTCAAGACAAATGAAGGATTGTATGAGTGGTTAGTGATGCATTTTGGATTGACAAATGCACCTAGTACTTTCATTAGGTTGATGAATGAAGTCTTGAAGAAATTATTGGGTAAGTTTGTTATTGTGTACTTGGATGACATTCTGATTTTTAGTAAGACAAGAGAGGAACATTTGTGGCATATTAGAAAAGTTTTGCAGAGATTGAGAGAAGAGAAACTGTTGATAAACATCAAAAAGTGTAGTTTCATGAACGAAGAGTTGGTATATTTGGGATTTGTGATTTCTGCGAAAGGATTGAAGATGGATCCTGAGAAGTGAGAGCAATTGTTGAATGGCCTATACCAGAGAGCATTGGAGAAGTTAGATCATTTCATGGATTGGCTAGTTTCTACCGGAAGTTCATCAGAAATTTCAGTTTAGTTTGTAACCCTATGACAGAGACAATGAGAGGTGACAAAAAAGATTTCAAGTGGACATCTGGAGCAGATAAAAGTTTTGATTTATTGAAGCAGAAGGTGACAGAGCAACTTGTTTTGGCATTACCGGATTTCAATAAGGTATTTCAAGTTGATTGTGATGTGAGTGGAATTGCAATTGGAGCAGTGTTAAGTCAAGAAGGTAGATCTGTAGCATATTTCAGTGAGAAGTTGAATGATGCAAGGAGAATATATTCCATTTATGATCAAGAGTTCTATGCCATAATTCAAGCCTTGAAGAAGTGTAGACATTACTTGTTGCCTAAGGAGTTTGTGTTGTATACAGATCATCAAGCTTTACAATATTTGAACAGTCAAGGTAAGTTGAATCAGAGACATATGAGATGGGTAGAGTTCATGCAGAGTTATACTTTTGTGTTGAAGCATAGGAGTGGTAAATCAAACAAAGTTGCCGATGCCTTGAGTAGAAGAAGAAACTTGTTGACATCGATGAGAGTTGAAGTGTTAGGTTTTGATGAATTGAAGAACATGTATGAGGGAGACACTGATTTTATAGAACCTTGGAAAGCATGTAAGGAACCTATTGTGGCAGATGGGAGTAAGTGGTTGGACTATTTCATTCAAGAAGATATGTTGTTCAAAGGAAGTCAGTTGTGCATACCTAGAAGTTTAATGCGAGATAATTTGATCAAGGAGAAGCATAGTGGTGGATTGACAGGACATTTTGGCATTGATAAGACAGTGGCTTTGGTGAGTAAAAATTACTTTTGGCCTCAGATACATAAGGATGTTCAGAGATTTGTGCAGAGTTGTAGAGTTTGTTAAGTTGCAAAAGGGAGTAGTCAGAATACTGGATTGTATAAACCTTTGACAGTACCGGAGAGACCTTGAGAAGATATAAGCATGGATTTTGTGATGGGATTGCCTAAGACACAGAGAGGACATGATTCAATATTTGTAGTGGTTGACAGATTTTCAAAGATGGCTCATTTCATACCTTGCAAGAAGACAACTAATGCAGTGCATATAGCTAACCTATTTTTCAAGGAAATTATGAGATTGCATGGATTACTTAAGAGTATAGTTTCAGACAGAGACACAAAGTTTGTTGGATACTTTTGGAGGACAATTTGGAAGAAGATGAAGACAAATTTGAAGTTTAGTTCATCTTTTCATCCACAGACAGATGGACAGATAGAGGTAGTGAATAGGAGTTTGGGAAAAATGGATAGAAGATAGGAAGTTGGGATTTGATTCTTTCACAAGCAGAGTTTGCATACAATAATTTAGTGAACAAGAGTACCGGAAGAACACCTTTTGAGATTGTTACCAGAGTAAACCCTAGAGGCGTGGAAGAACTAAGAGATATCAGTATGGAGGAAAAGAGAAGTGCAAAAGCAGAAGAATTTGTAGATCATATGAAGACAGTGCATGATCAGGTGAAGAAGCATTTAGAAGATATGAATAATAAGTACAAAGAGAAGGCTAATGAGAAGAGAAGACATAAGGAATTTGAAGTTGGAGATGAAGTAATGGTATACTTGAGAAAAGAAAGATTTCCAGTTGGGACATATAACAAGTTGAAGATGAAGAAGTTTGGACCTTGTAGGATACTCAGGAAATTTGATTCAGGAAATGCATATGAGGTAGAATTACCGGAGACATTGGGTATATCACCTATTTTCAACATTGCAAACCTTTATCAGTATCATGAAGCAGAGTTCAGTAACAGCATGGAAGAAGACTTGAATAAGCAGTTACCACAACAAGCACCGGAGCGGATTGAAGACATATTGGACAGCGGAGTTGGACACAACACTAGAGGAAGACAATACAAGAAATATCCTGTGAAGTGGAAAGGCAGACCGAAAGAAGATTCATCATGGATTTCTCAGGCTGAGGTGGACCGTCTTGGTTCTCCCCTAGCCCCAACAAAGTGAGGGACTCACTTTTTCAACAACCCTAGATGTCTGATGTAGGAGCATCCCTGGTTCAAGAGCAATCTTGCATCAACCAAAAAAACATTTGCATTTCAATTTGTTTGCAGTTTAGTTTGTTTCTTTTCCAATTCAGTTCAGGCAGTTCAGTCAAAAGCAGATTTTCTTTTTGGTCTGGCATTTGCCTACAATTGTATTTCAGATCTTGTGGAGTTGGATTTAGGATCTACATTCATTCATCTACACCATATCCAAAATTTAGAGATCCACACTTCAATACCGGAAAGATATCACTATCAGAAGTTGATTGTTTCTCAGAGTAGAGCATCCTGATATTCACTGGCAACCAGTTAAAGGAGAAACTTGCGAAAGCATTTCCTAATCTTTGGAGCCTAATGACACATCATTCAATGATCTTTAGTTCGTGGCTGACCTTCCCAGGAGATCTGCACATCATTCCATTCATTTTCCAAAAGTGTTCTATGCATTTAGGTCCAACCTATCTTTGTTCACATGTTACATCTCTTCTTTGGAATTTGTGATCTTCCTTGGCCAGCGCGGAGGAATCTATTGATCCGGACTTGATATATATTGATGTAATAGATCCTTAGGAAAGTAGTTCATAAGTTCTCATGATTTAGAAGATTGATAGTTTAGATTTTGTATGAAGGGAGCCTCAAAGCCTTATCTTGCGCATGTATGTAATCAGGCATGTGAGCCTTAATTGTAAGCCTGCATGATGTCGGCTGATCTCTATTTGAATTCCATGATATACTGAATGACTAAATCTACATTTGTTTTATTTCTTTGAGTTGTTTCCGTTGTGTTTACTCTTACTGCACGGTCCGGACAGTTCATTCTGTGAACCCTCCTCCCGTGACTGTACCAATTCACCTATGTCTTGGAGGAGAGAAGTGGTAGTAAGTTTTCCAATTGCAAGTGTTATCTATGAATGATTTGAAAAGGGGTCTAATAACAATTACACACTAAGTTTCCAAGAAGGTTATAGTAAAAATTAAGGCATAAACAGGTGGGTAAAGTCACTTTTTAAAATTTGAGCATAAACAATACTGCTTACCCAATGTAGGTGCCTAGACACTAGTATTTGAGAAACACACGTCCTTTAGGAATCAAGGGTTAAAACATCTGGGGTTAACAAGTGAGATATTTCTAAGGTTAGGACTTCTTGCATCATCCTTCTATGATTAGGGGAAAGGCTAGAATAAGGTGAAATGATCCTAAAACACAACTAGGGGAGTGTGTACCAAAATGAGTGAAAAACATAAGTGGAGATTATAAATTTGTTTCTTCAGTATCTTATGTATGCATGCATGTCTAAAATATACTTACATGAGATAGAGATAAAGTTTTGATTGAAATACTAAGAAAAGACTTGTCCTTTTAGCCTACAATGTATTAATAAGCATTATTTGTATAGTCTTCCTTTTTAGCTGTGTGATATGGAAGTTTGGTAAATGAAACATTGTTGGAAATAACATCATGACTGATATTTGAATCTTCCTAGGTATATATCTATTATTGAAGACTATGATTATTGATAGGCTATAAATGGGTGGGTAACTTGGAGACTATTATTCCCTTAGTAATAGGAATGTATACTTAACCCTTTTTGTCTTGGACCTATAGGTCACATAAGGAGAGAGTCTTCTTGAACTATAGGGGCATTTATTAAAAACCTAGGTCCTCATGAATGTTGTATCATTTGTGATGGGTGATTGTCTTCTCTATAAAAAATATACTTAAATTTATGATTTCAAACATGTTAGAACTTCAGTGTTATAACTAGATATTAAATATTAAATCAACTATTTATCTAGTTTCTTCTAAAATAGTCATGGTTTTATGCTACTTGGTTTGATGTTGAGCTAAGAGCTTGTAGGGAAACCATGAAAGGTGGCACCAAGAGAGGCTTATAAGGGCCCCTACTAGCCACATCAAGTCATAATTGCATTACATGTTCTTTAATCTAGACACATCTTGTAAGTTAAGTAAGGGAGTTGGAGATGGTCTAGGTCAAGGTACATTAATTTAGTTGAACTCAAATACAAGTGAGCTAGACCTTGATCATATATGCTTTATGTACTAGTGATGTCAGGCTAACATTGGGTTAGGAGTCAATGTGTTGTGATGTCAAGTGTACAACAAGTGTTTGTTTATTATATTATGTGATCCTACCCATGCCTATCTATGGTCACAAAGTAGTGTGACATAACCTATTACTCCTTAGCCAAGGATGATTAATATTACTAGTTGTTGAATTTGAACTCCTAGCTACTTAGACCTCAAACTTCTCTCTTTCTCTCTATGTGGTACTATTTCATAACATAATGCATGAAGAGAAGAGTCCCATCTCTTTGTTGTTGTGTACAAAGGAATATTGTTAGGCTCTATGTGTTGGTGTAATTAATTATTGCACATATTATATTAAGTTTACTTAGGTAATTTCTTTGTATTACTTAGGTAGGACAACAGAGTTTGTATATATTCTGTTTCTTTTATGAGATTCTACTTTATCCTTATCCTCTTGGATTTGGAAACTTAGAGGTCATTCCCTTTCTTTTTAATTTTTTGCCTCATCCTCATCCTCATTGTATTTGAAAACTATGAGGCTATAGTTGTAGCTCTTTCCTTCCATTTACATAACTCTTGAATAACTCAATTGAATATAGTTGTTGTTATTCTTATTTTATTTGCATATTGAATTTATTGTCATCTTATTGTTCTTAGGTAGTTTTAGTATTGCACAATCTATATTAAACCTAACATGGTATCAAAGTAGGTCAATTTAGGTGTCAACTAATTTTAGTTGAAATATTGTCTATTTTTCACCTAAGTTTGTAGTCTTGCAAATAGGAGGCCTTTGAGAAAGAAAATGATTATTCCATTGTATTTAGAAGGGTCAAATTAGCTAGGTTAGGCTTTCATTTCATCCCCATTGAACACCGCAAAGTCAATCTAGTGTAGATTTAATTGTAGGGTTTGATTTTTTTGTAGACAAAACATATATCAAGGAATTTTGATGCAAAATGGATTTCATTGTTGCATCAAGAAGTCTTCAAAACCTATAAATTATCTACTCATTCATAAAAATTAGAGCAGCTGAATGAGAAGAAGAAAAATTGCCCAAGGAAGCCATACAACCTCTTTGCACAATATTGTGCAAGTATAAGAATTTTTTTTTATTTCCTAAATATTTTTTTAATTTTTATTTTTAAAAAAAAAACAAAAGATTTTAAAAAAAGCATTGTCAAAAAAAGTTGATTTTTTTAAAATAGTGGAGGGGTAGGGTACCTCATATCCTACCACAACAAGGTACCACCTCTATTTTTAGTAGGGGTGTGAGTCTCCACACCCTTATTAGTTTCTTGAACTTTGATAGTACGTCAAACCTGCTAACAAATCAACTCTACCCTATACTCTTTGGTGACCACTCTTTCCTACTCCTCTGCCAATAGTTGCCACTACGCAAACATCCTTACACCACCAACATCCTAAAACACCACCTCCACCTGATCTGTCAACATAGCATCACCCAAGCAGCTCAGTTGGGTTGCTGCTTCCTAGCCACCACCTTCATCGATGATGTTGCATGTCCACCACCCAAGTACCACCCACCTACCACCGAACCAAGGACCCCCTCCTATTTTAGTTTTAACTTTTGGAGGCCAATTTCAAGAGGCCTTTTCTTGGTCATACGGATGCTTTTTTGTGAACAATTTTTTTTTTAATAGGGTAAAACTGCATGCTCTTCATAATGATGTAACTAGTTTTTCTAAAAACTCATTTTCTAATATTTTTCGCTACATAATTTTTATTTTGAGACCTTTACAAGGAAAAAACTTGCATGAATCGAGTCATTTTTAGGTCTTTTTTGAAAGTGTTGTGTACTTCATGGTGGTACTATTCATTTTCTCTCATTCTCTTCTGGAATTGTACTTTAGTATTTGGTTATTTCTTGGACTCTTTGAAAGCTTGAAAAACATAAGTATTATAATCACACTAAATTATAAAGTGCCACACATACTACTTAATAAGCGTGGACCAAAATTGAGCAATTTGGGGGGGTTATTAATGCACATGTGCTCAACTTATAAAGTGCCATTTCATGTACAAGTCTTGGGAGGCTTCACAATCTATAGGCATTTTACAATCAACAAACTCACATAAAGTTTTGAATTTGCTAAGGAGGTAATCAATCTAAGTCACTAATATGTATTTAACACATCATCTCTCTGTCATTACCTTGGAAGAAGGAAATTATAAGTCCTAGAGAGACAGTATCTTGAAGCATTGTTCATGGATTCATGTTTTTCCACATCTATATGGGCTTATTCCTAAACCAAGTACATATTGGTAGAAATCTGCATGGGGAAATAGAAATGATTGTGTTCTAGGACTAGTTAGTCTTAGTGTTGGCAACCACACATCTTGGGCTCTATCAAACATTGAGTGCTTTCCCACTCTTTAGACAACACTATGAAAAATGTATGGAGATCCCAATGAACCTTCATTCCTAGATGATCCCGCTGTGGAGATACTTCCTACCCTTGGTGAATCCTTTGTATGACGATGATAATAAAGAGGAGCTTGCTTATTGGGAACATCTCAAACATTTTGATGACATAGAGACCTTCAAATTGATTTTGGTTATCTGCTTGAGATTTAATTTAACTAGTATGGTTTTATGATATTCATTTGTCAAAAAATAAGTAGGATGATATATTTCATTATAATTATTTCTTCCTAGAACAATGAATCCATATCCTAGGAAACTCTAACATGAACATTCGTTGCAATGAACTTATCATAAGTATTTAAAAAAAGATTATTCTGGGTAATTCTTCTTTCATCCCAAGTAAGGTTGTGTCATTTTTATGTTATCTTATATGTTTTTAGGTAAATTGAATTGTCTTTCTTGAAAATTCAAAATTTTGTATTGCAAAATTCATCAAAGTGGTGATTTGAGCTTTGTATGCAATTCACTCCATTCTATTTGTCCAATCTTGAATTAAATTTAATTACAAGTTTTGTGTTGTTTTCATGCTTTCTGGTATTTGCTTTTAGCTAGAGAGCATAGACATTTGTTAGTTGTTGTAGATGTTTGTTTTTAAGATAAAAGACATAAAAATCTCTCATCTTGAGTAGAAGTTTTGATAAACTTCATCCCCTTGCCTGAAAACTAAAAAATAAGTAGTTTCTTTAGTTTGTTTGAAATGTGTGCTCAAAAGATAGAGATCTAACTTATACATATTATAAAAAGCTAGAGGTCATTTTCTTCAATTCTAGGGTTTAGTTTAGTTTTTAGTTACAAGGGTGTTGTGAAAGGGACAAATTAAAATGTTAACAAAACTAAAATCTCATGCTACAAATTATGGACAGTGTCTCTTTGAGAAAAACTTAGATAACAAAATTACAAAAAAAGGAGAAACTTCTACATTTTTCTTTAAATAATGTAGATTCTACAAAGTAGTTTATGCAACTCTCAATAGCTTAAAATGATTGAATAATGACTCTTAAGAATTGAATCTAGAAAATATTGACATATAATAATGGTAAGTTGTAAGAAACTAGAGGAATGACAACTTGGTAAAGTAATGAGGAACTTTGTAGAATGATCCAACCAAGGATAATTGTGTTTAAAAGAAGTACCTCAAAGAGGATACTCAAAGCCAAAATTAATAAGGCATTATCATTAGATTAATATAATTGAAATAAAACTAGATTAAATCCACACTAATCCCATGAGAGAAACATTGCAAGTAAGAATAGATCCGTATAAACTTTAATAAAGCAACAACTAAAGGATACCATAAGATATACCTTAGAAATCTTTAATGGAAAAAACCCAATCCAAAGCACAATTAATGTATTAATCTTAATAACAACATTACAATACATAGAGTTCTAGTGCTCTCAACAAGATATACAAGAGATCTTCAACTATGTCTTTTAAAGTTAATTTGGTAGCTTAACCATACAATAATATGCTTCTCACCATAATAACCCTAACCTATGTGTCTTTATTTCTAGGCACATCATAATAGGAACCACTAAGTGGTATCACAAAACAATGGGCATAAAACCATGGGTTAACTTTCTACCTTGAAAAAGGGCCTAATTTGTTTTCTTGGGACCCCAATATTGTGAATGAGTGTACAATCTATTATGGGTATAAAACATGCAAAATATATAACACATTCCTAAGAATCTCCCACTTGTTGTATCCATTACATAAGGGGGCACAAAAATTAAACATAATTTAATAGTTAGAAGTAGAAATACCTATAGCCAATCTACACCATTTGTATTTCTCTTTGCTTATTGGCTTCATCAATGAATCTATAACATTTACTAAAGTGTCTGTAATGTCCCCTTCTAGCAAGCCAAAATTTTCACAACCTTGCACACAATTTCAACTTGTAAAAGAGTACGTTAAAATTCAATCCTTCTTATCTCATTATATAAATCATAATTATATAAAATCAAACCTTGTAATCATAACTTATATGCATTATTCCTTTCTCAATTTCACTATTCAAAATCATAATTCCCTTCCGAAAGAGACTATACTTGGATCAACATGTTAATCCAATCATTCACCCAACAAGAGAGGGTTCCTTGGGCACAATCTTGCCATAGGTCCATTTTCCTTTGATCTAGAATGGCAATATTCACCAACTAGAGTCAAAGGCCTATCCACTTGTCTCATATTGGCAATCTTCACCAATTGGAAACAAGGGCCATTTCTACTTGTCCATATTAGCAATCTTCACTAATTGGAGCAAGGGCCTTTCTCCACTTGCTTCAAGTTAGCAATCTACACTAATTGAAACAAGGGCCTATCTCCACTTATCCTGGATTAGCAATCTACACTAATTAAGATAAGGGCCTTTTTCCACTTACCTCATATTGGCAATCTACACCAAATGAGATAAGGGCCTTTCTCGGTTGAGTACTCTTCCCATTTAGGACAAGCAATCTACACTTGCCTTGTAAGGTTGTACTAGAGCCTTATCAACTCAAGCCTTAAATACCTTGGCCAATTGCCTAACCCTGGGTCTCACTCACTTGGTGTGATGGATTAACAATGATGTCCATTTCTCATTCCGGCCTTACTTAGTTATACATTACATTTTCTTATTCAAGTAAGCCTTTCATATCATTTCCACTTATTCTCATAATTCTACCTTCTATATATATGTTTTCACAATAATCATGCATCATTTAAGAATTACATACTATTATTCATATTCTTCATTCTATGATATAAGCTATAATGAATCATTTATAAACATTCTAGTATAGTATTACTTTCATTCTTTGCCACTTCAATATAAGAGTTTAATTTCGAAGTATCCTATAATGATTACTTGACATCTTATTTTCACATTGATTAATATATGAAATATAAACATACCTTTATGGTGAACTGAGGTTGCTCTTATTCGATCAGAGTTATGCTTTGCTATAGTTTCTTCCTACGTATCTTATCTCTGCCTTGTTGAGTTGTTGATTCGTAGGAAAATGAATTTGATCTAATATGACTTGTTTCCTTCCTGAATATAATATTCTGACCTGAGTATGTTATCTTGATATGCCACCAATGCAGCAATGATGATATTCCAAAATGAGTATTGAATTGAGTATTGTTTGGTTGATAAGTTGTTGCTGATGACTGCAATACCTCCTGAACCCAACCACCAATCACTACTTATATGTTGAGTGGGGTGATGGCTGGCCATTGGTCACCTCCCTTCAGGGTGTCCTTTCATAAGTGCTAGTCTCCCTTTGACTAACCAACGGCTCCCTTAATCGCTTTCTTGCCAACCATTAAGTATTTGTTGTTGGCATTGATTTGTTTTATCTAGTTTTATGAGATCGATTACTTTTCCCAATTGGAGTCTTTAGTTTATAGTAATTATTATCATAACCTTTAATATCAACTTGTATAAAGAGGGAGTCGATCAGGAGTTAGAGGATATCGACCCTCTTGTTCTTTGATTTATAATTAACTTATATTTAATTGAGAATTGTTATAATATAATAATATATATTATGATAATATTAATTATTAATATTTATATTATTGATATTTATATTTATAATATTATTATAATCATCTATAATATATTTATTATATTATTATAATAAATGATTATAATAATATTTCTTATTTATATTTATATTTGGATAATTATAATAATAATATTATCTCATGATAATTATGATTATAATAGTATTAAATTGCTATTATTTATATTTTTAAAATATTCATATAATAATATTATTATTTTAATAATACACATATTATTTCGAATTGATATTTTACGAAGGCACTTTCGTCGTTTTCTTTATCATGATGTTTAAATCTTTAATTTAAATAATGCCTTAATATGGGGACATGACAACCCTCCCCACTTGAAATGGCTTGTCATCAAGCAATCATCGTAATTTATTTCATTTCCTTATGCCACCTTCTGATGTGTTGTCATGAACGTGCTTTAATGAAGAGAAAATGATTGTGATTCCATGAAAGAGAATTTATGATCAAAGAATACTTGAAGGGTCTAATGAATGTTCAATGTATAGATAAGCATTTGTTTGATGTAATATCATAGATGAAGACGTGGGTTTAGGCGATGAAAATATCTTTGGTGCTAAAGAAGATTTGAGAGTATTGAGATTCCAAGTTTCAACAAATGGCGAGACATCTTGAGAATTTGGAAAGATAAATTTAATGATATTGTAGAGAATGTAGATCATAGAAGTGTTTAAAATAGTGTGCTGATAATTTACAATAGAAGAGAGAGGATCCATGTTGAAGTATATGCACACTATTATGTATGAAACATAAATCATAAATACACGTAGTGCATGAAACATACACAGAGCTTACACGCTTAATACTTGATACACAAAATACATGGAGCATGAACATAGTATGTAATATACAAGTATATCCATGAAATACATAGCATACACTTGATACACAAAGTATGAAGCATACAAGGTATATGCACATAATACATAAGGCATGAAGCATACGAATATACAAGTCATGAAGTGTGTTATTGAACATACATAAGTCATGGGGTACACACATGAATACACGCAGTCCAATTATACAATGGAATGCACAAGTCATAGAGAATATACTCAAATACAAATCATAGAGTATGCATTCAAATAACCATAGAGTATACATTCAAATACACATACAAGCATAGAGTTTACACTCAAAACTATAATTACAATCATAAAGTATGCACTCAATTACACACAAAGTCATAGAGTAAACACTTGGAATACAATTACAAAGTCATACAATTGCAAAGGCATAGAGCATACAATCACAAGTCATAGAATATACAAGTCATAGAGTATTCATATACAAGTACAATCATGGAGTATACAATTCATACAGGGACAAAGTCGTACATTCGAATACATCGTCATTAAATACACTCAAGTATGAACACAATCATGCTTGAATACAAATTCAGAGAGTATACACTCAAATATGAATACAAGTCACAAAGTACACCTTCAAATAAATACAAGTCATGGAGTATGCATTCGAATACATATTCACACTTGAATACAAGTCATACACAATCATATTGGGCATGCGCATATGAATACAAGTCATACAATTACAACTTCATAAAATTCCAAATACAAGTTATAGAGCATGCACTCATTCAATTTCAAATACCGGTCATACAATTCACAGAATCATAGAGTATACACTTGAATACAATTACAAAGTATACAATTTCATAGAATGTACACTTAAATACATATGCAAGTCATGGGGCATACTCTCGAATACAAAGACATGTTAGAGCATACACTTGAAACAATTACACTTATAGAGCATGCACCACATATTAAGTATACATGTGGATATATGTACTACACAAAGTATACAAAGAATACAAATGCAAATCATAGAGCATGTACTCAAATTCATAATCATACTTGAATGCAAAGCATAGAGTATACAATTTTCAAATACCCTACAATTACAAATTCATAGCCATACTTAACGAATACACTTAAACCTTGAAGCGTTCATGAAGTGTACATGTGAACACATAAAGCATTGTAGTATGCACATAAAATATGAAACATATACATGAATATACGCAAGACGAGAATGAATACACACATATGTAAAGCATGAAGCATACATTCAAATATACTCAAGGTATACGTGAATGTAAGGCATGAAGTAGTTACGGAAGTATATACGTTATGAACAAGCATGGAGTACACAAATACATACCAGGCATGAAGGCACAACTATGACTACTTATGAGGTATGTAGTAAGAAAGCATAAGCATACACGCATAAGGCATGGACTACATGAATACACATGAAGAATTGTGACATGAGTTATGCATACAAATACACTCAATGAGGTATACACACCAAACATACACAGAAATGTCCAAGTGGCTCACACATACAATCAAGGCAAAAAGCATATAGGAGCATGCAAGTAAGAAGCAATGCATGGAAATACACAAGATTACACAAATAAGACGTCATACAAGTAAAAACACACATGAACATAGACAGAAAGCATGATGTGACTACACACAAAAATATACGTAAATACACACAAAGAGCATACAAGTAAGAAAAGGAAGTTAAAGCAGGAATACAAGTAATACACAAGGTGCAAGTCATATAAATCTTATAATGTTCTCTTTAGGATATCCTTGATTTCTCAACCTGTAACAAGAATAATTCCGAGCAAGAGATGTTAGTACCTTTAAAGATCAATTCCCTAACGAAGTCATTACATAAAAACCATCATCAATAATAATTAATACAAATGTAATATTATCTCTGTGTGTATATTTAATTCCTGCAATTACCGATGTTAACAACATATATTCAGATCATAATCAATTAATAATAAAGGCTTATCATTCACAAGATGACTGCTCTGATACCACTTGTAATGTCCCCTTCTAGCAAGCCAAAATTTTCACAACCTTGCACACAATTTCAACTTGTAAAAGAGTACATTAAAATTCAATCCTTCTTATCTCATTATATAAATCATAATTATATAAAATCAAACCTTGTAATCATAACTTATATGCATTATTCCTTTCTCAATTTCACTATTCAAAATCATAATTCCCTTCCGGAAGAGACTATACTTGGATCAACATGTTAATCCAATCATTCACCCAACAAGAGAGGGTTCCTTGGGCACAATCTTGCCATAGGTCCATTTTCCTTTGATCTAGAATGGCAATCTTCATCAACTAGAGTCAAAGGCCTATCCACTTGTCTCATATTGGCAATCTTCACCAATTGGAAACAAGGGCCATTTCTACTTGTCCATATTAGCAATCTTCACTAATTGGAACAAGGGCCTTTCTCCACTTGCTTCAAGTTAGCAATCTACACTAATTGAAACAAGGGCCTATCTCCACTTATCCTGGATTAGCAATCTACACTAATCGAGATAAGGGCCTTTTTCCACTTACCTCATATTGGCAATCTACACCAAATGAGATAAGGGCCTTTCTTGGTTGAGTACTCTTCCCGTTTAGGACAAGCAATCTACACTTGCCTTGTAAGGTTAGAGCCTTATCAACTTAAGCCTTAAATACCTTGGCCAATTGCCTAACCCTGGGTCTCACTTACTTGGTGTGATGGATTAACAATGATGTCCATTTCTCATTCCGGCCTTACTTAGTTATACATTACATTTTCTTATTCAAGTAAGCCTTTCATATCATTTCAACTTATTCTCATAATTCTACCTTCTATATATATGTTTTCACAATAATCATGCATCATTTAAGAATTACATACTATTATTCACATTCTTCATTCTATGATATAAGCTATAATGAATCATTTATAAACATTCTAGTATAGTATTACTTTCATTCTTTGCCACTTCAATATAAGAGTTTAATTTCGAAGTATCCTATAATGATTACTTGGCATCTTATTTTCACATTGATTAATATATGAAATATAAACATACCTTTATGGTGAGCTGAGGTTGCTCTTATTCGATCAGAGTTATGCTTTGCTATAGTTTCTTCCTATGTATCTTATCTCTGCCTTGTTGAGTTGTTGATTCGTAGGAATATGAATTTGATCTAACATGACCAGTTTCCTTCCTGAATATAATATTCTGACCTGAGTATGTTATCTTGGTATGCCACCAATGCAGCAATGATGATATTCCAAAATGAGTATTGAAATGAGTATTGTTTGGTTGATAAGTCGTTGCTGATGACTATGATACCTTCTGAACCCAACCACCAATCACTACTTATATGCTGAGTGGGGTGATGGCTGGCCATTGGTCGCCTCCCTTCAGGATGTCCTTTCATAAGCGCTAGTCTCCCTTTGACTAACCAGTGGCTCCCTTAATCGCTTTCTTGCCAATCATTAAGTATTTGTTGTTGGCATTGATTTGTTTTATCTAGTTTTATGAGATCAATTACTTTTCCCAATCGGAGTCTTTAGTTTATAGTAATTATTATCATGACCTTTAATATCGGCTTGTATAAAGAGGGAGTCGATCAGGAGTTAGAGGATATCGACCCTCTTGTTCTTTGATTTATAATTAACTTATATTTAATTCAGATTTATTATAATATAATAATATATATTATGATAATATTAATTATTAATATTTATATTATTGATATTTATATTTATAATATTATTATAATCATCTATAATATATTTATTATTATATTTATTATATTATTATAATAAATGATTATAATAATATTTCTTATTTATATTTATATTTGGATAATTATAATCATAATATTATCTCATGATAATTATGATTATAATAGTTTTAAATTACTATTATTTATATTTTTAAAATATTCATATAATAATATTATTATTTTAATAATACACATATTATTTCGAATTGATATTTTACGAAGGCACTTTCATCGTTTTCTTTATCATGATGTTTAAATCTTTAATTTAAACAATGCCTTAATATGGGGACATGACAATGTCTGTCATTTCAATTAGTGTCTTCTTGTCATCCACCATGTCTCGAACAAAATGATATTGCACATCAATGTGCTTTGTCTATAAATAAAACGTAGGGTTCTTAGCCAAATTGATTTCACTTTGACTATCACAATCAATCCTCATTACATCCTATATCAAGCCAACATTTGAATGCAATCTCTAAAGCCACACTACCTCTTTACAAGCATGAGTAGTTGGCATGTACTCAACTTTAGTAGTCGAGAGAGAAACATCATGTCTCTTGCTCATCAAACTAATAGCACCACCAAATAGATTACACATAACCATTGGTGGATCCCTTGTTATCAATGTCACTAGTTGGGTCTACATCAACAAAACCTTGTATGTCTAGCTCCTTGTCCAAATCAAGTCCTTCTTGGTGGCAAATAAAATACTCTAAAGTGCCACAAAAGTATTTTGAAACCCTCTTTAGTGTACTTTGGTGCTCTTTTCCCATATTAAACATAAATTTGCTTAAAAATCCTATTGCTTGGGCAATATCTAGTGCTGTACAGACTATCGCATACATAGGGCTTCCAACAATACTAGCATATGGAACATGACTCATCCTATATCTTATGCTCTATCTTAAGGACACCGTCCCATGAAGAACTTTGTTTCCATAAGAATAGGAACACTCATTGGCTTACAATCTTACATTTGAAACACTACAACATAGAGTTAACATACTATTTTTGACTCAACCAAAAAAATTTCTTAACCTTATCTCTCCTAACCTCAATAATACTCAAGATGACTTTAGTAGCCTCTAGATCTTTCATTTTAAATTGTGATGAAAATTGAAATTTAAACACCTTAATCATATCCATATTGTTACCAATTAACATGTCACCAACATATAAAATGATAACAATAAAATGATTATCTACTTACTTAAAATAAATAGTAACCAAATTTTCCCTAACAAACCCCAACTTCAACACATGGATATCAAATATCTAATACCCCATTCTGGGTGACTACTTCAAATCATAGATAGACTTCTTCAAACAACACGCTAACTTTTTATTGTCTTTCACCATATAGTGCTCAAGTTAGTGTCATGTAGATTTCCTCCTCTAGATCCCTATGCTAAAAGGTTGTCTTAACATTCATTTGCTCAATATCAAGATCATATCCAACAGTTACATATAACAAAAATCTAATGAGAATTAACTTTGCAAATGAGGAGAAAATCTCACCAGAATGTATTCCCTTAACCTTGGAATAACCTTTTGCCACCAATCTCACCTCGTATTTCTCACAGTTTCCCTCAGAATTAAACTTTTCCTTGAAGACCCATTTGGAACCAACATGTTTCCTTCCTTTGGTCAATGGAACAAAAAGCTAGTCATGTTCTTTTGCAAAGCAACCATCTCCTCATCCATTGCCTTCTTCTAGGACTTACTCTCCTTTGACTTAATTGCCTCCTTTCATAGTTCTAGGCTCATTGTCATTTACAAATAAAGCAAAAATACAACAAAAATCTAATACACTATACTTTTTAGGTGCTCTACTTTGCTGAGTGGACCTTTTGACTGGTGGAGTATGAGGTTGAACCTTTAGTTTAGCCTTAGGTGTAGTTTTCTTAATCTTTGACAATAAGTGCACCTCCCTTTCCACTTCTGACCTAGGTTGCTCAACAAAAGATCTAATCTCTCTAAAAATAACATTTCGATTGTAAATTGTCTTCCTTGTCTCAAGATTCCAAAGCTTGTTTCCTTTCACACCTTCATTGTAGCTAATGGAAATACACTTCTTTGCTTTGAAATCCAACTTGGATCTCTTCTTTTTAGGCACATGCACATGTCACAATTGGACACTTTGAGATGTCAAAGTGAGGGCTTCATGCCCATCTAGACCTCCTTAATGGTCTTATCAACAAGTGTTGATGTAAGAGATTAATTGATAAGATAACAAACAATACTAACTACTTCTACCTAGAACTTTTGCTCTAACTAAAACCTAGTAAGGACACTCAGCCTTTTTCATCAATGTCTTGTTCATGTGTTCTACAACTCTTTTGTTGGGAAGTGTATGGAGTTATCTTTTGTCTTGCTATGTCATTGTCCTTGTAAAACCTTTCAAACTTTGTTAGAACTTAATTATTCACCATTATTTGTTCTTAAAGACATGATCTTCTATTTAGATTGGTTCTCAAAAAGAGCCTTAAACTCTTTGAACTCAAAAGAATGCCCATGATTTTCTAGAGAAAACATCAATAAAAGATTTTCTTAAAGAAGGAACATCAATAGGTCCAAATACAACACTATGAATAATGAAAAATTCTATTAGATCTTAATAGATGTGGAGTAAATTTTAATAAAAAAATATTTTTCGTAAGTACAATATTCATAGAAATCAAAATACAAATAACAATCTACAAGTCTCTCAACTATTTCCTTAGATTTCAAGGTCTTTAGAACTTTCTCATCAATGTGGCCCATGTGCTCATGCCACAACATTGTCTTCACAATAGGAAGTTTATTATCCTCTAAAATAGAAACCTCATAATTGTTACATTCAATAGATGTGCTAGCATCAAGTCTAAACAAGGTTCCAACATGAACAACCTTGGTCAAAAACATGGCTCCTCTGACCATCTTACATCCTTCCTTGCTAAATGAAACATGCATAAATCATTTAGTTTACTTATAAAGATTAGGTTCCTCGCTAAACCAAGATTGTGAAACATGCTAGAAAGTTTTTTTGACCATCCAACACGAAACATGGCCACAATATTAACAAATGAGTTATCTCCTTAGAAACCTTCTTCATTATAACTCTCATGCTTTGTAAACCACTCCCTCTCAGGTAAGCCATGCGCATTGTCAATGTGTGTTTAAAGGTAGATGCCAAGTACACATCTCCAAATTTGTTATTGGATTTCAGTGTGAACCATTATCAAATTCTTCCTTAGTCTTCTTCTCCTTGCATTACTTGCAAATATGATCCTTCTTTCCATAAACATTTCACCTTTGATTTGCCAAGTGATTTAAAATTTTTCTTAGATTTGGATCTCTTATATACTTTCTTGTTGTTGCCCTTCCTTCACCAACCTCTAACGACCAAAGCATCCTTGATGGATTTTAAAGTTTTCCACCTCATTTCTTCTAACAATAAGCACTACCCACCTCATCAAGCTTCAACCAAGTTGTCCCATGAATTTGGCAAAGAACATAACAATGTGGTACACTTGTATTCTTTATCCATAGATTCTAACTAAACTACCACAATATTGAAGCCATTCAAGTTCTTTGCCATGAAATCTTTATCATTTCATAGAAAAACTTATTCACATGGGTCTAATACAAGTTCCCTAAGTTTGTCTAGAGGTTCAATAGTGGTGGGTTCTCTTGACATATTCAGAGCACAAAATAAAAAAGGCAAAGGTGAACCAAGCTTCATGTCTTTCTATCAATCATTGCCCAATATTCTTCAAACATACCAAATGGTTTTCAACCAAAAATTGTAGGGTATAAGAAGATTGGGCAATGATTGATAGAAAAACATGAAGCTTCCAAAACTCAAAGTTAGTGTTCTTAAACCTCTCAATCTCCATTCAAGATGTGTTAGTCATTCTCTATACTTGAAAAGCAAGATCATCCTACGTAGACCTCCCCCTCAAAAAAGATTAATACAATAGTCTCTCCTCCCATGGATCTAACAAGCTATTCTAGCTATAGCCTCTAATAGCAGACTAGACTAAAGTCCACAATAATCCTATGAGAAAAAAAATGCAAGTAAAAACATATCCATACAAATTTCAGCAAAGTAACAACTAAGAAGTAACACAAGATATACCCTAAGAAAACCCTTTCAAGAAAAACCCTACCTCCAAAGCACACTCAATGTATTAATTTTAATAACAGGATTACAATACAATGCAAGTTTCCAGTCCTATTAAGAGAAGATACAAGAGATATTCAACTTTATTCTCTAAAGACAGTTTGCTAGCTTAACCATACAATACAATGCTTCTCACCCATAATACCCCTAATCCATATGCATTTTTTTATAGTCACATCATAATAAGAAACTACTAAATGATATTACAAAACAATGAGCATAAAACTACAGACTGATTGATTGTCTTGAAAAAGGGCCCCAATATTGTGAATGAATGAATATAAGTTCATTAGAGGTATAAAACATGCAAAATATACAACTCATTCCTAACAATAATCAACATTGCATGCACAAAGACAATCTACCAAATTTGAACTTAACTGGAATGACATCCAAAAGATGACTATAGAAAGAGAAAAGAAAAAAGAAAATAATAAAATAGCCCACCGCTCACACCTTAAAAGTGATTTATAAGAATAATAGCAGTGCTAAAATATACACAATAATAAAAAATAAAAACCTTAAACCCCTAATTAGGTTAATGCCGCACTCAGTCACTGTCAAAAGGAAGAGAACCTTATAAAAATTTTAATTATACCTGCTAGATAAATAATACCTAATAGATAGATAACTTTTAAGTCAGTCACAAGATAATGAGTACAGTTTCATCATAATCATGAAAGCTTCAGCCAATAATGATTGAGACCTCTTGAATTATATTCACCCGATCTCAAATGAACTTCGAAGGAATTGGCAAACAAATAAGAGTGAGTTGCAGAACTAAGCCAATGTGCTATGCCCAATTGAATCTTTATACAACTTACAAGGGAGGACGAACCCTATAACCTTTAAACTTATGAGACACTTCTTCCTCTGACCTATGGCTATAACCTTCTGAGACACTTCTTCCTCTGATCTACCTTCTTTTTAGCAACCAACACTTTTGTTTGTGAAGTCTCTGTTTTCTTCGTAACTTCAACTCCAACATCTTCCATTGAACCTACATTTGGATCAGGAGCATTCTCTTTATTTGTGGTGCATGCTGTAAGAGGACTAGATGATACGATAACATCATTTTCAGGTCTCTCATTTGCAACAGTCGACTCAGAAATTTCCTTTTTACTGGCTTTATGTTTCATTGCATGAATGCTGGTATAGAACCTGATGATGTCACAAAAATTACAGAGTTCAAGACTCCTGGAAAAACCAGCTGCAACTTATTCAGGTTTGAAACAACATGGTAATATTAAAGAGGCAATATAAGGATTAGAATATTTGATATCAAAATTCAAGAATACAAATTTTGCTTCAGAAGGAAACAAGTGTTATGATTAAATGTAAACACACATTTACATACACAGAAAATTTGCATGTATATATTTATATATGTTTCACCTGACTTGACCGCAAGCTTTTGTCTTTGAAGAAACATAACAAGGATTAGACATTGTAGCCAAAGTAATTACACAAGCAAATCTGCAAATATACAAGACCGCCAAGTGTATTGCGATTCCACATGCAATCGACAATGTGTGTTCATGTTTGTTGTTTTCCTTTCTACTATAGAATCGACTGTTTTTTCTTTGCTGCCAGCTTGCTGCCCTGCCTTACCGTGGGGTCCAAAATTGGCAATAATAGCTTTTCCATTAACCATGCCCTTTTGCTTTAATTTCTTGCTGCTATCTTCTTTTTTTTTTTTTTTTTTTTTTTTTTTTCCACTTTTTCATTGTATAACCATGCCCTTCTGCTTTCATTTCTTGCTGCTCTTTTTTTTTTTTTTTTTTGCCACTTCCTCTCTTCTCTCCTCTTGTTGTCTACCGATTAAATCCTCATCTAGGAAGAAGCATGAGCCCTTCAAGAGCTTTTTTTTGCTTAAAAGATGGTGTTTGTTATGCACGCTTGCCATGACGACTTTTATAGGCCTAACCCTCTCTTCACATATCTTTCCCACCCTCCTCGCTTGGCAGATTTGCCTTTGCCAATGCAACTTGTCTGTTAAGAAGTCACTTGCAAGATTGAAAGTGCTTTCATTTTTCCCATAATCTCTTATTCCTCTGATAATTACGTTTGTTTCTCTATCTTGCCTTTCTTTGAGCTCTCTTTCTTGCTATCAACAGTTGTGTTTGCTTCTTCCTACATACTTGTGGATCCACTACCGACTTTAGCCCATGTTCTGACTTCTTTTGATATGCCATGCCCACATTTGCCATGTGGAAATGACATGACATGTGTTTGTTTCTTCCTACATACTTGTGGATCCACTACCGACTTTAGCCCATGTGGGAAAATTTTTTGATATTTCGTGTCATGACCACATAGCAAATGTGGACATGACATGATATGCCTTCCCTGTTATTTCCTTTTATCTTCACTCCCTGAAAGTTTGTTTGCTGAAGTGTTTGCACCTCAACCTTAGTTGTTTTAGAGTTTGCCACACCCCTATTTGCTACTATTCATTATTTCATGGTTTTCGAAGCTAATTTCATGTTTTGCCGCTCATCCTTCCCTGTTGATATAGCCTCTTGCCACTTGTTCCTTTAAAACTTTATTACCCTCCACTAAGGATCGATTTTCTACTATGATCTCGTGGATTTTGTGGTCCCTTTCCCACTCCTTGGCTTCCAAAACCTCTAACCTCGTCTTGGCATTTAACGACTCTTGCACATAGAGATCCGATGACCAGGTAAGAGGTGTAGAAGTAGGGTTGTAAATGACTGATTCTTCTCTACTTCTGCTGCCCTTAGACCTTTTATCGCCGCAGACTTGCAATAGATCCTTGTTTGACTAAGTTTTAAACCTATGATTGAGAACCACATTTTTTCCCTTTGAGACTGTTGTCTCCTTGCTTGTTCCCATTTTAAGCAGGCAAGCCTATGCTTTAAGATACCCCAACATTGTTTTGCATTTACCCAAATTCACTTCCCGAAAGGAAACATTAAAAATGGAAAGGAAACCTCCGGTTTTGTGGAAACAAACCACCTAGGTCAAGTAAAGATTGCATCATTAGATAAAATCAAGAAGTGGATTTGAGTAAATGCAAAACAATATCGGGGTACCTTAAAGCATAGGCTTGCCCGCTTAAAATGGGAACATGCAAGAAGATAACAGCCTCAAAGGGAAAAAAATGTGGTTCTCAGTCATAGGTTTAAAACTCAGTCAACAATAAAAAGTCCAAGGGAGTAGAAGTAAAGAAGAATCAGTCATTTATAGCCCCACTTCTACACCTCTTACTTGGTCATTAGATCTCTATGTGCAAGAGTTGTTAAATGCCAAGGTGAGGTTAGAGGTTTTGGGGCCAAGGAGCAAGAAAGGGACCAGAAAATCCACGAGATCAAGTAGCAAATCGATCCTTAGTGGAAAGTGATAATGTTTTAAAGGAATAGGTGGCAATGCTGCAAGAGACTTTATCAGCAGGGAAGCATGAGTGGCAAAACTGTTGCCCTCTCACCTGTTGTCCTTGATGTCAAATACACAAACTCTGATGTAGAGATCAGGGAGGTCCTAACAACCCTCAACAAGTTGGCTTTGCAAGGCATTCAATGGAAGCAAAACAATTCATTGTTTTTGAGGACAAGGTTCTCAAATCCATACCACATACTAATGACACAAATGGGAATCTCAATCAAAGCATTCAACCAAGATAGGACAGACATCTACAAGGTCCTTTGATGACTTAGGCAACTTGCTCCAACCATCCAACAAGGTCTTGTGACCCTACAAACCCTACTTCCTTCATAGGACTGCTTTTGGCTTTATAGCCCTTTGTTTTGACACAGTCAGCAATAACTTGTTATGCAGACCTGCTACCAAGGATCTTAGACAATTAGCCCTCCTAGTAACCTAGAGCCCCAATTAGCCCTATTTTGTGAAGCAACCCCGCTCAATTTTGATCACAATGTTCAACCAACCATTTAGACATCTCAGGGGTATGGTAAAACTAAGGATTTCTCGGGTTTTAGATCTCCAAAATGGACTGCAACTGATTGGGCTTATATTGTTCCATTCTGCTCACTCCTAGCACATGGTCTTGCTAGGTTTCTCAGTCAAACTTCCCAAAATCCAGTTCCCTACCCAAAATTCTTGCATAACATGAAAGAACAAACAGCATTGAAGCCATTCCACTGATCTAGGAGGTTTGGAATCAGTGGAATGGAGAAGAAATCATAATTTTCTGTCAGAAACCCTAGATGAGGGTTTACCAAACCGTTTTTCAAAAAGATGCAGTTATATATGCTCTACAAACGTTTCAAGAACTCAAACTACATGCATTTGAAAGGTTACTCACAGTGCTTTCAATCAGTCATATCAAGAAGTCACCACTCGTTCGTACAAATGCAGGGCACGTGTAGCAACAGCAAAAAACTCAGAATACACAGGACTTTATGAAGCCTGCCTCAATGGTTTGGAGCAGTTGGAGGGCAGTTTGGGTCGATGGGGGGGACTGGTAAACTGTCCACAACCACCGAACTGCCCCTGTTTGTTAACTTTTGCAACTAATTACAATGTTTTGTCATGTGCATTGTAGTCTTACATGGCAAACAAGTCTCCTAAACAACCTTACAAGATAGATGAGCCTTTGACAAGGCATGACACTCCTTGACACATGCCAAAAAGGCTTACAATGTATGACTGCCCCATTACAATGCATGATTCTATGACTGCCTTTTGCAAGCATGACATCTTTTGGACATAGTCCTTATTACAAACATGGGAAATGGTCCTTAAGACCTTATTACAACATCATGAACATCAAAACAAACATTAACAATGCAAGATAAATGGAGATCTCCTTAGTGCTCCTGCACCAAACTCTCAGGTTTGTGTTGGTGGCATAGTGACAGTTGTATCTGTATCATGACAATTGGCATATGGTTGACTTGATATTCATGATGTGATGATCTCTTGATGGGGTTCTAACTTGGTATTGACAGAGGTTATTGGTAATGGTATGGTACTATGATTTACTATGATAACAATCACATATTCTCATGGTTCTTGATATATGACAGTTGGCAGACTTTATGATCTCATGATGAACATGATATGGTATCTTCACAGTTGGTTGGTATATATATCAGGTGCTCTTGATCACTTTCATTTCATGTGCAGTTGGTTGGTATATTTCATGTGGTATATTGTTGACACAGTTGCATACTATGTTCTCCTGATGGTTTTATCCTAGTTGGTATAAGCTCAGTAAGTTTGGTATTGCACAGATTCACTTTTGATTCTTGAGTATCAGTTGATACTTTACCAAGGAAAATGTGATAATGTATTTAAGTGCATTACATGTATAAAGGATCATAAAGGCTACAAAGGTCATCATATGTTCATTGCATTACGATGACTAAGGGTTATTAAAGATATTTTCCTATCATTTGATTTGTTCACAAGGGGGGATATTTGTTTTTATTGTCAATATTGGCTTACCTTATTCGAAAGCCACACTCTTGTAAGTTGTCAACATGCATTACCTTGTGAATGTACTAAAACCCACTCAATGTATCGGGTTTGTTATGAGCTTCACCTGCTGGGCAGGTCTTAGCATTTGTGACAGGTAAAAAGGTGATTGGACAACTCTTGGTGACCGGTCCATTCTAGGGCAAACCTAGACTCTCGGTGGCTATGATGTTTCGAGCAAAAAGGAAGTTTTTGTCATTCATTTTGCAAAGTTTAACTTTGGGAAATATAACTCCGAGCTAGGGTTTGAAAGTTCAATGGTAATCATGGAAAGTTATGCAGATTTCAGTGGGTATCTCCATGTGGTTGAAGGGTATCTGAGAGATTTGACTATGTTGTTCAATAGAGGACTGAGCTAGTTCGTTGTTGACTACTTTCTTGATTTCAAACAACAGCAAGATGGTTTTGTGTGTTGGCCCATCAGATGATTTTGTTCCTTATTTGTTCATTCTTTTTACAAAATCTTAAGCTATTTGTGGCTTAGTTGAGATAAACAGTTGATCTTGAGCCTCTCTCTATTTACTGTTTGGTTTCTTTTGAGTAATAAACTGCATGCAAACTTGTCTTCGAGGGTTCTGCTGATAAAGTCTATAAAAAGAGGTTTTGTCTTTACCCATTTACTTGGTGGTTACAAAACTATAAACATTTGTTGAAAAGGTAAACTGTGATACTTACCCTCTGTGGTATGGCAAAGACACTCGAAGGTCTTCTTATTGGTGTGCAATATTTTGTTATAAAGCCACTTTATTCAATTACAGACTGCAAAAACTGGAAAACAAAGGACTCAACCTGCAGTTAAGACAGTTTTGATGAAGAGTTTAACAGTTATTGTTACTCATGGTTAGGGTTTCTCACAAGCATGAAGGCAGTTTATTGACAATATGTTTTGGCATTTACAGTTTAACAAAGCTTGCTTTGTTTCATTGAACAGTTTGAGTATTATATTTGATTAAAAAATTGGTGTTGTAATACTTCAACTGTATCTTATTTTAAAGGCATTGTGTTAAGCCCACATGGGATATCCGACCACACATCCATGATAGTTACCTGTGCAGTTACAAACTGTTTGAGACAGTTGAAAAAGAACAATTACATTGTCAAACTGTTTGATGAAAGAAAGAAAGACTTTGTATTGTATAAAATGGCATTTTGTAAACATCTGAGATGAGGTTGATGATGTGTTTATTGCATCATCATTGAGGTTATGTCAGAGTGTTGTATTGTTTCTTGAATCTCAAATAATGAGATATTCAAGACTTGGATTGTAGCGAAACAGAGTAACCCTCTGTATTAAACTGTATTATTCATTGTATGGATTGAAATATGCCAGTGAGGCACAAACAGCCAGTGAGGCATCTGTATTTGCTAGTGAAGCACATTTTGATTAAGCCAGTGAGGCATTTTCTGGAGTGGTTTTTCATCCCTAGAGGGTTTTCCACTTGTCAAATCTCTGTGTTATGGTCACTTGTTCTGTTCATGAGTTTATGTTCATTGTTTCATGATTTAACTGTTGCATATTGTTGTTGACATGATGCTCACTTTGGGTTAGTTCAAATGCCCAATATATTTGATACTTATCTCAGTCCAATGAAGTAATAAAGCTGCCTCTATTGTTTGTCATGATAAATTGTTCTGATGGTTCATCACAGTTCACCAACAGTTGTTTTGTTCATTCATGTTCACAAGTTGATCTGTTAATGCACTATAGTTCATAAATGAATGTTTTGTTTTCATCATACAAGGGTTGAAGTTTATGGTTGGTAAAAGTTTATTAATTGTTGCCAAAAACAATTCTATTTTATGAGACACTGATTCACCCCCCCTCTCAGTGTCTCTCGTACTCCAACAAAAACATGAAGTTAGCTTGGCAAAACATGAAAGAATCAATAGTAGCAAATAAGGGTGTGGCAAACTCTAAAACAACTAAGGTTGAGGCGCAAGCACTTCGACAAACAAACTTTCAAAGAGTGAAGATAAAAGAAAATAACAAGGCATATCAAAAGAAGTCAGAACATGGGCTGAAGTCGGTAGCGGTTCCAAAAGTATGGAGGAAGAAGCAAACACAAGTGTTGATAGAACGCAAGAAAGAGAGCTCAAAGAAAGGCAAGATAGAGAAACAAACGTAATTATCAGAGGAATAAGAAATTATGGGAAAAATGAAAGCACTTTCAATCTTGCAAGTGACTTCTTAAAAGACAAGTTGCATTGGCAAGGGCAAATCTGCCAAGCGAGGAGGGTGGGAAAGATATGTGAAGAGAGGGCTAGGCCTATAAAAATTATCATGGCAAGCACGCATGACAAACACCATCTTTTAAGCAAAAAGAAGCTCTTGAGGGGCTCACTCTTCTTCCTAGATGAGGATTTAATCGGTAGACAACAAGAGGAGAGAAGGGAGGAAGTGGCAAAAATAACAGCAACAAGAGATGAAGGCAAAAGGGCATGGTTGTACAATGGAAAAGCTATTATCGCCAATTTTGGGCCCCACAGTAAGGCAAGGCAGCACGCTGGCAGCAAAGAAAAAATAGTTAATAGTAGAAAGGAAAGCAACAAGGCCAATATGGGTAAAAGGGGTGAAGACTCTGCTTTGAGTTTTGTGTGCCAAAATAAATAGCAATCAAGGCCTACCCAATTTTACCTAAGTTTAGTATGTTGGAATTATAGAGGTTACCCTTGGAGGAGAGGACCTAGGTTAGGGCCTATTGCAGAAGGTAGAGATGTAATTTGTCTCACAAAAACTCATGAACACAAAGTTGGTGGCTTGGAATAAGGCAGCGGGGAATGGCAAAGGGTACGGGGAAATAATGGTCTTAGTGAAAGAAAAAGAGGGGTGTATTATTCAGTTGGAAAGAGAAGATATAAATAAGCAATATATTTGGTTCAAAATATCAAAAAGCGAAAGTCACATAAGAATCGCAATGTATTATTTTGCTCCATAGGTTTAAAAAAATTACAAAAATAATGGGCTAGACAACAAGGACCCATATGCAGCCCTAAAAAATATATATTGCAACATATTCTCAGCAAGGAGAAGTTCTCTCTCTTAGTGGGATATTTGAATGCCAAGACAACAAATGAACAAGCTAGCATTTTATGTTGCAAAGAGGATCACAATCCTATTTGGCTTACACCAATGGTCAAACTCTATGGTCAAGATGTTTAGAAGACAACAAGGATAGTAACCATTTTGGGGAGGAATTGCTTACTTTGTGTGGTGCTTTTGACTTAATTATTTGCAACGGTTTGGATAGATGGAAGAAGTTTGTAAATTTTACATGCAATACCTATAATGGAGCAAGTGTCGTTGATTATGCAATTTGCTCACAAAGCTTGATTGAAAGGATAGAGGAAGTTATAATCATGGAGTATATTTGGGATTTAAAATCAGACCATAGCCCAATTTACTTAAGGTCATCTTGGCTAGAAAAGAGTCAACATGGGAGGAAAACTTGGTGTCTTCGGCAACCACCTTCAAAGGGCAGAATTCTTTTGACACTTAAAAACTATATTACCTTCAAGGCAACGCTACAGAGGTTAATTAAGGAGAAAACTCGTTTTCAAGGCCTCAACAGTCACAAGTTAACAAATATAATTCAGGGAGCACTTGGGAAGTGCAAAAGAGCAAAAAATAAAAAAATAGAAACAAATTGCTTTCTGGTAAATGTTTGGTTTGATGAGGAATGCAAAATTGCAAGGAGAACTTTGAAAGAGCCAGGCAAGAAGAAGATGAATATAAAGTTGTACAAGCAAATTTTAAAAAAAAAAGCTCAGTTCATGAACACAAAGCGAGAAGAGCTAATCTATCTAGGAAAGAACAACCCAAAGCTATTTTGGAAGGAACTTCAACCAAGAAAGAAACAAACTGAAAATAACATTACAACTAATCAATGGTTTGACTATGCAAGACAACTTTATGAGCAAGATTCAAAGGTTGAGCCCCCCCTTGATCAACACCACAACAAAGTTTTTCACATTGCAAGAGGATGAGACTGGTATTAAAAAATTGGGTGTAGGAAAAGTAAAGGACTTGGTCGAAATTCAAGTGGAGTATCTAAAATGAGGGGTGAGAACTCTCGCACTACATATTATGAAAATATTCAACAACATTATTCAACAGGGGTTCCCAAGAGATTAAACAATCAACCTAGCGATACCTCTTTTTAAGAGTGGTGACGTTAATAATCCTTCCAATTATAGGACCATAATGATCAATCCTTTGTTTGTGAAATTATTTGGTAGCATGGTCAAAATAGAATCAACAAGTGGGCAAAAGAAAAAGAAAAGCAAGCAAAAGGACAAGCAGGTTTTAGACTTAAGCACTCTACAATAGATCATGGAATCACTTTGAGAGACATCATTGAAAAAGTTTGGGGGGGAAAGGGAAGAAGCATTTTGTTGTTTTGTTGACTTCAAAAAGGCTTTTTGACACGGTCCCCAGGGATAAGATATGGTGTAGAATGGGAGAACTTGGGATTCCTATGTATTTTAGAGCGGTTGTCCATAGGCTCTATGAAGAGTTTAGAATCAAAATCAAAACTTCGACAGGCATTTCAGAAATTTTTAGGAGTGACATTAGAGTCAAGCAAGGGTGCCCTTATCCCCTACTCTTTTTGGATTATATATTGACAAACTTGAAGAGTGGCTAAATTTGCAAGGAGGGGATAGTGTCTGTTTGGGAGAGTTTGTGATAAGGCTTCTTTTATATGCAAACAACCTTATTTTGATTGTTAAATCGGCTCACAGATTGCACGAGCACTTATATGCCCTTGAACATTTTTGCAGAGTGGTGGGGATACAAGTCAATACCAACAAGACCAAAATCATGATTTTCTCCAACAGAAGGAAGCAGAGCCAGCATAAGTTCTACTTTGAAGGCAATACTCTTGAAGAAGTAACTGAGTACAAATACCTTGGGACTAACTTCAACAACAAGCTTAGTTGGGAGGGCTGCAAAAAAAAGAGAACTTTGGGAGGATAGAAAGCATTAAATACTCTTCAAAATAGATGTAGAGAGGCAGAGTTATGGGATTGAACAACTACTCAGATTCTTTTTGGGCTTTTAGTGCTTCCGGTGGTGCTTTATACGTGTGAATTGAGAAAATTCAAAAACGCTTGATCACAAACAAGTTCAAAATAAAAGGTTCGGTTCCTTATGAGATTATGCTGAGTGAAACAGGAGCAACTCCTATTGAAGCAATTGCTTTGGTGTGTCACATAAGATATTTAAAAAGAATTGAACAAATAGAAGTAGGTAGATGGCATAAGGTTGTTTTCAATGACATCATGGGCGAAAGAAAGAAGGCATGGATGAAGCAAAACAACAAATGGAATATCTACTTGAATGCATGCCCCACGAATAGCAAAGAGATAAAAGCTTTTGTTATGGATAAGTTTTGCAAGCGTCTATGGGGTAAAGTGCTAGGGATAAAGAACAAATATTATCTCGAGGAATTCAACTCTACATGTGATGATCAACGTACATAGGGCAGTGGAATCAAAAAAATACTTTATTATGGAGTGTGATGCCTTCAAGGACATCAGGGACAACTATGCCAATATCTTGACAGTTGTTTCTTGGTACAGTTTATTCAGCGAGGAGACCGTTAAGAAGTTGGGGGAACTTATAATCACCTTGAATAGGTAAAGGATTGAAATGTAGAAGACAAAAATGACAAGGCTGGTTGTCCCATAGACTATTTTCAGCCTCATGGACGTTAAAAGTTATTCATTCATTCATAAAAAGAGTCTTCCTACATGATCTCCTTACTGGCCAAAGTGGTTTGGCAAGCATCTCTCGATAATTAATGGTTTGGCAAGCATTTCTCGATAATTAATGGTCTTGTTCAACATGCTTACAATCCCTCTAAGCTCTTTTCATAGTCCCCAAACATAACCATCCCATATAGCCATTGGCATAGGTCAGTTGAGAAGAATAGTAACGCATCTACACGATCTTTAACTAAACGTAACCAAATGATATCATTGTCAACTGATATCAACCTTTTTAATTGCTAAGTAAAGACTACATAGAGGGAAGAACAAGGGAAGAATTATGTGGCAGTGAAAGTGCTAAAAAGCTAACCAATAAACTGATTAAAAAAATCAATTCAGTCTTTCTAATTTAAGCCATAATTTTCCTTCTAGGTGTTCTTTTCCAGAACGAAAATTTTGGCATCTTATTTGTTTTAGATGATTCTAGACAAAATGTGGAGAAACATACCTTGCATGTCTTGCATACTCTTCATAATTGTCCATTAGCATCTTTCCAGCCTGCTCATTTAAAGCAGATTCTGGGAATGGTTCTATAAGTAAGCATCGGACAACCTGAAACAAAAATTACAATTAGTCTAAACTTTGTAAACAGTTAATAGCTAATGGAAGAAACCCCATATCAATAAAACAAGTATAACAATAATCAAAATAGCATGAGAACATCAATCTCCTGAAAAAATAGTGCAAAAGATCAGGAATGCTCTGATGAAAAAACTTTGGACAAAATATTTTTGGGACATCAGGAATGTATCCGAGGACAAACAGATTATCATCTATCCCCTTGCACAGCACTTAGGACAGATTTCTCTAACCATTCTGCCAATTTTATCTACTCTATTCTATGTGACAGAATTGGGAAAGATCGTCCCAAAGATCGTTAGCACAGAATCCGGAAATTGGACTACAAACATTGACGGGGAATACAGAAATTCAACCGACACATTTAGCCCTTTGTTATTGTGTTCATACACCAAAAATAACTTGAAAATAAAAACTCAAAGCATAATACTAAACAACCCAAGTGAATGAGGGTGGAAACCGTTGTGGATTTGTTATAACCAGCTGAAATTGGAAACTCAATTCACAATAGTAAAGAATCCCAAGATAATGATGGATGGAACCTGTTGTACCTTTGTTGCCATTAGCTGTTTATCAACCATTTTGGTTAAGATGAATTTCTAACACAATTATAACAATGTTTGTTGTGAACATAATATGAAGCTTTCTTGAGAACAAATTATGAGAGAAGCAACCACACAACAGCAATAAACCTAGCTGCTAAATAAACTAAAGGACCAAATTATTGAAACCACTGGTGACTAACTAGCAACATATGTTTCATCAGGATATACACCTCTAGAACCAAAGATTTGTCACAATAATGGCATTTCATAAACAACACAAATAGAACCAGTTGCTTCTCCAAAAATATGGCTCATGAGAATCATATAAAAAATTTGACGGAAACGTAAAGAATCAGGTTTCTTCCCCATTCAGAAGACTTACAAAATAAATTCCTCCATAAATTATAACAAATGTCATGAACAGAATTTATGTGTGCCCTCTTTAAAAAATCACAGCTCATACAAATAAACATGAAAGGTCAATAAAGTTGCTATCGTAATCCAACTGAACTTTTACATTCTTATCAAACTAATAAGTCAATAACGTTGATAGAACATAGAACGAAAACAACTTCAATTTCTTTTTTTAATAAATGTGGGTGGACTATTCATACAATAAGCACATGCCGCAATCCAAGGGCTGCTTGCCAATCTTTCTTCAGAGTGTTTACACATATTTCTCCATTACTTGCAATGTTAGGATGAAAGATCTTTGTCATAAAATAGCCTGCAATTCAAATAAGGAGAAAGATGGTGAACATGGGGAGTTTATAAGAATAAACCATCTAAAACAGAGAAATAAGACTGTACAGGAGTTTTGTCCCTCTAAAAGAGGGAAATAAGACTACAGGAGTTTTTTCTCAATGCAGGAAGCCAAGAATCCATGCAGGACCTACCCATTTGACCAACTACCTAAAATATAGATGAAAATTAAACAGGAAAACTGCAAAAGCTTTTCTGCAGGGAAGAAAAACATTTGTTTAATTTTGTACTTGAAAGTTATAAAAGATTAAATTCAATCAGTTATGACATAAGCCATGGATTACCTTTTGGAGGACTGGATGGAAAATCTTGAGGCAGGATCAATTTGATGCGGAAAAGACCACCTTCATATGGAGTATCAGCTGTAGAAAATAACCAGTGAAAATGTTAGGTTCCCCCTGATTTTCCTTCCTATCTATTAGTGAAAATATAAGGTGCTCCCTGATTTTCCTTCTATTTCAGCACAACCATCTGATATCAATAAAGCAACTTAATCAAACAAAATCCATAAACTTGAACTTCGTTGAAGTGATGATAAACCGCTTCCTTTTGGGCCTCGACTATTCCAATTGCACAGCAATGAATACCAATTACATATTCATGGTACTTGGAGACTCCAGCACATGCATAGCTGCCATATGAATTAACACTTAATACACCAATAAAGGTCAATTGCTCTCAGGGGTTTGTCACATAATTTACAAAGAAAATTCTGCCAGTTTGGCAAGTACAAGCTCCAAAGTTAAAGAAAAAAGTTTAATTGTTCGTAGTTTAAGTATCAACATACAGTCATTATTTTTATTAGTCAACGTGGGTTTCCCAGTTCCTCGGTCCATGTGACACATATGGGGACTCAGTTCGTTGCAAAGCAACAGGAGCTTGCCAAAGATAATTGAACCCAGGTCTTCGTTGTTAACACTCCATCTTTACCATTCACACCCACTGGGCTAGCATACAGTCATTTTAATAACTAAAAAAAATTAAATTGATACCACAATCTCAATCAAATGATACGTAGAACAGCATAGAATTTATCTTGTATGATAAAAAGCCCAATTTGCTTCTGGACTTTGTCATGATTTCGAAACAAAATGGGTTATGTTGGGTGCCACCCCTGCAAATGGGGTGCAGAGGAATCTCATTTGCCCAAGCTTGATGTGTTAGGCTGAGACTTTAGCAGGTATTTTCCTTTTTTAATAAAACAACCAACTCTAAATAGCAATGTAATTACTAACTTAACTATCCAGGAAGGCCATAAATTCCTTCATTTCCTCTACCTATTTCTCATCATATACATAGACCGTCCTGCGTTGTTTTCCCATTTCTTATCTCAGCTATCATGATTTAACTCCACTGCTGAAACATAAATCTTTGGAGGAGAATGGAAGAGAATGGCATGCCTCAAAAGCAGCAGCTTATCTCATTTATGATCAGTTTACATGTTCATTGATGGAAAATGACACCGCTGAAGAGAGTACTAATAAAAGTGATGAACCAAAGCTGCTACTCGAAATCAAAATGCTATTGTAGGGAAATAAATCCAAAACTTACCATTCTTCCACTTAAATTCTTCAACTCCAATCCTGCTGGATGCTGCTGTGTTACACCTCCTTCTTCAAATAATGTAAAATCTTCTAGATCTTCATTAATCATTTTTCCAATGATCTTTTTATCATTTTCAATCTTTACCTCAAACTTGTTTAAATCGTCAAATTTTGCAAACAAGTTAAACTCACTATCAAAATAAATATTATCTTTATGGCTTTCTTCATTGCGTTCATCATTTCCATATTCACTCTCATCCTCATATTTTCATATGAGTAATTCACAGTCTCTATAGTTTCATCATCCATAATTGTAATGCCTAAATTTCTTGCAGTAATAATACTAAATAGGAGATTTATCATACCTTTGATTTCCATGTTCATGGCTATTGCCCCTTCTTTCTTCATTTGCTTCAGGGTGATTGTAATGGTTTCTTTCATTGCTTGCTTGATAACGGTTGCTGCCTGTTCCTCTTCTTGCATAAAATCTTCCTCCTCTATCTTTGTTGCTTCCTCTACCTCTTTCAATGCTTGGAGAAGCTCCTTGCTGAAATTTTTCTTTTTTGCCTTTGTTCTTGAATGATACTTGTGATTTGAATGCATGTTCCAGAAAGGTATTGGTTGTTCTATTCAACCTTTGCTCATGAGTTTGAAGTGACCTCATTAATTCATCCATAGATAATTGTGACATCCTTTGATTCTTCAATAGCAATAATAATGGAGTCAAACCTTTCAGGCAAACTCCTTAAAATTTTCTCCAAAATCTTTTGTTCTTCCATATTTTCGAACTATCCTTAACTAATTTATGATACCCACTATTCGGGTGAAGAATTCTTTCATAGGTTCAGACTCTTTCATTTGCAAGTTCTCAAACTCTTTTCTTAGTATTTGCAACTCACTAATTTTACCTTGTTTCTACCTTGGTATGCCTTTTCAAGAATCTCCCATGCTTGCTTGGACTTGGTTGCTATTGCAACTTGTGGAAAAATAGAGTCATCCATTGCCATTTGTATAAAATACAACACTTTAGCATCCTTCTTATTTTCTTTCAACAAATCCTTTTATGCTATAAGTTTTGAGAACCCAGTGTTTACAAATTCCCAAAGCTCTTGAGAGAAAAATATTGTTTTCATCTTAATGCTCCAATGATCATAATTTTTCCATTGAAAATAAGAATTTGTGGCCATAGACTACTGCTAGCCATTGCTCAAACTCTTGAACAAGAGAATATTCCAGTCTTTGCTTGAAATCTACTAAACCTTGGCTCATAAGCTTGATTTTTTAAATTACCCAAATAACCAAGTTGTGCTCGACCAACCAATAAATCTCCCTTGCTAACCCAACCACGCTCTGATACCAATTTGATAACCTTTCTCTAATACCATTTTGAGGGAGAGAAGCATGTGTGTGGCCTTGATTGACTATAAAATCCTACAGGATTCACTTGATTGACTTTAAACTATTAGAAATGTTATCTTGTCCCTCAATTTTTCTTTGTATAAATGTATTAAATGTCAAGTCACACAAGTCATGTCATAGAAAGTACGTCATGTTATATTGTGCAAAGTCATGTTAAGTCAGAAATTTGAAGTGCAAGTCAAGAGTACATGTCATGTCATATAGTCAAGTCAAGTAAGATACTTGGAGTGCAAGTCAATATTAGAAGAGTGTAAGTCATGCACATTGCACATATTAGATATACCTTCTTGAAATACAATAGATGAGTGGAAAGAGAAGTGACAAGAAGGGGAGAGGATGAAGAATGAGAAATACAAGTAGCAACCTTGTAATAGTTGTATGTAAAAGTTCTCCTTTTATTAATATATGAAATATATTTTCTATGTTTGCATTTTTATGTGTGTGGACATCAATCTATGAATGCATTTCTATTATTCTATGTATGCATTTAGAACAACAATAGACTCTTTCATATTGTGTCAAATTCTGCTGAACCAACCAATAAATATCCCTTGCAAACCCAACCAGGATCTAATACTAATTTGATAACCTTTCTCTAATACCAATTTGATGGAGAGAAGTATGTGTGTGTGCCTTGATTGACTCTAAAATCTTGCAGGATTCACCTGAAAGTGCACAATATAAAAGGAATACATAGAATAATAGAAATGCATTCATAGATGCTATCCACACACATAAAATGCATACACACAAAAAATATATTTCATATATTAATAAAAGGAGAACTTTTGCATACAATTGTTACAAGGCTGCTACTTGTATTTCTCATTCTTCATTCTCTCTCCTTCTCTCCACTTTTTATATCCTCATTTATATGTATTTAAAGGAAGTATATATAATATGTGCGATTGTGCATGACTTGCATTCCAAATTTCTAATCTTGACTTGCACTCCAAGCATCTTACTTGATTATATGACATCACAATATTATACTTGATTTGCACTCCAAATTTCTAACTTGACTTGTTCTCCTAAGTTTCTAGCTTGACTTGACTTGACATAACGAACTTTCCATCATTAACATTAACATTATGTACAAAAGCAAAACTTGATGGGCAAAATTAATTTCTAACAAATGAGTGCTTGAGATCAACATTGAAAATGGGGCTATTTATTTTTCTATGGAATTTATCTTTAAAAAGTGAAGTTGGGTATTTTAGAGGTGGCTAAGCACAACTAGAAGGCAGAACACGTAGGGAAAATAATTGTACTTGTGAGGATGTAGGCAAAATATACTTTCAGCCAACCCATATAGCTCCCTAATCACTTCTCGCCTCAAGGGCTTCAGAGCTGGGTAGATGACTACAAAATAGGTTCAGACTAGGCATTGAGGGTTCATCAAAAGTTCCGAAGAAAAAATCTTATCCCCGTAGTCCTACAATTTGGCTATCACGAAATGGTTCACCATGCATAGCCTAACATGAATCGTGCAAAAAAAAACATTTTCTCTTAAAAAATCATAACAGCCATGGTTCTTTAATGAAATTCTTAGTAAATAACAAAACTTTGTGCCATGTAAATAATTATACTAAAGATAAGGAATATATATTCAACATGAAGCATCAAATACATAAAGACTCTGGGGCATACAAAGTTACAAACATCAATTATACCTGGTCCTTCAATGTCTGCAAATATCGCTGACAAACTGTCATCATTCATGAGAACCCGAATGCCTTCAGGGGGAGCATCTGCAAGACTCTTCAATTCTTTGGCAAGTTCTTTTATAACTTTTGGAGGGAGATTCTCGTAGGAAGACTGTACTAGCAATTTCGCAGAAGCAAGCCAATAGGTTAGTAGTGATTACATTTACAAATTATTTTAAGGAAACAAACGGTATTTAAAGCATAGTCCAGTAGGAATGCTGCTTAAATTTCATGAAGACAATACTGAGGTCATCCTTAAACAATGGATAAATATGTGTATTTCTTAGGCAAGTTTAAAGGACTCATTAAGGTCTATAACAAGGCAGTAATTTCTGCATGGATGAATATATCAAATGTTGAAAATGCCCTGCTTAGAGCATCAGAAAACTCAAATTATAGTTATTGGGCTCATGTAGTGATACAACAAAGATGAACAAAACATAATGCAAAAGGCTTTTAGAAATTAGATGGGGCCACCAAATTCAAGAGTAACATAAGTTCCTCACATCCAGAAAATTCAATCGCTTCTTAGGAGGATGTGAAAGCAATCTATTTTCAATTTGGACAGTACAACAACAGAACATTCTTGAGCCTCACAAGAACAAGTGAACAACTATTGTAACATTGTATTTCTTGTTTTCATAGCTATTGAACACAAATCATAAAAGTGACAAGTACAGCTGATGGCTAAAGGAACAAGAAGTTCTCAGCGATGCCATTATCTTTGCATGCACAAGTAGCTTTGATGACCATGTCAGGAATCAACAAATATACTTGTAGCATGAAGAGTGATGCAGGCTCAAAAAATATAAAAGTGAAGCTACATGTCCCAACTTCCTAATCAAGAATAATAGAGAAGCCTCAAGTGGGCTCCTTCAATCAAGACATCACCACCCTTGATGTAGTATTTCTAATGCAGAAATATAGTTTGTAAAATCATTCAATAATTGTAATCGTTTAGGTGCATTAGGCTCTAAGAAAAAAACTAGGGGTTATCCTCTAGTCACTCCTAAAGATGTAGGATGCTGTTACAACATTCACAACAGAATCCTAAAATGCAGTGCGAGTATTTTCCTACTATTAGAAAGAAATAGATAGCACCAAATTGGATTCTCAGACTAGAGAACATTTTTCACCAAAACAAGATATTTCATTTACAAAATCTTTGGATAGAATATTTTACTTGCACAAGTTTCTAAAATCAAATGCAAGTTTGGCATAATGGTTAATCAGGTCGCATTAGAACACACATCTTTGCATTTTAGTAAGCATATTGCCAAACAAGGGAAGTAAGTTAATATACAGAAAGAACAACTACAATTATGCTTTGTGGGCATCATGTACATACAAATTGGATGAAGCTATAAAATTAATAAGAAACTTACCATGATTTATAAACACCGAAAGCCGTGTGATGCACTTTAAAAAAAGATCTTCAGAATGAAAAAGCATTCCTCCAAGCAGCTTCAACAAAATCAGTGATCCCCAAAAGCAATATGTTCCAGAACTTGGGTTCCACAACTACCTGTATTCAACGAAATAAACACATCATTCCCTTATGTTTCAGGGAATTTATCCTCTAGTTTACGCAAAAAAGAAGTCAATAACGTCCAATATTAAAGAAAAATGCCCAATACAAAAAGGTAACAATTTGCCCCTCCTTTCACTTTTAAGCACACAGGGCAATGGGTAATCAAGAGCACTTACATATTTATAAAAACCATGAAAATTAACATTTAATTCAAGCAAGGCTGTGGAATGTGAAAAGAATACATACCTGAAGTTGAACTAATGATACCCTTCAGAATAAAACCAAATTGCAGCAACCCAAACTCAGTACTGAATTCTCTCTGCAGAAAGGGAGCTTTAATCATGTGAAACAAGAAATCCTGAGAATGCCAAGAAATGTCTAGACCCAAATTTTTTTCTAATACAACAATTGATTCTGTGTATTTCTCTGAGAAAATGCTTGAAAAATAAATGAAGTGAATTTATATTAAACTTTACATAAATGCGCTGTTCAAGAGCCAACCCGAGACATTGACATAACCAAGGTACGGTGTAGTCGAGTTAAACTTTGTTCTCTCCCCAGAAATCGGAATATAGCCGTTAGCTTTTGCTTGGTAATTGAAAACTTGGGATCATGTTGGTTTCCTTTCCAAAATTAAGGAAGATGGGCCACCAACGATCGTGAAGCATTCTTTTTATGACCGTTGTAGTTGAGCCCTTCATTTTTAACAAATACAATTTTAGCAGCAGCATTGTCAAACTTACCTACTCCTTGGCGTCCTGTAATGCCAACTCTTGTTTATTGCACAACTATATCTAGAGGTTTGTCGTACTTTATTAGATGCTGCACATGTTTTGACGGTGGAGGATCAAACCAAGTCTTGCACTTTGTGCTTTTGTTTTGGGCTCATTTTTATAGGGTTATTTTTAGGGAATGACTAGTATACAAGTGATGAATTTTTAGTATAAAAGTTGATAAATAATTTGACCTTTGCTCAATTCTATTTTTATATATTATATTTTTGGAGACCAGTTTATTATGTCCAAGTTTTTGTAAGAAATTTGGAACTCTATTGTTATTCTTTCAATTCATATTTTTGAAAATTCTCCTCGTGAATTTAATTTGTAATTGGCTTGGTTTCAATATTATATATAGTCATTCGAATTCATTCCTCTTTGACTTCATGTTTATTGTAGAGTAATCCAGACACAATTCATTTTTTAACATTTCATTTTTTAAAAGCTTTGTTTATAGAATATCACATTCCAGTGTTATATTAGACATGTGCTAATCATTTTTTTAAAAGATAGCTCCACTAACATCTCAAACATAATTTGATGTTTTATGCTAATTAGATCTTTATATTGCAATTGGGTTTTTGTTGTTTATGCCTTCTTTTTCATTTCAGATTTATCCCAAGTTTCTATAGAGTGTTTAATTTCCCCATCGAGTCCAATTTCATATTGGATGAGTGTTTATATGTTTTCACCATTTTGTATATATGATCCTCATCTTTAATTTTAGTCTATGATTTTTGGAGTCCATGTGTTAATTTCTTAGTTTCTTAAAGTTTTCTCAAATTTCATGATAATATTAGTTTGGGATGAGTGTCAATATGTTTTCACCATTTTGTATATGATCCTCATCTTTAATTTGGGTCTATGTTTTTGGGAGTCCATGCATTTATCCCTTAGTTTCTTAAAAGTTTTCTCAGATTTCATAATAATATTAGTTCGGTTTAATTAGATCTCGTCTACGAGAATATCAAATTCATTTGAGTTATTTCAATGAACTTTTGCTTGTGATTCCTCCCTAGACCTAATACAAATCTAAAATGAAACGTAATCTCAATTTGCATTTGAGTTTCTTTGTTTATAACTTAGCCTATTTCTTTCATATTCATCCAAGTTTTCAATCAATTTAATAACCACATTGCATTTGGATTCATCTTGGAGCATCCCTTAACATGTTTAAATCTTTTGGTCTTTGATCTTCTTACAGATCTGATTTCATCCTTCACTCTAGTTTAACCTTTGTCTCATCTAGATTCCTTTATCTTTTCTCCTAAAAACTAAGGGATGCAAGATGAAGACATGTGGATTCAAAGGGCTTTGACACTGTGATAGTCTAAGTCTATTCACTATAAATGTGTATGAGATGGACTAAAGATAGCACATGTAATGCACCCTTGCTACAAGCATGAATCAAATCAACATGTTCATGTGGCAAAAGTTAATCGAGCAGGGGGATCTGACAAAATACCCTCTTCATGAGGAAGGAGAGTCTCACAAATGACAACGGTATTATTATGTTGGGTGAGAGTCACAACAATTAGCTCATTCACTTCACGAGGAAGGAGTGCCTAATGGTAGACAATGGTGTTTAGATGAGGCATTGAAGCTAGAATGGTTGGGTGTTGCCCAACAAATCTTTGCAAAGGTGTGGTTGTAACATTCCTAATCTGGCCAATTGTGCCATTGTTTCGAATCCAGTTTAACTTATGCTAAGCAAAGGCACGAAAGGTATTGAGTTTGCATGTCTCTAATTCAATCAACTCTTCTAAGAGAGCCAATCCTCTTGCATAGAATTATTCTCTTGCATGCCTCCTGTTGGGTCCCAAAATAGCTTATCCTAATCCCTAGAACATTCTTCAATCTTTTAGGCCAGGATTGTCATCAAGGAGATAGAAGAGAGGTTCATTAACATGATAAGGATGATTAAGGGTCAATGGTTGGGAATGGGTAATCTCCCCTTTGCTTCTGGCTTAGCTAAGCCAAGGAGGGTGTTCTAAGAGGTATCTCTTAATAGGGATTAACAACAATGGAAGATGTTTTCAGGCTCATATAATTGCAACAATACCCAAACTACTGTCTTAATCTCTAAATACAATCACTAGATTAAGACAAGCTTGCTGCACTAAAACCTATGTTTAAGCTGATGAAAAGCACTTCTTGCAATAATGGAAGATGCTAGTATGCATGTTTGGTTTGCTAGAATTGGCACTTTGAAGATTCATTAACAATATTTCCTGGTTATAACACAGAACCACAACAATGCATACAGTAGTAACTATTTACTTCACACTTGATAGATTTGTTTGATTTATAAAATGTTTTAGTGATCAAAACATCATTCAGATTGGTGCCTTCAATGGGTTACAGAGTTTATAGATTAAAAGGGAGAACAACAATGAAATGATATCGAGTTGCCTAATTGGAACACCCAGATGCATGAAACTTAAAAACAGAACCAGGCATACTTATTTATCCCTTCTCACATGACATTCATTCATATGCAATCTTAAAATGACTATTACAACATGTATTATATTATGGACCTATCAAATCCTTCAAATGAAGATTACAATCATACCACAAATCATGACAAGAGGAATCTTGTAACAAATCAAAAATTCCCTAAATGAACATCTGCAACAATGGAGACAAATGATTCTACTTACAAACTTTGCATTGATTCATGAATATGATTTACAAAAAGTTGCCCTTGAAGGTCTGAAACTTTCACAATGATAGAAACCCTAATCACACTGCACCAATCATCTAAAAAAATGCCAAAATGACCAACCCTTTGAAAAGAGTTTCAGTATGTTATTTATCGCCTTCACAACTCAGGTCTAATGGAAGAATGGACAAGGAAATCCCAACCACTCCACCAACTGCATTGAAAACATCATGAGGAGTTTGGTTGGCTACCCCTTTGGAAGTCTTTCCTTCTTCAAATGTGCCATGACCAAATCCCCAACCTTGAATTGCACATCTCTCTTCCTCTCATTATCCTTCTCCTTGTACTTCTTAGTGTTCTTTTGAAGAGTCTCTCTCACATTAGCATGGATGTCCTTCATGGCCAATGTAAAATCTTCTCCTTGAGCACTTCTCCTCTCCAATCCATGGAGATCTCTTAGTTCAAGAATGCCTCTTGGGTGAATCACATAGACAATCTCAAATGGACTCCTTCCTGTGCTTCTATTGGTGGAGTCATTGTAAGCAAATTCAGCTTGAGGGATGATCATACCCCATGCTTCTCCATGTTGTTTTGTGAGACATCTAAGAAGATTTCCCAAAGACCTATTCACCACCTCAGTTTGGCCATCAGTCTGAGGGTGATAGGCTGAAGTGAATGACAATTGAGTGCCCAACTTCTTCCACAAAGTATGCCAAAAGTGGCCTACAAACTTAGGATCCCTGTCAGTCACAATGTTAAGAGGCAAGCCATGGATTCTAACAATTTCCTTGAAGAATAAACCAGCAATGTGTGAAGCATCATTAGTGCATTTACATGGCAAGAGATGAGCCATCTTACTGAACCTATCCACCACAACAAATATGCTATCAAAACTTCTTTGAGTCCTAGGAAGACCCAAGACAAAACCCATGCTAATACTCTCCCATGGCCTATTAGGAATAGGAAGTGGCTGATATAGACCAGCATTAGATGAAGTACCCTTTGCCCTTTGACATATACTACAACTCTCAACAAATTTTCTGATGTCTGATTGCATTTTTGGCCAAAAATAAAATCTTTTCACCTGATCCAATGTTTTATCCAACCCAAAGTGACCTCCTAGACCACCACAATGCTTTTCCTTTATGATGTTCTCTCATGGAACACCTAGGAACACACAATTGGCTGTCTTTGAACAACAACCCCTGCTGCAACAAAAACTCAGAAAAATCAGAATGATAAGAGTCTGAAAATTGAGAACAAACTTCATAGACCTCCTTGAAATCCTCATCATCCTTGTACATGTGTTTGAGAGAATCAATTCCCACACTTTGCAACTGAATCTCTTGTACCATACACACCCTTCTACTCAATGCATCTGCCACTTTATTGGCCTGCCCCTTCTTGTGCTTGATTGAAAATGTGTATGCTTGGAGTTGTTCAACCCATTGCATATGCATGTGACTGAGTTTCTCCTGTGAATTCAAAAAACTAAGTGCATGGTTATTAGTATAAACAATAAACTCTTTAGGCAAAAGATAGTGCCTCCATTTTTTCAAAGCTTGCACCATTGCATACAACTCCAAGTTATAAGTAGAATACTTCCTTTTGGCATCATTCAATTTTTCACTAAAGAAAGCAACTGGTCTGCCTTCTTGACTCAAGACAGCCCCTATAGAAAGGTTACTAGCATCACATTCCATTGTAAACAACTTATTAAAATCAAGCAAAAGGAGAATAGGTTGTTGTGCTACCTTCTTTTTCAAAATTTCAAATGATTCATCAGCTACCTTGGTCCAAGAAAACTTACATTTTTTTCCTCCTTTTATGGTATCCAAGATGGGTGCACATATATGGTTGAAACCTCTTATGAACTTCCTATAAAATGTTGCCAATCCATGAAAACTTTTTACATCACCTGTTGTTTTAGGAGTTGGCCATGACAACATAGCCTCTACCTTTGCTGGATCCATCTTCAAATTGCCTTGGGAAATGACAAAACCAAGATAGGTGAGTTCTTCCTTCATGAAGACACTCTTCTCCATGTTAATCATCAATTTCTCATCATGCAACTTCTTCAAAACCTGCTCCAAATGTTGCAAATGCTCTTCCTTGGTCCTACTGAAAACAAGAATGTCATCAAGATACACCACAACAAATTTGCCAATGAAATCCTTCAACATTTCATTCATGAGACGCATGAAAGTACTTGGGGCATTGGATAGACCAAATGGCATCACCAACCATTCATAAAGACCCTCATTTGTCTTAAAGGCAGTCTTCCATTCATCTCCTTGCTTTATCCTAATTTGATGATACCCACTCTTAAGATCAATCTTGGAAAAGTATCTAGCCCCTCCCAAACAGTCCATTAAGTCCTCAATCCTTGGCATAGGGAATCTATATCTTATGGTGATCTTGTTAATAGCCCTAGAATCTATACATAGTCTCCATTTACCATCCTTTTGAGGGGCTAGGACTGTGGGGACAGCACATGGGCTAAGACTCTTTCTCACCAAACCCTTATCCAACAACTCTTGTACTTGCTTGGCAATCTCTTCATTTTGTGATGGTGTCATCTTGTAGGCTGCTTTGTTTGGCAATGTGGACCCTAGAATGAAGTCAAATTGATGGCTTATGTCCCTAATAGGTGGTAATGCATTAGGCATATCGTCTACCATGATACCCTTGTACTTCTCTAACAATTGCTGCAGCTCCTTGGGAACCTCTTCCTCACTAGGACCATGCAAATTAGGACTATTTTTAGGCTTCAAAATCAGAGCATACCCTTGGATTCCTTCCTCCTTAAGGGTGTTAAGAAACTCTCTTCCACTCACCAACATGACACTTGACCCTACACTCTTCTCCACACTCTCATTTGGCAAAGGATCCATTTTATACTTCCTACCATTTTTGGTTATGACAAAAGAGTTTGACTTCCCATCATGTTGGGCTTGCACATCATACTACCAAGGATGTCCTAACAACAAATGACAAGCATCCATGGGGATTATATGACACAAAATCTTATCCTTATACTCCCCTATCTCAAACTCTACCCATGATTGTTCATCAACTAAGACTTCCTGCCCCTTATTCAACTATGACACTTTATAGGGACTAGCATGAGGAAGTCTTTTCAATTTCAACTTGTCTACCATCTCAATAGAAACTAAATTTTCAATTGAACTTGAATCAACAATTACCTTGCATATCTTACCATAGGCCTTGCATGTTGTCCTGAATAATGTCTTCCTTTGAGGGGGTTCTTGTGTTTGAGGCACCTTCAACATGGTTCTCCTCATCATCAAGCTTTCTCCATCATGGACTGGGGCTGCACTTCCAATTGGAGAGTTAATACTTTGGCAATCTTCCTCTTGGATCAACTGGTTCCTTCTCTCTCCTCCATGAGAGCTTGAGGCTTTCTCAGGACACTTGTTCATGGTGTGCCCTACTTGTTTGCAATTGAAACATCTTCCTCTGAAGACATTAGGACCTCTACCTAGTCCACCAAACCTACCCCTTCCATTGGGTCTCCTTCCTCTAAAGCCTCCTCTTGAACCTGATTCTCCACTTTGTTCTTGGGAACTAGATTCCCCTTGACTCCTTTGGAACTGACTTTTGCCCCCAAAATTGCCCCTGCCTCTGAAATTTCTGCCCCCTCTACCTCTATTTTGCTGCTCTCCCTTTCTCTTCAACTTTTCTTCAGCCCTCAATGCCATTTGAAAACACTTATCTACTATCTTAGGGGTCAAGATGTTGATCTCATCTTGTATACTAAATTTCAGACCATTTATGTATCTTGCAACTTTGCCTTTCTCATCTTCTACCTGCCCACACCTGAGAGTAAGTTTGTGAAACTCTTTAGTGTAGGTGGACACATCCATATCTCTTTGCTTGAGATTTTGCATCTTCTTGTAGATCTGTACCTCATAGTCTGTTGGAAGAAATTGAGGCTTGATCCTCTCCAACATTCTGCTCCAAGAAGTAATCATACTCTTTCCACTTTTCACCCTTTCACCTTGGGTGTAATTCCACCATGTGAGGGCAGCACCTTTGAGTTTTGTTTTGGCAAACTTCACCCTCTTGTTCTCAGGTACTTCCTTGTACTCAAAGTAGTTGTTTAGGGCCTCGATCCACTCCATAACCTCATCTACATCCATCTTCCCACTAAACATTGGGATCTCCATCCGAGCCTCTGATGAATCCTTGCCAAGTGTCTTGATGGCTTCAAGAAAATATCTCTGATTAGTAGGTATTTATGCCTGCCCTTGGGGTTCTTCTTCTTCCTCCTTCTCTTCTTCTCCATCAAACTCCTCATCTGACCTCTTTCTAATCCTCAAGGCTTTCAATTCTGCCTTGAGTGCATCCTTGACTCCCACTTTGATCATCTCTTCCATTTCTTGAAACTTCTTGGCCACCTCAATGGTCATCCCCTTTGGAGGCATGATGCTAGCCTCTCCTTCACTCTCCTTTGCTGACATACACAAGGAACCTTCTCACAACCAATGACAGAACCTTGTATGGCTCTGATACCACTATGATGTAGAGGTGAAACGACAAAGGGCAAATCTCACTATTTGACAAGACTTCCTTACAAAGATTCAAGAAACTAAATCATGGATTCACATGGAATATTGGGAACAGCAGTTAGTTTTCTTGAAACCATCATGTGGAGGCTTATTTGACATCTCCTAGGACCCATCCAAACCATTGGTTAAAGGCTTGGCAATTTTAGACTTAGTAGTTCCTTCACAACCTACTAGATTCCTTGTATCCTTAGAAAAGAGAACAGTCATGAATGATGTTTTCCAGATGCCTGATTCCCACAAACTTAGATCACTTTTAGACACCCATTGAGAATATCCTTCACATGTCCCAAAATGGGTATAGGTTGTTTTGAAAAGTGTGTCTCAACTTGGGATTGTCCTACTAGCCTAATAGCCCCAATTAGGCCTAGTTTACAAAGAGACCACCCTTCAGGATTGCATAGACCCTTCTCACTTGCTAAAACACCTTCAACTTAGGTCAAAACAAGAGATTTTATAAGAATTTGATCCACACAGTCGACTGTGATTGAATATTTACTCTGTTGTTCTTTCAATGATACTCAAATGGCACCTAACACATGGAGATGTTAGGTCTCCTCATACAATCTCCCTCAAAACCTGTCTCATGCCCAAAAAACTTTCATAATACATTGAAATAGACATGGGAAGATCCATTCCACTGATCTAAGTGTGTTTACATCAGTGGAATCGAGAGAAATCTAAGTTTTACTGTTAAAAACCCCAAGGAAGGGTTTAACAACCACTTTCAAAAAAATGCTAATAACTCTGCTTTAAAACCATTTCAAGACTTCAAACAAAGTGCATTGTAAAGTTAACTCACTCTACTTTCAAACAAATGACATTAGACCCTACAACACGTCCGTACAGGAAGACAGTACGGCCTGAAACAGTGTTTACACAGGAAAATAGGCAGAAACTTGTAGTTTTTTATTGACTTCTCCTAATATCACTTCACACCTCCTCCAAAACTTCTTCTACATAGGATCAAACATTACAACTGAGTGGAGGGTAGTTTGAATCGGTGGGAGACTGGTAAACTATCTGCAACCACCGAATTGTCCCTGTTTTGGACTTATCTACACCTAATTACATTTGTTCTGCACATGGATTGTGTGTTTACATGATGGAGGAGTATAATCAAATGTTCAAACTCCTTTTTACAAGTGAAAGATCCTTTAACAAGGCTTACAAACCTATCATCAGGTTATAAATATCTATCAATTTCAAAACTGTCCCTATATGGTATGACTGTCCTTATTGGGTTTACAATCAAGGTCATGCCTTATTAACAACCAACATGAAATGACATGAACAACAATGATCTCAAGGACCTTATTACACCATAGACACATGAAACAACTCAAAAACAACCATGGATCTTCATGATCCTCTTGGTGCTCCTGCACCAATGGCGACCTGCAAAGTCGGTGGTGCATTTTCCCACATTTCTGGATGTTTCTGGGCCATCCTGCACGCTAACTAGATGTGGATATGCAAAAGGATATCCAATTAGGAAAGGTCCAAATGAAATGTCTGGTTGGAAAGTCTGCTTGGAAGATGTCCGATTTGAAGATGTGCTTGGAAGATGTCCAGTTGGAATGAAGCAATGCAACTGGATGTGTAATATGGTATCCGGATGAGATATTCAGATGGATGATAAAGCATTGTAACCGGATTCGGATATAACAAATAGCAATAGGATGTCTGATTAGGAAAGATCCAAATGAAATGTCTAGTTGAAGAAAGACAATGCAATCAGACATTAAAAAAAAGTCAACCGGATCCAAAAAATCAGCTAGATCTGGAAAAGTCAACCAGATCTGAAAAAGTCAATCCAACAGAATATTTGGTTAGGAAAAGTTTGATTGGAAAATAAAGGATGATGCAACCAGATCCAAAAACACTAACTCAAACCCGATCCTACACAATGAACATTTGGTTCATCCCTTGTTCCACATCCGGTTAGAGTTCAACATCCGATAGCATTCGAATGAGTCATGACATCACACTCCAACCTGACATATTCCACTTCAACATATGATAAGTGCATCTGGAACTAGATATCAAAACACAACCCGATATCTAGTTAGAAATACAAAGGAACACAACCGGATTTGGATATCGAAGACAACCTGATAGAAAAACAAAGAAGTGCAACCAAATGTCCAGATGTTTGGATGGAGCGATAACCATAACTTATCCAAAAATCATCAAATATTTGACAAATTTGAACTACAAATACTCATTTGGCTCCTTAACAAGATGCACTCCTTACTTGGGCATGATTCCAACTAGATCTATAAGATTTTGAACATCTACTTCATCAGGGACCCCTTAGGAAATTTTTTAGAATTCAACAAGATTTTGCAATTTTGAGGCATGGAAAATAGGAGTCCCAACAACGGCTCTAGTTGGGGACATGTGCCAAGCAATGGTACAACAAGAAATGCAGATCTCCGGGGTAGACCAAAAACACCAAAAAAACACACATGGAATGGAAACATAAACACCATTAAGACCAACAGTGGTAAAGACTGCTTGAGGTCAAAATATAACGAATATATCAAGATTTCATCACAAAATTTGAAGGAAACCATTACTTATGAAAAGTTATGCTTTAAATGCTGATCATGAATGGGTAGCTCCATGAGTTCTCCTTCCAAAGTTATCAAATAGTAGACGTTGAACTCAAACTTCTCAACCACTTCATATAGCTCAAGCCACAATGGATCAAACTTACCATTCTCCCCTTTGTCTTCAGACTTTGCATTCCAAAGGAGAACCAAATTACCAATCTAGAAATCCCTTGATATAGTTATCAAACAAACACTTCATTGTCTGCTTATGATCCAGAATCTTAGCATGTGCAGCTCTTCTTTGCTCTTCCAACTCAGCAAGTTGCATGATCCTTTGGGAAAGTGTGTCACATTAATCTTCTTCTATATCCTCTAGCAACTGATAAACTGGTAACTCCATGTTGATGGGCATTTTTACCTCTACTCCATACACTAGTTCAAATGGGCTTCTACCAATAGATCTTTTGAAAGTTATTCGGTCAACCCATAGAGCATACTTCAAACTATCATCCCATCTTTTCTTATTATGATCCAATGTCCTTTTATGATATTCATTACACTTGTATTATTTGATTCAACTTGTCTATTACTCTAGGGGTGATAGGGGGAAGAACGCACAATATTTATACCAAACTTAGAAAACAAGTTCAGTATTTCATGAGAGCTAAAACACATTGCATTGTCTGTCAAATCCTAGCTGGCACTCATGTTATGTATGAAAAGTGGGAAGATGATGAATAGTGTTAAGATCTATCAAATCAAACCCTCCTTTCACACTAACACTCAAGGACAACAACCAAGCCAAGTCACTACATATGAAGAGGACTTAGCTACAGGTTGGTGTACTTAGGAATGATATGGAAAGATTGATTAGATTGAAAGATTTGTCAAACCCTAATTCAAATAAGCCTCAAACCCTAATTATAATGAAATTAGGTACAAATGAATAAACTGCTAGGATCACCGAATAGGAAGACACTTAGGAAGGATTAGAAACTTATCAAAAGTTGGATTTCTAGAGGCAAAGGCTTTGTGAACTACAGGGTGGGCATCCAAGTCTGATAGGGTAATATTTCTGCAAATCTGGAACAATGAGTAGTGTCAGATGATGTTCAGCTCCTAAGTTCTAGATGAATCCTGTCGAGAGGACTACCGAGTAGGTGCCCTAGTCCAGTAGGGTAAAATATCAGCAACATTCTGAACATCCAGAATCCTTATCCTCTGAATTGCTTCTATATACGTGCACTTCACCAAATCCCACCCCTGTAACCTGCAATCACAAAGAGAGGGGTTTGGGGGTTGTGGTGTTTAGGAGCTTGCCTCGGTCAAGCCCTGGAATGACATTCAAGTCTTCCAACACCATTGTTAGATAGAGTGTGTGCTCAAGGGAGGGCAAAGGCCAAAGCAATGGTGAAATAAAATGATTGAAGCACAAATAGATGTCACCTTAGAGGTGAAGCAGTCACGGAGATGAAGATCCTTCAAATCATGAGGAGATGGATTGATGAAGCCAAATCTACAACAAACAAACACAATAACAACACAATTCTGCTCTGTAACACAATGAATGCCTTGAAATCCCTTATCTCAATATCACAAGTTTGCATTATCCATCTAGGTGTAAAATGAAGACATAAACTCACTTATATATTTTTTCCTACTAACATTCATAATTTAAATTAAAAAGGCCAACATAGGGAAACCTTTTTAAAGGTCCTATGCCAACACATTTAAATTTGGGTCCCAACAAATCAGCCTAGACTTGGGCGTGGGCACCCAAGTCCCAAGGCCATTTTTAGGTCTTGATTAACATTTAGAATGGGCCCCTAAGTCCCATTTGACATGGGTTTCGAGGGAAATTGCTCTGGCATAAGTATTAGGCATGTAAAGTGTAAACACGAGGACCTAGGAGCTAAACTAGGAGGTAGAAATGTATGAGGTTACTTTTTACTCCATAACATTTAGCCCCCACTTTAATGTATGTATGATCTTACGATCCCATACATGAATTAAAGTATGGTCGAAGCACATCAAACACACCAAGCACATCAAGCTAAGGCAAACCCAAAGGTTGAAGGACTATTTCTAGCTCCCAATCTCAAGTAAGCACTAGAAAACACACGGAAGACACACAAGACACAATGAACACAGTAAGAAGCATGCAAAACATGGAGAATACAATGGAAGTATGCAAGAATGGTCACAACAAACAAATGGAGGAAAGATAGAAGAATGTAGAAACAAATAGAAGAATGGTCGTGCAACATAGGTGATCTCCCAGTATCCTTGACCTTACAAGAGTATCAAGGGTTATCCTAGGAGACCTAAACAACACATAACACATCATGGGGAAATACAACACATAAGAGGAGGCCACATAAGTGAGCAAAGATATGCTACAACAAAGGTGGCTAAAAGGGTTAGAAATACTTACCTATGTACACAACCAAACTAGCAGTTGTTGTCAAGCAAAACATCTTCCACCCAATCTTGAATGCAAGAGGAAATAGGTACTTAGGGTACAATTGCCCAACTTAAATCATCATCCTTTAACTCTTCTTCCTTTAGCTCTTCCTTATTTGATTCAATGTTAGGTGGTGAAATGTTCTCTTGTTGAGATGGTGTCTTTCGAGCTAAAACTTGTCTTCTCTTCCTCCTTTCTCTTGTTTGTCTATTCCTTCGTGTTTTATTAGTAATGTTGTTAAGAGGATTCTCATGATTTTCCATAGTCTTTAACATCTCAAAGGAGGAAGCTTGTGCTAAATTAACTTTTTGTGATGAAATATTTTGTTCTTTATGGGTATCTCCCGATCCTTGTAAGGATGACAGCGAAGCCACCTCGGCAAAGACTCCCTTACCTTGTGTTCTATTGGGTTCTTGTAATGCAGGTTGTTCTTCACTTGTTATCGATTGAATAGGAGGTCTGGCCAATTTTGTTATTAGTTTTGCTTTGTATCATCTATATCCCTGGAAAGTTTGGTCTTTTCGTGGTTTAGGAGCCTCAGTAGGTTGTGGCCAAAAGTAATCAAGAGTGAAGTTTTTCTGAGTAACCATAGGTTGCCATTGACTATGGTGGATAGTATGCATGGTCCCATGGTGAGGAAACTTTAGGCATTTGTGAATTGTTGAGGGGATAGCTTTCATGGCCTTGAGCCATGGATGGCCTAATTTTATACAAAATAGGTCAGATGTAGGGATGAGATCAAATGATTGTTCCAATGTTTTATCAAATACTTTGACCAACAAGGTAATCTTCCCTATGGCTGGAAAGAAAGCTCTAGTATGTGTTTTGATCATCATGTACGTGGGCTCATAAGTTTCTTGCATCAACCTATGTGAATAAAGGAACTCTTCCGTAGCAACATTAGTCATGCAGTTAGGATCAATAAGGGCTCCTCATTTAGGATTTTCCATTATGTGAATGGTGATGTAAAGGGGTCCTTCAATGCTTATGATTGTTCTATCATGTGATGTGAAAGTTAAGGCCGGTTCAAAGGTCTTCCTTTTCTTGTAGATTTGGGAAGAGATCATAGCATTGTTATTACAATGAGAAGCCATGTATGTGAGATTATTTCACACCAAAGCACTTGTTTGAGGAAATCAGGTTATTGAAAGAGCTCAAATACACATGAATTTCACAACAAACAAAGTAGGTAGCGTTGGGACTTGAAAAATCAGTCCTCAAAATGCCCCTTTTTCTCCGCAAGTTCCATTTAAATTTCACTTGAACCTATAGTTTATAACCAATCTGAGACATCTTTCATAGGTTTTCACGTGTTTGCCATTCGAAAAGTACAAGGGAAGCCCAAAAATGGCTAAGTCCCAAAGTTTCTAAGTTTTCCCTTGTGTTTTTTCCTTTTGTCAGAGTTCAGAGTTCTAGGCTTCCTCCTTCCATCGTGCTTTCCCTTTTGACCCCGAATATTGCCTAAGTGTTGAATTCTAAATGTTTGGCAGAGTTTCAAAGGTCAGAGTTCCTCCCTTCCATCTTCTTAGTGACAAGCATTGCAAAGAAGGCCCAAGGGCCAAAGTCCGCTCTAAAGAGATAAAAAATTCTTCTAAGTATGGAGATGTGTTGCAGAGCGTTGGACGTCAAAGTTGTTTAGTTCTACCCTCTTCAATGTTGCGATGAAGTGGTGAAGGCTGAAGTCCGACAGGGCTAATATTATACTAAGTGTTGAAGTCATTGGAAACAGGTGTTTTCTCCTTCTCATTCAAGGTGCACAAAGCAAGACAGAGGGCAAAACTCTAAAAGCCTGAAGTCTGACAAAAGCAAAGTGACTAAGGTAGAAAGGAACAAAGGTAGAGGGTGGAAGGCCGAAAGCCCAAGGTCCAAAACTCTAATTTTTTGGAGGTTAGCTTCTTGGCCTTCCTGATTTCTCCAACTGCCTGGGAACGCGCCAACTACTTCTGGCGATGCCATTAATACAAAGTGAGTGGCTGAATTCAATGTTTTGATGTAGTTGGTGGGGTTGTTGAGGATTTTGGCACCCTTTTCTTTCTTAGACTGACTTACTCAGGCTATAAATAGAAGATCGAAGCTCATTTCAAGGGGTTGGTCTCTAATCCAATTGTCTGGTCTAGGAGCGCCTAAGGATTTTCTCTGGCATCAACACATGATTTGTCTAGTCTGTTAGTGAAATGATATGTTTAGTATAGAGTAGGAAGGTTATGTAAAGCATATTTGAATGTAGTGGATGTCTCCACAGGAGTTTGTAGTGATTTTGGTAAATGTATAATCGCAGTTATATATTTTCCCTTGCCACATTTGCTAGTATGATTGTAATAGAGGCTTGGAGGTGTGTGACAGCATCTAAGTTAATACAATGCTTGTATTTGCCATCTCTTTGTTGCATGTGAGTCTTTGCAGTTCTCTTTTGGATCAATAAGTATGTCCATTATATGAAGATCTATCTAAAAGTCATAAATGTAAATGTATGTCTAGTTCTGTTGATCCTTTGCTATGTATTTCTTTTCCTCCTTGCATTTTGTGACTCTGTTGCCTAATGGAATAGGCACTGGTCCATATTGGAGAGGGATCAAATACTTTTTATAAATCAAACAAATCTTTCATCTATGGTTTAGGGTAAAAACCATATTTCCTATGCATGTACATTCACACAATTGAATTAGCTTAATGAGAAGCATGTGCATCTAGTTTGTCTTGATCTAGTGACAACTCTTGGGGTTAAGTAAACATTGGGTATGGTTGTGTATGTTTGTTTTTGTTTTATTTCATGCCTCTAGGAATATCCCTCCTAGGTCTAGTTGATCCTAAAGTGTAGAGGAGTATACCCACTCTTGTTAGTTGGCCAAAATCACCTTTGACATGTTGATAAACCTCTTTCGATCACCTTGACGACACCCCTGGCCTAGGTGATTTAGGAATGTTTTAGGGTTTAGGGTTGCAGCTATTTTGGGTCCCAACAGATTAGCACCGCTGCCGAGGATAGTGATCATTTGGTTCAGATTTAAAGACCCCTACTTGCAGCCATTGCCTGGTGCAGTTTGTTGTTGTGGGTAAGTTGGTAGCCTTTCAACTTATGCCAACATTCTGGTGCCCCAATTTGCACATTGTAGTTGTGCAGTCTATTGTTGTGGGTAATTTGGTAGCCTTTCAACTTACACCAACAAACTGGCGTCTATGTAATGCTAGGTTAAAATCATTTGAAAACTCTGTTGGTGAGATGAACCCAGAATCAGTTCGTGACCTTGAAGATCAATCACACTTTAAGGGTTTCCTCTTCAAAAGAGGTGGTGACTCTGTTGTCAAAGAACAAAATTTGTTACTAGTGTACCCCAGTTGTTGTTGGTGATATGAATGCTCCATCTCAAGGTGCAGCAGCTAATAAAATTAAAGGTACATGGTTTTCGTTCTAATCTTTAAAGTTTGTTGTGCATATAATGTCAAAGGAACAAATTCCTATGCCTTAGTTCCCTTCCCTGCATTATAGGATGTTTTAGTCATGGCCAATTGGCATGAATATGGATACCCTAGGGATATTCTGCCATGTGAATCTTCATATATATCAGACCTTAGAAACTATATGGGTGTGGATTCCCATGACCATCCTAGCAATGCATATTCCAGTCATGGCTCTGCATGTTATACAAACTGAAACCTATATGCACCCATGCAAAATTTTAATGACTTAGTAGTTCAGCAATATGAAATAGAAAAAACCAAACAGATGTTGGAGTCATTATTGCAGCTAGAACAAGAAACAACAAAATTTAATATTAAGCTACTAGAGTCTAAGATGCAGTCCAATGCATTCCCTGCTACCCCTAAAAATCAGTTGGACTAGTCCCCTGTGTTAGACTTAGGGCACACAACTGAGAGGGGGGGTGAATCAGTTGTGCCAAACTTTCTCAAAATTACACACTTAAATCTTCTTGGTGATTAGTAGTATATTAAACATGAACCATAATGCATTCAAATCAAAAGTAGAAACTCAACAACACATAAGACACCAAGATTTTGACGTGGAAAACCCAATTAAGGGAAAAACCACGGGGTGATTAACCCAAGAATGTATTCTCTGTTAGAAGAATAGAAAGAACAAATGGCACATGCCAATTAGGGCTCACTACCCGAGCACACTGCTCACAAGAGGCTCACTGCCTACAAGAGACACACTGTCTACAAAAGAATAAGTATCACATACTTGAACTGGTAATTAGCATCTTCACCATGCTTGAGTCAGTTCCATTTAAGCCCAAACCTTCTGCTCTGCCTTTCGCTCTTCTCCTCGCTACCACACACTCATCTCACAAGTAACACTTTGAAATGACTTCGCAATCCCTTATTTATACACGACATCAACTTAGGAACAAACATCTAAGTCGGCAAACATCCACAAGAACATCTGCAAGATGAATCATTCATCCGGTCGGCCAGCCTGAGGAAGAACACCTTCACTGGAGGTATTACTTCAATTTCGAGCTCCAACTCTAATGCGGACCAACAACATGAACTGAACATGATCCAAGGACCTCCACAAGCTTTCCTAAATCACCAGGAACATCCACACTTCCTCTACTTACTGAAATCTCTCTCTCCTGCATCCGGTGCCTCAAGAACATAGTCTGCCTTTACTGTCACAAAGGAATAGATGCTTCCAGGTCTTCAAATCATGAATAAATTGAAATGACACATCATAAGGACTTCCCCAACACTCCTTCCTATCCGCAGAATAGGACAATGCACTTCTAGATCCCACCAGACCTTTCTGTAACACTTTGTCACCTCTGAACATCTACCGAAACCGGTTCTACTTGAGCGATCACAGCTTCTTCATATCTTCATGCGGACCTCTGAAATCTCTACTGGAACATCTTAAGACTCATATATACAAACCCTTTAATCCGCATCCTCTGATCCTTAACCTGTCTTGAGCTTTTACCTTGTTGTCATCACTGTTCTTCATTGTTCCTGATTGAGACTAATTTTCTTAATATTCTCAACATATAGCTCATCCAATCCTTATCCTTAATGCAACCTGAGTATGTTGACATCAATGACAACACTGGTTAGGCCCATACTTGCAACAATCTCCCCCTTTGTCATTGATGGCAACATATGATGTGAAAAACCATCAAGACAAGAACTTCTCCTTTCTGTCACAGCTCCCCCTAACAGCAACAACCCTTCACATGTCTTCTCTTCCTTTATTGCTCCCCCTTTGATCATCAACTATTTGTTTTTCACATGTCTTCTCTCCCCCTTTGACATCAATGGCTAAGGGCTCATACTTGCAATTCTAACACATCAGAATCATACCAGCTGCTCCCCCTGAGTAGCAGCTTCCCATCACCAATCCGGATCACAAGATATGACTGTGATATCCACCGGATTGATGCACACCAGTGCATCCTAGTTCATCACTGGAGGGGCAATAACTCCTAACTTCTCCCTCAAATACTCAAAAGATTCCTTGGGAAGAGGTTTAGTAAAGATATTTGTAATCTGATCCTTTGAGGGCACAAACTCCAATCTGACCTCATCCTTGTTCACTTGTTCTCTCAGAAAGTGAAATTTGATAGATATATGCTTAGTCTTAGAGTGCAACACTGGGTTCTTAGAAATATTTATTGCACTTGAATTATCACAGAAAATTGTGATAGGCTCCTCATATTCTACTTTTATATCTCTTAGCATCTGCTTCATCCACAAAACTTGAGTGCAACTACCTGCTGCTGCAATGTATTCTGCTTCAGTTGTAGACAGAGATATTGCCTCTTGTTTCTTGCTTAGCCAAGAAACCAATCTCTTTCCCAAAAAGAATGCTCCACCACTGGTACTCTTCCGGTCATCCACATCTCCTGCCCAATCTGCATCTGTATATGCATGAAGAGAGAAATCATGATCTCTAGGATACCACAAACCATACTCAACTGTCCCTTTTAGATATCTAAAAATTCTCTTGATTTCCATGACATGAGATTCTCTGGGGTCAACCTGGAATCTAGCAACAAGACCAACAGCCTACATTATATCTGGTCTAGTTTGAGTGAGATACAACAATCCTCCAATCATTGATTTGTACTTTGTCTGGTCAACCTTAGGAGAGTCATCATCTTTGCTCAACTTGCATCTGGTTGCCATGGGAGTATTCAATGGCTTTGAATCTTCCATCCCAAATTTTCTCAACAATTCTTTCACATATTTGGTCTGAGAAATGAAGATTCCTTTCTTTGTTTGAGTAATTTGTAGACCCAAAAAGAAATTCATTTCACCAAGCATAGACATCTCAAACTCACTTTTCATTTGATTTGAAAAAGTTTTACATATACTATCTTTTCCTCCAAAGATGATATCATCAACAAATACTTCAACAATCAAGATGTTCTCATGATCAATTTTGAAATATAAGTTACTGTCAGCAGTACCTTTGTTGAAACCAATCTTCAAAAGATGCTTATCCAATCTTTCATACCAAGCTCTTGGGGCTTGCTTCAATCCATACAGTACTTTCTTCAACTTGCAGACCATATCACCCTGATCAAACAATTGAAATCCATCTGGTTGCTCAACGTATACTTCTTCTTCCAAATCACCATTTAGGAAGGTAGACTTGACATCCATCTGATATACTTTGAAATCCTTGAAGGCAGCATAGGCAAGAAATAATCTGACTGCTTCAATTCTTGCCACTCGAGCAAAGGTTTCTTCAAAATCAACTCCTTCTATTTGAGAGTAGCCCTTGCAGACTAATCTGGCTTTATTTCTGATTACATCACCAACTTCATTCAGTTTGTTCCGGAAGACCCACTTGGTTCCAATCACATTCTTGTCTCTAGGTCTGGGAACAACATCCCAAGTGTGATTTTTCTTAATTTGCATCAGCTCTTCTTCCATAGCTTTAGTCTAGTTTTCATCATTGCAAGCTTCATTTACAGTCTTAGGTTCTATCCTTGAAATCAGACAATACTCATCTGAGTCTTGAGCAATTCTTCTTCTTGTTTACACACCTTGGCTTTTATCACCTATGATCTGATCTTCAGAGTGGTTCAGTCTTACATACCTGGGAACTTTGGGAGTTTCCTGCACTTCTAATTCTTCATCAGGTTCATTGTGACTCATCTCTTCTCCTTGAGTTACTGGACCTGTTTGATTCTGAGTACCGGAAGGAGTTTGGGCTCCTTGAATTAGAACATCATTCTGATCATCTTCATCATATTCATAAAACCTTGAAGGTCTCTCAATTCCTTCATCAACCTTTACATTTGTACTTTCTATCATCTTTCTGAGTCTCTTATTGTAACACCAGTAAGCTTTGCTTTGAGTGGAGTAACCCAAGAATATCTCTTCATCACTTCTAGCATTTAACTTGCCTAGATCTTCATCTCTTTTGATGTAACATTTTCTACCAAATACTCTGAAATACCTCACAGTAGGAGTGATGCCAAACCAAAGTTCATAAGGAGTCTTACCGGTATTGCTTCTGATTTGAACTTGATTGAGAGTATAGACTGCAGTGCTGACAGCTTCTCTCCAAAACATCTGAGGAACATTTGCTTCCATCATCATTGTCCTGGATGCTTCCTGGATGGTCCAGTTCTTTCTCTCTACTACTCCATTCTGTTGTGGAGTCCTAGGAGCAGACAACTGTCTCTTTATACCATGCTTCTCACAAAAATCTATGAACTCACCGAATGTGAATTCACCACCTCTATCAAACCTCAGACATTTCAATTTTAATTCGGTTTGATTCTCAACCATAGCCTTGAAGATTTTGAACTTCTCAAAAGCTTCTAATTTTTCTTTCAGAAAGGTAACCCACATCATCCGAGAATGGTCATTAATCAGTAACATGAAATATCTATCACCTTGCATACTCTTAATTCTTGTCAAACCACATAGATCAGTATGAACTAGTTCCAATAATCCGGTAGAGGACTGATCCTTGCTTTTGAATGAGACTCTACTCTGTTTACCTAGCTAACATTCTTTGCACAAATTATTTATAGGTTTTACCAATTTTGGAAGATCTCTTACAACCTGAGTATTGCTTATCTTGATGATGTTATCAAAATTTACATGACACATCCTTCTATGCCATAACCAACTCTGATCAATTTGAACAAATAGACAACTTTTATCAGTACCAACCAGATGAAAGATATTACCTTTTGTTTGAGTACCGGATGCAATCTCAGTTCCAGAGCTTTCAAAGATCCTGCATTTTCCATTCTTGAACCGAAGATCATAACCTTTGCCAACCAACTGTCCAACACTAAGAAGATTGTGCTTCAATCCTTCAACATATAGTACATTACCGGTTTTGTTCTTTCCATCAAAAGAAATAGTTCCCCTACCTCTGATTCTACCAGCAGAATTATCACCAAACTTTACCATTCCTCCTTCATACCTTTCCAAATCTAAGAACTTGTTCTTGTCACCTGTCATATGATGAGAGCATCCACTGTCAATGACCCAATCATCCTTTTCTTCAACTTGGGCAGCCAGAGCTCTTTCTACAACTTTATGATTAACAGATTCAGAGGGCATTGGATCTTCTTCCTTGATGGCAATAAACACCCATTCATTTCTGGATTTGTTTCCTATCTCTAATTCATCATCCGTTACTCCTTCATTATCATCTTCTTCATGAACATAATAATAATTCTTTTGGAACCTTTGTCTATTAGAATTTGACCTTGAAAATCTTTCCGGACATTTTGAGGCAAAGTGACCAATCTTATTGCAATTGAAACACTTAAAGGGTAATTTTCCTTCATACTTATCGGATCCTCTTGGCAGTCTCTTTGCAATGAGGGCTTCAAGTTGAGTTGTTTCTGCTTCTTCTTCTTCCATGTCTTTTCTTGCTCGATCATACCATGACAGTTTCCTTGATGAGTTCTCTCCCGGATTAAATCTTTGTTTACCTTTTACAGAGGCACTGGCTTTGAATGTAGATTCAGTCTTGGGGGAATCATCTCCAAACTCGATCATTTCAAATGCAGCCAGTTTGCCAGCCAATTGGTCTCTTGTGACAATTGTATGGGCTCTGAATTTATCAATGGTAGCAACCTTGATTTTGTATGAGGCAGGAAGGGATCTGAGAATTTTGCCAACAATCTCATTTTCATCCAAAACTCCACCAGCATTTCTGATTCCCAAACCAGCTCATTTACTCTTGGCATAAAAGTAGTAATATTTTCATCATCTCTCATCTTCAATTTTTCAAATTTCCCTTTTAGACTTTGTAACCTTGCACATTTGACATACTGATCTCCTTCATGTAAAAGTTCCAGTTTGTTCCAAATCTCAAAAGTAGTTGGTAGGTCAATAACATTTGAGAGCTCTGAGTCAGATAATGCACTTAGGAGAGCCTCTTTGGTCTGTAGATTGTTTTCAGCATCTGTGAGTTCATTTAGGGTTGTCGGACCACCCTGTGGAGGTATATACGCTTTTGTAACCATGGACCAGTATGCCATTCCCATACACTGTAAGTGACATTTCATGCGACCTTTCCAAAGAGCAAAGTTGATTCCATCAAATTTCAGACTATCCTTCTTGTAGGACGACATCCTAGATCTCCTCAAGCGGTTAAGCTCCTTTTAGAGAATCTTGGCTCTTATACCAATTGTTAGACTTAGGGCACACAACTGAGAGGGGGGGTGAATCAGTTGTGCCAAACTTTCTCAAAATTACACACTTAAATCTTCTTGGTGTTTAGTAGTATATTAAACATGAACCATAATGCATTCAAATCAAAAGCAGAAACTCAACAACACATAAGACACCAAGATTTTGACGTGGAAAACCCAGTTAAGGGAAAAACCACAGGGTGATTAACCCAAGAATGTATTCTCTATTAGAAGAATAGAAAGAACAAATGGCACATGCCAATTAGGGCTCACTACTCGAGCACACTACTCACAAGAGGCTCACTGCCTACAAGAGACACACTGTCTACAAAAGAATAAGTATCACATACTTGAACTGGTAATTAGCATCTTCACCATGCTTGAGTCAGTTCCATTTAAGCCCAAACCTTCTGCTCTACCTTTCGCTCTTCTCCTCTCTACCACACACTCATCTCACAAGTCACACTTTGAAATGACTTCCCAATCCCTTATTTATACACGACATCAACTTAGGAACAAACATCTAAGTCGACAAACATCCACAAGAACATCCGCAAGATGAATCATTCATCCAGTCGGCCAGCCTGAGGAAGAACACCTTCACCGGAGGTATTACTTCAATTTCGAGCTCCAACTCTAATGCGGACCAACAACATGAACTGAACATGATCCAAGGACCTCCACAAGCTTTCCTGAATCACCAGGAACATCCGCACTTTACTTACTGAAATCTCTCTCTCTTGCATCTGGTGCCTCAAGAACACAGTCTGCCTTTATTGTCACAAAGGAATAGATGCTTCTGGATCTTCAAATCATGAATAAATCGAGATGACACATCATAAGGACTTCCCCAACACTCCTCCTTATTCACAGAATAGGACAATGCACTTCTGGATCCCACCAGACCTTTCTGTAACACTCTGTCACCTCTGAACATCTACCGGAACTGGTTCTACTTGAGCGATCACAGCTTCTTCATATCTTCATGCGGACCTCTAAAATCTCTACTGGAACATCTTAAGACTCATATATATAAACCCTTTAATCCGCATCCTCTGATCCTTAACCTGTCTTGAGCTTTTACCTTGCTGTCATCACTGTTCTTCATTGTTCCTGATTGAGACTAATTTTCTCAATATTCTCAACATATAGCTCATCCAATCCTTATCATTAATGCAACCTGAGTATGTTGACATCAATGACAACACTGGTTAGGCCCATACTTGCAACACCCTTCTCCTCTCTTAGATCCTGTATATGATCAGCTAGACCTCTCATGGGTTGATTACAAAACAATGAGTATGCCAACCAAGGTCTACAAACAGTTGCCCAAGTTTGATGGGTATGATATTTGGGAACGGGACACACATGTTGATGCATTTTCTAAATTCATAGAAGACCATCAGTTTGAGGATGAAGACATGTGGATGAGGTTCTTTGTTAGGTCCTTGCATGGAAAGGCAAGAGAATGGATCCAAAGTTGTCCAGGGTAGTCCTTTGCCTCATGGAATGAACTTGTGGCAGCATTTGAAAATGAATTTGCCAAAGGTCTTGTCCCTATTGATCTTGTCATAGAACTAGAAAAAATTAAAAGACAAGAGGGAGAGTCAAGCAAGGATTTTGGTCATAGGTTTGTTGTTGCCCTTTCCAATATTCCAAATGATTTTAGACCTAACATTCTTTCTTGCATTGATATGTTTTTCGAAGCATATGAAACTGGATTGAGTTATGTGCAGGAAGATTTCAAAATAACGAGTATGTAGTAGGCATATGAATGCCTAGACTCCATGGAGAAGGTGAGAGATGACTACATAAAAGGTTTGTTATCCACTAACGTATGTGTTGCTGGTAATAAACATGTTGATCCAACTAGGAGCAGTGTGGATACAAGCAGTCAGATGAATCCAACATCAAATGATGATGATTGTGTAGTTAGAAGGGTAGAAGTGGAAGGTGGTGCATCATATGACAATGATGCAGATGATGAAAGCAGTATATGCACCCACCTTTGGCTAGATATCTCATCAAGTGAAAGTGAAAATGATGAAACCAATGATGACTTCTAGTCTGGTGCTGAGGTATGTGGGTTAGTGAGCGGTGAGGAAGGCACGTACATGAATGAGCAACAAATGGAATCATCTTGTAAAGTTTATTATGAAGATTGTGCACAGGTAAATGAAATGGATAGTGAGGAAGAAACTTCTTTCTTGTTTGATGTTATGCCCTCATTTGTTCTTGTTTGTGATGAGGCAGTTGGTGCTTGTTTGCATGAGGTAGACGTAGAGATGGTTGCACATGAGGATAACCAATCAGAGACAGTTATTGGTGTAGCCATGGAGCTTGCCCTGGATTTTGAAGATGGTGATCATGTGGATGCATATGAGAACCTATATTTGTGGTGCAAGGTATGTTCTCTTCCTCATGTAGATTGTGATTTGCATCAGCCACAAGGAAATGATGAAGAAATGAATGCGGAAGAAGATATGTGTCAGCATTTTGTTTGTAGTAGCCAATATGACACAATAGAGTGTGTCAAGGAATATAAAATAGAGAGGAAATTTGAAGATTGTGAATCTCCACTTGAAGTGCCTCAAATTTTTTATCTATATGATGATAGGGTGGAATTGGATTTGAATCAAGTCTTTGATTCAATTGTGAAGGAATACACTAGCATATGTGGTGTAGTTGGGTTGCAAGAACTTGAACAATCATATGACATAGCCCAGCTTGAGGCCACATTTGAGCTGGATGCATGTTAGCTTGATTTTCAAGAGGATAGTTTTCTTCATGCTAATATTCATGCAGATCTTGGTATGCATCATGCTAACAAGGATCTTGAAGGTGAGCATTATTATGAGAGTCAACATGATGATGGGCCCTATTATCTCTGGCTACCATATCCTGATGACAATCATTTCCATTTTTAGCATGATGATATAAATAGTTATATTTTGCTTGTGCATGCACGCAAAATGTTTTTATTGTTGATGTTGGGTGACTAGTGTAGTAAAGGATTGAGGGAGATCAGGTCCTTCAATAGGCTTGTCTTTGACAGAGGCAAGTAGTTGCAGTAATTTTGTGCAGGTTTGGCCTGTAGTGATTTAAATTTTTTCTTACAATCATTTTTCCTTATGACTGTATGTTCTCTTGTATATATGCCCTTTCTTTGCAAATACATTTCTAGTGTTTCCCCTGTTCGTTTTTTGCTTTTAGTCTACGCAAAGATCTGAATCCTTGCTTTGACACTGCTTGTCACACATTCCCAACCAGAGCCACTGTTGGGACTTGAAAAATTAGTCCTCAAAATGCCCCTTTTTCTCCCCAAGTTCCATTTCAATTCCACTTGAACCTATAGTTATAACCTATCTGACACATCTTGCATAGGTTTTCATGTGTTTGCCATTTGAAAAGTACAAGGGAAGCCCAAAAATGGCTAAGTCCCAAAGTTTATAAGTTTTCCCTTGTGTTTTTTTCCTTTTGTCAGAGTTTGGAGTTTCGAGCTTCCTCCTTCCATCATGCTTTCTCTTTTGACCCCGAATATTGCCTAAGTGTTGAAATTCTAAGTGTTCGGTGGAGTTTCAGAGGTTAGAGTTCCTCCCTTCCGTCTTCCTAGTGGCAAGCATTGCGGAGAAGGCCCGAGGGCCGAAGTCCGCTCTAAAGAGATGAAAAATTCTTCTAAGTATGGAGATGTGTTGCGGAGCATCGAACTTTGGAGTTGTTCAGTTCTGCCCTCTTTAGTGTTGTGGTGAAGTGGTGAAGGTCGAAATCTGACAGGGCTAATATTATACTAAGTGTTGAAGTCATCGAAGTCAGGTGTTTTCTCCTTCTCATTCAAGGTACACAAAGCAAGATAGAGGGCAGAACTCTAAAAGCCCAAAGTCTAACAAAAGCAAAGTGACTAAGGCAGAAATGAACAAAGGCAAAGGGTGGAAGGCCAAAAGCCCGAGGTCCGAAACTCTAATTTTTCAGAGGTTGGCTTCCTAGCCTTCCTGACTTCTCCAACGACCTGGGAATGTGCCAACTACTTCTGGCGGTGCCATTAATGCAAAGTGGGTGGCTGAATTCAATGTTTTTGATGTAGTTGGTGGGGTTGTTGAGGATTTTGGCACCCTTTTCTTTCTCAAACTGACTTACACGGGTTATAAATAGAAGATCGTTCAGCTCTTTTCAAGGGGTTGGTCTCTGAGCCAATTGTCTGGTCTGGGAGTGCCTAAAGATTTTCTCTGGCATCAACACATGATTTGTCTAGTCTGTTAGTGAAAGGATATATTCTATATAGAGTAGGAAGGTTATGTAAAGCAAATTTGAATGTAGTGGATGTCTCCATGGGAGTTTGTAGTGATTTTGGTACATGTATAATCGCAGTTATACATTTTCCCTTGCCACATTTGCTAGTATGATTGTAACAGAGGCTTGGAGGTGTGTGACAGCATCTAAGTTAATACAATGCTTGTATTTTCCATCTCTTTGTTGCATGTGAGTCATTGCAGTTCTCTTTTGGATCATTAAGTATGTCCATTGTATGAATATCTATCTAAAAGTCATATATGTAAATGTATGTCTAGTTCTATTGATTCTTTGCTGTGTATTTCTTTTCCTCCTTGCATTCTGTGACTCTGTTGCCCAATGGAATAGGAACCAGTCCATATTGGAGAGGGATCAAACACTTTTTATAAATCAAACAAATCTTTCATCTGTGGTTCAGGGTAAAAACCATCTTTCCTGTGCATGTACATTTGCACAATTGAATCAGCTTAATGAGAGGAATGTGTAGCCAGTTTGTCTTGATCTATTGATAGCTCTTGGGGTCAAGTGTACATTGGGTATGGCTGTGTATGTTTGTTTATGTTTTTTTTCATGCCTTTGTTTTAGATGAAAAAGAGGGAAATGTTGAATGTTGAAATGTGGTTTTGATTTGGTTTAGATCCTCCCTTCTCATCAAACATTCAATGGCATATCAACCGAGTTGAATCTCTACTAAGCGAGAGCATTCACCTAACAGGTTGGGCTGCCTCTTAGAACGATGTGGAAGCTCAGATGTTATCAAACAATATCTCAATTTAATGCTCAAGTACTCTTAAAACCCTAAATAAGCAAAACAGTAAGCAAATTGATGAATTACAACAAATCCTTTCAAACTAAGGTGAAGGACAGAGATTGTTAACTCACTATTTTTTGAAGTTCAAAATATGGAACAGTCGGGGACACTAGGACTAGCGCCCTTGTCTAAGGTACTATTTTCTACACAGAATCTGGATCTCCTTCCAACACTGATCTGCACTGTATCTTTCGTTTCTACCCCGGAAAAGGTGGAGGACACTGGGACTAGCGCCCTTATCCTGAAATGTTGAACTTTGTCTTCTTTCTTTCAGATCCTGAATCCTTGTTGTCTCCAACTTCCTTCAGCAACTCCACTCCATGAAACTTAGTACTTGTAACCTACAATCACAAAGGAGTGTGGGAGGGGGTTGTGGTGTTTAGAGGCTTACCTCGATCAAGCCCCGAAGAGACATTCAAGTATTTTGAACACTGTTGTTAGATGAGAGTGCGTATCCCGACGGGATAGAGGCAAAATCCAAATGATAAATGATCAAAAACACAATAGATATCACCTTGAAGTGTAGATCTCATGGAAGGAAGAAACTCTTTCATGCCATGAGGAGATGGAGTCCAATCTACAATCACAAACACAATAACAACAAAATACTGCTTTACAACACAATGCCTTGAATCACTTTAGCATAAAGTCAGAAGTTCACAATGTCCAACTAATTTCCATCTCTAGTTTGTAAATGAAACCTAAACATGCTTATATATGCAACTACAAAGATTCCCTCTAAGAATTTTGTAATTCAAACTTGAGATGTCAGCATAGGACCTAAATAACGATCATAAAACTGACATTTGAATTTAGGGCAGACCCAAAATAGGGTAGGACTAGGGCGCTAGCGCCCATGTCCACCCTCCCATTTTTGTTCAGAGATCATCAAAATAGCACCCCCTAGGTCCTATTTGCCATAAGACTTCAAGGTTTTCTCATCGGGATTCAAAATTATCATGCAAGATTCTCTAAATGCATTCTACGGACCCAGGAGCTAAACCTTAAGAGGAAAAAGCCCCCAAGGAGACATTTTCTGGCATAACATTTAGCCTCCACTTTAATGTATGTATAAATGCAAGATCAATACATGCATTAAAGTAAGGTCAACAAACATAGAAAACACGCCAAGCACGGTGAAGACATGCCAAACACATTGAATACAATGACAGGCACACAAAACACGAAGAAGACAGTTACAGTCACGCAAAACATAGAGAAGACAACATTGAAGACACGTAAAACACAATGAATCTAGAGAATGCAGTGATTATTTATTTTTTATTTTCTCATATATGAAATGCAAATGCAAGTACAAGGAAAGTAAACACACAACCCAAATGTAGGAGGAGTTCATCGCCACCAATCTTGAAATTGCATAAGGGGCAACAGACATGCCAAACAAAACTCAAAGTGTAGGAGGAGCTCATTGCCACCAGTCTTGAAACTACACTTGAGAACAAACACACCATACAAATCCCAAAGCATAGGAGGAGCTCATTGCCACCAGTCTTGAAACTATGCTTGGAAACAAACATGCCATACACACACACATGGAAGACACAAAGAAAACATGACAAACAAGCGATGGAAGAAACCTATTGCTATGTTCACAACCATCTCAGTCACATTATCGGCACACACCGATGATTGCACTTTGCCACAACAATCATCGAAGACACACTTAAGGGTTAGGATAGTCTTAGATCCTCTCCCCGCCTACTCGGAGGACTTTTATAAAATGATAGGATGTGCAATCTCCTCAAGAAATACACCATCCTCACCTCCGTAGAGGGCTTAAAATAAAAAGGATATGCACGATATCCCTCCCTCGCAGAGGGCTTAATGATTGCAATATAAAAAGAAAGATGTGCACTCGCTCGAAGATACAACATCCCGCCTCTGCAAAGGGCTTCAAACATGCTTCGTTAGTACCACAATCATCAGACAGCTTACCTTATATATGCCCCCACCTTAAGGTGGTTGATATAATGTATAGATATCAAGCACGTTAAGGTAGGAAGAAAACACACAAGGAACATGAGCTCTCGCAAATCCCATGCCCCCAAAGGTGACATGTACTTTACGATCGCCAAATGTTCCCACAAACACACAATTTATTGCAATAAAAGGTATTAGCATCCATATAATCATGATAAACAACAATGCATGTAATCATTCGGATAGAGAGCCTAGGAAAGCAAGATTCAAGATAGACAAAGTGCACGGAGCAACAATATTGTTATGTTTTGTAAGTGTAATAAGACATCAAAATATCACACCGAGTGATTCTACTAGCCAAGCATTGGATAATATATATCAACCCCGTCATCATGTATGGACTAGGTCCATTTTATTTTTATTTCTCATTGAAAGAACACTAGGTTCATATCAGTATAATATGTTTTTCATCATCCGCCAGCTAGATAGAACCACTAGAGGAAGGTAAACAATAAATCAAAAGAGGAGAAACAAGTGCCTTAGGGACAATCACATAGGAGGGTGCCCCTAAGTCACCAACCACAATGCTATGTCCGTCAGACATGACACACAACAATGAAAATAGAGGAGAAGCAATGTAGAAGAATGATGATACAAATAAAAGAAGGGTCCCAATAGAGGCGGTCTCCCAGTATCCTTGACCTTACAAGAGAATCAAGGGTCATCCTAGGAGGTCTAAACAACACATAACACATCATGGGGGAAACATAACATGGAGGTGAAGGGATAGAAATACTTACCTGCTAGTACAACTGTACTAAAATTTGTAACTTGTGAGCATCTTGGAGAGATGCTCTATCAAGTTTTTTGCAAAGTTTGAGTGGTTCTTATGAGAGTCTTGTTTGTTGTCAGGAAGTCCATGCGATGCTTGTTTCTCAAATCCTTGTCTATGTGAGATCTTTTGTTGCTTATGAGGAGGAGAACCACTATTATTTCCAACTAATGATGACCGTCTTGCTCTTTTCTAATTTTTAGTTCTCTTTTTTTGTTGATTCTATCTATAGTAGTGAGAAGGACTATCTTGTATTATTTTAATCTTTCCTTTTGTCATGATCTCTTGCTTTGGTTGTTCTAGTCATTTTTCTGATGCATTTTGATTATCTCCCAATCCTTGAAGGGATAACAGGGGAGGAACCTTAGCATAAATACCACTCCTTCGTGGGAAAGGTAATACTTCAGTATTTTCCTTGTCTAACTCTATTGTAGTAATTATCTCATCATAATTCAGATAGTCATCTTCTACTTCAAGTGTATTTTTTTCCATCATGTTATTATCGATATGCTTAGGGAGAGGATTAGTAAAGATTTGTAAATTCAAATTTGGAGGAGCAACTGACTTATTTTCATTATCATTCACACCTAATACCTATATAACTTTCAAGTCGATGAGGTCTTGTATTGCATGCTTAAGACACATAGATCGTTTAGTATCATGTCCTTATTGCCGATGGTAATGGCAAAAAGCATTAGCATCGAAATGAGGTCCTTGTATTCTACTAGGATCCAATGGTTTAATCGGAGGAAGCTTCATGAGGTTATTACTCATAGCTTGATTCATGATAGAATGATAGGATTTAGATATCAAAGTAAATTTTCTTTGATGAAACTGTGTCTTTTTCAGATTAGTAATAGTAGATACTTGTGAAAAGTTGTTTGCATTCAGCCCATTAATCTTGATGAAACTCTTATTATTTCTCTTAAAGTTGTTTTGTGATGGTCCAACTGTGGATTGACCAACTTGAGCCGATGAGTTTTGGTTTTCATACTGACTAGATGAAAGCTGATAACCACGAAGAGTAGTGAATAAATGTTGAAAGAGTTATACTTCATCAAGAGAATCTTATCATGAATGTTAGGTTGTAGATTTGTAATAAACACCTTCTGAACATCCTCATCTTTTATTTGATATTGAATTTGTGCATAGAGAGCTTGATACCGACTAGTAAACTCAGTTAACTTCTCTTTTGGACCTTGTTTGCAATGAACTAGATCAATCAAAGAGACTTGAGGTCTGATGTTTGCTTGAAAATGTTGTAAAAATTGGTCAACAAACTGTGAAAAAGAGTGTATTGAATTCAGAGGTAGGGAGAAAAACCATTCTAAAGTAATATCTTTGAGATATCGCGGGAATAGTTTTGCTAACAAATCCTCTTCAAAGTAAAAATCACTACACATAGCAGTGAACGTTGCCACATGGGTATTAGGATCACCTTTTCCACCATATTTTTCAAAGTGAGGAGTTTCAAACCTCTCAAGCATAGGAGTTCTCAAGATGGCATAAGATAGGGGATTACAGGCATGATAGGTTGGTATATTAGGTTGTGAAGAATTTGTCAAATTTGTCACCTTTTGTTGTAAAGAAGTCATGCCTTGAAAGAGTTGGTTTAGGATGGCATCATTAGGAGATGTGGTTTGTTGTGAGGAATTGGAACCGAAGTGTGGTGGTGATTGAGGATGAGTAGTGATAAGTGGAGGCTATGAATAAGTGAGTGGTGTTTGAACATAATGATAGGTGGAAGGTGGTTGCAAGTGGCTATATGTAAGAGGTGGTTGAGAATAATTGGGATGGAGAAGTGGTTGAGAATAAGTGGGATGGAGAGGTGGTTGAGAGTAATTATTCATAGAAGAGGTCACCTTAGATACCAAGTTCTGATAGTTAAATCCCACAACTTTGTAATTTTGTGAATTAGTGCCATTAGATACTCCAATACCAGTGGTAGCATTACTACAAGCATTTGCATTAGTAGTTAAAATCGTTGATGTAAATGTAGATATTCCCGTAGTGGGTATAGGTGTCGATACTTGCGTATGAGTCGGTGATGACATGTGATTAATACCATTCGCACATTTAGTCACCGGCATAACATTATTGTATACTATATGCATTAAAACTTGAATAGCATTAATACCATCTTGTCCTTCTTTTATCAACTCTCTTATGTTGTGAATCACAGGTATAGCTTCTTCCACTATCTTTTCATTTTCAACAAATGCTTGAAAATCGGCTAACTCTTTATCAAGTTTGTTTATTTGTTCATTAGGTACATGTGTTACCACCTCAATAGTGTCCTCTACATCATGAAATATTTGATCTTCCATAGTAGTTGTATGAGGGATAATGTCTTGCAAAATTTGTGTCTCTCCTTTTGTAAAGAAGGAATTCAATGGATTTTCAGAGGTAGGAATATCGTATTCTTCAGGAGCACTAGATCCCATGAGTCTTCTACTTATTCTTAAAGGGATATTTCTATTAGGGAAGCAGGTTATAATACTCATACAAAAGCATGCAACACTCAATGCACAAACTAATAGAACAAACCCTAGGAGAAAGATATGTTTAAGATCCAAAATGCTTGATTTTTCACCTTTTTTTAATGCAAATGAGTGAAAGAAGAGGTGTTGTGAAGAATTTCAAGAGGGACAATAAATAATATTCTTAAGAACATCCCAATTATGCAGTAATATCTTTCACAACATGCTTTTGATGCAAGTCTAGACTGATGACAAGTCAAAACCTAGTGAAAATACACCTAAAATATGCAATTTTCACCAATTTTCAATGTAAATGCCTGATAGAGAGGGTATTGTAAGGAATTTGAGAAGGGGAAGTAGATAATAACACTAATATCAGTTAAATGATGCAGCAAAATCCCTCACAACACGCTTGTAATGCAATTCTAGAGAGATAAGGCCAAAATCTAGTGAAAATGCAAGGTTTTCAAACCCTAGACATGAAATTTTGTAAGAAAGCCACTATGATGAAACACTACAATTAGGAATCAGTCCTAATGAGTGTTTCAAAAGGGTAGTAAAATCTGAAACAAGATTTTGACTACAAACCCTAGCTAATGCAAAACTAGGTTTTTATGAAAATGCACAATTTCAAGTAATTTTTACCAATTTAAGCATGAAAATGTAATGCAAGTGAATACTAAATGATGAATTTATGTTATTTAAATCAGATCTAATGAAAATAATAGAAATTTAATGAAATTAAATGCCAATTAATTCAAAGTATGCTAAAATGCAAGCCTAAGATGCCAATTTTTTCAAATTTTCCAAATTTTTCATTTTTTTGTAATTTTTTTAATGCAATAAAATGAATGAATGTAAATCTATCACACAACACTCAGAAAGGTGCAAAAAGTCCAAAAACATGAGTTCACCAAAATGTTTTAGATGAAAAAGAGGGAAATGTTGAATGTTGAAATGTGGTTTTGATTTGGTTTAGATCCTCCCTTCTGATCACACATTCAAGGGCATATCAACTAAGTTGAATCTCTACAAAACGAGAGCATTCACCTAACAGGTTGGTCTACCTCTTGGAATGATGTGGAAGCTTAGATGTTATCAAACAATATCTCAATTCAATGCTCAAGTACTCTTAAAACCCTAAATAAGCAAAACAGTAAGCAAATTGATGAATTACGACAAATCCTTTTAGACTAAGGTGAAGGACAAAGATTGTTAACTCACTATTTTTCAAAGTTTAGAATACAAAATAGTTGGGGACACTGGGACTAGTGCCCTTGTCCAAGGTATTATTTTATGCACAGAATCTAGATCTCCTTCTGACACTGATCTGCACTATATCTTTCATTTCTACCCTAAAAAAGGTTGAGAACATTGGGACTAGCACCCTTGTCCTAAAATGTTGAACCCCGTCTTCTTTCTTTTGGATCTTGAATCCTTGTTGTCTACAACCTCCTTCAACAACTCCACTCTATGAAACTCAATACCTATAACCTGTAATCACAAGGGAGTGTGGGAGGGGGTTGTGGTGTTTAGAGGCTTGCCTCGGTCAAGCCCTGGAGAGACATTCAAGTCTTTCAAACACCGTTGTTAGATGAGAGTGCGTATCTCGGTGGGATATCCCAATGGGATAGAGGCAAAATCCAAATTATAAATGATCAAAAACACAATAGATATCACCTTGAAGTGTAGATCTCATGGAAGGAAGAAGCTCTTTCATGCCATGAGAAGATGGAGTCAAATATGCAATCACAAACACAATAACAACAAAATACTGCTCTGCAACATAATGAATGCCTTGAATCACTTTAGCATAAAGTTACAAGTTCACAATGTCCATCTAATTTCCATCTCTAGTTTGCAAATGAAACCTAAACATGCTTATATGTGCAACTACAGAGATTCCCGCTAAGAATTTTGTAATTCAAACTTGAGATGTCGGCATAGGACCTAAATAATGGTCATAAAACTGACATTTGAATTTAAGGCAGACCCAAAACAGGGCAGGACTAGGGTGCTAGCGCCCAAGTCCACCCTCCCATTTTTGTTCAAGGATCATCAAAATAGCACCCCCTAGGTCCTATTTGCCATAAGACTTCAGGGTTTTCTCATCGAGATTCAAAATTATCATGCAAGATGCTCTAAATACATTCTAAGGACCCAAGAGCTAAACCTTAAGAGGGAAAAGCCCCCAAAGGGACATTTTCTGACATAACAACATCTAGGAATATCCCTCCTAAGTCTAGCTAAGACTAAAGTGCAGAGGAGTATACCCACTCCTGTTAGTTGGCCAAAATCACCCTTGACTTGTTGATAAACCTCTTTTGATCACCTTGACGACACCCCTGGCCTAGGTGATTTAGGAATGTTTTAGGGTTTAGGGTTGCAGCTATTTTGGGTCCCAACAGGTAGGAGAAAAAAGTACTACACAACATAGCAGAATGAATGTTTTTAGAGATTTGTTAGAAATATATAAAAAGAGTGTGTAAACCATTAGCGTTGAAATACACACTATGTGATTAAAAATATGCAAAATTTCAAGTACAAGTATGAAATGATGCAAAATTTTCAAATGAGCAATAAAAATATGCCTCAAATGAATGTAAGATCTGAAATATATTTATGACATATGCAATGAAACAATGCAAAACTATGCTTGTTTATGAAACTAAAATGCTTAATTTTTTCACTTTTTTAAATGTAAATGCACAAAAGATGTTATGAGACTATGTAAAATGATGAATAAATGGAATATAATCAGGTATAGTGTGTAAAATATCTTAGATCTGATGCAAAAAGGATGCCAAAGTCCTACAATGCTCAATGCACAATCAAATGGATGAAGGTAGTTATTTTTGTTGAAATACAAAATGTGTAAATGCAAAAGATGAAAGTTTCAAAGCTAGGATGCCAAAGTATGCACTATGATCCAACACTACACCTTAAAATCATATTTGAATGAATGTTGAAAAGGAGTAGCAAAATCTAAAAATAAAATTTTGACTACAAACCCTAGTTTTTGCTAAGACTAGGTTATATGAAAAATGCAACTTTTTAAGCAAAACCCTTGTAAATGCAAAATTTGATATGAAGAAATGATGAATTACTATACTAAATATCAGATATGATGCAAAAAAATCAGAAAATTAAATCTTTTTTATGATATGCAATGGAAAATATGCAAAACTACGCCTTAATGCAAGCCTAGAATGCTTGTTTTTCTTTCACTTTTTTCAAATGTATGCAAAATTTTCCAATGCAAGATGATAAATATGGTATGAATGAATGCAAAGATTGATTACAAGACTCAGCAAGATGCAATTTCAGTAAAAACATGGGTTCGCCAAAATGTTATGTATGAAAAGTGGGAAGATGATGAATAGTGTTAATATCTATCAAATCAAACCCTCCTTTCACACTAACACTCAAGGACAACAACCGAGCCAAGTCACTATAGATGAAGAGGACTTAGCTATAGGTTGGTGTACTCAAGAATGATATCGAAAGATTGATTAGATTGAAATATTTGTCAAACCCTAATTTGAATAAGCCTCAAACCCTAATTATAATGAAATCGGGTATAGACGAATAAATTGCTACATATCACCAGACAGAAAGACACTCAGGAAGGATTAGAAACTTACCAAAAGTTGGATTTCTAGAGGTGAAGGATTTGTGGACTACAGAGCGGGCACTCAAGTCTAATAGGGCAATATTTCTGTAAATTTGGAACAATGAGCAGTGTTGAATGATGTTCAGCTCCTAAGTTTGGGATGAATCTTATAGGGTAAAATATCAGTAACTTTTTGCAAGATCCTGAATGCTTATCCTCTGAATTGCTTCTTTGTACCTACACTTTGTTAAATCCCACACCTGTAACTTACAATCACAAAGAGAGGGGTTTGGGGTTTGTGGTGTTTAGAAGCTTGCCTTGGTCAAGCCGAGGAGTGACATTCAAGTTTCCAACACCGTTGTTAGATAGAGTGCATGCCTAAGGGAGGGCAGAGACCAAAGCAATGACAAAATAAAATGATTGAAGCACAAATAGATTTCACCTTAGAGGTGAAGCCCTCATGGAGATGAAGATCCTTCAAACTATGAGGAGATGGATTGATGAAGCCAAAACTACAACAAACAAACACAATAACAACACAATTCTACTTTGCAACATAATGATTGCCTAAAAATCCCTTAGCTCAATATCACAAGTTTACATTATCCATCTAGGTGTAAAATGAAGACATAAACTCACTTATATATGCTTTCCCACTAACATTCATAATTTAGAATAAAAAGGCCGATAGAGGGAAACCTTTTTAAAGGTCCTATGCTGACACATTTAAATTTGGGTCCCGACAAATCAACCTAGACTTGGGCATGGGTGCCCAAGTCCCAAGGCCATTTTTAGGTCTTGATTAACATTTAGAATGGGCCCCTAAGTCCTATGTGACATGGGTTTTGGGGGAAATTGCTACGAGATAAGTATTAAGCGTGTAAAGTGTAAACAAAGGGGCCTAGGAAATGAACTAGGAGATAAAAAGGCATGAGGTAACACTTTTTACTCCATAACAACTCCAAACTTGGTTATTATATTGCCAACAAGGAAATCAATAACTACCTTGGAAGTTGCATTGTGATTGGGGACTGTCTTTACCCACTTGGTGAAGTAATCAATGGCCACAAGGATTCACTTAAATCCATTGCTGGATTTCTCTTGTATTTCTCTGATGAAGTTAATTCCCCACTACTGGAAAGGTGCATCAATGATGAGGGGCAAAAGGGGAAGTGCTCCAGAAAATTTCATCTCACCAAAAAATCGTTGGCAAGCATCACAATTTCTTATCTTTTGTGCTACATCATTGAATAAAGTAGGCCACCAATACCCAGCTTTGTGGTCTTAGCTTTGAAGTGTTCCCTGCAAATGCCATAGTCACACTCATTCATTACTGCTTCAGCTTGCTCTTGATCCAAATACTTGAGCAATACATCTTTGTGATTTCTCTACATCAGCTCATTCTGGAATAACACGTACCTTTGAGATCTCAACTTGAGGGTCCTTTTCTGATTCTCATCCATACATGGTGGACAATTCATATTTTCAAGATAGAATATAACATATTTGTACCATACATCATCAACCAATCTACATTGAGGAACAACTTCTACATCTGTTTCATTTACTTCTATTGCTTCAAAATTGGAATTAGCGATCAACTTAGCTAAACCTTGACCTCTAACCAGTATTGTCACTTGTATATCCATGTCATATTCTTGGATCCTATTGATCCATCTACATCTATTACCTGAAGCTTCTTGTTGCATAAATATATCTTTTATTGCTATGTGTGGCACATATTCTATGGTGTTCGCACTTGTGAGGTATGATCTAAATTTTTTTACAGCCTTTACTAATGCATAAGCATGCTTTTCCATTATGGAATATTTCAACTTAGCTGCTTCCAATAATTTACTGAAAAAAGACACAGGCTACTCATATCCATCTTCATTCTTTTGGAGTAAGACAGTAGCAACAATATAAAAAGAAGCAAAGGAGAACAACTGAAGGGGTTTGGAATAATTTGGACTTATCAATACCGATGCCTCCTTGATGGCTTCTTTGATATCTTTGAAGGGTTCAGATGGATTTGTACTCCATACAATTGACTATCCTTTCTTTAACATTTTAGAAATGGCCTTAGTCTTCTCTGCAAAATTAAGAACAAACCTCCTGATGAATTTTATTTGCCTGAAGAAAGACTGAATTCCCTTGACTAATTTGGGCTGAGGAATGAGTTCAATAGCCTTAACTCATTTCATATCTATTCTTACCCCATCCTTTGACACAATATGTCCCAACAACTTACCCTCTTCAACACCAAACATACATTTCTTGGGATTAAGTGAAATCTCACACTTTAGACATTTTTTGAAGATGATTTCAAGGTGCTTGCAATCCTCACCTCTTTCTTCGAGAATACAGTCAAGTCATTCTGATAGACCACCATGATCTCATCAATAAGACTCGCAAAAGCCACATCCATGGCCCACTAAAATGTTGACCCAACATTCTTCAAACCAAAAGGCATCCTCACATAGACATAGGTACCCCAAGGAGTTGTGAACATTGTCTTGTACTACTCTGACTCCTTAACCATCACTTGGTTGTACCCAAAGAATCCATCCATCATGAACATCAACTCTGATCCAATCACTTTCTACAACAAATGATCCATGCTTGGGAGTGGATAGTTTTACTTAAGGGATTTGATGTTCAAATTTCTAAAGCCTACACACAATCTAATCTCCCAATTCTTCTTCCTCATTGGGACAAGATTAGATATCCACTCAGAATGTCTGACCGGTTTTATAATACCTCCCTCTTTTAACTTTTCCAACTCTTGTTGCATTTTCAGGGCTATGGTGGGATTAATCGGTCTTTGCTTAGGTTTGAATGGCTTTGCATTAGGCTGAAGGGGTGTTAGATTTCTACCCAAGAATGCAAGTGATTGAGAGAAAGCAAAATAGAAATCACATATGAGCTAAATAAACTGTATTCAACTCAAAAGAATGCAAAGCAATACAATAGAATGGGGTTGCTCATATGAGAGCAAGAGGTGGATATATAAAGGATATTCCACCCAAGAGACTCAATACACAACCAATGTGGGATAACGTGAAAAAGTCCCTAAGTAAACTTAACCTAGTGTGAAAAGATCTAAAGCGAAGAACAAGCTAAGAAAGAGCTAGACCTATTCACACTAACAGCCCCCCTTAGGTGTAACTTAGGGGGGAATGTAGACAAAATGCAAAGATGGGTCCCAGCAACAAGGCCTGATAAGGTACCCATGTACAACAAATCTCAAGTGGAGTAAAGGAGAAAACCTCAAGGGAAAAAACTCCTCCCCAAAAGTGAGAATGCAAGAAGTGTGGAAAGGTAGGGTCAACATGAATCATATGCTACCAATTCCAACACAAATACAATGAATAATCCCCCCTAAAGAGAGGAAAAGAAGAGAGACCAAGTAGCCCCCCCTCAATGTAGAGTCTCCTGCACTGATGGTAAATGCCTGACAATGAATGTTGAAGATGATCCACGATCGTCGAACAATGTTCCCCCCTTAGGAAGAAACAAGACCAATATTGTATGTAGGATGTCTTCCCATTCCTGAAAAGAATACGAAGGAAGTAGGATAAATGTCTCTGAACTCTACACATGATCCAAAGACAACAATGATGCTCCTGAAAACTGCTCAAATGTCTCCAATCCACTGCCGAATTGTGAATGAATAGGAGGACGAAGAACAATCTCAAAAGATGATATCTTCTCTAAAGACAAGGAAGCCTTCTCCAAATGCTGCCCAATGATCTCTAAGCTAATGCCAAACTGTGACAAATACTGATATGGATTAGGTACGATAGAAGATTTAGGTACAGTAACCATGGATGTATGGTGCTCACTATCGGTAAGACAACTAGACCAATGAGAATCTGGTACTTCTACTGAGGATGTCAACATGAATGATGACTAAGTCGGATGTGTGGACTCATGAGTATCTACAGAAACTGTCACTGTAGAAGCAAATGTAGGCAAAGAAGGAACAAGAGGGTCTGAATGTGCCCTCAAAACATTTGAAGAAGAATCAACTCCATCAAAGAGAAGATGAATGAAATCAATAGCGTCTCCCAAATCTGTAATGTGGCACTCCACAAACAAGGATGAGATGTCTGGTAGGATTATATCCCAAGGAACTACTTCTGGAAGACTGATATGAGCCTACTGCATAGAATCACTGGAAGTCATGGAAGGAGCTACACTGGACTCATATAGAGCAACAAGTAATGAAGGAGGAGATGAGATCTCAATGTATGTCATTGGACTACATTGTTCATCCCCAAATGTTATGTCCACACAAGGTGGCTTAGTATGAACATGTGAAATATCTATTAATGTTGGATTGCATGAAGTCTCTAAAGGAGGAGTATCAGGAAAAGTCTCTATGTCATCTAGGCATTCAAGTGCTTTCCATTCATGAAGCTTCATAGTTGTTTTAAAATCATATGGTAGAAAAACATCAAGTAGTTTTAAACAATCTGCAACAGGATCCTCTAGAAATGGAGACTCATCCAAGTCACCATACATCTCCCAAAGTTTGGTCCAACGAGCACAAGGGGAAGAAACCCATGTCAATGTACTCATTGTGTCAAAGTTGACATTTGAACCAAGAAATGCTGCTACATAACCATTCTTTTGATACCATACCATGCTTTTTTGAAATGATACTGGTTGAGGAACAAGTTCGTAGAGATAGGACAGAAGATTAAGCCATCTGAAATGTTTCAGCATACCATCTCGCCAAGACTTATAGTTACCCCTTTTTAGTTCAATTATAGCTAGATGCTTTGTGACACCCATGATTATTCCTTAAATTTAGTCACACATAAGACCAATTAAGAGACTAAATCCAATAAAAGAAAGAACACCAACAGACCCCCCCCCCCCCCCCCGAATTACTCAATGAAGAAGCCCCCCCAAGCAAAATGATTTGGCACTTTATAAGTAGTGTAGTTATAATGGCCACTAGCAAGAGAACGCTAAGTGGACTTGACTTCAATGCTTTTACAAATCCTCACAAAATGAACATATACTGAAATTATAATTTCAGGACAAACCCAAATGAAATTAGTAGTACCACTATGAAGTACATGAAAAAACATGCACTTTCAAAAAAAAAATCGTGTCGATCCGAGGTCGTATGCAAAAGTTATGCACTTTTGAAAGTCCCAAAACGGGAACTACGTAGAGTCATGTGTGAGAATCTGAGATTTTTGGAAAATATGTACATTGAAATCAGAAACTGTCTACACCAGCACGTAGAGCACGAAAAATTAGCTAAAATCAAAAAAAGCTCACAAATCGGAGGTCAGGAGCCCGAGTTACAGCCTTTGGAAGTTGAACTGCAATTTCTAAAACACCAATGGAGAGGGGGTCTGCTGTAGCTTTCTAATGTCGTTAATGTAAAAGATATAAGCTGCATACAAAAACTAACAGATACTCAGATGGTTTTTTGATGTTGCAAACGAAACCCAGAAAGCTTTTTTATTTGTGATCTACAGAAGATGTGACTCTAATGTAAAAAAATGTCTTTAGCACCAAAAAATGACCCCAGCAACCAAAAAATGGCATGCAAAGACTGAATCAACTACCTAAGACAAACAAAAGCATGTTGCAACCTACAAGATTGATCAAAATAAATAAAATACAAGTCGGTTGTTAGATTTGAGCTCAAAGAGTCTCGAGGAAGCTCCGAAAAAACTTACAACTGGCAAGTCAAAATATAAACCCCCCCAGAATCTAGAGTTTTCTCCACACTTTTTTGTTTCTCCAGATCATCAGAAGATGCAAGAGAAGAGCATACTCATGTGCTTCAAAAAACAACTCTACACTCTCATATTTCTAAAAAAATGCTAACCCACAACTCACAACCGCTCTGATACCATGTTAGATTTCTACCCAAGAATGCAAGTGATTGAGAAAAAACAAAATAGAAATCACATATGAGCTAAATAAATTGTATTCAACTCAAGAGAATGCAAAACAATACAATAGAATGGGGTTGCTCATATGAGAGCAAAAGGCGGATATATAAAGAATATTCCACCCAAGAGATTCAATACACAACCAATGTGGGATAAAGTGAAAAAGTCCCTAAGTAAACTTAACCTAGTGCGAAAAGAGCTAAAGCGGAGAACAAGCTAAGAAAGAGCTAGATAGCAAAGTAACCCTATTCACACTAACACCCCTCCTTAAGTGTAACTTAGGGGGAAATGTAGACAAAATGCAAAGATGGGTCCCGGCAACAAGGCCTAATAAGGTACCCATGTACAACAAATCTCAAGTGGAGTAAAGGAGAAAACCTCATGGGAAAAAAATCCTCCCCAAAAGTGAGAATGCAAGAAGTGTGGAAAGGTAGGGTCAACATGAATCATATGCTACCAATTCCAACACAAATACAATGAATAATCCCCCCTAAAGAGAGGAAAAGAAGAGAGACCAAGCCCCCCCTGAATGTAGAGTCTCCTACACTGATGGTAAATGCCCAACAATGAATGTTGAAGATGATCCACGATCGTCGAACAATGTTCCCCCCTTAGGAAGAAACAAGACCAATATTGTATGTAGGATGTCTTCCCATTCCTGAAAAGAATACGAAGGAAGTAGGATAAATGTCTCTGAACTCTGCACATGATCCAAAGACAACAATGATGCTCCTGAAAACTGCTCAAATGTCTCCAATCCACTGCCAAACTGTGAATGAATAGGAGGATGAAGAACAATCTCAGAAGATGATATCTTCTCTAAAGATAAGGAAGCCTTCTCCAAATGCTGCCCAATGATCTCTAAGCTAATGCCAAACTATGACAAATACTGATATGGATCAAGTACCATAGAAGATTTAGGTACAGTAACCATGGATGTATGGTGCTCACTATCGGTAAGACAACTGGACCAATGAGAATCTGGTACTTCTATAGAGGATGTCAACATGAATGATGACTGAGTCAGATGTGTGGACTCATGAGTATCTGCAGAAACTGTCACTGTAGAAGCAAATGTAGGCAAAGAAGGAACAAGAGGGTCTGAATGTGCCCTCAAAACATTTGAAGAAGAATCAACTCCATCAAAGAGAAGATGAATGAAATCAATAGCGTCTCCCAAATCTGTAATGTGGGACTCCACAAACAAGGATGAGATGTCTGGTAGGATTATATCCCAAGGAACTGCTTCTGGAAGACTGATATGAGCCTGCTGCATAGAATCACTGGAAGTCATGGAAGGAGCTACACTGGACTCATATAGAGCAACAGGTAATGAAGGAGGAGATGAGATCTCAATGTATGTCATTGGACTACATTGTTCATCCCCAAATGTTATGTCCACACAAGGTGGCTTAGTATGAACATGTGAAATATCTGCTAATGCTAGATTGCATGAAGTCTCTAAAGGAGGAGTATCAGGAAAAGTCTCTATGTCATCTAGACATTCAAGTGCTTTCCATTCATCAAGCTTCATAGTTGTTTTAAAATCATATGGTAGAAAAACATCAAGTGGTTTTAAACAATCTGCAACAAGATCCTCTGGAAATGGAGACTCATCCAAGTCACCATACATCTCCCAAAGTTTGGTCCAACGAGCACGAGGGGAAGAAACCCATGTCAATGTACTCATTGTGTCAAAGTTGACATTTGAACCAAGAAATGCTGCTACATAACCATTCTTTTGATACCATACCATGCTTTTCTGAAATGATACTGGTTGAGGAACAAGTTCGTAGAGATAGGACAGAAGATTAAGCCATCTGAAATGTTTCAGCATACCATCTCGCCAAGACTTATAGTTACCCCTTTTTAGTTCAATTATAGCTAGATGCTTTGTGATACTGATGCAGAGCTGCCACGGGAAAAGCCTTCAAACGAATAGTGAAATGCTCATAAATTGCATTCACAATTTACATACAACACTTGACTCATTACCATCGGTTTGCTATAGTGTTTTGCGTACAGGTTTACCTCCACGGCCTATCATAAAATGTATCGTGCGCTTGTATTCCCGCCAATGTACATTCTTCAACATGCAAGACTTAACCTCTTATCATCGGTGAGTTCGATGCCCTTACCTGTTTCTGCTAGTCATTATTTGTATCCACAGAAAATGTATGTTTCAACATACAAATGCTAAGTGCAATTGGAACATATAATAGACAAAGCCCCGATTGTCGGTTCCCTCTACCTCCGTGGCCAGTAACCTTATGTATCTTAACCCAATGTATCTGCGAATGTATATTTCGATATACATTCAAACATACAACTCAAAATATACATTCACCGAATATTCCTCTAGAATATGCTTTTCAGGAAAGGTTGACCGCTGACTTCTTTGTATCAACCCGATGTACATTCATAATGTACAATCTGCCATATGCATCTGCGGGATACTCACAAACAAACAATTTTGAGATACACAAGATATGAGCCGATACTCCTTGCGATATACATAGAACTTGTATATCGACAATGTATATTTTTAATGTACATTCTAAAAAGGTGCATTAAAAACATGCAAGCGAAAGATGCATTCTTCCACATACTTTGCCGATTGAACATTTGACCCATCTGTTGACCACCTTGTATGTCGAAATCCTTTTATATTTGCAATGTATGTTTAACACATATAAACAATGACATACAAACTTCTAATGAACTCGATAAGCTTGCGATATGCAAACATTAACAGACGAAAGCGATATACTCACAAAATGAATATCTGGCATACATTTGCAGCATATACACAAAATGCATGTCAAATGAGAACCCCACGAATTTTCACATTTAAACACAGTAAACCCTAGAATTTTCCATATCTATTTCCTTAGCAAATTTAACATAGATTTCAAGCTTTCAAAACCTAGCACATGAGGATGCTAGGGCAAATTACTGCATGCTGTAAACGATCCTGCCTCCATGGATTGAACAAATAGAAACAAAACAAAAACATAAACAACTATATACAACCATTCCACCGATTATGAAATAATCCAACTGGTGGAATGGACTAAGAGTCCATCTCGAATGCAAACCAGGAAGTTTGACTACACAAGTAATTCAAAACACAAAAAAAACACCACCAACAGGATCTCCTTTATATTGATTTCAGAAATGCATACAAAGATCTGTTTTAACAGTTCAACAACTGATTGCACAATTCCTGCACTGTCAAATCTCCAATCTGTCTATGACAATCTATCTCTTCTATTCTACCTCTTCAAAAGCAATCTGATCTAGGTTATAAATATCTACTCCCGAGAGTAGTACAAATTTGATTCCCAGCGGCTGGGAGACACTTCCAAGTGGCTGGGAGATGACAACTAACATAACAACTTACTAACCGACTTGCACATAAACCTAGATTTACAAATAGGAATTGGTTAAACTGACCTTATTACATTCAAATGCATAAAACATACTATATTAAGACCTAGTCTTCTTTTTGAAGGGGTGCTCCTGCACCAGATACCCATGATTATTCCTTAAATTTAGTCACACATAAGACCAATTAAGAGACTAAATCCAACAAAAGAAAGAACACCGAGAGACCCCCCCTGAATTACTCAATGAAGAAGCCCCCCCAAGCAAAATGATCTGGCACTTTATAAGTAGTGCAGTTACAATGGCCACTAGCAAGAGAACGCTGAGTGGACTTGACTTTAATGCTTTTGCAAATCCTCACAAAATGAACATATACTGAAATTACAATTTCAGGATAAACCCAAATGAAATTAGTAGTACCACTATGAAGTACATGAAAAAACATGCACTTTCAAAAAAAGAATCGCGTCGATCTGAGGTCGTATGCAAAAGTTATGCACTTTTGAAAGTCCCAAAACAGGAACTACGCAGTCATGTGTGAGAATATGAGATTTTTGGAAAATATGTACACTGAAATCAAAAACCGTCTACACCAGCACGTAGAGCACGAAAAATTAGCTAAAATAAAAAAAATCTCACAAATCGGAGGTCGGGAGCCCGAGTTACAGCCTTTGGAAGTTGAACTGCAATTTCCAAAACGCCAATGGAAAGGGGGTCTGCTATAGCTTTCTGATGTCATTTATGCAAAAGATATAAGTTGCATGCAAAAACTAATAGATACTTAGATGGTTTTTTGATGTTGCAAACAAAACCCAGAAAGCATTTTTCTTTGTGATCTACAGAAGATGTGACTCTAATGTAAAAAAAATGTCTTTAGCACCAAAAAATGACCCCAGCAACCAAAAAATGACATGCAAAGGCTGAATCAACTACCTAAGACAAACAAAAGCATGTTGCAACCTACAAGATTGATCAGAATAAATAAAATGCAAGTCGGTTGTTAGATTTGAGCTCAAAGAGTCTCGAGGAAGCTCCGAAAAAACTTGCAACTGGCAAGTCAAAATATAAACCCCCCCAGAAACTAGAGTTTTCTCCACACTTTTCTATTTCTCCAGATCATCAGAAGATGCAAGAGAAGAGCATACTCATGTGCTTCGAAAAACAACTCTACACTCTCATATTTCTAAAAAAATGCTAACCCACAACTCACAACCGCTCTGATACCATGTTAGATTTCTACCCAAGAATGCAAGTGATTGAGAGAAAACAAAATAGAAATCACATATGAGCTAAATAAATTGTATTCAACTCAAGAGAATGCAAAGCAATACAATAGAATGGGGTTGCTCATATGAGAGTAAGAGGTGGATATATAAAAAATATTCCACCCAAGAGACTCAATACACAACCAATGTGGGATAAAGTGAAAAAGTCCCTAAGTAAACTTAACCTAGTGTGAAAAGAGCTAAAGCGGAGAAAAAACTAAGAAAGAGCTAGATAGCAAAGTAACCCTATTCACACTAACAAGGGAATGGTATGTTGAAATAAATCCTCCCTATAAGCCTTCATCTCGTCATAGGACCATGCAAAATATTTTTTGAATTTTCTCAGCAAAGCAATTAGAATTTTCTTTTCATGGGATTTGAGCCACTTACCAATATAAACCATCCTAGTGAAAGGAAGCTAGGTGTGCGGAAATCACTTCCTACACTAATCTAATGAGGAGAGAAGAGTGCAAATTCTTTTCAACCTTTACAATTATAGTGTTATTAACCCAATAACAGAGATATTGCAACAAACACATACACAAGAATGTAAGACAGAAGAAGAGAGAGACAAGATATACGTGGGGAAAACCCTTACGGGTAAAAAAACCCACACTCCAAAACATAGCTCAAATGTATTATCTAAACAATGAGGTTTACAATATAGTTACAGAGCCAATGCTCTTGCAGGAGTCTTCGACACTCGTATCTAGAGATGATCTGACAGCATAACAGTACTTGTCAATCACATAATACATCTTCTCTCCAAAGCACCTTTTTATATAGAAGATACAAGGGGAAAATGGATCCATCTTGAGATGGGTGTCCAACATGGCCTCATGGCCCAAAACCCATGCCTATGGACACTTGTCCAACACTGTAGGATGTCCATGACACTTGTCAAGTCACCCCATCCCAAAGAGGTCACCTATTCCCAAGTTGGGCAATGATAGATACTCTTACAACACTTACGACCGTCATAGAATCCGTCATAGATGTCATATCTTACAGCTGTAAGAGAATCTATCATACACAAGCTATAAATAGCATATTCTCTTACAACTTGTCATAACCCTCCTTGGGGCATCCAAAGATGCCTTCTTCCAAGATGCCTTGTAACACATGTCTTCACCTGTCATAGAATCTTCCATTTACGACTCTTACGCATCATAGATTTGTCATAGGAATCTATCATGACCGTTTCAGTCAATATTTCCTTACACACTATCCAAGATGTTGACACATGGCAAAATATTCCTACAACTAAGTGGGATGCCTATCTTCTCATGTGAGGACAAATTTACATGTTGTCACCTTCAACGTAGGATGATACATCACCATACCAACTCCCACAAGATGACAAAACATAATTTGCATCCTAATTACATAATAGGCAATAAATAAATAAATACAATGAAATAATACAAGGAATTACCAAGGTTGAGACACCTTAGTTCCCAACATTCTCCCACGTGGACATAATGAACATATTGAACACATAAGCACTGGTGGATCTCCTGCTGTCAATGTCACCTTCCTAATCAGAATCCACGAATACAAACTGAATGCGTAGGTCCTATAGCATTACCATGATAGCATATGGAATACTCGGAAGTACCCCTCAAATATTTGAACACTCACTTAACTGCATCCCAATGTACTTGTCTAGAATTAGCCATAAATCGACTAAGGACTCCCACTACTTGGGCAACGTCTGGTCTTGTGCAGACCATAGCATACATCAAACTGCCAACAGCACTAGCATAAGGTACTCTACTCATGCCCTCCACCTCACTAGGAGATTTTGGATAATCATTAACAGACAACTTTGTCCCCAATGAAATAGGAACACACAATGGTCTACAAACTGCCATGTTGAACCTATCCAACATGGTCTTCACATACTTACTCTGGCTTAACCAAAGTTTTCTGTTAGCTCTGTCTTTTCTGATTTCCATTGCCAGAATGTACCTGGCTGCCCCTAGATTTTTCATCTCAAACTATGCTGACAACTGAGACTTCAAATCAGAAATCATATTCTTACCATTCCCAATTAACAACATATCATCAACATATAATGCAATAATGAGAATGCGATCATTGTCAAATTTATAATACACACAATGATCTGATTTCGATCTCAGAAATCCAACCGGCAACACAAAGGCATCAAACTTCAAGTACCACATCCTAGGAGACTGCTTCAAACCATACAAAGACTTTTTCAACTTGCAAACCAAATTTTCTTTACCTTTCTCTATGTAATGCTCTGGTTGTGACATATAAATCTCTTCCTCCAAATCACCATGAAGGAATGTTGTCTTCACATCCATCTGCTCCACCTCTAAGTCATAAGCTACTGCAAGAGATAGCAGAAACCGAATAGATGTCAGCTTTGCAACAGGAGAGAAAATTTCACCATAATTAATTCCCTCCACTTGTGAGTACCCCTTCGCAACCAGTCTAGCCTTGTACTTTTCAACACTGCCATCTGCACCAAATATCTTCTTGAACACCCATTTGCATCCAATAGGTTTCTGTCCTTCAATCAAAGGCACCAAATCCCATGTTTTATTATTCTCTAAAGAAGCCATCTCATCTTCCATGCCTCCTTCCAGGAACCTGCATCTTTCATGCCCATAGCCTCTTTCACAGTTCTAGGCTCAACATTGTTAGTAGGCAAAGCAAAAGCACAACTAGAATCAAGCAATGAATAACCAAACCTATCAGGTTACTTTCTTGTTCATGTAGACCTCCTCAAAGGCTAAGGTTGAGGTTCTTCTTCTTCTTTTGAGCTTTCAGATATGCTAGAGCTCTCCTCATCATCAGGTCTCACAGGGTCTATCGGTTCAGTCTTCTCAAGGGTAGAAGGAAATTGAACCACATCTTCTTTCTTTTCTATCTGTTCTGGCTGTAGAACAACAGAAGAAGGTGTTAGCTCTCTGAAGATAACACTTCTTTTATACAACACTTTTTCAGTCATAGGATCCCAAAGCTTGTATCCTTTCACACCGACACCATAGCCAATGAAAATACACTTAACAACCTTGTTCTCCAATTTAGACCGTTTCTCCCTAGGCACGTGTTCATATGTCTCACAACCAAAAACACGAATATGTCTAACTAAAGGCTTCTTACCAGACCACACCTCCATAGGTGTCTTACCAACAAGAGCTGATGTAGGAGACATGTTTACGAGGTAGCAAGCAGTGGCTACAACTTCAGCCCAAAACTTTTGTTCAAGGCTTGCTCCACTAAGCATACTCTTAGCTTTCTCCATCAGTGTCTTGTTCATCCTTTTTTGCAACTCCATTTTGTTGCGGGATGTATGGAGTTGTCTTATGTCTTTCAATCCCTTGCTCTTTACAGAACTTGTCGAACTCTGCCGAACAAAACTCACCACTGTTATCAATTCTCAAACACTTAATCTTTTTACTAGTTTGATTCTCAACAAAAGCTTTACACTCTTTGAACTGACTAAAGACTTTAGTCTTGCTTCTGATAAAGTAAACCCATGTCCTTCTACTGTAATCATCTATAAAAGATACAAAATATACATATTTGGAAATTGAAGGAACATTAACAGGACCAAACACATCAGAATTAATAAGATCCAATACACTAGAAGACTTATGAGAACTAGAGTAAAACTGAACATGGTTTTGCTTTGCATATACACAATGTTTGCAAAAATCAAACTTGAGATTACAATCATTTAACCCCTCAACGAGGTTTTTATTTTTTCAGGGTTCTAAGACCCTTCTCACCAATGTGACCATATCTCAAATGCCATAACATAGTCTTTTCAATAGGAAGCTTAACTTCCAAAGCATGAGCACCCTTGGGTACACAAGATGCACTACCATCAGAATTTTTTACAACAGATTTATTCATTGCTTGTTCAGATCGTGGGGATGAAGTGACTGCAGCTCTTTTCTTTGAGTCAGAAGAACTATTGTACTGTGAAGTGCATGCCTCCAGCTGAAACAGGGTACCTCTCAGAGTACCCTTCGCAAGCACCATAGATCCTCTAGTCATCTTGTATCCATCCTTCGAAAAGATAACCTGCACACCTGCATCATTCAACATACTTACAGAAAGCAGGTTTTGTGCCAAGCTTGGGATGTGCATAATCCTAGTGATCCCCTTCACTCGTCCATCAGGGAATCAGATTGAGACTCTTCCACAATCAATAATCTTCAGATGAGAATCATGACCCAGGTACACTCTTCCACCATCGAACTCTTCATACTTCGTGAACCAGCTTCAATGCGAGGTCATGTGGAATGATGCACTAGAATCAATCAACCACACATCATCAGATGCATGGGTGGCCAGGGCTGCGATGAAGGCATTACCATCATCTTGTGACTTGTCAGAATCTGAATCTGGGGCATTCTTCTTCTTCTTTTTCTTTTCCTCTTTGCATTCCTTTCGGAAATGTCTAATTTTTCCACAGTTCCAACAAAGAGCCTTGGACTTTCCAAGAGATTTGGATCTCCCATAGGATTTGGATCTACCCTTCTCAACTTTCTTGTCCTTCTTTTTCCCTTTCTCCTTGGGTCTTCCACGAACTGCAAGAGCCTCTTTGGCTGCCTCAGAAGACTTTCTCTGCATCTCTTCAGATAACAGTGAAGATACCACTACATCCATTTTGAATGTGGATGTGGTACTCCTAATAGCCATAACAAGATGATCCCACGAGTTTGGCAAAGAACAAAGCAAGGTCATACAACTATCCTCCTCCTCCATCTTCACACTAACAGATGTCAATTGTGCAACTAACATGTTGAAAGCATTCAAATGATCTACAACAGACCCTCCATCCTCCATCCTTAGAGAAAACAACTTCTTTCTCAAAAAAAGCTTGTTCACGAGGGATTTGGCTTGATAAACATCTCCCAACTTCTTCCAAAGGTCTTTCGTGGTCTTCTCCTCATGGACATTTAACATGATAGAATCAGCTAGACTAAGTCTTATGAGATCCTTAGCCTTCTAATCTTTGAGATCCCAATCAGCTTGTGTCATTGTGGTTAGTTTTACACCAGCTACGGTTTCCCATAGGTCACGATCAACAAGCATGTCTTCCATCTTAAGTTTCCATAACTCAAAATTAGTGCCATTGAATTTCTCCACCTCTAATCTTCTGGATGTGTCTGCCATCTCTTTTCCTGCAACAAGATGATAGAATACTTTGCACAGAGCTCCCACTCAACCTAAGATTAGCTCAAAAAACCCCTACCCAACAACTAGGACCAAATGTGATCAAGCTGTGATACCAACTAAAAGGAAGCCAGGTGTGTGGAAGTTGCTTCCTACACTAATCTAATGAGGAGAGAAGAGTGCAAATTCTTTTCAACCTTTACAATTATAGTGTTATAAACCTAATAACAGAGATATTGCAGCAAATACATACACAAGAATGTAAGACAAAAGAAGAGAGAGACAAGATATACGTGGGAAAAACCCTTACGGGTAAAAAACCCCACACTCCAAAACATAGCTCAAATGTATTATCTAAACAATGAGGTTTACAATACAATTACAGAGCCAATGCTCTTGCAGGAGTCTTCGACACTCATATCTGGAGATGATCCGGTAGCATAATAGTACCTGTCAATCACATAATACATCTCCTCTTCGAATCACATGTTTATATAGAAGATACAAAGGAAAAATGGCTCCATCTTGAGATGGGCATCCAACATGGCGTCATGGCCCAAAGCCCATGCCTATGGAAACTTGTCCAACAATGTAGGATGTTCATGACACTTGTCAAGTCACCCCATCCCAAAGAGGTCACCTATTCCCAAGTTGGGCAATGACAGATATTCTTACGACACTTATGACCGTCATAAAATTCGTCATAGCTATCATATCTTACAGTTGTAAGAGAATCTATCATACATAGGCTATAAATAGCATATTTTCTTACAACTTATCATAACCCTCCTTGGGGTGCCCAAAGATGCCTTCTTTCAAGATGCCTTGTGACACATGTCTTCACCTGTCATAGAATCTTCCATTTACGACTCTTACGTGTCATAGATTTATCATAGGAATCTATCATGACCGTTTTGGTCAATATTTCCTTACACACTATCCAAGATGTCAACACATGGAAAAATATTCCTGCCACTAAGTGGGACGCCTATCTCCTCATGTGAGGACAAATTTACATGTTGTCACCTTCCACGTAGGATGACACATCACCGTGCCAACTCCCACAAGATGACAAAACAAGATTTGCATCCTAATTACATAATAGGCAATAAATAAATAAATACAAGGAATTACCAAGGTTGGGACACCTTAATTCCCAACACCTAGGTACCTCCTCAGTGCCAAGGTTAACACATTCAATGTTGTCCTCTTCAACTAGTTTACCTTTACTCTTCCAATGGTCAACATTAACAAACATCCTTTCTAGTGCCACCAAACCCTTGGGGATGGTATTTGTCTTTAGTTGTATCACCTCATTCCCAAACAATGTTTTATTTTCATCTTCTACCTCTATCATAGGCTGCCAATCGATTAACTAACTTTAAATATGATTGTTGTCATTGAAAACCTGCCAACTGTATATGTTGTCAGGGATTGTTGGCCTTGTAAGCACTTCAACAACATAATGACCATAAGAAAAATTTGACTAAGGGTTAATTTTGAAGCAGCTACAACCAAGGCATCTACCTTTTCATTCTTAGCTCTTTCCATCCATTCAATGCCAACATCATCAAACAGTTCTATAGTGTCCCATATCGCATTCTTGTATGCTCTTAATTTATTGTCCTTGGCTGCAAAAACACCTCTAATCTGTTGCATAACTAATTACAAGTCCCCATAGATCTTCAAACACTTGACTCCATGATTATGAGCAACATTTAAACCTAACAAAAATGCCTCATACTCAGCTATGTTGTTAGTGCATTGGAAATCAAGCTTGAATGAAATTCCAAAAATTTCCTTATCTGGTGAAGTCAAAACTATGCTTGCACCGAGCCATCTCTAGAACATGCACCAGCAAAGTACAATGTCCACAAAATATTTGCATCACACGTAGTAGCAGGAGTGGAAGGTAAAATATCAAAGTTATGATCATCCTCACTACAATATCCCATGAAGTAGTCAATGTCAGTGTCAAAGAAGTTGGCATCATCATCCCGTGTCTTATATCAGTCCTCAATATTTTCATCTTCCACCCTTTTCTCCCTATACAACTTCATTTCTACCCCATGGACTGAAATGGTAACATATGATAGATCCATCTAGATACTTCCGCCCATAGAGGCTGCCCATTTCCTAGATAACAACATACTCCACTTAGTAGGGTATTCTAAAACAATGACATCCATCAAGAATGATTTGTCTGGATAAGCAACAAGTTTGACCTCAACATCTTTAACTAGACCAATCACGTTAACTTCCTTGGAATCCATGGCATAGCCAAAAGGTCTGGAGACTTTCAGTCCCAACTCATTCATTATCTCCAATGGCATAATGTTGCTGGAAGCACTAGAATCAAGCATGTTGTTATGTAACAACCAACTATTTATGATCAGTGTTGTGTAGAAAGGGTCTACACCCATCTTGTTATTAACAACAGTTGATCCTAGGTATACCTCTATAGTTTCATTTTGGCCTTTACCCTCATCATCGTCACTAGAAATAACAATAGGTTGTTTTTGTGCATCAACAACAATGATGAATGACCCCACCCTATCTCTACATGTTCGAGGATTCTAAGAAGTTCCCCTACTAGCACTAAAATTGTAACTGGGCTTAAGACTTGGGCCATGTCAATAGGGCTATAATTTGGCAGAGGATTACCGTAAGGGACAATAATATCATCAGCACAAGGAATGTAAGGTATTAATTGATTGGAAGAAATATCCATACTTTTTGATTCCTTCATCTTCTCTAATCTCTTCTTTGGTTCCTTCGGTACCTAAGGCTAATCACACTTCTCACTGCTCTTTCAATTGTGAACCTTCAGAATCGATTCTACAGCTGATTGTGCTACTTGTGTTGTACTCTTCTGCACATATTTCTTCTTTGTTGTTGATAGTTGCATTGGAATTTTCTTATTTTTTGGCGCATTCTCATTGGGAGTACTATTGTCTTTCTTCTCCATATTTACCTTTTACTTTTCCTTCTCACCATCTAATGCACCATGTCTTGATTTGCAGCAAGAGAGTTCTACATAGGCACTTGCCTATTCCTTAGCTGATAAACCCCTAAACTTGCATAATAATTACATCAATCAAAGCTTTCATATCTTCCTCAGAAGGTCGAGACTGCTTGTACTTTTTGTGCATAAGATCCCTCAACTTCCCAAAATCATGAGTTAGCAGTTGATATCTCTTTGGACCTGCATCATAATCATATTGGAAAACATGATCATCCTCTTCATAGTTGTCATAATCGACATCCTCACCCATCTGCTCATAATCTTTAGTATCAAACTAATTTATCTCATCCTCATAATACTCAGCCACACCATCTTCATTTGGAAACTCTTCATCTCTACCCATTGAATGAGCAACAACACAATTTGTTGAATCATGTGGCAGATAACATGAATCGCACCAAGGTAATGCATCTTGATAGTTCATCTATTTCTTTCTCGATGGGTCAAGCATATCCATTTTAGGTTGCTTGAAATTGACCAGCCTAGGGGCAGCTTGTCTATCATTTTGTTGTTGTGGACTTTTAGACCAACTGGTGTTGTAAAGTCTGTTATGCATTCTTTGTCCTTCATTGAAATGTATTGCAAAACCCTGTGGAGGCAACCCTTTCTTATTTCATGCTATCTTATAGGACGTGTCCTTCATGACTCCCATAAGTTTATCCAATTTGTGTTCTGTCATGAGGGGTTTACTAGCAAATACCCTATCTAGCTGAGAGATCTCCACATTAGACCTCTTAACATGTTTGTCGGAGGCTCTCATGTTACTTTCAATGTTAATGGCTATGACATAGGCTTCCCTTATGTTTGAGGACTCTTATTTCTCAAGCAATAACTAATTTTAGAATCAAACGCACCATAGTACAACACTAAACACATTGATTCATTCGATGTGAGATTAGTGGGTACCTTTTATCATCGTCATAATAAATCTATTATTGAAGTTAGCATCAATGTCATTGGTTCCTTTCTTAATTGTAGTGAGCTCATGGATGTCAAACTTGGGGTTGATCCTATCTCCATACTGCAATCTGAACACCCTCATGAATTCTTCCCATGAGTCAATACTATTATCAGGGAGAGCCTTATACCATTCCTTAGCACTCTCCTCCAATGAATGAACAAAAAACTTCATCATCACATGTCTTCATCTTTAATCTCATACTCATCGGTGACATGACAAAGTGCCTCAAGTGTTCCTCACCTATGACTGCATTGTTGCCTTGAAACCTTGGAATTTTTCCCCTTATCTCATTTTGAATCGGGTTGGGGAAATCAGGAATACCAAAAAAGTCCAACAACTTGTATCTTTCTGCACCCAAGGGTTGTCTAAGAGGAGGAAAACTATTGATCATGCTTTTGAACTGTAGATCTGGGATTCGTGGCATTCACATACTGTTGATTTACTTACTAATGAGGCAGTTGATTTGGAAACTAGTTATTTTGTCTATTCTGATTTTGATCCTAATTGCTACCCTGTTGCCTCATCTGTTGATGCTATCTCTAATTTGTTGTAGGCCTATGATTAGGAATATTTTGATGTTGAGGCTGATTCTATGCATTTTGAGCAAGTTGGGCCTACTACAAATCAAGTAGAGCCTGCACTTCTCTTTGCCTATTCCTGATATGATTGAGCAAATATAATTCATCATAGAGAGTTCTTTCTCTTTCCTCAGCATCAGGCTATTCCTACTGACCTTCTCATTGGGAATGTTGTCATGCTGACCTCTAAGTGACCATGTGGGTGAAATATGATGTTGATTATTTTGGCCAGCCTCTTCATTTTCATTAGTCATTCCAAATGTTCTCATGTCTACATTATGAGACTCGTCACTTCTTCCCCTGCCAATAATATTTTGATTTCTTTGAATCTCATACTCATCTCTATTCATTCTCCTATTAGTTCTGAGTATATTATCAACAGAGTCCTTAGAAGTATACTGATACTAACTTTTGTAGTCATTAAATGCGTCATCTCTACTAGAAGTACCTTCCTGGCCTTGGGCATTAGGATTTATTTTTCTCCACCTATTCCATTAGCTTTTCGAGTGCTCGAAATAACTTTCTTGTGCTGACTGATCTTCTGGTTTTCTTCTACAATCCTTTCTAATTCCTTTATTATCTAAAAATTGATTTTTTGGGTTTGATTAACAGAGTCGCCACTTCCCTGTTGGGAAGAACTACTTAGATTTTTCCACTATATTAACAGACTACAATAATTCAACCAGAAGTAAATTGTCCTCGAAAATGTCCCAATCTGTTGGGTCCCAAAATCTAGCTTATCCTAATCCCTAGAACATTCTTCAATCTTTAAGGCCAGGGTTGTCATCAAGGAGATATAAGAGAGGTTCATCAACATGATAAGGATGATTAAGGGCCAATGGTTGGGAATGGGTAATTTCCCCTTCGCTTCTAGCTCAACTAAGCCAAGGAGGGTGTTCCAAGAGGTATCCCTTAATAGGGATTAACAACAATGGAAGATGTTTTCAAGCTTATATCATTGCAACAACCCAAACTGTTATCTTAATCCCTAAATATAGTCACTAGATTAAGACAAGCTTGCTACACTAAAACCTCTGTTTAAGCTGATGAAAAGCACTTCTTGCAATAATGGAAGATGGCAGTATGCATGTTCGGTTTGCTAGAATTGACGCTTTGAAGATTCACTAACAATATTTCTTGGTTACAACACAAAACCACGAAAATGCATACAATATTAACTATTTACTTCACACTTGATAGATTTGTTTGATTTATAAAATGTTTTGGTGATCAAAACATCATTCAAACCAGTGCCTTCAATAGGTTACAGAGTTTACAGATTAAAAGGGAGAACAACAATGAAATGATATCGAGTTGCCTAATTGGAACACCTAGATGCATAAAACTTGAAAATAGAACTAGACATACTTATTTATCCCTTCTCACATGATATTAATTCATATGCAATCTTAAAATGACTACTACAACATGTAATATATTATGGACCTATCAAATCCTTCGAATGAAGATTACAATCATACCACAAATTGTGGCAAGAGGAATCCTGTAACAAATCAAAAAATCCCTAAATGACCATTTGCAGCAATGGACACAAATGATTCCAGTTACAAACTTTGCATTGATTCATCAATATGATTTACAAAAAGATTCCCTTGAAGGTTTGAAACTTTCACAATGATAGAAACCCTAATCGCACTGCACCAGTCATATGAAAAAATGCCAAAATGACCAACCGTTTGAAAAGAGTTTCAATTTGTTATTTATAGCCTTCACAACTCAGGTCTAATGGAAGAATGGGTGGGAAAATCCCAACCACTCCACCAACTGCAATAAAAACATCATTTTCAGCTACCCATTTCACATTAATGGCGACCTGCAAAGTCAGCGACGCGTTATCATGCATTTCTAGAGGTTTCTGGGCCACCCTACATGCTAACCAGATGTGGATATGCAACAAGATATCTAGTTAGGAAAGGTTTGGATGAAATGTCCAGATGGAAAGTTCACTTGGAAGATGTTCAGTTGGAAGATGTTTGGTTGGAATGAAGCAATGCAACTAGATGTGTAATATGATATTCGGATGATATATCTAGATGGATGATAAAGCACTATAACCAGATCCAGATATAACAAATAGCAACATGATGTCTAGTTAGGAAAGATCCAGATGAAATGTCTGGTTGAAGAAAGACAATGCAATCGGACATAAAAAAAGCCAATTGGATATGGAAAAGTCAACATGATCTGGAAAAGTCAATAGGATCTGAAAAAGTCAACTAGATATGGAAAAGTCAACTAGATCCAGATAAGTCAACCCAATAGGATATCCGGTTAGGAAAAGTCTGATTGGAAAATAAAGGGTGATGCAACCGGATCTAGAAACACTCACTCGAACCCGATCCTGCACAATGGACATTCGGTTCATCCCTTGTTCCACATCTGATTAGAGTTCAACATCCAATAGCATTCAAATGAGCCATGACATCACACTCCAACCTGACATATTCCACTTCAACGTATGATAAGTGCAACTAGAACTGGATATTGAAACATAACTTGACATCCAGTTAGAAATACAAAGGAACATAATCAGATCCAGATATTGAAGACAACCCAATAGAAATACAAAGAAGTGCAACCGGATGTTCGAATGGAGCAATAAGCATAACTTAGCCAAAAATCATCAGATATTCACCAAATTTGAACTGCAGGTACCCATTTGGCTCCTTGACAAGATGCACTCCTTACTTGGGCATGATTCTAATTGGATCTATCAGATTTTGAACATCTACTTCATCAGGGACCTCTTAGGAAAATTTTGAGAATTCGACAAGATTTTGCAATTTTGAGGCATGGAAAATAGGAGTCCCAACACCTCCTATTATTTTCTTCTTAGGTTTGATGCAATATTGTAGCCTACTCTTGGACTTGTTTAGTGTTGAATATTTCTTGGTTAGGCTACACAATTTTTAGAATGGCTTTCACCCAATCTTCTCTGATCCTAGGACACATTGACCTAATAGTGGAAGAGAGAGATAGAGAGAGAAAAGGCTTGTTTGTTGAGTTGGTTGATTGTTTTGCTTGTTGTATATTGTTTTCATGTTTGATTTGTTTGTATATTGATTGCTTGGTTTACTAGCAGAATGTTGGTCTAATTATTTATGTTTGAGAGGTTTAGAAGCCCATTTATGAATGGTCCTATCATTGTATTTTTGTTTTAATCTTGAATGGATGCAATTCTAAAATGGGTTACTTAAATGCAAGCAAATTATTAACTATTTATTTTCTTTTTTTGAAAATAAATGTTTACAATAAGCTAATTCACTAATGAATTACACAACTTTTTCTTGTATTTTCTAATGCTTTGAATGAATATGTAGCTAAATGAATTAAATTACCTAGATGCAAGATCTATATTTTTGCTTTGTGATTCTTTTGTTTTATGTTGATGAAATAGTTGTTTTTGTTTAGCTATTGAAATGAGATTGTAAAGGGTAAAATTTGGATAGTTGAGTTTTGGTAGTTTTGTGTATATATCCTCCTTTCACCCTTTCATTCAAGGACCTAGGGTCGAGTGGCAATGTACTATCATACCCTAGGTCACTATGAGATGTAGGGAAACTTAGATTTGTATGATTTGATTATCGATTATGCTTAATTATACCTCAAAACCCTAATTATGCAAATATGGAAGCAAACGAACAAAAATTAGGAAATGCTGCTACAGAAAGATGTAAAATGACAAATAACTGTGCACCTGTTTTCAAGGTTCAGAAGCAGAACAGTCGAGGACTAATGAGCGGGCGCCCAAGTCCAATGCCTAGGTTTTTGTTGGGGTCTGGAAGCTTGATCTGCAACTTGTTCCTACTATCAGAGATTTTCCTGTCACAGAATCTGGAGGACTAAAGAGCGGGCGCCCAAGTCCAGGGTGTTGTTTTCAACTCTGATCTATAAATCCAACACTCTGTAATGTCCTCCTGCAACTCCACTTTTCCTGTATCTTCAACCTGTAACCTGCAATCACATGAACTTTGGGAGGGGGTTGTGGTGTGTAGAGGCTTGTCTCAGTCATGAAAGGAAGCTAGGTGTGCGGAAAATGCTTCCTACACTAATCTAATGAGGAGAGGGCTATGCAAATTCAACTTTATCCTAACTATTACAGCAATGTTAAAACATTAACATGAGATATTGCAGCAAAACACAAGAACCAGAAAGAAGACAGAAGAGAGAGAGAGACAAGATATACGTGGGGAAAACCCTTACGGGTGAAAAACCCCACACTCCAAAACATAGCTCAAATGTATTACAGTAAACAATAACAGATTACAATATAGTTTCAGAGCCAATGCTCTTTCAGGAGTCTTCAAATGTCGAATCTGGAGATATTTCGGCAGCATAACAGTACCTGTACCAAAGTTATCTATCTCCCATCCAAGCACCTATTTATATAGAGTTTACAAGGCAAATATGGAACCTTCTAGAGATGGGCGTCCATCTTGGACTCATTCCCCAAAACCCACGCCTAAGGACACTTGTCCAACATCCCATCCTGCAGTGGGCACCTGGTCCCAGTATAGGTTACGACAGATGCTCTTACGCACCTTATAGCTGTCATAGAATCTGTCATACACTGACTAAAAATATCATATTCCTCTTACATGTCATAACCTCCCTTGACCGCCCAAAGATGCCTTTCTCTCGTGCAAAGATACTCACCAACACTTGTCATTAATTAAAAATCGTTTGAGGTTTTGGGCGCATTGTACCGCGATAGGGAGCGCACTAGGAGCACTGCCCCTGGACCCAGCAAGGGGCTACGCCCCTTGACCTTGTCTTGGGGGTGCTACCCCAAACCCCCGTTAATTATTCAAGGGGGAAACCGCGGCTGCAAAAGTCACCAAAATTTACCCTGCTGCATATACACAAGGTGCTGACTATGCCAACTCAACATGGGATAAATAAATACAACATTAGGAATTTGTAAAGGTTGAGACACCTTAATTCCCAACAAGTCAAGCCCCGAAGAGACATTCAAGTCTTCTGAACACTATTGTTAGATAGAGAGTGCATGCTCTTGTGAGGCAGAGGTAAAAACCAAATGATAAATGCTCAAAAACACAAATGATGTCACCTTGTATTAAAGATCTCATGGAAGGAAGAAGCTCTTCATACCATGAGGAGATGGATGCTCAAATCTGTAAATACAAACACAGACAACACAAATCTACTCTTGCTACATAATGAATGTCTTGAATCACTTTTATAATGCATAAAGTTCACAATAGCCATCTAGTTTACAAATGAATGCCTAAACATGCTTATATATGCAACTACAAACACTCCCGCCAAGAATTTTGTAACTCAAACTTACCATGTCGGCATAGGACCCAAATAATGGTCACAAGCTGACACTCAAAATTTGGGACTGACCCAAAATAGGGCAGGACTAGGGCGCGGGCACCCAAGTCCTCCCCCTTATTTTGGTCAGGGTTAGGTTCAAGGGTTCCCTCTAGGTCCCATTTGTCATGAAACTTAGGGCTCATTTCATCGCGATGTCAAAATATGATGCAAGATGTCCTAAATGCAGATAAAAGACTCGGGATCTAAACCTTATGAGGGAAAAGCCCCCAAGGGGACATTTTCTGACGTTACATTTAGCCCCCACTTTAATGTATGTATAAACCTAAGGCCAATACATGCATTAAGTATGGTCAACAAACACAACAAACACGCCAAGCACGGAGAAGACATGCCAAACACATTGAAGACAATGACAGGCACGCAAAACATGGAGAAGACAGTTACAGTCACACAAAACACAGAGAATACAACAGATGCATAGAAGACAATTAATGCATGGAAGACAGGAATGACTTCTTTTCTTTTCTTTTTCTCATATATATGAAATGCAAATGCAAGTACAAGGAAAGTAAACACACCTCCCATAATGCAAGAAGCACTCATCGTGCTAGTCTTTAAATTGCATAGATGGGGCAAGACACACGCAAGACACACCAAACCTCCCAAAATGCAGGAAGCACTCATCGTGCTGGTCTTTAGACTGCATATGGGACAACAGACATGCCAAACAAAGCAAGCACACAAAACACACACACTTTGAAGACACGGAGAAAACATGACAAACAAGCGATGGAGTGTTCCTATTTCTAGACTCATCACCATCTTAGGCACAATATAGGCACACACCAATGATTGGGATTCGCCACAACAATCACGAAAAACACGCTTAAGGGTTGAGTTAGTCACAGAACCGCTCCCTACCTCCGCAGATGACTTTTGAAAATGACAGGATGGGCACTCTCTGCAAGAGATACACCACCCTCACCTCCGCAAAGGGCTTAAGATGATTGATTGATTGATTGCAAACAAACTCAGAATGAAGGAGGGACTCATCATCACCAATTTTTAAACTGCACCTGAGGACAAGCACATTGCTAACATCTACAACAGACAACTTACCTTATATATGCCCCCACCTTAAGGTGGTTGATATCATGCATCGATATCAAGCACGTTAAGGTAGGAAGAAAACACACAAGGGAACATAGACTTTCGCAAAGCCCATGCCCCCCGGAGGTGACATGTACTTTATGATCGTCAAATATTCCCACAAACACATCCCTGCAAGAAACATGTTAATGTCTACATAATCATGATAAACAACATTAATGGATATGATTAATCACACAAAGAGCCAAGGTTATACCACAAATTTAGAGATCGAGGATAACCATGGGGCTATATTACAAAAATCTCTAAACCGAGTACCACCAAGGTGAGATTCAAAGACAAACAAAGTGCACGTAGCAGCAATATTGTTAAGGTTTATAAGTGAGATAAAAGATCATTAAAATCACTACGCAGAAAGTACAGAGTGCTTCTACTAGCCAAGCGTCAGATAAGATATACAACCCCATCATCATATTAGGAACTAAGTCCAATTTTTTATTTCTCACTAAAGGGACGCTAGGTCCACATCAGTATAAATGTTTTTTGTCATCCGCTCGCTAGATAGAAACACTAGAGGAAGGTAAATAATAAATAAGAGAGGAGAAACAAGTATCTTATGGATAGTCACGTAGGAGGGTGTCCCCAAGTCACCAACTGCAACGTTATGTCTGTAATACACAACACACAACAATGAAATCAAAGAGAGAGACAATATATAAGAATGATGATACAAATAGAAGAAGGTCACAATAGAGGCGGTCTCCTAGTATCTCGGACCTTACCAAAGAATCAGGGGTCATCCCAGGAGGCCTAAACAACACATAACACATCACGGGGGAAGCACATCACGAGAGAGATAAAGGGTTAGAAATACTTACCCGTAGGATCCCGATGTTAAGAGCATACATATCTAGGATATCTGTCATGTTGTTTTGATCTTGTTGAGTTAACATTAAGTTTAGGATGACGGGAGGCTTTCATTTCTTTAAAAGGATTATATCCAATGCCGCTTGAGTAATGTGTTGAAGCAGATTCTATAGGTACTCGAATCCCTTGTTGATTTACACCGCATCCCTTACCTACATATTCACAATTGTTATAAAGGATTTTAAATCCTCGACCATAAAGGGATGTCATTTCCTTAGAAGATGGTGAAGCCTCATAGGTCTCGTAATTTGTGGTATAATTGAGAGTATTATTTTTATTTTCTACCAAAATGTAAAGGGTTAAATTTGGATAGTTGAGTTTTTGGTAGTTTTGTGTATATATCCTCCTTTCACCCTTTCATTCAAGGACCTAGGGTCGAGTGGCAATGTACTATCATACCCTAGTTCACTATGAGATGTAGGGAAACTTGGATTTGTATGATTTGATTATCAATTATGCTCAAGTATGCTTAATTATACCTCAAGACCCTAATTATGCAAATACAAAAGCAAATAGATGAATATCAGGAAATGTTGCTACAGAAAGATGTAAAATGATAGATAACTGTGCACCTATTTTCGGGGTTCGAAAGCGGAACAGTCGGGGACTAATGAGTGGGTACCCAAGTCCAATGCCTAGGTTTTTGTCGGGACTTAGAAGCTTGATCTGCAACCTGTTCCTACTGTCACAGAGATTTTCCTGTCACGAAATCCAGAGGACTAAAGAGCGGGCACCCAAGTCCAGGGTGTTGTTTTCAACTCTAATATGCAAATCTGACACTTTGTAATGTCCTCCTGCAACTCTACTTTTCCTGTATCTCAACTTGTAACTTGCAATCACATGAACTTTGGTAGGGGGTTGTGGTGTTTAGAGGCTTGCCTCAGTCAAGCCCCGGAGAGACATTTAAGTCTTCTAAACACCGTTGTCAGATAGAGAGTGCGTGCCCTTGTGAGGCAGAGGCAAAAACCAAATGATAAATGCTCAAAAACACAAATGATGTCACCTTGTAGTGAAGATCTCATGGAAGGAAGAAGCTCTTCATACCATGAGGAGATGGATGCTCAAATATGCAAATACAAACACATAGACAACACAAATCTACTCTTGTTACACAATGAATGCCTTGAATCACCTTTAGAATGCATAAAGTTTAGAATAGCCATCTAGTTTACAAATGAATGCCTAAACATGCTTATATATGTAACTACAAACACTCCCGCCAAGAATTTTGTAATTCAAACTTACCGTGTCGACATAGGACCTAAATAACGGTCACAAGCCAACACTCAAAATTTGGGACTGACCCAAAATAGGGTAGGACTAGGGCGCACATGCCCAAGTGATGTAGAGCAAAATATCAAAACTCAGTCTCTCAATCTCACTCCTTCATAGACTGTTCTTCAAGTGCAACTATGGCACTCACACTATAACCAATCAACTGAAACTTGTTCAACACATCACCTAAACAAGGTCTCTGACCCAATAACTTCATACTACATCTTCCAAGATGCCCAACTCCAATCAAAACTCTATCCAACCACTATGCAGGATAGCAATCTTCTACACTGTTTATTAAAGACAGTCACACACTTCTATCTCTAAGGAGACAATCAGGGTACCCTCCTTGGGGTGATCTCCAATGACACAACTCCAATGCCAAATAACCAACCAACTCAATATACCTAACACTTAATTGCCTTCAATGACAAAACAACAATATGATAGACAAAACTATTACCTTCTTGACATGACTGTTGTCCTCCTCTCATCCTCTAACACATGAATCTGTAGGGGTTTCTCACATGCCCACACTCACCATACCAATCTCCTACCCTTGCAACCTTCACAAGGCTATGGACAAACTATTTCACATCTCCTTCCATTGATTGGTGAGGTCTTATATCAATAAAATGATGGTAAAAGTGAGAGATTCCACTAAAACCTAAGCTAGGGTTTTATCAAACCAAGTTCTAAAGAAATCTTTGTTATTTCCTCCTATATGAGTTTCAAATCCTCAAATCAACTTCACAAGAAAGCTAACATCTCAACCTTACTGATCAACTCATGCAATGAAGGTAACAATCCCGTACCTCTATACAGTACGGACTGTCACAATGGCAAAATCAGAAAATAGTCATTATTAAAGACAGTCTGAGGGAAAGTGTGAATATCTCTCCAAATCTCTAATGTCAAGACCTCAAATCACCTGCACAAGATAGTTAACACTTCCTACTAACCTACCATCACCAGCAACCTCCATCTCCAGGCCCTACAGGTACGGAATAGTGCATAAAACAGCGAATTTTCTTGACTGTAAACAACAGATTTAATACAGTTTAAAGTTTAACAGTGGTTTCTCCCTCCAAGGTCATTGTTAAGACCCCAAATAAGATCCATTACATAGCTACTTCAATACTCTATTCATCCATTTCAAAAATATGCTATGACTATTCCATACAAAATCAAGTACGGGCTGTAAAAAGCAGAAAGAAACTCAAAAAAATAGAAAAATAGTTGTTCTTTTCTATTTCTTTCCTCTCCACCGAATAGTCTGCATACAATGAATCATATTTGGCTTCAAATAGCCTTCTACAATGCTTGGAGTCATTGGGGGTCCAAGATAACTGCCCATTCATCGGGCTTTTCTTGCTTTTTAACAGCAAACTAAAGATAGAAACTGTCTTCTTTGAGACTGTTTTAAGAAAATGCCCTTTCACCGATTGTTTTGGTTTAATCTTGCTTTTTGTAACATTTGGATTAATCTATGCCAAGGTGTTTAACATCTTTCCAACCTTGACATGCCTCTATAGGCTTTACAAATATGAAGATTGACATGAACTTTCCTATATGCCTCATGAAGGCTTTACATAAAAACTAATCATGACTGTCCTAACTAGGACTTGCAACAAGACAATAGTGGAAATTAGCTATTTGGACATAGTCCATTACAACATGGCTTTCAAGCCTCATTACAACCAGTCAATGGTCTCAAGGACCTCATTAAACAAAACAAACATAAATAAACCCTGATGTGAAGGTGCTCCTGCACCACCAAGTCTTCCCCCCTATTTTGGTCAGGGTTAGGTTCAAGGGATCCCCCTAGGTCCCATTTGTCATGAAACTTAGGGCTCATTTCATCGCGATGTCAAAATATGATGCAAGATGTCCTAAATGCAGATAGAAGACCTGGGAGCTAAACCTTATGAGGGAAAAGCTCCCAAGGGGACATTTTATGACGTTATAGAGATAAACCTCATTTTTTATTGGGGATAATCTAGTTTTGCAAATGTCTTGATTTGGAAAAATTCTTCAAAATAAATAAACTAAAACTAATTCTACTCTAATTTAAAGAAGTAACTAAATTTAATTTAAAACCAAGAAACAATAATGAAATATTACAGATCATAGGAAAAGTGATGATTTAATTACTACATTTAAACTACTTTTTTTGAAAGAGAACTTCTAGGAAAGAAAATGAAATAAAGGAACCTATGATATCTATGAAGTTTTTATGGAGCATCTTTGCATATTTTATGACTTTTGTCCTAAGAAGGTCTAACTTCTTCTATTGTCTTATCCTCTCCAACTCCTAGAAACAACTTTTGATGGAAGCAAGGAAGTAAAGGGATTTATGGTTATATGGAAATATTAGAGATTACTTGGAAACTTGATAAGGAAGCTTGAAATGTGGTAAGGAAAAAGCTCATAGCTTTGTATGGAGTATTAATGTTGTTGTGAATCTTGGGACTTAGCCTAGAGCCTGGTCTTGCAGATCTGGGAAAATGAGGCTTCAAATCCTTCTTGAAGAGGAAGAAAAGGTAAATCTTATTTGACAAAATCTATGTAGAGGCTACCAAATGCAAACAAGACCACTTAAATGCATGAGGCATGAGGATGTTTCGTGCAGTACAAAATTTGGGGGTTTTTATCAAACTACTGGATTAAGCAGAAAAACTCAAACATCAACTCAAAACAATATCCACACACAACAATCATAGCTATTTATTTTGGCAACAACAAAATAGTTATAGGCGTTGGATTCTTCACACAATCACACTTCGTAATCCATACACCAACCTCCTCTACAAAATTATTTTGTGTCACCTCTCTTCTCTAGGAAGCTGAACCCCTAATAAGGACCAAATGAATGTATTTATGATATTCCTGAAAAAGAAGTTGAACCACCACCATTCCATTGAGAAACTGAATGGACCTCATTGACCACAATGGATCATAAAAGGATCTACCAAATTAGGATATTCTCATTTGAAGAGTTAATACAATCCTAATTATTTGTGTAATTAAACTTTGACACTAGAACTACACTAGTATATATCCCATCAACCAATCTCCCATATCACTACTCCTCTGAGGCTCACATTTACGCTCATCAAAAATGTTTGAGCATCACAAACTTATCTCATCTTTCTTCTCCTAAATAGTTGTCACTAAAGTAAGTGATTGATGAACTTAAGGGATGGAGAGCTTTTATCGATGAATGCTTGACTTGGTGAACTTACAAAAACTATGCTCAAACATTTATCGATGAATCACTGATTTCCAAAACTTACAAACTAGCTAATATTGTTCACTTTCCTTCTATCAACGATTTTCATCTTTTCTAAACTTGGTGAAGGCACCTTTCATTCACTTTGTCAACAAATCGGCAAATCGGCAATTTTTAAAACTCCTGAACTTGCCGATACTTAAAGAATTTCATTCAATCGACAAGTTATCAACTTGCAAGATTTCTTATCGGTAAACTGTTGGATTAGTGAACTAAACAGTTTGTGAACTAGAAACTTTGCCGACTAAAGGCTCCCCATTGGTAAACTTGGAGAAATGCGAACTTACCTTTAAGGCTAGTTGGTGAAATCATCCATCGGCGAACTAAGCTATCGACAAACTGCTGGATTGACAAACTAAATAGTTCATGAACTAGAAACTTTGCTGACCAAAGGCCTGAACTTAGTCAAAACTTGATTCTTTCCCACTTGACCCAAATGAACTGAATTTCCTCCTAAAACACAAAAACAACTCTGCAAATAAAACAAAGTAAAAAAACAACTTAGAAAATAAAATGTGTTTTGGTGATGTAGGATTGCTAGTGAACCTAGATGCTCCTGCATTAGACATGCTGGGTAAGAGAAATATTCCTTGAGGCTGCATCTCAAGAACATTTTGGCAAGTCTAGAATAGAAATACAATACTTAGCCAACTTAGAAGCTTGCATCCAAGAGGCTTTATCAGCTGGTTTACCCTTCCACCAGACAAGATATTCCATGTATACTTTTCCCCTTGTTTGTTTAGCCACACGAGAATCAATCACTTGATCAACCTATTCAAACTTCTTTTCAGGCAATTGACCTATCCATTCACATTTATCCTAAACATCTGAACTGAAAGGTCTCCTTGTGTGCTTGACTCCCCTTCATAATATCTATACAAATCTGCCACATTGAAAATGGGTGAAATATCTATACATGCACTGGAAGTTCTATTTTGTAAGCATTGGATGAAAACTTATGCAAGACCTTACAAGGTCCAATCTTTTTCCATTTCAATTTGTTGTAAGTTCCCTACATGAACCTCTCCTTCTGCAAATGTGCCAAGTCCAAATCTCCAACTTGAAACTCTTGCTCTCTCTGATGCATATTGACACGCCCTTGTATTTGGTGGCACTCTTCTCCAAAGTTTCTTTCACTTGTTTATGCAAAGCATGAATATATTCTGCAAAATCTTCAGCTATAGCACTCTTTCGAGTCAAATCAACACTATCCCACAATTCATCTACCCCTCTTGGACTGTAACCATACATAATGTGAAAGGGACTTTTTCCCACACTCCTATTGATTGAGTTATTGTATGCAAACTCTACTTGAGCCAAAACCAAGTCCCACTGGTTTGGCTTATTCCCTACCAAACATCTCAATAAATTACCCAAATTTTGTTTACAACTTCAGTTTGACCATTAGTTTGTGGATGATATGTTGAACTGAAGCCCAATTGTGTGTCTAATTTTCTCCACAAAGTACACCAAAAATGGCCAACAAACTTCACATCATAATCAGGAACTATACTCCTAGGCAACCCATGTAGCTTAACTATTTCTTTGAAAAATAAGGAAGCAACATGAGAAGCATCATTACACTTTTGCTATGAAATAAAATGAGCCATCTTCAAAAACCTGTCAACTATAACAAAAAATAGAATCATTACCTCTTTGTGTGCGAGGTAATCCCAAAACAAAATCCATACTAATATGCTCCCATGGTCTCTCTGGTATAGGCAACGACTGGTACAACCTAGTGTTCTGCCTCACTCCTTTGGCATGTTGGCACACTCTACAACCCTGCACTAATTTCTTTACATCAACAACCATACCTAGCCAAAAATAACTCTCATTCAACTGAGCCAATGTCTTATCAACACCAAAATGCCCACTCAAACCACTACTATGTTTTTCTCTCATCAAAATGTCTCTCAATGATCCTCGAGGTATGCACAACCTTTTTCCTTTAACAACAAACCTTCCTGCACAAAATATTCCAACCATGGCATTCTATCCTGATCTACTGGATTCATGCATGTTGTCCATGCTTCATTAAAATCTGGGTTTGTTTTATACAACTCTATCATGGAATCAAAACTAACTACATTCAATTTCAATTCATTCACCGACAAACACTCTCTACTTAATGCATCAACTACCCAATTTGATTTCTCACTCCTATGCTTTAAAACAAATGAATAACTTTGTAGAAATTCAACCCACTTCATGTGCTTTTGATCCAAATTACCTTGACTTTTAATAAATTGCAAAGTGTGATGATCAGTGTACAGTACAAATTCTTTTGGTAGCAAATAGTGCCTCCACTTCTTGAGTGCATGTACAATTGCATAAAATTCTTGGTCATATACGGAATAGTTTCTCTTAGCTTCATTCAACTTTTCACTGAAGTATGCAATTGGTTTCCCCTCTTGACTAAGGACACCTCCGATCACTATCCCACTAGCATCACAATCTACTTGAAAAACTTTCCCAAAATCAGGGAGCGCCAACACTGGTTGTTCAGTCACCTTGCTCTTAATTTTTTTGATAATCTTCTTAGCTGTTGCTATCCAGACAAACTCCTTCCTATTACCTTTCATGGTTTCTGTAATAGGTGCACATATTCCACTAAAATTATGAATGAACTTCCTATATAAGCTCGCTAAGCCATGGAAGCTCTTGGATTTAAACATACTACGGTGTGAAGGCCAATCCATAATTGCTTTGACCTTCTCCAGGTCCATCTTCAAACCATCACCGAAAACTACAAACCCCAAATACACAAGTTCCTCCTTCATAAAATTACATTTCTTCAAATTAACCAGCAACTTTTCTTCCTTTAATCTCTATAGAACTGCTCTGACATGCATCAAACGCTCTTCCTTGGTTTTATTAAAATTAAAATATCATCAAGATATACTATGACAAACTTACCAAGAAATGGTTTCAACACCTTGTTCATCAATCTCATGAATGTGTTGGGAGCGTTTGTCAACATGAACAACATTACCAACCATTCATGCAATCCATCCTTGGTTTTGAATGCAGTTTTCCACTCATCGCCTTCTCTTATTCGAATATGATGGTACTCACTCTTCATACCAATTTTTGTAAAATATCTGGATCCACTCAAACAATCCATCATATCGTCCATCTGTGGTAATGGAAATCTATATTTTATTGTGATTTTATTTATGGCTCATGAGTTTGTACACATTCGCCATTCTCCATCCTTCAATGTCAACACTGCCGGTACAACGCATGGACTCAAACTTTCCCTTATCAGTCCCTTATCTAACAACTCTTGTACTTGCCTATTTATTTCAACATTCTCCATTGGTGTCATTCAGTACGGTGCTTTGTTTGCTAAACTCGCACCAGAGATCAAATCCATACAGTGGCTAATATCCCTTACTGGTGGCAATCCATCAGGCAACTCTTCCTCATTATTTCTAAATATTAATCTAAAATTTCCTGATTCTCATCTGGTAGTTTCTCTTCTTTCTCCATTGTCATGAAGGCAAAACATGCCCTCTCTTTCTTCATCTCTTTCAAAAATTTCTTCCCTGAAATCAAACAAATTTTTTGACTGCTCTCTACCCCTTCATCCTTATCCTTCAATGGATTCAAGGTATCCTCTTTCCCATCCTTCATAATTTTGTATGTATTTGTTCTCCCATCATGCATAGCCTGTCTATCAAATTGCCATGGTTTACCCATAAAATTATGGCATGCATCCATGGCCATGATATCACATAAAATTTCATCCTTATAATTACCAATATGAAAACTTACATGGTATTATTCTTTCACCATTAATTAATGTTCCTTCTGTAACCATGAAACTTTATAGGGACTGGGATGTCTCAATCTTCTCAACTTCAGTTTATTCACCATCTCTTCAGACATAATATTGTCTGTGCTGCCACTATCAACGATCACCTTGCAACATTTACCTCCTGCCTTGCATCTGGTTCGGAATAAATTCCTTCGCTGTACTGGTTCATACTTATATCTTTCTCAGGATTTAACAAAATCCTTCTCAACATTAAAGACTCCCCACCTTCTGGGTCTTCTCCACACAGTAGTGAAGCCACACTTACACTTTCAGCATGTGTCATGTTAACTCTTATCTCCTTTCCCTTTCCAGTACTCTACTAGTTCTAAAGGCACTCAAACGCACTATATCCAATCTCTCCACACTAAAAACAAGTGCCACTGAATCCCCTTCCTCTTCCTCTAGAATAATCACCTCTTTTGCGGGATGAATCTCCTTTGCCTTTATTCTCCTAGGTGTTAGCCTGTGAAGAGTTGCTTTCTCTTGGTTTGTTCTGATATCCTCTTCCAGCACTTAACTGTCCTCTCCCACGAGTGAATTCCCTTTACCTCTAGAATTATTTTGTTTTCTTGCTATTTTATCTTTAGCCTTCAAGGCATATTGATATGCTTCATCCACAGTATTAGTTTCAACATACTCATCTCATCCTGGATAGTATAGTGTAATCCATCAAATACCTGGAAACTTTCTCAGCATCATCATCAACATTACCAGCTCGGATATTCAACCTATAGAATTCCTCTGTGTATTCTTGAAAATTCTTCTCCTCTTGCTTCAAATTTTGCAATTTCTTAAATAGACTGATTTGGTAATCCGCAGGTAGAAATTTTGCCTTTAGTTTTGTCACCATGCATTTATAGGATTTAATCTTTTCTTTGCCTTTCTTTTGTCTCTATGTTTGAACATGTTCCCACCACAAAGAGGCACGACCTTTCAACTTCGTGCAAGCAAATTTTACCCTTTTAGGGTCTTCAATTGATTCGAAATCAAATACTTGTCCATCTCTACAACCTAGTCAATCAATTCTTCTGGGTTTAAACTACCATTATAGCTTAGAGGATCCAAACGAGGCTTGCTACTGATTTTGGACATCGCTCGAATAAATCTCCTTTCTGGTTCGTTATTAGCATCATCTTCTATATTGACCTCTGGTGCTTCAAATTTGGTTTCATCTTCACTGACATCATCTACCAGTACTCTTATTCTCTGCGCTGCTTCTATTGCATCCAATCATACTGTAATGCCTCTCATCATCTCCATCATTGCCAAGTCACCAGCTCGTGGTGCTCTTCCTCTACCATGTCATCTCTGTGTCATGTTTCCACCGGATTCTTTGTAGTTGCAGGTCCACACTCTTCTTCTCTACCCACAACAAATTCCTCAGAATCCTTCTCTATGATACCTCTATAGTTTCCACAAGAAACCTGGCTCTTATACCACTTGGTGCAGTACAAAATTCAGGAGTTTTATCAAACTACTGAATTAAGCAGCAAAACTCAAACATTAACATTAAAAAATATCCACACCCACAACAATTGTATCTATTTATTTCAGCAACAACAAAATAGTTACAGGAGTTGGATTCTTCACTCAATCACACTTCTTAACTGATACACTAGCCTTCTCTACAAAATTCTTCTGTGTCACCTCTCTTCTCCAAGAAGTCAAACCCCGAATAAGGACCAGATGAATGTATTTATAATATTCCCGAAAAAGAAGTTGAACCACCACCATTCCGTTAAGAAATTGAATGGACCTCACCAGCCACAACGGATCATAAAAGGATCTAAAAAAAGGCATAAGTTTTTTAAAAAAAGGGAAAGTTGAAACTCTCATTTGCAACAATATTTTTTTCAAAACTTAACTCTATCATTAATCTTCAATTTTCTAATTGTGCACAATGAAAGAAAAAAACTGTGCAAATTCTCCACAAGAAAAGAACTTTAAATCTCTAACTTAAATCTCTAACTTACTAGCAAGTAGTTTTCATAGATCTCTAAAGGAAAATGATAAATTCTATGAAGCTAACATTATGGTTGAAAGAAGAATTCACCAAGTAATTTCCAACAATATCATTTGCTCCAATATTGATTGTGATTATAAAATTTGAAAGCATTTGTTTGTTGGACACCTAAATCCTCCTCCCATCATGTAAAATGCATCTTTGAACTCATTTACTTGATGTTCAAATGGAATAATGTTTTGCACACACAATTAAAAATTGAAAACGAACAAAGAGATTAAATAATATGACTTCATACGAGAGATATTAAATCAAATGGACAATAGATCAGACCAATAATCACTTTGAACTCATTGCAAATTTTCCCTTTGAATGCATCACTTTGAATTCATTGCAAAATTTCTGTTTGAATGCATCACTTTGAATTCATTGCAAAATTTCCCTTTGAATGCTATGAACAACTCCTTAAGAAGATAATGATATCAAATGCAAGCATCATATGGAGATATAAAATGTTTGTTATCGTGGAACATTTACAATAAAAGAACATTATAATTATCACACTCAAATGCATACATCCACCTATCACTAACTTGTTAACACATTCAATAACGTACAATGTACACGACTTTTTCCATGGAAATGCTTATTTAATAAATAAATAAAATGATATGTAACATGGGTGTCAACATGTAGATAATAATTTTTATAATGGGTATAAATGTAATGTAAAGTGGTGTGCATGGTGCATAATTGTGATAAATGCTCTTGAATGGCTCAAGTATGAGATTTTTTAATAATTATAATTGTAAATGCCTTAAACTTTATGCTATAACATTATATTGATTTAAAAAAGAATAATATTTTAAATTAAAAAAAATGATTGTTGAATAATTTGATAATTAAAGATTACAACTTACTAAAAAAGAGTTCACATAAAAATCGCCTAACTTAACTTTAATTAGTCGATAGACTTTTAGTTGTGAGCATTATAGTGCTCGGAATTGTCTCACGCCGTAAAAATCGCGCCGAATTTTTTTGAAAACTATTAGTTGTGAGCATTATAGTGCTCAGAATTGTCTCACGTGGTAAAATCTACTCCTGAGTAGCTATAAACAGCTGCCCTGGGTAGCTCGGATCGTTATCTTTATAGTAAATGCGTTATCAATATCAGTAAATCACTGTTGGCCGCCATTTACTATACAGATGGTATAAATGAATTTTGTTTACTGGTAGTCATTTGCATTCATGCCATTGATCACCGCCCAAGTTGTGTATAAATAGACTTCAATAGAATGACTATTTTATAGAATTTTATTAACAAAGCAAAGTAATGAGAAAGTTTTGATAATAATTCTTTTCCTTTCTAATTTTTTTTGCATATATGGAAGTTGCCGCTGCTCCAGTAATGGTCGCCCCTTCTCTAGTTAATAGCCACCGCCTTTACTTCAACATTTGGCTTGCAGGAAAAAATAAAAAATGAGTAACATTTTAGGGTTTCCCTATTTTAGGAATACAACCCATCTTTGGTACATCAGGAATGTACCCCCAAATTGGTACATCAGGAATTTGCACCGTGTCCCTATGAATTATGGGTAACTGTATTGCGGTGGGAGATTTGAACCTAGATCATGTTGCTACTGTGGCTTTATGTGCTCCTCGTGGTATAAAATGGATCACACTTTTGAGATTTTAAAACTTGGATCATTCTTGCTTGTACTCACAACGCAACCTTGCTACATGTTCCTTGGAATTATGGGCTTCCATATTGTAGTGGGAGGGAGGGGGATTTGAATCTCTTTAACACTGTTTTTAGTGCCTGTCATTGCCATTATACCATAACTGTTGTATGGGTTCCTTGCAAACCCTAGTATTAAGATTTTTGGTAGAATATTGAAGAGCAAATGTGCATAAAATCTAGGCATGGTTTTTTAGGGAAGATGGGTTTTCAATGCAGAAGTTGACTTTGTAGACATTTTGTAGGTATGGGGAAATAGTAGATGTCAACCTTGTGAGAGACAAAGGTACAGGGAAATCAAAGGGCTTTGCCTTCTTGGCATATCAAGACCAAAGAAGCACTATCCTTTCTGTAGGTTGGTGATTTTCTCTTCTTTAAATACTAGAATTTTTAAGTATTTAGAAAAATAGAAATTTTGTGAGGTTGCACTCTTGCTTATGCTTTCCATTTTACCCCATTTTTCAATGCTGCATTTGTCTCACACTTTTCTACATATCTTATTTTTAAATATTTTGCAACCTCCATGACATGTTCTCTGGATTATGGGCTGCCTAATTGTAATAGGGGTCACTCTCACACAAACAAACCCCTTTACCATTAGTCCATTTTCAATGCTCCTCAGCCTCCATGAGGTGTCCTCTTGTTTATGGGCCTCTTTATTATAGTTGTAGTCATGCTCGGACGACATCCATGAACCCCATCCTTAGCTCAAACTCTTTCCATATACCTCATCCTTAACACATGCAAAAACATATAACAAGCTATATAGTTGTAGCGAGATCATATATGTAATTCAGATTGATTTCAAAAATTTATATATATATATATTAAAAAAATTGTGAACCACTCTAATATTTAATGATTGAATGTTTCTGACTTTAATTGTAGTAAAAAAAATTTTATCAAAATTTTGAATCATTGTTAATTTTTTATAGTTTGTTCAACTTCAGTTCCAGCCCCTGTTTCAGCCATGGTGCCCTCCTGAGCCCCATCCATAGCTAGAGAAGCAACAACGCCAATGCCAAGGCAACGACTGCAGTTCCTATGGCTCCATCAGCTGAAGCCCTTGGAATAAGTCCATCCTCATCTCCACCAAGTCCTCCATCTGCCCCATCACCCGCATCTCCCTCACCTGCTCCTACTGTTGGCTATATTTTTGCACCTTCTGCTATATTTGTATTGGTGGCATTGGCGCTCGCAAATAATATTATAGCCGCACATTCATTCATTTTCATTTTCTATATTATTTTATTATTGGTATATAAATGTTGGAGCCACTCACAAAATATTTTTAAGGGAGCTTCACACTCTTGACTCACTTATTTCAAATCTATTGAAGATATTCCAAAGTAGATATTTGAAGATATTCAAAATCTACTTACTGTTTCTAAATATATTTTACTTTATTAATAATCAAAATTAAATAAATGGTTTTAGTATTTAATTTTTTAATTCATTAGGTAAACTTCAAATTTATTTTTTTTCAAACCAACAAACCAACAAAATCTTTATTATTTATAGTTATAATATTAATAATAATATTATATAATAATAAACATAAACATAAATATAATATAATATAATAATATAATAATAAACATAAATATAATATAATAATATATAATATTATAATAATGTAATAATATAAATATAATTTTATTGTATTTAATATTGTAATAATAAAATATTATATTATAATTATAATTAAATAATTTTATTTATTGTATTTATTATTATATTTATTATTATTATATTTATTATTATAAACATTCTTTATTATCAATATATAATTAATTATACAATTTCATTAATATTTAAAATATCAAATTTAAAAATTATATATATTGAATCAAAATTAAATAATCACATTAATATCTATATTATATTTATAAATTATATATATTGAATCAAAATTAAATAATCACATTAATATGAATATTATATTACTATAAATATTACAATTTTGTTATAATATTTATATAGACTTTAAAAAAATTATTTGTTTAACATTATTGGAATGCAATTTGTTACGCCCAGAGTCACGGATGGAGAACAAGAGCTGAAAGATTCCAGAATCTCTCGTAAACTTATAAGATTGCTATATAGAATCTTTATAAAAAATAAAATAATACAAATAAATTTCTTCACAAAAAAATTAAAATATTATAGAATGACGTTACAATAAATAAATGAATTAAAAATGATTTATGAGGACCCTGTATCTAAATAATTTAAGGAAGCTAATAAATTTCTTCTTCACGAATAGTAGTGTTTTAATTTGTTGTATTTGCTTAGTTTTAGCAATAATGTTGATAATATAATAACTTTATAATAATGTTCAAATTTGTCAATTTTTTTGTTTAAGTTAGAGTTAAAATTGAAGGAATTGACAGTATTGTAATATTTACACCCAATTTTGAAGAACTTTGATTCTACATTTAATGTTAGATTTCTGCCAGTAATCTCAGTTTGAATATATGCATTATAAATTCTTTCACAGACTGTGCAACCAAGTGTTCCTCCCGAAACAAATTCAAATTTCATGGTTATTTTAACAATATTTGTGTTATAAAAGAAAATATGAAAAAAAATTAACGTATTTTTATGTTAGGGTTAAAACTGTGATTTTAAAGTAAAGCTGTAAAGATCAGATGTTCAGGTTGTACATTTTATAGATAATTGAAAAAACAATGGTTTAGATTTTGCATTTTATTAATAATTTAACTAAATTTATTTTTTGGGATTAAAATTATAATTAAAAGTAAATGTGAAAAGATCATCTATTCAGTTTGTGTATTTTATTGAAATTTTTGAAATATTTATATTTGGGTAAAATTTCACTGATGAAAATTTGGGAATATTTATAGTAAGGTAAAATTTTAAAGTAAATGAGAAATACACTGTGGTTTAGATTCTTCATTTTATGGATAATTTAATAATATTTACTTGGCAGATAAAAATTTAGAACATAAATTTAAAGGTAAATGTTAAAATATCATCTGTTCAATTTGTACATTTTATTGGCAATTTAGAAATATGGACCTTAGGGTAAAATTTTAAAGTAAATGTGAAATAGATAGTGGTTTAGATTCTGCATTTTATTCATAATTCATGAATAGATTAGCTATTTAGTTCGTGCATTATAGGTTAGGGTAAAACTTAACTTTAAAGCAAATGTGAAAATATTTGCTGTTTACATTGTGCATTATAGGTTAGGTAAAAGGAAAACCTGATTTTAAGTAAATGTAAAAAATAATTATTGTTTAGGTTTTACATTTTGTGTATAATTTACTGGTATTTATATTTATAGGGTTACATCTGTAACTTAGAAGTAAATGTAAAAAATAATTATTGTTTAGGTTTTACATTTTGTGTATAATTTATTGGTATTTATATTTATAGGGTTACATTTGTAACTTAGAAGTAAATGTTAAAAGATTGTACATTTTATGGACATATTAACAATAATTACGTTAGAATGATAAAATAGCTTCAAAATACAAACCATTTTTGCAAATAGAGTTGCTTGCTGGCCAACTTGAATTACTATTGAGTGTGGGAGAAAATAAAAAAATATAAAGATTACTATTGAGTGCGGGAGAAAATCAAAAAAATATAAAGATATCCATAAAACAAAATGATGTATATATTATCAGTTTCGTTAATGGTAATAGTTTCCTTTAGCTCATCTCAGAGCTAGAGAAAACATCTAGAAAAACTTTTGGAAATGGAAGAAACACCAATAAGAAACGTGTTTCAAGAAAACAATATGATACAGACAAAGTTTGGTAGAAACATAGAAAGTGGCCAAAAAATAATATTCTCATCCCATTAGAATCTAAAGGAAACACAAAAGGAAAATCCTTCTATGCATGGAAGAATAGCAAGAATTAGAATTCCATTAAGTAAAATAGAAGAAAAAATAAGTATTATAGGCATCAAGCCCCAGAAACATATGCCCGAAATGCATTATCTGAAAAGATGGTACATAAAGTAATGATAGATATGAGCTTACTTTTTCCTCTTATTTGGCCAAGCTCCATGGGTTTTTCTATTCCAGTGGAGCCATGAAGTTCCCCTGCAAGGCGTGAAGTTAGTCAATATAAGAAAAAAATAAAAAAAAAACTATAGAAAACAGACATGAAATAACATTTGAGAGGCAGTGTAGAAATTAAATAATCAACTAGATAAAAACCTAATGCAAAGAAATGAAGAAAGATACCCGCGTTCTAATTGTTGAGCTGATCTCTTACTGCATCTCAATATAATGATAGAAAAAAAGAAGATAGAGATGCAATCAGAATGCAGTATCACAGTTTGAAAACTAGAATTTCACCATCTTCTAGATAATCTTTGACAAAACAAGACCAAAAAAAATTGAACTAAGCTATTTGATTCATTTTAGACCAACTTTATTGCATTAAAAATAACCTAATAATTTGATCCATGTTTCATTGCTAATTTTAGCAATAAAAACCGTTAAGCCAAACTATTTGATATGTTTCGGAGTTAAATTTTTGAAAACAAAATAATCTAAACAATTTGATCAACTAAAAAGCTAACCACTCCCTTTCCATAAGCCTATATTAGGCCATTATTGTAATGGATGCGTATTAAGCATAATGTTATATTTGCAATAATTGCCCGGGTGAAAGTTTTCTACCAATTAGATTGAAGAAAAATATTTTTTCTTGTTAAAATATTTGCATGTATACAATAGCAATAGGTAAATATTTTTTAAATAGAAAAATTATTTAGTTCTCATTGGTTGCAAAAAGAATTATTAATAACTAGTTAGGAACAGGGCTCGCCTATAGTTTTCTTGGCAGAAACTAATAAATTAAAAGTGGTTTATAGGGATGTGTAAGAAATGCATGAGTCAAAATATCTTTTTCCTATTCAAATGTTTTTTTTTAAAAATCTTTAGGAGCAACAATCGTGTAATCTTTTGACCCCCAATGTAAGTAAGATTTTCATGATTGTTTAAGGTTGGCATTAACAAAAATAAAAATTTCTAAATAGATTTTAAATTATATTGTATTGAATCCTACATATTTCTATGTCCTTGATTATCAATTAAGTTTGGATTAAATATGAAATATGAAATATGTTTGCATACAACATACAAGTATATTAATAAATATATAGTATTTAAAACATATTTTTTAAAAAATATGTTCATAAAATTTGGATGAGTTAGTGAGATTAATAATCCATAATTATATTTTAATAATTGCTTTAAAGTTGTTACTAAATTTAAATTTAATTAATTAATTTATTTTATTGATAATTTTTGGTAAGTTTCCTTGTAAATTAGTAATCAAATAATAATCATAGTGTTTTTATGGATTTGATTAATTGTTTTTCTTTTGTTTAATTTTATTTAATTGGCAACTTAAATTAATAGAATAGTTTTTTTCTAAAACTAATCATTTAGTTATTTGAGTAAATGGTATTTATTGAATTTTACAAAAATTGTGGAATAAATAAAATTAGTAATTAAACAATTTATTTTATTTAAAAAAAAATTCATTTAGATTTAGTAGATTTAATTTATATATTCATTGAAATTCATATATATATATATATATATATATAACAAAGAACATAGAGAAATTGCCTAGAAAAAAAATAACAGAACATAGAGAAATAATGTATTAAATATATATATATATAAAAGAAAGAAAAAATATATTTATTCTTATAATCTAAAAATACAAGTCTACTCCATAAATCTACTCCATACCATAAAAATACATATAACTAATCTGTGTATCCATCGAAGTTGTTTATTCTCCATTCTGTTAACCTCCATGCAGACCAAAACCTCCAAACCCTGCAAAATAAAAAAAAAGAGCAGTAGGAAAAAACCATGAGAAGATTGAAATTTATACATCATATCTACATTGGCCAAAACAATTAAGAGAAAATAAAAAGATAAAGAGAGAAAAATTTTATGTTATATTTTATCATTTTAGCAAGTTTAAAATAGTAATAGTAAATTGCCTTATTAATTCCTAAAATGTAGCCAACTTAACTTTTAGTGGAGTTAAGATGTTTTATTATTATTATTTTTAATTTTAATTGTTACCTTTTAATAAGTTGTACTCATAGTGGTATATGATTAAGTTTAGAAATAAATATTTTTTAAATTTTAATCTTCTTTATTATTATTATTTCCATGATTTATTTTAGTTTAAAGATTTTATTAAATTTTAATGTGAGGTTTTGATTTTATTTATTATGTTCTATTAAAGTAGGAGTAATGGATTTAATTATTGTATTAAATGAGTATGTTTATCATCTTAAAATGCCATAGAAGAATGTATTTAATTATAAGATTTATTTTATAATTAAATCCTTTAGTTATAATAAGGGTTAGGGTTAGGTTCAGAATTAGAATTATGGTTAGGGTTAGCCTCAAAATTATGGTTAAGGCTAAAATTAGAGTTAGAAATAGGGTTAGGGTTAGTGTTAGAATTAGAGTTTGGTTTAGGGTAGAGTTTGAATTACGATTACAATTAGGGTTAGAATCAAGTTTATGGTGAGGGTTAGAATTATGAATAGAATTAAGGTTAAGTAGTTCTAGGGGTAGAATTAGGGTTAAGGTTAGAATTACTATCAGGGTTAACATTAGGGTTAGGGTTATAGTTACCATTTCGGTTTAAATTAGATGTTAGGGCTGCAATTAAGGATAGGGTTAGGGTTCAGGTTACTTTAGAATTAGGGTTACAAATAAGGTTAGTTTTAGGATTGGGATAGAATTAGGCTTAGGGTTAGAATTAGGGTTATTGTGAGGGTTAGAATTATGGTTAGAATTAGAGTTAGGGTTAGCATTTCTATCATGATTAAGGTTAGGGTTAGGATATGGTTAGAATTAGGGTTAGGGTTTAGGTTAGAATTAAGGTTATGGTTAGAATTAGAGCTAAGGTTAGCAATATTGTCAGGATTAAGGTTAGGGTTATCATTACAATTTGGATTAAATTACAAGTTAAGGATACAATTAGGGTTAGGGTTATGGTTATAGTTACAATTTTGGTTTAAATTAGAGGTTAGGGCTGCAATTAAGGATAGGGTTAGGGTTCAGGTTTAATTTAGAATTAGGGTTACAAATAAGGTTAGTTTTAGGATTGGGATAGAATTAGGCTTAGAGTTAGAATTAGGGTCATTGTGAGGGTTAGAATTATGGTTAGAATTGGAATTATGGTTAGCATTCCTATCATGATTAAGGTTAGGGTTAGGGTATGGTTAGAATTAGGGTTAGGGTTTAGGTTAGAATTAAGGTTATGGTTAGAATTAGAGCTAAGGTTAGCATTATTGTCAGGATTAAGGTTAGGGTTATCTTTACAATTTGGATTAAATTACAAGTTAAAGATATAATTAGGGTTAGGGTTATGGTTATAGTTACAATTTCAGTTTAAATTAGAGGTTAGGGATGCAATTAAGGATAGGGTTAGGGTTCAGGTTTAATTTAAAATTAGGGTTACAAATAAGGTTAGTTTTAGGATTGGGATAAAATTAGGCTTAGGGTTAGAATTAGGGTTATTGTGAGGGTTAGAATTATGGTTAGAATTAGAGTTTGGGTTAGCATTCCTATCATGATTAAGGTTAGGGTTAGGATATGGTTATAATTAGGGTTAGAGTTTAGGTTAGAATTAAGGTTATGGTTAGAATTAGAGCTAAGGTTAGTATTATTGTATTAAGGTTAGGGTTATCATTACAATTTGGATTAAATTACAAGTTAAGGATACAATTAGGGTTAGGGTTATGGTTTAGGTTAGAATTAGGGTTCAATCTATGATTAAAATTAGCATTATAGTTTGTTTAAAATTAGAGTTAGGGTTAGGTTAGGGTTAGGGTTACAATTAAAATAGGGTTAGAATTATGTTTATGGTTAGAATTAGGTTTAGTGTTAGAAATAGGGTTAGAACCTGAGTTAGGATTAGGGTTAGGGTTGGGATTAGGGTTAGAATTATGAATAGAATTAGGGTTAAGTAGATCTAGGAGTAGAATTAGGGTTGGGATTAGTGTTGAAATTAAGGTTATAGTTATTATTACAATTAGGTCTAGAATTAGGGTTACAACTATGGTTAGAATTAGGGTTGGGGTTAGGGTTACAATTAGGGATAGATCTAGAAACTAAATCTAGGGGTAGAATTAAGGTTAGGAATACAATTAGAGTTATTATTAGGGTTAGAATTATGGTTAGAATTAGTGTTACAATTAGAGTTAGGGTAGTAGCTGTAGATATCAGAGTTAGTGAGTTATGAGTTGCTTAAATAGAAAGAATTGTGTAGGTGCAAGTGTAGGTGGTGTTAAGGTAAGTAAGATGAGTATTGGTGGTTGTGCTTCCTTCCTTGCTTGTTTCCATCCCTCGTTCTTCGTTTCCTTCATTCCCTGCTTCCCTCCATCCTTCGATCATCCTTGTTGGATTCCTTGCTTCGGTGCTTCCCTGCATGGATCAATGCTTGGTGTGCATCCTTCCCTGCATGCTTCCTTCATCCTTTAGGGTTAGGGTTTAGGTTAGAATTAGGGTTAGGGTTTAGGTTAGGATTAGGATTAGTATTGGCCTAAATGTTAGGGTTAGGTTAGAATTATGCTTAGAATTATGGTTAGTATTAGGGATACAATTAAGGTTAGGGTTACAACTATGGTTAGAATTAGGGTTGGGGTTAGGGTTATAATTAGGGATAGATCTAAAAATTAACTAGATCTAGGGGTAGAATTAAGGTTAGGGTTAGAATTAAGGTTAAGAATATAATTACAGTTATTATTAGGGTTAGAATTAGTGTTACAATTAGGGTTAGGGTTACGGTTACAGTTATAATTAGTGTTAGAATTAGGGTTAGGGTTTAGGTTAGAATTAGGGTTACAATTGATGTTAGGATTAGGATTAGTATTGGCCTGAATGTCAGGATTAGGTTTAGGGCTGGGTTAGAATTATGATTAGAATTATGGTTAGTATTAGGGATACAATTAAGGTTAGGGTTACAGTTACATTTAGGAGTAGTGTTAGATTTATCGTTACAAATATAATTAACAAAAAATAGGGTTAGGGTTAAGGATAAAATTAAGATCATTAATGCAATTATAGTTAGAGATAGAATTAGGGTTTGGGTTAGAATTAGGGTTAAGTAGATCTAGGGATAGAAATAGGGTTAGGGGTACACTTAGGGTTAGGGTCAGAATTAGAGTTATTGTTAGGGTTAGAATTATGACTAAAATTAGGGTTATAACCTTAACCTTAATTATATTCATAAACAAAACCCTAATTCTAATTTAACCTTGGTTCTAACCCTAACCCAAATCTTAATTGTAATCATTACCCTATTTATAAGCCTTATATCCTAAACCAATCCCTAAACAAAACCATAATTCTAAATCTAACCTTCATTGGAACATTAACAAATAATATAATTAGGGTTAAGACCTTTACGCTTAGGGTTAGTTTAGTATAAAATATGTCAAGAGATATATTAAAATAATATATTATAATTATTATATATATTATAATAATTAATATATATTATATATAATTATAATTATTATATAATATATTATAATAATATATCTAACCTATGTTATAATATTATATTATATAATAATAATTCTTTATAAGGTATATAATATAGTTAGAATTATGCTTACGCTCCGGATGCTACTAGCATACCTATATTTAAAAAATATATCTAAAGTACGCTAAGAGATATCCTTCTCGAGGCGCCTATTTTTTTTAATCAATTTACCACATATAGGTGGAAATAGGCGCCTCGAGAAGGATATCTCTCAGCGTACTTTAGATATATTTTTAAATATAGGTATGCTAGTCTATACAACAAAAATATAATTTAAGAAAAAAATTACAACTAAAATACATACTATAATTACAACACTACAATTTTGTTATAATATTTATATAGACTTTAAAAAAATTATTTGTTTAACATTATTGGAATGCAATTTGTCTATACAACAAAAATTTGATCTAAGAAAAAAATTACAACTAAAACACATACTATAATTACAACACTACAAGGCAGGTACTCGCCACTACGTGGCATTTGTTTTTACTTCCATTTGGGAATCTGTCTCTTTTACATCACATTCCTTGTGGAAAACATGATATTTCTACTTGGAAGAACTTCTTATGAGTAGTACAACTTCACTATTTTTGGAAATTAATTAGATTCTCATTGTCTTTAGATATTGATTTTATATGGATGAATGAATTGTTCGAAAGTAGATCTTTCAGATTGATCCTAATAGTGGAGTCAAATAGACACATCTACATGCATATGTGCTCCCCTAACTTTCCTATGGGCTCATCCTTGCACCCTTAGGAGGTGCAAGTGCTAGTTTTAAAAAAAAAAGACAAAGACCTTAAACCCTTAGAAATTGAAAGTTCAACATAAAACCCTTGATAAATACTTAAGCTAAGAAGTCGGTGACCCTAAAGTCTATTTTGTGCACAGCCGATGAAAAGTTTTGGCTCATAAGTTTCAAAAATTTCAGATGAAATCAATGACTACTTAATTCAAAGGCTACCCAGACAGGAAATTTTCGAAGCGGTGGCAACTGTTACGAAAAATTACAGATTAATAACAGAATCGAATTTGCCATCATGGAATCCAAAAACACTACGCCAGCAAATGTTTTTCCAAAGCCACATGTGAACTCTTCTTCCAATTCTGCTCCTTTTAATCCACACCCATTTCACCATTGTTTCCCACATAAATGTTGTCCCTCCTACCATTGGGTATACCCACCATTCATATGCGGTCATGCTCCTCCAAGGTGCCCCAATTCTTTTAAACCATTTGTTCCAGAGCACACTAAAACCAATGAATCATTGCCTGCTGATAAGGTGCCACATCTGTGTCCACCCCATTCAAATGCTTCAACAAGATCATTATGTATGCACAACAAACATAATAGCTCAACAGCAGCAGGCCAATCTCCTGCTGTTCAACCTCCTTGTTTTTGTCGGCCATTTCATCCCCACGCGACACTCATATATCCTCCTCATCATTTCTTTCACTGCAGAGTACATGGGTGCTGGCAGATTCCCTGTTTGTTGTCAATGAGATCTTCTTTTCCTCCATTTCCTTTGTGTTCCATGCCTCGACCTATGCCTTTCTTACCCTCCATGCCACCTTCCTGTCCTGTAAACTCTGGTTATAGTGGTTCTGATTTGAAGACTGTGCAAACATTTTCAGGAAATGTTGCCGGCGAACCAGTCTCTTCACATATGGGCACCGAAAGTGAAAATTGGAATGGAAATGGGTGTGCTACAATTTCTTTTTTGTTTATCCCTTTTGTTATTGTAACCCTGTACTTTTCAGTTCTATTTACTTATTTTGATATTATGACTTGCTATACTGTTAAGTCCAATATATCTAATTTGTGTCCATCAGTACAATTTCTTTCTTTCTCCTTTTTGGTCCTGCTGTTTTTGTTTTATGCTTTATTTTGGAGTGTCATTTTTTTTTCATTTTATTTACAGTACAATGGAAGATGCATATGAGATAGAGGAGGAAGAGGATGAGCCCATGTTTGTTTTAACAGATGAGTGGATGGAGTTTTTCGCCAAATCCGAGGCCAGGAGACAACAAAGTAAGTGGTCTTTATTCTTGATCAATTCTATTGCTAATTATTGTTCATGTTTCCCATACCGAATTCAATTTTCAATAAACTGCTTTCTTCCAAATCTTGCACTGTCATTGCTCGTAATATCTATAGTGGGGTTATAAATAAAAGATAATTTGGTTTGCCCTGCACTTGTCTTTAATTCTTTCAGTCCTTCCTTACCTGAACTGTCCCTTGGAAGTTTTTCAGTTCAAAAAGGGCAATTTAGTGGCTAATTTGAATATATGGTGAATGTTACATTAAATTATTTTCTGTCAAATTGTTGTTTTATGCTTTCAGAAAAAAAGCAACAACAGAAGGAGGCAAAGAAAATGCGCAAAGCCGAGAGAATAGCATCAAAGAAGCATGATGATGTAGTTGAAATTGCAGACTCCTTAGTGCATGCATCCGAAGACGGGAACACATTTGCTATTGCTTAGATGGTAGATAATAGTGAAATTATATTGTGGCCAATGTCATTAGCTACACATGAAAGACTAAATTCACAGAATATAGTTGAAGTTTTGGGAACATGTTCTCTGAAAGTACCTCTTGGTATGTTCCTCTCTCTCTCTCTGTAGAGACCATGGCACCATCTGAATATATCCTTTGTGTCATGAATTTGTATATTGGTTTTTCTTATTTTGCATCTTCTGTGTGTCAAGTACATTTCTTCTCTGTTTATGAGGCCACAATTTCTTGTAGAGACAGTTGTTTTTTGGGCTTGTGATGATATGTTCATCCAGCATAGTATCTTATGTCTTTCTTTACAAGAATAGTGTATAATTATTAAATGGATATTCCATTCATATTGAGTTCATGCACACATTTTTATTGCTGCATGCTCTTTGTATATGCTGTCGTTCTTGAACCCCAATGGAAGTTTTCTTACATATTTTTAGTCCCAGTATAGATGTAAATTGTAATACATATTAGATCACACTCTTAGATTTCTCAAAGCTTATAATGGGTTGGTGAAAAAATGCAGGGCGCTTTACATGTAATACATATAATATCACACTCTTATATTTCTCAAAGCTTAGAATGAGTTAATGAAAAAGTGCAGGGCACTTTTGTAATGTCCCCCTTTTTTCAGCATTAAAGACGTTAAAAAAAAAATGGTTAGCCTTTTACTATTTCCCTAAGGCTAACATTTTGAATGGGAAATATGGTTTCTAAAATAAAATCTGATAACAGTTAATTAATTTCCTTTGCCCAGATGTGCATTTGGAACTGTTAAGATTTTTGTTTAGATTGTCAGTCAGTGTGCTGATTGGTGTGCTGGGTTGGTGGGCCCTTTCATTCTTGTCAGCACCTATTTTAGGCCCAGAAGTTGGTGGGGAGCGCTCCTCTATGGGGGGGAATATTTAGTAATGCATTTGCTATTTTCTGGGCAGGTCGTTGACTGAGTGGGTGTCAGATTGGGCCAGTGTCTTTACTCCTTACTATTTCTGCTGTGTGTGAAGGATATTACCAATTCATTCACTTATTTGGAGCATTTGAATGCAAACTTGTGAGAGCTTTCTGGAGATTACCAGTGCTGAAGACAAAAGTCCTGTATAAATCTGCCTGTTTCGAGTGTGAGAGATCACTCCTAACTGCAGGAAATCGCGTCGGTTTCACCTCAGAAATCAAGATTGTGCATCATGGAGTTCGATGTGTTCTGATGTTCCTTTTTGGATTGCAAGTTTTGGAGTTGTGTGGATTAGAAAGTGCAGTTTCAGGGAGTAGTTTCAGTGTGATTGCCAGTCTTTATTTTGTTGCTTCTGTTGCTCATTCTACTTCAGGCCAAACAAGTCTATTATGGTATTAATCTGCTTTAATGTATTCCATACTTCTATGTGTCTTGAAGTTTGAAAACTATGGTGTTATGACTGATCACTAACAAGATTGGATTGAAAGAACTTATTATCTATATCTCAGTCTGTGTTCTTTTTCCCTTTTAAAAGATTAAAACTTGGGTAGGACATTTCAGTGGTATCAGAGCTGGTATCCTGCCAGCCTGTGAAGTTCTTTTTGACTCTGCATGCAGCAATCCAGTGACAGGGAAAGGAGATATAAGCAGAGAGAGGAAAGAAGGTTGAAAACTACAGTTATCTCACATACAGTCGAGGAAGAATCAGTCATGGCGGATGGGGACAAAGAAAACTGTCCACCTGAAAACCCAGGTAAAATAATGGAGAGGAAGTTTGATCATATGTATGAGATGATAGCAAGATTAGTGGACAAACTGGATCAGAACTTAGTTCTGGGCACAAGAAACAATACTGAAGCCAGCAGCTTGCAAAACAATGGAGCCCGAAATGATCATGTGAGAACACCTACCACCTCAGTGGGATCAGCTGCAAGACCCCTTCAACCTTTTGCAAATAGAAGGGAATAAATACCACCTGAACATGAGGAGAGAGTTGCGTTCACTCATGATATTATGGTGAATCATGATGAATATATGACCCTTCCTGCTGTTGTTCGTAGGAGTCTAACATTTGATCAATTTCTGAATCAGAAAAAAAGGAATGGTAGAAGACCGGACAACAAGGAGAACAAGGATTACAAGCATGCTCTGAGTAAAGTGTCTATGGACAAATTTGATGGTGGTGGAAAATGCACTGCAAGAGCTTGGGTTCAAAAGCTCGACACTTATATTACTCTGAAGCCTATGCCTAAGGAGACAACCTGAAACTTTGCAACTTTACATTTGGAAGGGGCTGCCTATGAGTGGTGGTATCATGGCCTTGTGACATAGGGTCATAATTTGATTACTGCTTACGATGAGTTCACCAATAGACTCATAGAGAGGTTTGATAAGCAAGATCCGGAGCAAAGCTTCAAAGACCTGGCACAGCTGAAGCAAACGGGTAACATTGATTCATATATCACTGAGTTTCAAAGGTTTAGTGTCGTAGTTCCTGATATTTTTGAAAGGAGGTTGATTTTTTTGTTCGTTGAAGGTTTGGCTGAACCAATCAGAGGATGGGTAAAATCTTTGGATTCTCAGTCCTTACAAGAAGCCATTAAAAAGGCTAGAAGTATGGAGTTTTCAGCTCCAAAACCAAAGTTGATGACAAAATCTTTTGCATTCAACAATGACAAGAAGAACTTAACAAAGTTTCCCAATCAGCAGCAGCAACCTTTGCAAAAATTGAGTGATGAGGCAAAAAATGAACTCAAAAGGAAAAAAACTGTGTTTTACATGCAAGGAGCCTTGGGCCCCAGGTCATAAATGTTACGAAAAGGGACATGCAAAGCATTTGGAGGTCTATGTGGAGGTTGAAACAGGTTCTGAAATATCAGAACAGCAAGGGGAATTTGTGGACTGTGAGGAGTTTGAATACATTGAGGAGGTTGAAGAAGTAAAGGAAGAGAGTGGTACTTTTGCCCAGTTGTCCAGCACACAAAGACACAATCCATTCCGTGTGAGAGGAGTTCTGGGAGGGAAGCGAATGGTGGCTTTGATTGACACTGGTGCCACACACAATTTTATAGATGAAGGTTTGGTAGCCAAACGTGGATTGAAGACATAAGAGTTTGATGGCTTCAAAGTTATGGTGGCTGATGGATTTACTCTTACATGCACCAGAAAGATACCCTAACTAAGCATCCAGTTGGGAAACCATCAGATCAAAGATGAATTTTATGTGGTTGGAATAGGTGATACAGATGTGGTATTGGGAATACAGTGGCTGAAATCTCTTGGAGAGATTAACTTGAACTTTCAGACCATGGAGTTGAAATTTGAATCAGAAGGCAAGAGAGTTGTGCTTCGTGGAATGTCAAATGGAGGACCTAGAGTGGTTACTGCTAAGAGGATGGAGCGGATCCTGAGGCAAGGACAGGCTGAATGGGTTGCTGAATGTGTTGTCCTTCCTGCTCATGATCATGAGAGGAAAAGAGAGTATCATCTTGATGTGCAGAGACTCTTGACCAAACATACTAAGGTCTTCAGTGGATTACCTCCTAGGAGACCACTTGAGAGGGGAATCGAGCATGTGATCGAAATAGAGGATGGCGCCAAACCAGTGATGACCACTCCTTATCGACATCCAAAACGGTTCAAAGATGAGATAAAGAAAGCTATCAAGGAGTTGCTTGACATGAGTTTCATCCGTCCAAGCAAAAGTCCCTTTGCATCTTTAGTGGTTTTAGTCAAGAAGAAGGATGGGACTATGCAATTGTGCATAGACTACTGTGAGCTCAACAAACGTACCATCAAGAACAAGTATCCAATACCCAGGATTGGCGAGCTCATTGATGAATTACATGGAGCAGTCTATTTTTCAAAAATAGACTTGAGATTAGGATATCACCAGATTCGCATGTGTGAATCTGATGTCGAGAAGACGGGTTTAGATGCCACTTTGGGCATTTTGAGTTCCTAGATGCCTTTTGGCCTAACCAATGCACTAGCAACGTTCCAGTCATGCATGAATCAGATTTTCAGCAAGCAGCTTCGTAAGTTTTTATTGGTTTTTTTTATGATATTCTCATTTATAGTAAAACTTGGGAAGAGCACTTGCACCATCTTGATGAGGTTCTGGGAATACTTGAAGCTAACTCTCTGTTTGCCAAGGAATCAAAGTGTGAGTTTGGCATGACTGAAATTTTATATTTGGGACATGTAATTAGTGCAGATGGTGTTAGAGTGGACCAAGAAAAAATCCGTGCTATCATTGAGTGGCCACCACCCAAAATCTTCACTCATCTTAAGGGTTTTTTTGGTCTATGTTGTTTCTACAGGCGGTTTGTGAAGGGGTTTTCCCAAATGGCAGCTCCTCTTACTGATCTAACTAAAAAGGGAGCCTTCTCTTGGTCTGAATCAACGCAGATATCTTTTGAAAAGTTCAAGGAAATCATGAGCAATGTTCCAGTGTTGGCTCTCCCAGATTTTTCCAAGCCTTTTGAGCTTGAATGTGATGCTTCAGGGGAAGGAGTAGGGGCTGTCCTAATGCAGCAAAACATCCTATTGCCTTTGAAAGTAGGAAATTGCGGGGTGCAGAAAAAAGTTACTCAATCTATGATAAGGAAATGCTTGCAATCATGCATGCATTAACCAAGTTCAGGCAATACTTGGTGGGAGGTAAGTTCATTGTTAAGATTGATCATAATAGTCTTAAATACTTCTTAAATCAAAAGGATTTGAGTGAAAGGCAGCAGCGTTGGGTAAGCAAGCTTTCGGCTTTTGACTTTGATATAGTCTATGTGAAGGGTAAGAAAAATGTTGTGGCTGATGCACTTTCAAGGAGGCCTCATCTCACTTCTATTGTGGGTATAACAACTGATTGGAGAGATCAGATTTTGGTTGAATATGCCAAAGATCCATTGGCTGTTAGCATCATTGATGGAGACACTTTTGGAGGTAAGTACAAGGTAAACAATGAGCTGATTTTTTACAAAGATCGAATATTTCTTGTGGCTAATTTTGAGGTGAAGGAAAATATTATGAGAACATTTCATGATGAGCCCTTGGCTGGTCACCAAGGATTTTGCAAGACATACAAGCAAATTTGTGAAAGGTTCACCTGGAAGGGGTTAAAGAATGACATCATGAACTATGTCAGGGAGTGTTTGGTATGTCAACAAAACAAAAATGAGTATTCTTACCCAGCTGGTTTGCTGCAACCATTGCCTATTCCCACTCAAAAATGGGAAAGTATTTCAATAGACTTCATTACAGGGCTGCCTAAGGTGCAAGGTAAGGATTCTATTTATGTTGTTGTTGATAGATTGACTAAATATGCTCATTTTTATGCAATCAGTTCAGATTTCAAAGCAGCCCAAGTGGCTGAACTATTTTTCAGAGAGGTGTTCAGATTGCATGGGTTACCTCGAAACATAGTCAGTGATGGGGACAGCAAATTTCTAAGTGTTTTAAGGCAGGAGTTGTTCCGTTTGAGTGGGACTGAGCTCACTCCGAGCACTAGCTATCATCCTCAAATTGATGGGCAAATTGAGTGGTGAATAAATGGTTAGAGGGGTATCTGAGAAACTATGTTTCAGAACAGCAGATGGCTTGGGTCTGATGGCTACACTTAGAAGAGTATTGCTACAACTCTTACTATCACATGTCAATTAAAATGTCTCCTTTCATGGGCCTTTATGGTTATTGTGCACCAAGCTTCATAGACCTAATATTTGATGAATGTAGAGCACCCCAAACCAAAGATTTTCTACAACAAAGTCAGGATATATTGAGGGCATTGAAAGATAACTTGTTGCATGCTCAGAACCAGCAGAAATTCTATGCTGATCAGCACTATGTTGAATGCTCTTTTGAGGTTGGAGACATGGTTTACCTGAGGTTACAGCCCTACAGGCAGCCCACTCTCAAGAAGAGTGGAGCAGAGAAGTTGTAACCACAATTTTATGGCCCCTTCAGAGTGAAGAGGAAGGTGGGTGCAGTTGCATACGAGTTGGAGCTTCCAGAGAGTTGTAAGGTTCATAATGTATTTCATGTGTCTCACCTCAAGAAGGCTCTGGGACATAATGTGATGGCATCTACTAAGTTACCCCCATTGGATGAGGAAGGCAATCTGGTCTTGATACCAGAGAGGGTGTTAGAATTTAGAGAACGGAGAGTGAGGAAGAGGACTATTAGTGAGTACCTAATCAAGTGGAAGAACCTATCGCTAGAAGATGCTACATGGGAGAGTGAACAGATTCTTCAGCACCCAGAGTTGCAATTGCTCGAGGACAAGCAATTTCAGGGAGGGAGGACTGTAATGTCCCCCTTTTTTCAGTATTAAAGACCTTAAAAAAAAATGGTTAGCCTTTTACTATTTCCCGAAGGCTAACATTTTGAATGGGAAATATGGTTTCTAAAATAAAATCTGATAACAGTTAATTAATTTCCTTTGCCCAGCGTGCATTTGGAACTGTTAAGATGTTTTTTTAGATTGTGAGTCAGTGTGCTGATTCGTGTGCTGGGTTGGTGGGCCCTTTCATTCTTGTCAGCACCTATTTTAGGCCCAGAAGTTGGTGGGGAGCGCTCCTCTATGGGGGGGGGGGGATATTTAGTAATGCATTTGCTATTTTCTGGGCAGGTCGTTGACTGAGTGGGTGTCAGATTGGGCCAGTGTCTTTACTCCTTACTATTTCTGCTGTGTGTGAAGGATATTACCAATTCATTCACTCATTTGGAGCATTTGAATGCAAACTTGTGAGAGCTTTCTGGAGATTACCAGTGCTGAAGACAAAGGTCCTGTATAAATCTGCCTGTTTCGAGTGTGAGAGATCACTCCTAACTGCAGGAAATCGCGTCGGTTTCACCTCAGAAATCAAGACTGTGCATAATGGAGTTCGATGTGTTCTCATGTTCCCTTTTGGATTGCAAGTTTTGGAGTTGTGTGGATTAGAAAGTGCAGTTTGAGGGAGTGGTTTCAGTGTGATTGCCAGTCTTTATTTTGTTGCTTCTGTTGCTCATTCTACTTCAGGCCAAACAAGTCTATTATGGTATTAATCTGCTTTAATGTATTCCACACTTCTATGTGTCTTGAAGTTTGAAAACTATGGTGTTATGACTGATCACTAACAAGATTGGATTGAAAGAACTTATTATCTATATCTCAGTCTGTGTTGTTTTTCCCTTTTAAAAGATTAAAAGCTGGGTAGGACATTTCAACTTTAAAGTTGGAGATTTGGGAATTTTTGGAAAGTTAGAAGGCAAACATGTTGCTCATTATTTGCAAACATACTAACAAGGGCCATGGTGCTTGACTTGCTTTTCATGTGAACATCAACAAAAACCCTATTCATCAATGCCCATGCCATTATGAATATTACTTTCATGTGACATTTCTTGCACCTAATAGGTTTTATTTTTTTTGGAGATCTGGATTTATTTTTGATATCTATGCAAACAATGATTTGCGGATGAAAAAGACAACAATGATTTTATGTGCCTGTTTAGGAGACTTTAAGTTATTCATTTGTTTGAACCCTAGATCTGGTTTCCTCACAAAGACTGTGATGCTGTTGTATGTATGCATCATTCCAGAGTTCTCTTTTAGTATTGTTATTTGTTGCATTACACCTTTTTGTATGCTTGCATGCATGTGCAAGCTTACATTAGAAAAATAGCTCGTTGATGTGTAATGCATAATAAAGAGCAGAATGCATACACAGTAAATTGGCTTATACATTGTTATGTATACAGAGTTTTCATAGATGCATCATCTTTTTGTGACTATAATACATATTACATGTTCATGCCGCCTTATAAAATAATCTTCTAGTTAGCTTGATCATTAAAATTAGGAGTTTCATCAACTTTGTCATTTATAATGAACTTGAAATTTTCTGTTAGGGTTTTTATTGCCTCAACAACAATGCAGTGTATTAGATAAACGACCATTTTAACCTAACATCTCATGTGATAGTGTTACTTACTGTCAGTGGTGATTGGTCTTATCCAAGGATTAACGGCTGTCTAGATGTTAAAAAGTAGTCTTACATGCTTGGACAACACATTCCTAGAAAACATACCATTATAGAGAAAATTAACGAGTCTCACCCCACTCAAGAACTAGGGACATGTGACCTTTTAAGTTATTACTATTAATTGTGACTCTTGTCTCCAAAACCATCACAAAAGGAATTATGGCGATTACCATGCTCCCATAAAAGAAACCACTCTCTTGATCATGTCATTAAGTCACTACAATCCACATCCCCCGAACTCACCTAATTTTAACTGGGTGTAGGCAGGTCTTAATCACGTTAAATGCGATTGACTTGTAAGTTTGTTAATAGTGTTGTTATAATTTGCAATTAGCAGTTCAAGTCCTACACAAGCAACACGACTTTAGACCTCATTCAAGGCTTGCTGCATTCAAATCTATGTTGGAATCTTGGATTTTAGAGGTGTTTTGCTAAAGACCTCTATGATCGTTCTGGTAGAGGTTGGCATGGGTGTAGGATGCACGAAAAACAGAAATGATAGAGGAATTTTTGGAGGGATGGGAGAGTGAAAGGAGCAGGCCGCTCCTCTTCTCTTTCTCCACTGCCTTTTTTGTTCAATCTGCAGTTTGGTGGGTGGCAGCCATTGCCTTGCTGCTCTTGGCATGCTTCTGCCGTGCCCGGGATTTGAACATGAGACCTCTGATTTTCTCTTCCAGCTCCAAGTTTTTGCACTTCTGTGTAACTGTTGCTGCTGCAACACATAACGACATCTTGGAATGCTCTTCAGTCCTTTCCATTAGGTTCCTTGGACGGGATTATAGTCCTGGCTTGAGTATTGTTTAATTATGGAGTAAATTAAAGTTTCAGTTGTGTGAAAGGGAGTCTCATGGGAACATCACCACTGTAGACTATTTTCTGTTAAGGCTGCAACAAGTTCAACTCCACTGGTCAGATTTTCTAATACCTATCTTCCCCTATTGCTTTGACGTAATAAGAAAATAGGTAATAAATACCGTTTTCTTGCAAGAATGTTTGGTAAAATTTGATAAAGGATTTTTATTGGTTCTTGAATTGGACAATGGATGCTATGGTAAACTATGGTATACATTGGGAGGACTATAAGTGATTTAGTTATTTGTTGAGATTGTGCTAACTGTGGTTGGCTGTAAACTCAAAAATGACGGTGGTATGTGATTTGGGTTGGCTTCAAGATATTTATTGGTTTGTTGAAACATATTAGAATATTATTTCATGCTATTTTTAGTTAATGGTCAATTTTGTAACTGCTTGTAATTATTTTAGTAAGATCGTGTTTACGATCTTCTACAGTTTCTATTTTAGAAACTTGCCTTTCTTGTACATTTTGTAAACTATTTATCTGAGCTTTGCTCATTGTTAATATCAAGGAAGCAAAAATCGTTTGGAAATAAAATCGGCAAACCAAAAGTATAAGATTTTTTCAAAAAATCGGGAAAAAATCGGATCTAGGAAAAACGTAGAAAAATACAAAAAAGAGAATAATATAATAATATAATAATATTTATACTATATTATTATAATATATTAATCTAAAAAATATAGATTAATGATATAAATATTATAATAGAATAATAAATTCTAATAATATATTATATATTAATAATATTAATATATAAATATAATAATATTTATAATATATTATTATATTTATAATAAATATTAATAATATAATATTATATAATTATAATATATTAATGTATATATAGATTAATGACATAAATATTAAATATATATAGGAGCAAAAATCTTTTGGGGAAGGAAAAAATTCGAATTTCCAAAAATCGTAAAAAATGCAAAATATTAATAATATGTTATATATTAATAATATTATATTAGAATATATTAATAATATAAACATTATATTATTATTTTTTTATTGATAGTCTTTATATTATTATTATTATTATTATTTTTAAATTATAATCTTTTTAATAATAATCTTTATAATCTTATTATTATTATTTTATTGACAATCTTTATATTATTTAATAAACATAAAATTTATTATATAATTTATAAAAAATTAAATTTATCATTAACACATTAAAATCTAATAAAATCCTAAACACTAATCAAATTAAATATTAATAATTTTAAATTAATTATAAAAGTGAATAAACATAAATTTTATTATAAAATCTTTTAAAAAATAATTTTTTTAGTAACTCATATTAAAATTTAACAAAAAGTAAACGCTAATTAAAATTAAATATTAATAATTTTAAAATAATTATAAAATCTTTTTAAAAACTAAATTTATTGTAAAACTTAATAATACATTATCAACTATTAAAAATATTAATATTAATAATTATTTATAAACTATTTAAAATGTTAATATTAATAATAATTTATAAATATTAAATCTAAGATTTTATTTAACACTTAAAACCTAAATCAAACCATCGAATTTTATTTGTGCTGGAACTTAAACGAATGCGTGTGAGGGAAATATTGCAGAGGGTTTAAACGGATACAAAATGTTGCAGATTGGAAATATTGCCGCGGACGAGCCTTTGATTGATGCCATTTCCCTTGCCAATGAAGCTCGACGGAAAACCAAAAACAGATTGAAGCAATTCTGAGAGTGTTTGAAACCCTAGTTTTACCCTAAAATTGCGTTGAGTCCGATTTATTCAAAAAACTCGCTATTTTTATTGCCGCGGACGAGCCTTTGATCGATGCCATTTCCCTTGCCAATGAAGCCCGACGAAAAACCAAAAACGGATTGAAGCAATTCTGAGAGTGTTTGAAACCCTAGTTTTACCCTAAAATTGCGTTGAGTTCGATTTATTCAAAAAAATCGCTATTTTTTGGGGGTAAAAATCGCAAAACCTGACGATTCGCGATTTTTTCAATAAATCGCAATTTTTATGCGATTTTTGCTTCTATGGTTAATATAACTAAGTTTTTACCAATTACCTCTGTAATATGGTATCAGAGCCCAGGTGATTAAAAAAAAAATTTGGTCTTCTAAAATTTTGAGAAATTTTTTTGAGTTTTTTGAAGAACAATTTTTCTGGTTAAGATTTTCGTTCAAGGGTTTTCAGCTGGTGGGCGTGTTCCTTCCTGGGCGTGCGTCTAAACCCTTCTGGGCACGACTTTAAATCTCGTCAAGGCGTGTTCTTCTTGCTCGAGTCTTTTGTCAAGACAGATCACTCTTTTTTTGCCGATTCGCATCTTTAGGGCCGCGATTTTGAGCTCTGTATGGTCGTGCTTTGTCTTCGTTCCTGAACACACGATTTGCCTTGGTTCCTGGTCGCGGTATATCTCTGGCGAGTTCTGTATGCGTTTTTTTTTTGGAGACGTCGGCCGCCAGGGTTCTGTGGTTACTTCGTGCCTTAAGACCTTCGATCTCCACTCCATTCACGATTCCTATTCGTGGCTTTTGATTTTCGACCTCCACAAATACGATTCGCGCGTCTTCCTGTGTGTGTTGTCTGTCTTCTGTCGGCATTTTGGAAAGATTGTTTTTTTTCTTCTATGATCATCGGCCTTCTATACGCGGTTTTTTGCTTGGAATTGCGTTCTGTGACATCTCCTGGTCTCTCATTTGGTTTTTCTGTGCTTTCATGGCCACCTAGGGCCTCTGAAATTTTTGGCTAGGGTTTTGACCCTCTGGTTCAAGTCCGAAATTTTTTTCGATTGCAGATTCTTGGTGGGTTTTTTGAGACTATTTTTGGGTACCTGTCGGATTTTTCTGGGTGTCTCGAAATCTGTGCCTTGAAATTTGTGCCGATAGATTTGTCTCGAATTTTGTGCCTATAAACTGCCTTAGCATTCAGAGCATTGAAATTTGTGCCTCGAGTTTCGTGCATTCAGCCTCTTCTCAGTTCATCGTTTTTTTGTGCATCAAAAAGCGTGCAAGATGGCGAGTTTGACCAACATTATGTTGGAGGGCAGTCATCATTTCAATGGCAAAAATTATAATACCTGGAAGCAGCGAATGATGACCATCTTTGAATATCGCTGCCTTGATCAGATGATTTTAGGCACCACTACTCGTCCTGCAACGACGGGTAAAGACTAGGACAAGTTTGACGAGCAAAACCGTGAAACAGTTATGCTCATTAAGTTTTCAGTCACAGATGATCAACTACCTCAGATTCCGGCTGGAAAAACAGCAAAGGAGATTTGGGACCATCTAAAGGGTATGCATGAGACCTTCGACAAGAGCTGTGCGTTCTTCTTGAAAAATATACTGTTTTCTATCATGATGGATGAGAAGACATCTTTGCAGACGCACCTGAACAAGATCCAGGAAATCAGAGATCAGCTGGAGGCTATTGGTCGAAAAATGGAGGAAGAAGACATGGTCATGATCACTTTGAAAAGTCTACCTAAGTCTTCTGAACATTTCATTGAGACTCTCAACATTACATCAGCTAATGTTGATCTGAAGTTTCCAGAGCTCTGTACTATCCTCTTGCAATAGGATTGCTGGAAACAATAGTTTGGTAGTAGTGCTTCTTTGTCCTCTTCAGAGCAGGCTTTTGCAGCCAAGTTTCAGGCTCAGAATAAAGGCAAAGGTCAGCCTCCACAGCAGAAAGGCTCAGGTCAACCTCAGGAGTCAGGACAGCACCAAGAAAAAGAATATTCAGTGTAATTACTGTCACAAATATGGTCACATAAAAAAGGATTGTCGTTAACATTTGGCTTCTTCGTCAACATTTGGCTTCTGAACAGAAGAAGCAGGGAGGGTCTCAGCAGAAAGCAAATGTTGCTGAGCAGAAGGAATCTGCGTTTTACGCTTTTATGGCTAAAAGACCTGTAGATCTTGTGAAATCCTCTGCCTGGTACAGTGATTCAGGTGCTTCGCGCCACTTCACTCATTGACGTGATTGGTTTACAGACTTTACTCCCTTCAGTGACTCAGTTATTTTTGGCGGAGGAGAAGAATATACAGTTGTCGGTAAGGGCACTGTTTAGATTCAGTCTGGTGGGAGGAATCTCATATTCCTCAATGTCTACTATGTTCCTGGCATGGAACTTAATCTTCTCTCTGTCAGTCAGATCATGCGACACTCTCCTCAGTTGGATGTGGTTTTCAGTACACACAAATGTTCCATTGTTGATTGGGAGACTCGTAGCACTGTGGCTATTGGTATTGAGGATCATGGTCTATACAAACTTGTGGATACAGGTGATTCTCCAGAGTTAGCCATGGCAGCCTGAAATTCTTCCATCAGTAGTCTTTGGCATCAGCGTTATGGGCACTATCTTTCTCAGCTATCTCGGGAGGGCCTTGTAGCCGGTTTACCTGAGATCCAGACCCAACATCATGGTGTTTGTGGAGCTTGTCAGGCTGGGAAGCAGCATCGGACACCGTTCCCGATTGGTGACTCATGGCGAGGCTCCAAGGTACTATAGTTGGTTCACGCTGATATATGTGGGCCAATGAATACACCTTCTGTTACTGGTTGCAAGTATTTCTTGCTTTTTGTTGATGATTTCAGTCGTAAAATGTGGGTGTACTTTCTCAGACAGAAATCAGATGTGTTTACTGTATTTCAAAAGTTTAAGGCCTTAGTAGAGAAAGAGTTTGGCTGTTCCATAGTCACTCTTAGGTTAGATAATGGGGGGGAATTTTGTTCGACTGACTTCTCCAACTTTTGTGATATACACGCCATCAAACGCTAGTTAACCACACCCTTTACTCCTCAGCAAAACAGTGTTGTTGAGCGGCGCAACCGCACAATCACTGAGATGGCCCATTCCATGTTAGAACACAGGAGTGTTCCTAAGAAGTACTGGGTAGAAGCAGTCTACACTGTCGTCCATCTCCTTAATCGGATTCCAAGAGTCAAAAGCTTATGTTCACAGGGTACAGTGACAACCATAAGGCTTACCGGTTGATTGATATCGATACTGATCGTCTTACCTTCAGCCGTGATGTTGTCTTTGATGAAGAATGAGGACCTTTTCGTTCTTCCTTGTCTGTGCAGCATTTTGAGGATCAACCTTTGAAGGCTTCTGACTTGGGTGTTATTCTTCCGTTAGGTCCACCTGATGGGAGGGATGATGATGCAGATTCTGATTTTGATGATGCTCAACCCGAATTTCCTCCGGATGATGTTGATCTTCCACCTGTTGCACCTGTTTCGGCTCCTCCTATTGCATCCGATGTTGGCACTTCTACTCTCCGGCCTAAATGGTGGGCTAAGACTATTGGAGATCTTCATGACAATGAGCTCATTAAGGGTAGATCATCCAGAAAAAAGAGCAAACAGCCGTATACTGTTAATTTTGCTCTCATGGCTAACATTCACAGTGTCTATGAGCCTCAGTCACATTCAGAGGATAAAGGAATTCCTGAGTGGGAAAAGGCTATGGAGTCTGAATACCACAGTCTTCAGAAAAATCACACTTGGGTCCTTTCTGATCTTCCTCCGGGGAAGAAGCCCATTAGCTGCAAATGGGTGTACAAGGTGAAAGACAAAGCTGACGGAACTGACGGAACTCTTGACAAGTACAAAGCTCGTCTAGTTGCTAGGGGTTTCTCACAGAAGGAAGGCATTGACTATGAGGAGACTTTTGCTCCTACAGCCAAGATGAGTACAATTCGGCTTGTCCTTGCCTTAGTAGCCCAGTTTGGTTGGAAAGTCCATCAGATGGACGTTAAGAGTGCATTTCTCAACGGTGAGTTGCAGGAAGAAGTCTACATGACGCATCCTCCAGGGTTTAAGGTTGCTAGTCAAGAACATAAGGTGTGTAGATTGGTCAAAGCACTCTATGGCTTGAAACAGGCTCCTCGAGCTTGGTATATCAAGATTGATAAGTACCTCACAGATCATGGCTTTCAGAGGAGTCCATCTGACTCTAATTTGTATGTCAAACGCACTGGTAGTGATATTCTGATTCTTGTTGTCTATGTGGATGACCTGATCATTACTGGTAGCTCGGCACATTTGATCGCTGAGATCAAACAGGGTTTGTGCAGCACATTTGACATGACAGATTTGGGACTCTTGCATTACTGTTTAGGTGTTGAGGTCTGGCAGACCGAGAGCAGTATCTTCATTTCCCAGTCCAAGTATGCTCGAAGTCTTCTGTATAAGTTCCATATGCAGGATTGCAAACCTGCCTCCACACCCATGGAAAAAGGGCTTAAGTTGTCAGCCAAGTCAACCTCACCTATAGTGGATGAATCATTGTTCAGGCAACTAGTGGGCAGCCTCATCTATCTCACTGCCACTAGACCTGACCTTAGTTTTGCAGTGAGTTACATTTCACGCTTCATGACAGCCCCCAAGGTTGATCATTGGGTAGCAGCGAAGCGTGTGCTGCGTTATGTGAAGGGCACTTCTGATTATGGACTTCTTTACTCAAGGAGTCACGATCCTAGACTTAGTGGTTTCATAGACTTGGATTGGGCAGGTTCAGTTGATGATAGGGAATCAACATCTGGGTATGTGTTCAGTTTGGGATCCGGTGCAGTCACATGGACTAGTAAGAAGCAGCAGGTGGTGGCTCTCTCCTCGACAGAAGCAGAGTATCGGGGAGTAGTTAAGGCAGCTTGTGAGGCAGTTTGGCTTTGCCGGATGCTTGTTGATATGCAAATATCTCAAGTAGGTCCGACTCCCTTATTCTGTGATAATCAGGGAGTTCTCAAACTTGCCAAAAATCCAGTCTTCCATGAAAGAACCAAGCATGTAGAAACTCATTGTCATTTCATCAGAAAGCTTGTTGAAGATGGATCAGTTCAGTTGCTGTATGTTTCGACAGAGGATCAGACAGCTGATATCCTCACCAAGTCCCTCAGTCCAGATAAGTTTGTAAAATTCAGGGGGTCTCTTGGTGTCGTTGATAGATTGACTATTAAGGGAGGGTATTAGAATATTATTTCATGCTATTTTTAGTTAATGGTCAATTTTGTAACCGCTTGTAATTATTTTAGTAAGATCGTGTTTACGATCTTCTGCAGTTTCTATTTTAGAAACCTACCTTTCTTGTACATTTTGTAAACTATTTATCTGAGCTTTGCTCATTGTTAATATACCTCTGTAATATAGGTAGCATCAAGCTATTTTCTTAAATAGCTCATATGCCTTGTGTAAGCTTGGAGTCTGTAAGATATTTGTTAAATAATTCATGTTCCTTGTGCTTGCATCTACTTTTCTTTGAGGCCTTCTATCAAACAGTTCATGTGCCTTGTCTATGCTTCAGCTTTTTGTATGCATCTTTACAAAAGGTGTTGCAATATCCTTTATTGTTTAATGGATGCCCATACCTCTTCACTAAAACTTGGGTAATAGGCTTGTGTAGAAGTAAGTGGTGATTGTTAGTTGATACTGGTTAATACTTTTGTGTTGTTCACATCTGGTTGAGAGCTGTGTTATGTCTGTTTACAAAGTTTTAATAGTTGGTTATGTGTTTAGGTAAGCAATCTTTGGCTGGTGGTTTGACCGAAAAATTGGATAATCCTATAATTATCTCTCTTTCACTTAAGAAATGTTAAGAATACTTCTGAAAATTGCATCCGTGATCAAAGGGGTTTGGAGATTGTTATTATTTAAGAGTTAACCTAAGGGAACTATGGTATTTCCGATTGGTAGTAATGAACTGTGATCATAAAGTTTGGATTTTGAAATTGGGCTCTTAGCATAATGATATTGTACATGCAAGGATATATCCTTGTTATTGGGTTGTATGGGGCTTATATTTTGTTCAGTGTATTGTGGTACCTAGGATATTGAGGTAAATTGGACTCAAATAATATTGAGCTCGTTTCCTTTGTGGTAAACTGTATAGATCTTTTGGCTGTGTATGTAAAAATTGTGTGGTAATTGTAGATACCTAAATTTGACCATGTCCTAACATCACTAGATTCATTCCACATATCTTCCTCTAGCGTTACTTAAATAAATTTACCTATTTAATTAACCATTCCGACCATCCTCCCAATATTAATTGAATAAACCATGTTTATTTAATTAATAAATCCAATCATCCTCCTAGCATTAACTAAATAAATTATGATAATTTATTTAATTAATTAACCAATTTAGTCTTCTTCTTATCTTCCAGCCTTTAATTGAATAAATTCACATTTATTTAATTAAATCCATCTTTCCCTCATCAAAATTAAATAAATACATCACATTTATTTAATTTATCCCAAAAATCCCCTTCATCATTAGTTGATCCAATAATCCACTTTAATCAACTAATTAATTATTGCACAATCCAAATCATGATTAGACAAGTCCATCTTGCACATGGCTCTAAAAATCTACTTTTCTAATCTCCACCCTCCATTTTATCTTAGAAAATCTCCACCATCCAAATCTTTTGAATCATGGGCCTAATCATGTGCACCAACAACAAGGTGACATTTGGAGCTTCTCATTCATTCTTGCCTTTCATTCAACCCTAGCCCTTGATTTTAAGAATCAATCTCATCCATTGATCCTACCCCATGGAAATCTATAAATACTTCATCACCCAAGTCATTTCATAACATAAGTTGAATGCATTGTTATCTTGCTATTTTGAGCAACCAACATTCCTCATCAACACCAACAATCCATTGAGCAAATCCATTGCATCAAGGGAGTGTTTTGGTGAGAACTCTTTATTGTTTTCATTAATATTGCATTCCCCTTAGCTCAATTTTGAGGTTATGTTTAAATATGAAATAGGATCTTAGTTTGTTGCTTTGTTCTTTGTTCATGTTTTGCGTTTTGGCATATACAATAATATTGTTAGAGCTGGAACATAACCATTAGTATGAGCCCCATCAAGTGATAAGAACTATATTTTCTCCTCAACACAAGTAGATTTCCTAGGAATGTTGCACAATGTTTTGGGTAACTGACTGCAAGGTCAATTCAACTGAAATCTGAGTAAGTGTTGATTAGCAAGATATATTGCTGCTTTATGGGATTGCTTATCACTGACCATTAAGATCCTCTTTAGTCATGAGTGGTGTTGTCTTCGTTTTTGAACTCGACCAATTTTAAACTTTTCTCATACTCACTGATTCTCATATGTCATCTGATTGGTCCTTCGTACCATTTCTAAATGCTCAATGCAGAATGTCTCACCTTTTCCAAGTCAAGGCCCGGTTGCAGCTGCCCATTTTAGCATGGGATTCACCAAACAAGTAAATCGAGAAATCTATTTGAAATGGTGCAAAATCCTTTTACTAGGTTGTTCGCGACTTCATTTCGCCCAATGTGGCAAGGTTTTAAGGCAAAATTCTTCACCAGTTAGGAGATTTTAAAAGTTCATGTTTTTGTTTGGCGATTTATGGGAACTATTAAATTTGAAGTTTTGCAAAGGATGGAGCAGAACAGGTTTATAGAGGGTTTCGTGGGATCATTTCAAACCATATGGCCAATCTCTAGGTGAAAATACCATTCCAGTCAAGAGTTATGGAATTAGTCTCCTTGTAAATCATGGTTTTTTCGGCGGTTCCAAGTTACAAACATATGGAGCTTTAAATATATTTAGTGGTTTCTCAAAGTTTGATTCCTTGGCAATTAGAAGGTTATACTCTTATAATCCTCATGGGTTTTATGCCCACAAATCTTAAAATTAAATTATTATGGAAAAGTTGAAAGTTAGAAGGTTAGCTTAATTGCCAAAACCCCGAAATTCACTTTTGAGGTGAAAAGTTTGCTGAAGAGGAGAGTTATCGGAATTTAATTTGGGGTGAAAAAGCTAGAAAGTTTTAATTTTTGCTGAATTGCCGAAATATTCACGATTGTCAATATGAAAAGTTAAGAGACTTTATGAAAGTCAAAATATTTTAATCCGGGGATGTTTAAGTTAGTGAAAGACTTATTTTCAGCAGTTTTCAAGGTTTTCTAACTTTTCTTTTTGCCAAAAGCCTTCATTTTCAGCAGTTTGCTTGGTTCGCTAACCACCAAAATCACCGAAAGTAATTGTTTTTGGCATATCTTAAGGTTTGCGAAATGATTACTTTGCCAAAATGTGTTTTCGAGATTTTCAAGGGTTTGCAAACTACATTTTTCCTCGACTCTTCCCTTGCAGCCGTCATGGATGGAGAAATGGAAGCACAAGCAAGAAACGTGAACCGCCTGATAAAGAGCCTCAAAGAAATGTTGTCACCTGTGATGCATTGATTGTAGGATATGTACAAAATGGATTTGTTGAAAAGGCATTTAGAAGCTTTCAAGCAAATGCAATGAGCAGATGTATAGCTGAGAATCGATATCATCCTTCCCTGCACACCAAATAAGAGTTTTCAAACAGGTTTTGGCGTTCATTGAAGTATGATTGAAAGGAGATTTTTCATCAGATATTGCAGATGCAGCCGTCATGGTAGACATGTATGCAATGATTGCAGGATATGCATTGAATTGATCTATTGAAAAGAGTTTAGAAACCTTTGAGTAAATGCGACTGGCAGGTTTAAATCCAAACTATCGAACCCTTGCTAGCATCGTTCCATCCTGCGTCAAAATGGAAGCTTTATAACAAGATATGGATATACATCAAAGCATAACGGAATGGGTTTTGTCAGATATTGTAGTTGTATTTGCTCTAATACAGAACGCGGAAGCATTCACATGGCATGTCCCTTGAAGGAATGTGATTTCATTGAATGCAATAATCTCAGGATATGTACAAAATGGATTCGTTAAAAAGGCTTTAGAAACTTTCAATCAAATGCCTTTGGCGTGAAAGCCAAATTCCATTGCCAGCATCCTTCTACCTGCACGCCACGTTGGGAGCTTTCGAACAAGGGTGTAGACACCCACCTAAGCTTAATAGAAATGATTTTTGACAGAAATTATAGCCGGAAATGCTCTGGCAGACATGTATGGAAGTGTGAAGCACATGAAGCCTGATATATTCAATCTACGACACCTTGGAACTGTGAGAAAATCATTAGGGAAATTGAGACAAGATGATTCTATATCAAAATTTGTCATATGCCATACTGTATTTCAGTGACAAGGATACAATTTATGTTGAAAGTACTTTCCGACTACCCAAATGGTCACGAACTGCCACAGGAGTCCCACTAATTCGAATACTATCATTATCCCCAAAAGAAAGAAAAATAACTTCCATCATATCAGTCAGCGAATTCAGGGCAGATAGGTGCTTGGGGATGAGCTTAGCTAGGCAAGAGCAAACTCTAAGGTTTTTGTTACCTCCCTAAAACTAGATGATGCAAAGGGGGCCTCCTCTGAATTTATACAGGCCCAAAGAGCCATATACTGCAACTATTGTCTTCGTAGAGAGGCTTGTTTGTCCAAAAGCCCCAGGAGAGACTTGACATATTGTAATTGATCATGAAGGGAACATGCCCTATTGGGAAGGCCATAGCTATGGTGTGATCCCTCTTGGTGAGAACCCTAAAAAGAAACCTGGTACCCCTCATGCTGTTCACCTTTATTCCATTGCCTCTACAAGATATGGAGATTCGTTTGATGGGAAAACAACAAGCTTGTGTGTTAGAAGAGCTGTTTACTATGACCCGGAGACTGGGAAGGAGGATCCCTCCAGGAAAGGCTTTTACAACAATTATCTCTTTGATAGTAAACCGGAAGACAAGGTCTAGATTACAGGTCCATCTAGTAAAGTGATGCTGCTACCCGAAGATGATCCCAGTGCAACACATATAATGATAGCCACTGGTACCGAAATAGCTCCATTTAGGGGATACCTACGGAGAATGTTTATGGAAGATGTTTCTTCCTTCAACTTTAGAGGTCTTGCATGGCTTTTCTTAGGGGTTGCCAACACTGATAGTCTTCTCTACCATGACGAGTTTACATAGTACATGAAGCAGTACCCTAACAACTTTAGATATGATACTGCATTGAGTAGGGAACATAAGAACAAGAAATGTGGCAAGATGTATGTGCAAGATAAGATCGAAGAGTACAATTTATTTCCTCCATTGCTTCAGCTGATTGAACCAAACAAACAAAGATTATTTGAATTCTTTTGGAATAGTGAAGGTGCGAACATAAAAGGGAAGATCAATTTTATTTTAAGTTAAAAATTGCAGGCTTATGATGAGGTTATGCCTCAGATTTGTGACGATATGACTTGTGCACAGTCAACAAATGTGCCTGTTGAGTGGCAATCAATAAATGTGACAAGGCAAACACTTACAACTCGTGCAGAATGCCAGGACAGCCTTTGGCCAGTCAATTTCAAGCTAGAACATATCCCCTTATTAGAAAGTTCATTTAATAATGTTTTAACTCATTTTTATAAGTTAAATGTTGTGCATACAGGAAGGTAAAGGGTTTTCTTTATTGTAACTGATTTTCAAGAATCAATTATATTTTAGTAAGAAAAGATAAAAAATCTATAAATATGTAATGAGAATGTAAAGAGGGGGACCTTTGTTCAGCTTCTCATGGGGAGAGCTTGGTGAGAAGAGTTTTTCTTCTGTGGATTTTTGGTGGCAATTGGTTATCTTTCCAACACAACCATTGTACAAGGATTTCTGGGAAACTGTATGTTCTTATTTCATTGAAGAATTGAAGGAGTGTTTAGAACTTTGTGTCAGATATTTCTTCATGGATTGCAAGTTTTTCTTATGTTAGTTTGTAATTGCTCTTTTGATGTTTCTCTATTATGTTTGGCTGCACCTAAGTTTAATACATAAACTTTGTGTTCTGAGTTGGTTGCATATTCTTCGTATGTTCAATGTGTGACCTGTTTATATGTTGGGAAGGGGTAATTGTTTATCTTATCAATTATTATTCCTGGTATGAACCATTGAACTTTGTGTCATTGTTCGTCCTTGTTCAAACTCTATTTTTATGTTTGCTCTTTAGAAATCTAGGTGAATTTTGTGTGTCTTTCATCTAGGTTTTCTTTCCTTTTTCTTTTTGTAGTTTATTGCCCTTTCGTGTTTTCTCGGTTAAAAACACAAAAAAACCCCCCAAAACTCCCATCATACAAGGGAGCTGCCTGTTGATGTTTGTTTTTGGACAAGTCAACAATTAGAGTGAAATACAAAGTATCTAACTCCCTCTTGAGCAAAGCCTCTCGAATGCTGAACTATGTGATCAAACAAGATGACTCCAAGGTTCCTTTCTGATGATTTTGTAAGAGATAGCTCAGTGACTAAGTATGATTTTGCTGTTAAACACAAAGGGACTTACGCAATTGTTCAAATAAGCTGTTGTTTCAATGATTACGGAAGCGAATACTGGAGAGTCTAAGTACTACAACTGATGGCGTATGATTTGGCAATTGATGTTCTTGGTTCTAATTCTAACTGAATGGATAAAAAAAAAGACAAAAGATGAAAGGTTTAGAGACACTAATCTAATCCTATATGCAAGGATATTTACTGCTTAAGGTGAAATCAAACCAGATCTTGCTTCGCCAAGATAGACAACTACACAAGATTGATGCAATCTTCTAGGGTGTACAAGATGTTTAAATCACTTATGATCATGAAGGATTCAACAAACATAAAGATCAAATTGATGTTCAGTTTTGTTCAGACTAACCATGCACTGTAATTTGCAAGCCATAAACTACAAATGGTATGAACTTATAGATTTCACCACAAAGCAATAAAGAAACCTTCCATTAACTAACATGAACTTAAAGAAAACTTAATCTAACTTAATGTTCGCTTGAAAATCTAAACCATGCAACACTCGGAAACACAAATAGAATCACCAAAGCAATGAATCTTTTATTATCTCAGAGAGCTCTTGCAACAATTTCAGAGTTTTCAACCGTACAAATGAGAGCAACAAGAGCCCTTTTATAGACCTCAAATGAATGAAGGGTCAAGATCGATCGGCCAAGCTAGCGGACCAGATCAAGCCACATCACAAGTAGTTGTAACAAACTCTTCTTTATTAAATGAAAGAGGCCAACTTTATTAAATGAAGGAGGTTATCTATATTAAATGAGGGAGGCTATGAAGAAAAGAACAAAGGCACGCCTCGCAAGAAGATGAGAATGATATATCATTAGCTTATGAAGAATCCCCATGTGAATATCCATCACTAGAAGCTTGGCATTCAATGAACTTGGACACTATTTGCTTGACTTCCTCCAAAGGTACACTTGGCGCATTTTGAATGGTTCCTTCAGCTTCAAGTACATCAATTGAATAAAGGCCAAGTGTCTTTTCCCAATCAGTTATCCTTGCCTTGTTGTCGCCAAGGTGGACAGCAAGTGAAAATATACTATCAAGCCTTTCATCAAATACATCATTTTCTTGAAAATAGAAAGCTTGAACTTGTTCTTTCAGATTCTCAAGAGTCATTTCCCCAAATGGATTACAGATCTTCATCAAAGAGGCATGTATTCCATCTTGAATCCTTTGAAGCATACTTCTAACTCTTGACATATCTATTTCTATTTTATCCAGCAACTGCCCTTTGATGCGAAAGCCATAATACCAGGAAGAAAAGTTATATGTTTTACCTTCTTCAATCACTTCAGCATGTAACAACTCATCAACTGATGTTTCCATCAAGCTCTTCAAGTGTGGCAAGTATTGATCCTTGAGGTCTTTGAATTCAACACAAGTTGTCATCAGTGCAAGTACTCTTCTTTTAAGATCAATAATCTTACCACCTACTTGCATAATATCTTCTAGATATCTAAATGTAGCCTCCTTTGATCTTTTCATCCAATCCTTCATCCTGTGAGATGAAGACTTCAATTCTTCTAGGTGTTCAACTGTTTCAGGAGGAAGGAGAGATGGAGGTGTAGCAACTCTTTCCTGTAGATGAATAGGATGAACTAAATGCTGAATATACTGCTCTAGGGCTCGACATCTTTGCTCAGCTTTGATTCTGCCTTCTGTCTCTTGTCTTATGATAGCTCGAGCATTATCAATTGAATCCTGAAGCTCTTCTTCAACTTGCATTCCCGTTAAAGGACCCAGATTGATTGTATTGATGTCATAATCATCAGGTGTTACATCCTCTATATTCTTTTCAAGCCTGGGAACTGCTACATGCACTTTCTTTGCTCCTGTTTCATCTTTAGTGATCTTGGAAAGGATATTTGCCTTCTTCTTTGGTTTCTCTTTTGACATGTCCAAGAGTAACTCATCAACTGGAAGAGGACACTTCTCAACTTCATAATTCTCTCTAATTCTTTCCTGTAACCATTTTGGTAGTGATGAAAGATCTTGCTGCTGTTGTAATTGTCTTCCTTGTGCAGGCAATGATTCCTCTTCAGCCTCATCATTATCTTCGGTATTAGCTTCATCAATGATCTCAGTATCATGTGGGCTAGAAGGCACTTCTTCAATTGGAGCTTCTGGAACTACATTCTCAGCAGGTATCACTAAGTCTTGATTCAGTGGGATGTCACTTGGCTGTCTAGAAGAAGCAGTTTCAATACTTATCCTTTTCTTCTTCTTACTGGATTCTCCTTGTACAATCTCAAGCTGTTTTCTTTTCTTTCCCTGTCCTGAATCTCTCTCACTTCCTCTGCTTCGTGAATCTTTACTAGGTGCATTGTGTTGTTCTTGCTGATCCACTTCTCCCATCTTAGTATAGGTGAGTCTCTTTCCTTCATCAAGCAAGGCTTGTACTTGTTTATTTATCTGCTCTTCAGTGATAGCAATGATAGGCCTTATCAACCCTTCATCATCAACCTTTTCTCTATCAGCCCAATTGACTTCATAAGGCAAATTGCGGATCTTATCGTATTCATCACCAAGAAGAGCTCTTTCACCTTCTAATTGATCAGGAATCCTTAGTACCTTTGTAGCTCTTATTAAGTCCCATTTCAATCTTGAACACTTTTGCATCCTGATATCATCATCATCTATAGCATCGGCCCAGTGATCCTCCAGTTGTTCTTTGTGTTTGTAAGAAGAATAAGACTGCTTGATGGCTCCATGTGGATCAAAGTTTTCTCTCCTCGAATCATGTGGATGCAGATGATAAGCCTGAAGTTCAACTTCTGAATGCTCAGCTGCCTGTAATGATGGACAAGAATAGTATCTACCTAGCTGAAGAGGAAACTGAACTCCTGCTTTCTTCCTTGCTTTCTGCATCTTATGAAACTCTAATAGTTGTCTAGAAACCTCTAGCAACACCATCCTATTTGAAGGATATCTAGGCAGTCTATATGGGAAAGATGTAAATCCTTAAATCCTGATATAGGTGAACTTGTCATACTGGATGTAATACCTTCCATACTGCTTGATGAAGTTCCTGGCAGCACCTGTTAGTCTCTGATGCGGTTCACCTCTCAACTTCCTCACTATGAACATAGCGAAAGCATCATTGAACCTTTTGTAGTGATTTATATTCTTCAAATGGAGTTGAGGGTAATACTGATGTGAGAGAATCTGTCTTGGCTTTGTACCTACTTGCCCTTTAGCTGTTAATCCTTTATAGACTGTATTTCTTGCCAGGATGTAAACAAGATATGAAGTCATGAAGAAAGACTTCGTTTCATCAAAGTTCTCAAACTGTTCATCAAGGCAGTGGCTTATAAGACTAGCCCAGTCAATCATCTTGTTCTTTGTAAACATATGATCTAAATAAGTATACATCCATCCTTCGAAGGTAGATGATTGAGGCCTACCTGTTACTCGATTCAGGAACATGATCAGGTAATTTATCTCTTGCTTGAAGTCAGCCTTGTGATACTTGGGGTCCTCAGAGTTGTATATCTTCATTGATGAATCATTCATCCACTTCTTCCTGATTTCTTGCATGTAGACCTTTGAGTTGCCTTCGAAAGTCATCTGAGCAGTTGTAGGGCATATGAAGACTCCTTTTGCTTTCGGGATGTTGAAGATCTCCTGGATGGCTTCCCTTTGCAGGTAGGCGAGAACAGTTCCATCCTTTGCTATAATCTGTCTTTTCTCTTTGTCATAGTGCTGAACACACTCTAACACTAGCTCAGTGCTTGGCAAGGTAGGTGGAAAGCAAGCTGCCTGTACAATCCCGCTCTTTGCAATGGCTTTGATATCTTCGTTCCTTGTGATGGCGAGCAAGAAGTCCTTCACCTCCTCCAAGTTGACATGTCCCATGTTGGTGTCGCCGACATACTTCCACCGCTTTTCTAGCTTGGACTCCGGTATGTTGGACTTAGCATCCATCTTGATAAGGACTTGCCTCTCTTTGGCCGTCATTCCCATTTACCTGCAAGACTAGACTCGAATAAGTAGATTGAAATAATAGATTCTACAAGTCTTTTACATTAATAATATCATGTTAGATTACTTTATCTACTTCTAAAGGACACTTCACTTATTCATTTTCAAGTTTCACTCAATTTTTAAAGTACAAGAGAGGTCTCATGAATGAAGATCAACACATATTTTAGTTCATTTTACATCAAAGCATCATATCTACATCTTGATTTCTGAATATAAATCTGCAATTTAAACCAATAAGAGACAATTTTTTCACGAAGTAGAAGTGATTAATGCATACCTTGTGTCAAGTATTTTGTCCTAGAAGAGCAAAATTCTAGAAAAATATTGAAATTATTCCCCTAAATGCAAGTCTGCCCTGAAAAAGTTCTGCTTTTTCTTCAGAAATTCAATGCTTTTTATACACAATTTGCTGCCTTCCCTTGCGAAAATTGCTGCTCCTTTAAGATAATTTACTGCTCCTCTTAGAGAAAATCGCTGCTCTTTGTTAGAATTTGCAAAATGAATGAGGTAAATAAAGGGGGCACCCACTTTAAATAGACAATTTGCACTTTATTAAATGGGGTCGGCTAATTAACTAGGTCGGCCTCCTTGCATTAAATGTTGCAATTTTCGAAAATTTAAACAAAAACCTTGGGCGCCAAAAGGATTATCATCTACATGGAGGGCGCCCAAAGTAGAAGTTTGAACACAGATGGGCTCCTAGACTCATTTGCTCCTCAAGATCATCATCACCTAAGGCACTTTTCATCTTAAGGATTCTACTTTAGGCGCTAGTTCAATTCCATTCAAAGCGCAAATCCTTGTTGACCAATGTCCATTCCATGTTAAGGCGCTTTCATTGATGAGGTAGGAGGCAAAGACCAACCTAAGGCGCTCTTTCTCTTCTGAGATGATTCATACTTACTCAATGCACAAAGAACTCATTAGCTTAGGCTTAGGTGCAACAAACCTCCTTTAAGGCGCTAAAACCTTCTTAAGACTTCAGTTCCTTTACAAGCTTCATGTTATTAAGGCGCAGTTCAAGGTATGAGCCTCCATTCAAGGCGCTCAAGTAAGCAATTTAACCATTCAAGACGCTCATATACATCCTCCTCTACTAGGCGCATCATCTTGCCTTACCATCAAGGCGCAAATTGAGGTCTCTTGCAACTAAGGAAATAACATCATCAAGTCAACTGACTCTACCTCTTGAAGTTAAGGCGCCCAAACACTTCATTCTTCAAACCTTCTCTCTACCTCCAGGGCACTGAGGCTAGTACTTCTTTATTCTCTCATTTCTATGATCTTCCAAGTTGATCAAGATGCTCAAGGCGCACATTCAGTCATTATTACAATCTCTCTGGACTTGCTAGGCGCTTAATTGGACTCACTTACACTAGGGCGCTTCAATCCAATCACCTAAGGCAACCTTCCTTAGGCGCTCATCTGAACTCACTCTTTCTCACCTAAGTGCTTAAAACACTTCAAGTAGACCCCTTTGCATTTTCACTCCATTAAAGGCGCAAAATCCTCCTTAAGACTTCAATCTTCGTCAATCACTTAGATGAAGGCGCTAAAGTCACTTACCCTCACTACCAAAGGCGCTCAAACTCTCTGAGGCGCCAGAATCAACTGTTTCATGCAAGCTTGAATGAATGCTCAAGGCGCAATTTAACAGGTTCCTCAACTAGGCGCTCAAACTCTCTTGACCAATTCTCAAGGTTCAGAGCTTCCTAATAGCCACTCCAATCAAGGCGCTCATCATTAAGCAATTCAACCATTCAAGGTGCTAGAACCTTTTGACTTCACCATCAAGATGCAGAGGTCTCCCATCAAGGCGCAAATCTTCTGATGGTCTAGGAGTGCTTCTCTAGGCGCAGTATTGAGGATATGCAATCAAGGATCACCTTATGTCATTCAATACTACTCAAGGCACCAGAATGGTTGTCTTAAAGAATCCTCTCCTTACACCAAGGCGCTCCATCCACTCTGAGGGTGTTAAGCATTTTTGGCCAGAATCAACTCTCACACCTATCTCTTCCAAGGCGCACATTCAGTGTCTTTAACCCTTTATCATCCTTGAAGCGCTAAAATGTACCATTAAGGCACCAATACCTTCTAGGCGCACTTATCATGATCATTCCTCTAGGCGCCAATTCACTATTCTAAACTACCTAACCCTAGGCGCAATTCACTGAAGGTATCCAAGGCGCAAAAGGAGATGATTTAGATCCAAGGCGCTCACTGCATCAAGGCGCAATCATCCTAACTCTTGGCTTCATCAAGGTGCTAGTCGTAGATGAAGGCGCAGATTTGGTCAAGGAGGTGATTATTCTTTAAGACACCAATTCCAGGGTTTCTTCAAACTTGTCATACTTTGGGCGCATCTCTCCATGATGATCCAGATGATGCAATGTCCACTCAAGTTGGCTCCAAGGCGCTAATTGACTCCTCCAAGCAAGTCTTCTCCGAGTGCCCAAACTTGCTCCACATTGCACTGAAGGTCCTTTGGTTTGATCTCAGTTTAGGCGCATTTCAACTCAAGGATTAGGCGCAAGATTGATCAAGACATTCAAGGTGCCTCAATACTTTCTAGCAAAGGCATATTTGACTGGGTTCCTCAATCAAGGCGCTAAATGTGTCATCAACTGGATGTTACCCCAAGGCGCTTCATCTTCATTATCTTATGACTTTACTTCACCTTTTAGGCGCTCCAAGCTCATGGCCTTCCTCATCCAAAAGGGCGCCTAAACTTCAGTCATTAAGTGATATCTCCTAGGCGCTCTCCCCATGATGACCTAGTACACCTTTACTCATGATGAGTCTTCCTTGACAATCTAATCCTCCGCATTATTAACATTCAGGACCCTATGCAAAGCATCTGAGCTCAAAAAAAGGGGGGAGTCCCTATGCCTAATGGGGTGATGTGTGATTTGGTTACAACACTGCCCCTCTCAAAAGTAGAGGAAGGTCATCGCCCCATTAGTGATCTCTCCAACTATTGTAGACAATTTTATCACCATTCCTTGGACAAGTCATAGTTTTCCTAACTTTTTCAAAGTGACAAATTTGTTTACTAACAGGTGGCAAGTGTGAAAATTATCTAGTTAGTGAACTAGACTATTATGAGAATATTGGGTTGCATCATAAGGTAAATAAAATCAGAGGGTTAAGAATACTATTATTATTAGGTGTATATCTTCATACGACGATCTAATGGATATAGTGTGGCCAACTGTCTTGGGTATGGCTTAGGTATTATTCATGTTTAAAGTAAGTTTATAATTATCGCTGTAAGTTTTGCGAAGCTTGGATAGTCTTTATGTAGCTTGGTTCATGCATGTTGTGTTTTCAATTAAGAAGGATGTAATAATATAATATGATTATGATACTTGATATCATTGAATCATATTATAGTAAGACATCACTTGGAGCCATATCGGTGCTTTGCATAATTGTTGCATTGTGAAGATATTTCGACTACTACTGCCCTATGCTCCAATGTGACTAGATTTATTTTATATTGACTATGTTGTTATGCATAATTTCTATGTATGGATTCGATTATGACAATTTGTCTTTATAAGACACTATTGCCTTATGCTCCAATGTGACTGGATTTATTTTATATTGACTATGCTGTTATGCATAATTTCTATGTATGGATTCAATTTTGACAATTTGTCTTTATAAGACACTATTGTCTAAGGTGTATCATTTAAGATGGGTGATATTTTAGTGCTCACTAAGGGTAAGATGGTTGATAATTGGGACCAGTGTATCTAGAGGTAGTTCAGGAACCTTGTTCTTAGTAATGTGCCATCTTAACATATTGAACTGATTCATTAGAGTAAAATCATATATATTTGTGTTTTGTTTTGTTTACATGATCTTGATTGGTTGAGCTAGTCCTTGGCTTCATTAAGGAAACCATTTGTCAAGGATGGGAATCCTTGAGAGCTATACCTTGCTAATGTATGTGACAAAATGGTGGCGTCTAGTATTTGTATATGTTACTTGGGAAAGTGCAAGTTCTCATCTCATAGTTTAAATCTTAGGAGAACTACATGGGACTTTGATCTCGTTTGGAAGTGGGTATATAGGCAGTCCTTGGGGGAAGGATGCCCCTGTGACCCAAGTTTGTGGGGGAGGTGTTTAGGGAATTGCTCCAGAGCCTGACGAGATCCTAAACTTGATCAACCTTCCCTCTTCAGTATGCTTCAACTTGAGGCTGAAATTTGTATCTGATGGTTGCTCACCATTCCAATTTATGTCCCCACTATATAGGTGTGAGCCAATAAACGACAATCTATCACCATCAAGCTTATCTATTCTGAGGTATGATGTGTTTGGATTTACAAATCTACTCCAATCTTGGATGAATTTTTGGAGTCACTATCATCATGATCTGTCTCTAATGTAAATGAACGATAATGCATGGTTCAAAATAGTCACGATCTATTGAGTCATGGCTTAAAACCACAAAGTCTTCTTGGTTATATCCATAATGAACAATGATAACCACAATAGCATCTTGACCATTATATAGCTCCATCTTCCTTTCTTGAATTACTTTTCTTATGGAATTATGAGCATGTGAATGGAGTGGGTGGTTTGAGATTTATTACTTTACTAGTATGTAACTAATTATGTATATGCATTCAAATGGAAGCCAATTCGAGAGGGTTTTATGTGTACAGGTTAATGGATCCCTCTATGTGGTATTGTAAATAGATTAACCAATATAAGGTGTAAACCCTTAGGACAAGTATTTGTTGGATCAATGTTCTTGTACCTTCTAAATGTCAAAATGATGAATCGAGATCGATATAGGAGTTGACTTCTTGGCATCACAACTAGGGTTGGGAAAGGGACTCTATGAGGGCATAGGTAGAGGATAATTGTTCTCTCAAGCGTAGCTTGCCCCACTCATCTTGAGGTGATCACCAAAATTCTAAGACCTATGACCTGCCCATAGATAAGTTTACCTGCCCATAGATAAGTTTATCATTGCTCCAACATGATAGGAGTAAGGGAGCGTGCTTTGACAAAAGAAGTATTCAGTTGTATCCTAGGGTTAGTCGGCTTTCACTAGTAGCATGCAAGTGATAGATGCTAGGAGCTACCTAATTTCATAGAGTTTAGATAGGTTTCGCTAGTGGTATGCAGGCGACAGATGCCAAGATTAGATAGGCTTTCACCAACGGCATGCATGTGATGGATGCCATGATCTACCCATCTCAAGAGTTTAGTATTGGCATTGGTGTATCGAAAGGAATGAGTGTGGTTCTAGTGTTGTGTCTTGCTTGAGGTATGGTTTCAAGGTTCCAATTGTTAAATTAGTCTAGGTGATTGATAGCATAGGCACTGGTCTTAGGTGAGGTAAGACCATAAGACGTCCTAATTATGTTTATCTAGTTATAAGATGACTCAGATTCTTAGTGAGCTATGGAAATCTTATTAATGATTGCACGTGTTGTGTGTTGTTAGTCTTATACTCTTGTTGGTGATGATGATAAGTAGTATGGGATGCTTGTTTTGTCATAATAGTTGGTTAGGGAACGAGATAAGGGTGGACCATAGTGTAATGTCCCCTTCCTAAGCTTCGTTAGTTTGTTGGCCGTTAGCTATTCCCTGGGGTTCTCGTAGGTTATTACGGTATGGTTAGGGAATTCCATGGTTTGTGGAGGTTTGGTTGTCGTCTTTTGGTTGCTCCTAGGTGTTGTTTGAGCTTAGTTCTTCAAATGTTCCGTGGTGACTTTTTCTAGGGATGTTCCGGACACATGGTCCATTTTTACTATTTTTAGCAGTCACCGTTTTCTGGCACCGACTTCTGCATTCAGTATTAGTTTCATCTTGGCCAAGTCAGTTACGTCAGAAGATGTTTCGTCGGTGTGTCCTCGGGATATGTTTTGATATTTTAAATAAATGCTTAAATCTAATGTTATTTTATAAAGTGTTTATTTAAAATAATTAAAGGGGACTCATGTGTTGGCACCTAGGAGGAATAAGGTGATGTTTTAAAATATAAAGTTAAGTTATAACTTATGTTGGGCGCCTAAGGGAGTTACAAGGGGAATTTTAAAATAAAGTAAAATATTTTCCCAAAAGGAAATCGCGGGCCTCTTGAGGACATGTAAAAAGGCAAATGTGTGCTCATTTGGGTTTTATGCTATACTTTGATTTTGAAGAGAGTTTTTATAGGTTGAGCTTGGAGTTCTACCTGGGGCTTTGTGGAGACGAAAACCTTCACAGAGGTCACCAGCTGCAGAGGTGAAAGACCCTCCAAGATTGGTTGCTGACAGATTTGTTCAGAATCTGTGCTGGAGTTTCATTGCAGAATATTTCATGTTTGCAGGCAAGGGTTTCATTTGCAAATCTTTGAGATTCTATGAATAAAGTTTTGTAGGGAAAGATTGCAGATTTGTTGTGGTTTGGAGTGACAGAGACTCGAGTCCCTATTGCAGGCCCGTACCATTTCCAGTAGGCCGTACTCCTTTAGTTTGGGGCGATTGAGGCACTGGGAGTTGTTCTCTTTCATTGTTGTTGTCTTTACAGAGGATTTGAGGATTAGCGCTTAGGGTATTGAGGGCTGAAGTGATCTGTGGGATTGTTAGAGTGAGCTTTGGTTGCTGATCACATAGGCCGTACCTGTACCAGGGCTGCATGGGGTTTCGAGGCCAAGTGCCTTAGCTTTTGTGTGAACTTTCTTCACTGTTGAAGGCGCCTAGGATGGAAGTGAAATGGGTTCCAAGCATTTGTTGAGTTGAGCTTTTGTAGGGGTGTTCTAAGGGTTTCAAAGCTGAACAATTGTTGTTTAGATTGTAAAAGACCTGCAATATTTATATCAACAAATGGGTATGTTCTTAATTTGATGTTTGTGCCAAAACTTTATTTGGGTATTGCTAGTCTCCATTGCTATTGTTATTTTTTTCATATATAAGCATTTGGGTGTTGTTGAAATGCTTTATATTATTTATATATATGTCATGTGCAATGCAAAAACAATACCATAAAACAATCAATAGCAAACCCAAAAAACAAAAAATTCAGAACAGGGTGTATGTTACAGTGGTATCAAAGCAGTGTATCCTACCATCCTGGAGGGTTGCATTGATTAGGGCTAATGCAGCCGAGAGAAGGTACTAGCAGGTATTATTTGAGGAGGAATAGATCAAACCCTAACTTTGAAGTTCCAACACATATTGATCCTTTTGCTGGAGCCGAAAGGGTTGAGGTACTAACACCCTCAACACATATTGATCCTTTTGCAGATGTTGATAGGGTTGAGGGAAATTTGGGTGACAGGGATCACGGGGAACTGAGCAGAATGGATATCCTCATTGATCTTGCTAGGGGATAGCGAGATTTGCAACAGATTATGAATCAATTATGTGCCCTATTGACCCAACAAATGATGGGTAATAATAATAACAATAACAACAATAACAATGGTGGTAATAATGGCAATGGAAGAAATGGTGGTAGTAATAATGGCAATGGAAGAAATGGTGGTGATAATGACATTGGAAGGAATGGTGAAAACGGAGATGGTTCAGTCTGTTGTGACCTAATCACACATCGCCCCATTACAAATAGGGACTCACCTTTTTAGCTTTGAGCTTGTAGGATCCTTAGGAAGTGTCGTCGGACCTAGTCTCTTCCATGAAATGAAGAATGAACCTCTCCGGATGTAAGGTGAAACAAGCCAAGTGAGTCAAACAATGTGCAATTGAGAATACTTAAGCGTGTCCCTAAGATACTGAAAATTGACTAAGTCTGATGTCCTGAACTCTGATATCCTGAAATCCTGAAAACTGACTAAGTCTGAAATCTGATGGATCCTCAAAAATCTAGAATATGCATGTTAAATCTCATGGATCCAAGACCTATCTCAAACATCCTAAAAGTATATTTCAAAATATTTAAAGTATATATCTAAACATATACTTAAATATATTTTGAAATATACTTGATTTCGGGCACTGAAATTTGGCTAAGTATGGAAAACTTCCTCTGCACTAGTGGAATCCGCCCTCATTGAAGAAATTTCCTTAACACTAGTGGAATCCGCCCAACCTTGGAAAAATTTCTCCTGGCCTTGGCAAATGCGACCTCCTTTGGAAAATTTCTCTTGGCCTTGGCATATGCGCCCAATCTTGGGAAAATTTCCTCTGATCCTTGCACATGCGCCACCCTTTAAGGAAAATTTCTTCACTTAGGAAGTGTCGTCGGACCTAGTCTCTTCCATGAAATGAAGAATGAACCTCTCCGGATGTAAGGTGAAACAAGTCAAGTGAGTCAAACAACGTGCAATTGAGAATACTTAAGCATGTCCCTGAGATACTGAAAATTGACTAAGTCTGATGTCCTGAACTCTGATATCCTGAAATCTTGAAAACTGACTAAGTCTGAAATCTGATGGATCCTCAAAAATCTAGAATATGCATGTTAAATCTCATGGATCCAGGACCTATCTCAAACATCCTGAAAGTATATTTCAAAATATTTAAAGTATATATCTAAACATATACTTAAATATATTTTGAAATATACTTGATTTCGGGCAGTGAAATTTGGCTAAGTATGGAAAACTTCCTCTGCACTAGTGGAATCCGCCCTCACTGAAGAAATTTCCTTAACACTAGTGGAATCCGCCCAACCTTGGGAAAATTTCTCCTGGCCTTGGCAAATGCAACCTCCTTTGGAAAATTTCTCTTGGCCTTGGCATATGCGCCCAACCTTGGGAAAATTTCCTCTGATCCTTGCACATGCGCCACCCTTTAAGGAAAATTTCTTCACTTCATGGCATATGCGCCCTCCTTCAAGAAACTTTCTCCACCCTCCATCAAGTGCGCTCCTTCAAGAAAATTGCCTCAACCTTTGCCAAATGCGCTCCAAGTCAGGAAAATTTCTCCAACCTTAAGCACATGCGCTCCCACTTGAGAAATTTCTCATTACCCTGTCATATGCGCTGCAACATGAAAATTCCTTCAAACATCTAAGTGCGCCCTTCCACATGAAGAAATTTCCTCACTCATTGCAATATCCGCCCTCATAGAAGAAACTTTCTCTTCAAAATTCAAAGTGCGCCCATCATTGAGGAAAATTTCTTTGACAACATGCAAATGCGCTCAAGCTTGGGAAATTTCTCCTCAAACACTCTTTTGTGTCCATGCCCTAGGAAGCTTCTCTAACAAACACCCAAAGTGCATTCGTGCCTTGGAGGAAATTTCTTCACCTAGCTTGTGTGCTCATCTAGAAGAAAACCTCTTTGGCCTATCTCCAATGCAAGAGTTTCCTTAACAACATCCATATGCGCCCCTTCAAGAAGTCTCTCCATCATACCTCAAATGCACCACCTTGAAGAGATTTCTTAATCACATGACATTTGCGCTCACCTTGAAGAGGGATTTCCTTAGCACTTGGCATTTGCGCTCACCCTCAAGAGAATTTCCTTAGCACTTGGCAAATGTGCCCACCCTCAAGAGAATTTCCTTAACACTTGCTAAGGGCGCTCATCATAGAGAAAAGTTCTTGATCACCTAGCCCATGCGCTCAACCTAGAGAAATTTCTCGAGCACCTAGGATGTGCACTCAAACAAGAAATTTCCTTACCCCATGCAACATGCGCTCCATCAAGAGGAAATTTCTTCAACCATACTCACATGCACTCCAACACAAGGGATTTCTCCTCACTTCATCAAGTCCGCCTTAACATTAGACAATTTCCTTAACACTTGTGACATGCGCCCTCAAGGAAGAATTTCCTTAGGAATCTCTAAATGCGCCCTTCATCATGAGAATTTCTTAACCTGCCTTAGATGCACTCAAGCCTTCATCAGGTCGGCCATGAAAAGATAAAAAGCAAAGTTAAAACATGAAATAAGGCCTTCTTCATTGCATAAAGCGAGGCATGTTAGGAATTTGTAATAAAATGTTGTTGATGATCAAATGTCTTTGCATTGATAGGTGTTTCTCTTGTGTAGGTAATGGAAGGAAAATGGCGAGAACTTGCATTTGAAGGTTCAAAGCATGGAAGAGCGTTGCTTGAGGAAGGAGACCTGTTCCAAACAGTGAAGATCCAATGCTAGAAGTCATACATCAAGGTCATCGCCTGAAAGGGGAAGGACCAGTTTCACATTTAAGTTCCAGAATCCTTCACTTCAATCATGAAGTCTACTCCAACAACTCACACCCAAGGTCTACTTCTACACAATCCAGAGCTAGAATCCTGCATGAGAACAAGAGCGCCATGAGATGAGAAAATGAGCATCTACATCAAAAGTCATGAATTACATGAAGACAACATCAAGAAATTCCCAAAATTCCCAGGTTTTCAAGTTCGAAAGATGCCAAGTTCCAAAGGTGAAAGTCCTAGTTCGAACACTATTCCACAAAAGATGACATAATTTGGGAAATATTTCGAGCAATATGAACGCAAAGAAGATCAAACCGGTTGGCTCAATGCTGAGGTGGCATATACACGTCACTAGTCCAATTATACTCTGCCACATCTTCCGTCCAAGTTGAATACATGTACATTAGGAAAAGGCCAAGGAAGGCGCCCATGTGGAAGATGCTCCAAAGATTCCATTTCAAGTTTACCACATCGGAAAACGTGCCTTCGTTGCCTCTTTTTGGGCGGTTATGCATTATTGTCTTCATTTGGGCCGTTGATTTGCAAATCAATCCTGGCTGTTCATGTAATTTCAGAGCCTATATAAGGCCCATTTCTCTCATTTGTAAGGGTTCAAAGGATTAGAATTTAAGACCTTTTAGAGTAGAGGTAGAATAGGAGTAGAGTAGAGGAGACTTTTGAAGTCATTGAAGAGACATATGAAATTGTTGTAATCAAACACTTCAAGATTAATACAAGCTCGTTGTTGGAAGTTTCATGGTGATCTTGTGGTTTTGGAATGTTAACATGGTTTCTAATTTCTTGGATGTGATTGAGAAATGTTTCCAAGTAGCTTAAATAATAGATTAGTTCATTGATGTAATGAGTATATGCAAAGATATATGATGAATTCCTCTTGGTTCATACTTTTTGTGTATTGTCGAAGGCAATTCACTTTGCAAAGTTAGCTTGAACCTCCATTTGCTTTAGTTCAATTGTGAATACTTGTTCAAGCTGCGCCAGCTGTGGGTGTTTGGATGTTTGTTTGCAATATGAAAATCATTGGGTTAGCTTAGAAGATTGTACCTGCTTCATGTAGTTGATTCTCATGGCGAAGCGAAGTCAGGTCTCTTGAGGAATTTGTCTATCTACACATCATTCATTACTTCATTGTCCTTAGATTAGCTCTCTTAACCCTTACCTTTTTCATTTTCTTTCATAGCCGGTTAGAAGTTCCATTCCATAAAGAAGGAGAATAATATATTCAAGTGAAGTAAGGAGCCAATTCAGCGTAATTCCCTTTGTGATTACCAGCATCATCACATCAACTACCGAGTCTATCCATATCAAGTCAAGACCTGACATATCATGAACCTTCGAGTTGTTTCACTGGATCACATTGTTTAGCCTTTGGGAGACTTTATTCAAGAGGATAGAATACTTAGTATTTTATTTTGAGTTTGCATGTGCATAAAAAACACATCAACAGAATTGGCGCTAGAAGGAGGGCAGAACAACGAATTGCTCTATCATCCATCACTTTTATGCACGCCTCTCCTCATATCGCTCGATAGTATTCAACAAGGAGAAGGCCAGAACGAAGAATTTCATACATCTCAACTTAGGATAAAGGGCATGAACAAGGAATTACATTGCTTCTTTCACTCCGAGCACGTGAACGAACTCCGAATTGTGGGATTGGAACCAAGTGAGCTTTTAAAGCCAAATTCGAGATTTGCTAGATCTCTCTTATACCCAAAAATACAAAAAAAGTAGAAAACTTCAAAAATCCAAAAAAAAAGGAAAAATTGAAAAATACCAAAAATAAGGATGGATTTCTCATCGCACGTGAAGCAGTTTCCAGGTTTTGGGCAGAAATATGATCCTCAAGTGGACATAATCCAGCTTTGGCGGAGTTTGAATGCACAACTTCATCCAAGGAATGCGGACTTGGTCGACTTTGCATCATTGGATGGATGCCGAATCCATGGTACAAATGATCACAAGGAGTTGTAATGCTTGACATTTCTTTCAAGGATGGAACTAACATTGCAAGGAAGAATTTCTTTTTCGCAAGTTTATGAGCCGGTTGCGAGTAGAAGGTTGGAACTCGAAATTTCAAGTGAAAGTGAAGCCTTCGTAAGATTTAAGGAGATGATCAAAGAGAAACTAAGTGTTGAGAAAGACTTGAGTGTAAAGTATCACCTACTTCCATGCGAATGGTGTAGAATTCATAATGCCAATCATTCAGAATTCACATGTTCGACAATTTGGGAGGCTATTCATCAAGCCAAGGCGTAATTGGAGTTCAAGGAATCATCTAGAGAAGAAGGAACTTCTATTCCATCTACTAGTGAAGATAGCACAAGTGAGTTTGATGATCAATGCACAAGTGAGTTAGAAGGTGAAATCGCATGCCTTGTTCGAAAGACGGAAGGGCATATTGAAGAAATTCAAGAGGAGATAAAGAATGTTCAAGCAAGTTCAAGTAAAGATCAAGGCATGAATGCAACTAGTAGAGAAGAAGACGGTTCAAGTTCATTGCAAGAAGAAAAATTCCTTGCCGAATATTCATTCATGTTACTAGAAGAGATTATTGAGAATGAGTTACAAGAGATTGCAAGCATCCTTGAAAAAGGAAGGGATCAAGGAGATATGTTACACTTTGTCATCCACAAGCCCGAAAATGAAGAGCCATTCGGAGGGGCGTTCGACGCTCTTATGGATGAAATACAACAAGAGTTCTTGCCAAAGTCATCCCAAGATGATCAAGACGACGAAATGGAGGCCAAATATGCAAAGCAATTCGAATTGAAGCTAGGCCTGTTGTTGAAAATCCACGAGGAATTAACAGGTGAAATGTTCCATGTTTCTGACTTTCAAATATTTTCACCTTTTCATTTTGATATGACCACTCTTGACTATAATGTTGATTTGCATGTTGCGGACGCGAGTGGCATGATCCATCACCAATTTCGACCTCCGGACATACTAGTAGGCGATGAACAAGAATTGCTACCCGAGGACGAAGACCATCAGGTTGTATCTCTCCTTGCTTTTAATGACGAAGATCATGAATTTCCAAATTGTGAACTTGAAACATATGAATTTGACTATGGAAATTTAGGAAGGACGACCTGCATATGGATGAACCATGGTCCTTTTGAATTGCCACAACTGATTATTTTGTGCAAAATTTTTTCTGAATTCGAGGATTGTATTGTGAGAGAACATTTTTCTGAGCTCAAAGATACGTTTGCCAAACTGAGGACCATTACTTGCAAGTTGCTATTGCTTTTCATTTTGAGAAACCATGCCAGGTCATGTATATATTTCAGTGTTTTGGGTCATGTCCGTCCGTTTGTACATAGCTTGCTTAGAGAGGTTTTCCTTTCTATTGCTTTAGATTAGGTTTGTTGTGTTTAGTTGGTTTTAGCTTTGTTTGCTTTCCGTAGTTTAGGTTGTTGCTTTAGTTTAGGTTTCTTTTGTGGGTTTCCCAATTTGCAAGTGGGCGTTGTCGTTCTCTTAAAGTACATATAGCCTGATTCATATCGAATGTTAAGTTCATTGCCTGGATAAATGTTCATGAAATTCTTTAGAACCTAAGGATGATTTTCTTTAGCTTTATCAACAAGCTAGGATTTGTACTTGACTCGAAAAGGAATCCTATATTGTGTCTTGACACTGACATCTTGTGATTACTATATTTAAAATGCCAAATCTTAATCTAATTATTAACCTATTAGTTTTCCTTTGAGAAACTTGCGTCGGATGGATAGATTCATCGTGGACTCCATTGTTAGTGTCTAGTTAGCATGTTGCTTGCTCTTGGAAGATAAATCTACTGTTTAGAATGACTTGAAGTATTTTGGGATCTTATACTTTACACACTTAACAATCTAGAAGTAACTAAGTGAGTCTCGGTGATCTTGCATTAAGTGAAAAATCTAAGGTCCACCTTTGCCGCCATCGGAAGTCCACACCTAGCTGGCTGAGTTATCAATGTAACCCGTGCTGTCAAAAATCATGTGTTGCAAGGGTAGCGGTACTGCATTGTACTCTGCCAAAATTTAAGCTTAGTTGAAAATCAAAAGAAAAGAAAGAAAAGAAAATCACATATATACACACTATAACTCAGTTAGATGGACGATCGAGTAATCTCTACTGGGGCTATGGACACCTGACCGGCAGTGGGGCTCTGCTCGAGTGGAATTGCGAGACAAATCCGTCGGGGCTATAGAGGGTCGTTGGTAGCGGGGCAATTTCCAGGTAGTTCATAAGGTGTGTACTAATCACGTAGCTTAATGTAAAGGAACTTGGATGACCTTAGTTGCCGATGGATGGGAATGAATGCACACGCACACACTTGGATCTTCGGGATATGAATGGTTGTGCTAAACTTTTGATTTTGATGCTTTGATCAAGTATTCATGTTTATTTGGCCTAATATGTGGGTGTACATAGGGATTTTGAAGTTATGGTTCTTGTTTATCATTGGAACACTTGAGATTTTTTATTAATCACTATTTTGGAAATGTTTAACTATGAAGTGTCTAGATCCAATCTAGGATTCTTCTTCCCTTTCAAGTGCGTTTCTTAGCAGGTTGATGACTTTAAAAGGAATCGTTCGAAGTTTCTGGGTCTCGATTGGGTCTTTATCTTTGAAATGTTCAGGAACATTTATTCGAAGTGGCGCTAGATGTTGTGACCTAATCACACATCGCCCCATTACAAATAGGGACCCACCTTTTTAGCTTTGAGCTTGTAGGATCCTTAGGAAGTGTCGTCAGACCTAGTCTCTTCTATGAAATGAAGAATGAACCTCTTTGGATGTAAGGTGAAACAAGTCAAGTGAGTCAAACAAGGTGCAATTGAGAATACTTAAGCGTGTCCCTGAGATACTGAAAATTGACTAAGTCTGATGTCCTCAAGTCTGATAGCCTGAAATCCTGAAAACTGACTAAGTCTGAAATCTGGTGGATCCTCAAAAATCTAGAATCTGCATGTTAAATCTCATGGATCCAAGACCTATCTCAAACATCCTGAAAGTATATTTCAAAATATTTAAAGTATTGAAATATACTTGATTTCAGGCACTAAAATTTGGCAAAGTATGGAAAATTTCCTCTGCACTAGTGGAATCCGCCCTCACTGAAGAAATTTCCTTAACACTAGTGGAATCCGCCCAACCTTGGGAAAATTTCTTTTGGCCTTGGCAAATGTGACCTTTGGAAAATTTCTCTTGCCCTTGGCATATGCGCCCAACCTTGGGAAAATTTCCTCTGATCCTTGCACATGTGCCACCCTTTAAGGAAAATTTCTTCACTTCATGGCATATGCGCCCTCCTTCAAGAAACCTTCTCCAGCCTCCATCAAGTGCGCTCCTTCAAGAAAATTGCCTCAACCTTTGCCAAATGCGCTCCAAGTCAGGAAAATTTCTCCAACCTCAAGCACATGCGCTCCCACTTGAGAAATTTCTCATTACCTTGTCATATGCGCTCCAACATGAAAATTCCTTCAAACTATTAAAATAAATTAGATAGTTTCTTAATGGTCACTTAGGTTTAGTTTCTATTTTTGTCTTTAGTTTATTGTTCATCTCTCCTGCTTTCTTTGCTGTAGCTTTCTACTTTATCCAGCTGTAGGTTCAGTTCTATATTTAGAATCCTTTGTAATTCTCTTTAAATAGAGCATTCGCTCTTCCTTGTAAATATCTTTTTCATTAATATATTTCACATTATTCCAAAATGTAACATGGTATCAGAGCCAGAATGGGCTCTTCGTAATCTGTACATCGTACGGATCATACGGCATCGTACAGGCGGCCATACCTGTCTGTTTTCTGCCGTGAATTGCGTCCTTTTGTGTCTAAGGTTTCTTTCAAACCTCTTTGGTCGTGATTTCTCCTGGCAAGACGTTTTTTTCAGAGAAGTTGCGTTTTGTTTGCAAGGTTTTTTTGGGCAGCTTCTGCATCCCATTTCTGGGTCGCGTTTTTAGGTTTCTGGTGGATTCGTCCTTCCTTCGCGTTCTCTTCTACCTGGTCGCGCCTTCATTCCTGGTCGCCATTCGGTTTTCTGGAAATCGTGAATCTGAGTTGGGTTGCTATCGTGACTTATATCCGTGGCGGGATTTGGCTTTTTTTTTTTCTATTTTCCTTCACATTTGTTGCAGATTGCGATTTTGAAGGTGCCTGTATGTTTGACGACGTTCTGGGTGTAAGGGTTCATAACCCTAGCGGCTTCTATTCTAGTCATTGTGCATAAACACTGGGTTTTGTAGGCATTTGCATTCCTGGTCATGATTTTCCTGCGAGATTCTTCTGGTTGGCAGTTACTTATCCTCTGATCATGGTCCATACATGGGTCGCGATTTCTGCTAAAGGATTTTCGGCCTTCCAAGGTGTTTTGGTCGCCGTTTCTATTACAAATCCCGCCGCATATCTCTGCCTTCTGATTTGGGTCACAGTTTCTTTCTGGAGCGACGCTTTTCTTCAAAGGCACCGAGTTCTGTGTTTTGCGGAGGGAGGTGTTCTTTTTAGTGGTCGCTGCTTTGGAGATTCCTGATTAGCACTGGTCGCTGTTTCTCCTTCCGACATCTGATTTCTTAGCAAACTTCTTGATCGGTTTTTGGTGGTGGTGAATTTCATTTGGAGATCACGTTTTTCCTTGGGTATTTTTTCATCTGCAAACTCGGGATTCGAGCTTTGAAATACGTCCAGCAGACATGTAGCAATACTTTCTGTTTAGTCTCGAAATCTGTGTTCGGATTTTTTTGAGCTCATGCTTTCCGTACTCTCGAGATCCGGCTTTTGAAATCTGTGTTCGGATTTATCTCGAGATCTGTGCTCGGTATTTGTGTTTCAGACTTATTCCATGTTTTCGGAATTTGTGCTTCATAACTCGTGCAAGGGTTCTGTTCGTAATATATGTCGTATACTGCCCTGTTTTCTGTGCCACTCTTTGTAATTCATTTTTCGTGCCTCGACAAACGTGAAAAATGGCATCATGGTCCAACAACAGTCAGAAGTTTAACGGCAGCAGACTTTTAATCATCAGTGTTCTCTGCAGGGTTTGGTTCTTGTTCCGTAGCCCTTTGAATGGGGTTCTGTTTTCTGTTTTCGGCGGCTTCCTTGTTTGGCAAATGTTTTTGCCTAGTCGTTGTTTGTGGAGAATTTTCTGTCTTTTTGCCGTGGTTCGCAACTTTGAGGGCTTCCTTGATTTGCGCTTAGCCCCTTCTTGTGACCAATTGGACCAGCAGTCAGCATTTGTGTTTGCCAGGCGGTCTTTCTATCGTTTCGGATTCCTTAGGATTTGTACCCTAAAAATCTGTGTTCGGGTTTTTCTGTTTTGGGTTCTGTGCCCTTCATCTGCCTTTGTTTATGGTCAAGCAACCTGCAGATCTTGTCATTTAAGGGGCAACTTGGTATAGTTAGCAAGTTGACCATTAAGGGGGGGTATTAAAATAAATTAGATAGTTTCTTAATGGTCACTTAGGTTTAGTTTCTATTTCCGTCTTTAGTTTAGTGTTCATCTCTCCTGCTTTCTTTGCTGTAGCTTTCTGCTTTATCCAGCTGTAGGTTCAGTTCTATATTTAGAATCTTTTGTAATTCTCTTTAAATAGAGCATTTGCTCTTCCTTGTAAATATCTTTTTCATTAATATATTTCACATTATTCCAAAATGTAACACAAACATCTAAGTGCGCCCTTCCACATGAAGAAATTTACTCACTCATTGCAATATCCGCCCTCATAGAAGAAACTTTCTCTTCAAAATTCAAAGTGCGCCCATCATTGAGGAGAATTTCTCTGACAACATGCAAATGCGCTCAAGCTTGGGAAATTTCTTCTCAAACACTCTTATGCGCCCATGCCCTAGGAAGCTTCTCTGAAAAACACCCAAAGTGCATTCATGCCTTGGAGGAAATTTCTTCATCACCTAGCTTGTGCTTTCATCTAGAAGAAAACCTCTTTGGCCTATCTCCAATGCAAGAGTTTCCTTAACACCATCCATATGCACCCCTTCAAGAAGTCTCTCCATCCTACCTCAAATGCACCACCTTGAAGAGATTTCTTCATCACATGACATTTGCGCTCACCTTGAAGAGGGATTTCCTTAGCACTTGGCATTTGCGCTCACTCTCAAGAGAATTTCCTTAGCACTTGGCAAATGCGCTCATCATAGAGAAAAGTTCTTCATCACCTAGCCCATGCGCTCAACCTAGAGAAATTTCCTTAACATTAGACAATTCCTTAACACTTGTGACATGCGCCCTCAAGGAAGAATTTCCTTAGAAATCTCTAAATGCGCCCTCCATCATGAGAATTTCTTAACTTGCCTCAGATGCACTCAAGCCTTCATCAGGTCGGCCATGAAAAGATAAAAAGCAAAGTTAAAACATGAAATAAGGCCTTCTTCATTGCATAAAGCGAGGCATGTTAGGAATTTGTAATAAAATGTTGTTGATGATCAAATGTCTTTGCATTGATAGGTGTTTCTCTTGTGTAGGTAATGGAAGGAAAATGGCGAGAACTTGCATTTGAAGGTTCAAAGCATGGAAGAGCATTGCTTGAGGAAGAAGGAGACCTGTTCCAGACAGTCAAGATCCAATGCCAGAAGTCATACATCAAGGTCATCGCCTGAAAGGGGAAGGACCAGTTTCACATTTAAGTTCCAGAATCCTTCACTTCAATCATGAAGTCTACTCCAGCAACTCACACCCAAGGTCTACTTCTGCACAATCTAGAGCCAGAATCCTGCATGAGAACAAGAGCGTCATGAGATGAGAAAATGAGCATCTACATCAAAAGTCATGAATTACATGAAGACAATATCAAGAAATTCCCAAAATTCCCAAGTTTTCAAGTTCGAAAGATGCCAAGTTCCAAAGGTAAAAATCCTAGTTTGAACACTATTCCACAAAAGATGACATAATTTGGGAAATATTCCGAGCAATATGAACGCAAAGAAGATCAAACCGGTTGGCTCAATGCTGAAGTGGCATATACACTTCACTAGTCTATTTATACTTTGCCACATCTTGCGTCCAAGTTCAATACATGTACATCAAGAAAAGGCCAAGGAAGGCGCCCATGTGGAAGATGCTCCAAAGATTCCATTTCAAGTTTACCACATCGGAAAACGTGCCTTCGTTGCCTCTTTTTGGGTGGTTATGCATTGTTGTCTTCACCTGGGCCGTTGATTTGCAAATCAATCCTGGCCGTTCATGTAATTTCAGAGCCTATATAAGGCCCATTTCTCTCATTTGTAAAGGTTCAGAGGATTAGAAGTTAAGACGTTTTAGAGTAGAGGCAGAATAGGAGTAGAGTAGAGGAGACTTTTGAAGTCATTGGAGAGACATATGAAATTGTTGTAATCAAACACTTCAAGATTAATACAAGCTCATTGTTGGAAGTTTCATGGTGATCTTCTGGTTTTGGAATGTTAACATGGTTTCTAATTTCTTGGATGTGATTGAGAAATGTTTCCAAGTAGCTTAAATAATAGATTAGAAGTTCATTGATGTAATGAGTATATGTAAAGATATTTGATGAATTCCTCTTAGTTCATACTTTTTGTGGATTGTCGAAGGCAATTCACTTTGCAAAGTTAGCCTGAACCTCCATTTGCTTTAGTTCAATTGTGAATACTTGTTCAAGCTGTGCTAGCTGTGGGTGTTTGTTTGCAATATAAAAATCATTGGGTTACCTTAGAAGATTGTACCTGCTTCGTGTAGTTGTTGATTCTCATGGCGAAGCGGAGTCAGGTCTTATGAGGAATTTGTCTATCTACACATCATTCATTACTTCATTGTCCTTAGATTAGCTCTCTTAACCCTTACCTTTTTCATTTTCTTTCATAGCTGGTTAGAAGAAGTTCCATTCCATAAAGAAGGAGAATAATATATTCAAGTGAAGTAAGGAGCCAATTCAGCGTAAGTCCCTTTGTGATTACTAGCATCATCACATCAACTACTGAGTCTATCCATTGAAAGTCAAGACCTGACATATCATGAACCTTGGAGTTGTCTCACTGGATCACATTGTTTAGCCTTTGAGAGACTTTATTCAAGAGAGGATAGAATACTTAGTATTTTATTTTGAGTTTGCATGTGCATAAATAACACAACACAGTCAACAATAGAGCTGCAAATCAGCGTACTATGGCTGGAACAACAAACACTAGGCCTCTTATGCCTAACTTTCGTCCACAGAATAATCCTTCAATTGATAATGAACCCACATAACAAGAGTTGCAAGATCAAATAATGAGGGATTGGAGGGATTCAAGGGTTGAATTTCAGGCTGAGATGTAATTTCGCGACTATATGGATATCAGATTGAGACATAGACCCCATAGAGGTGGGGGTGGTAGACTACATAATCAGGAATTACAGAAGAGGGTTAGTAAGTTATCTATTCCATATTTTGATGGCTCGGGAAAAACTACAGCTAGAGCTTTTGTTCAAAGGTTAGATACTTACTTCCAGCTTAATCCTATGGTTGAGGATGAGGCTATCAAATACGCAGCCCTACATTTGGATGGTAGTGCCCATGAATGGTGGCACCATGGTATGATTACCTTAGGTCATGATCAAATTGATTCCTATGCAGAGTTCACTGAGAGGTTGATTGATAGATTCGACAAAAAGGATCTTGAATTGCAGTTTTAATAATAGAGGGATCTCTCAAGCACTTTATAAGCATATGACATGCCCCTCTCCAACTATTTGCCTCTTGGCTCAAATGATAAAAATAAGCTCAATCTTATGTCATCAGTTATTGGAACCTTTTGCCTGAAATAGTTTGTGAAAAACTTGCATACAATTCAAATTGATTGTTGTATTCCGAATCATAAAAAATTTACAGATAATCTAGAGAAAGTGGGATACACTAACATGTAAGCTTTCATTGTCTGAATGCTATTGGTGAAGGTTGGGGGAAGCTAAAACTAGATACATTGAATAATTAGATCAAATGGCCAATCTACAGTAATGGTCCACTCATGTTTGGTTAGGGCTGTTTTTTTTTTGTAATGAGCACCCTAGTTTTTTTTGAAATTCCACACACAGAGAAGATGCCAATGGTTAAGTTCTTCCACACTCTTTTGATCACCCAGATCCTGATGTGGGCAAGGTGAGAGCATACAAGTGCTTTTGAGTTAGCATTCAAAACTGAATATGCAATAATAACAACTTCCACTTATTTAGTGGGCATCCGCTTATGCAGCGGGCATCCACCTAATCGTGGGAAACACCACTTTTTAGTGGGAAGGAAAACTGAAAGGAAACATCCACTTATGTAGTGGGCATCCACTTGTTCAGTGGGAGATACAGAAAGATAAACCTAGGCACGTCCACTTGTTTAGCGGGAAGCCTTGAACAACTAAACCACTGGTGGTACTATCATCCAGGATTACAATTATCAATATTGCAACTAATAACAGTTAACACAAGGGTTAGGGCATGCTGCAATAAATTACTAATTCTAATCAGAACTGAAACAGACTACTATAGCATTAAAAATTAGAATATGAAGAGTAGAGAAGTCACCAAACATCATTCTAAAGCATACCCATGAAGCTCTGTTGATGATTATGGATGTAATGAAGCTCAAATACTGAAAAAGACACCTTTGAAAGCACCCTAACAGCAACATACTCAGGTCTGATACAAAAATCAGAAATCTGGAAATGCATAGAAGCTCACCCAAAACACCACAAACTCCTACAGCTGAACATATCACTAAACAACCCTCCAATCCACACCATAACTGCCTTTAACAGATTGATAAACATAGCATAATAACATAAATCATAATCTGACTTGTACCATATGCTGGTACAGCAGGTCGGAATCCATGTTTCTGTTCATAACTCCTTCAAACTCCAACTATTCACCCCAAAACCATTTGCCAAGCTTTGCCCTAGGCTAGGCGACTCATTTTGGAGTAATAGACTTCCCAAAAATAAAGCGCTTTATTTCCTACTTCTCTCGCACCTCCTCTTGGATGGTACGACTCCTCAAAAGGTACGGACTTACTTGCAATCTAATCTTCTTACCCAAAGGGTACTGTTGTGATGTCATTACAACATCGCCCCATTGGACATGGGGACCCCTATTTTCTTTGAGTTTTTGGCTATGCGTCTTTTGGAAATGAAGAATTGGCAACGTAGAGGTGGTTCTGATCAAATCTATTGAAGGCTTTAAAGTTGTTGATCATTGCATATTATTCTGATGATCCCCTCAAGCTCTTCTCAATAGGCACTTTGTGTCCCGTGAACTCTTCGAAACTAACGGTTTGTGCAGAGGTGTCTAAGCCCGCCGGAAGAGTAAGTTGGTAAAGTGATAGGCGAACGTAGCAAGTAAAAATGGCTTGAAGTCTTGAGTCATGCATAACCGTATTGAACGTTCGTTCAAGCGGACATTTTCTGTCACCTTGCAGTATGGAAATGTTTTCAATATTGCACAACATGTCCGCTTTCCCCCAAGTCTCCACTCAGGCAGACTTTTGTTGGTCCTTTGCAATGTTCATCTTTTTTTAGTGTCCACATTGGCTTCTGACGTCCGCTCAGGCGGACCTTTTGATGCCCTTTACATACCTTTTTGCTATCCTAATGCATGACAACCTCAAATGTCCGCTTCAGCGGAGGTACTGGCATTCGTAAGTTTTAGACATTATGCATTATATCATTAAATCTCCGCTAAAAATAAAACTCTTCTAGGACACTCCAATGGACATTTTCAAGGCACAAGGACATTTCAAAATTGCATGCTAAGTTCTATTGTCCGCTCAGTTCGTTAGGAGCGGACTTTGTTAACCATTTGGTATTGTTTGTCTTGGCAGTCGTAGTGCCCGCTTAGGCAAGACTCCCGTAATTCATTAACAACGTGCATACTCATAACATGTTCTATGGCGGACATTTGAGTTTCTCTTGCAAAATGTATAGTATGCGTGTCAAAGTGGGAAGTCCGCCTAGTATGCTGGTCGATGGCAGGAGTGCCTAAACATAGATAGAGACCACACGACGACCCACCCCTCCCATTTTTCTCTTGGCGGTTACAATTCCTGACAGAGGCATTCAAGGCACACCAAAACAGAAAGATTCACATTGACTAAGAATAGTTCTTCTCATTAAGAATAATTAAGGCATGAGCTCTTTGTATATGTTAAATGACTGACCATATGCTATTTGAAGCATCGCTTGGATACGTTGGTGGCTCGCTATAAGGTTCGAATTTACGATACTGAATGTGGAGGCTATTATTAGCTAGTAATGATATGCATTTTCTAAGTTTTAACACCATTGCTTCAATATATAAGCATCATTGTTCATGCATAGGATTGTTCAGCAGAGCTTATTCTTGCAAATATTCGCGGAGAAAACAAGATATCCAAAAAATGATTTAACGATGCAAGTTTTGGCTGAGGATTCAGACAATGTTTAGGAACATTTGGTGCTTCGACATCATTGACAATTCCGGAGACGAGCTTGTAGAAATTGAATAAGTTTGCCTAGGTAGTGGATTGAGTTGTTTAAATATCAGTGGATGTAATTGTAAAATTGATGATGCGGGTATTTGAAGAACTTTTGTTTATTTTAGTTTTGCATTCCTTTGAGTAGAACTAGGTGTTTTTAAATGGCATATTTTAAATCCTGCATGTGTTAGATGATGAGATTTTATCTTTCTGCACCTTTTTAGGTATTATTTCGATATGTTGATTCACGATATTTATGTAGGTAAGCGATGAGTGCGAAAGACAGACAGGCACTAATGAAAGAGCGATATGGAAGGATAGTGGCGAAAGGCTCGCACAGGAGAAGTTCAAAGCAGGAGGAGTATTGTTCAAGAACAGTCAAAGAGGAAGATATCATCGCCAAATGGAGGAATTTCCACGTCAAGATCTTATTTGCATGAAGGAAGATAACTTCATATGTCCAGAGGAAGAACATCACTTCACCATGCATAGGGAGTTGTCACCCAAAGGCTCATATGCAGGTCTAGGCTTTCGTGAGCATCCATTTCATGTGCCAAGTAGAGGAAAGAGCATCACTTCATCTTTCAAGTTCATTTCCAGAGGTTCAAGTCTATAATTAAGAATTTAGAGGTCACTCATTTGATGTGATAGGCGGGGATAGAGGACATCCATCATATGCAAATCTACTCCAGAATTCATGTGTGAAGCATCATGCACCATCCAGAGCTAGAACGAAACATCCTGTGATAATACATGAAGATGACAGAAGAAATGAACACCAAGTAAGCATCACAATTCTATGAGTTACATCAAGACAACAAGCAGAAATTCGACAAGATTTTCCAAGTTTCAAGTTCGAAGCAGCCAAGTTCCAGAGCTGAAAATCCAAATTCGAATACTACTCCAAAAGATGACAAAATCTGGGAAAACATTCCGAGCAATATGAACACAAAGAAAATCAAACCAGTTTGTTCGATGCTGAGGTGGCACGTGCACAACATTGATCCAATCACAGTCTGCCACATCATCCGTCTGCATTCAATGATTCTAAAAATAGTAAATTTTGTAACAAACTGCCTTGTTGTCTCAATCTTGACCATTGATTCTCGAATCAATCCTGGCCATTCATGTAATTTTGAGGCCTATAAAAGGGCCCATTTCTCTCATTTGTAAAGGGGATTATCAGAGGAGAGAGCAGGAATCAAGGAGTCGGAGTAGATGCTGTAGAGGTAGATTAGAGGAGACTTTTCAAAATCATTGAGAGGACATATGAAATTGTTGTAAAAAATACATTTCCAAAATCAATACAAGCTCATTGTTGAATGCTTCATGGTGATTTGTGTGGTGATGGAATGTTAGCATGGTTTCAAATTCTCGAATGTGATGGAGAAATGTTTCCAAGTAGCTTAGAAATAGATTAGAAGTGCATTGATGTAATGAATATATGTAAAGATATTTGATGAATTCTTTTGGTTCATACTTTTCGTGGATTGTCGAAGGCAATCCACTTTGCAAAGTTACGCTGAACCTTCATTTTCTTTAGTTCGGTTGTGGATGCTCATTCAACCTGCGCCAGTAGTGGGTGTTTGGATGAAAGTTTACAACATGAAAATCCTTGAATTTCCTTAGAAGATTGCATCGACTTCGTGTAGTTGTTGGTACTCATGGCGAAACGGAGTTTGGTTTCATTGGGAGTTTGTCTATCTCGGCATGTTTCATTATCTCTTTGTCCTTAGAGTAGATTTCCTAAACCCTTGTCCTTTTGTATTTTCTTTTCGTAGTTGGTTAGAAGTTCCATTTCACAAGGAGAAAAACATATTTCATTAGAATAAGGGGTCAATTCAGCATAAGTCCCTTTGTGAGTTTTCAGCAAATCACATCAACTACTGAGTCTATCCATTGCAAGTCAAGACCTGACATCTGGGACCTTGGAGTTGTCTCATTGGATCACATTGTTTAGCCTTTGAGAGACTTTGTTCAAGAGAGGATAGAATACCTCGGTATTTTATTCTGAGTTTACATGTGCATAAAAAACACATCAACAGGTACGATCAACATTCTTTTTGTCTTTAGTGACCACAAAAAGACAACAAATTGAGTCATCATCCATCTCACCATAAATTATTGTTTTATGCAAAGAAAAAATGGTACGGCTGCCTAGGAAAGGTACGGCTTCAGTAGAAAATGAACTGCTATCTCCTGGCACTAACAAAACACTTGAAACCTAAAGAATTGCTCAAATCCTCACACCAAAAAATATCTGAAATCAACATTCCAAAACCCTACATTAAAAAAACGTCAAAAATATTCATTTCCACTCCATAGCATGAAGACTCCATTGAAGCTCTATGTGTTTTCAGAAGCGAAAATACCTCAGATTCTAGTTAGGGTTGATCTTTCACTGTAATGTCCCCTTCCTAGGTGACTTCCATGATGAGTAATTTAGCCTTTATCTCTCGAAGGCTAATTGACGAAATAAGGGAGATATTATTAAATTAATTATTTTACAAGGTTATTACTTAATTTTAAATCAAAAGGTAACCTTATATTTAATTAATTTAATATAGTGACTTAAATACACATTATATCATTAAAGTCACTAAAATAAAATAATAAAATTTTTCTAAAAGCCTCTTGGAGTGGGATTAAAAAAAGTATAAAGGAAGGGGCAAGGCAAGCTTCTAGGCATCCGATTATTGTCATTTGCATTTGATGAGTCTTGTGGAGCCGAGGGTTTCTGCATATTGTCTATTTGGTCTTTGGGAACGAAAACTCCCATAGATTAGCATAACTGAGGTGGTGAAATATCTTCCGAAGGGTTGCAAATTGGAAGGGATACTTCAGTCCTTTCATTTGTGTTTAAATCTGAAGTATTAACCAAGGGTTTGGAGGTATTAATTTGCAGATCAGAAGTTTTGTTAGCTGCTACATTGGCGTGAACAGTGCCACGCTACAGTACCCGCGCTACAGTACCCACGTGAACAATAACCGCGCTACAGTAATCAGCTATAGTGGTTCGCTACAGTGCTAGGTCATTATTAAGGGATTGAGGCATGATGTTTATATAGCTTCCTGGGTAGGATTGAAGCAAGGTTCATCATATATTAACTTGGACGAACTCATTTCCAGGTCTGAAACTTTTGTATCTGCTTTAATATTGCTGTAGCATAAGTTTATAGTTGCAAGTCTGAGTCATAGTTGCATCTGTTTGGTGTTGTGCACTAAGAAAGAGCCATACCTACTGCTGTAGCATCATATTGCTGCATATCTTATGATTTTGAGTATAGGAAATAAGTGTCTATGCTGCTGTAGTTTCTTGGAGTCACTTAATTTATATAATATTGCTGTAGGAAATCATTCGTTTCAGATTTGGGCTTTGTATTGAATATTTGTTATAAGCTAAGAGTCTTGGCACTTCATAGCATCTTTGTGTTGGGATTACATCTAATAAATGAGTTATCAATTGCATGTCATATGTTTGGTGTAATGTCATCATTATAGCATCTCCTTATCAGCGTGTTAGGTTGCATGCCAATTGTTTGTTATAATGCCAGTTGGCTGTAGGTGCATAATTTACATGTAGAAACCATATTTAAAGCAATGGAAAAGGCAAAAAGAAGTCATATATGTGTTTGACAATATTCTTTGAGGGCAAATTCATATCAGAACTAGCAAGGGATATTACATTCACAACCGAAACTAAACGAAGTATGAGGCTAAACAACCCCAAGAATAAACTCTTCTCAACAACACAAGTTCACGGAAGAAGCAAAATTATATTCAATAGCATAAACTTCCAAATGAGCTAGCAAACTCTTTTTTATAACCTCCAGTTAGGGCGCCCAAGATAAAATAATAAAATAATATCCTTCCTTCAACTTGAACGCCATACTTAGCATTTAATCCTCTCTTTTATTTGAACGACATACTTCATAAGGGGCCCACCAAGGTCTAAGCGCTCACTTAGGCATAAGAACACTTTTAAAAAGAACATAAGTTGTCAATTAAAAATATAAAGTTAAACCAAGGACAACTTAATTTTAATACTTTTAAAGTCATTTCCCTTAAATTTACCTAGTTAGCCTTCGGGAAAGAAAGGAATAAGTTTAACGGTCACCAAGATAGTCACTGACGGAAAGGGGCATTACATTTTTAACTAAAATATCAAAATAGTTGTTTTTGATAGGTTGATTCATAGTTCACATACTTGGACTCGACAAAAACTCGGTAGACCCAAAATTTACGACTGAACAAAAACTCGACGACTTAAAAATTACTTAAATTTCTTTAAAAACACATTTTTTTTTTGCAAAATTCAATGACAAAATGTATCCAATGAGTCCATAAATGATTACAAAAGTGTTTTCTATTAGATTTGATCTATGTTCCATGGAGTTTCCTAATGGGTAGACGAGGGGACGCATTTTAGGGACCAGGGGACCAAGGGCTTAAGTTTGGGGACGGTGGTGGGTGGGGGTCTAGGGGTGGAGTCCCTAGCGGGGTTGAGGGGCAGCGCCTCTAGTGGGGTCTGGTGGCAATGCCCCTCAAGGGGGTCTGGGGGCAGCACACGCCATTTTCATAATTTTATCACTATGTTTTCTGCAATACTAAGTCCTTACTTTTCCTATCCTAATACTCTCACTCTTGTAGCCTTTAGCCTTTCTCATTTTTTTACTTTTGTGACTGCTCAGGGTGTGGGTGGGGCACATAAATCATTAGGGTTAGGGTTATTAGCACAAAGATCCAAAAAAAAATCTGATTAAAAAAAGAACTTGTTGCCTCAGTTGCTGCGTTTGCTGGGTTTTTTGCTCAGACTCGCCAAGTTTTTGGTGAGTGCCCACCAAAAAAATGGCAAGTACTCGCCAAAAACTCCGAGTTTTTCAATGAATAACTTGCCAGAGCAAAAAAATGGCGAGTACTAGCCAAGTCTGCAATCTATGGGTTAATTCAAATTGATGGATCTATAGGGGCCATCGCCCAAAGATAATAAACTTAAGTACAATATGGGCTGTATTAAGGAAAAAGTCCAAAAGGGCAACTCCTAAAGTAAGATGCTATAACTGCCAATACAACATTCCTGGCTAAAAGCACCCTAATATAAAAAAATAACATAACTATAAACTACAAAAAGCAGCCACAATATAGACAAATTAACAGTTAGGACTAGGTGACAACTCCTCTCGAGAAGCCACCTTGACACTTGGCTCTAGGAAAGAATGACAGGTGGCATAAGAGACATCACTCATGGATATAGATGGTAAGGTGTACACACTAGAGATTTCCAAGCCACCTTGAGAATGACCTGAAGATTGTCCATGTGCAATGTGAGAACCCCAAGTAGTTCTGCTCTAATTTCTGAGTTTTAGTGGTTTGACATTTCATCAAACACTTGTCATGTAAATAGACTGAGTTCTGATTTCTGAATTTGTATTTGGTTTTGATGATGGTTTTAGATGATTATCAATGGAAATACATTTGCCAAAACATAGGAAACATAACCAAATACTTTACATGCATAAACAACACAATGACTAACACTAATTAAGCTTTATTTCTCCTCTATATCAGGTTTGATTACAAACATATCAGGTCCTTATGCCACAAAAACCCTTCCAAAGGTTAGCGCTAGATCCTATAGGTAGCTGCTCAAACCATAGGTGCAGAAGGATGGATATTAGTTGCCAATGGAATGTTGGATATGACCTCCAACTCTGATCTATCAAATCTGATTGGTCTGAAATAAATTTTAGATGCAAACAATGATTGAAATCTTCATACAAGTGCCAAGATTCTTCCTCTATGATGAGCGCTAGCCTCCAATGAGTGTTAGAAACCTTAGGTGATGAGTCTAGGAGTATTTCTTTCTTAAACAAGTCTGCAAACTGCCTCTACAACCACCCAGATCTGCCAATTACTTTCAATGATAACAATGGCTCTAGAAACCCTAGCGGCCAACAAAGGTATGATTCAGATCTGCCTTCAAAACCCTATCAATTCCACGACGAAATCATGAAAATCCAATGCCAAAACCTTCCTCAACCTAGCCGTACAATTCTTGCTTTCATAAACAAGCCCTAGCAGCTGTAACCTACAAATATGTCATAGAAAGTCCTTCAAATCTGCATAAAACTTCAAAACCCTAGTGCCAATATGAAACCCTAGTCGATATGATCAATTTCGCTTCAAACCCTAGCTTCAATCCACACCAAAAACTTGCAATTAAATCCAATGATGAACTCTGGATGGATCCACCTCACAAAGTGGAGTGGGTTTTTGTCCAAACCACCAAATTCTAAGGGTTTTTGTCCTTAGAAGCCTGCTGAAACAAAGTTACAACGAAAGAGAAAATCTCCAAGTATCAAATGACAAATTCACAATATAATCCAAATGACTCCCATATGAAACCCTAGTTGATATGATCAATTTCACTTCAAACCCTAGCTTCAATGCACACCAAAAACCTGCAATTAAATCCAATGATGAACCTTGGATGGATCCACCTCACAAAGTGGAGTGGGTTTTCGTCCAAACCACCAAATTCTAAGGGTTTTTGTCCTTAGAAGCCTGCTGAAACAAAGTTACAGCCAAAGAGAAAATCTCCAAGTATCAAATGACAAATTCACAATATAATCCAAATGACTCCCAAACACCCATTTTATAAGCCACAAGTTGGGCCCCCAAATTCACTTTATTTTATTTTGCTTTCAAGTCCACCTCCATAATAAAATATTATTTTATTTTATTTTTCTTTTTTCTTCCTCAACTTGGGCGGCCAAAATAAAATAATAAAATATTAATATTTTATTATTTTTCCTATATCACACTTGGGCGGTCACCTTTGGAAGAATATAATATTTTAATAAATAAAATATTATATTTATTTTGTCATTTTAATTTTTTTCTCTTTATTTTATCCAAGTGGAGCGTCCAATATATATTAAAATATTAATAATAGAATATTAATATTTTATTTATTTTTCCTTCACTTTGACAAATAAAATATTATTTTATTTTGTCATATTTTTCTTTTTCCTTTGAAAGTGACTTTCCATTCTCCAAGCTTTAAGTTATTTTCCAATTTTCCAAATATCTAAGTCACTTTAGTCATTGTAGCCAACTTTCCAAATGTCAAGGTCACTTTGCAATAATGGCTCAAAAAGGGGACATTACATACAAGGCCAGATCTTGGTAGTATAAAGCTAATTCAGCATGCTTTTTAGAAAGAAATCAGGGAAAACAATTGATATTTGCAATGTCCTCAGCCTGCTGCAAAAGCATAGGGGCCTCTACCATCTCAAGTTGACTAAAATTAGAGCAGTGGCCTAAGAAGACGACATCTTCAATTGGAATAAGGCAGTTCAAAATCTAGTCCTTGGTCGTTTCGTAAGGCATTTAATTTACAACGGCCTTCCCTAGGCGGGTTCCAAGCCACAGCTTTAAGCTTAGAAGAATTTACCATTACTCCATTGATGGGGGCTAAAATATCAAAATAGTTGCTGGTATGGCTTGTTCTGAGATTACATCTTTGATGGACATATTGAATGCTTATTTCCAGAATAGAAGCAATCCAGAAGATCAACATAAAGCTATCTTTACCTGTTCTCAGAGCACCATTTGCAATTTTGGGATGCTCTTTGGCCTTAAAAATGCTGGAGCCACATAGAAATCAGGCCGTGATTTATGTTTCCAATGACTTCATCATTTTGTGTATGTCAATGATTTATTCGGTAAGTCTCATGGAAGAGTAGATCAACTCTTGTGACCTTAACCTTATTTTTTATAGGGGTGGTAAGTTAGTCTTGGATAGATTGATATCACAGGGTTTGTACATCAGACAAGAGCACGATGAACAGTTAATACATATTATTCATGGATGGCAAACAACAATCTTTGTTAATGCATTAGAAATCCACTTATGTCACAAATCTTCCAACCAAATCAGAGTACATTTTATTCCAGAGTCATGCAACCTATGAGATATCAGTCGACACCAATCTATCAAGTCCACCTTTTTCATACCACATGGAGTTGAATGCCCCTGTTTTTATTTCCAGCAGGACAAAATAAGCTCATTAAGATTTGAACATGTTTGCACAAAAATATTATACACCTGCACTTACTGGTGCAAGAACTAATTTATCCATCCAAGTAAGGTTATGCTACAAGATATTCCTTATTCTTCCCATAATGTCCATCCTATAAGAAGGTAGCATAACTCTTGCAAACATCAACAGTTGAATAGTAGGTCATTAGCAAAAAGGACTAGACTGTGTTAAGACACAAGATCTCATTTCCATTGCAGTTAAAGGGAATTATACCCCTGTTTTATATTGAGGAATGGCTAAGTGTTGATTTCACATCCATTTAATATGTTAAGCGATTCCTCTTGCTGAGTCCACAAACCTAATACCAAAACTTCATTCTTCCAGAATTTATGGACTTCCTTGTTACCAAACATTGAAGGTAATATTCATGTCAATACAATGCCGAGTTTTATAGTACTGCAACTCTAGCATGGTTTAGATAGTATTATCAGTATCTGCTATTCAGTACTGTACTCAGGGGTCAGAAGGTTCTAGTTCCATCTTTCTCTACCTTTTAAGTCACTTCGTGGAAAGAATTGAAATGGCAAGTAGACAAGATCAACAGCAGTACAAATCCTTATATCACATTAATGAGCTGTTAACTACTAACATAACAAAGTAAACTGGTTTTTGTAAGTCATCATTGAATTACAACACGAGGCTAACTACCTCTGTTTCTTTGTACATATCATAAAGGCTCCAAGAGATAAAATGATAGATAACTATTCTTGATCACAAGACTACATACACTACTATGCAATAATGCTTTTACCAAATCAAGGAGAAACAAGGAAGTTAACTATCATGATCACAGGGTGTAATAGCATCAATTATAACCCAAATTGCAGTCATTATTATTAGATTAATTAGCTTTTATTTCAATAATGTCAACAATTCTTTGTTGTGTGGGTGCTTTGTATGGTAGACATATAGTTTGATTATTCACTTTCTATAACACATAGGTTCATATTCTGTTGCGATGTTGTTCCTGTGGCTATATATTGAAGCCACTCTTCATGTAATTTGATGGCTTGTGTGATCAATCTAATAGGGTATCAGAGCTAGTTTTCTGATTTTCAGCTGTAAGAAGAATTTTGTAGAGGCACTGAGCTTGTTGCTGTTGAGTGGCACAAAGGAGAAGAAATAGCAAGAAGTTCTCAAATTTTTTGCAGTCCTATCTGAAATTATTGTCTGCCAAAAGCGCCATCCACCTTGCCATTTTGCATTTGTTTTGAGCTTCAAAAGTGCACTCATGTTCTGAGTGATCTGAAAAGGGAGTAGAATGCTTCTTGCATAGTTTGGAGGATGTGTAGCATTTGTGATGGACTAAGCAGCAGGGTGCACTGGTAGCATTAAGTAGTGCCCTGCACTGTGTCATGTTTCGATATTAAGGCATTGTTTAAATTAAAGATTTAAACAGCGTGACTAAGCCGGTCTCTTAAGCATCATTCCTGATGATAGAAATAAATACATACGTCATATATTATTAAATAATATGGTTATATGAATATTTTAAATAATAAATAATATGTTAAGAGTTCTGATTATCATTAATACCAAATATTATCATTATATGACAATAAATTATAATTATCAAATATATATGATAATAATATATTTATATAGGATAATATAAATATATAATAATAATTTAATATATAAATAAATATTATTAATATAAGCAAATATTATAAATTAATATTATGATCCTATTTGAAAGCCTTAATGAAGGCTCACACCCGATAAGGGATAAAGCAAGATCAATATTAATAATAGATATCATTATAATATCATAAGACAACGAATTCTCTATAGAGTGGCAGTCTAAAAGAATATAAATTGCAATCAATCAACGTTTAAACAAGGAAGCATGAATGCTTTGGTAAAGGCACGATCCATATTAAGAGGTGACGGTTGAGGGACCACCGTTCCAATAATTATAAAGAGAATCGATGGTTCCTTCCAAAAAGGGCATCGATTGTGTTAGTGCCTGAATTGACTGACAGTTTTTGAGCATTTTTCATGTAGGCACCTTCCTTAAAGATGTTCTAAGTGTTGGACCTCCTCAGCATTTTTCAGCTGCAGCATCATATTTTCCTGAGGAGGAGGTCATCATCATCATGTTTGCTTCGATGGTGGTCAGCATCTCATGTTTTCTGTCGACTTGTTTTTCATCAGGATCATCATTTTTCAATATCGGGTGATGTTTGGATATCATCCTGATCCTGCTGATGAGCTACAATGTGCCTTAATTTTCTTGCGGAGGGTGATTTTTCAAATATCCGGTGATCTTCCAATTATCACCCTGCCCTTTTATGATGATGATGTCACCCCGATTTTCCGAGGGGGTCATTTTCTAAGTTGTTCAACCCGGCCTATTTTTTCTTAAGGGTCGTCATCATCATGATCATATTTCCAGTTATCGCCGTGTTGCTTGCGAGGGTCATCATATTGTCTACCTGCATGATCTTTCGCTGGGGTGATATTTTAACATCGGGTGATCTTTGTTAAGATCATCCTGATGATGTTGCTGTAAAGTTCTAAGTGCGACCCGATATTCATCGTGGTCATCATATTTTGGACGTCAGGATGATCTTAATCAATATCATCCTGATGTTGTTGTATCACTTCATGTTCGTTGTTTTATCATCCTGATGATGCTGATATCAAGGAGATATCCGCCTGCCGGCTTCGTGCATTATCTAGTGGGGGGTGATCTTTTCAAATATCTGGCATATTCATCTATCACCCCGATCTTATAGTGGAGCTACAGTGCAGCATGAATTTTGTGCATCAGGATGATATTTCCAAATATCCGGTTATCTTCCGAATATCATCCTGATGTCGATATGATGATGACGTCATCCGGATATGAGGAGGTGCGCAGTAGGCAGATATGCTGATGACTTCAGCAGGATATGACGATGACGTCATCGGGATGTTCATCGGCTAAGCAGGAGGATCTTCCTCCGATGGATCAGGTTGTGCCGATGAAGGCGACTATCATGCAGGTGATATTGCGATGATGATGCTGACGTCAGGATGATTTTTCAAGCAACAGGATATCATGCTGTTGGAGGATGATGATGAAGTCTTATACTAGTGTCGTCAGGAGCAAAAGCACCGACATTATATATGCTCGTGGCCTAGTATTTAAAGTGTTGAAAAGGTCGCCGCGGGGTGCATGTGGGATAATTGATATCCTGCATATTTGAAATATCATGACGATGAGGTATCTTGGCGGGAAATGGTTGCGATGCACAGTTTGACGTTTTCCCGAGGCCGCGGGTTGGTGCGCCATTAATGGCGAAGGTTGCAGAGGTATGGACGGATCTGGTACCCGATTGAAGGTGTACATCAACGGACAGTGGCGCAGGGCTCGAGGTTTTTTCTTGTCTCCTCCCCTACCTGCTGCATTCATGTTTGGGCGCCAATCTGGTAATGCGTTGAGCGCTATTTTTCTGATACTGTGTATCTGGCGGGATTTTTGGTCAACCATGTAATTAATTGCTGTGGTACACTACCTGGCTGTTATAAGCAGGAAGTGTTACTCATTTTTGGTTGTTGAAAACTGGACATTTTGGCTCTGTAATAAGATACAACTGGTTTTGGTTGCTCTGTGCAGCAAAACTTGTGAGTTTATGTATCTCCTGTTGTACGATTTGGCATGAATCCACTGATTTCATGGTTAATCTTATATGAATAATGCTGTGTTTGCATGTGTTATGTTGATTCTGTCTCCAGTTTTGCATGTATCTTTCTTACTGCAATAGGGATGCCATAAGTATAGACAGCTTAACACTCTTTATTGGGAGATATCTGTAAGGCAGATATCATGTGTATCCCCCTGAAATCCAGTTTTAGCTATTCAGGCTGATCATTCACAGGTGTATGTCTACCGACTCCAAGCCCTGGATAGGCACCAATCTAGCTCTGTGTTGAGGTTATACACCATGTCCAGCTTTGCATCCAAAATTCAAACTAAACCATTTCATACTTCCACCTGTTAGTTGTAGGAGTAGGATTAGGAACCCCCTGCATGCTCTCATACCCAACCAGACATCATGTCCAAGAATGTTGCCAGCCTTGTGATCTATCATACAGATCTTGGTCCATACATGAGAGTATTCTGCTTGTTGTTGTCAAGTTAGATCTTTCTATCTTTGAGCTAGTCAAGGTTACATCTTGAGTTATAGGGATACCCCCCTTGGTGCGGCAGAACCAGAAGTGAAGGGGAGGCAGCTCACGCAACCTCCTGTATTTAGTTGGCTGAATCTGCCTGTGCATTAGAAGTGGCAAACCCTAATGCTGATTCAGAAGAAAAAGTCAACAGAATGAAAGGAATCAACAAACAAGCATAGATCGAACAACAATTATCGGATAGAAGGCAGAATACAGGTTAAAAGGGACACGGTGTGGGAAAGAAATAAATAACAAGCATAGCATCGATCTGCAGGAGATTAAAGTGGACATCAGAAAGAAAAAGGAACAGCAAACAGCAAGGTAAAGAAAGGTTGTACAGATCCAATTTCAGCAGAACCCCAGGTACGTCATCTATCCTAAGGTAAAATAATATATATATATATATATATATTGTTAGATATGTATACCATATGTATAGCATAATTAAAAGGTAATGAGAATATGGTATAGGTATAGGGTTAAGATGATAGGATACAATAATATTGTCATTTTTGATTATGAATATAAATGGGCTGTCAAGTTAATAGATACAATTATGATGTTAATTATAAATAAATGCACTAAACTTAGACAAAACTATGAATGTGCATAGAGATAAACTAATATAATGAATAAATGTTAATGATATATGGTCAGTTTTAATATAAGGCCATGATGTCTTAATATAAGGCATCTTGTGTTAAATGATAATAAGAACAATTATGATATTTATGATTTATCAATGAAAAGATAAGTTGGTGATATGCTTGGGGCTGACTAGGACTCTCCCTTTAACCCCTCTATCACCTCTAAGGTATGACGTAGTTGAAATAGTTTGTTTTAGCCTAGGTATCTCTTGATTGGACGTAAGTCCCTCGAGCCAAGTGATGAGGAACCCTACGTGTGGGTGAAATCCTTGGGCCTAGAAGAACTTGTAAAAGTTAATTTTGCTCTACGGATGGTGACTCGTCTGGATGAGGTACTTCGTGTGTGAGTGAATTCCCACGAGCCAAATGGTGAGGGACTCCGTGTGTGAGTGAAACCTTTGGGCCTCCATAAGAGATGGTGGAACTATTTCCTTAAATGAAATCATACTTGGTGATCTAGAGCTGGTTAACGCTAGAGTCTACCATAAGTCTCTCACAAGTCATATCATGAACTAATGATAAAAATGAATAACATATATGTGAATGTATTTATGAATTGGAAATGTCATAATGCATGATGATGAAATGGATTATATAAAATATAATGTGAATATGATCTAATATGTTATGGTCTTAATGATTCCATGTTGAAAGAAATGATAAATAGATTACTAATGCTCTCTTTTACTAAGTTGAAATTGTGTTAGATAGTGAAAAATTTCAGCTTACGAGGAGGGGACATTACAATTGGTATCACTGCAGAAGATTCTGCCATCCTATGAAGAAATTTAATCCAACACTATACAAGACAAACAGCCCGTAACAATAACAACATGGATACTCAAGACATGAGGTCATTCACAGAGATCACCAAAAGCATGATGGAGCAAAATGAAAGAACAACCAGAATCGTGATGGAACAAAATGAAAAGACAACTAAATCCATGATGGAGCAAGGAGAGAAGACTACACAAATGCTCCTAAAGCACTTCAAAAGGTAGGAAGCACCATGGAACAACTCAAGAGCCCTTCGACAAATGGAAAGGAAGTAGCTTCAAACCAAGCTGAAAATAGGAACTCTTCCTCAAGTTCGTGAATTCCACTACCATCCTTCCTACCAAGTGAGGAAACTCCAAGAAGGGAAGAAGAAAATCCACAAGCTATAAGCACCGAAGACATGGCTAGGGCCTATGCAAGTTTAGAGCCCGAAGTAAGAAGAGCGGTTTCCTTCCATGAATTTAGTAACTCTAAAGGAAATGAGTCAACACGAAATGAGAGAAGACCTATCCATAAGGACTTAAAACATAAGGCTAATAAAGTAAACCTCCCTAACTTTGATGGAACCCCTAAAATCACCCCACATGCATGGCTCCAAAAACTTAATGACTATTTTGCACTTAGTCCCATGACCGAAAAAGATGCCCTCCAATTTGCAATCCTCCACTTAGAAGGAACGGCCTATGAATGGTGGCATAATGGGAAAAATACCCTAGGCCACGAGACCATTACATCATATGCTGAATTCTCTAAAAAGTTCCTTAAGAAATTTGATAGGAGACATCCCCAACAAGATTTTAAGATTTTAAGGACCTAACCTTGGTAAGACAAAAAGGAACAGTGGATGACTATGTTAGTGAATTTGAGAAGATAGCATTACGAGTCACCGGAATGGATGGTGAGAGGCTCACTTTCCTATTTGTGGAAGGACTTGACGAGAAACTAAGAGGACTAGTAGGAGCCTTTAAACCCACTTCACTAGATGAGGCCATCGACATGGCCACTCAATTAGAGAGGAGTAAATCCTCTCAATCTTCCACTAAACCCCTCCATAAGAAAGGAAATGTTGATAAAAATCCATGCCGTAAATGTGGGGAACCATGGAAACCTGGACATGTATGTCTAAAAAATGAAAATGGACATGAGAAACCATATCTTTCATACAAGGACCATGAAGAACTAAAAGTAAAGAACCTTTGTTTTGATTGCAGAGAAGCATGGAAACCTGGACACAAGTGTAAAGACCCCGCAAAAGGAAACACGTGCTTTAGATGTAATGAGAAATGGGAAGCCGAACATAAATGTGGGAAAAGAGCTCAAGCACACAATATAGAAATTATACTCGACAAAGAAATTCAGGAAGAAAATGAAATAACGTCAAATAAAAGAAGGAAAGAAAATTGATCTTAAAATCGAGTATCCCAAAGGAATGGGAATTGCTTGGGGACAAGCAATTTCAAGTGGGGAGGGTTGTCATGTTTCGATATTAAGGCATTGTTTAAATTAAAGATTTAAACAGCGTGACTAAGCCGGTCTCTTAAGCATCATTCCTGATGATAGAAATAAATACATACGTCATATATTATTAAATAATATGGTTATATGAATATTTTAAATAATAAATAATATGTTAAGAGTTATGATTATCATTAATACCAAGTATTATCATTATATGACAATAAATTATAATTATCAAATATATATGATAATAATATATTTATATAGGATAATATAAATATATAATAATAATTTAATATATAAATAAATATTATTAATATAAGCAAATATTATAAATTAATATTATGACCCTATTTGAAGGCCTTAATGAAGGCTCATACCCGATAAGGGATAAAGCAAGATCAATATTAATAATAGATATCATTATAATATCATAAGACAACGAATTCTCTATAGAGCGGCAGTCTAAAAGAATATAAATTGCAATCAATCAACGATTAAACAAGGAAGCATGAATGCTTTGGTAAAGGCACGATCCATATTAAGAGGTGACGGTTGAGGGACCACCGTTCCAATAATTATAAAGAGAATTGATGGTTCCTTCCGAAAAGGGCATCGAATGAAAGGAATCAACAAACAAGCATAGATCGAACAGCAATTATCGGATAGAAGGCAGAATATAGGTTAAAAGGGACATGGTGTGGGAAAGAAATAAATAACAAGCATAGCATCGATCTGCAGGAGATTAAAGTGGACACCAGAAAGAGAAAGGAAACAGCAAACAGCAAGATAAAGAAAGGTTGTACAGATCCAATTTCAGCAGAACCCCAGGTACGTCATCTATCCAAAGGTAAAATAATATATATATATATTGTTAGATATGTATACCATATGTATAGCATAATTAAAAGGTAATGAGAATATGCTATAGGTATAGGGTTAAAATGATAGGATATAATAATATTGTCATTTCTGATTATGAATATAAATGGGCTGTCAAGTTAATAGATACAATTATGATGTTAATTATAAATAAATGCACTAAACTTAGACAAAACTGTGAATGTGCATAGAGATAAACTAATATAATGAATAAATGTTAATGATATATGGTCAGTTTTGATATAAGGCCATGATGTCTTAATATAAGGCATCTTGTGTTAAATGATAATAAGAACAATTATGATATTTATGAAATCAATGAAAAGATAAGTTGGTGATATGCTTGGAGCTGACTAGGACTCTCCCTTTAACCCCTCTATCACCAATAAGGTATGACGTAGTTGGAATAGTTTGTTTTAGCCTAGGTATCTCTCGACTGGATGTAAGTCCCTTGAGCCAAGTGATGACGAACCCCACGTGTGGGTGAAATCCTTGGGCTAGAAGAACTTGTAAAAGTTAATTTTGCTCTACGGATGGTTACTCCATGTGTGAGTGAAATCCCACGAGCCAAATGGTGAGGGACTCCGTGTGTGAGTGAAACCTTTGGGCCTCCGTAAGAGATGGTGGAACTATTTCCTTAAATGAAATCATACTTGGTGATCTAGAGCTGGTTAACGCTAGAGTCTACCATAAGTCCCTCACAAGTCATATCATGAACCAATGATAAAAAGAAATAACATATATGTGAATGTATTTATGAATTAGAAATGTTATAATGCATGATGATGAAATGGATTATATAAAATATAATGTGAATATGATCTAATATGTTACGGTCTTAATGATTCCATGTTGAAAGAAATGATAAATAGATTACTAATGCTCTCTTTTACTAAGTTGAAATTGTGTTAGATAGTGAAAAATTTCAGCTTACTAGGAGGGGACATTACACACTGAGGGTTGCCAAAGGGACTCAAACTCAGGTTTGAATGTGCAGAGCGTGTGAGTGAAGCGTGAAGAGGGACTCAAACTCAGGTTCCTGCATTTGCCCATCATTGCAAAGAAGGTGTTCACATTACCCACACTTGTGTTAGTTCTTTTTGATGTGCAAGAAGGTGTAGAAGTATTTGCATAAGGCTTCTATGTAGGTTCATCCTCATCCAAAGGTTCAACTACTACCATAGTAGACAACAATCCAAGAGTTGTCCTTACCTTCTTAGTTTTTCTTTTTGTATCGGCCTCTAGAGACAACAATGCTTAATGGGTGACATTAGTGGGCCAATTTCTGCAAGCCATTGCACATTTGACAAATGCTATTGGAAGGAATGAATGCCCCTACCACATTCAACTCCAAAAATCGTGTTTTAATTTGTTGGAATATGTTGGTGCAAAATCTCTTTCATGTGGCATGATCAACTGAAATCAACAAAAGATGCATGGGAACAACCATTAGGGTAACTTGAGAAACGTAAAAACTGCCCTAACCCTAAACCATAAAAAATCGTTTAGGGTGGGGGTAAGGGTCAGTATTTAGTCATATAAGTTAAAAAAAAGGGTTAGTGCTTGGTTAGGGACTTAAGGTTTCAAGGTTTAAGCTTTAAAATTTAAGGTTCAAACCTTAATGTTTAGGGTTTGTCAGAAACCCTAACCATTATGGTTCAGTTCAAACTTTAAACCCAAAATGCTTAATGGCCTTAGGCTCCTAAGGGCCTAGCCCTTAAAAACATTTAAAAACTTGAAAAAAAGCCCTTAGGGCCTTACCTCTTTTGTATGCCCTAACTAAATGAGAATCAAACTAATAATAGCACTAATGCGAATGTCTTGGGCTGTGCCCTAATGATTTCAATGTTTGATAATAGTAGAAATATGATTTTGTCTTTGATGTGCACTTGTGCTTTGAGAGATCTAGGATTTGGAATGTAAAAATGAGGGAAAATGAAAAATTATATGTATAGTAGCAAAAAGTTGCAATTCGAATTAATTGGGATTTATTCCTTTTTATTGGAGTTTTGTGTTAGTTAATAAAACAATTGGTGATTTGATTTGAATTGGGTTGGTTTCATCACCGGTTGGCGATTGATAGCTATTAATTCACAATTTCTGTTTCTTTGTCTAATACTTGTTAGCAAGAAAAAATAAGAAAGGAAAGACACCTCTAACCTTTGAAATCAAACTTTAACAGCTGTTGTGCTCAACCTTGCTCCCTCTAGCTGTAGTTCTTCTTGCCTCAAGATGCTTGTGTGTGTGTGCTTAGACCTCACAAGCTTCCTAATTTATAAGGATTTGTTAGCAAGAAAAAATAAGAAAGGAAAGACACCTCTAACCTTTGAAATCAAACTTTAATGGCTGTTGTACTCAAGCTTGCTCCCTCTAGCTCTAGTTCTTCTTGCCTCAAGATGCTTGTGTGTGTGTGCTTAGACCTCACAAGCTTCCTTATTTATAAGGATTTGTGAGCATGCCTAGCCAACGTCCAAACATAAATGGAACCCTAAAAGCTTCATCACTTTTAGGCGTTCCATTTGCCTATTTGAGAGTCGGTTGAGAAAAGCTTACAGTCTTCTATATGAAAGATAGAAAGCAACCACCAGAAACAGTAATAGGCGGCGTAAAACCTTGTTTTAGTTGCAAATTACTGAAATAGCAGAGTGTATGGGTAGTTTAAGATTATCTATACGTGGTTGTCTGCTGAAAATAGCTTCCACTGCTCTCCATTGCGGCCCATTGAAACCTTGATCTCCCAAGGGCCAAACTCCTCAAAGGGATCTATTGGTCTTGTTTGAAAAGCCTATTTGATAATAATATCAAATGCTAAGAATACAAGTCAACTTTAAATTATCCATTCAAAGCTTCTTTGGGCGAGACTGTTGAGAATAACATTTAAGTGCTATTTCATTGCTTTTTTGATATTTTCACTTCTCTATGTCCTAAACTATAACAGCTTTATAAAAAACACTAATCTCTTCTATAAACATCAAGTTTATAATAGCTTTTAAAACTCATCTTTATGCCACTTTAATCTTGTCATGTAAGTATAGAGTCTTAAATGGATTCTTTTTAAAAATTAGTCCTCAAAACTTAGGCATAGACCTAAGGATAAACTGAACATAAAAGTATGTAATGTCCCCTTCGCAGGCATGAGCGATTGGCGGAGACCCTTAGCCTATTTTAATTATCATAGGCTAATTGGAGATATGGTAAAGGAATAATTAATTGATTAAATTAAGTTGTCTAAAGTCACTCATTTTACAGGCAACATATATTTAATTAATTATTTTATTAAAGTTGGACAATTTATTAAAAGTGACTTATTTTGGGCCCCAAATATAAAGTTAAATTAAAAGAAATTTTAAAAGTCACTTTGAAGGGGAAATAAAATATAATATCTTGAATATTCTAAAAGGGAGTATAAAAGGGAGGATTTGAGAAGAGAATTTTATTCTTGGCATTTTATTTTTGAAACCCCAACTTTGGAGATTGAGCAAACTGGTCATCTTTCTGCCTTAGGACGAAAACCCTACGGCAATGATTGGTTTCGAGGATGGAAACCCTCCTAGCCAATTTGTGACTGGATTCATATAGGATTCACAGGTGTGCTGAACGATTGAAGATTGTGGAGATTTGTGTTGAAGCATTGAAATATCATTTCCAGATTTGTTGTCATTTACGGTGAATTGAAGTACAAAGATTTGTTATAAATTATTTTCAAGGCAAATATAAATCGAATATTTTTGGAGGTGAAGTTTTTGTGGCTGTCCACACTATTTCCCAAACTGGCCATACCAATTCCTTGGCTTAGCCATACCACACAAGACAAATCAAATATTATTTAGAGGGGGCGTTTGAATATAGAAGGGACTGCTATCATATTATTTTTGATTGTGCTGACTGGACATCAAACATGGGAAAGAGGGAGCCACATCATTATTGGAAGGGAGGCGTGTGAAGAATAGGGAGAAGCGATTCATGTTTGGGGGTTTAGAACCCCAAAAATCTCAGCTGCCACCTTTGTAAAGTCATTGAATAAAGAGAAAAGGGGGACGTGTGGCATTGAGGAGTCGTCATTGGAGTTTGGGAAGAGTTTGAGCCTTGAAGGCTGGCTGCACCATAAATTATGGTCATTTTGTAGTTCCTAGTTGGAACACAACTTTATATGGTCTGTTTCAGTTATTGTACTCAATGTGCAGCAGTTAATTGCATATGATCACCACCATACACATATTTCAAGCTTCTCTTTTGGGTACCCTGGACTCAACACTTCCATATCTGCTCTATTGAGGTTAGAATGTTTTATTTCAGCACTGTATATGTATGAAAGTTATCATCAGCAATACAGTAATAAATTATATCAGCATGCTGAGCTGATAGTGTTTAATTTATTCATTGCTGTTACCATATTGTGTTGCTAAGAAAAGGCTCTGCTTCAAGTTTACTTTGTAATGGGCATTTTATCAAACATTTGTTGAAATACACAAAAATTAGCTTGGCACTTTACAAAGTAGCTTGTAGTGACTGGAATTAATGACAAGCAAGAAGAAAGCAACACATAATATGAAATTGACAACATCATTCAAATACAAACACATATCATGCATATTAATGTTAGGCAATAATGCTAAACTAGATGATCAGCATGTGTATGGTCTCTTTCCTTTTACGACCTGTCACTGAAATACCTCTTCTCCCATGATGTCTATCTTCTTTGAGATAACTTTCTCGAGTGATTGTGATTAGTTCAGATAATTAGATATCAAATTGATAAAAATAAAGCATAAACTTAATATGTAATCATCATTAGTATCCAAATCATACCTAATCATGTTAAGTTAAACCATGATTAATGAAAGTTTAAACAACATTTAAATAATCATCATTATATCAATTTAGTACACTTCCAGTCATTAATAATTATTAATAATCAAAGAATAACCCAACATAATTGGTAAAAAATAGGTTTATTTAAATTCGCTTTTAGGGGATACGATATATATCCTTCAACTGAAACAAAACAAAAGGTTTCATTTACTTGGTAGTGGCAATCAAATGCAATCCAACATTGGTGAGATGTTAAGAGCCATTGTGATGATTATTATATTGCACAAGGGCTTCATGGCGATGATATCCCTTGGTTTGATTTTTAGTTTTATCAGTCTCTTCAGATGCATATAATATTGCATTTCTCCAGCTCCAGTAGATCTTCCCATGATTTTGAAGAGCTGTGCTGAAAACTCGTTACTCCAAAAACATCACTCCGAGGGAAGCACAGACAGATTGAAGATTTGTGAATAAAAAACCACATGGACAGCCAATATTCTCCCAGTAGAGTTTAAATTTTTTAAGTCATGGTGATTAAGGGAAGAGGGGTATAAAACAATATCAAGTACACAGAAGGTGAAGAACTCAACAAGAAAATGATAAATGAATACTTTAAAAATACTATCTCTGAAGTGTCATTCACACCAACCAAAGATTTTCAACCCACGATTCCTGTTGCCATGACTGTGATTTCAGTTTCCTACAGGCTATAGCTATGGACTTGATTTCAGTTGCCTATGCCTATAGCCTTGATTTCAGTTGCCAAGTACACAGAAAGTGAAGAACTCAACAAGAAAATGATAAATGGATACTTAAAAATTACTACATATGAAGTATCATTCACACCAACCAGTGATACCTGTCGACACGACTTCAATTTCAGTTGCCTATGCCTATGGCCTTAATTTCAGTTGCCATGATATTGGTTATATACATGCTACTACATGCTGTTGCACCTAGACAAGAGTTGCACAGCCACATATCGTCGTCTACTGCTCATCAATTACTGACTTGCTGACATACACTCCATATGACTGCCACTCATATCAGAGACAGAACTGCCCTTAAAGCAAGGACAAATCCTATCCTTAATAAAAAAGATCTACTTTGAGACAGGGTTGGAGGCAATTGATGTAGAGAGTGCCAGTGTATGGAAACTTATATGCCATAAAAAGATACTTAGATCGCCATCTAGCACAAAGTGAACCGGATTTGACAATCATTCTGAACAAACTACAAACTTATTAGACAGTTTATTAAATTATTATTTCATAATAAGTGAACTCTGACTATCTAGTGCTAAGTTAAACAACTTTGACAATCTCTCTGGACAGAACTACGATTTCAGTAGGCTTTGACATCATTGGTGTGATCTTGTAAATGATTGGGCTACAGAGATATAAAGGCAAAAGACCAGGAACTGTACAAAAGTCTTACTCAAAAGTTTAAAACTCAACTTCATTCTGGTAGCTTGATCTAGATATAAAAGCAAAAGACTGGAAATTGTAGAAAAGCCTTACTTGAAAGTTTAAAGCTCAGCTTAATTCAGGTACAAATATGTTGCTGTTTCTCTTTTTTCCCAAACTTTACGTGTGAGGATTTTGAAGACCGACAATTTCATTGTTTTTTAGCCTTATGAATGGACCAACATCTGAATATTTACAAGCAGGTGGAAGTTATTCAGTTATTTTACATGGCTTCGTTTAGAATTGCATGTACCAAGATGGATAAAATATAATACGAACAATTAAACTACTACATACACAATTACAGATGACTGCTATAGAACATAAAAAGTTTGCTTTCTGGAAGGATTTGAAAACTTTATGAATTTAAAGCCCTCAGAATTCTTTTACAAGCAGGTGGAAGTTATTCAGTTATTCACTTTACATGGCTTCGTTTAGAATTGCATGTACCAAGATGGAAAAAGTATAACATGGACCATTAAACTACTGCATACACAATTACAGATGACTGCTATAGAACATAAGAAGTTTGATTTCTGGAAGGATTTGAAAACTTTATGAATTTAAAGCCCTCAGAATTCTTACATACATTTATTTTTCTTCTTAACTTACTATAGCTATCCACAATTTCAAAGTAATATCTTGTAGGGGTGGTTCTTTCATGCTAAAGAAATACATTGACATCAGCTACCCAAAAAGCTAGGTTGATTCAGCTGCCCATTGCCATAATGATACCTTTCTTTTCCCTCTGAGATAATGTCTAATAACTAATATAAAAATCTAAAGTTCATATTCCAAAGCTTCGAAACATTTAGATAAAGACCATGTAATGAAAAACCTTTAGCAGAGGACATCCTTATTACAAATGTTCTGTGAGGAAGTGTCCCTTCTAGTGGAGGATAAATTTCCCTATTCCCCAAGGTACATGATAGGAGAGGAACATCCTTGAGAAGCCACTTAGTAATGACATGTTTCTCATATCCCTAAGCCATCCTCTTGCCAGTAATGGACATCTAACTATACCTCAATTTTCGAGGGACAACAGGATGTCTTCTGTGGTGGGGTGTATGTCCTGAGCTAAAGAATTTCTCACATTATTTTACTAGATAGCATTCCCAATCTCAAGGCATTCTTAAAGTGATTTCAAGAAAAAACAAATTAGAAGGAGAAAGCCAACGCCACTTTTTGCAGACAAGGAGAATACAAGAACGGAAGAATAACAACAGAGAGAATAGTAAGTACAAGCAGAAAGAAGAGAGAAGAAGATAATAGTTTGTGTTAAGCCTTGCAAGTAAGTAGGGGGACTTAAATGGCCATGTTTGTTTTTCTTGGTTTTTCTTTGGGCATATAAATAAAGCAAATTAATCAATGAGTTTTGTTGCTTTTAAAGTTGACAATGTTTTTATAACAGAGGTACAATTGGAAATGAAGTTGCCTTAAGATGATATGACAAAAGGTCCTTGACAAAAAGTTTAGTTACGTTGACAAAGCTTGATGAATCGAAACAACTGTATCTTTGGAGGCAACTAATTAGTAAGGTCAGGCAAAAAGGCTGGGCATGATCGACAAGGACTTCGTGAAAAAAGATCTTTAATCACTCTATATTCTAACGTTCAGAAATAAATATAAGGACTTTGTCAAAAAAGTATTTAATCGCTATACAATCTGAAGTTCAAAATTAAGCCATATAAGCTTCATGTTAACTGGCTAGAGGACTATAATCCAGCTGTGACTAAAGGTTGTTCATGGGAATTCATTGAAAGATATGATTAATGGTAGTAGGCTAAAACAAAACCATTTCCTTTATCCCTATCCCGTGGCCATATTTTGCACCAAATAGATTGTTGACATGTCAATAATTTTCTTAATATGTTATCATGGTAACTAGTCAAATGCATTGTGTGGAGTTTTCAATAATTTTCGTAACATATTATTATGTAATCAATACTATTATGCCTTACGTGCTAAGTATTTCTAATGCATGTCAATACTATTATGCCTTAATAAGTGTAATCAATGATGTAATTGTATGGTAACTACTCTAATGCATGTCAATACTATTATGCCTTAAGTGCTAAGTATTTCTTCTCTTGCATTTCAAGTTTATGAAATGTTCATGCCCACTAGTTGAGAGGGATACACATACAACACATTAATGGGATAATTGAATTTTCAAAGCTCCATTTGTAGTCTTTGGGATTGCTATTGCTATTATGTTCTATGCAGATTCCAACATCTTGAATCAAGAATAATTTATTGGAAAATTGTGTTGTACACCTTGCATAATGACATTGTAATGTTGTTGTTAGGAAGGTGTGTTGTACGCCTTATCTAATAACTTTAAATGTTGTTGTAAGTTGTGGTTCTTGTAGACACACAAATTTATCCATCACCTAGTCGACACGACCTTGTAATGTTTTGCCCTAGGTCCTAGGTCTTCCCACTCATAATTTCAACTTAATCACCTTTTGAATTAATTAAATAAACCCACTTTATTTAATTAATCTCCCATTCACATGTCTGACATAATTTGAATTAATTCCTTCACCTCTCACCACATTGCAACAAGTGTCACATGTTGCATCATCCACTTAATCCTTTCACATGTCAAACTAATTTAAATAATCTTTTATTTAAATTAGATTCTTTTTATCACAATTGAACACTTGTCCACTTTCCTTTTGTCTAATGTGGGGTAGTACAACTTGCATTTAATACAACTCACATGTGCAAGCTAATTCAAATAAAATATTTGAATTAGATTCTCTTTATTCTCCTTCGCACACTTGTCACATGACTACGATTTCTTGATGTGCAAGGAAACCTAATTAATCCTAGCCATCCATGTCTTCCAAACTCTAATCGATATTGTCCATCCATTCAAACTAGGTCTTTCTTATAAACCTAGCCTCCTCTAAGCCATTCACAATCATGTTGAGCCCTTGCATATCGTTATGTTGCCAAAATCTTGAGCAACCAACATTCAACCATATCCATCAATCTCTCTCTTGCATCCATTTCCATTTTCCATCTTGCATCTTTCATCATCTTGCAGGGATCAATCAAGCCATCATCATTGCATATCATTCAAGGTATATTGAGGATTTGGGTTTGGGTAATGCATATGTTTGATTCATCATTTCAACTAATCCAAATTTTTAGTATACATTTTGGCACGCCTGCGGTTGTAACTCTCATTTTTGTAGGTTTTTTGTGATCAAATTTGCAAGGTTTTAATATTTTTTGTCTGAGTTTTGCAAGTGACATGTTGCAGGAGGCCTTCGAAGCTCAAACGGATTGCGCCGTTGAGTCCAGGAGCCCTGAGGGACGAAAAACGACATAAAATTTGCCCAGTTTTGCTTCCAATTTTTTTTGGCATTTTTTGAATTTTTAAAGGGGTGGCAGTCCGTACAGTACGGATCCGTACCGTACAGATCACCGCCCCCCTGCGCTGACTATATCTGGTTGGATGTTGCAGGCATTTGATTTGGTTAATTTCGCAGGCTTTTCCTTCATTGTGTATTGCAGGTTGAAAGTCTGTGGTTTATATTTTATTTGCAGGTTTCGGCTAGAAAACCCTAGTCGATTTTCTTTTGTTCCTATCGCCGCCGCCCTAAGCATCCTCCGCTGCCTTCAACTCCCCGTAGCCCCCCCTTTCCAAACCCTTGTCGCCTCTGTGGAGCCTCCTTTCTGCCACCGTTGTCATTTTTAAACTCTTTGCCAACCGTTGTCATTTTAACAACTCGTCGCCACCTAGAATTTCTGCCGACACCACCTTAAGCTCTGTCGATGCCCTCACAAATCTCCCCGTCAACCTTGCGAGCACCCCAAAACTGTCGATGTTTGATTCAGACCCGATGATTTGTGTCGTCATTGCCATCGACAGTCTACTTCCATAAGCCCGTGGACTGGTCTCATGACCCTTGGTCGTCTTCAACTTACCTCCCATGCTGATTCTCTTCATAACCACGGGCCTCCATTCGTTGATTTCTAAGCCCTAGCCGTAGGTCACTGTTAGCGGTAGCAGTTACGATTTTATACCCCTAGCCGCAGTTTCTATTTGCCCTAACCCTAACTACCAAATAAAATCAGAGACATAACATTAAATCATTTTCTTTTCGTCGTTTATTTGTTTCAAATATTCGGTGGGCAGGGGACGACCAGTTTGCCTAGTTTTTATTTTTGAATTGCTAGGGTTTAACCTTAAAAAGTAACTATGATTGCCAAACCTTGCATGTGATCACGTTTCTATAACTACTAGCGGTCTGTGTCAAACGGTCAGAGCCAGCGTTGTGCTTCCATATGGCCTAGGGGGCTAATTTTTTCTTTTTATCATAACTCGGTCATACGGAGGTGAAATTTTGCAAACAAACATTCGTTGGAAAGAGGATTAAGAGGGCAATGCAATGGTGAAGAAATTTTCAGGTGTCTGTATTGTTTTACCACTTTTTTTCGCAGTCAAAGTCAAACTTGCATAAAAAACTTCAATCGAGCATAACTTTTGCAAATTTCATCCTTTTTCAGCGATTTTTTTTTGAAAATTGCATAGAATTTTGTCTAGAATCTGCTGATGCTTTTCATTTCTCTGTTACTACTCATCTTCATCAAATTTTTATCAGATTTTTGTATAACGGTCTTCTTGGCGAGTCTACTTGCTTCTTTCTCGATTTTGTGGCTTGCAGGGGACCTTATGAGGCCAGAACAACATCAGGATCAACATACACAGCAGCTTGGACAACGAATTAATCAGGTGCATGCATTCTAATTTTTCATCTCTTAAATCATTGTTTGATCACACATTTGGACTTTGGGCTTAAAACGAACAACTTGCTTGCATTCACACATCAAATTGGGTTAAAACGAACCATTGTCTTCAATCATATTTGGACTTGGGATCTAAAAAGAACCAGTGCTTGAACTGTTTGATCCACACATTTCATTTTCTAAGGGTTAATTTACAAGTGCGAATGTGAATCAAGTGTGCGTATGTATGCTCTCTCCTCGCACCGCAAGGTGATCTTGGAGTTCAAAAACACCTCACTTGGTTTGCTTTTGTTTACCCTTCTTAGGAGGCTTGCTTGGAGACACACCACTCCAAGGGACGACCTCAATCGAGGCTGAATCGAAAGACACCCTCATTGGTGTTGATCATGATGTTAGTCATTCACAAACATAGAATAAAAGTTACACAACCTTTACTCATCTTGAAAGATACGATGAATTCAGAGAATTCATGATCCCAAGTCTCCGTTGATTAGGTCTTAATCTACTGACGTTACTCAGTGGTTGATGTGTGTTGCTGTTTTCCATTCAGGGGCCTTACGTATTTCTGCAAAGTTCATCATTATTCCTCCAAATATCTTGCTCTGTATGTCTGCTCTGCATAAATCTCCAATAATTCTACCTCTGCACTGTGAATTTAGTCAAATAATGTGCCTACAGGCTGATATTTGCATGATTTCTACCACTATTTATGATTCTTTGCATGATATTTTCAATACTACATGCATTTAACTCAAATATGCTAAGGATTTTCAGTTACCTACGGGATTTCAGCATATTTCTCTGTTCTGCTTGTTATTTGTCATGACTTGCAGTTATGGTGATGAATTTATGAAATTAAAAAAAGGAAAAGGGTTGAAGAATGAGATTCCCAAAACTACTTGACTTAGATCACTGGTCCACATACAAGCTCCCATACATGCAATGAAAAGAAGGAAACTAGAATCATACTTCACCAGGACATTCCACAAATCCGCATGATCCAGTGCAAATCTTCAAAGGAAAAGTTGACAACATGTAATGAAATGAAAGCGCTTCCAGTTGAACACAGCATTCACCAGTACATATCCAGAAATCAACAGGAAGATTACGTAAAATTTACAACGAGGATGTAATCTGAAACTTCATATCCATTCAGTATGCTCAAGAACAGGTACATTTACAGTGATCTGAAGAAAGAACCTTGACATTTCAACAATTCTATCCTCATTAGTCTCAGTAATCCGATCTCCTAATTGATTCTACAGTAATCGGCCTTAATGCCAGATGTGTCTGTGTATCTCTTTCTCTCTCTCTAATAGCCTTATTGCCAGATATATCTATCTATCTCCTCCTTCTTACAGCTCAGGATCTGGCTCTTATATAGAACAAATGCCAGAAAAACAGTTACAATGATCAAAGGATCAGGATCCTCCCAGAACAATCAACGGTTCAGATGAAAAGCACATGCTTCGCCAGTTGGCAAATGTACAGCTGGCACAGAATATTCCAGCATCTTTGATTTGATTCGGTCTCCAGCTGGCAAACAGCATATTTGACAGTATACTCCTCACTTCTGGTTCATGTTGCCTCCATGTGCAACTTTGCAATTATCAGCTTCAGCAGCAGCACTAACAGCATCATGACTTCCTGCAAATAAACAGACAAACATTAAGTTCATCATCATGTGATAAACAACAGGAATTTAAACATTTTATTAAACATGCCTCAAAATGTGCAGCGACAGGCAATCGGGCTCCAAATCAGTGGAAAATATGCACTAAATGCATAAACAGCGTTAAAAAACACTCGAGTCAACCATCGTTTCATTTTCCCGCCCATTTCCTTGTATATCGGTTTCAAATATGATCATGCATCGCAACATATACGAGGAAATAACTACCTTTAACCTTCCTTCGAATCCGGCTCTGTATATTATGCATGTATGTATCGGCGTGACTACACACTGTCGGAATGACAATTTTTACATTAGGCCGACGGTTAAACGTATACCGACGCCAAAAATCATGATGATGTCCATCCATCGGGAAGACATGTTCTATCGGCATGATAACTCAAGATAAGGCCGATAGCAAGACTTAAAACTTTCATCTGCATGATATTTTGGAAATATGATGCTCCCCCTTCCGAATGTCCAGATGATGTCACCATCATGTTTCGCTTCTGTATATTGGGGAAAAGAATGACATCATCATCATCATCATGTCGAAGGAAAATAGGAGGATATGAAATATGATCCTGCTGCTGAGGAAAGGAAATATGATGGTGATGTCATCGTCATATCCGGGCTTCATTAAAATGCAAAAGATGACGTCACCGTCATGTTTAGTTAAGATCAGGGGGTAACTGTAATATCGGGTCACCTAAGGAACATGATCAGGTGGTGAATGTAATATGACCCCTTTGCGGCCAAGGTAACCCCCTCGAAAGATCAGGATGATGATGATGATCAGGATATCCGAGGCTTTTGTTTAAACTTAGAATATGACGTCATCGTCATATTCGCGAACCGGATCATGTTTTGGAAAATATCCTGCCGAAGGGAAATGTGATGATGATGTCCTCCTAATATTTGCTTCTTCGTTTATCAGATCGGGATGACGTCATCAGGATATTTGCATAAGGTCATATGTCTCGGCAGGAGGACATTACGAAATATCGGGTAGACAAACAAGATCATGATGATCTTGACAACATGACAGGATAAAAATATGATGATCCTCCTCATCGAATATCATGATGACGTAACCATCATATTCCGCCTTCGAAGCATGAGGATGAGTTGAGGTCATCATCAGGTTAGCGCTAGGGTGATATTTAAAATATGATCATGCTAAGGAATGGAATATCACCCCCCCTTAAAAGATAGGGTGATCATCATGATCATGCAAAAGGAGATCAGGAGGATATGATGACGTCATCATCATACTAGCGAATATCAGCAAATATGACCCTCTCTTGAAAGATTAGGATGATGACCCTCCGATAGGACTTTGACATGCGCATGCAAATATGCAGATAGTGGATTTTCTAAGCACGGTGATATTATAATATCAGCATGATATTATAATATCAGGTGATGTTATAATATCATGATGCTCGTTGTTATGAAATATCGGGTTACACTCAAAACATTATGCTCACGATGCGCATAAGGTCATTTGACGGGTAAAGGGCACTATCACCTAAGATTGACGTCCGGATATTGGGACTGCATGATTTTTATCGGGTGATAGACCAAGATCATGATGACCTTGACAACATGACTGAGGATATAAAAATATGATGATCACTTGCGATTATCAGGTTTGACCAAAACATTGACTGTGCATAACTTCCTCATATGGACGAATTTTAGGGTGATGTAAAAGGCAAACCTGCATGGAATTTCAAGCTCTTTCTAAATATGAGGTCATAGAAACAAAATATGAACTTTGACAAACTGACCTCATGATGATGACCAACCTCATCCTGACCTTCAAGATGATGATGCACCTGACTCATTTTTACCAAACTGCCAGAAAGCAGACAACACAAGCCAAGCCAAAAGTTGGGTCCTTGTTTTGCCAAGTTAAAATGGGGCGTGTTGTGTAACCACACAACAACTTGCCACCAAAGAAAACAACAAAATTCAAATAATTCAAAAGGTGAGGATAAATTAAAACATAAATTTCCAACTCCTATTAAGCATGAGCATCCTAATCCTTTCTAACTGGTATCATGTTCATCAATGTAACAATGAATTGATAAGGGATCAATTGTGTGCATGTGATTCATATACTCATCTTGAAAGTGAGTTGAATAAGTCAGTGACTGGTGTTAAGCTACGTAGTTTGGTTCATCCCTCATAGCCAACCGGATAGAGCCTTGCTGCCAGCAGGCGTCCATAGCCCCGGCAAGGTTATCGTTGCAATTCCCCTAAGTAGAGCCCCACTGCCAGCAAGCGTCTATAGCTCCGGTAGAGTTACTTAGATGACTTAATCTGGATTTCAGAAAATCCATTTTATTATTTTATTTATTTTATATTTTGAATTTAATTCTTAAGATATAACAGTTGTAGCCTCATGATACAAGGAATGGTCACTTGTTGAAATTAAGTTGAGAATTGCAATGGTAGCAAGGGCAACCTTTAGATTTTTCACTTAACCCTACACTGATATGTTCAACAAACCCAAGGCTGTTAGGTGTGTCATTGTGAGGATCACCTTGACTCAAGAAAAGTAGTACTGATGAATATGATACCACAGACCTGATCAAGAATACCTACACTGATATGAATTACAACCTATGTAAAAACTTATATTCAACTTTTGAATTCTAACAATTTATGCAGTGTTCTTAAGTAACAAGGTGCACCAGTTTTGCCCAACCAAAACAAAGACTCAACAACGCAAAGCAAAAAGCAACTTGTACAAACGGCTAACCTACAAAAGGAAACAACAGAAACAGAACAAGAAAGCAAAACAAGCAGACTGTACAAACAACTAACCTACAAAATTATATACAAACCACTACTAGGCAAACAAAAACCAGCAAACGACCCAAATACACCTGTATTTGCATACTTCTTTTGATTGTGCAGGAGCATTAGGGTATTAGTTATGGTTCTCAACCTAGCAAATTTATCTTTATATTCTGAAAAATATTCTGATATTCTGAATTCACTGTATTCAACAGAATAACTCTTGATGATCAACAACTGAGGCAGCTCATCATGTTCATGATTAATCCATATGCATGTCTTATCTCTCAAATTTCCATAATCAAAATAGTATTCAACATCATTCACTGTGGAAAGGAGAAATACAACCTGGTGTATTTCTGATTTTGTTGGACATGCTTCTTCATTGGCAGTTGGTCTTCCATTTGATTCTATATTTTCATTGCTTAGCCCAATGCCTGGTCTCACTTCAAATTGAAGGATGTATGACTCTTGATGTATTAATTCTCCATCTTTATCCAGCCTTATCCCTTCATTCTGGATGTTCAGTTTATCCTCCAGTTCAGGAAACTTCTCAATATTTTCTTCAATTTCCTGCACATCAGCATCTAAATAAGTATCTTTATTATCATAACCTGATATACAGAAATTTATCATTTTTAAATCATGTGACTGTAAAAGAGAAACAACTTTCACTTGATAAGGACACTCCCCTGTTTCATTCTCAAAATATTTCTGGAGTAACATCTGATTATGCATAACAACTCCAAAGTCTTCTACATCTTCATCTTTCAGGAATTGTTCATTAAATAATTCACATCTTCTATCTATTAGAGGATCTGGTTCCATTAACCTGCAACATTCTTGTATTTGATCATTTAATTCAAAGAAGTCAGGTAATAAATCAGCATTTATTTTATTTTCTATGACTCCCTGAGTTACTATCATAGGAACTTCATCATCAGCAGTGAATTTAAATTGCTCTACTATCTGTTTACACTTCTCTTTACCATAGAATGACTCCAGGAAAGATGTTTCATCTTCTTTATCAAAAGTATTAGGATCAGAATCAAAAATATTATCCTGATGAGTGGTTTCTTCTCTAAAATTTTCACAAGATTCATACCTGCATACTAACTGATCCTTACTTGTATTAGGAAGTAGAGAACTCCTATCAATCCCACCATAAAATGAATCAAGGAAAGATGTTTCCTCTTCATTACCTTCTGGAACTGATTCAGCTATTGTATTTTCTAAAGTCTTTTTCAACATGACCAAGCAAGCGTAACAATCCCTCTCTGAATGCTCTTCATCATGTAATCTGCACCAGCTTTCAATCAGGACATCATCAGTGGGTAAACCTAATAATTGACTACACTGTATATTTCTGGACAAGTATAATTCAAAATCCTCAGATCGGTCCACTTCAGTGTCTGGACAATTAATAACTTCTGGTGCTGCATCTGCTTGTTGTTCCAGAATTTCTTCATTTTCCTGCCAGACTTCTTCATTTTCTTGGCAAATTTCGGCCCTGAACACATCCAGAAAGAATATTAATCCTTTCAAGTATAAATCCAACCTTGTAAGGAAAGTTAAATAATTTATTTCGCTGTGTTCCACAGTCTGGTGTATCCTGCAACAGGTGGATAAACCAAAGTTAGACAAACTGTGAGGGTAAAGCTGCCTATTCAAAGTTTCCTGAAATAAAGGAATGTTAATTTGACAATTGCCTTCATATACATCCATCAAAATGAGACTCTATTTTTCAATTTTTTAGGATTTTGAAATTTTAAGGAGATCCATCATATCTCAGAATAAAACTTGAAAGTCTAGAAAATCAAACTAATCTTTGATGCTTTGGGCTAGATCTTGGCAAAGGTGCAACCAAAACATCTTAGATAAGAGAGATTTGCAGACATTAAACTGAAATGCTAAAATATTTATGCAATATTTGTAGAAATCCAAAAATCTCCAGCTCAGTCCTCCTTCTAGCGCCAATTTATGTTGATCATGATGTTAGTCATTCACAAACATAGAATAAAAGTTACACAACAACCTTTACTCATCTTGAAAGATACGATGAATTCAGAGAATTCATGATCCCAAGTCTCCGTTGATTAGGTCTTAATCTACTGACGTTACTCAGTGGTTGATGTGTGTTGCTGTTTTCCATTCAGGGGCCTTACGTATTTCTGCAAAGTTCTTCATTATTCCTCCGAATATCCTGCTCTGTATGTCTGCTCTGCATAAATCTCCAATAATTTTACCTCTACACTGTGAATTTAGTCAAATAATGTGCCTACAGGCTGATATTTGCATGATTTCTACCACTATTTATGATTCTTTGCATGATATTTTCAATACTACATGCATTTAACTCAAATATGCTAAGGATTTTCAGTTACCTACGGGATTTCAGCATATTTCTCTGTTCTGCTTGTTATTTGTCATGACTTGCAGTTATGGTGATGAATTTATGAAATTAAAAAAAGGAAAAGGGTTAAAGAATGAGATTCCCAAAACTACTTGACTTAGATCACTGGTCCACATACAAGCTCCCATACATGCAATGAAAAGAAGGAAACTAGAATCATACTTCACCAGGACATTCCACAAATCTGCATGATCCAGTGCAAATCTTCAAAGGAAAAGTTGACAACAACATGTAATGAAATGAAAGCGCTTCCAGTTGAACACAGCATTCACCAGTACATATCCAGAAATCAACAGGAAGATTACGTAAAATTTACAACCAGGATGTAATCTAAAACTTCATATCCATTCAGTATGCTCAAGAACAGGTACATTTACAGTGATCTGAAGAAATAACCTTGACATTTCAACAATTCTATCCTCATTAGTCTCAGTAATCCGATCTCCTAATTGATTCTACAGTAATCGGCCTTAATGCCAGATGTGTCTGTGTATCTCTTTCTCTCTCTCTAATAGTCTTATTGCCAGATATATCTATCTATCTCCTCCTTCTTACAGCTCAGGATCTGGCTCTTATATAGAACAAATGCTAGAAAAACAGTTACAATGATCCAAGGATCAGGATCCTCCCAGAACAATCAACGGTCCAGATGAAAAGCACATGCTTCGCCAGTTGGCAAATGTACAGCTGGCACAGAATATTCCAGCATCTTTGATTTGATTTGGTCTCCAGCTGGCAAACAACATATTTGACAGTATCCTCCTCACTTCTGGTTCATGTTGCCTCCATGTGCAACTTTGCAATTATCAGCTTCAGCAGCAGCTCTAACAGCATCATGACTTCCTGCAAATAAACAGACAAACATTAAGTTCATCATCATGTGATAAACAACAGGAATTTAAACATTTTATTAAACATGCCTCAAAATGTGCAGCTACAGGCAATCGGGCTCCAAATCAGTGGAAAATATGCACTAAATGCATAAACAGCGTTAAAAAACACTCGGGTCAACCATCGTTTCATTTTCCCGCCCATTTCCTTGTATATCGGGTTCAAATATGATCATGCATCGCAACATATACGAGGAAATAACTACCTTTAACCTTCCTTCGAATCCGGCTCTGTATATTATGCATGTATGTATCGGCGTGACTACACACTGTCGGAATGACAATTTTTACATTAGGCCGACGGTTAAACGTATACCGACGCCAAAAATCATGATGATGTCCATCCATCGGGAAGACATGTTCTATCGGCATGATAACTCAAGATAAGGCCGATAGCAAGACTTAAAACTTTCGTCTGCATGATATTTTGGAAATATGATGCTCCCCCTTCCGAATGTCCAGATGATGTCACCGTCATGTTTCGCTTCTGTATATTGGGGAAAAGAATGACATCATCATCATCATCATGTCGAAGGAAAATAGGAGGATATGAAATATGATCCTGCTGCTGAGGAAAGGAAATATGATGGTGACGTCATCGTCATATCCGGGCTTCATTAAAATGCAAAAGATGACGTCACCGTCATGTTTAGTTAAGATCAGGGGGTAACTGTAATATCGGGTCACCTAAGGAACATGATCAGGTGGTGAATGTAATATGACCCCTTTGCAGCCAAGGTAACCCCCTCGAAAGATCAGGATGATGATGATGATTAGGATATCCGGGGCTTTTGTTTAAACTTAGAATATGACGTCATCGTCATATTCGTGAACCGGATCATGTTTTGGAAAATATCCTGCCGAAGGGAAATGTGATGATGATGTCCTCCTAATATTTGCTTCTTCGTTTATCAGATCGGGATGACGTCATCAGGATATTTGCATAAGGTCATATGTCTCGGCAGGAGGACATTACGAAATATCGGGTAGACAAACAAGATCATGATGATCTTGACAACATGATAGGATAAAAATATGATGATCCTCCTCATCGAATATCATGATGACGTAACCATCATATTCCGCCTTCGAAGCATGAGGATGAGTTGAGGTCATCATCAGGTTAGCGCTAGGGTGATATTTAAAATATGATCGTGCTAAGGAATGGAATATCACCCCCCCTTAAAAGATAGGGTGATCATCATGATCATGCAAAAGGAGATCAGGAGGATATGATGACGTCATCATCATACTAGCGAATATCAGCAAATATGACCCTCTCTTGAAAGATCAGGATGATGACCCTCCGATAGGACTTTGACATGCGCATGCAAATATGCAGATAGTGGATTTTCTAAGCACGGTGATATTATAATATCAGCATGATATTATAATATCAGGTGATGTTATAATATCATGATGCTCGTTGTTATGAAATATCGGGTTACACTCAAAACATTATGCTCACGATGCGCATAAGGTCATTTGACGGGTAAAGGGCACTATCACCTAAGATTGACGTCCGGATATTGGGACTGCATGATTTTTATCGGGTGATAGACCAAGATCATGATGACCTTGACAACATGACTGAGGATATAAAAATATGATGATCACTTGCGATTATCAGGTTTGACCAAAACTTTGACTGTGCATAACTTCCTCATATGGACGAATTTTAGGGTGATGTAAAAGGCAAACCTGCATGGAATTTCAAGCTCTTTCTAAATATGAGGTCATAGAAACAAAATATGAACTTTGACAAACTGACCTCATGATGATGACCAACCTCATCCTGACCTTCAAGATGATGATGCACCTGACTCATTTTTACCAAACCGCCAGAAAGCAGACAACACAAGCCAAGCCAAAAGTTGGGTCCTTGTTTTGCCAAGTTAAAATGGGGCGTGTTGTGTAACCACACAACAATTGGGAGTGGGAATCTTGTCAATCTTGGCTAAGCCCCAAAGAACTTTATACCTTTGGGAAGTGAAGGTGAAGGGTGGGTTACCCCTTTCTCCCGATTGTGTGGCAGGATTTCGCTTTCAAATTCCTAGTCAACCTCGTGTAAACATAGCCCAAAACTTAATTGGCCATACCCTATTTCAAACTAGACATTAGGCTTGTTGTTGTGTCTTCAAGTGTGTGCTTAATCATAACATTTAAACTTTGAAAGGCAAATTCATCTTGTTTGGTGTGTGTTCATCCATTTGCTTGTGAAATCTTGTGTTTGATATTGCCCGAAAGCAAGCTTCCAATAAACACTTGCCACATCATCTTCATCCAACTTTCCAATAACACATCTTAGACTACCTCATCCACATCATCCAATCCTAATCACCCAATTCATCAATTCATTTTAACTCACCTCCATCCTCAACAAAACCCTAGTCATATCCAAGTCATCATCCCATCACATCAACATCATCCTAAGCATTACATATCATCCAATCATCAAATCTTCATCCAAATCACTCCACATCCGTGCATCCTAATCTACCACGAACATGGCATTTCTAAACAAAACCTATGAGAATGATCCTTATGGCAACAAAATAATGCTTGATCAACTTAAGTGGTTATATAGAAAGGAAGAAGACCCTGTGTCACCACAACATCAACAATTCCCACAACATCAACAATTCCTACAACATCAAGTCCTAGGCCAATATCAATGATCCCACATGCAATCACAAGCCCAACAAGCACATAATCCTCCACCCATTCCTTATGTGGCATCTCTCTTATCATCCTATCAAACTAATCGACCCACATATCAAATCCATGCCACATCAAACTCACTTCAAACTCCATCATCACCTAATGCAACACTCACACTTGACCAAGAGGTTATCGATTTCATGCAAGATATCGACCGTATGGATCTAGCGTATAGAGTCCTTGAATCAGATCCTACTAGGTTTATGGATCATTTCATTCGACTTGGGGCCACTCCCACAAACACTAATGCCGCCACATCCATACCACAAATCACCCTCACTATTCCTAACAACACCACAAACACAAGTGCTTCCATAAGCATACCATCCAATGATCCTAACTCCATCGCTTTCATATCACAATTACTTTCTCAACAAACTTCCAACATCAACCAATGTCCACAACAATCCACCTCACAAAACCTTTCATCTACAAATCCTATCATGCCACCTCATCATCAAACCCATCTACAAGCAAACTAAGTGTCCTCACAAGAAGCACCCTTGATAGACCTAAATCCACCTATGCAAGACCTAATGACCTTTGACAAGGGAAACACCAATCTGGAGCAAGCATCTTAGGAGAATCCTCAATCATCATCCACTCAAGTACCACTTCATGAGCCTACTTGTCCTATCCTAACTTCACCATGTGATCCAACATCCACTCATGACCCTATCAATGAACCTCCCAACACCTTGTCTAGTCATCCAAATCCATCATGTGATCTACAAGCCATCAAGCTTATTGAGGAATCTTCAACTCCAAGTCTAAGTCAAGAACCATCATGCCCTCATGTCAATGGCTCTCAAGAACATGTCAAGCCTATCCATGAGCCTATCAAGCTTATTGAAGTGTCTCCTTTCATAAGTCCACATCAAGAGCCATCATGCCCTAACATTGTTGACTAAGAGCCCGTCCAAGAGTCAGCCCTTTTCTCGTAAGAAAATCAAGAGGTATGTCAAGCGTATAATCAAACACATGTGGAAACATCAAGCCCTCGACTAAATCAAGATCAAAACATATCTAAGTTCCACCCATTCATGACCTACATCTTGTATATGATCAAGGTATCATTTATGATCATGACCCTATTTGTGAGCAAGTTTATCCTATCCATAGCCCAATTAATCCTATTTATGTTCACATTTGTGATCAAGGTTCTATCTATGATCATGAAAAACATGATGATCCTCTTAGCCAACATTTATGGAATCCATGATCAAAAGGTTATCATCCCACCTATCCTTCCTTCCATAAACACCCATGAACAAGATATCCCACTTTCTCCTACCAATCCTCCACCTACTTCTATCCATGAGGCACCAACTTCCACTTGTCATGATGAGACGTATGCCTTCCAAGTAAGCATAGAAGATCAAACCAATGAGCATAAAGATAATCAAGATCCTAATGATCCTTCCACATCCACCATTGATTCCATTCCAAATCCACCATCATATCCCCTTGGTCTTACCACCTTCATCCATGAGTGTTCTTCCTTAGGACAACAACAACCATTATCCACTTTACCTTCTCCATCCAATAATCAACTCAAGTCTAGTGTCCAAACTACACCTAGTCCTATAGTCAATTGCATGCTCCAAAACATGAACTGCCAAGGCAAAGGTTTAGGCCTACATGAACAAGGCATTTTGGAGCCAATCCATGTCAAGGTCCCTCCTCGTTCATTTGGCCTTGGATACACACCCCAAGGTCAACAATCTAACGATGTTGGTACTTCCTCCACACTTCCTAAATCCACTTCCTTCCATCATAAACTCTGTCATATTCCTAAAACATATGTTGCCATTCCACCTCCCTCATCCTACAAATGTCAAAAGCATGTGACCATTCACCTTCCACCATCCACTTTACCTCCACTCCTTCCAACTCCTAATTGTTGTTATATGGAGCCTAATCAGACTCGGAGGTTAAATTTACCCCACTTTTATCGGTGCAGTTTCCCCCCAAATTCCTACGGGGTCAAGGGGCAGCGCCCCTTGCGGAGGTTTGGGGGCAGCACCCCCAAGATGGGGTCAAGGGGCAGTGCCCTCGTGGCCCCCGAAACCTCACACGGTTTTTTATTATTTTATTAAGGCGTCGGGAGTTATTTTTTCATTAGCTGACGTAAAAAACCCTATTTTGTAACCGACAAAAGTCGTGATAAAAATGACTAAGGATTAGGGTTTTCGTGGATATTGTATTGTAGCATTTTTGCAGCGGTATTGAGTTGCAGGGATTGCTGGTTGTAATCAGTTTGATTTACTGGATAATAATATTGGACTCTTTGTTTGGTGGATGTAGCCCGATTTTGGGTGAACCACGTTAAAACTTGTCTCTCGCTATTATTATTTTTGTGTATTTCCATTCCTCTGTTTAATCTTTATTTGCATTTAATTGATATCTTCTGCCAGTTAACCCTAACACTAATATCCCTCCATCCGCTTTGCCACCATTGCTACCAACACCCCCTTACCTAATCATTCATAAGTACGCTAAAAATCCTAATCATGACCAACAAATGCACGCATTGTATAAACAAGAAGCTTCCACTCATTTCATCCGCCACATGGGATTTAAAAATAAACATTTGGATGCCTTTGTTCAAAAACCCACAAATCCTAAGGGTCCTAATGCCTTAGGAAATCAATCAAAAAATTCAAAGCAAGGTACATTCAAAAATCCATCCAAGCCCATACCTCTAAAAGAAAAGTCAAAAACTAAAATGACATGGGTCCCTAAACAAAAATCAATCAAGTCAAATGAGGCATCCACCTCTCAAAAACCATCCCCCTCCATTCAAAAATGCCATTCCATTCAAATATTTCAAACATTGCACATGAAAAACAAAAATTAGAAAAATACTAAGTCCATGTGGGTTCCAAAAGTCCCTAAATCATCCATCTCCTAAGAAAACATCACCATTGCTTCCTACACCACCATCCAATCAAAAGCTTCCATGTTTAACACGGTGTGTGCAGTCGTTGGTCATGATTCCTTTCCATACCTCCATCACTCCATTATTCACTCATTATCCTACATATCTCCCCCATCACCTTCCTATGGTCCATGCTTTTGCATAAGTCCATTATAATCCACATCATAATCCACTTTCACCCCTACATAATCCACATCATAATCCACTTTCGATCCCTCCATAATCCACATTATAATCCACTATCTATCTTATCCATCTCACTTTCATGCAATCACCCTACCAACATCTTGAGCATAATGACTTGACATGGTCCATTTGTGATGACATCCTCCTCTAATGGGACTATAACATTACATGGAACTAGATACTAGAGTCCCACCCATCCATATCCCCCCCTTTCTCCCATTCAAAAGTCAAAACAATCACAAAAAAAAAAAATCAACAAAAAAAAAAAATCAAAATATTTCAAAAACCCAAAAAAATCAAATATACAAAAAAAATCAAATATCTATAAAAAATCCAAGCAATAAAAACCAATCAAATCATATCAATCCAATTCATCAAACCACCTCACTCAATCCTTCAAATCAATTTCTTCATCATTCAATTCATCGAATCAATCCAAACAATCAATCCAATTCCTCTAATCATTCATCACTTCATCAATCAATTCATTCAAATCAATCACATTCAATCACTTCATCTGATCATCCTTCTTCAAATCAATCCAAGCAATGATCCAAATGCAAGTCAATCATCAATCCATACCAATCAAGTCAATCAAGTCAAATTATCCAATCACATCAACGGCCTTGATCCTAATCTTGTTGTAAACCAAATCAATCAATCAATCATCATCATCATCAATGGGATATATCGTTCCCGCATCCTTGTGTTGATCTAGGGATATATCGTTCCCCGCAATGACAACACTATCATCAATCATCAATTATCAATCAATCAATCAATCATTGGTTTACAGCTTAACATGGGCAATATCTTGTTTGTTTTTGTATCATTTGTGCATGCATGCTTGCTTGCTTGTGTGTTATCATTTTTATCTTGCATTTGTATCACATCGGTATCAACCCAACTAATATTCATATCTTGTATTTAGACAAGGTTGTATTACGCTAGGGCATGAGACACATCGTCACCTTGGTCCTTATACCTTGGTGCATAACATCTAGTGCTATATCAAATATCATGGTTGCTCATCTTCATTGTAGCATAACGCAACCATCCCTTCTTCTATCCATTCCTTTATCTTTTGCCATTCCTTTCATTTCAAGAGCATACCCGTGTTTGTCCAATATCCTCTTGAGGTGGCATCATCACCCTATCCTTTTCTTCTATCCATTTCCTTAGCTTCTTTGAAATGATGTTACTCGACACAAATCTCATCATCTCGAACATCATCTCAAAGAGGGGCAAAATGTAGACACAAATTTGTCCATCACCTAGTCGACACGACCTTGTAATGTTTTGCCCTCGGTCCTAGGGCTTCCCACTCATAATTCTAACTTAATGACCTTTCCAATTAATTAAATAAACCCACTTTATTTAATTAATCTCCCATTCACATGTCTCACATAAAAATTTGAATTAATTCCCTCACCTCTCACCACATTGCAACAAGTGTCACATGTTGCATCATCCACTTAATCCCTTCACATGTCAAACTAATTTAAATAATCTTTTATTTAAATTAGATTTCTTTTATCACAATCGAACACTTGTCCACTTTCCTTTTGTTTCATGTGGGGTAGTACAACTTGCATTTAATACAACTCACATGTGCAAGCTAATTCAAATAAAATATTTGAATTAGATTCCCTTTATTCTCCTTCGCACACTTGTCACATGACTACGATTTCTTGATGTGCAAGGAAACCTAAAATCCTAGCCATCCATGTCTTCCAAACCCTCATTGATCTTGTCCATCCATTCAAACTAGGTCTTTCCTATAAACCTAGCCTCCTCTAAGCCATTTACAATCATGTTGAGCCCTTGCATACTGTTATGCTGCCAAAATCTTGAGCAACCAACATTCAACCATATCCATCAATCTCTTTCTTGCATCCATTTCCATTTTCCATCTTGCATCTTTCATCATCTTGCAGGGATCAATCAAGCCATCATCATTGCATATCATTCAAGGTATATTGAGGATTTGGGTTTGGGTAATGCATGTGTTTGTTTCATCATTTCAACTAATCCAAATTTTTAGTATACAGTTCTCATGGAATGGGATGCCACTCTTGGTTGTTAGGTTCATTTCTCCTAGTGTAATGTTCTATGAGACATTGGAATTGTAAACCTAATTTAGGGTCACAAAAGGACAAGCAAAGAAACATTGGAAGATGAAAGGTCATATAGGTCAAGGAGAACCACATGATATTCTTAGGAGTGTGGAGAGATTCTTGGGGGATGTCAAGAGTCACATATGGGCATTTGAATTCACTTGTGGAACATGAAGAGTAGCCTGAGGGTTCATTTGTAGCACATGAGGAGACATGTGGGATTTGAAGGGTCATGGCCCATGGTTTAGTATCCATTGTATTGTAAAACAACTTAGTGATTTTATGATCTTTATGCTTATAAAGACATGTTCATGATATTGTAAAAACACACAAACACATTGCATATTGCTGTGACATGATCCAAAGAAGACATGGCAATGGATGTATCGTTACATGGTGTTGTAACATGTTTCTACATGCTATTGGACTGATCATAAGGAGAACAACTCATAGAGTGCGCTGAGAAGAGGTTCTTTTAGAGTGCATGTTGCATTGTGGACAAGTTCTCTAAAGGTGCACGTTGTTGGATTTAATAGAGTAAATATCTCTCGTAGCATAAGTTAAATCTCTTGTATATTATAATATTGTTCTTTAGATAATATATCATAGTGCTAGTGTTGCTGGGTTTTTATCGAAAGGGTTTTTAAGGGCAAATCTAGTGTTTTTGTTATTGTATGCTTGGATTTATCATTCCGTTGTACTAGTTTTGGATTATAACCTATTCAACATAGTTCTCTTAAAATTTGTAGTAATTTCATAATTGTAACAAGGTGGAATACCAAATGATGAACTTAGTGGGTTATAGATCTTTGGTGCATTTTCAATTGGTTTCCATGAATTGTCCTCTTAGAACATAACCATATTTTATCATTTTATCCCTTTAAAATTATTCAACTTTGGTGACAATGCATGGTTTTTTGGGGTTGGTGCACACTGAAAAGTTCTCCATGTTGAATAGCCACCTAGATCAACTCTACAACCTCTATATCCATTGGGCATCCTAACTATTTTTACCCACAATTCATTTAGGAATAGGAATCCTTTGAAATGGTGAGAAGTTTATACTACATATTCACAAGTTGACCAAGACAAGGGCAATTTAATACACTTCCTTGATCTTTTCTATGTTCCAAATATTTGTATTTGTGTCATATCCGTAGTTGAGCTAGCACAAGGATGTGTTGGGCCTTACACACGTGCCCTACTTTTCGCATGAGAAAAATGGGGACCCCCTCTTTTGACAGGTGCTTTCGATGAGTTTTCCATCCTCTTTTGGGTGTTTCAACTTGTTATGAGTGCTCTAAGTTGTGGTTGAGTAGCTTGATTTGATTGTACAAGTTTATGATCCATTGCATTATGTTGACATATTTTGATGATTTCTTGGGTCTTAGTTGTCTCACCTAGTTTTAGATGTACTTTGATGATCTATCTACTTTTATGAGTTTTGATATGCTTTTAGTGGGTTGGTTTTGGCACATTTTGGGTTTGATGAGTCTTGATCAAGTATGTGCTTCATTGTTTCATTTGGTTTTTAGTTTGCATGGATGCTTTCATAGTCAAACAACAGTGTATACATGGTCATAAAAGCCACAAATCGTTGAGAGAAACCCTCTAATTGGCTAAAGGATTTGAAGGAGAATGTTGTATAAGTATCCTAAATACAAAATCCAATCATTGTTTCACCTAAAATGAAAAAAAAATAGTCCTAAAACTGAATTTTGACAACCTAGAAACCCTAGGACAGCCATGAAGAAGTTGAATTTTTGATATTGTTTTGGCTTCTATAATGGACTCAAAAGACATTTTTAAATTGATGGGAGGCTTTATCAGGTAGGGAAGATGGAAAGGTCAAGAGGATGCATCAAGAAACCAAACGAATCAAGGGGAAACCACAAATTTAATGACAATGTAATCCCAATGAAATATCAACAGAGATAGACAGTCAGTCATTCGATCATATCTTTGGATTTGCAATTTGGGTATGGCTAATTTCTTGTGGGCATATAAAAAATTAAATTCTGCATCTTCTCTAAAAATATTAGAAAAAACCCAGATCGTAAAATAAAAGTTATGGAGGCCACAACAGATTGTTTATTTTTCTCATGGCAAGTTTACCAGTTTTTTAAAAGCAAACAAGTTTTAATCATTATTATGTGAAATATAATGGTGGGAAGGCACTTGTACCTAGGTGATAACACATGTCTCAGCATAGTTGGCTATGAGATAGTCAAAATTTCATTCTCTAATGGGAGGATAAAATGGATTAGTATAGTTTGGGACATCCTTGGTTTGGCACAAAACTTGTTAAATATAAGTAAAATTAATTATGTAGGTGTGAATGTAGGCTTTTGTAAAGGATTTTGTAAGATGGTTTGATGAGTTATATTTCTTGTGAAGGGGGTCCAATTTTGTAATCTATATCATCTTGATGCATTCTCTTACATCAAAATCTTGTCGAGAAGATTGTTTGTTATTCTCTTAAGTTTATTTTTGTGAGCTTTATATTTATAGAAACTAAAATCATGTTTAGTTTTATTCTAGATGTTACAAATCTTCTAGTTTTTTGGATCTTATTCATTCTAATTGATTTAGTTGTGTAGATGTTCCTTTCTTGTCAAAACCTTTGTATTGCATATTTTTATTGATTATTAATCTAGGAGTCTTCTTCTCTAGTAGGAGTCTTCCTTTGATGGTAGAGAGGATTAGTTTCATAGGACTCATTAAATATATTTAGTTATTTAAATTTTTAAATTGAGGGTTTGGGTAGGTCTAAGTTCATAAGGGTTTTTGTGTCTATAAGGATCCTTAAACATATTCTTACATGAATACTAACAAAAATAAATCAAACCCTAATTAACAAATATGAATTAATTAAATAATTTACAAAAATAAAATTAAATTCTATCATGTTACTTATTATTGTTAAAAATCCTTTTTACTGTTATGTACTGTTCAATTCTTTTTTACTGTTCTGTACCTATTCTGTACCTGTCATTCATTGTTCCAAAAAAAAATTATATTATAAGGGTTCTGGGTGGAACCTTATCGATCAATAAGATTTCAACCCCATTGAATTCACCCTAGAAGGTTCTGCTTGGAACCTTACCAAGCAGAAACGTACCGCCCAAAAAGGTTCTAGGTGGAAACATCTATGTGGCAAGTCACCCCCCCTTCCCAAAAATTTTCAAAAAAGTTTCAACTTCTGCTATGAATTTCTCCCATCAAAATATATTTTTTAAAAAATCGTCAAATACCTTTTTGTAGTGCTCAGTGTAGATTCTAGAATTTTTTTTTCATATTTTGATTAATTTTATTATATTTTTTGTTAAATTTATTCTAAGTAGGTCTTTCCCATCAAACATGAAGCTAATTAGAAATTGAAAATAAATAGGTAAAATATATTCAAATTTTTTGAAAAATATAAGGCACACTAGGGGAGAGAATCTTCTCCAAGAGGGTATTTTAAAAAAAAAAAAATTGTACAAAAGTTGACTTCCCATGGAAACTATAATGTTTTGATTAAATTTAACTTTAAAAAATTTTAAAAATTAATCATTTTTCAATTTTTTTTTTTTTCATGCACTAGATATTTGAGTTGGCTAATTAGGAAAAAAAAATTAAAGAAAAAAAATATTTTTTCTATATTTTTCTTGACGTTCCATCGATGTCACTTTAAAAAAAAAAATCAGCAATTAAAATTCATTAATTAAATTCATAAAAATACCCAACTAATTTTTAAAAAACAAAAAAATTATAAGCATAAAGTAAATTAAAATTTCTACATTTCATTAGTTTAAGTCATTTTTAAAATTGAAAACATACATATGACTTTTTTGATGTTTAAGTTGGAAAAATATGTTTGTGTTGGTCGTTTCCTTTATAAAAGTGTGATAGTTTTGAACTTTTATCATGGATCCTTTTGTTTTCTTTGGAGGTGGTTTCTCTATCCCTACCTTTTCTTCTATTTCTGCCGCATCTTTTTATTTTATCTACTTTGTATCTTCTGGTTGTGCAGGAGTCTATTTCCTCTTAGCTTTTTGCTTTTTCTTTGGGTGTGAGGTCTTATCTTTCTTCTTTTCATTCCTCTTTTGTAGTAAAGCTCTTGTGGCTTCCTTTACTGGTCATGATCAAGTGTGTCTTTTTGTACTTTCTATAAGGAAATTGATATTTCCTTCTTGTGATGATTGGTCATGAGCACTTCTCCAACTCTTGCTTTCCTAATGTTTTATGTATTTAAGAATCCCTGATCTCAAATCTAGGAGATTCTATTTCGGAATGTCAAGAGCTGTGTACTTGCGATGACCCTACTTCCTCTATAGCAAGAGAATCAAAGATTATTATAACCTTTGGTGCCATGGGATCTTGCTAAAGTTCCCATTTTTTGTACAATTTTTTTATTCTTTTCCAACTATTTCATAACCTTTTTATTACTTCACTTAACCATGAATTCTTTGTATGTCCCAAACCTGTATGCTTTTGGATTCTTTGGAAGCACTATTAATTCTTTTGTATTTGCTTGTACTAGTTCATTGTTGATCTCATAGGGTAATTAGGGTACCCATGATTCTCGTGGCTCTAAGGTGTCAAAGTCTCTAGGGCTCAGACTTATGAGCTCATTCTCTAACTCATGACTTCTTAATTCATCTACCTTACCAAATTATTTTTCTAAGGATAGTCAAACTTCATTAGGTGTTTTCAAGGCTTCTACATGAAATAGTAGTTCAGGAGATGGATTGAGACAAAAAATTGAAGGCTTGATCACATTTGTTAAGCCATTTTTCTTTATCTTTAGTAGCATTAGGTTCTTTTTTAGTACCCATAGTTACCTTATACAACCCTTTATTTTTTAGCATAAGTTTTATATCAAGTTTCCACTCATGATGATTAAAGGGTGTGAGGGGCTTAATAGGTCAATTTGACTCCATGCTTAACTAGATTGTTACAAAAATTTAGAAACACAAAAAGAAAATATAGAGGGAAATATGGAAGTGCACATACACACGACACAAGACACCCACCATAACTCAATATTTTTTATCCCCATAGATTTTTGGCATTTTATAACTTAGTGCATAGGCATGTCCAATTTGGAATGAAAAAGGGCATTTTATAAAAATAGTGCAAAATCATATCCAATGGATTGGGCTCGAAAAAATAAGCACTTTTAAAAAAATGGCACTCGGATGGAGTTGCCTATCAAAAGTTATTACAGTTTTGACTTGCTTTAGTTTGCACTAAAAAAACAATTTTTTTAATACAATGCCTTCAAAATCTGAGAATTGAAGGGAAAAAAGAGAACAAGAGTTTAGCCCCCTATGGTAAATTCCTTCTATGTGCAAATGAATACACCTTGTAGATTTACAAACAAGTAGTTTTCATAGGTGAAGATACATGTTTCACAGGTGAAGATACATGGGCTAAATTTTGATCAGTCTGGCTAGTATAGGATTTTCCCAACACCCACACATAGGCACACGAGCTTCAGGCTTTGCCGGAGTCATGGGATGATGCAGGGACAAGATGCTGTTGCAAGTATGTGCTTACCGATGTTGTCATTGATGTTAACATATCTGTGTTGTCATTGGTGTCAACTATGTTCTTGTTTTGATGCTTAATTGTGTTGAGTTAGTTGCTTTGTATTGGCTTATATAAGTGTTGAAGATAATGAGAAAGTGTTCTTGATATTGAGTTTCCAAGTGCTTTTGAGAAAAATTGCTCTCTTAGTGGAAACAGTGTATTGCAGAGTTTCTTGGTTTGCAAAAGTACAGTGTAGTGTTTTGCTTCGCATATTCTGTATACTGAATATCTTTTGTTTGCGGATTGGAAGTTATGTTAAAGGATGTCTTTAGTTGCTATGTTTCAAGTTTGAGCCTTTGGTATGAAGATTTGAGCGAGTTCTGTTCACCAGAGTAATAACTATTTTTCTGTGCGTTTAGTGGTGATAGGGAGAATGTATTCTGCTTCGCATTTAGGTCTTACAGTCTGCGGTTCTAGAATTAAGTTTGTAATGATGTTATGTGCCTTCAGTTCAAATGGTTCATGATTTGGTGGTCCGCAAGTGATCTTTTCTTTATGACAGTGGCCGACAGTGATGTTCAAGTGCTTTGGTTTGAAGAATCTTGTGGATAAAGTGTTTAGAGGTTGTGCGGATGTTCTTGGTGATTATAACATGCTTGTGGATGTCTCTTGATCCTGTTCCTACCTTTTGACTGGTCTGCAAAGTGTAATCCAGATCGTGCATGAAGCGTGCTCTTAAACATCTTAGTGTTAACACTAGTTTTATCCGACTTGGTTGTTTTCACTTCTTGCGATTATGCTTTGGAGTTTGCGACGACGTGTTGTTGCGTGGAAGATTTTATTTGAGTCCCAGCTAAGGAGTGGTTTGGTCTGCATTTATTCTCTCTTTCATTAATTTGTTTAGGTCTAGACCTATTCTAATGTATGCATGTTTGTTGACCTTGGAGATTGTTCCAATGGTTGATGATTGTAATGCCGACCTTGATGATCATTCCAAGGTTGATGAATTGTATAAATACTTGTAATGAAGTCATGAAAAAGGTATCCATGTGCAAAGATGCGAAGATAAAGTGAAGTGAAAAAGTAGAGCAGATCAGAGGATATTTATCGTGCTTTAATGGAACTGAACCTTGGCATAGAGAAGATGCTACTATCTCAGTTCACTAACTCTGGCAGTGAGCCACCCACCGGCAGTGAGCCACCCCATTGCCAGTGAGCCTCTTCATTTGTAGTGAGCAATTTGGGCAGTGAGCCATAAGGCAGCGAGCCTTTGATTTTTGGTATTGTTATAACATATTATATTGTGAGCTAACACTCACTGTGGTTTAAAACTCACTCATAATGGGGAGTCATCTTGAAAGAAGCTCTCAATTCTATCATCCATTAACCTTCACACGAATGTGTTTCCAATGATATTCCAAAGACATTTCAAGCATCCTCCTAAAAAGACTTATCAAAATCATAAAATTTAACATTTTTTTCTTTCTCTCCTTGTAGTCCATCTTGTCAGAGTTTCAATATTTTTCATGTACACTTCTTTTGAAATCAACAAAACCACACACATCTCAATGAGGAAACATCCATTACTAAGCAACAACTACAAAATTGATCAAGTAATAAGGAAACAAGAAGGACAAATATTTATTTATCAAAATTTTCATTTAGAAAAATAGAAACTTGTATTTTTGTAAATTATTTTGTGAAAATATATTTTTCAAGCTAGTGAAAGTTAAAAAATTCAAGTTAATTTGAATTGATTCATTTACATGATTGAAATTTCATTGTTTCAAGTTTCATTTTGAAAATTAGCAAGTTGTATTTTTGAACATTAGTGAGTTATATTTTTGTATATTATTCTGGAAATTATTTTGTAAATTAAGTTGTATCAATTTATTTATGTTTGTTTATGTGTTTCCCAAGTCCATATTCGCGTATGCTCTTTCCTAGCATTTTAAGACGATCTTGGAAATTAGAAATGGTGTGGATTTTTTATTTTTATTTTTAGGGTTTTAAGCAACTTGGATTTCATTACCAAGCACTTGGCCAAAGCTCGTGTTCTAGCGGGCAATATAAATTCCAAGGAGTTGTCATTCTTTGGCTAAGTGGTTATGTGTTTTAAGTGCACTGTGAAGTGAGGTGGTTTCATCCCACCAATACCCAAGCCTTGACAACACCCTTGTATCATGTATTTGGGCCTCACATACCGCAATGTATATCAAAGACTCCCTTAGTTGAGTCTTGTTTAAACCTAGATTAGGAAGCCATCAGTCATTTGTAACTTGTGATGCACTGATAAGCAATTAGCCTCGAGAAATTACTCACCCCTTACAATCTTGGAGATGATATATTGGACTACAGGTACGGTCCCAATCCTCCATAGTTAGTGCTCTGAAACATTGGGTTGACACTATATATGAAGAAGATTAGTATATTGGTGAGCTCACAGGCCAAACACTCCCACATGAGTAGTATAGGTTGTTTTTTGTGTTTTTCTTGTCTCACCCTTTGTGTAAGAGTTATATACAAAATTGAAAAAACAAAACCTAAAGAATATATATTCTTTTATATCTTCATCTATATCTCTCTAGAACTTCTATCATGTTCTCTAGAACAAACCATAATAGACATGTATTTTATAATTCTCTAGAACATGTATACCCCACTTTGCCACTAAATTAGGACCTTCTACAAAGTGCTATGTAGAACCCTACGTGACATGAGGTATGAGAGCTATAACCATAGTCTTTAGGATGATCTCATGTGTTGTATGTGTGAATGTGTTTAAGTTTCTGATTTCATGTTTTCATGGTTAAAATACAATAACGGTGATTCAGTCAATGATGTGTTAATGGTTTTGAAGTATTGGTTACAACTGATTCACCCCCCCTCTCAGTTGTCTTGCCCTTTTCAACAGATGCATCCCTCTTTGGGTGAACTAAGGTGCCTTTAAGACAGGCCACAAGCCTTTTCCAAAGGTTGTGAGCCTTTTGCACATGCCGCAAACCTTCCACGAATTGCCAATTGCCTCCTCTCTGCACACAAATCAGCTTCAAAATGGCTTGGAACAAGTTGACCTTTCCTCAAAACTGTAGATTGGATTCCCTCTACACACAGTACAAGCAAAAACAAACAAAGAACAAAACCAAAACTAGACCAGATTATAGTGCAATACTATTTTCAATTTAAACAATGCAATATACCAAACCATCAAACAAACTAGTTTGGCTTTGATACCATGTTGGAGAATTCAAGATCGACTGGACAAAATGATGATACAGGCTGGCCACGATAGATTAACAAATGCATGCCCTGCAAAGTTAGAAGAAAACATAGAATGCAAGCAAAGAAAAACACAAAAAATGAAAATGTTGGATGAATAATATTATGAACAATGTCTATACATATGGTGAGAAGTGGTAGAGTCACATAAGAAGACGACCTTTAGTGGTGGCCAGTTTGTTCCTCCAAAATAGCAAGAGGTCATGCCACATATCAAGAGGTGGCGCCACATATCTTGGAAGAATTTGACAACTCTCCAAGTTGCTACAACGCCACCTAAGATGGTTTAATGCCAAGTGTATTTTACCCATGTACAAGATAATATATACACTAACATTAAGTAGGCCTAAAATAAACATTCAAAAGATTCTAAAGTACAGACCTTATAATATACATATTTTAAAGGACAATTAATTAATTAATATAAAAATATTTATCTTTAATACTAATTAGTTAATTAAATAATATTAATGTCCTTACTAAAAGGTATGTTAACTTCCCAAACAAGTGTTCCCTGCCTTCTCTTCCTATATTTTAGGGAATCTCATTTGGATTTTGAGAAACCTTTTGGAAGGAGCAAGGGATTGTGAAACCCTAGGTTCTCAAGATTATAATTATACAACAATTGTAAGTTTTCTCTCTTCAATAATGTTTATAGGGTTTTTTACCTTTTATGATTTGTCCACCATAATTCTATGTTTCTGTGTATGTGTTATTCGATTTATTTGTTATGCATTTATTTTATGCTAAAATATTTTGATTGGATTAATTCTCACACCTAAAGAGAATATAGATCCTAACATGGTATTTGAGCCACCTTTAAGTAGGTTTATTTTGTAAAAAATGAAAATTGTAATTAAAAATATAAAAGAAGAAAAATTAATTATAGGCATAGGTAGTTTATATAAAATTTTAAATTAATATACAAATAGTTTATAAAAATTATTATTTTTCCTCTATTTGCAAATTTGAAACTTTTAATTTTTTTTCTTAAAAACACAATTCAAAATTTACATCATTTAAAAACTTTATTAAACTCAATGCATTTTAGTGTATAAATATAAAATAATAAATGCAAGTAAAATAAAATTACAAAATGATGATTTTTTATATAATTCAAAACTTACAATTATCATTATTATTTCAACTAAAAATCCACCTGTCTAACATTCCTTGCCAAATAGGAAGTATGTGTGTGTGTGTGTGCACGTGTGCTGATAAGGGCACATAAAGCCATTGGGAAGAGATTCCCCTGTAAACAGTCTCTCTAGGCTCGGACTAGTTTAAAACCCAAGTTTCCTATATATATATTTGATAAGCAAGAAGCTGCAAGTATGACAACAAATATATTATAGATAGTAAGGAAAAAAAGTACATAGCTTGTTAAGAGAGCGGTTACATCTCAAAATAGAAAAGGAAATTATTTGCTGTGCCAAAGTGTCTTGAGCCCCTCCACCAACTCAACATCTCTTTCCACCTAGGTAGGAGACAAGAGATCCCCGTACTGACTGACAATGTAAGCAAAGGTCATGTTGTTTCTACGTATGCCTTCCCTATAAACCACCAGAGCCTGACCAACCACACTATTCTCTTTGTTGGTAGCCGCCAAGTTGAAGATCTCAACCATCAGTCCATATTTTGGCCTTTTGTTAAAGTTGGAAATCACCTCTGTTGCAACAGCCTTCATGTGGTCCTCGACGAAATTGTTTGCCAAGGTCTTCCCACTATTCTTTCTTCCTAGAATGAGAACCGAGTTCATCAAAAACTCCTCATAGAGAAAGTCGTCGTGAATGTGCTCGGCAGTAAAAACTTTGGAGCCAATCACTTTGATGATGGCGTCCACAATCTCCTCTAAATCTACCTTGAAGAGCCATTTGATTTGGTCTTTGGGATCTTCCACGGCTTTATCCTCTTGATCTTCACTTTCCTCATCATCCTCTATGTCCCTCTCCTCTTCCTCTACTTCCTCTTCTTCTTCAAAGTCGTCCCTTCCACCTTCTTCTTGTTTAGCCTGGCAAATGCATACGCAGTTGATGGCCATTCTGTTAGCCATTGCTTCAGCGCATTCTACACTGATTGAAGGCTCCTACATTTAAGAAACAATAAATGAGAATCCCAACATGATACGACCAGTCCATGTGAGGGTCTGTCACTCAGTCTTTCCTGGATTTGAAACCTTCTCTCTAACTTAGAATTATGTAAGTCGATCTTTTCCACTGATATTTCCTTTGGCAACAATCTAAAAAAATGTAGCTGTCTCTTCCTTCCATCCCAAAACATCTCTCTGAATCCTCCCTTGGATTCTCAGGTCTAATCTTGGTAGGATTTTTAAATAATCCTATAGACAAGATCTGTAGTTACTTTGGCGTGCTAAGACGCCAAAAAAGGGCCGAGCACCCCTTGTTAGACTTGTATTGGGGGAATCTTTGTCACACCTCTGCCAGTGCCTCTTAGGAAGTCTGACAATTTTATGTTTTTGATGCATGTTCTAGAATTAGGTGTTGTCTCCTTTGGTAGTGCAATTTTGGTCTTGAGTTCTTCTACTACCGATTCTCACGACGTCTTATTGACAGGAGGTTTTGACTTCCTCTCATGATGAATTGGATGGCCGTGAGTCTGGGGAATCGGGGCACCAGCCTTTTTGCCATTCACGACCATGCCATTTAGTACAGGGGGCACCTCACTCCTATCTCCTTTGTTACTATTTACAGGGGAATACTTCACCAGTTTTTCATTCAGAGTTGGGGTTGGAGAAGGCTCTTGCATTTATGTGATGGGATTACTTTTGTCTGAGTGGGCGCCATTGACATCCAAAACCCTTCCTACTTCCAATGTGTTTGAAGTGTCTGAAACTGAAGCTTCTTTTCTCCTTTTAGGGCATAGAGATAGGAGTCATTGTCTAAGAGAGTGGAGTCTAAATCCATCATCTTACCTAGAGAGCGACCGATCTTCAACAAACAATCCTCCGACTAGAATTCAAGAGGAAGATTGTGAAGTCTAATCCACTTAGGTTCTTCATATGGGTCATAACTGGTTGGATCAAAATTAGGAGCCCATCTTCGCATGTAGAGGGGTACACCATCTTTATATCAGTTCTTGCCCCATAGGATCAGGTCTCGATTTGCTTCTAAGAGGAAGATTACCACAAAGAAGCCTCTGGGAAGGAATTTTAATACACACTTGATCTGCCAGATTTCATTAACCCATTCGTTAATTTTCTTTCTGTTGAGCCTTGGCCAATGAATCGTCCAATGATTGCCGTGTGTTCCAACATGTCAATGTCATCTACGCATTCTTCCTCAACATTGATAAGGGTGCCAGAATTTAGGTTGGATGTGGATCTTCTATCCTTCGCATGGCCAGCTGAATGCTCTCCATCCATATTTGCTCCTTATATATATACTGATAAAGACATAAAACCATTGAGAAGAGCTTCCCTTGTAAACGGTCTCTCTAGGCTGCAACCAGGCTAAATCCTAATTTTACCAAATCTATATAAATAAATTTTGTAAAATTTTCACTCTATAAATTTAAGGATAGGTGCCCTATCCCCTCTTACCAATATATGTAAGAGTCGGGGCCCTATCCCCTATCACTTTATAAAGTTCACTCCAAAATCTGAATCATAATGAGAATGGCATGATATGAGTGCTAAAACCTAGATGAACTTTGGTTGCAAGATGCTATACAATGTGAAAACCACTATCAACCCTGAGCTCAAGGAAGAGATGTGTTGTTTTCAGATTGGGCTTGATCTGTGAATGGGTTATGGGAGATGATGGTAGTAGATGAACTTTGGTTGCAAGATGCTATACAATGTGAAAACCACTATCAACCCTGAGCTCAAGGAAGAGATGTGTTGTTTTCAGATTGGGCCTGATCTGTGAATGGGTTATGGGAGATGATGGTAGTGCTCATCTCCATGAATATGTCGTTGCCTCTCTCAACTATAATCTCCAAATCTCTAGTCTCCAAAACCTCCCATACTGCTTGTAGATTCTAAACAATTCTCACTAATCTTCTCTCTAGCTTTGCTAAAGAAGCCATAGAAACCACCCCTGAACTCCGCACCAACCACATGTAACATATCTTGTGGCAACTACCAAACTCTAGATGTCACCTTGCCAAGCCCAAGTCTATATTGCTCCCTTAATTTTTTTCCTCCAATTTGCAACATTGTTGTTGTTCCACATAGTCCGGGCCAATGATCTCCCTGATGGCATTCATGACTTCTTGTGAGGTATCTGTGTTGAAAATAATGTGAAGTTTGTTTCTTTGATTCAACCAATGGAAGGCTATTTGTTTGCATTGTAAATGAAGGAAAATAAGGTAAAGCTTAGTTGAAATCGTGCCGATTGGTTGGTTTTCTGAATTTTAATTGATAAATAGGAGAGTCAAAAACATGGAGGATTGTCAATTCCTTTGGTTGGTAAAATAAGTCAAAATTTTAGTAGGTTGAAAATTGAGAAAAACAGTCGGCTCCATTATGAGTGAGAAGACCAAGGATTATTATATTGAGTCGAGGTTCATTCTCATTATAAACTTTCTATGAGTGTGAAAGATCTCTTTTTGCATACAATGCAATGGTTATGCCTTTAGCTCGAGCCATGAGTGTAGTATGGGCAACATGTCTTTTCTATTGATCATGGTGTATAAATTGCATTACTTTTATGAGTCTTGGAGGCTACGGGTGCCAACTTGGGCTTACTAACCACTTGAAGATTGGAAGTCAATGGTAGTGTAGTAATCCTACATATAATAATTTATTAACTTTAGTGAATTGTGTAAATAAATAGTTAATTTATTAATTAATTTTATAATGAAAAGGTTATAAGGTGAAAGGTCATGAAATATTCACCAACTCCTTGGATTTCCTTAAATATAGGCAATCATATTGAAAACATATATCGCACATTATGAATATGTGGCATATGCATTAGTATGTGCAAGAGGTGAGAGTGCATGAGAGGTATATTAATGAATGCATTACATATGCATGTGAGGCATTGCAGAAAAAAGGGAAGGGAGAAGATACTGTAAAATTTAGGTTATTGACATGTTTGTTTTATACAAACATTATTGTAAGTTTCCTTAATAAAGAAATATTTTAATGGTTGTTTTTACTTGTAAGGGTTTTCCGATGTAGATATTTTGTAATTGTAAATTATCTCTATATATTTTGCAACTCTTGTTTCATTATTTTCTGTTATATGTAATGATTAATAACCTAAAGATCCTAATTCCTAACACATCACTATGGATCAAATCCAAAATCCCTATAGATATAGAAAAGCTTAAATAACTCTAAACATAATTTTATTTTCCATATATACAATGTTTACAAAAGTTCAAATTAAAATAACAATTAACTAAACCCTTAACAAGATTTTTATTTTTATGTCTCTAGGGCCTTTCTAACGAATGTGGCCTATGATCTCATGCCACAACATAGTCTTATTGACTAGTAACTTATGGCTCTTTAAGATAAGAGTGTGCTTAGGAACCCAAACCCCACATCTAGATGTTGCAAGTGTAGATCTTTCACGTCTCTTTTCTATAGGTTCCAATGTTGTAGGTATAGATGTTGCAAGTTTCTTTGCTACAAATTCCTATGTTGCAAGTGTAGATGATGCAAGTACCACTAAACTATTACACTAAATATAAGTGATATCATCAAGGTGGAAAATATTTCAACCTAAACTCCCTTTGTAAATACCATAGCTCCATGAACCATCTTACACCCTTCCTTATCAAAGACTACCTATACACTTGCATCATTCATCTTACTAATAGATTATAAGTTCCATGCCAAACACAGGATGTGAAAAACTCTTGAGATGCCTTTGATCCTCCCATCACTAAATCTAATCTTGACTCTACCACATCTAAAAATAAGAAGGAAAGCATTTTCACTCAAATAAACCTTTCCACTATCAATGCTCTCATTATCGAAAAACCACTCCCTATGGGGAGTCATGTGGAAAGCAACTCACAATGATATTGAATTTATTCAAACATACTCTACAATAGAGTCCCATCACTCATCCCCAAAGAACAAAGCTTCTTCCATAGAAATAGCTTATTTACCAAGGATTTATCTTGGTATAGGTTCCCTAACTTCATCTATAGGTTCCCATACTAATAGAAAAAAAAGCTTTTTTTCCTAACCAAAGATCTCATAAGCTAGCTAGGATTTGATACCAAATTAAAGAGAGCTAAGTAAAGCTAAATAAAATCCTACTTAATCTTGAGAGGCTAGAAATGCAAATAAGGTGGGATATGGACAATTTTAGAAAGATAATCATAGAACCAATAACATGTAACACATAAAACCACACATGACATAGTATGTACCCTAGGAAAACCCTTAGTCCGAATTACCATGTCTAGAGAAATTTTGGTAGCATAACCCCTACAACATAATATTCCTCAATATATCCAACCCAAGCACCTAATTTATAACCAAGACCAAACAAGAAACCATGAGTGATTTTTCAAAATCCACGAGCCAACTAACCATGGAAAAATCTGGCATACAAAATGATTGACCCAAATTCCAATTCCCCACTCTTATGATGGGTCAAACATATGAAAATAGAATGTAACTCCCAAGGAATAACTCATCCACCAAACTTGGGAACTCCACTTTGGAATCATTCATTTTTTAGAAAGATGTTTTGTGACATGTAATTCTTACACATCATAAGTTGGTCAAAAGTCTTCATGAATTTTCTAGATCACCTTATAACTCTCTCTTACATGCTTTAGCATGTCATAGAATTTCTTATGAATCTTACAATGTCATAGACACTCTTACACATCTTAAATGTCATTTTATATTCTTACATGATGTCAAAATATAAATTACATGAGGTATAAAGTGCCATCTCACATGGGATGCTATTTTATGTGTGGGCACACAAATAATACAAAATATTAAATACATAAGGACATTAGGAATTACAAGGTATATGCCACCCAATCCCAACATACACACCATATAACAGAGTACTAGGTTGGAGGATCCAATTAAGGACTATCTAACTATGTGACAATAAGTAATACACAAAAACATTCAACATCAATATATATTCCAAATATAATACATATCGGAACTCATTTATTAAATGAGTCAATTGATTGATGGTACTTGATATTTCCTAAACTATGCTAGATGTTCTAAATAAAACTCAAACTATGCTAGATATCTTATCTTGTCTTGGCCTCATGGAACTTGACCTTCCTTTAAATTCCTTCAATAATTAGATTTTCTCTCATACACTATTCCTAGATCTCCTTCCTTATCCTTAAATCATATCAGACTTTTCCTTTTATAGGCAGGTGTATAATGATGTGTGCCTCTTGGAAACATGTTACAATAACCTTAGGGAATGTAATCAACCCTAATATTAAATGTTTAGATCATTTGTTAGTTCTGGCATTGGGTGTATCACCCTCAGTAGTGTGAAGGTATAACAATAACATGTTGATTCACTCTAATTGATGCTTATCAAGCTAGTAGTCTCCACATAGGATGTGGTTCTATACATGACCCCTCTTAGGGCTCATTCAAAATAGGGAACCCTATTAATTAGCATGAGATTCAAATGTTTTAGGTCACAAACCAACAAAAAGGTTTCGATGTCTTGGTGTAGTCACGGCTAGGAGGGTCCACAAAGTGAACAGTCTAGATCGTGCAACAAGAGTAAGCACAATGAAAACAACTCAAAGATAGGATGCAAATGCAGATTCAGTCATTCAGTATATCATAGATTCAAAATACAAACATGTTGGCAACATGTGGGCTTACAATTAGGGCTCACATGCCTGATTCCTCAGTTACAACATATGCGCAAGATATGACTTTGAAGCACCTTACAAAATAATTCAAACTATCAAACTATTTCTGTGTTTCACTGCTTTCGTATGCATCTATTACATGAATATATATATGCATCTATTACATGAATATATATCATCTCCGGAACACAAGATTCCTCCACATCAGCCAAGGATGATTACAAACTCTGATGAAAGAGATGTAACATGTGTACACAGATAGGTCAGAGCTAAACAGACATGGGAATCCTCCACAAGTGAATGGAATAGTGTGCGGATCTCAGGGAAGGTTAGCCATGATCCAAGGTTCCTTGAATGATGTGTCATTTAGCTCCGCAAGTCCTCTCCTTTAGCTGATTGTCTGAGACTATCAGGGTGCTCTTCTCTGAGAAAATGGTTGATCTTCTGATAGCGATATCTTTCCGGTACCTGATCCAAATGATTTGAATTTTGGATATGATGTGCGTGAAGGTGTCTAGATGCTAAGTCCAGCTCCGCAAAGTCTGAATTGAAACTGCGGTAGAATGTGAACCAAAATACTGAAACTGCTACTTATTGAACTGAATAAACTGAACTGGAAAATGAAAAGAAAACAAACTAAATTGTAAATGTTTTTGGTTGATGCAAGATTGCTCTTGAACCAGGGATGATCCTGCATCAGACATCCGGGGTTGTTGAAAACGTGAGTCCCTTACTTTGCTGGGGCTAGAGGAAAACCAAGACGGTCCACCTCAGCTTGAGAAATCCAAGATGAGTCTTCTTTCGGTCTGCCTTTCCACTTCACAAGATATTCCTTGTATTGCTTGCCTCTGGTGCTGCGTCCAACTCTGTTGTCCAAGATGTCCTCAATCTACTTTGGTGCTTGTTGTGGTAACTGCTTCTTCAAGTTTTCTTCAATGCTATCACTAAATTCTGCTTCATGATACTGATAGAGGTCTGGAATGTTGAAAATAGGTGATATACCCAATGTCTCTGGTAACTCCACTTCATATGCATTTCCTGAATCAAATTTCCTGAGTATCCTACATGGTCCAAGCTTCTTCATCTTCAACTTGTTATATGTCCCAACTAAAAATCTCTCTTTTCTTAGATATACCATCACTTCATCTCCCACCAAAAATTCTGTCTTCTCTTCTCATCTGCTTTCTCCTTATACTTATTGTTCATCTCCTCCAAATGCTTCTTCATCTGATTATGCAATGTCTCCATGTGTCTTATAAATTCTTCTGCCTCTATACTCCTTTTGTCTTCCATATTGATAGCTCTCAACTTTGCTACTCCTCTAGGGTTAGTTTCTATCACAATCTCAAATGGTGTTCTTCTGGTACTCCTATTCACTGAATTATTGTATGCAAACTCTGCCTGTGATAGAATCAAATCCCAATTTCCTACCTTTTCTCCAACCAAACATCTCAACAAGTTTCCCAAACTCCTATTTACTACCTTTGTCTATCCATTAGTCTATGGATGAAATGCTAAACTGAATTTCAAGTTTGTCTTCATCTTCTTCCAAAGTGTCTTCCAAAAGTATCCAAGAAATCTTGTATCTTTGTATGAAATTATACTCTTAGATAATCCATGTAATCTCACAATCTGTTTGAAAAATAGGTCAACTACATGAACTGCATCAGTTGTCTTCTTACAAGGTATGAAATGTGCTATCTTTGAAAATCTGTCCACCACTACAAATATTGAATCATGTCCTCTCCGTGTCTTCGGCAATCCCATTATGAAATCCATGCTTATGTCTTCCCAAGGTCTCTCTGGTACTGTTAAACATTTGTACAATCTAGTATTCTGACTACTTCCTTTTGCAACTTGACAAACTCTACAACTCTACACAAACTTCCTTACATCCTTATATATCTGAGGCCAAAAGTAATTTTCACTTACCAAAGCCACTGTCTTATAAATGCCAAAATGTCCTGCCAATCTACCACTGGGTTTCTCCTTTATCAAATTATCTCTCATTGAACTCCTAGGTATACATAACTGATTTCCTTTGAACAACATATACTCCTGAATGAAATAGTCCAACCACTTACTCTTATCTGTCACAACAGGCTCCTTACATGCTTTCCATGGTTCTGCAAAATCAAAATCTTCCTCATACATGTTCTTCAATTCTTCAAATCCTAACACTTGAACTCTCATCTCTGTCAGTAAGTTCCTTCTCCTACTCAATGCACCTGCAACTTTGTTTGATTTTCCACTCTTATGCTTCAATACAAAAGTATAACTCTACATGAACTCTACCCATCTCATATGTCCCTGATTCAACTTCCCCTGACTGATCAAATACTGTAAAGCTTGATGATTTGTATACAGCACAAACTCCTTACGCAACAAGTAATGTCTCCACTTCTTCAAGGCTTGAATTATGACATAGAACTCTTGATCATAAACTGAATATCTTCTCCTTGCATCATTCAACTTCTCACTAAAATATGCTACAGGTCTACCTTCTTGACTTAACACTGCTCCGATTACATTTCCACTTGCATCACAATCTACTTGAAATACCTTATTGAAATTCGATAATGCCAACACAGGTTGCTCTGTCACTTTCTGCTTCAACAATTCTAAACTTTTATTTGCTCTTGATGCCCACTTAAAGTCTTTTCTGTCACCTCTCATTATCTTTGTCATAGGGTTACATACTGAACTGAAAATTTTGATGAACTTCCGGTAGAAACTAGCTAATCAATGAAATGATTTGACTTCTCCAATGCTCTTAGGTGTAGGCCACTCAACAATTGCTCTCACTTTCTTAGGGTCCATCTTTAATCCTTGTGCAGAAATCACAAATCCCAAATATACCAATTCTTCCTTCATGAGACTACACTTCTTGATGTTTATCAACAATTTCTCTTCTCTTAGCGTCTGCAATACTTGTCTCAGGTGCCACAAATGTTCTTCTCTTATCTTACTGAAAATCAAAATATCATCCAAATATACAATAACAAACTTACGCAAGAATTTCTTCAAAACTTCATTCATCAATCTCATGAAAGTACTCAGTGCATTTGTCAATCCAAAAGGCATCACTAACTACTCATACAATCCCTCATTTGTCTTAAAAGCAATCTTCCATTCATCTCTTTCTCTAATTCTGATTTGATGGTATCCATTCTTCAAGTCTATCTTTGTAAAATATTTTGCTCCACTCAAACAATCCATAATATCATCCATCCTAGGTAAACAAAATCTATACTTAACTGTGATCTTGTTGATTGCTCTAGAGTGTACACATTCTCCATTCTCCATCTTTCTTCGGTGCTAACACTGTAAGTACTGCACAAGGGCTCAAACTTTCTTTGATCAAACCTTTCCTCAACAACTCATGTATTTGTCTATTCAATTCTTCATTCTCTGTTGGTGTCATTCTGTGTGCTACTTTGTTAGGCAAACTAGCTCCAGGTATAAGATCCATGTGATGACTGATACTCCTGATTTGTGGTAATCCTTTAGGTACATTATCTGATATGATGTCTTCATACTCTGTCAGCAACTCAGTTATCTCCTCTGGTTGTGATTCTTCAGTCTTCAGATTTTCAGGCTTCTTAGGGATCAAAGCATAACACATATTCTCATGTCTCAAACCATCCAGAAATTTTCTTCTATCTACCAAATAGATTCTAATATTCCCACACACTTCACTTTTAAGATCATCTTCCAAAGGAAACAAAGTAATTCTCTTTCCATTTGATGTTATGGTATATGTATTCTTTCTTCCATCATGTATAGCTTTCCTATCATACTACCATGGTTTACCCAACAAAATATGACATACATCCATAGGCATAATATCACACAATACTTCATCATGATAAGATCTAATATGAAATTTTACCAAACATTGTTCACTCACCAGTACCTTATGATCATCCTGAATCCATGCTATCTGATATGGCTCAGGGTGTTTCAATCTCTCCAACTTCAGCTTAGTCACCATCTCCTTTGAAACTAAATTATCTGAACTACCACTATCAATTATAACTTTAGAACATTTACCTCCTAATTTGCATCTAGTTTTGAACAAACTTTTCCTCTACAGTGGTTCCTCATTTGTCTCTGCTTGAAATAGTGCTCTCCTCATGACAAGTGATTCTCCTTTCTCAGGTCTACCAACTGAGCTAGGTGATCCAACAAGTTCTTCCACATAGGCTACTCTTCCACTATTTTCTGTCTTCTTGCTTGTACTCCCTTGATTATATTCAAATGCTCTATGTCCTTCACCTCCACACTTAAAACAAGTTCCTCTGAATGTTCTCCTATCAAGTCATCTTCCATCTCTTCTGTATCCTTCACTCCAGTATGAACTAGGGTTTCCTCTGCGGTAGAAAGTTTTGTCATCTCTCCGGTATGCATTATTGTCTCTATCCTCCTTCTTGAATGTGCTATCTTGTCTGTTTTGCTCTACGTATGATCTCTCTCCTCCAAAAAATGTGCTACCTCTCTGAAATTTACCTCCTCCACCTCTTTGTCTTTGCTCATGCTTCTTGTTCAACTTTTCTTCAACTTTCAGGGCGAACTGATATGCTTCTTCCAATGTTGTCATCCTCACTAGACTTAGTTCTTCTTGAATGTTCAATCTTAGTCCATTGATGTATCTAGCCACTTTTTTCTTGCTTGCTTCACTATATCCTATCCTTATGATCATCTTATGAAATTATTCAGTATACTCCATAGATTTCTCCTTTTGTCTTAGGTTCTGCAATCTTTTCAACAGTTCCAACTCATAGTCAACAGGTATAAACTGATTCTTCAACTTTGTCACCATTCTATTCCACTTTGTAATCTTCTCTTTTCCTCTTCTGTTTCTATCCAACTGAACTTCTTTCCACCATATAGAAGCATGTCCTTTCAACTTTGTCTTTGTAAATTTCACCTTCTCCAGATCTTCAATTTCTTCATTTATATTCAAAGTATTCTTCTAGGTCATTTATCCAATCAATCAGCTCCTCAGGATTCAAATTGCCAGTATAGTTCGGTACATCAACTCTAGGTCTTTTCCCAATCTTTGAAATAGCTTGCAACATTTTGACTTGATCTGATTCTTCTTCTTATCCTAGGGTTTCGCCATTTTGATCAACGGATTGAAATTTTTCATCATCATCACTTTCAACATTAGGTCGAGGTGTCAATCCTCTTCGCCTATCTTCTTCAATAGCATCCAATCAAACTCGCATCATTTTCATCATTTCCATCATCTCATCCATTCTTCCATCCATAGTACCAACAACAGGTATTCTCCTTGGTGGCATCTCTTCCTCGGATCAAGTGTAACTGCCTCAAATTCAGCGACCGGGATACAAGGTAACAACTGCCTCATAATCAGCGATTGGTTGCAGACACAAATAGTCTGCCTTGGATTTGGCGATCTATTCACAGCAAGATCTTATGGAATTCCTTCGCCAATTTTTCTCACTTCACTCCCAAAGGATTCAAACTTGGCTTTGATACCACTTGGTGCAGTCGCGACTAGGAGGGTCCATAAAGTGAATTAGTCCAGATCATGCAGCAAGAGTAAGCACAATAGAAATAACTCAGAGATAGGTTGCAAATGCAGATTCAATCATTTAGTATATCATAGATTCAAAATATAAATAGGCTGGAAACATGCGGGCTTACAATTAGGGCTCACATGCCTGATTCCTAAGTTATAACATATGCAAAAGATATGACTTTGAAGCGCCTTACAAAAGAATTCAAACTATCAAACTATTTCTATGTGATTCACTGCTTTCCTATGCATATATTACATGAATATATATCATCTTTGGAACACAAGATTCCTCCGCATCAGCCAAGGATGATTACAAACTCCGATGAAAGAGATGTAATGTGTGTACATGGATAGGTTGGACCTAAATAGATGGGAATCATCCGCAAGTGAATGTAATAGCGTATGGATCTCAGGGAAGGTCGGCCATGATCCAAGGTTCCTTGAATGATGTGTCATTTAGCTCTGCAAGTCGTGAAATACTGAAACTACTACTGACTAAACTGACTGAACTTAACTAGAAAATGAAAAGAAAACAAACTGAAATGCAAATGCTTTTGGTTGATGCAAGATTGATCTTGAACCAGGGATGCTCCTGCATCATGTCTATTCATTGCACAATTTGTTTCAAGGCTTCTAACTAGAAAACATACATGCAGTGTTGATATCTTTATGAAAATCACTAGAAATATGAAGGATACCATGTAAGCTTTAGTTCCTAACCACAAGTCAAGATGTTCAAACTATGTTGCCACATATCTATCTAAATGCTAACTTTCTATAGTAAAAAATATGACACTAGAAATGAAATAACAAACAAATGCAAAGAAATGTGGTGCTAGAAAGATGCCACAAATTATTAGAAAGAAACTAGAAAACACCTATAATACTTGCAAAACAAACAAACATTAAAATAAAATATTTTGGTGATACAATATTTCTTTTATGTTAGGGATGATCTAGCATCACCATACATTAATGCTTTGTGATTTTAGTTCTCACAAATAAGGGTTATGCGATAGAATCACTCTTTAATTTTTTATTCTACCCTAATGTATCCCATCACTAGATATAGGTGCCTTAGAATAATTGTGATATTCTTCATTAACCTCTTCTATCTTTTGATTGGGCCATATCTTATCCTCTTTCACCAAGTTTTAGCCAACACTTCCATTTCTGTTGTGTATCTATATCCACCATAATTCAACCACCTCCTCTAATTATTTCTCCATCTCTTCCTCTTACAACAAAATTTTGTTGGTCTATTTGCATCTACTTCCTACACATGCTTCATCTATTTTCTTTTCAGTGTAATCTATAGGATAAATCCCAATGAATCTTCTAACAATGTTGCCTCACTCTTCCACCTTTTTTCACCCTTGACCTTTTACTTCAAGGTCTCGTCTTCCAAATCATGTTCTTCATATCCAAATTTTTCATTCAAATTATATAAAGGATCTTCAAGTTCCTTCTTAGCAGCCAACATTCATTGAAATCCTTTCATCCTTCCTTATACTACTCCTCTTTGGTTTCCATTTATTTGTACTCTCTACAACACTAATATTTATGCACCTCCTTAATTATTCCTCCTTAGATATTATTTGTTACCACCTTTACTTCTTTAACAACTTGTGACATTGAACAATACAATCTCATGCTCTCTAAAGGATACTCATCCACTAAACTTCTCATATCTTGTACCTCTTTAAATTCATCTGATAATTTTTGGTTGCCAGAACCAATCCTCTATTTTCCTTCCCTATTTCCTATTTCCATCTATTGGTGGGTTTCAATCCACCATGTGCCATACATATCCACTCTATATTCCTCTTAATCATTTATAAATCTAGGTTAATTCATTCCTAACCTCATTCCTAACCTCCTCTTATTCTTCCTATGCCAACTAACAATACTACAAAACTTCATCCATGCCTTCAAACCTAGAATTCAAGTTCACTATTTCCTTCTCTAATTTCCCTCTTTTGTCCTTCTTAGGACAAATCTTTGTCACCTCTCTTAGATCATCCACTAGTACTTATTCATCCACCTTTATGAGGATTCCTTATTCCTCTTATATTCTTGGTTGTCTCACCATGTCTCTACTATAACATTCTATGCTATTTCTAGTGCTTTTAAATTCTAATATCTCTACTTGAATACATAATCTATCTTCTAAATTCTCTCTATAGTCAACTTTCTAATTTTCATAAACTCTATCAAGTGGTATATCCTTAGAAACCTCCTCATGCATTCTAATATCCTTCAAAACATTATCCAAGCGCCTACAATATAATTCTTCCTTCATGATTTCCTCAATTATTATATTGTCACTAATTTTCCCTTTGTTAAAACATCTTGATGATAATAACCCTCTAATGTATCTCCTTTTTCAAGAATATCTACACTTGATTCCATTTATTTATTCCCTTTTGTGAGGATTTCCTCATGTTATTCTAGTTACTCACAACCATTCTCACCCTCTATGTTCTTCAAATCAACTACTTGTTGCCTACAAGACAACTCATTATATCCACCTCCTAATGTTGGTTGTCTTATCATGTTTCTACTAAAATAACTTATGCTACCACTTTTTAAAACCTTTGAACTTCTCCTAATCCATAAATATCTTTATACCTTTCTTCTATAATCCTCACAAAATCCATTGTCTCCTTATAGTTTTTCTCTATTTTAGCAACTTCTCCTTTTATCTATATAACAAAATATCATGGTCCTCATGAAAACTCCATATTTTCTTCTTGAATAATTCATCTTGGTCACCTCTAGATAAAACCACTTGTTCCATTTGCAACTCCAATATTCTCCCCTAAACCCTACTAATAACTCCATTTCTTCCTCTACCAACCACTATTTTAATCACCATGTTGAATGTAGGTTAAACCTATGATGGTAACTACAAGTTATACTCCTTTATAGTTTGAGCATGATAAGGTTACTCCCATTTATAAATTACCTCACAATTAGTGCTTCTATTTACACACTCCTTTTTCTTCATATCCATAACTATCTCTCCCAACTCACTATACAAGAATAATACCTACTCTTATACCACTTGATGTATCTGGGGATAGAGGTTTTGATTAAGGGATGTCCAAACCCATAGTATTAACACACAAATCCACTCACATAGTGAAAAAATGATTAACAACATTCTAACATAGCAAAATGTAGAAATTTTTGAATGATACCTTTTATTGAACAACATAAAAATTACACCATGTCACTTGGCAATAGATTGAGGCATTAAATCCTTGTAATAGTCACATAACACTCATTCCTTGAATCCTTACAACATTCCTCTGAAGCCTTCTACAACTCTCACACCCAGAGAAAAATATCTTCATTAAATCCTTGTAATAGTCACATAACACTCATTCCTTGAATCCTTACAACATTCCTCTCAAGCCTTCTACAACTCTCACACCCAGAGAAAAATATCTTCAATCTATGTTACTTGAACTCTAATTCCTAACTTAACTAGGATATATACATAATATTTTAAAAATTCCGTTACATAATTCCAATGAAGAGGATCAACTTCCCATGTCTAAAATACAATTAATGGATCTATCATTTCTTGATGTCGAGGTGAATTAAATCCTCTCCTTTGTGTCATAATATAATTTTTCATGAGGACTAATACTGGCCCTAATTGGTCTAACATGTATTTTTTCTCATTTATAATTTTTCCTAGTTATCCAACCCTTTTGTATATTATAGAAAAAATATAGAATGATATAAATGGTTCTCAAACAACTAATTTAAATATTTTAATTCTTACATGCCATCTCAAAATGTAGATTATGAGCTAAGGAACTCAATAAGATGTCGTGTGGCCTCTAGGTGAACAATTTAGTCTCTAGAAATATTGTATAGGTTCTTAATATGCTTAATCTATGTATGTTTTGTAACAACCAAGGCTCATCCAAAAGGCCTTATGTTAATGAAAGATCTTATTCAGGCTTGATGAAATGTATTTCTATAACTACACTCTCAAACTATAATTAGAACAACAAAATTCTACAAAAACATAGAGAAACCACTAAGAAAATAGAAAAATTATGTATGGGTGATGTAGTATTTCTCAACTTCTAATGATGCTACTACATCAATCACTCTACTCATAACATCCTTGTGTATCCCTCACAACATTCCTTGCCTAGGGTAAGTTTGTAGGTATGATTATGTCTTTTAGAATTATGTTCAATTTTGTGTTATAGAATTTTAATTTAATTCTATAATAAAAAGACCTCTACCTTTTTAAAATCAAAATTTTAAATCAAGTGCACATTGTCCCCTTCTAACTAGTCATTAACTATCAACTTGAAGTGTGAAACATTTCAAATTATACTATAGGGTGCTATATAAAATGGAATACCTTAAGTCATTTTAATACATATAGGAACTAGAATAAATATCTCTTATTCCTCACTCACATAATTAATCAAGATCATCTAACTATTCACTATCACATCAATATATGCATACTCAGCAATAGATAAGAATATTACATGGTTGCTTGTCATCTTCAATCATTGATTAAAATTTATAAAAAATAGTCTTTATAATGGATTGACTAAGAAGAACAAGACACTCACTTAGAAATATCTTTAAAGGTGTTTATAAAAATTGTTAGTCTATTTATTGTAGATTTAGATATCCTAAGTAGTGAAAACTAGTTTTCATGTCACATATAAACTATTAGGTCAGTTTTGAGTAGTATAGATTGATTACATACATGAAGGTTTATTTCACACCATGATTTCACCCCAAATCAAAATTTATCCCATTTTGTTATTTATTGGAGAACCATAGAACTAGATCCTATATAAGAGCATCTTTTTGGATCACAAGGTGATAGTTTACAGTCTAGTGCCATCAAACCACACATAGATCTTAGTAACCATAATCCATTTTTGTAATTTCAAATAGTGTTATTGTCCATTTACAATTTACTATCTTAACTCCTAGATTCTAGGGTAGATCAAACTGTTACAATTTATTTACTTATCTGAGGATATTTTGAAAAGGATTCTTTTCTAACTTTTAATTTTATTGAAATTAATTGATCTAACACTCCTTAGGTTTTTGGTCTTAGGGTTTGTTTTCTAATTCTAATTTGTTTTTATAGATCTAAGATTTATAATTTAATAAATTTATATCAATAAACCTTTCCTTTTGTGTTATATTTTGGTATTCCTTGGGGGTTTTTGTATTTTGCTTATTCTAATGTCTCAATAATATCATCCTTTCCTTTTGAGAAGTAATTTTCAACCCTAATATGTCCTCTCATTCTACTGATCAAGATCTCAGTGTTATTTCTATGGATTATTTCATCATGAGAGAAATGGTTTTGATCATAAGGCACATGTGAATAAGCAAGAAATTTATGTCATCACACATGATTTTTCAAGAGTTTACTAATTCTACATCTACAATTGGTTGATATGCAAACTAATTTTTCCCTTGAGTAGCAATGCATGGAATATGATTTAGCAATAATGTATTGTTCATCAGAGCATTGTTAATGGATGGTATCTAATTTGGCATTCTTGTATACCCTAAAGAAAGTAAGATTCCAATGGCTCCACTTGTCATAGGGTTCATTTCTTGTTGTAACTCAAGATATCCTTAGAGTAAGTAATAGACAAATTAGTCAAATTTTCTTGAGTTATTTTCAACAAAACTATAGTTAGAGGATTGAGAGCCTTGAGGTAAACTTGAATAGAAACATATTTTGACATAGCATATGGATCTGTAAGCTTCTTGTAGAGATTATGAAATCTTGTGTTATACATGGTTAAAGGCTTTATTGGTTCCTTTCTACAAGTAGAAAATTGATTATATACTATTGTTGGATCCGTGTAAACCTTGAATTGATTAACAAAAGTTGTTTCAAAATCTATCCATTGGGTGATAAATCTAGCTAGTAAGCTAAGATACCATGAATAAGCAAGCTTGACCAATAAATAAGGAAAAAAATTGACATACTACATCTTGGTGTGCAATACCATCCCTAATAACTGCATCTTTAAATGTTTGAATGTGGTCCTCAACACTCCTACCTTCTCCATAAATAAATTTTGGAAAAAACTTTTAAAGATTTTTAGGCATTGCATGGAGATCTCCAAGGATATAAAAAGGAGAGTGCTTTGAAGCAAAGTAATCCATTGGTAAAATTTGTGTTGTACTAACAAGAATTATTGGGATTCAAGATCTAGGTGGGCTAGCAAATCTAGTATTCTTTGTTCTATTGTTGCCTCTATCGCTCCTTATTTTTCTATGTTGACTAAGTTGTAAGAACTCTACCCTTCTAGCTAAGGTACATCTGGTTAACATTCTTCATTGTCCAGTTGGGAAAGCACTTATAAGTTGGTCCAATTTGGTCAATTCAAATAGGCCCTCCTAGTGTAAATTTTGTTGATGGTTGCTTTAGCACATACAACTCAAGTAGAATGATGATCACTCTACTTCTCCTGAAAAGATAACTGATCTAGAAATCAATCACCTCCAAGGTCTTAGTGGATAGGTCATAGCAAAGTTGGAGTAGCTTAGTGGTCTATGTGATTTGATTATTTAAGGGACCTATGCTAGTATTTTGAATCAATGACCAAAATATGATAGATCTGCACCAAATATGTTAGATCTTACTTACAAATAATATTATTTAGGATGCTATAGTAATATGGTTCCTAATCCACTCCTACTCTAATAGTTTGTAAAAAAAATGAAAAGATTTAAGGGTTTCAAATAAATAAGATAAAATAAAAAGGCCAGCTTTGTACTTGGCTTTCCATCCTTTTCTTTGGAAGATCTGATGAAATTCAAATAACCTAGAATGTTGTGATCAATATTACACCCTACCAATGACATTATACATGGAATTTATGAGAAATCAAAATGAAAGCATGAAAATACCATATTACATGTGCAAAAATATACATCACTTCTTAATCTTATTGTAAAAAATATAAACTATTAAGAGCTTTCATAAAACTTCACCAAACAATTTGGATTCTAGAAAAGAAAACACAACGTACATCACCACCAAAGGAAAATAAATATCAAAAGAAGTTGGGATGATTAAATTGATTGGTGGATAATGGGCACATTACAACTTTCAACAAAACAAACACACTAAAAATTCCTTTTTCCTTTGCTCCTTCTAAGAGTTCCCCTTGGATGTGCTCCTAATCTAAACCTACTAAAATTCTATTTTACTTCTAAAAACTCTAACCCTTGTACTACTACTTAATAGTGCATGGCACTCCTCCTTTTATAGAGGTCATTTTTCATTAAAGGCACTTGATTTAGTTGGCCTAGATCTAAAGATCCATGGGCCTAGAAAATATTACAAATCTTAAGGCAGGTCAGCCTTGCTCAAAAGTATTTTATAAAATTACATTTAAAAAAAGTGGCACAAAGTTCTAGGAAAAATGTTTAGTTTGAGAAGTCATCTTGAAAGTTCCACCTTTTCTTTCTTGCTGGGAGGTCCTTGTTGTCATCAATATCCTACAAGAGCATAAAAATTCATATTAAGCCCATAAAAACCATGAAAAGTCATCAAATTTATGAAATTATGAGTGTTTCAATATTTTTTTGGGTTATAGGATTTAGAAGGACATAAGGATTTGGAATCAGGGCTAAAAGTGCACGCGAGATCCATAGGTCCACAAGGATATACTCATTTAGTTTGAATAGGTGGAGTGTAAAGCGATAGGGGTCATAAGGATATTGGGACCTAGTGCAAATATGTGTGGGTGCATCCATGACCAATATCCCCATGATTTTTATTTCATGGGTTCATGGATGACAAAGGGACATAGGGACTAGGAGCCAATGTCCACAAAGAGAAGGTCCCTCTTGATGCCACATTCCTACTAGTGTTAACTAAACAAGTTTGTGGAGATCAAAGGGACAAAGGAACCAGGGACCATTTTAGGTCCAGGATGGTGACAAGATCCTGAAATGTATAAAAACTCAATATTGACACAAATTCAATGAAACAATTCAACTTAAATCACTTTTAACACCATTTTATTATCAAATAATTTAATAACATGTGTTAAAACACCCTTTAAGAGATCTAAGGTCCAAACCCCAAATAAAATAGGAAACTACAACTAACCTTAGGTTTGGAACCCCAAAATTTGACCCAAATCCAAACAAAAACAAGAGGAAATCCGAACAAGCACATGGGATGACTCCATCTTGATGCTAAAAATTGTAAACAACACAAAAATGAAGAAACCAACCAAGTAGCAACCCAAACAATGAAAAACTACACAAGAAATAGAAGTCCTCATGAACCTAGACATTCCACATGCAAGATCCTCATAGAAAATGATCACAATGCACCACAAATCAATAAAGGAGAACTCAAGAGGCACAAGGAATGTCACTTAGAGTTGTAGAAAGTGATAATGCAAAGGGAAAGTGACAAAAATGATGAGAAAAATATTTGAATAGGCCCTCAACCACTCCACATGAATGAATCAATGAATAATTAAGGTTTGGTAAGATCTTGGGGGATGGAATGACATGGGAACCTTGGACTAGGTTCAAAAGTCTCCAAGAACCCCAAGGTTTTGCAAGTCCTTCTAGCAAAGCACCACATAAAATAATAGAACAAGGAGTGGGAGGTAGAGGGACATGAGGACTTGGACCAAGTCGAAAAGTCCCTAGAACCTCTAACACTAACACACAAAACATAAAGGCTTGAGAGGTGGAAGGACACATAGGTATTAGACCAAGTCCAAAAGTCCCTAGGACTTTTGACACCCAAAAAACAAACTTTCAAGGGTCATTGTACACATTGCATTTAAATAGAATAATTGTCTAAGTTGTCAAATCTAGAGTGTGTCCACAGATATTTGCAGTAAAGGCTATAATTAACAGTCCTCCTAATACTACTCCTAGAAATCAAAGTCTGCTCATCTATTTGTGATCATGCATCTAAATACTTTCTTGAACGAATCTTTAATCTAGGAATATAAAAATGGCAGTTGTTGAAACAAAACTATTTTAACAAAGATCTAAGAAAACAACTAGAATAAAGCAGTAAATCTATCTAAATATTATCAAAACAATGAATCTAGCTAAGAAATTCAAAAATTTGACAAAACAAGAAATCTAATGCACTAAATACCAGTCCCTGCCCCTTTGGTGGGAGTTGGCCCTTGCTCCAAACCTCCAGAGAAAGAGCAATTCAACGTTCAGAACACACAAATGTAGAACTACCTGCCTTTATTTTTGATTTATCAAAAAGATGTATGCTTAACAAAAATAACAGAGTATATAAATGATTCTTCAAAATCAACAAAAAACTATATCTATCTTATGGATCCCTCATATATTAGTTATATTTGCTGATAGGTATCTCCGAAGTCTTATTCTTTAACTACCAGTTTGTATAAGATACAAAATTATTTACTCAACGTTCTAAACATGCAACTACTACTTCTAGAAAAAGTCATGCAAAAACTAAATAAAACTATAGAGTGAATTGATTGTGTCACTTTAAACAATAGTTCAACTTATGCTTAAATAGCCATGAAGGCTGCTGATTAACAAGAAACAACATAAAACAATAGTTTGGCAAAAATTCTATAACTTCTACATGAATAGTCAACTGGTGGTTTCCCTTATTCAACAAATCAGTGAAAACATGAACAAAGGTCACTTCATCTCACAACAATTTAGGGGGTATGTATTGGCAAAGCTCTTTTGTAGTCTTCCTCAAAACCTCTGGAGTCTTTTGTATAGCTCTGGAATGCTGAAAGACCTTTGGATCTTCTGGAACAGCTCTGCTATGGATCTCTGAAGTTGACAAGAACTTCTTCGGAGCCTCATGAAGACCTTACTGCTTACAATAAAGGAATGCCTGCAACTAAAAATGTGTTTCTGTATGTCTTTGTTAGTAAAAAACTACAACATGAAACCATTTAATTCCAGAAGTTATTGCAATATTACATCCACAATTAACATAATCAAACGAGGTTTTTAACAATTATTAAGGCACAAATCAAAGGGTGGAGTGAATTTAGGGTAGGAAAGGAAGATAAATTTACATATTTAGGTGATCTCTATCTAGAGATCATCATCCCCCCAAGCCTAGGGGTTTGCAAGTCCTCCTGCACTGCCTTGCAACCTTATCTTGTTCATTAGATACAATTTCTCTATGATATTATAGCTAGCTAGGAATGTCCTCTAGTTTATTTTGGTGTTATCTACATTACCTTGAAATTTATCCACCTACTCCAACCATTCTTTAAGCTTAGATTCCTCCAATTGTTCACCCCACATTGGCAGAGGTTCAATGATTAAAGGAGGCCTAGAACTCATCCCTACCCAGTCTTGTTTATGCTTTTCTATCAGCCATGCAATACTTTTGGCTTTCCTCAAACTATTTAAGGTTTTCTAGGGAAACCAATTCCCTCAATTTATATTTTGTTGACCAATTGTTTCATCTTCTTGTACAAGCTGTTAGGATCTTGCTAGCTAAAGACTATACAAACAGGTCAAATTCTAGGACACAGGCTTCCAAATTATGTTTATATAGAGGCAACAAATTGGGAGTGTAAATAAATGCTCAGAATTGTGTTCTAAAAGCCATTGCTATGGGGCTTTCATGTATGATAAATAGTCCAACATTCTCTATATTTTGGTTGTACTCCATTCTGTATATCCAAATTTCATGGTTTTTCAAATTAATTACATAAAATCCCCTAATTGACATTCCCCCACAAATATGTTAATGAAAATGTGTTATGTTCTTCAAGAAGAGTTCACAGAGAAAATTTGGATCCTTAGGAGTACTGAGTTTGTATATTCTCATGAAGTCGTGTCCATTGTCAATGGATTCTATAAGATCAAAGATGGTTTGTGAGAGCCTCCAAAGAAAGAGTCATTCCCTTAAGAACATAGTACAATTGCTACTAGGTGGCCTGCATGAGAGTACATCTAAAGCTAAGGTTGATAATGTGATCACTTTTTCTTCTAACATTCTTATCTTTTCATTCAATGTAGAAATTGCTTTCTGTTGCTCAAGCATCACAGTATGACCAGATAAATCATTACATCTCCTCTCCCAATTATACAAAGCCCTAGGAATATTCAATTGGAATGTCCTCAGGGAAACATCTATCTGAGTACTTGGATCTTTTGTAGGTGGCTTGACAGTCAATTTCTTGATTAGCTCTTCCAGGTCAAAGATTTTGTTTTTAGCCACAATTATTTTGTTGTTATCTTTGGTTATTTCCAAAGCTTGATTATCCACCTTTTGTTTCAATGCCTCCATTAAAGTAATTTAGTTGGTTGTGGCTTTAGTAAAGCCAGTTTCCTTCTCTTTGAATTTATGCTCACCTCAACAATCTATTTTTCCTTCTGTTTTATCTTTTTATCTTTTCCCAAAAATTCTCTTTCTTTTTCCTTAACCACATCCTCTTTTTGCTTTATGTTATCTTTCAAGCTAAGGATCTCCTAATCCTTGGCTTCACTAGTTGCCTCTCTTTCTTTCATCACCTTTTTCATAACCATGATAATGAGGTTTTTGCCCTAGAGCATCCATTTTAAATTTGCAGTCTCCTCCTACAACTCTTGTTCTCTAGAGATGTCAACATCCTCATGATCAGTGGCTTGGGACTGACTTCCTATTTCAAATCCTATCTCTATCTCTTCTTCAACTCCTGCCTCTACTTCTACCCTTATTTTCATCTCTTCTTCTACATGGTCATGGGCAAATGAAGGCCCAACCTCATCCTCAACAAGACTATTGTCATGTTCTTTGAAAACAATATCAGCGTTGGGGATAGATGTTGTCTAGAGTTATGTAAGGACTTTAGTAGGAAATTTTGAATCCTTTTCTAGCTGTGTTGTATATCTTCAGCACTTTCTTCTTGAGAGGGTTCTCTGAGATTGTTGCTCTTGTGTCTTTAGTGCTAGCTGAAATTCATTTGTTTTAGAGGAAATAATTTGTGGCTCAGGCACTGTAGTCTCTAGTGCTTTGGAGGTAGTAGTGTGTGAGGGCTAATGTTCAACAAGACTTTCCTGGAGACCTTCTTTAGCGATCTTTCCCCTTTTGCTTCATCTCACAGGTGGAGGGGTTTCTTTAGCTACCAAATTCTCTCCCCTTTTCTTTTTCTTCTTTTTCTTTGAGGGTATTTTTCTTTTCTTTTTGTTTTAGAGGCTCCTCAAATGTTATTTCTTCATCTTCCCCTCCTGGAATTTGGGGAGATTGCTCCTTAGTTTTCCTCTTTAGGGATGTAGTTTGTGCATTAGCCATAATCATTTTTCCTTTTATTTTCTTTGAGGTCTGAGTGGACTCCTCTATCATAGTTTTTTTCCCCTTTTTCTTTTCTTTATAGGTTCCATCTAAAAAGGCCCGCTGTTTAGTCTCCCCTTCCCTTTTTGAAATGAAATGGTGTTTAATGATAAGAAAAATGAGTCCATGACATTTAATCTACTCTTTGCCCAGTTGATACCTATAATCCATTATTTTTATGGTAGAAAATGGAAAATTTGGCAAATATATCCTATATGCTAGATTGTTTTGACCATGCCTTAAGTAAAAATAATTTTCATTATAGGTCCTAAAACAATGAAAAATTAACCATCACACAAAATATTTCATTAACCATGTAGCTAGAGACTACCAGGGTTTAGGGAGACTGGTATGGACAATCACTTTCACTTCCCCTTTACTTATGCGTGTCCTAACTTCAGGATCATTTTCTACTAAAAATTCTTTATTAAATTAAAGTATAAAGTTTTGAAATGATAGAACTCTCACCTTCTTCTAAAATGATATCTATTTCATTGATGATAGAGGAAGATATTGTTATTGTGACTCCCCATACTTTGATTTTGTCATCATGTAGATTTGCAATGAATTTCTCAACAATTTCTTCTTGAAACCCTTCAAATTTCTCTACAAACTCCAACCATCCTGCATTTCTAAGTATACAAGGTTGATTCTTGGTCTTCAAGAAGATTTTGAGCCATCTCCAACTCTAATTTCTTCTTGATTCCCATGCTGCAAGATAATGTCTAATGCAAAATAGGGACTTTTGCTGAACCTTATCTCTGAACCAGTGATAGTCATTTGAAAAAAAAAGAGATACAATAATGCAATTTTGATCACTGGTCTTTTGGGGTTTTGGAGCAACAAAAGTAATTACTTTGTACAAAGGAAATAACTATTTTCAAAAATGGAAATGGAATATCATTAATGTCGAGCGAGTGGATTGTGTTACTCTAGAGATATCTACATAGAATGACATGTATCAACTCATCATGGCAGGTGTTTGAGTTAAGTTTGGAAAGGGTGGTGGTGTAGGGAAATAATTGAGTTGTACTATAATAATTGATAAATTCCTATTTTAATCAAATAAGAGGAAATGAATAACTACATCTACCTTTGCAATCATTAGGTGTCACATTGATAAGTTGTCCCACAACATCGACAAGATTTGATGTGACTACTCTGTTAATCCGTTGCATTCGACATGATGGTTCCATAATATCTGTAGCATTTGATGTGCCTGGTCTGCCACTACAGTAGCTGATGTGACAATCTCCTTACGTCAATAAATTGTGATGTGATTGGTTGCCCACATCCGCGTAATAATTTGAAAAGACCGTCGGCTGGTTGAGTGAGAGCTGTCTTTATGAGTTATTTAAGATTTGAAAATGACATCATTTGACAAGCATTAAAGTGTAAGCTAAAATGACTTTGAAACCCTAGTGTTGGAGGTATATGCTAAAATCACTTAGAAATTCTAGCACTAGAATTGCTCCAGAGGTGCCGACAGAGCACCAGAGTTGCTGTAGAGGTACTACAAACTTTGTTTCTGAATTGAAGAAGAACCATCATTTACCAGTTCTCAATTCTTTTATTTATTTTTTATTTTTATTGTTTAAAAAAGAACCACCATTTTACTAGTTTTCGATCCTTTTTTATATGCAAGTGCGACTTGCTTAGTTATTTGTTTTGGTAAAAGAGGATACCTCTTTTACACAACACAAATCTGAGTGTGACAGGTGTTTAGCAAATTCCTCCTTGGTAGAAGGGAATTGATAGAGACGAAGTCTATGCCCATTTACCAAAAATGTATTATGTTCACCATCAATTAGAGATAATTGAGCTGCCCCATTATCATAAGCTTCCTTTATTTCATATGGTCCCATCCAATTTGTCTATAATTTTCCCTTGAATTCTTTAAACTTAGAACCATATAGGATACCCCAATCTCTAATTTGAAATTTCCTCTCCTTGATGTGTTGATCATGCCACTGCTTTCTATGTTATTGAATCATTTATGTCTGTTGAATTGCCTCCAGTTAGATCTCATCTAGCTCATTCCGCTGTAGGATACAGTCCTACTATGCAATAGTCAACGCAAGGCCAATATCCATTGAAGTCCTTAGTGTTTGAAGTTCAAATTCTATTAGAAAAATTAGTTTCTTTCCATAGACAATCTTGTAGAGAGAGAACCTTGTAGTTGACTTCCATGTGGTGTTATATGCTCATATAGCTTCGTACAAACTGCTTGCCCAGTATTTTCTGTTCACTGCCATTGCCTTTGTCATTATGCTTTCCAACTCTTTGTTTGTTAGCTCCACTTGTCCATTGACTTGGGGTTGATATGGTGATAATTTCCTATGTTTAATCTAGTAGAGGTCTGTGAATGCTTGAATTAATTAAGAGGTGAACTATGGACCTATATCTGAAATAATTGTTCTTGGGGCACGAAACCTTAAGAAAATTTTATTGTACAAGAAATCAACAACCTTCTCTTCCCTGGAAAATTGTAGTGCTTGATCTTTTGCCCACTTTGTCACATAATCAGTACACCAAAATATATTCCTTCCCTGCAGATGTTGGTGAGATTGGACCAAAAAAATCTAGACCCACTACTCAAATGGTTCTAGGACTATTTGAGGGTGTAGGAACATTTCATTTGTGAGTGTAGGCTGACCCATTCTCTGGCACTGATCACATTGTCTTACATATTTCTTCACATCTTTATGAAGTGGTGGCCAGTAATATCTAGCTCCTAAAACCTTGTGAATTGTTCTTTGTGAGGAGTATTTTCCTCTTGTGGGTTCATCATGACAATATCTTAGTACATCAAAGATCCCATCAACTCTTATACACTTTCACATCACAAAGTCAGGCCCACATTTAAACAATAAACCATTCAACCATTTATAAGACAAACTTTCCTTTACCAATTTCTTCTTCTATTTTGAGGTAAAGTGTGAAGGAAACAAGCCTGTAGCAAGGAAATTGGCTATATCAGCAAACCCTGGAGTACTAGAAGAAACAACAAATAGATGTTCATTAGGGAAGCCATATTCTATAGGTTCATTTTCTCCTCCTGTATGCAGTCTAGATAGAAAATCTGCTAGTAAATTGAATTTTCTTGGATTGTCTTGCAATAATGTAACAACCATCTTATAATTATTGAAACTACAACTAGTTTTTCCTCAAGTACTTGATGGTTGCATGGTTAGTGTGTACAAAAATTTATATCCAATGATGTAATTCTTGAATTTGTTAATAGCATAGATTACAACCAGGAATTCTTTTTCCATTGTAGTGTAATTCCTTTTAGTAGGGGTGAGGTTTTTACTAATGTAATAGATTGCATACATACTTTTCCCTTCTTCTTTATGTCCTAGGACTACCCCTATGGATTAATTTGATGCATTTGTTTGGATGTGAAAGGGCATATTCCAAGTAGATCCCCTTAAGATAGGAGTGATTATCAATTTTTTCTTTTATAGTTTCAAATGCTTTTTGGAAATCTTTTGTCTAGAGGAATTCGGTGTCTTTTATTAAGAGAGAAAACATTGGGGCATCTATTCTACTAAAATTTTCTATGAATCTCTTGTAATAGTCTACATGACCTAAGAAACTTCTAACATCAGTTTGATTCTTAGATGTGGGTAGTTGCTTGATCACTTCCACCTTGTTAGTATAGACTTTAATTCCTTTTGCAGATATGTGATGCCCAAGAACAATACCCTGTTCTACCATCATGAAGTATTTTTCATGGCTTAGTGATAGATAATTCTTTTCACAACACTCCACTACTTTCTCTAGATTCTAGAGAGATTCTTCAAATGTGTTTCCATAGATAGTAAAATCATCCATATAAGCATCCATACACTCATTGGCTAACTCAACAATAATGGCTAATACAACCCTTTGGAAAGTAGCTGGATCATTACACAGGCCAAATGGAAGAACTTTGTATGCAAAAGTACCCTAAGAGTAGGTAAAAGTGGTCTTGTCTTGGTCTTTTGGTGCCACTTGAATCTGGTTATACCCACTGAACCCATCCAAAAATGAAAAGTACGTTCCCTGATAGATTATCTAAAAATTGATCAATGAATGGTAGGTGAAAGTAGTCATTTTTAGTGGCCTTATTCAATTCTCTATAGTCTACACAAACTCTCCACTTTCCATTTTTCTTAGGCACAATGACTAAAGGAGATATGCACTGACTGCCAAAGATTGGGTAGATAAACCTTGCTTGTAGCAATTTATCTATCTTTGTTTTACTATCTTCTTTAGTGTTGGGTTCAGTCTCCTTTGAAGTTGCTTGACTAGTTTAACATCCTCATTGTAGATGTGATGGATGTAGATTTTACGGTCAATACCTTTCATGTCCTTATATTCCCAAGTACAAGTTGTAGTATGGGATATCAGAAGATTAATGAATTTTGCCTCTTATTCTCTTGTTAACTGAGTATTGATGTTTAATTATTTTTCTAGTAAAACCATAATCTATTTGGTGTCTTGGTCAATAGATTGAATTGTTTTATGCTCATTTTTCATTGTATTTAGAGGATAGGAGTGTGGTAGTAACATGTGGAAGGTAGTAATATCTTTGTAAAAAGTTTCACCATATGGTATAACATTTGCCAAGGTACAACGATTTGCTGCCAGAAATTCCCTTCTTGGATCCTGAGAAATATTCATTATATTGTTATCTACATTGATATGAGTTATATCCTCTAGAGTTTCAAAATATATATCCTCTCCCAGTTCTCATAGGTGTTCAGTGATGGTCACCATAGCCAATGAGGTAGTGTTTTATGTGTTGTTTGGTTCATTAATCTAGACTTTGCCTGAATACTTCATAAAGGGTTTGGCTGGAGGATATAGAGAGGCCTTTTTCATTTCTAACCCATTAGATATAATGCCCATATCTATAGTCCTATAGTCTATTGATACTGCAATAGTAGCCAACCATGATCTTCCCAAGATCAAGGGATAAGTAGTTTTCTCATTTCTTGGTTCTAAGATTAGGAAATCCACAGGAAATTCCTATGATTTCACAATGATAGTTGCATCTGTTAACACTCCTTTTGGGATTTCCACTGACTAATTAGATAATTAAAGAATTATGGAAGTGGCCTGAATACCTGTTAGAGCTAGTTTGTCTAAGGTGTGGACTATCATGACATTGATTGTTGCTCTCAATTCAACTAATACATTTGATATTTCAATCCTTGAGATGTAGATTGTGATAACATGTTATGTGTTAGTGTGGACATGGGTATTTCCTATTTGGTTTCCCCTTTATAGTGTGAACAAGTTAGGACCTATTCACACATGTTCACTAGTTAAGTTGACTTAAGAATATTCTAGAGGTAATTAGGACATTTAATATTGTCATGCATTTAATATTTGTTTCTAAGTGCATTTAATAATGTACATCTAGGTGCATTTAATATTTGTGCACTAGTTGTCTCATGTCATAGGATTAAGACACTTGTCAACATCCTAGTTTGTCCTACCTTTCATCCCTTCCTATATAAGAAAGGCCTCTCATTGTATATTTCATTCATGATCAATCATATTTCATCCATCATATGTATTATATCATATTGTGTATTTGCATCATTTGATATAATATCATTATTCCCTCATTTTGGTCTCTCTTGTGCTTTCATTGAAGCTCCTAGATCTTGGCTCGCTACCTTCATAGCCAACTCTTACATGGTATCAGAGCTTGTTGGAGTGCTTCTTGTTAGTCTTTATTGAGAGATCTAAGTTGAATACCAGATTTGGAGGGTTTCCTTTTTGTGGTTTTATATTGTAGGTTCGTATTGGAGCCTTCTGGTGCAAATTTAAGCACACCATTATGTTTAGGGTATTCAAGATAGTCAGTTTCACCTTTTGATTTGTCTAAATTAGACATTGGAGGCTAGATCTATGAAGGTTTGAAGTTGGGAGGTACATGTGATGAGGGGGGTAAATCACAAAACACACAACAATAGAAATTGAACACAGAAAATAGAGCTTTCTTTTATTGATCTGGGCAACTCATTACATTACAGAAGCTTAATTACAATCAGAGGAATCAATCCTCCACAAGCTGCAACACACTACAGCTTCCTGTCACAAGACTCTAGAATCACCTGCCTTCTATAACCCCAAATCAGCTAGGGTTTCTATTTTCCCACCTATTCTTGACTCTACGCTTGCCCCCTTAACTCTACTACCCTAAGGGTTCCCAAAAATGGTTATATATAGCCCTTTTTAGCGACCACCAGCTTGATTTCGAAATTTGCATCTCCCTCCAAAAAATAGGTCAATTTCACGGGGCCATAACTTTCGATTCGACCGTTGGATTTTCAATTATAATACCTTTTTCGGAAAGCTCTCGAAAAGACGATGGAGCGGCAAGTAGCACCGATAAGTAGACTACTTAGGTTTCCCACCAAATTTCAGGCCCATCCGGAGCCTCTAAGTGCCTCAAATTTGACTTTGAATATTTTAATAGGATTTTTGGAATTAGAAATTTTAATATCTCACAAATGACAAATGATATTGAAGTGATTTCTTCACCATTAGCTTCAATTCACCATTCTAGAGGTTTGTGTAAGATTTTGTATCCAACCGTGCACAAATGCAAACTTACTAAAAATAGTAACCCTGCCAAATTTAGCCCTTATTGAAAAGAAACAACAATTTTTTTTTTGGGTTGATTCAAGATTGCTCTTACACCCTAGATGCTCCTGCATCAGACACCCGGGGTAATTTGAAAAGTGACCCTGTCACTTCTCATGTGTTAGAGGGAAACCAAAACGATTAACCTCAATTTCAGATAACCATGATGAATCTTCAACAGGCCTTCCTTTCCATTTCACCAAGTATTTTGTATACTGCCTGTTTCTTGTACTCTTACCCACACGGCTATCTAGAATGCCCTATATCTCCTCCTTCTCTAAAGTAGATGCTGGACTGTCCCACTGTGTTCCTTTATCAAGTCCATCATCATAATACTCTGTCAGATCTGAAATGTTGAACACTGGTGAAATATTGATGTCATCAGGCAACTCTACCTCAAATACATTTCTTGAATTGTGCTTCTTCATGATTCTACATGGTCCAAATTTCCTCATCTTCAGCTTATTATATGTACCAACTGGAAATCTTTCTTTTCTCAAGTGAACCATGACTTCATCACCCTCCTGAAACTTTTTATGTCTCCTCTTTTGATCTACCTTAGCCTTGTACTGAATATTCATCTTATTAATGTGCTTTCTCACTTCTTCATGCAAATTCTTCAGATGTTCTGCAAAGTCTTCGGCTTCAACACTTGTCTTTTCTCTGTTGTCCAGCTTCCTTAATTCAGAAGCATTTCTTGGGCTATTACCATATACAATCTAGAATGGTGATTTACTAGTACTCCTGTTGACAAAATTGTTGTAAGCAAATTCTACCTGTGGTAAAATCAAATCCCATCCCTTGGGCTTATCTCCTACTAAGCATCATAGCAGGTTACCCAAACTCCTATTCACCACTTCCGTCTATCCATCAGTCTGTGGATGGTGTGCAGAACTGAACTTCAAATCTGTCTTCAACTTCTTCCATAATGTCCTCCAGAAATAACCAACAAACTTGGTAACTCGATCTGAAACTATGCTCTTTGGTAGACCGTGTAATCTCACCACTTCCCTGAAAAATAACTCTGCAATATGAACAACATCATTAGTCTTCTTGCAAGGAATAAAATGTGCCATCTTTGAGAATCTGTCCACCACCACAAAAATGGAATCATGTCCTCTCTGTGTCCTTGGTAAACCAAGAACAAAATCCATACTAATATCATCCCATGGCTTCTCTGGTATAGGTAATGGCTGGTATAGACCTGTGTTCTGACTTGCTCCTTTTGCCATCTGACATACTCTGCAACTCTGCACAAATTTCCTCACATCCTGCTGCAACTGTGGCCAATAATAATTTTCACCAACAATAGCAATGGTCTTATCTCGACCAAAGTGTCCAGCCAATCCTCTACTATGCTTCTCCTTTATCAGAGTCTCTCTCATGGAACTCCTTGGAATGCACAATTGGCTTCCTCTAAACAACATGCCATCTTGGATTATGAAATCCAACCATTTTCTCCTATCCAAAGTAACAGGTTCCAAACAAGCTTTTCCAGGCCTCTGCAAAATCTAGATCTTCAGGATACAAACTTTTGAGCTCATCGAACCCAACAACCTCTATCTTCATTTCTGTCAACAAATTTTGCCTTTTGCTCAAGGCATCTACAACTCTGTTGGACTTCCCACTCCTGTGCTTCAAAACAAAAGTATAGCTCTACAAAAACTCAACCCATTTTAAATGCCTTTGGTTCAACTTTCCTTGACTATTAAGATACTGCAAAGCTTGATGATCAGTATATAAAACAAACTCCTTTGGCAACAAATAATGTCTCCATTTCTTCAAAGCCTGAACTATTGCATAAAATTTCTGATCATAAACAGAATATTTTTTCTTGGCATCATTAAGCTTCTCACTAAAATAGGCAATGGGCTTACCTTCTTGGCTCAAAACAACTCCTATACCACTACCACTAGCATCACAATCTACCTGAAATACCTTATTAAAATCTGGAAGTGCCAAAACAGGTTGTTCTATGACTTTCTACTTCAATGTATCAAAGCTATTGTCTGCTCCTTTAGTCCATCTAAACTCTTTTCTATCTCCTCTCATTATCTCAGTTAGGGGTGCACAAATGCTACTAAAATTCCTGATAAACTTTCTGTAAAAACTTGCCAAACCATGAAAAGATCTTACCTCGAAAGCACTTCTTGGCGTAGGCCATTCAATGATAGCCCTCACCTTCTCTGGGTCCATCTTAAGACCAGACAACAAATCCCAGATATACCAACTCCTTCTTTGCAAAACTACATTTCTTCAGATTGATCAACAACTTCTCCTCCCTCAGCTTCTTTAAAACTCTTCTGATATGCATCAAATGCTCATCCCAAGTCTTACTGAAAATCAAAATGTCATCTAAATAAACAATAACAAAACTTCCCAAAAATTCCTTCAATACCTCATTCATGAGCCGCATGGATGTGCTCGGTGCATTGGTTAGTCCAAATGGCATGACTAACCACTCATACAAACCCTCCTTTGTCTTGAAGGCTGTCTTCCATTCATCTCCTTCTCTGATTCAAATCTGGTGATACCCACTCTTAAGATCAATCTTTGTGAAGTACTTGGCTCCACTCAAACAATCCATTATGTCATCCATTCTCAGCAATAGAAATTTGTACTTGATTGTGATCTTGTTGATGGCCCGGGAATGTGTACACATCCTCCACTCTCCATCTTTCTTTGGTGCCAGTACTGCAGGTACCGCACATGGACTTAGGCTCTCCCTTATCAGTCCCTTCCTTAACAGCTCGTGAACTTGTCTGTTCAACTCTTCATTCTCTACTGGAGTCATTCTATGGGCTACCTTATTTGGCAAACTAGCTCCCGGTATCAAATCTATTGATGACTTATCTTCCTCACCAGTGGTAAACCTTCGGGTACATTATCAGAGACAATATCTTGAAATTCTTCCAACATTTCTGAGACTTCTGCTGGTACATCTTCACATTTCTCTTGACTAATCTTAGGAATCAATGCAAAGCAATGATGCTCATGCTTCATACCCTCCAAAAACTTTCTACCATCTACCAAGCAAATTCTGGCAATACTACATACCTTTTCTTCCACCTCCTTCAAGGGCTTCAACTTATGACGGACTCCATCCTTTGTTAGAGAGTATGTGTTTGCATGGCCATCATGGACAACGCTCCTATCATACTGCCACGGCCTCCCCAATAACATATGACATGCATCCATCGGTATGATGTCACACAGCACCTCATCATGGTAGTCACCAATCTTGAATTTCACTAAACACTATTCATTGAACAAAGCTCTATGGTCCTTCTGCAACCATGCAATCTAGTATGGATGCAGATGCTTTCTTCTTGTCAACTTCAACTTGTCAACCATCTCTTCTGAAACAAGATTATTAGTGCTTCCACTGTCAATAAAAATATCACAACACTTACCTTCATATTTGCACCTTGTGCAGAATAAACTCTTACTCTGATTGGGTTCAGCAAGGTTCTTCTAACAACTAGGGTTTCTCCCCTTTCAGCATCTTCAGAATGCTCAGAATGTGCATCTTCGTCTACACGTGCAACTCGTGCATTGCCTTCAGGTCTTCTATTTGTCCTTCCTTGATGTTGCGGACACTCGTATGCTCGATGCCCTTCTTCTCCACATTGGAAACAGGTTCCTCTGAAACCTCCTCTTCCGAGTCCTTGCCTAAGTCTACCCCTTCCTCTTCCTCTTTGCTCACCATTGTTCTGGTCACGTGGGCGGTAGGCGTTATCTCCTCTCTAATTTTGATTGGTGTCGGCTTCTTCACTTTTCTTTGAATCTTCATTTCGGCCCCCATAGGGTCTTCCACCAGTCCTTCCGCCTTGACCTCTTCCCCTTTGTTTGCTTTCAAATCTCTTATTCATCTTCTCTTCCACCTTCAGGGAAAACTGGTACGCATCTTCTATGGTGGTCATTCTGACCAGGCTCAGCTCCTCTTGAATACTCGGCCTCAACCCATTAATGTAACGGGCTACCTTCTCCTTGTTGGGCTCTGCATGGCCTGTCCTGATAGTAATTTTATAAAACTCTTCTGTATACTCCTTAACAGACTTGCTACCTTGCTTCAATCCTTGCAACTTCTTCAGCAACTCCATCTCGTAGTCCATAGGAATGAACTGCTTCTTCAGTTTCTCCACCATCTAATCCCATCTGGTGATCTTTCCTTTTCCTCTTCTGTTCCTTTCTAATTGGACCTCCTTCCACCAAGTATTGGCATGGCCCTTCAACTTTGTTTTTGCAAACTTAACCCGATCTGGGTCCTCCACATCTTCATACTCAAAATACTCTTCCATGTCATTGATCCAATAAATAAGTTGTTCTGGATTCAAATCTCCAGAATATGTAGAAACTTCGATCCTGGGCCTCTTTCTGATCTTTGAAATGGCCCTCAACAACCTAACTTCTGCAAGATCTCCCACAGCTTCTTGTTCTTCCTCAGATAGCTCTGCTTCAGCTTCATCTTCGCTTTCCTCTCTCCTTCTCGGCTTGAACCCTCTTCGCAGCTCCTCTTGCAATGCATCGATTTGTCTTTGTAGGGCTCTAAAACCCTCTTCCGTCAAAGCATTCCTTCCACCACGGTTTCTTCGTGGTGGCATCTTGATCTATGCAGCAAACCCACAACCTTAGGTCCTGGTGCAAACTGCCTCACGGTCGGCGATCTGTCTACACACTCAGGAACCCTTGCTGATACCACTTGATGAGGGGGGTAAATCACAAAACACACAACAATAGAAATTGAACACATAAAATATAACTTTCTTTTATTGATCTGGGCAACTCATTACATTACAGAAGCTTAATTACAATCAGAGGAATCAATCCTCCACAAGCTGCAACACACTACAGCTTCCTGTCACAAGACTCTAGAATCACCTGCCTTCTATAACCCCAAATCAGCTAGGGTTTCTGTTTTCCCACCTATTTTGACTCTACGCTTGCCCCCTTAACTCTACTACCCTAAGGGTTCCCAAAAATGGTTATATATAGCCCTTTTTGGCGACCACCAGCTTGATTTCAAAAATTGCATCTCCCTCCAAAAAATAGGTCAATTTCGCGGGGCCATAACTTTCGATCTAACTGTTGGATTTTCAATTATAATATCTTTTTCAGAAAGCTCTCAAAAAGACGATGGAGCAGCAAGTAGCACCGATAGGTAGACTACTTGGGTTTCCCACCAAATTTTGGGCCCATCCGGAGCCTCTAAGTGCCTCAAATTTGACTTTGAATATTTCAATAGGATTTTTGGAATTAGAAATTTTAATATCTCACAAATGACAAATGATATTGAAGTGATTTCTTCACCATTATCTTCAATTCACCATTCTAGAGGTCTGTGTAAGATTTTGTATCCAACCGTGCACAAATGCAAACTTACTAAAAACAGTAACCCTGCCAAATTTAGCCCTTATTGAAAAGAAACAACAAATTTTTTTTTTTTGGTTGATGCAAGATTGCTCTTACACCCTAGATGCTCCTGTATCAAACACCTGGGGTAATTCGAAAAGTGACCCTGTCACTTCTCATGTGTTAGAGGGAAACCAAAACGATTAACCTCAGTCTCAGATAATCATGATGAATCTTCAATAGGCCTTCCTTTCCATTTCACCAAGTATTCTGTATACTGCCTGTTTCTTGTACTCTTACCCACATGGCTATCCAGAATGCCCTGTATCTCCTCCTTCTCTGAAGTAGATGCTGGAATGTCCCACTGTGTTCCTTTATCAAGTCCATCATCATGATGCTCTGTCAGATCTGGAATGTTGAACACTGGTGAAATATTGATGTCATCAGGCAACTCTACCTCAAATGCATTTCCTGAATTGTGCTTCTTTAAGATTCTACATGGTCCAAATTTCCTCATCTTCAGCTTATTATATGTACCAACTGGAAATCTTTCTTTTCTCAAGTGAACCACGACTTCATCACCCTCCTGAAACTCTTTATGTCTCCTCTTTTGATCTACCTTAGCCTTGTACTGAATATTCATCTTATTAATGTGCTTTCTCACTTCTTCATGCAAATTCTTCAGATGTTCTGCAAAGTCTTCGACTTCAGCACTTGTCTTTTCTCTATTGTCCAGCTTCCTTAACTCAGAAGCATTTCTCAGGATATTACCATATACAATCTGGAATGGCGATTTACCAGTACTCCAGTTGACAGAATTATTGTAAGCAAATTCTGCCTGTGGTAAAATCAAATCCCATCCCTTGGGCTTATCTCCTACTAAGCATCGTAGTAGGTTACCCAAACTCCTATTCACCACTTCCGTCTATCCATTAGTCTGTGGATGGTGTGCAGAACTGAACTTCAAAACTGTCTTCAACTTCTTCCATAATGTCCTCCAGAAATAACCAACAAACTTGGTAACTCGATCTGAAACTATGCTCTTTGGTAGACTGTGTAATCTCACCACTTCCCTGAAAAATAACTCTGCAATATGAACATCATCATTAGTCTTCTTGCAAGGAATAAAATGTGCCATTTTTGACAATCTCTCCACCACCACAAAAATGGAATCATGTCCTCTTTGTGTCCTTGGTAAACCAAGAACAAAATCCATACTAATATCATCCCATGGCTCTGGTACAGGTAATGGCTGGTATAGACCTATGTTCTAACTTGCTCTTTTTGCCATCTGACATACTCTGCAACTCTGCACAAATTTCCTCACATCCTGCTGCAACTGTGGCCAATAATAATTTTCACAAACAATAGCAATGGTCTTATCTCGACCAAAGTGTCCAGCCAATCCTCCACTATGCTTCTCCTTTATCAGAGTCTCTATCATGGAACTCCTCGGAATGCACAACTGGCTTCCTCTAAACAACATACCATCTTGGATTATGAAATCCAACCATTTTCTCTTGTCCAAAGTAACAGGTTCCAAACAAGCTTTTCCAGGCCTCTGCAAAATTTGGATCTTCAGGATACAAACTTTTGAGCTCATCGAACCCAACAACCTCTATCTTTATTTCTGTCAACAAATTTTGCCTTCTGCTCAAGGCATCTGCAACTCTGTTGCACTTCCCACTCCTGTGCTTCAAAATAAAAGTATAGCTCTGCAAAAACTCAACCTAATTTAAATGCCTTTGGTTCAACTTTCCTTGACTATTAAGATACTGCAAAACCTGATGATCAGTATATAAAACAAACTCCTTTGGCAATAAATAATGTCTCCATTTCTTCAAAGCCTGAACTATTGCATAAAATTCCTGATCATAACCATAATACTTTTTCTTGGCATCATTAAGCTTCTCACTAAAATAGGCAATGGGCTTACCTTCTTGGCTCAAAACAGCTCCTATACCACTACCACTAGCATCACAATCTACCTGAAATACCTTATTGAAATCTAGAAGTGCCAAAATAGGTTGTTCTACGACTTTCTGCTTCAATGTATCAAAGCTTTTGTCTGCTCCTTTAGTCCATCTAAACTTTTTTCTATCCCCTCTCATTGTCTCAGTTAGGGGTGCACAAATGCTATTGCAATTCCTGATAAACTTTCTGTAAAAACTTGCCAAAGCATGAAAAGATCTTACCTCGAAAGCACTCCTTGGCGTAGGCCATTCAATGATAGCCCTCACCTTCTCTGGGTCCATCTTAAGACCTTCCTCTGAGACAACAAATCCCAGATATACCAACTCCTTCTTTGCAAAACTACATTTCTTCAGATTGATCAACTTCTCCTCCCTCAGCTTCTCTAAAACTCTTTTGATATGCATCAAATGCTCATCCCAAGTCTTACTGAAAATCAAAATGTCATCTAAATAAACAATAACAAAACTTCCCAAAAAATCCTTCAGTACCTCATTCATGAGCCGCATGAATGTGCTCGGTGCATTGGTTAGCCCAAATGGCATGACTAACCATTCATACAAACCCTCCTTTGTCTTGAAGGCTATCTTCCATTCATCTCCTTCTCTAATTCGAATCTGGTGATACCCACTCTTCAGATCAATCTTCGTGAAGTACTTGGCTCCACTCAAACAATCCATTATGTCATCCATTCTCGGCAATGGAAATCTGTATTTGATTGTGATCTTGTTGATGGCTCGGGAATTTGTACACATCCTCCACTCTCCATCTTTCTTTGGTGCCAGTACTGCAGGTACTGCACATGGACTTAGGCTCTCCCTTATCAGTCCCTTCCTTAACAGCTCGTGAACTTGTCTGTTCAACTCTTCATTCTCTGTTGGAGTCATTCTGTGGGTTGCCTTATTTGGCAAACTAGCTCTTGGTATCAAATCCATTTGATGACTTATCTTCCTCACCGATGGTAAACCTTCGGGTACATTATCAGAGACAATATCTTGAAATTCTTCCAACATTTCTGAGACTTCTGCTGGTACGTCTTCACATTTCTCTTGACTAATCTTAGGAATCAATGCAAAGCAATGACGCTCATTATTCATACCCTCCAAAAACTTTCTACCATCTACCAAGCAAATTCTGGCAGTACTACATACCTTTTCTTCCACCTCCTTCAAGGGCTTCAACTTATGACCGACTCCATCCTTTGGTAGGGAGTATGTGTTTGCATGGCCATCATGGATAGCACTCCTATCATACTGCCACGGCCTCCCCAATAACATATGACATGCATCCAACGGTATGATGTCACACAGCACCTCATCATGGTAGTCACCAATCTTGAATTTCACTAAACACTGTTCATTGACCAAAGCTCTATGGTCCTTCTACTACCATGCAATCCGGTATGGATGCGGATGCTTTCTTCTTGTCAACTTCAACTTGTCAACCATCTCCTCTGAAACAAGATTATCAGTGCTTCCACTATCAATAATAATATCACAACACTTACCTTCACATTTGCACCTTGTGTGGAATAAACTCTTCCTCTGATTGGGTTCTTTCTCCTCATTCAGCAAGGTTCTTCTAACAACTAGGGTTTCTCCCCTTTCAGCATCTTAATGCTTAGAATGTACATCTTCGTCTACATGTACAACTCGTGCATTGCCTTCAGGCCTTCTATTTGTCCTTCCTTGATGTTGTGGACACTCGTATGCTCGATGCCCTTCTTCTCCACATTGGAAACAGGTTCCTCTGAAACCTCCTCTTCCGGGTCCTTGCCCAAGTCTACCCCTTCCTCTTCCTCTTTTCTCACCATTGTTCTGGTCACGTGGGCGGTAGGCGTTATCTCCTCTCTGATTTCGACTAGTGCCGACTTCTTCACTTTTCTTTGAATCTTCATTTCGGCCCTCATAGGGTCTTCCACCAGTCCTTCCGCCTTAACCTCTTCCCCTTTGCTTGCTTTCAAATCTCTTATTCATCTTCTCTTCCACCTTCAGGGAAAACTAGTACACATCTTCTATGGTGGTCATTCTGACCAGGCTCAGCTCCTCTTGAATACTCGGCCTCAACCCATTAATGTAACGGGCTACCTTCTCCTTGTTGGGCTCTGCATGGCCTGTCCTGATAGTAATTTTATAAAACTCTTCTGTACACTCCTTAACAGACTTGTTACCTTGCTTCAATCCTTGCAACTTCTTCAACAACTCCATCTCGTAGTCCACAGGAATGAACTGTTTCTTCAGTTTCTCCACCATCCGATCCCATCTGGTGATCTTTCCTTTTCCTCTTTTGTTCCTTTCTAATTGGACCTCCTTCCACCAAATATTGGCATGGCCCTTCAACTTTGTTTTTACAAACTTAACCCGATCTGGGTCCTCCACATCTTCATACTCAAAATACTCTTCCATGTCATTGATCCAATCAATAAGCTATTTTGGATTCAAATCTCCAGAATATGTAGAAACTTCGATTCTGGGCCTCTTTCCGATCTTTGAAATGGCCCGCAACAACCTGACTTCTGCAGGATCTCCTGCAGCTTCTTGTTCTTCCTCAGATAGCTCTTCTTCAGCTTCATCTTCTCTTTCCTCTCTCCTTCTCGGCTCGAACCCTCTTCGCAGCTCCTCTTGCAATGCATCGATTTGTCTTTGCAGGGCTCTAAAACCCTCTTCCGTCAAAGCATTCCTTCCACCACGGTTTCTTCGTGGAGGCATCTTGATCTATGCAGCAAACCCACAACCTTAGGTCCTGGTGCAAACTGCCTCACGGTCGGCGATCTGTCTACACACTTAGGAACCCTTGCTCTGATACCACTTGATGAGGGGGGTAAATCACAAAACACACAACAATAGAAATTAAACACAGAAAATATAACTTTTTTTTATTGATCTGGGCAACTCATTACATTACAGAAGCTTAATTACAATAAGAGGAATCTATCCTCCACAAGCTGCAACACACTACAGCTTCCTGTCACAAGACTCTAGAATCACCTGCCTTCTGTAACCCCAAATCAGCTAGGGTTTATGTTTTCCCACCTATTCTTGACTCTATGCTTTCCTCTTTAATTCTACTACCCTAAGGGTTCCCAAAAATGGTTATATATAGCCCTTTTTGGCGACCACCAGCTTGATTTCGAAATTTGCATCTCCCTCCAAAAAATAGGTCAACTTTGCGGGGCCATAACTTTCGATCCGACCGTTGGATTTTCAATTATAATACCTTTTCGGAAAGCTCTCGAAAAGACGATGGAGCAGTAAGTAGCATTGATAGGTAGACTACTTGGGTTTCCCACCAAATTTCAGGCCCATCCGGAGCCTCTAAGTGCCTCAAATTTGACTTTGAATATTTCAATAGAATTTTTGGAATTAGAAATTTTAATATCTCAGAAATGACAAATGATATTGAAGTGATTTCTTCACCATTATCTTCAATTCACCATTCTAGAGGTCTGTGTAAGATTTTGTATCCAACCGTGCACAAATGCAAACTTACTAAAAACAGTAACCCTGCCAAATTTAGCCCTTATTGAAAATAAACAACAATTTTTTTTTTGGTTGATGCAAGATTGCTCTTACACCCTAGATGCTCCTGCATCAACATGCCAGATCTAGCAGGTACCTAATCCGTCAGAGCATTTTTGGTCAAATCGGACCCTGCCATCGCGTCTAGGAGGCCCAAAAACCCCAAGAGTAACTATCAAATCATTGAAATCAGACAACTTTTCCTGGAGCCATCAGGGAAAAAAATCAACCTCCTTTGACGTCTGTACATTCATACTTTCACAAAATATTCTGTAGAATATTCACCTTGCATCATAGCCTGTGTCAGCGACATCTTCATGCGGTACGGGGTGTTTTTATCTTTCAGAATAATAGTTTTCCATTTTCAAGGTAGTTTTCTGCAATTCCATTGGCGGTTATCAGGTCAAAGGAATATTCTAGGGGATCTACTCAGATTCTGTTCACCTCAAATTACTGATGTCATCAAGCTTGGGCCTATTTTCCCCCTTTCTCATTTGAGTTCTCATCTTGGCACCTGATCTTTGCAAGCTTGTATCTCAGTCATTCGAGCTCCAATTTTGGACCAATTTTTTTATTTGGGTCAGAATTTTCCGTGCTTCGCAGTGGTATAGACAGTTTTTGGTTTTGGTACCTGGTTTGTCCAGAAATTGTAGATTCTCTCACCTATTGCTGAGCAATTCTCATTTTCGGATCTTTCAGGGCTTTGTTTCGGCTCATATGCTAACATTTTTTGGTGAATTTTTTTTGAAAGTGCATAATTTTTTGAGTGCTTCTCAGATTTGTGATCAAATTGATCTCATTTTGTACCCAAATTGTAATTTCAATATAAGGCCTAATTTGACATTTGCATGCACTAAAATCAAAAGTCTACTTTGCTATTTTGGCTAGTGGAAATTGTAATCACACCAATTATAAAGTGCCAAGCTCATAATTTGCTGAGGGTTCTCATGATTGTGTGAATTTAGGGGATAATCTTGTTCTTTTGTTGGCTTGAGTCTCTTGATTGGTCTATTGTGTGATTAAATTTGAGGAGTTGATCATGGGTATTAAAAGACATTATGTTGTAATAAGATTAGATAGAAGAAACTATAAGTCTTGGCAAGATGGAATCCTGACACATTTTAGATGGCTTCATCTTTTTCCCTATCTCTATGGACTCGTTCCTCAACCTACATCCTATTGGAAAAAAATTGTGTGGGATTTTAAGATTGAACTTATCCTAGGAGTGATTGGTTGTAGTGTTGATATTGACACCCAGATGGCCACTGTTGATATTGAGTGCCCTCATGACCTTTGGATCAAAATTTGGGATATGTATGGAGATGCAATTGATCCTCCATTCCTAGAAGATCTTGCCTTGGATTGTCTTCTTCCACTTGATGTTTTACAACCATATGATCATAAAACAGTTGCAGTGCTTAATGAATGGGAAGAGCTGTTGGTGTGAACATATAATTCACACATATTAAGTTGACTTAGTGAGTCTTCTAGATGTCTAGGTGTTTCTAGTTGTGTGTTGAGTTGTTGATAGTTGGAGTGAGTTGTCTTATCCTCCACATGTGCAATTAGTTATCATCCTCTAATTGGCACATGTTGTTGGAATATCTCCACCTTTCACTCCACCCTTCTAGTTCTCACCTTGCCTTTATAAGCAAGGCTCTCTCATTGTATTTCATACAGCATATGACAGTCTAATACAGTTTCTCCATTGTTTTAGCATCTTCTCTTGTTATCTTTGTGTGGAAGGTTGTCTTGATTGCAGGTGATCCTGGCTTGCTGAGTCACATTGACTCTTACATGGTATCAGAGCCTAATCTGCAATTCCCTTCCCTCATTAGAGAGATCTTGAGTGCAAGTCATGGTGGATCTTGATAGTTGAGTATGCTCTTCTCTTGCATCGAATGATGACCTGGAGAATCAGAAAAACTTGACAGAGATACCAGTTTTGTGAGGGTTTTCCCTTCTTGCCCTTGTATTGCAGGTGCATTTCGGAGCATGTTGCTGCAAATAAGACTTCACCATTGCGTCCAGAGCAGCCGAAATAGTCAAGATTGCCTTTTGTTTCGTCCAAATCGGACATCGGAGGCAAAATTGACGAGGGTTTCAATTTGGGGCTCTTTGGCGTGATCCAGGAGGTACCAGCAATTTCAGAGCAGTTTGGTCCAAATCGAACACCGCCATTGCATCCGCAGCAGCCAAATCAGTACGGATCGACTGTAAAATCATCCAAATCGGACAAAGTTGAACCAAAAGGCAAATTTTTTTGCTTCTTCGCCGTACAGAATCTCTGCAGAGAATATTCTCTGCGTTAGTGGCATATTCCAGGATCTTTGTACTACATCGTCCTTGCGTAGGCAGAATCATCATACCAGGTCGTGATTCTTTTTGTCCACCGGGTAAATCATTTCTTTTCTATGTAAAGTTTTATTTACTACGGGTTAAATCAAATTTCTGTAGATTCTGTATCGTACCCTATCGCAAGGTACAACCTGCGAAATCTGCAGGTCACAAATCCCGACCTAGGCAGTCAAGATTGTTCATTCCAGTGGTTTGCTCTAAGTCCTTGGTGGCCGGCTTACATTTTTCTGGCGGTTTAATTAACCTCCGACATATCTGAAACCCCATCAGAGGTTTCAAAACTTGGTCGGCGTGTTCAAAAAGGCAACAGTGGACGATTTGCCTTTATACTGTCTCAGTCGATGGTCATTCCATGCAATCCCGGTAGCATAGTTACATCAGTGGCTTTAAAAAACTTTTGCAGCGTTTAATCCTCAACATCGGTCTTTAAAGATCTTTGTAGGCGGTAAAGTCATCAACACCACAGATCTTTCTTTTTTGGCGACTGTGGACTCTCGGCATCTCCAAATCCTGAAGGCCCCCCAAACCTTTCAATCTGCATTTTCGCCGAAATTTTCTAACTCATCGGATATTCCGGTGTTAAATTAGATTTGACATCGACAGTAAAATCACAGTCGGGCCCCACCGGCCAAAGTCTGGCATTGATTTCCAATTTGGCGGCTCCCTCTGGTGGTCAACAAGTCTTCTAGCGGGCTCCGGTGGATCCAAGATCACTGGCAATTTCCACAGCAATCTCTAGCAGTTTTCTGCGATAGTCTTGAGCAGTCTCCAAACTCACGGGCATCAGTTAAAACACCAAATCTTCGGTGGTTTGTTTCCCTTTTGGTTGATCCAATCGGTGGTCTCCATTCTGGTTAATACCTGGCAGTCTAAAGCGAGGAGCCTTTAGGCTTGAGCCCCCGCGACCGTACATAGCGTTGGTTGTTTTTTTTGCCTTTCGATTGGCAGTTTTATACTTTCCATAAGGCAGTTTTGACCATCTGGCAGGGGGGTAGTTTCAGGGGATTTTTCTCTCATTGGCAGTTTTTGACTTAGGGGTGGTTTACCAAACAGTCCGTGGTTCTTCTGCAGACAGTGGTTTTGCAGACCAGGAGCATATTCCGTCGAATCTGAGGGAATATTCCGTCGACAGGGGGGTTTGTTTTGCCCCTCAAAGTCCTAAACTAGGGCTTTTTTTCTTTTTTGCACAACTTTTGCCCAGGGTGTCAAAATCGGGCAAATTATATATCGTTGGAAAGCTGACAAAGAGCTCTTCACAGTGGTGTTAGAATTTTTCTCTGATTTTTCTGTTTGATAGTATTTATTGCAGGTCGAAGACAAATCTTCTTTTTTGGCTCCTGAGCTCATAACTTTTTGCCACGATCTCCAATTTTCGCAATTCAAGTGGCATTGGAAAGGTATTCAGAATCTCTACACAGCCATCCATACACTTTTCTCATATTTTGTTCCAGGTTCATTTAATTTCATTTGTCAATTTTTTGGCATTTGATTGATAACTTGGGCATTTTTCATACTTGAGAGGGTGAAATTTGTTTTGAGAGGATTTGTTTGCTGTAATACATCATTGTGAGTGATTGTAAGCTCACTCGAATCTCTTTTTTAAGAGATTTTGTTGTTTTTCCCCATCTTGGTCCTTTAAGGACAATTGTAAATCGCACTAAGTATAAAGTGCCACAAACAAATTGGGGGGGCTCTCTTGGATAGTAAAGGGGTGTTGTTGTGTTGTTGTCTTGCTTTTTCATCATGGATGTGCCTCAATTTCCACTTTTAACTCCATATAATTATATTGAATGGAAGAAAAACATGGAGTTTGTGTTGTATAAACAAAAGTTACATAGAATAACTTTAGGCACAGATCCTGAACCCACAGGTGCTACTGAGAGAAGAAAATGGTTAGACAGAAGAGATGAGGCTTTTGGCACACTTTGTCTTGCTATTTCTCCAGACTTGAGATTTCATGTTGAGTCTTGTACTACACCAAATGAGATTCGGACAACACTGGACAATCTATTTGGCAAACAAGATAAGATAAGAAAGTTTAAATTGGAAAATGAGCTAATTGCACTTAATCCTCAAGACTTTGATCAAATCGAAGACTTCTTCACCAAATTCAAGTCTCTCAGGTTGCAACTCAAATAAAGTGGTCTTGAGAAAGAAGATGAACAATTGATTCTATCCATTCTTGCAAAATTGGGTCCTGCATATTCAGTTTATGTTTCTACCTTTTATGCTACAATGGATGCCTTTGGTACTAAGTTTACCATGCCTTCACTTGAGGAGTTTGCTGCACAACTCACAAGAGAACAAGCTAAGCTCCTACACATGGGCACATTGAAGTCACCTAGAAAACAGGCTCTAGTTGCAATACAAAGCACAAAAGATCCTAAGGCTTCACATAATAAGGAAAAGAAACACAAGGATTCACAGTCTAATAAGCAAGAGAAAGAATCAAAGAAAACCCCTAACTCTTCTTCCAAAGAGGAATCAAATAAGAAGAAGAAGCCAAAGTGTTCTTATTGTAAGAAATTGGGTCATGATGAAACTAAGTGTTATGAGAAAAAGTTTGAAGAGATGTCACAACTTCTTCAAAAACATAACATTGAGTATTCTCCATCAACAACAGTTTTACCCAAGTCTTCTTCTTCACCACAATCATCATCTACATCTACAGGGACAGCAGGCATTGCAAATTAGACAGATAAAGGAAAAGGACAGGCACTCTTTGCATCAACAAGTCTACAGTCAGAGAGATGGCTTCTTGATTTTGGAGCTTCTCATCATATGGCATCTTCACAGGGGATGTTCTCTTCATTTCAGTCATGTACTTTACCACCTATTTTGATGGGTAACAATACATACTTGCATGCAAGTGGTAAAGGAACAATTGATGTTGGTGACTCGTGTACATTCAACAATGTGTTGTGTGTACCTTCATTGACAACCAATCTCCTTTCCATCTATCAGATTACTCATTCTGGTGCAGGGAAGACAGTTGAGTTCACTCCTAATTCTATGATCATATGGGACTTGGAGAGTAGAGATATCATTGCTGTTGGGATGGCTGATCATGCATCTTGCCTTTATACTTTCTCCCATTTTGTTTCTGATGATGATGTAGATCCATTGGTTGTCATTCACACTCATGCATCAAGTGTGAATCATATTTCTAGGGAGAAGTTTGGTCACTTGAACCTTGGAGTTCTTGCATCTACTCGGTTCCTGAGACTAGTTTTGAGCTTCCTCCTCCTGCATCTTCAGAGATTGGCATTGACATAGTTTCATGCACTTCAGTTGAGCAGGATATTCCATGTCTTCCAGATACAGGTTTGTGAGATGAGTACTTGACAAGTATTGCAGCCTTGTTTCGTGAGTCCTATCTTGATGACTTGGAGGACATCATTGATGACATTCATCTCCTCTTTGAAGGAGTTGAATCTTTTACTTCGGATGAGCAGGCACCATCTTCTCCTCTTCACTTGTCATAGTTTGGCACTGAGATGGAGGATTCTTTGTCTTTGGAGATTGATGATCTTGAGTTTTCATCTTGTCTTGGATTGTCGCATGCATCACCTGATTATGTGGCATCTTTTGGTTGTGACATGTGGACACTTGAGCAGTTTTCAGAGACAGCATACATCATGAGGCCTTTTCCCTCATACCTTGAGATGGAGTTTCTTTGACATTAGCCTTTGGACTTGTTTCTTCCTAAGGGGAAGAATGTTGTTTGCAGGCTTTGGATTCTCTTCAGCATTCTTCTTCGAGTGTTCACCATCGGCATAGGAGCTACTTCATTGTGGGAGGGACCTATAGTCTCACATTTGCTCTCCTATGGGGGGGTAATTGATTGTATATATGTGTTGGATGTATTCCTTGGGGGGTCTTGAGTCCTCCTTCCATCACATCTTTCATTTGTTTTCTACATTCTCACTTTTTGGAGAGGGGTTTTGTCCCATGAGGTTTTCTCCTTTTCTCCACTTGAGATTTGTTGTACATGGGTACCTAACATGGCCTAGTAGCCGGGACCCATCCATCATTGTTTTAGTCAACTACTCCCTAAGTTGCACTTAAGGGGGGGTGTTGGTGTGAACATATAATTCACACATATTAAGTTGACTTAGTGAGTCTTCTAGATGTCTAGGTGTTTCTAGTTGTGTGTTGAGTTGTTGATAGTTGGAGTGAGTTGTCTTATCCTCCACATGTGCAATTAGTTATCATCCTCTAATTGGCACATGTTGTTGGAATATCTCCACCTTTCACTCCACCCTTCTAGCTCTCACCTTGCCTTTATAAGCAGGGCTCTCTCATTGTATTTCATACAGCATATGACAATCTAATACAGTTGCTCCATTGTTTTAGCATCTTCTCTTGTCATCTTTGTGTGGAAGGTTGTCTTGATTGCAGGTGATCCTGGATTGCTGAGTCACATTGACTCTTACAAGAGCTTGAATGTCAAGGTGACAAGAGACTTCTACAGATGCACCTTCTCCTCCTACAGAGACTTCTATTGAGACTTTGGATTCCATGACTCCTAATCCAGATTTAGAGGTTTCATCTTCTTTATCTATGAGTCAACATCTTGAGGCTGAGGACTCTTGTATTCTAGCATTGGCAGATTCATCGAATGTTCACACTTAGACATCTTGTGTGGACACATCATTCATTGATGAGTAGTGTAGTCAAATGACATGCATTGAGATCTCATCCTCATCACATGTTGCTCCATTTGAATCTAGTGTTGTTTCATCCATGGCTTCCAATGATTCTTTGCATAAAGATCATATTAGTCTTCCTCATTGGGATTCCTATTTATGAGACATATCATTCTTGTTTGTGGAGTCTCACATTACATATTTGGAGGACACTATTGATTGTATTCATCTTCTCTTTGATGACCACTCTTATGGAGCTAATTCTTCTTCTTCAGATGTGATGAGGGAACATTCTGACCCTCCTATTCTTTCTTTGCCTACATTTGCTTCTATAGTGATAGTTTTTGCAAATATTCATGAGTCTATATATCCGACATAGTCATCATTCATGTTGACACCCTCTACAGATGTACCCTCTTCTCATCAATTTAGTTGTCATACCTATGGTGAGCACCATACATCTATGGTTACTGTACTTGAATATTCTATGGTACCTGATCCATCATATCGACATTTGTCATAGTTTGGCATTGGCTTAGAGATATTTGAACAACATTTAGAGGAGGCATCTTTGTCTTTAGAGGAGATAACTTCATCATCTTTGGATCATGTTCTACATTGGTTTCCACTAGGTTTTGGATTGTCATATTCTTCAGTTTGTCTTAGGACAGCTAATTGGATTATTACTTCTTTCGACATCGACATGGTGACACTTGAGAAAAGTTTAGAGACATCATTCACTTTGATCTTTCTTCCTTCATATTCCTTTCAAGAATGGGAAGAAATCTTGTATACATAATTGGTCTTGTTTTTTCCTAAGGGGATGAACGTTGTTCGACAGTTTGGGATCATCTTCAACATTATTGTTGAGCATCTACCATCAGTGTAGGAGATTCTACATTGAGGGGGACTACTTGGTCTCTCTTCTTCTCTCTTATGGGGGGAATTTTTGTTCACATGGGGCTTTGTTCTTCTCATACTATAGAGAGCATCTTTCACGTTTTCTCTATTTTGGGAGGGGATTTTTTCCTATAGGTTTTTCTCCTTTTCTCCATTTGTGAGAGATTGTTTGTACATGGGTACCTAATATGGCCTAGTAGTCAAGACCCATATTTGCATCTTTTCCTTTGTCAACTTCTCCCTAAGTTGCACTTAAGGGGGGTGTTAGTGTGAATAGAGGTATTTCCTATCCGGTTTCCCCTTTATAGTGTGAACAAGGCACATTATCTAACTAGTCATTAGTTAGGACCTATTCACACATGTTCACTAGTTAAGTTGACTGAGGAATCTTCTAGAGGTAGTTAGGAAATTTAATATTGACATGCATTTAATATTTGTGTCTAAGTGCATTCAATAATGTACATCTAGGTGCATTTAATATTTGTGCACTAGTTGTCTCATGTCATAGGATTAAGACACTTGTCAACATCCTATTTGTCCTACCTCTCATCCTTGCCTATATAAGCAAGGCCTCTCATTGTACATTTCATTCATGATCAATCATATTTCATCCATCATATGGATCATATCATATTTTGTATTTGCATCATTTGATAGAATAGCATTATTCTCTCATTTTGGTCTCTCTTGTGCTTTCATTAAAGCTCCTAGATCTTGGTTGGCTACCTTCATAGCCAAATCTTACATTACCAGGGTCATCGTACTTAGGGAGGATCATTTCTCCAAATTGCAAGTCTAGTACTTTACCCTCCACAGGAATAGTTTTAGGAAAGTTCCTTTTTCTATCCCGAGTCTTGACAAAATTTTGTTTAATAAATTGGTTAAGTTTTGGGACATCCCTAATGGCTTGAAGGAGTGGAATTGCAATTTTTAACTTCTTGATTTCTTGAATCAATTTAGACTCTATGATAGGCTAAATCTCTATGGATGGGATATGTTTTTGAGGAGCACTTTGTTTAAGTTGTTTAGGGAATGGTGTCTATTTTGTAGTCTTCGAAGAAGCTCTGGAGTGTATCTCCAGAGAAGTTCTGGGGTGAATCTCTAGAGGAATTCTAGAGGTACCTAAAGGTTGCTTTCTAGGCACTCTGTTGAGAGTAATCTTTTCATGGGGTTGTTGTTTAAAGGAATCTAAAGATTCATGTTCATCTATAATTTCAACAATCATAGGAGGAGATGGTCTTGGTAAAGCCTTTCCTAAACGTAGATGGAGATTGTTTAAATGAATAACATTTATTCCAGGAATATTTTCCTTATTCAAATAAATTACTGCTCCTTGTTTATTGTGTTTGGGATTTTCTATAGGTTGAGCAGGTAGGGGTGATTGACTAACTGGTTCATTCTGGGACTAATTTGGTGTATTTGTTGGACTAGTTAAGAGACCTTATTGTTGATTTGGAAAAAGTCTTTGTTGTCCTTGCAATGACTGGTTATAATTTTTTTGAGGACCCCACTATTGCCACATGTTTTGTGGTCCAAACTGGGGCTGAAACTGTTATGGCCACTATTGGTTAGGCCATGGTTGATTCAACCACTGTTGATTTATCCATTGTTGATTTTTCCAGTCTTGTGGTCCCCATAGAGGAGGATTTATAGGTCCATTCCATTGTGAATTCCACTAATTAACTCCCCAATTTGGAGGGCCTCTATAATAAGGTTAGTTTTGATATTGGTTATATGGAAAGTTACTAGGTTGTTTTTGTCCAATATAATTCAACTCCTCTTCTATTTGAGAATTTTTCTTTGTCAACTTCTTCAAAGCTGAGAGTTAGTCACAATGATTAGTAGGATGGTTTTTATCATAGATCTGACAAATTTTAGTTTTGTCTAAGGGACATTCACATAGGAGATGTTTGTTCTTGCATCTTGGACAATAGATAGATAGTGGTTCAATTGTTCTTTTCTTTCCTTGAATTCCATCTAAAGTAGTGTTTAAAGTTGAACTAAAATGTATGTCTTTAGATTGACAAATTCTTCCATTAATTGTCATATTTCATTCTTTCCCTTAAGAAACCTTGGTTTTCTAATTACATCCTATGTCCTCGAGTAATTTATACAAATTTCCTCAATTAATGGCATATATAGCTTGTTTATATTCCCTTTACCCATCAGATCTAATGCTTGTTTTGACTCTTTATATAACCCTCTCAAGAATAAAGCCTTAGCTAGATTGTTTTCCAAAGGATTTCCATATCTTTGAAGGGAAAAGTTGACTCTATCCAAATAATCCTCTAAACTTTTGCACTCCTTCTATTTGGTTCTTAAAAGCTCTTCCTTCCTATCACTTATTCTGCAGTAATCCTGATACTTGTCAAGGACTACATTTTCCATTTAATCCCATGAGTGTATAGAATCAGGGGTTAATCCCATAAACCATCTCATGGTAGAGTCTTTAAGTGTGGAGGGAAATAATTTCAGGTTTTGATTATCTAAACCATAATCATATGTTTGGCACAACACTTTAAATTCAAAGAGGAACTGATCTAGATCCTCTAAAGGAATTCCTCTAAAGGTTGGAAGTACTGATGGAGAAATGTTCTTCATGGGGGTATTTCCCTCAGAATCTAGGACTATAGGATAAGAAAAAATTCTCCCTAGAGCCCTTTCTCCAAGAGGATTTGGTTGTTAATGACTATCTCCCATGGTTAATGGATCTGTTTGGTTTTCTTTGGAAGGTGTTCCTTCTAGAAGATCAATTTGAATCTTCTTGTGTTTTTCTTGCAAGCGTTGGATATATTCTGAAAGTATATGGTATTTGGGGGATGTAGGAATGTCTAAGCTTGGTGATATTTCTAAGGTGTCAAATGAGTTATTTTCCTTGTCAAAACTTTCCTATTGTACCCATACTGCTTTCACCTATAGAGAGTGGTTGGGGTTTCTATTTGATAAACCTACCTTGAGATTCTCTTGGTCTAACATTTAAAAATGATTCTAACCCTAACTATAAGAACTGCTAACTAGAGCATCTATTAACACTAGTTCTCTAACAACGATGCCAAAAATGACAAGGGTCATTGTACACCTTGTATTTAAATAGAATAATTGTCTAAATTGTCAAATCTAGGGTGTGTCCTTGGCTATTTGCAGTAAAGGCTATAACTAGCAGTCCTAATACTACTCTTAGAAATCAAAGTATGCTCATCTATTTGTGATCATGCATCTAAATACTTGCTTGAAAGAATCTTTAATCTAGGAATCTAAAAATGAAAGTTGTTGAAACAAAACTATTTTAACAGAGATCTAATAAAATAACAACTAGAATAAAGTAGTAAATCTATCTAGAGATTATCAAAGCAATAAATCTAGCCAAGCAATTTAGAAATTTGATAAAATAGGAAATCTAATGCACTAAATACCAGTCCCTGCCCCTTTTGTGGGAGTGGGCCCTTGCTCCACACCTCCAGAGAAAGACCAATTAAACATTTAGAACACACAAATGTAGAACTACCTGCCCTTATTTCTGATTTCTCAAAAAGATGTATGCTTAACAAAAATAATAGAGTATATCTGATTCTTCAAAATCAACAAAAAACTATATCTATCTTATGGATCCCTCATATATATATATATATATATTAGTTATATTTGTTGATAAGTATCTCCAGAGTCTTATTCTTCTACTACTAGTGTTGTCTAAGATACAAAATCATTTATTTAGCATTCTGAACATGCAAGTACTACTTCTAGGAAAAGTTAAGCAAAGACTAAAGAAAATTATATAGTGGCATTGACTATGTCACTTTAAATAATATTTCAAATTATGTTTAAATAGGCTGTGAAGGCTACTGATTAAAAAGAAACCAAAAAAATAGTAGTTTGGAAAAAGTTATGTAACTTCTGCATGAATAGTTAACTAGTGGTTTCCCTTTTTCATCAGATCAGTGAAAATAGGAACAAAGGTCACTTCATCTTGCAACAATTTAGGGGGTATGTGCTGCCAACGCTTTGTTGTAGTCTTCCTCAAAATCTCTAGAGTCATTTGTATAGCTTCATAATGTTGAAAGCACCTCCAAATCTTTTGCAACAGTTCTGCTATGGATCTCCGGAGTTGACAAGAACTTCTCCAGAACCTTGAATGAAGACCTTACTGCTTACAATGAAGGAATGATTGCAACAAAAAATGTGTTTCTACATGTCTTTGTCAGTAAAAACCTACAACATGAAACCATTTAATTCCAGAAGTTACTGCAATATTACATCCACAATTAACTCAATCAAGCTAGGTTTTTACCAATTATTTTAAGGCACAAGTCAAATGGTGAGGTGGATTTAGGGCAAGAAAGGAAGATACATTTGCATATTTAGGTGAGCTCTTTTCGGAGCTCATCACAAACTAAAATAAATTAACACTAAACACAATGGGGAGCCAAAAGGTGGAAGGACGTAGGGATATCAGACCAAATCTAAATGTCCCTAGAACCTGTTAGGTCTCAAAAATATAGGTTGCAAATCCTAAGAGGATGCCAGACTCTATGGCTAGATTGGAAACATTTTTGAACTAACGCGACGGAGTCTAACCTTTAGGGTTTGATGACTCCTTGCACTTTAGGCACTGCTATACCTAGGCGGGTGAACCTTGAAAATTAAAGCAGATCAAGTATAAGTGTTTTGACTAAGTTAATGGATCTACCTATAGTGGCAAATGGTGTAGAATAGATGAAAGCTTGCTAACTAATTCTATATCTAATATCTGATGGATGATTGGTATAAATTGTATAAGCAATATTAAGGTAAATTTTATGACTGTGCTTAACTAATAAAGGGCTTTTAAATGATGAATTAAGATAAGACCAGTGCCTTGTTGGGTAAACAGAGTCAAATGGAAGACTAAGATCAGTGGCTTATAGTGGGCAGTAACTCTAACTGTTTGGCACAATACCTTAGTTTATAACTTGTATAAACATGCAGGGAAATGACTGACAGACTCTTCTTGATAATCCAATAGATAAAATCAGGTTTCTTCTTATTCACCAGAAGGAAATTTAATCCTTTCTTGAAGGAACCAATTGAATGAAATATACAAGAACAACAGACAATATCAACTTGGAGACAGAATCTAATCTTAATTATGTGATTCTTCTTAGTGATCCAAACTAACACTTCTAGGCTACTGTGACTGATCAGAAGGATTTTAATTCCTCTAATGGAAACTAATTAATCTAATCACACAAGTACAACAAATGTGCATTGACAAATTAAATATATACTTGATATATTAATTTGAGTAATAAGGAAATACTAAACTAGAGACAACCATATAATTGAATAATTTTAACAAACAATTGATGCCAAAATAAAACCACAGAATCATAGAACTTCAATTTACTTCTTCAATATAATGCATGCAACATGGTCTTTTAAAACATTATAAACTTCATGTATTATATCCCACTGCTGATGATCCTTCAGCATCGTATGTTCAACTTATATAGAAATACTCATGAAGAGACATAACTCTTCAAAATGTCTTTTGGGAATTAACATGATTAACATAACACAATAAAGATAACGATGCTTAAGCTCTATTCAACCATAAGTATATCTGAGCAATGTGATCCAAGTACTCCTGGCTGCGGTGTGTATCAGTAAATTCAATAGCATTTCTTGTGATCACATCCATCGTTACCATCTTCTCTAGATGCTTGCAAGATTCCCCAGATGTAGAGTCTTTATCCTTGAGAGCTCTTAAGGCTTCATGCAATATCACTTGATAGTCTTTACTCCATTCATCTTTGCTCTTCAGTTCTTTATCATTTTTGAACAACATGGGCACTCCTTCTTTTGAAGCCTCAATACATTCTTTGGCATCGTTCTTAAGATGGTCATAATATTTCTGATGCTGCTCAATCAAATCTTTTGCACTGGAAGTACTTGTAGTGTCAAAAACATCCTTACTCTGTGTTTCATGGAGTTTCTCCTGTAGCCTATTGTGGAGCCTCTCATGTTCTTGGATCACTTTATAATTTTTAGAATAAATATCCCAAAATTGGTTCATCCAATGCATCATGTTGACATGCCTGTTCTGGAGCACTGTTGCAAGTGTGTCAATCTGAATTTGAGCTGTCTGATCAATAGATGGTGATTGGGCACTTTGTGAGCTCTCTCCCTGAGTTAACCTTTTCACTGACCCTCTGAAGGTATTCTTGACAGTGTCTTTCAAGAAATCATTTTCTTTCATTAATCTTTCACAACTCAGTTTGTATGCATCCTATTCTTTGATCAGCATCTGAGCCTGTGCCTTGTTCAACTTTGCAACATTTATGCCAATTTTTGCAATAATCAAGGGATCAGTTTCCCCTGCCTTCAAAGTCATGACATGCCCAAAAGCCTTTTCAGTATCTATAATAGCTGTCTTCTTATGAGGTGGGTACAAGGCCCATATCATTAGTGAATTTTCATCGTTGTTATATTTGGTGCCCATATACACTTCTGTGACACCCTCAGGAGTGAGCTTATATTTGTCATCTGTATTATGCAAAAAACTATCAAACACCAAAGCATAATTCAAATCAAGACCAGGGAATATCATAACACCTGCTTCTCTGAGCAGCTGTCTATCCTTACTAGGAGTCATAGCTTGCAATTCACTATCCACTGTTGTTTTTAACATATCAATTAATTGTCTTTCATTGTCAGCTGTGACATTATCGACTGATTCCCTGATCTCTTTACCCTTGCATTTATACAAAAATGATTTAAATTCTTTAGAATGAATAAATTAGTCATCAGCAATAAAAGAATCATATGCTACTTGTCTTGGATCCTCATCATTAGGCCCCTCTTCATCATGCTTTTCATCAGGAGACTGCTAGCATTGCATTTTTTCGTTTGGATATTCTAGTTGCCTATTGATGTGGCTCTTCTTCTTCTGCAAACCCCTCATCAATAGAGGACAACAACTCTATCTCTGCAAGTTGCCTCCTTTTCTCATCTAATTCCCTATTATATTTCTCAACCACTAATTCAACTTCAGTTTCTTCCATGTTCCTGATAATGTCATCATGTGGATATGGGACATGTGTATATCCACTAAGGTTTTGTTTTCTCCTAGCAAGATCAATGAAACCCTCAGGATCAAATCCTTTTCTTGCCTCTGCACATCTCATGTTGTAATGCATCAGTTTATCCATAATGAGAGTATAACCCTTCTTTGACACCACAGTAAAATCTCCAAAGCACAGAGTACTAGGCATGAAGGATTGCTTGTCATAGGAGCTCAAGTTCACCACATTAGAGCAGTTCATTTACTTGACTATCTCTAAGAAGGCAATTCTGTCAGGAACTATCTTGGGCAATATAAACGGGATATCTTCAAAACCATAAATTTTGACCATGGTAGCATCCTCAAAACAATACCAGTCTCCCCAGTTGTGGGTAATAGTAGGAGGACCACCAAAATCTTTAAGTCTGAGAAACCTCTTTATTTCATTTGACAGTGAATATTCACAAGGATGATTGAGATATCTATACAACACTTTTACATAGTATTCTTCAAAATGAATATAACTAGAATGGGCATACCTACTGTCCCATATCCTCGTCCACATTTGTACAGGTGACTTTTGTCCCCTATGGTCCATTTGAGCAACTCTGAATTCACTTGGCCAAACCCTATTTCCTTGCCATAATAAAGCACCATGTGCATGAGGAGAGAGTAGTGCTCAAAAGAGACTGATGGGGCATTATTCTTGATTGCGGTCAAACCAGAATTAATTCTTCCAAAAACATAGGTAGCATAGTCAAATTGCCTAGCATTGTGGCACTGGATATCTGTGGCTATCACCATCAAAGGAATTGTCATAAAATTAGGGACCTCTGACCCTAGGACTTGGCCCATAGAGTAATATGTGTATTGTATATATGATTCAAATAATGACACAAGAAATGGAGGTCCATCGTTCTCATTAAGAGGCACTGTTTCCCCTTCTACCTTAGGCCTGTGGATAGGTAATCTCCACCCATTGTAAGTGGTATCCATTCTCTAGTATTCCTTGTCCAAATCTTCATAGACTATAGGAACAGTGCACAAATCATCTAAATCAAACACTTCACAAATAGCATTTTTAGATAAATGTACAACTGGCTCTCCTTGCGGATTGCATATGGCTTTGAGTCTAGGGTTGTAATGTTTAGCTAGGAGTTTGAGGAGTTCTACATTCACAAATACATCAAGAATGACCAATTTGCCCAGATTCAAGTGCCATGGTTTCGACATTGGGACATTTCTGAATCTTCTATTGTAATGGAATTTGAAAAGCTCATAACCTCTTATCGGTGTCCAGACATTTCCAAGGTATTTGCACTTGTCTTCCAACTTCTCTATCTTTGCCCTAAGTTGTGTAGACCTTCGGGCTTTGGGAGTCGATCCAGGCAATTGGTCAATTAAGCCCTGGTTTAGTTTCCTTTCTTTTGTTTTCTCATCGGGGCTTTTGTCAATTTTTTGTTTCTTGGTTTTGCTGGTTTCACCTGACTGTTTTCTACCCTTGCTTTTTACTGGAGTCTCCATATTAATCTTGGACAACAAATTGAAATTGAAGGCTACTGCACAGAGGTTTGTATATATGTACTTATTGTCTGAGGCGATGATCGAATTCCCCTGTTTTCTCCTCCAAGTCTCCGCTTGCGTGCTCCTTTCAGACAATTCTTTCAAACTTAATTGCAGTGATTTCAAGTGGTATTTCAAGGGATATCTTCTCGGTCTGCAATTAATTGTTCCATTGTATTAATTTTCACAATTGTCATGAGATGTCACATCGTCATAACTTCTCTCATCGGTAAGACTTTTGTAATATTGGGGCGGTCAAATATCTTCATATGGCGCGAAACATTTGCAGGTGGATCAATCACTGTGACCCTTCATCTGTCTCCTTGATGTCATGTATAAGTTTGTATCGGCAAGATATTTTGAGGTCCACCCGATATAGAAATGGGCATGACTATCATCGGTCTGACTTGCGTTATCGCCATGGGAATAACGTCTCACTCTGATATCTCAAGTGTCTCTGATATGACTATCGGCATGAGTCTTGTCGATGAGTGTGGCTACTATCATCATCAAAATAACACATGTTATCAGGATGACTTAATTCAATTTACCCGATCACGGTTGTTTCCCCGATACCTTTCTCATAGCCTTCATCAGAGTGATTATTATAGTATGTTACCAATATCCTTCATCGTCGTGACCATCAGTTCGACAAGACTTGTAGGCTTTTCTTCCGACTTGTTTACTTTTGCTGATGGTCTTTATCCTTCCTAGACATCAGTGTGACTTAAGATGAAATAATGCCACTTTATCGCTGAGACATTGTGAAGTCAGAGATACGTTAATTTCTCGCCCTGATGTGCATCTCTCCCTGATGATTATTAGTTTTGTCCAGTTCCATGGGTAGCTCGACAAGAGTCATACTGAACTCCTTCATCAGTGTGATCTATATTGTCGGGGGGGGGGGGGGGTTTGGAGTATTCCCCGATAGTGCTTTCTTATGCCGATAGTCCTGACTTTTGATTAAATCGGTGTGACTGGGATTTCTATCTCTGATGAAGGGTCATCGGTGTTACTCCTCTTATCGGAGATCTCTGAAACTCTCTCTTCGACCATAGCTCTTTTGCCGATACACATTTAGCTCGTTTCAAAAGATCATGGATTGGTATAAATAAAATACCAAAGTCTTGCCAAAATTAAGGAGCTAAAGCCCTTCATTACATTATAGTTTGAGGGGTGAGACACCCATTTGTGATGAAAGTCATGTGATTTTTACGGGATATACCAGTTATTATTATGATTTTGGGTGTAATGTTTTCTGATTTGGTCAGACATGGGTGGGTAGGAGTATAAGAAAATTTTAAATTTTCCTATCCCAACAGAACCTCCAAAGTCCTAAAGAAGCAAACAAAATAAAGAGAAAACAAAACCAAGGTAGGGAGTGGAAGCACATGAAGACCTGGGACATGTCTCTAGGTGTATATAAGTTTTGGAACCTTGAAAAAGGCAAAAAACACAAAAATTAAAGATGCTTAACCTATACAAACATGAAGTTTAAGAATTTTTTTATTTTAAAACACAAAACATCACAAAAAATGAAATCCAACAAGTCAAAACAAAATATAAGCCCAAAGCATTAAAACTAAAAAAAGACTTAGAGAGACAACACAAAGGCAAAAGCAAAAAGGAGTCCCCACTTTGCAAAGCAAAGGAGGGCCATTTATGCAAGGCATAACAGAAGGTATGTATTTTTAAATTTTTATTTTAATTTAAATATCAAATAGTTTAATTAGGATATAAATTTCAAGTTTTTATTGCACGAAGATCATTCTATATACTTAGATTGCTTAAAACAAGGTTCTAAGTTATTTATATGTCATTATATATATGAATTCAAATTTCTATAGTTGCACATATGAAAACTATTCAAAGTTCTTTAGCATAAGATAAAAGGCATTGTGTTAAAAGAAAATCTAATAGCTTATGTTGATTGAGGAGAGATCGACGGGTAGTGGTCAAATAGGGGAATACAAAGTTGCACCCAATAGGCTTTAGCCATTTCAACCTAATTGTAACATGTCTCCAAGGAAATGTAATAGTACACATTTGATTCAAACTTAGAACAGAGTCAAGCAACATTAAAATAGGACTTAGAGCATGAGTTTTAATATAGAGTACTTCAATGTACTAACAAAAAACACAAAGATAAATAAATAGGTTGTATTTATTTAATTTTTTTGAATAGGAAAGGTGAGCTTAACTAAATAAATGTTGAATTTATTTAATTAAGGCTGGACTATAGAGGAAAGATGAAATGATTGATTAATTAAATAAATTGACCTAATTTATTTAATTAATGTTGGAGGAAGGGTTAGTTTATTAATTAAATAATTAAGAATTATTTAATTAACATTGGTAGAAAAATTGGAATAATTAAATAAATAAATGGAATTTATTTATTAAATTTTGGAAGAATGACCAAGGGATGAGACTGGTGATGACATAAATGATGGGAGACAATTTCAAATGTTTACACCCTATGTAAGAGAGTTAGGAAGACTAGTGTTATTCTTCTAGAAAATATTCTTGTACTTATCAATTTGTTTCTTATAACATTGAGGTTCATTGTGCCATGTCCTTGTACAATAAGAATATTTGACCTTATTTTTCATCTATGAGTCCCCTTTTGAAGAAGAGGAGGTTTGAAAAGATATCTTTAGAATAGAGGAGGAATGTGATTTGTTTTCTTAAGAGGATTGTGACTTATTATTCTACTTCTTCAATATTTTATCAAAAATTTTCCAGCACTTGGTGGATTCACAGCAACCAAGGCATGAGAGTTGGAAGACTTCAATGTACCCATCTAAATTAATTTATCCTCTCCCTAGTGATACTATCAATGAATTCATTAAAGGAAAGCATGATGAATTTTTATCTAAAGGAACTCTTAGTAGCATGGAAAGTGGAAACAAACACAAAATAGTAAGGACTTAGTTTTGACACAAATTCAAGATCAATTATGAGTCATTTTCAATATTACAATTCTTAAGTTTCATTCTCAATGTTTTTTAATATATGATAAATTCCTAAATATTTTTTAAGTTGCTTGGACTTAAACTAATCAATTCATTCTTAAGTTAATAACCTATAATTTTGTCTATTTGAACAAACAAATCTTGAATCTTATCCCAAACCTCCTTAGGTGTGTCAAGTGACTCAACTTGAACAAGAAGTTTTGGAGGCATTGGAGGACATATAAATCCAAATGCTTGATCACATTTACCCAACCATTTTATATTTTCACCTTCTACAATTGGTTTTATTAGTTTCCAAAATCTATTTATGAAATCTGTTAGATCGTAATTGTATAAGATTTTGACTTTTCTATGTGAAATAGTTGTATGGTGTTAGAATTGGAATTTTTTAAGCCATCATAGAAAACTAAACTAACATAGAAGGAAAAAGAATTGAAACAAGGAACAATCACAAGAGTACACCCTCCATATTCACTCAATCAAAAAACTCCCCCCAAAAAATGTGTGCACTTTATGATTAGTGTGTGTATGATTGCCACTTGCTAGGAATCCCATAGTGGTCTTAGTCTTTGACTTTATAGCTCACAAACAAAGCCAATAAGATGAAGTATAGTTCTAAAGGAGAATGAGAACAAACTATGAGCATTGGAATGTGAACTATGTAAGAAATCTCACACTTACAAAATAATGACACTCAAAAAGGAGTTTATATGAGCAAGATTGAAACTCTAGAAGTTTCTAAAATGAGAACTACTTTAGTGAAAATTTGATAAAAGTGTAAATTCTATAACCCAGGGGTACCACATCTAAAAATTAGTCTCATCAATGCATAACCATAAAATAATAGCCAAGATAAAAAAAATTGACCTTGATCATAGTCCAAATAAATGAGAACAAGCCCTTCAAAGTTTCAATGCAAAAAGTAGAACACAAACCCTCCAGCATAGTGTCTCCCAAGGAGGAGGACAATGCTAATTGTATATATGATGGCATCAACATAGTATGACTATGCAATATGATCACTAATATTGCACTATACAAACATATATGAGTAGTTTGTGTTGCATGTATCATCTATTGAGTATGCAACTAGCATGGTGTACAATGGGACACGTGGCATTTGCTAACAAGTGATAGTGTGGCATTCTATATTTGTAGGTGGTGGGTGTAGGAGTAGAAATGTGTTGGTCACTAGGTAATCTAGAATGGAATATTCACTACAAAAATTATCTAGTTGATTTGTGTTGGTGTCAGTGATAACTTTAAGAAACCCCCTAAAAAAGATATAAAATCCTAGCAAATCTTTTATTTTTTGGAAAAATATATTAATTTCTTTTGGCGAATCTTTCCCTTTTTTGAAAAAATAATAATTTTATTAGAAATTTTTTTACATCACTATAAATTTACAAAAAATCATGGTGAATCTTTGTGAATAATAGGAAAATGCATTAATTACGATGATAAATCTTTCCTTAAAAAAAAAAATTTCCTATGGAAAAGTAGGGGCCAAGGGTGGCAACGATTGATGGGTTTAAGGGGTAGTTCTCCTTATGGGGATCAAGGGGCAGTGCCCCTTGTGAGGTAGCACCCCCTCGTAGGATTAAGGGGTAGTGCCCCTTGTGGGGTCAAGGGGGTAGTACCCCCTTGCAAGGTCTAGGGACAATGGAGCCCCCAACGCCAAGAACAAATCTACTATCAAGAAAGCATTGTAGCTCACATGGATTAAATATTTTAAATCAACACTATATAAATAAAATTATCTCTAATCTTACAATTATAATTATATTTTGGGCTTGAAATTCCTTTTTGATAGTTCACTTAATCTATTATTTAATAGTTGTCATTATATTCCATGAGCTAAAATGCACCCACGGTTTCTAATGATCATCAAGCCCAAAAGTCCTTTTCGACCATTGATTTTATCTCTAATCTAATAGTTGTTGTCGTATTCCACAAGCTAAAATGCACTCACAATTTCCAATGCTCATGGGGTCTGAAATTGCTTTTGGACTGTTGATCAACAGTCAAAAAGCAATTTCAGGCCCCATGAGCATTGGAAACCGTTGGTGCATTTTAGCTTATAGAATACAACAACAACCATTAGATTAGAGATAAAATCAATAGTGGTAACTAAAGATTGGTGAAATGGCCCTAAAGTAGCCAAGAATTATGTAATATTATTAGCGAATTAATTTGGATTTGTACTATCACTTATAAAATTTAAGCGAATCATATCTAATCGTGTATTGAATATTGTGGTGAAACAATTAAGTTTAAAGGTTTAATAAAATAAATGCTCAAGACATTTAATAGGGACTAAACTAAAATTTTGTAAAAATGTGGTGATTTAGGTCACCTTGCAACTTGTACTATTTGCCAAAATTTGAATCCCCAATTTCAACTATTTGCCAATTAGTGAAAATTTTCCACTAAAATAATCATTGGTTGGTGTGTCTAATGTGGGAGGTTATTGAAGTGGCACATGCCATAGAGCTGGTGGGAGGTTGGCATGTGGTGCTACTAATGATAGTAGGGTGCCAACAATAGTCAAGCAATGACTAAACTATAGTAATATGCTAATGGTACTTGAGCAACATTATTGATGGAGATAGTGCCTAAGTGGCATAGTGGTAATGCTTACCTTAATTGCACTTGTAGCATACAAATTTTAAATTTTATTTTTTTAAGGATATACAATGTACATTGGGAAAAAATCCTAGGGTCTTAGGCAAAGTTGTCTAATTTGGACAAAATAAAAATAGTCTTTGGGGTTTTGGGTGCTCTGAACATAGTGGAAAGGTTATATTTGATCCAAAGTGCTCTAAAATTGATGTTAGATGCAAAATATATAGACAACTCCTAGATTGAAACCCTTGTTAGTTGGCCTATCAATGTCTAATTTGGATGAAATAAAAGGCAAAATCAACTTTCTTTGATCCTCTAGAGATAATATTGAGCTTAAATTTGCTCCACATTCACCCAAACTAACTAAAACAAAATAATGTCTCTCTTGAAAACCTTAAAACCCTCAACAATGGAGATGAACTAGCCTTCAACATCAAGGTTCTGATACCATGTAATAGTGCTTAGATCTAGCATAGATTTACTCAGATACCATGTAAGATTTGTCTAAGCAATCTAACCAAGACCAAAATTTAAAGAACTAATTTAGATAATTGCTCAAGACAACATAGACTAAACAAGAAGCACAATAGCTATTCCATTCAACAAGAGGATGCAATGTGTAATAGTGCAACTAATTTGTAAACATGAGAAAAAGGGTTGTACTTATAAGAAATGTAACCAAGTGAGGCCCGGAGATGAAAAAACCACCACCTAGATAGGGAAGTGCACCATCAACCACCAAAAGTAAATTTGATGCAACAATGCATTAAATAAAACTCAACCTAAGTATGACTCTACTTAAGTAAGATTAACCTATGGTATAATATATGCATAATAAATATAAACTAAGTACATAAGTGCACATATACACCAACAATTAGGATGAGGACAACCTGTTGAGGGTAGATCCTCCCAACATTATTGGTTTAGACTGTGAACTTTTGCACCTTCTTATGTTTTCTTGGTTTATGTATTGTGTTTTCCCTATGGGTTAGGGATAATGCAAGGTATGGAGTTCTTGGAAACAACTCTCATCATGTTGATCAAAAGCATATCTTTGTTTGCTTTATGATTTTTTTTTGCCTGGCCTTTTTTTTATCAAACCATGCTTGTTGTGTGTTCTCCTTCATAACTTCTATTTTCTCATGTTGTCTTTTGATTTTCCCTTGGTTTATTCCTTGTTATTATGCTTATTCTTTCATTCTCATTTTACCTTCTATATTGTGTTTTGCTCCATGTATTTCATGTATTATGTTTCATCACTCAAGGGCCACTTCCTTTATGTCCATGTCTCCTACTTTGATGATAATGTACTTCATTATTATCCTTATACTTTCATGTCATTTGAATATCGATATATCATGGTTACATTCTTACACTCTTACATGTTTATGCTTTCATGATATTATCTTATGATGATTACATGTTCCTTTCGTACTTACAATTTTCGTGTCTTATGATGCTAACATGATCATTTATGCTTATATCATGTCTATATCACATGCTCTTATGGTTACGCTCCATGTTTATCGCACTTACATGGTATGATTGTACATGGTTATCATAATGACATTTTACAATTATTCACGTTTACATAATTCTTATCCAGTATTCATTACTTTTTTATCACCCTAATTGAGGGCAATATTGGGGGTATTATGATTTCATTTCTATGTGTTTTCATGTATATATCTCATTATCTTATCATATGTTTGTCACACTACATTATTTGTGATTACTTCATGACTTTTATGCTTTACATGGTAATACCTTTACTTTTCTCCTCTCCTTTGATTGCTACACCATTTGTATGCAAAAAAATAGAGGGAGACATATTATATCACTAATGGTCTTTCATGATTATGGTTTGTTTAATGAGTCTCCATGGGTTCTACATTGTGTACTCATGGCTACAATGGCCCAAGGGATGCCCTACATTGAGATTGTTTGATTACAATGAATTGTTGGAAGTCGTACATGATCTTTTGACATTTGGAGCATGGCTATAATGGTTCATTAAGGGATCTTACACATCCTCCTTTAATGATTATAGTGACCGGATTCATGCCACCTTCACATTTACTTTTTACACTTACTTTGAGTTTGTTGACATTATTAAGCAATAATGTTAGTGCCTAAATGTTAAATGATTATAAAATGCTACTCATTGAATTCTTTTGTTTTTTGTTTTGTAGGTTTCAAGATGGAACACTCATTGCAAGGACAATTTACCAAAGAAATATCATTTTATGACTATTTGAAATACTTTACTTTCATGTTGAGTGCTTGCTTTACTTTGACATGAATCTTCATTGTGGTTCACACGCAAGTCAAAGTGGGGGCAAAATGTAATGGTGAAAATCACATATCTTGCACTTTTCCCATTCATTTTTTACTCACTTTGATTGGTTAGCCTTTATTGAATAATTAGCATACAAGTGATGAGGGTGGTCTCCACCCAAAACACATACAACAACAATTTATATATTTCAAATAGACAAGAACAAGATCTCAAGAAAGATCAGTTAAGCAATTTGCAAACTGATTCAAGATTTCTTAATTAAACTTTCTTGTAAAAGGCTACAAATTTGAAATACAATTTTTTGGGCATATGCCTGCTTATTACAACAATATGGGTTGTCTTACAATAGAAATTTCTGACTTACAAAGCCTTCTGATATCTACCTGACCTCCTGATTCGCATGAACAGGACTTGCTAATAACTCCCTCCAACCATTGCCTCCAGAACTATCCCCAAATAGACTTTACATACACATCGGAACTAGTTAGTGTATTTTCCCCAATGTCGACTTGCTTTGAAATGTGTAACTCTCGTTTGGGCACCAAAATGAACCCATATGTCCTTTTTCCCGCCCAAGAAAGAATTTTCAAATTTTAAAAAATGGTAACACAACTTCCGGGAGCCATAACTTTTGATTTAGGTGTTCGATTGACGAACCGTTTGAAGCATTGGAAATCTCATGAAGTGAACTATGACGCTGAAAATTCGTAATTAAAATTTTGCCAACTTTCGGGGTGTTAAGGGACCTCTAAGTACCTTAAATCTGATTTCAAAACTTTTCTGGGGACCTCACAAAATTGAAACTTTAATATCTTGAAATCCAGACATGATCTTGAGCTGGAATTTACCAAGAATGCTTATTTGACTATTCTGAAGCTTTGGGGAAAATTTTGGACTCAATCGCTTCTCTGATAAAGGGTTACTAAAAATAGTAAGATCTGGTAGTCTTAGCCTTTTTGGAAACTTTGAAGGTTCTAAATTATTATTCAAGCAAATGGGTATCCAAAAAACCCAAATTTGAAAGAAATAGAAAATAAAATCATTTTATGGGTGATGCAAGATTGCCCTTACACTACTAGATGCTCCTGCGTCAACAAGTGGCTTATTTATGCACTAAGAGTTGGCATATTCCCCAAATCTAGCTTGATTTTCACTCTACACATCCCCACGAACTGATTCTAATCTTCACTTTACCCTTTCCCCTACTTGAATTGATTATGGCACATAATTGACCCCCACCATTTTAAAATTCAAAATTTAAATTGGACCCATATCTTCCCCCTTCCAATTAGTCATTAACCAACAACTCGAAGCATTAAATATTTCAAATTGTATTCTAGGGTGTTGTATAAAAGGATAGACCGTAATTCATTTTAAGACATCTAGGATCTCGAATCAAGAGCTCTTAATCCTCATTTACATCATCATTCAAAGAGCACATCTAAGTATTCACTACCACATCATCACGTGCATACTTAGCCATAGATAAGCAAATTACATGGTTGCTTGTTGTCTTCTATTATTGTTCAAAATCCATTAAATCAATATGCCTAGGGGTTTGATTGAGGTGAAAATAACCCTTTATTAGCAAGTTCCTCAAATTGTAGATTCAAATATCAGAAGGCAAGGTGAACCAATTTCCAAATCATAAAACAAGTATCAAATTGATTTCACAGTAGATTGATTCTACACAGAGAACAAAGGTATTTCACACTCTGTAATCAACTCAAATCTATTGCGTGTCATTATTTTGCCCTAGATGGAACAAAGCCTAGTTGGTTATCTGTTAGTGTAAACAGAGCCAAATGTAATATCAAAACATCATTTTGAATCAGAGTTACAATTTGTAGTCTAATACTATCAAATTTGCATATATAACTAAATAACCTTAACCTATCTTTATCATTTAAAAACATATAAATTATTACTTAATTTATTTATACCTCCTAAGATCTTTTGAAAATGGTTCTTTACATTCTTTTCCAAGTGAAATTGTTGAAAATTGATTAAAAAGACTCAATGGTGAGGATGAATGGATGCTCATGTGAACTTAAGTCTCACTCAATTTTGCAAAAGAGACACAAGTCTCACTAATTTTGCAAACCCAAAGACAGAGACACAAACCCAGAGCAATAAGTGGAAACCCTAATGAGAGGACAAAAGCGTACTAATCATTGCCAAAACATAAGATTAGAGGCAACCCCCGTTTTATTGGAAAGGACAGGTATGTTGGTTTTTGCTGGCGAAACGGAAAACATGAGGCAGCTCTCCAATGTTAGCCCGACAGGAAAACATTCCTTTTGTGTACGCTGGTAACGGAAATCCGTGCCTTGCTCTGCACAAGTCAAAACTAAAAACAAACTGAGAAAAACCAGACGACATAATCCTCGTGCCATGTATTGAAATTCGGGGAAGCGGCCATTGAAGAATCGAAGCAACGCTTTCGACTTACTCATATATTGTTTTGGGATTGCGCCTGCGCCTTTGAAATCATTGAATTACTTGAGCAATTCTCTCAAGAAAAGTTGCACTTTGTTACCCATGCCTACAGATCTGGAATAACTATTGTATTCTATTTTTTAATCTATTCTTGTACTTCACAAGCTGATAATTATGAAAAGGGCAGTTCAAAATGTTTGAGGATGTGGTTTACTGATAGATCTTTAAAAGTATTTAATAACTATTAAGTTGAAGGAAGTTGATTATTATTAATAATTGTAATAAGAGGGTTTCGTATTTTGTTGTTTTAACTTTTCATTTTTTTCCATTTATAAATCATACCTTCTATTTAGGAAAAATAAATGCAAATAACTAATAATGAATAATTCATCCTAAATAAAAGAGTCAGTGAAATAAATGTATAGAATTTAAATAAATAGAATGATGTCTGCAACCAATGTCTAAATAGGAGTAGTGTCGATACACACCATTAAGGAGTTTGCTAGGATGAGATTTATTTTCCTTTGGTCAAACCCATGTTACTGTTCAGATGTTTGATGAAAGAAATCAAATACATCAAGCAAACATATACTAATGCCTAGGATGTTAATGTAAGTTGATGATGCAATGTTGATGCTCTATGATGATGTGTACAATGCTTCAATTTCCTAGGATGTCTAAAAATGAATTAGGGTTTGCCTTTAAATGCAACACCCTAGCACACAAGTTAACAAATTTTGTGCTGAAGTCAACATATAATAGCTAGTTGGAGGAACTTCGTGAAGTGTAGTGTTGTAAATTGTTGCCACTTACAATTTCATGCTAGGTTTAGCACTTAGTTTAGTGTGTATGTTTGTTTCTACTTAACATGTACCCATTTTACCACTTGACTAAGAAACAAGGTTAAGTCCTATGTTGATAGCCCCTTCGAGGACCAAAATCACTAGGACACTAGTGCCCAACGCTAGTACCTCGCTAGTTTGGCTCCGAAAGATTTGAATCTCGAAGTGTCGGCCTTGTTGTCTTGAGCAATGCACCTTGTTGGCCTTACCTTGAAAAGTACTTGGGATACATATATATACAACTCTCTCCCCCTCATTTACATATACATGAAAGACATATGATCAAATCTATGAACGGAAAGCTCTCTACAACTCCTAGGATATGAATTCTCTCTAAGGAAGCTCTCTACTTGTGAAGATTATTTGTTATTTGCACTAACACTTGCAGGTATTTGAGGAAGCTTCCCCTTTCCTCCACCAAATCCTTGTGGTTGATTTGTGTTGCAACATCAATCCAACAAGGGTTCCATACTTATGGTAAGATCATTTCATTGTGTTCATTTACTATAATCTGTCAGTTACTTTGCCTTTGTTCATCGTGAACATGCACTCTCTATCATCATCATCATTGATGTTGTGGAGGTGGAAACACCAACATGGGGTTTGACTGAGGCAAGCCCCTATACATCACAACCGTTTTCCCTATTTTGTGTGTGCAAATCTGAGCCGAGGTTTCTGAAACTGAAGAGCGACAAGAAGACGAAAAGATAGGTACAAAGATCATCATACATAAATTTAGACTCAAACCCTAAAGACAGTAGCACCCAATGCTAGTGTCCTGCTAGTTCTGCTCATGCTTCTGGTGCCAGGTTCCTTTTTATCTTCCTTTTTCTGTTCTGCTCCTGTTTTCTAGAAACTGTAACTATAGTTTGCGCATTTGCTCAATTAGTCTATTAGGTCTTCACAATTTCTTAGTTTAATCAATGCATTAGGTACCAATCTTTCATCTTTGTAACAAAAGAACAGAGCCCCCACCAACCCAGCTTGGCTCTTCTCTAGAGATAGCAGCCAAGCCTCGAGCCATTGGTGGCTTGTGTTCCAATGTTATGTAGAGAGAAGAAAAGATTGATCTAGGTTAGTTCATCAATTAGTCTAGATCTCTCTTCCAACATAACATGAAGATACAAATTTAAATTTAAATTTTGAAAGTTCAAGGGTCATTTCCATGCTTGTAGATTTGACCCAAATAAAGGAATGGATGAACTAAAGATCAAGACCAATCCCTAGGGATGTGTCCAAATGGAATTAGATTAGGTTATTTGCCAATTTTTACACTAAAATGTTCCACTTGTCTACTAGTAGGTGTGCTAAGGATAGCCCTATCAAAATGGACCCAAAATGAAGGGGAAAAGTGTAGGTTATTCAATTTTCACCATTACATTTTGCCCCTAGTTTGAATTGCATGTAAACTACTATAAAGATGCATGTCAATGTAAAACAGGTAGTCAACATCAAAGTAAGTATTTAAAGATTCATAAAAAGGATACAGATATGGATATCAATTTAGTCCATTTTCCTTGCAATGAATGCTCTATCTTGAAACTTGTAAAAATAGAAAATTCCAATGAGTTGTATCTAACATTTTAATAGGCACTAATTGCAAGTGTTTAAAATCTCAATGATTAAAAATTAAAAGTAAAAAGGATAAGGGATTCCACCTGAAATACAATATGATTATGCTTGGAGTAGAAGAAGTAACTTGACTTCACTTGGAGCATTTAAAATAGTAAAATGAATTTTCTTGGAGAAAAAAACAATGTGAATCCCTCTGGAATAGAAATAATCATGATCTAGTCATTGCAACCATACCCATTTAAAGTAATGTTACTAACATTATATCCCCCCTCCAACTGGTTGTAGACAACAGATGCAAGGAATTGGAGGAGTAGAGAAAAATATATCATCATGTAAAACTACATAAACATGTAAGAATGTAAAGATATCATCATGTGATAAACATGTAACATAGTAAGATGTGATCAAGAAAGCATGTGTAAGGGGGACTAGGTGCCCCCAATGTTACCCCTAGTGAGGTCCATACACAAGTGATAAAAGCCATAAGTTCTAGATAAAAAAATACATAAGCATAGATAAATGTAAGATGTCATATCATAAGATGTAAACAGGATAAGCATATAAGCATAGTAGCATAAAATCTAATAATGGTAAGAATATAAGAATGAGATAATGTAAGAATCATAATATCTAACCAATGTGAGTGTGTAATCATCATATGGAAACACGTAAGCATGTAATCAAGCATGATAATCATAATACATGAATATTATTAACATATGAATCATAGGATAAGTATGTGAATATAACATCATCAAAGTAACATAAAAAAAGTGGCATAAAGGGGATGCTCCCAAGTAAGGAAACATAATAAGACATAAAAGACATAAAACAAGACATCAAACAATATATAAGGTAAAATGAGAATAAAATATATAAGGAGGTTCACAACAAACATCCACCATAATCAAAAGGCTAAAGTAAAAAGGGAACATAAGAGAATGGAAGATGTAAGGAAAGAGACTCACATGATACATGGCATAAGAAAAATGTGAAAATATAGAAAACAAGCTATATTTTTAGTCAAAATGATAAGATTCATCATCAATCATTGTATACTTTACATCATCCCAAACCCATAGGAGACGACACATGAAAGAAACTTGATACATGAACTACACAATAAATGTTCAAGTCAATCATGTTAACATGTACCACTAAAGGTGTCCTTGCATCATCCACATGTTAACTAAGAATAACACAACATAAACATAAAACCAAGAAAGGAATTCAAAAGCATAAAATATAATATGTAGTGAGAGGAATGAGTAAGAAATTAACCAATGAAATTATCCCCATCGAGTGGGTATATCTCATTATACTTAGGAAATGTATCATTATAAGCCATAACTCACATGGTACCATCCATATCATCATGAAGTGTGTCTCTAAAAACAAAAGGTTGATGCATATATGCAAAATGCGATGTATGCTAAGTTCAAAGAACTAGATTAGATGCTATATCATGTGTTTTCTCTTTTCCCTCACATGTAACCTCAACATATGGTGTTATATACTTATCAAAACCAATATGTTTATCATCACTAACATGAGAATAAACCTCATTATTCAACTCCCTTTGATTAGCCTCAATTTGTATCATCCCTTTGTCCATAAGATCATAAAGTTTTTGTTTCAATATAATACATCTATTCATAGAATGCCCATAAATGTGATGATAAGCTCAAAATACATTACCTTGTGTGGTGCAATCTTAGAGATGTTTATTATCTTAATAGGAGGCAAAGTGATAAGCTTGTGTTGTAAAAGTTCATCCAATATAACATGTGGAGATTCCTTCAATTTAGTGAAGTTTCCTAATCTCTTTGATTTGACGTGTTCATGATGATTGTACTATTATTAACAATAGATTCCTCCTCATTGACCCCATTTTCCAAGTGTGAAATTAATGGTGCCTCATGGGAATGAGGAGAAATGCTAGAAACACATGATGAGATGAATGCAGATTTTCTGATAAAGCACACTCACATTTTCACACATTATCACATAACTATGAAAATGAGTGATAATGCTTACAAAGCACTTTTCCTTGATGAGTGGAAGGAAAGCATAAATAAATAGACTTTGAAGCTCACCATTCATAGTTTAAGACTCAATTTTTTAGCAATCAAAGCTTGAAATCTCAAAATATAATTGTTAATTGGCTCATGTTCTTATTTGTAATGTATTGAAAGTTAAGCATTAGTTGTCTTAGGCTCAATGTTGTAGTGAAAATGTTCCATGAAATCATTAGACAAAGCCACAAAATAAGTGATAGAAGTATGAGGCAATGGATAAAATCATGTAAATACATGATTACTCAAGCTTGTTGGAAATAGTCTAGCAAACAACTTATCCTCATAAAAATAGTTTAATCATGTGGTGTAGGAGGTCCATAGATGAATCAATGGATAACCTTTACCAAAATACTTTTTAAAACATGGTGCCACAAATTAATTTGGTGAAGTATAAGTCAACATTTCATATGCCAAATGATTATGCAATATCTGATTAGTCTAAGCTTTATTTAAAAATATTTTCTCATAATTATCAAAATGACTATCTAAGTGGTCCAATCTACTCCTAATGGAGTTCAAATAATTCAACAGTTCATGCTCAACATACCCCGTATCCATATGTGTATGTATATCATGTGTAATATTGGGTGAAGATATATCATCAACTAGTGACATATTATCCTCAAATATATGAAGTAAAAGCTATAAGAGATCCCCATATTCTTCTCCATGTATGTTTAAGTCAAGTGCAAGATGAGATGTGGAAGAATTTACCCCACAAGTACTCAAGATATACCATGGGAAAGGATCTAAAGAAAAATATGCATTGATATCACAATGTTCATATATCATCATGATGCATAGAAAAATCCATGAGATCTCCCAAAGAAGGGCCATTAGAATGTGGAGAATGAGATCATTAAAAAACACAAGTAAAATAATCTATAAAATAACTTGAAAATGTATTGAATGATGTATAAGAAGCATGACATCAATCAAACCATTGTTTATCTCTATCAATCAATGTATCACTAAATGCATGCATCAAAGTATCATTTGCATGTATATGAGCATAATATGAATATAAAAATGATCTAACATGTAATATTACATCTTAATTTCACTAAAGGACTCCATAATTAATGTGTTCAAAGGATGTACACCATAAATGAAATTATCATGAAACAAAGATTCATCAACCTCATCATGAGAAAAGAATCTATAGTTGTACACTTCTTGCTAGAACATTAATAGGACAAGAGTGAATGGATAGAGAAGGACTAGACATCTTGTGTGAATATGGAATATGTGTATCTACATCACTAGGCTACTTCAGAAAAGATGAAGCAAGAGAGATACATGGAAGAGAATATATAGATGTAAAAGAAAAGCTATCATGAGATGGAGAAGGAATATAATCGCTAGGTACAACATCACATGACCCCTAAATATATTAATTGAAGGTAGGGATAAAGTAGTAGTTAAGTCACTATCATAGACCACAAACTGAGGTATCATCATTAAGTGTAGTGATAAATTAATGGAGCTTGGTTAAGAATGGGGAAAAGACATCCATGATAAAGATATAGAAATAAAAGTGTATAAGGGAGGTTGTGTACATAAGGATTGTGGAGGTAGATACTAATTAAATCCCAAACCCTAATCAAGATAAATAAATGAAGTATAAATAAGGGTGAAACCAAATTGATAAAGCCATAGAAATCATGGTCATAGAGATTAGTAACAACAACAATAGAATAGATGGCAAACAAGAAGATGTTGAAGCTAAAATAGTTGAATTTAGACATATGGTGATGATTCAAAAGTTTTTGATGAAGATGTTGTGAATACAAAATTTGAAGAGAAAAATATTATAGAGAGGAGCTGAGCCAAGATGGACTAAAGAAGTTATAGTTGATTGCAGAACAAGGATGGCAAACTTGTGTGAAATCCTAGGATGAGGCAATTCATGATAGTGCAAATTATTGGGAAAGAATAGATGTATAACTATAAAATGACAAGAATGCATCTAATAGTGTACATAAGGGATGGAAAGATGAGAGGTGTAGTAGATGTAATCTTTAAAAGGTTGTTGTGTAAAAGGCTAAGTCAATAGAAAAGGAGATGTGCAATAATGCATATATGTATAATCATCATAACAATGTGAACATAGCATATTTTGAACAACATGAATATGACCATCTATCTAGATTTATTTTTTATGCTTTATCATAAGCCATGTCATATTTTCACTATATAGTGGTAACTTAATTGGACTGTTGGCCAAAGTATTTAATTCTTGTACCAATGCTTAAGGTTACCTATGTATTTTTTTCTCTCAAAAAATATTTGTGTGAGGAGTTGCATCAAGGTTTGAAACATATATTTTAATGGACATCTAGAGGTGATTATTTTACAAGTTTTGAGGAGAGTATTTAAATTCAAAGGATCATATAGTAGATTTTTGTATTAACATCGTCTAGCTATGAGTTGGGTAGAGGTTGCATTGGATCTAAGGAAAATAGTTGAGGAAACAAGAAAGTGAAGGAATCTTCTAGCACTGAGTTGTTGGGTAGAAGATAGCTATGTTTTGAGGTTGTTGAAACAACATCAAGTGTAAGGTAGTTAGTATCAAATTTCTGAAGAAGAAGAAGTGGTGAATCTTGAGCAAATAGAACATTGACTAAGAGGCAATTTGTATGAGGAAGAATAGTCAATAAACCTATAGATAGAGCATTGATAGAAAGGCAATCTATTGATGGTGTATAAAAGCAATTGTGAAAGAGATGGGTAGATAGATTGTTGATCTAGGATGAAATCTACCTAAGGTGTGAGATACGAAGTGTGAATATTGATAAGCTTTCAAAAAAAGTGATTTGAGAAGGTAGGTGGATTGAGCACCAAAGTTGAGGTAATCTATAAGTAAGTATTTGTGATTTATTATTCTTATGAAGATTAGAGGAGTATGAGACCTAGATTTAGGGTTGCAAGTTTGGAAAGAACCATAGAAACAAAATGAGAAAATTTAGAATTGATTATGAAGAATGCGGTAGATAGGTTGGATAATTTACAGAAAAAAACTAGTAAGAGGGAAAGAAATGAAAGTCAATATGGACTAGAAAAAGAACAAAGAAAAAAGGAGCAATCTCAAATTAAGGGGAGCTAAGGTTGCAAATCAAGCATCTTTAATGTGTGGTAGCCCAAAGAAAGTTAGAGAATGTGTAGCAAAAGAACTGACATTAAGGAGAATAGAAGATAAGTTGATCTATAGGTAGAAGATAATGGTTCACAAGAATGTGAAGAATAGAGTAAATCAAGGTAATTTTGAAAATATTATTGTTGCAATAGAGGAAATGGTTGATTTCATAAATAAATATCAAGATAAGTTAGCAATTGTTGAAAGGGATGAAAGAAGAAATCTTGTGTTTAGTTTTTATAGAAGTAAAGGAAATGAAAAAATGAAGGCAAGTATAGAGATGCCTGAAGAAGGAGAAAGATTAGGGGATGATGAATTTTGAGATATTTCTAGGGAAGGAACAATAATGTCAAAATAATACTTGAGAGGTATGAAAAAAGAAAGAGTGATTAGTAAGATTGATTGAACTTGTAAGATAGTTGATGTGTTCAATTATAGTGATCTAAAAGAAGACAGACGTGAAAAGATAAAGACTGATAAAGTAAAGATTCAAGAGGAATGTGAGACTAGAAGACATGTTAAAGACATATAAATAATGGTCATGAAGATTAACAACAACAACAATAGAATAGATGGAAAAAATGAAGATGTTGAAGCTAAAATAGTTGAATTTAGACATGTAGTGATGATTCAAAAGTTTTTGAATAAGATGTTGTGAAGATAGATGTTGAAGAGGAAAATGTTTTAGAGATGAATTAAACAAAGATGGACTATAGAAGTTATAGTTGATTGCAAAGGAAGGATGGTTAATTTGTGTGAAATACCAAGACGTAGAACTAGAAATGTTAGATATGAAAAATGTAGAGAATAATTGTTTAGAGAATGAAATGAAGAAGAATAATTGTAAAGGTATGTAGAATAATAATATTGGAGATGAAATTGTTAATGGTTTGATAGATATGAGATTAGGTATTAGAGAGAGATATGTAAATTTTGAACAATTTGTGGAATATGGAAAGGTAGTGTGAAGATAATTCATGATGGAGAAACTATCAGGAAATAATAGATGTATAAGTATAAAATGACAAGTATGCATCTAATAGTGGATTTAAGGGATGAAAAGATGAGAGGTGTAGTAAATGTGATCTTTTAAAGGTTGTTGTGTAGAAGGAAAAACATAGTTGTTGAAAGTGAAGAAACTGAATGGTGGAAGAGATTAAAATTCAAAGGTAATTGTTGGTGTGAACAGGGTTATTACCTATCTGGTTTACCCTTGTGTGAATAATTCATATTATTTAACTATTTATTAGTTAAATAATATTCACACGTCACACATAATTCACATGTTAAGTTGACTTAGTGAGCCTACTAGATGTTTCTAGTTGTTGATAATTGCAATCTTATCCTATAGTTGTCACATGTCATAGGATTAAGACACTTATCACATGACTACAACATCCTACATTTCATCCTTGTCTTTATAAGCAAGGCATATTATGTACATTGTAACAATCTTTTGCATTCATTTATAGAATAGAATTGTTCTCTCATTTGATCTCCCTTGTGCTTTCATGAAGTCCTAGATCCTGGGTGGCTCCAATCATAGCCAACTCTAACATGTTAAAAAAATGTTCGAAGATTGTTACAATGTACATGATATGCCTTGCTTATAAAGTGTTATCCTCAAATTTAGCTATGGTTAATTTGTGGGATAACCCCTACGAAACTTGTCCATTTTGTAGCCCATGCACTCTAAGCGCACAAAACGAGGTGAATCACATTTGCCCTCGTGCATGGTCCCCTAGCCTCGAAACATCATTCCGAGCATTAACCTTTTTTTGTTCATCAAAATTTGCAAAATAAACCAAGTTGTAAAATTTCACTTTGCAAGTTTTTCTCACTTGCAATGTCAGCAAAATTTGCCAACCTTACACTTTGCAAGTTTTTCTCACTTGCAATGTCAGCAAAATTTTCTGACATTTCACTTTGCAAATTTTTCTCACTTGCAGTGTCAGCAAAATTTGCTGACATTACACTTAGCAAGTTTTCCCACTTGTAGTGTCGGCAAAATTTTCTGACACTACACTTTGCAAGTTTTTCTCACTTGTAATGTTGGCAAAATTTACCGACATTACACTTTTCAAGTTTTTCTCACTTGCAATGTTGACAAAATTTGCTGACCTTACACTTTGCAAGTTTTTCCCAATTGCAAAGTTAGAAAATTTTGCTAACCTTGCAACCTTTTTACACTCCCTTAATCCTACAAAAGCCCTATTTTTTAGTGCAGTTACACGGTACACCTTCCACCATGTAAAAGTGCTAAAAATCAGTGCCATTACACCCACTTTGCAAAATTTCACTAACACAGAAATTTTTTACATTTTTGCCCAATTACCCACTTTCACTCCATTTTCGCCTTCATCGCGCTTAAGCCCTCCAAGCTCATGCAATTGCTTAGAATTTCCTAGCTACTACAATTTCCAATCATACAAATTTTCCTAACACTACAAAACCCTAAACTTTGTATTGTAGTTTCTTGTGCATGCATTTCAAGATTTTCACATCTGCACTTCAATGGACAAGTTGTTGGATATTCAGATGACTTTGGACAACCTCAAAGTGTTCTTGGGTAGGCATAAGAAAGCTTGCAACACCATTAATGATTCCATAACAAGGGCCATTGCTATCTCTAAACATACTTCTGGACCAGATACTAATGAAGTACAATCAGTCATGAAGAAGTATGAAGATTTCATGGAGAAAGACGATGGAGAAAGTTGAATGTGCCTTAGTTTATTTTTCAAATATTTTCATGCTTTATGTATTTTATTTTGGACATATTTACATGTTACTTTCAAATATGTAATTACATGTAAAACTAGAGAAGTCCTAAATCAATTTGGACTCTTTTGTTGAATAAGTCAAAGTAGTTGTAGATTTCCTATTTTTTCTCTCAGCCTCTCCCTATAAATAAAGAGGGCATCTTATGTAAATATCGTCTTTTATCTATGGAAGTGAAGTGCTGCCATTTTGAAGAGCAATTTGAGACTTTGAGCTTATTTTGTAAATCAATTTTCAATCAATATAAAGAAAGCATGTTGGCATCCAATATTTGTCTTGGATCAAGTTTGTGATGTTATAGAATTGTTCTTATGTCCTTTCTATCACATTATCTTGTATGAATGGTTGAATTACAAGCATGGAAATCAAGTGTTTAGAAGGTGATTCAAATATGATTTTGTAGACTTTGTGCTGCGATATCATCTTTGGGATTTGTGTTTATGTTTGTGAATGAGAAGTAACTTGAAGACTTTGGGCTGCACTTTATTCTGAAATATTTCATTTTCAATTGGCATAAGAAGCAACGAGAAACTTTGTATTTTCGTAGGTTTCTTGGTGATTAACACACGCTGGTATCATCTAGTTATTCTTTTGTGTAACTTGATTAGTTATTGGTCATTATTGCTCCAAGTTGGTAATTTGTAGTTCTTTGCAGATTATAAGCTTCGTGGGATTGTTACCTTGAATTGTAAACATCTATTCTGAAATAAGAGAATAGGATGACATGGAATCATCCCAAGGATAGTTTTTAGTGTAAATAAGTCTAGTTAGTCACTAGTTGATATTAGTTAGCAATAAGAAGTGAGCCTCCCCTTTCTGAGAGGAGAGATTTAATCTCATCATATTGTGGTTGATATAACCATTTTGTCTTCAATTAGTTGACGACAAAATATTCAACCAACAATTTTTGGTGACTCTATTGGGGACTGACGCCCAACCAAGAGCCTCTCGCCTTTGGTTGAAGTATACCGGCCTCATCTTTTGTAATAAATTTTGGTATTATTAATCTTTTATTTGTAACATTGCACTCTGATAGAATGAAGGTATACACGAAGCAGAAGAGCCCAAGGATTTGTAGATCTTGTTTTTGAATTTATGCAATAGAATAACTTCAATCTTCTTACTACACTCACGAGATCACCTCTTCAACATACATGGAGTTTTCCACCTACTAACGTGAGATCTCCTATAACAAGTGAAGGTTCTAGTGTTCATAGAGTTCTACCTACCGCCATAGTTTAGAGGTTTGTTATTCCTCCTTTCAACCAAGGAAGAATGGCTGCTCCAAGTCAGGCCGCTCAAGGTCCGTGGGGTAATGCTTTCAGGCCACTGAATTTGGCTTAGCCACTACATGAATTACCATGTAGTTCTTGTAAGAACTTTCCCAAGTTCTACGATGATGGTAAGCAACATCCTGATGAACACATTACATCTTTCTATATTGCATGTGGTGTTATTGGTGTTGAACATGAAGATGTATTAGTAAGGTTGTTTGTTGAAACACTCCAAGGAGTGGCTACTGATTGGTTTTATCACCTTTTGGTGAGCACTATTACTGGTTGGAATGTACTTTGAACCAAGTTTGAAGCAAGGTTCAAAGTAGCTAAAGATGCACATGCCTTATTGGCTCAACTTACTCAAATGAAGAAAGAGCCGTAGGAACCTATGCACGAGTTCATTGCAAAATTCAACAAGTTGGTAAATAGAATTCCTACCACTGCTCAACCAAAAGCTGAAAACCAAAAGTGTTTCTTCGTAACACCTAGTTTCCAGAGGTAAGCTTTCTATTACGAAGGGCTATTCCAACTGACTTGGTGGCTGCCCAAAGTCTAGCAACTGAAATTGAAGATGATCTGATCCTTGCTGGGAAAATAAGGAAAGATACAAATAGATCCAAGGGTTAGACTTCTTTAAATGCACCTTCTACAAGCACCACAGATCCCATGGTACAAAAGCTAGCCAATGAATTGTTGGCTCCCAAAAAGTAGATGTCTCAGAGTTTGTCCATTCCCTCCTATAAGGACATTCCAAGGAGGATGTTCCCTAATGCTCTAAATTACCAAGGTAATGCTTCAAGGAATCAGAATCAAAACAAGCTTCCTCCATCACAAGGAAGACTTACTTTGGAAGCACCACCTGTGAATGCAATAGTTGGTTATTATGAATCAGAGCAAGACAATCTTCTTCAAATAGAACATGATCAAGAAGATGATGCTAACCTTTTCATGAAGGGTGAAGAGGAAGTAGCTGGTGACTCTAACATTGGCTTCTTGAACTTTGAAGATGAGATAGAACAAGAAGAAGATGGCCATGGTGAGTCTATGTTGTTTTTACCCAGTCTCAAAATTAATTTAGTCATCAACAAGCGGTTGATAAAGGGAACTCAAAGGAAGATCCTCGACCTACAGTTACCATTGCTAAGAGGGGAACTCCTTTGCCTTTTCAACTAAAAGATGCGATGGGTAACAAGCAAGTAAGTACATCAGATCCTATTGCTTCATCTTCTATGCCTAGGATTAGTACCCCAAATGCCAAACCTCAAAATGAGAATGTTTTGTCTTCTATAGCTAGCCCTATCAATCTTTTGATATTATAGACCATGCTAAAAAGACAAAAATTTAGATGTCAGAGCTTGAATACCTGCAAGCTAGTCCTGATCAATTTGATAGGTTAGCTAAATTTGTTAAAAGTAAGGTTGCCACTAATAGCCAGGATGTTTCCAAAGCTGCCCTTATTGCTCCTAAAGCAAAACCTACTCAGAGAAATCTAGTTTCTTCTCCTGCATCCAGCACAGGGAAAATAAACCATTTTATATCTCCTTGCTTATTAAAGGCCATAAGCTCAACAATTGCATCATAGACTCATGTGCTTCTGATAATATCATTCCTCCAAAGTAGCCAATGCTTTAGGTCTGACATTAACTAAAACTTTTGGCCACTATTTTTCCATGGAGACAAAACAAGTGCCTCTGATAGGGTAGATCAAGGATGCACAGTTTGCATTCACAACTTTCCTAGAAAAGAGGATCAAAATGATAGTCTTGGTAGCTGATGTCCTAGCCTCATATGGGATATTACTAGGATAAAATTTCTGCAAGGATGTTGATGGGGAAATAAACTTGGATTTGTCAGAAGCTAGAATATTTGTCAAGGGTATTATGCAAAATCTCCTTCCAGAAAGAGAGTCCAAATACACTGTGACAAAATCCGATGAGACAAAAGCTTATATTTTGTTTGAGTCATCTAGAATGGGCAATTATTTTCTAACAACTGATGAAATACCTAAGTCTTCTGATGAAGATTCAAATGAGGATCTCATGATAGAAGATTCTTCTTCTTCAACTAAAGAAAATCTAGATTTTGAAACTGCAAGAATTAAAGGTTCAGATGATGTCTAGACTTTAGAATTTGATGGTAGTTGTTCCTCCACTAGATCTGAAGCGGGGATAGTCCACATATCTCCCAAAGGGGGAATTTTCCCTTTTTCCTTCAAATTGTAGTTCGACAATACCAACAACACTGTTGAGTATGAGGCTTTGTTGTTAGGCATGGATGTTGCAAAGAACAAAGGAATAAAAAATATTCATGCATAGGGTGATGCTAAGTTGGTTGTTTTCTAGGTAAGGAACCTTTACCAGTCAAAGAATGAAAGACTAAGGCATTACCGCAATCGAGTCTGGGATGGTGTAGAAGATTTTGACACCTTTAACATTGTTGTTGTTCCAAGGGAATACAATGATAGAACAGACTCTTTAGCTATGTCAGCTACTCTTATGGTCCCACATAAGGATTTCAAAGGTAGTAAATATACCATTGAGTTGGTCTTTTGACCAAGTATTCTAGACAATTCTACCCATTGTCAAATCTTCAATAGTGATGATCAAATAATCTCATTCTTGGAGAAGTCAAAAAATTTCAGCGAGTTGTATTTTGAAGGAAGTGACTCTCCTCCACAAGAATATATTTCTGAAATAGATTTAGAGATCGGTGAAGAAATATTGCAGCTCAAGGGGAATAAGATTCCTAAAGGTTTGGTTTCTCTTGAGAAGCTTTTTGATAAACATGATCGCTACATCAAATGTCAACAATAATCTTGTTTACAGTCATCAAATGAAGTTGAGCAAGTCAATCTAGACATAGAGAATGATCTCAAATTAGTCAATATTGGGAAATGTTGCATGGCAAATGAAAAGTTCAAGTTTGTAACACTCTTATGTCAATACATGGATGTATTGGCATACTCATATGACGACTTGAAATCTTTTCATCTAAAGGAAGTCTAGCATAAGATTCCATTCAAGTTAGGATCTTCACCTCAAAAGCAAAAGCAGAGACAATATAATCCAAACATCTCAGACACCATTCTTGCTGAGATTTAGAACATGCTAAATGCCAGGATAATTTTCCCCATCCATCATTCTATTGCAAGCATGTGTCTAACCAGTGTTGTCATTGATGTCAACATATTAATGTTGTCATTGGTGTCAACTGTACTCTTGTTTTGATGCTTGTTTGTAATGAGTTAGATGCTTTGTATTTGCCTATGTAAGTGTTGGAAATCTTGATATTGAGGATATTGAGAAAATTTGCTCCTCCGGTAGAAACAGTATGTTGCAGAGTATCTTTTTCTATAGAAGAACAATCCAACAAATTGCTCTGTATTTCCTGTAGAATAAATATCTTTATTGGTAGATTGGAATTTATTTAGAGGCATGTCTGAATATGCTATGTTCCAAGTTTGAACCTTCGGTATGAAGATTTGAGTAAGTTATGTTCACCAGAATGGAAATAATTTTTTTTTATATATTTGGTGGTGATAGGGAGAATGTATTATGCTCCACATTCCTCCGCATTGAAGTATTTTGATTTACAGTTCTAGATTTAAGTCTGAGATGATGTTATGTGCCTTCAACTTTGATGGTTCGTGATTTGATGGTCCACAAGTGATCTTTTCCTTATGGCAATAGCTAATAGTGTTGTTTATGAGCTTCGGTTTGAAGAATCTTTTTGATAGAGTGGTTAGAGGTTGTGCAGTTGTTCCTGATGATTTCAATGTGCTAATGGATGTCTCTTGATCATGTTCCTACCTTTGGATTGGTCCGCAAAAAGAAATTTGGATCGTAGATAAAGACTATTCTTGAAAGTCTTAATGTGAACACCAGTCTTGGCTGACTTGGATGCTTTCACCATTTGCGAAGATGCATTGAAGATTGTAGTAGTGTGTTGTGGCATGGAAGATTGTATTTGAGTCCCAGCTAAGGCATAGTGTGATCCGTATACATCTTTACATCTTTCCCTTAGCAAATTTTTGTATTAGGTCTAGACCTATTTATATGTATGTTTGTAATTCTGACCTTGGAATTTGTTCCAACAGTTGATGAATGTAATGCTGACCTTGATGTACATTCCAAGGTTGATGAATTGTATAAAGACATGAAATGTAATTGCAAAAAAGATATAGGGATGCAAAAATGCAAAGATAAGTGGGAAGTGTAAGAAGAGCAGAGCAGAGAAGAAGTATTGCGCTTTAATGGAACTGAACTCAGGCATGGAGTAGATGTTATCAAATCAGTTCGCAAATCCCTGGCAATGAGCCACCCCTTGGCAGTGAGCCGATCTTTGTAGTAAGCATCTTTGGATAGCGAGCTCGTAGGCAGCGAGCCTCTATTTTTTTGGATTGTTATAACATATATATTTCTATGGGCTAACACTCACTGTGGTTTTTCCCTTATAGGGTTTTCCACATAAAAATCTAGTGTCTCATGTGTTGAATATGTTTGTTGAAATGCATTGGACAACTGAGAGGGGGGGTGAATCAGTTGTCCCAAAAAATCACACTTCTGTACTTAAACATTAATCACTTATATGCACTTATTATGATTAAACAAAGATTGCATGAAATCAGAAACTTAAATACATATGCAACATTGAACACAAGAGACATCAAATTTTTACATGGAAAACCCCAAGATGGGGAAAAACCACGGAGAGGATTAGCTCTCAAAATATATCGCAATCTTTGAAAAAATGATGTTCAGGCTTGGTCACTCCATGGGCCTAGAACATACCGGTTCACTTCCATGAAGTACAGCTAGGTCTAGCAGGCTCACTGCCTCAACCCTAAACCTAGAAAGATTACAATAAGGGCTGTTAAACCTTGAGGGATGTTAAACCCTACTAGAGGCTCACTACCAAAATCACCATCTTCCAAAATCACCATCTTCTTCATGTCTAAGATTAATACATTGAAGTACATAGTTCCTCTGCTCTGCTCTTCCCTGCCTTGCCTTATTTGCTTGCCCTTTTCCTTATCTTCCCATTTTCTCTCAAGGACACCTTTTCCATGACTCAATTACAAGTACTTATACACTTCATCAACCTTGGAATGATCATCAAGGTCAGAATTACAATCATCAACCATTGGAACAATCTCCAAGGTCAGCATTACAAACATTTTACAAAATAGGTCTTGACCTAATACAAAATTATGCTAAGGATTTGTAGTATCGATGTATGTAGTGTTGGCAAGAGACACTGTTTGGCTTTATAAGTGTTGTCATTGATGGCAACAAAGTCTATCCCACACATCCGCAATACATAATATGCCTATACCGGAAGTCAGATTGAAGACTGTCTTGGTCTGGTAGACAAGAACAGAGTATGCAACATGATCTGACAATTAGGTCTGGATCTCTCAGATGGTGTAACTCAGTAAGTTATAGATTTGGACAAGTCAAGAGGGGCATCATAACTATTGTATTCTAGAGATTTAGTCTCTAGTGACAAAACATGTAAAAGATATGAGCATCTGAGTGTTGGGTTCCAATCAGACAGAGCAGACAAAGGAAGAACTGACCGACAGAGTATCGGGCTTCAATCCAGATGTGTAAAAGGTGTTGGTCAAGTAATTTGTGACATTGTACATTATTGGCCAACATGATTAATAATTTCTATGCCTAAGTTTTTGGTGTACATCATGTATCAAGTATGAATTCAGCCGATAAAATAGTATTTTGCAAATATCCTAAGTGTTCTTGTTGCCGACTAGAAAGTTGTTTGAAATCCTAGATGCGGATATATATACCCGATGGATTCAAGATTGTGGTGGTGTGTAGGTATGGTAGTATGGATTAAGTGCAAATAAAAGGAGAGAGATGCGAAGGCAGTAATTCAAGCTTGAAATGTGACAGAAGAGTGATATTGAGTAGAGGAAGAATGAAATGTGCTAGATCAGTATACTGAGCCTAACTGGAACTGAATTCTTGCATATGTGGATGCTATTCATCAGTTCAAATACTTTAGTATCATCTGTAAGCATTTGTAGGTAGTGAGCCTCTTGTGAGAAGTGTGCTCGGGCAGTGAGCCCTAATTGGCAAGTGCCATTTTGTACTCTTTTATTCTTTTAATAGAGAATACAATCTTGGGTTAGTCACCCCATGGTTTTTCCCTTAATAGGGTTTCCATGTAAAAATCCTTGTGTTGTGTGTGTTAATTTCACTTCTGTTCTTATGGTTGCTTATGCTTTCATGTTTTGATATATCATTGAATATTGAGATAAGAAAAGAAAGTAAAAATAAGGATAACTAATTCACCTCCCCCTCTCAGTTATCTACCTTGTTTCCAACAATTGGTATCGGAGCTAAGTTCCTTTGAACAAGCCTAACAGCTTGAGGAAGATCTAGGAATCTTAATGGATGCATATGGTATGAAAGAACAACTTCAGTCTGCCTTAGATGATCTTGAACAATCCCACTCTAAGGTCAATAATTTGAGAGAAAGACTCAAGGAAGCTGATGATTTCATCAATGAGCTACGAAAAAAACTCAGTAATTCTATGAAAAAGAGAAAGGAACTACTTCAAAAATTAGCAAATCAGAATGAAGCCAATAATACTGATGAGGATATGAATGAGAAAACTAATCTATGTGAGAAGCTGTCAAAAGAAGTCATTATGCTAAGACATGAAATGGAATCAGGGGTTATGAAATTCACCCAAGAAATTGAAGAGAAGAGAAAGACTGAAGATAACCTAAAACAATCCCTCAAGGAGAAAATAGAGGACTGCCATAAAATGGACAAAATAATCAGGCATCTTGAATCTAATCTTGAAGAAGCCAGACACAATGAAGAACAACTTGAGAGCCAGATAAACACTCTTAAACAAGATCTTCAATCTGCAAATGAATACAAAGAAAAATTCAAGATAAGCTTAGCCCAACTTGAAGTTCTTCTTGAAAGTCAAAAGAGGGTAGATGATAAGCGTGGCTTGGGATATGAGAGAGGTGAAAGCTCTAGATCTGGTCAAAAGAACTTTGGATTAGGAAGTCAAAGAAATAGGCCTAGAAGACCTTCGGTAAGGCAACCAAATGCCCAAAGATATCCATCTTTCAATGGAAACTGCTTCAATTGCAACAAATTCAGTCATAAAGCAACCCAGTGCAAGAACAAAATGAATTAGAACAATTCATCCTTCTTTGGTCAATGTTTTAGTTGCAAAAGGTATGGTCACAAATCTCATGAATGCAGAAATATGCAAATGAACAATTCTTTCAATGGTAGATGCTTTACATGCAATAGAATGGGGCATATGGCTAATTAGTGCAGATCAAAAGGATATCAACTAAATAAGCAAAGAAATGTTGTGTGTTACAACTGCAATAAATCCAGTCATATAGCCAAATTCTACAGAAGTAGAAATCATGATGAAAAGGGTCCAGTAAAACATGATCATAAACTAGACAAAGGCAAAGGTAAAGTGAATACAGATGAGATTCAAAAGGAGATGACCAAGATTTGGATAAAGAAGAGCATGATGAATACTTGTGATGGATCTGCACTAGAATCTAGTGCTGATAATTCTTCCAGAAATTAAAAGGTGAGCTCTGGCTCAGGGGGAGCAGCAAAAAGAAGATCAAAATTCTCTCAGCTAGGTTGTAAGTGCCTGAATTTGGCATATTGAGTAAACATCTGATGTTACGGATTAAAGGGTTCTTAGAGAATCCTCTAAAGAGCTTTCAGTCAGAATCTGAGAGGTCCACATGAAGATTCAAAGGGTGTATGACCACTTGAGTAGATCCAGTTTTGGCAACCACCCAGTGTTAACAAAGCAATACAAATTGATCTGGTATGATCTGTAAATACAATATTTTGATCTGCAGATCCAGAGGCAAGTTCATGAGACAAATATGTGTTATCAAGTCACTAAGACATTAGTTTGAAGATCCGTAATATGATTCATGAAAAGGTCCCTTGAGAAACAGAGTAACCGGATGACTTAAAAGGACGTGCATTTATTACAATGGCAAATTAGGTTTTGTGGAAGGATAAAAGGGTCTTCATTCATCATTTATCATACTTTGCATTCAGAAATGAAGAAGAAAGAAGAGCTCTGAGAAGAGATCCTACAGAACATTCAAGTAGAAACTAAAGATCGAAATCAATTAGAATTTTGCTCAAAACCCTAGGGTGAAATAAGGTATTTTCTTTCTGCAAAATCTTTTCAAATTTTATCGATTAGAATGACTACTCTGATGGTTGTTAATATCTCTGAAAGGCCGAGACCAAAATTCAAGAAACATCCTTACAAGTCTCTAGAAGTTGATCCCTTGGGTGCGTTTTCCAGTATCCCTAATGGTGTTCTACATGTAGAAGATATTAGGGTTTACATTCATGTAAACATTAAAGACCCTAGAGACCTAGAATTGATTAAAATATACCATAAACAGTTGAGAACTGAGAATTTTGGTCTCAAACCAGAATTCATGGCCCTAAAAGACAAGCACTTTACACATTACATTCATTTTCCATCTTTTGCCAAGGACGAATGGGTCCGATATGTGTTGAGCAGGATGCATGATAACTTTATGTGGTTAATGAGCCCATTCAAAATAACCAAAGATGCCATCAGGGATGTAACCGGACTTCACTCAATTGGTGGGTTGCCTACACTCAAATCTGTGAAAAATCAAACCATAACAGAAGCCACTAGATCAAAATTTGACAAGAGGGCAATGACTATAGATGATATTACTGATCCAAATGTCAAGTTTGCATCAATTGTAATTGGCTATAAGATTTACCACTCAAGTAGGGAAAATTTGGTATTTGTTACAACAATCTATACTGCATATCATATGGTGAAAGAAAATGTAGATTATGACTTATGTGAGCTTCTATTGAATTAACTGATGGAAAATTTGTAGAAGATCAAGCAAGATAAGAAAAACTCTTTCAAATATGGTAGTCTGATATTGTGTCTGTTCTTCTACTATATGAATGAGCTACCTGGATCAAAAGGTTAGATTTGGCAAAATGATAAACCTGTTGCTATTCATATCAGAGATTACATGTATGGACTTGGTGATGCTCAAGCCCAAAAGACAGCTCTCTGGGGTTACTTCAGGAGTTTCCAAAGCATGATGCATACAAGACAAAGAATACCAAAGTCAATAGTTGAGAAATACAAAGACACAATTTGCTTCATGGTTGACATAGATCAATGGCTAATGGAGGTAGTTGAGCCAAGAACTGTGTGGGTAATGCCCATGGGATATGAGGTCAATGAAAACATATTGGAGGTACATGTTCAGCACTTGCTGAGTCAACCCAAGGACACTGAAGCAGAAAAGTTTGGCACCTTTGATGAGCTAAACATAAAAATACATGTTGAATTAAGGAAGCCTGAGTCAAAAAGAAAAGTGAGGAAGGAGATTGAAGAAATTGCTAAAAGGTTTGGCTTAACAAAGGAGGTGGTAGATGCTAATAGAGAAAGAATAGAGAAAATTGAAAGGGAGAGGGAAGAAGCAAAGAAAGAAAGTATACCAGGAGTTTTGCCCCTATTTCTCCTAAAAGCTCAAAGACTGCAAAACCGGTAACCAAACCATCTGACAAAGGTGAAAAGAGAAAGAAGACTAAGGCCACAAGAACATATGTGAGTCTCAAGGATGATGAAGAGACATAATCAGATGTGGAGGTCAGAGAATTAAAGAAAGCCAAGAACAAACCCTCCAAGGATAAAAAGAATGATGAGGAGCAGAAGACATAATAGTTTGTTAAGAAACCCACTCTCTCAATTGAAGACATCATTAAGGCAATCACTGTGGATGGAAACCTGTAGCCAGTAATAGAATTCTATGATGAGTACAATGATGCAGACAAGAGAATTCTTGAGGAAGAAATGGTAAGGTACCTAAACATTTATAACAAAGCTTTCATTGAAATAATTTCCTTAATTCCTAAGAGCCTAGAAGAAGTATTGGAGCAATGAAAAGAGAATGCAAAGGCAAAAGACTTGGAGATCCAGGAGCAGATAGTGATACAGCTATGTCCGTCGATCACTCCAAAACAAATGAACATGGTTTTCAAGGATACTAAAGATGATTTTTGGAGCAAGTCCCAAATGAATAAACTCATGCTTCGAGAAACTGACCAAATAGCTAATGAAACAAAAGAAATTCTCCAGAAAGCCCTGAACAGGTTTAATCTTCCCATTGTTGAGGAGACAGATGAAGAGCCCTCTACCATGGATGTTGAAGGATTAAAAGAAATCAATGAAGAATTCTCTGACAAGGATGTCGAAGGATTAAAGAAAATTGATGAAGAGCCAACTGAGGCATTAGACTCTTTGGTTTCAGAAGAAGAAGTTCACAAAGAAAAGGAAACACTGACTGAAGACACTGGTAATGTCACTCCTCTGGATCCCACTATTGCCAAGACAAATCTTTCGGTCGCCGGAGAAGTAGAGGCAGGAAGAAAAGAAGAGAAGGAGAATCAAGAGAAAGAAGTAAAGACAAAAGAGGAAGAAGCACAAGAAGAAAGGGATGGTGATTACACATCCAAACCAGCTAGTCCAGACACATCTAAAGGGAAGAAATATGAATCATCAGCAAGAGACACTGCAGAGACAATGCAAAATTTCTTGGACAAGGAAGTTACGAAGTTGGATGAACTTGAATTGATTCAAAGGCAACTAAATCTGGACTCCCTCTCTCTAGTCTAGATAATGAAGATAGCATCCTTTTCTTAGGCCAAAGCCAAAGAAAAACTCCTAAAATCTCACATGGAGGATAGTGAGCTACTAAGTATTGCTTTTGGAGTGCTAGAGAAGATCATGCCCATTTATCAGAAGGATCCATCAGCTTCTCCCTCTGGTAATCTGAAGAACTTATTTAATTTTGTTAATACACATTTTGAGTCCTTAGAAAAATCAACAGAAACTAAGGTCTGGAAGGAGTTTTGGGGAAAAAGATTTAGTGAGGTTCAAGAACTAATTGCTAATGATAGAAAAACCCTAGACATTGGCATAAGGATCATTGAAAATGCTCTTAAGGATGGTGGGGACATATACAAATTTTGTTTAACTTGGCCTAAAGTGGCAGAGGACATTTAGAAGAAAATGAAAGAACAAGAAGGAAAACTATCAATTCTATCTCAGAATTTTGATCCCCTTACTACCTCTGTGGTGAATCAAGAATGCCAAGCTATTGTTATAATAAATGAAATAAAAAAACTAGTTAAAGAGAAGATCATAATGGATAGAATGGGTCAACTCAGAGGGATAATCATCCTGAAGTTAGAGGCAATGCATGATGCCTTGGCGGATGCGCAAAGTATAGCCCAGACCAATGATCCAACAGATTTGAAGAGGGCAGAAGCATATGCATTTTTGTTAAGTGGACACATCTCCATTTTGAATAGAATGAAGAGGAGTTGGGCCACAGAGATTATACAGTTGAAGACAACCTTTGCGGATATACTTAAGTATATGTAAGTATAACATATGAATTGTATGTACATATGCGGCCATGTATATAATAGTTTATGCACATTTTTGGTATGCGGATCCCACCCTTTGCCATTGATGTCAAAGGGGGAGTGAAGAGTAGTGAAAAATGAGGAATCTAGCAAAGGGGGAGCACCAGTAAAATAGTGTAAAGAAACATAGCACAAGCAAATAGGGAGTTACTGAGACACTTAGTCATTTTTCACTAAGTGTTTCCATCTATGCCAAAGGGTGAGATTGTTGGCAAGAGACACTGTTTGGTTTCATAAGTGTTGTCATTTATGGCAACAAAGTCTATCCCACACATCTGCAGTACATAATATGCCTATACCTGAAGTCAGATTGAAGACTGTCTTGGTCTGGTAGACAAGAATAGAGTCTACAACATGATCCAACAATCAGGTCTAGATCTCTCAGATGGTGTAACTCAGTAAGTTACAAATTTGGACAAGTCAAGAGGGACACCATAACTATTTTATTCTAGAGATTTAGTCTTCGATGACAAAGCATGCAAAAGATATGACCATCTAAGTGTTGGGTTCCAGTCAGACAGAGCAGACAAAGGAAGAATTGACCGACAGAGTATCAGACTTCAATCTGGATGTGTAAAAGGTGTTGTTTGAGTAATTTGTGACATTGTACATTATTGGCCAACATGATTAATGATTTCTATGCCTAAGTTTTTGGTGCGCATCATGTATCGAGTATGAATTCAGCCGACAAAACAATATTTTGCAAATATCCTAAGTGTTCTTGTTGCCGACTAGAAAGTTGTTTAAAATCCTAGATGCGGATATATATACCTGATGGATTCAAGCTTGTGGTGGTGTGTAGGTATGGTAGTATGGATTAAGTGCAAAGAAAAGTAGAGAGAAGTGCGAAGGCAGTAATTCAAGCTTAGAATGTGACAGAAGAGTGATATTGAGTAGAGGAAGAATGAAATGTGCTAGATCGGTATGCTGAGCCTAACTGGAACTGAATTATTGCATATATGGATGTTGTTCATTAGTTCAAATACTTTAGTATCATTTGTAAGCATTTGTAGGTATTGAGCCTCTTGTGAGCAGTGTGCTTGGGCAGTGAGCCCTAATTGGCAAGTGCCATTTTGTCCTCTTTTAACAGAGAATACAATCTTGGGTTAGTCACCACGTGGTTTTACCCTTAACAGGGTTTCCACGTAAAAATCCTTGTGTTGTGTGTGTTAATTTCACTTATGTTCTTGTGGTTGCTTATGCTTTCATGTTTTGATATATCATTGAATATTTAGATAAGAAAAGAAAGTAAAAATAAGGATAACTGATTCACCCCCCCTCTCAGTTATCTGCCTTGTTTCCAACATGTAGATCACACCACACCTTAGCTGGGACTCAAACATGATCTTCCAAGCCATAACATGCTTCCATAATCTTCAAGGGATCTCCGCAATTACTGGAATTAACCAAGTCAGCTAAGATTCGTTGCACGCCATGTTATCTAGGAATAATCTTCAAACATGATCTCATTTCCTTAATACAGACCAATATAAAGGTAGGAACATGATCAGGAGGAATCCACAAGCACGTTGAAATCACCAGGAGCAACTGCACAAAATTAAACCACTTTATTCATTAGATTCTTCACACCGAAGCACATGAACTTCACTATCTTCAACTGTCATAAAAGAAAGATATCTTGCGGACAACCAAAACATGAACCATTGTAATTGTAGGCAATTATCATCATCCTAGACTTCCCTTTGGAACCACAGAGCAAAACACTTTAATGCAAAGAAATGAGGAGCAAAATACTTTCTTCCTATCACTAGAGAATACTCAGAGAAGGCAGGTTTTACTCTAGTGAATACAACTCTCTCAATTCTTCACACCGGAGGCTCAAACTCAGGATTTAGCATCCTCAGACCTCCCTTTAAATAAATTCCAATCTGTAGACCAAGATCTTCAAACAACAAGAATTATGGAGTAATCTACCGGACTGTTCTTCAGCATACAACTCACTGTCTATACTGCATTTCACTATAACTCACTTGTTCTTTAAATAACTTCCAATCTGTAAACCAAGATCTTCAAGCAAAAAGAAATGTGGAGTAATCTACCAAACTATTCTTCAACATACAACTCACTGTCTATACTGCATTTCACTGTAACTCACTTGTTTCTTTTGGGGAGGCCAATTTTCTTAATATCCTCAACATACAAATCTTCTAAACAAGTAATAGAATAGGACACAGTTGACACCAATGACAACAAAGATATGTTGACATCAATGACAACACCGATTAGGCACATACTTGCAAAAATCTCCCCCTTTGTCATTGATGGCAACATATGATGTGAAAAACTGCAACAACCATCAAGACAAGATTCTCCCCCTATCTCTTTACACATCTACACTCTTTCCTTTTGAGTTTTTCACATGATTTCTCTCCCTCTTTGACATCAATGGCAAAGGGCACGTACTTGCACTCTTATGCTTTGATTTAATTTCTCTTCTGAACTGTCTGACTACTCCCCCTGAGAAGTAGCCCTAAAAGCATCAATCTGGATCTAAAGAAGTAACTCTAAGCACCACCAGACTGATGCACTCTTGTGCATCTTAGTTTAGAGAAAGAGGGGTAATAACCCCTAACTTTTCTTTGAGATACTCAAAAGTATCCATAGGCAGAGGTTTGGTGAAAATGTCTGCAATCTAGTCTTTTGAAGATACATATTCCAACTTGACTTCATTCTCTATCACTTCTTCCCTCAGAAAGTGATATCTTATGGATATGTGGTTTGTCCTTGAATGCATTACTGGATTCTTTGATATTTTTATGGCACTTGTATTGTCACAAAAGATTGCAATTGGATCTTCATACACAACTCTGATGTCCTTCAATGTCTGCTTCATCCACAACACTTGAGTACAATTACATTTTGCTGCAATATATTCTACTTCTGTAGTGGATAGAGATATTGAGTTTTATTTTTTGCTTATCCAAGATACCAACCTTTTTCCCAAAAAGATTGCACCTCCACTTGTACTTTTTCTGTCATTTGCATCTCCGACCCAATCTGTATCAGTGTATGTGCTAAGAGTGAAATCATTGTCCTTTGGATACCACAAACCATAATCCATTGTGCCTTTCAAATGTCTCAGAATTCTCTTGATTTCCATCACATGCGATTCCTTAGGATCTGCTTGAAACCTTGCCATAAGACAAACTGCATGTATTATGTTAGGTCTAGTTTGAGTCAGATAAAGTGATCCTCCAATCATAGATCTGTACCTTTTCTAATCTGCCATAGGTGAATCATCATTTTTGCTCAACTTACAACTAGTTATCATGGGAGTATTTACCGGTTTAGAGTCTTCCATCCCAAACTTTTTTAACAACTCTTTCACATACTTAGACAGAGAAATGAAGATATCTTTATCTGATTGATTTATTTGCAGACCTAAAAAGAAATTCATCTTGCCAAACATGGACATTTCAAATTCACTTTGCATTTCTCCAGCAAAAACTGTGCACATATCTTCATTGCCTCCAAAGATAATGTCATCAACAAAGACTGCAATGATTAGGATTTGTTCATTATTGATCTTGAAATAGAGATTGCTATCAGTGGTACCCTTGGTGAATCCTAACTGTATTAGATACTTATCCAACCTAGCATACTAGGCTTTGGGGGCTTGTTTTAACCCATACAATGCCTTCTTCAATCTGTATACCATGTCACCTTGATGTGATGACTGGAATCCTTCTAGTTGTTCAATATGGACTTCTTCTTCCAATTCTCTATTCAAGAATGCAGACTTTACATCCATTTGATATACCTTAAAATCTTTGTAGGCTGAAAATGCTAGGAACATTCTTATAAATTCAATCCTTGCCATTGGTGCAAATGTTTCCTCAAAATCTATTCCTTCAACTTGAGAGTATCCTTTGCATACAAACCTTGCTTTATTTCTTACTACTTCACCAATCTCATTCATCTTGCTTCTGAGAACCCACTTGGTACAAATTACATTTTTATCTACTGGTCTGGGATCAAAATCCCAGGTCTGATTCTTGTCTATCGACATCAATTCTTCTTTCATAGCCTTTACCCAATTCTCATCATTGCAAGCTTCATTTACAGTCTTAGGTTCAATCTTGGAAATTAGATAGAAATTTACTTGTTCTTCTGCAACTCTTCTTCTGGTTAGGATTCCTTTACTCTTATCTCCTATGATTTGATCTTCAGAATGATTAAGTTTTACATACCTTGGTGTCTTGGTAGCACTTTTCAGAGCTTGATCCTCTTCATCTGAGCTATCTTCATGCTGCACCACTTCTGAAACATCTGGTTTATTTGATTCATATCCACTTGATTCTGGAAACCTTTCCTTGCTTTCATCGACTTTGACATTTGCACTCTCAATGATCTTATTCAACCTCTTATTATAACACCGGTAGACCTTGCACTTGTTGAGTAACCAAGGAAGATTCCTTCATCACACCTAGCATCAAACTTACGTAGATCTTCTCTCTTTTGATATAACATTTGCTACCAAAAACTTTGAGATATTTCACAGTAGGAACTTTACCATACCACAATTCATAAGGAGTCTTAGAATTGTTACCTTTGACTTGGACTCTGTTTAGGATATATATAGAAGTATGAATTGCCTCTCTCCAATATACTTCCAGAAGATCAACTTCCTTCATCATGGTTCTAGCAGCTTCTTGAACTGTTCTATTCTTCCTTTCAATGACTCCATTTTGTTGTGGAGTTCTAGGTATAGATAACTATCTCTTTATCCCATGTTCTTCACAAAAGAAATTGAATTCATTTGATGTGAATTCTCCTCCTCTATTAGACCTTAAACATTTGATCTTCAAATCCATCTCATTTTCAACCATTGCCTTAAATGCCTTGATCTTATCTAGAGCTTTTGATTTTTCTTTGAAAAAGGTAACCCAAGTCCTTGTAGAATAATCATCAATAAGCAACATGAAATACATGTCTCCTTGCAAACTTCTTACTCTGGTAGGTCCACACAAGTCTGTATGCTCTAGTTCCAGTAGTCCATCAACTGATTGGTTCTTGCTTTTGAAACTTGTTCTTGTCTGTTTCCCAAATTGACACTCTTTGCAAATAGGATTAGTAGGCTTCACAAGCTTAGGCAAATCTCTAATAGCCTGTGCAGTACTTATCTTCATAATGTTATCAAAATTGATGTGACACAACCTTCTATGCCATAGCTAACTTTCATTAGTTTGAGCCAACAAACAATAATTATCAGTTCCTTTCAAGTGATAGATATTACCTCTGGTCTTCTTACAAGTTGCAATGACTATTCCGGAGCTCTCCCTGATCTTGCATCCATTATCCTTGAAGCTTAAGTCATAACCTTTGTCACACATCTGACCCACACTCAAAAGATTGTGCTTTAATCCTTTCACATACAAGACATCTTTAGTATTATGCTTTCCATCAAAAGAAATAGATCCTTTTCCACAAATCTTACCAGCTGTATCATCTCCAAACCTAACCAGTCCACCATCATGTCTTTCAAAACTCACAAACTTACTTTTTTCACTAGTCATGTGGTGAGAGCAGCCACTATCAATAATCCATTCATCTTTGTCCTTAACAACCCGAGTAGCCAAAGCACTTTCCGCTAGTTTTTCTTTCTTCACACAACTAGTAGGATTAGTAGACACAGGTTCTTCTTTAATAACAATAAACAAGCATTCATTACTATAAGTACTAACATTATCTGGTTCACCATTATCTGATACTCCATCGTCATCAAAATCTTCAACATAATAACATTTCTTTTGGATCTCAGGCCTATTCTCATATCTTTTCTTATTTCTTTCAATTCTTTCAGGACATATGGAAGCAAAGTGGCCTATTTTACCACAGGAAAACATTTAAAAGGTAATTTAACTTTGAACTTATGGGATCCTCTTTATAGTCTATCCACAAAGTTGGCTTCAATTTCATCAAACTCATCACCAGATTCTACCTTGTACTTTTATGATCTAGAGGTTTTCCCAGAAGTACTAGCTTTGAAGGCAGACTCTACTTTTGGCACGACATCACCAAACTCTCTCATTTCAAAGGCAGTAAGCTTACCAAGCAATTGATCTCTGTCAATAGATTTTACTTGCATAAATTCTTCAATTGCAGCTACATTGTGACTGTAGGACTTTGGTAGTGATTTGAGTGTAGACACCCAAAATTGTCCCAAAATTTGTCCATGTCTTGCAACACCTAGTCAAAAACATTACTTAGACATCATGTAGCATTTTTTCCTAATTCCCACTCTTAATCCCACTAATCCATTAGCCAATTAATTAAATAAATTTTATTTATTCCATCTTAATCCTATCCTTATCCCACTTAGCCAATTAATTAAATAAATTTTATTTATTTAATTAATTTCACATTCCTTATCCCACTTAGCCAATTAATTAAATAAATTTTATTTATTTAATTAATTTCCACATCATATCTTATCCCATCCTATTCATCTACCCAATTAATTAAATAAATTTTATTTATTTAATTAATTTTCCTCACATATCCCAACTAATTCAACTATTTTATTTGAATTAAGTCCTCACCTTTCATCATAAGCCAACATGTGTGCCTCTTTCATTTAAAAAAGATAAGTGGTACTACATCCTTTATTTAATATCTTTCACATGTAATACTTTTTATGTACATGGTCACACATGAGCCCTATTCTCCTTTGTACACTTGTCAAATGACTACAACTCCCTTGAAGAGTGGGAATAACTAATCAATCCTAGCTGTCCACATCAATCAATTAGCTTTTTGATCTCAACCATCCATTTGAACCAAGCCTTTCCTATAAATCAACCCCCTCATAAGCCATTAGCATGCATTGAGCCTCAAGTACCCTTATTCTGCCAAATTTTCAAAAAAAGAAGATGCATTGAGTTGGAGTATCCTTATGCTGTTGAAATCACATTAGAGCCTTTGCATCTATCATCATCATCTCAATCCTATGCAAATGTTATGTTGACGAATTGTGAACAACCAACATATCAAATCAATCAAACAATTCATCTTGCATCTTCAAGGTATTGAATGATTTGGGTTTAGGTTATGCATTTCATTATTTGATCATTTCCATTTGCAAATCCAAATTTTTCATTATACATTTTGGCATGCCCGGTGGGACTCATGTCTTTGATTAACCTCTCTTTTTTGAGTTTTTTTTTGTGAAGTTTAGATCTCTTGGAGCATCAATCTTTCATTTTTGCAAGCTTTTGTAGCAAACATTTGTATTTTTCTAACCCTAGTTTGTAAATATTTGGATACAAATGTATGTATATGATCTCTTAGCTCAAATCTAACCTCACCATTGCGTCCGAGGGATCATTTCCATAAATTTTGAGTACAAATTTGCCAAATTTCATGACAAATGGAGTGTTTGGCGAAGAAAACAACAACCGGTTTGCAGAAATTCACCTCTGGTAATTCAGCTCACTCCTGATAAAAAACTAGTCACCTTTGGTAATTCAGTTTGCTTTTGATCCAAAACTGATCACTTTTGGTAAAATTTAGCTCACTTTTGATCAAAAACTGATAGCCTCTGGTAAACTTGGTCGCTTATGGTTAACATTTGCATTCTGTCACCTGAAACTTTCCAGATCGCTTTTGGGCTATTATTAGTCGCTTTTGGTCTTTTCTTAGTCACATATGAGCTATTACCTGCCACTTCCATCCATTTTTTGCATCGCTTCTGAGCATGCAATGATTGCCTCTACCATTTTCTGCATCGCTTTTAAGCCGAACATAATCGCTTTTAGATCTCTGAGTCGCTTCCTACAAATTAGGGCTTTTCCATTTATACCTACTTTTCACAATTTGCGGTTGCTTTTGAGCTCTAATCATTCGCTTTTGGGTTTTACGCATCATTTTTAAGCTACAGTCACTCACATCTGGTCTTATCTAGGTCGTATATGAGCTATAACAAATCACCTGCAGACAAATTTAGATTGCTTATAATCAACAGTTGGTCGCATCTGGTAATTGTAACTCGCTTTTGGTTGTTGTCATTGTGCATTTTGGTGTTTCTATCATAACTTTCACATATAGAGGCCAAATTGTGCAAACAAGGACTCATTGGAAAGCTAAAAGGACGAACTACATAGTAGAGCAAGTTTTATCAGGTGACTATATCATTTTACCATCTTTTTTATCAGTCAAAGTCAAACTTATTTTTAAATTTCAATTGAGCATATCTTGAGCACAATCAATCGGATTTCAATGAAACTTTTTTTCAAATTGCTTAGAATCTTCTGAACTTTCTGTTTATGCAATCCATTTTCTACATCAGATTATTTTCATTATCATATTTCATCTTTTTCATATAATCATCTTCTTTGCAAGTTTACTTGTTTCTTTTTAGAATTGGTGACTTGTAGGGGCATCTAAGGAGCTGGAGCAACATTGGCATCAACATCTATAGAAATTTGGATAGCAAATTAACCAGGTGCAATCATTTCATCTCTTATCTTCTAATTTTATTTGCAAACACATTTAGATTTTGGGCATAAAACGAACAACTTGTTTGCTATCACATCAAAAATTGGGCTAAAACAAACCATTGTCTTTCATCACATTTAGATTTGGGCTTTAAAACAAACAAGTGCTTGCATTGCCTTCCACACATTGAATTTCTAAGGTTAATGAACGCCATGCGAGTGTGACCAAATAAATGTGTATGCTCTCTCCTCGCGTCCTAACACAAACTTGGAGATCAAAAAAATTTACTTGTGTTGCTTTTGTTAAACCTTAGAGAGGCCTGCCTTGGTGGGAAAAGAGGTACTCACCCCAAGGGAATGACCTCAAGAGGTATTTTCATCTGGTCCGCTATAAAAATTAGAGGATAAGGTGAAAGCCAAGTCTAACTGGTATTAGCGCTCACCATACAGTGCTAACTCGAAAGGAGGCATACCTTGTGTATATTAAACTCCTAGTAGGGTTAGTTAAAGTCTTAAGTGGCTTATTAGATGCTCGTGGGGTGCCGGTCCCCTGGATTTTCACTAGAACCTCCTTGTGATAGTGGCTTTGCCTTGACTAGGACTTGTTGAAGTGTCTTCACGTGCTTGCTTAACCATCATCACATTCTTCCAAACTAACAACTTGCTTATGTGTCTTGCATGAGTGATTCATGTGTGTATATGCATAATCATTTGTTTGAATATTGCCATATCAAGCTCTAAACAATCAAACACATAAAGACAAGTCATCCTACACATTCTTCCAATAACATTCAAACCCAATCACTTTCATCCCAAACATAGCCTAGTCATCATCCAACCCTTCATAGCCAAGTCATTAAAACCACCCTAAACCTATTCTAGCCATCCCTATTCCATCCAATTCATTTCCACATCATCATCGAATCATAACCAAGCACTTGCCAAAAAGGACTTAAGACTTAAACACTTGTGTGACATCATGTCAACCTTAGAGGACCTCCAAAAGCTCCTTTATATGCTTCGTCACATGCATGCAATCCAATCACCTTTAGAGCAACAAACCTTTCAAAGAATTCAAGAACTGATTCAAATATGTCAAACAAACCAATCCTCAGACATACAGTGCCTCTTGGAAGAAATCTAACACCTCATGGCCACTTGCAAAGTCCAATGACCATCCTATCTAGCACCTATCCCATCATATCTATCCACTCATCAACCCAATTCGATACCAACTTATTCCATTTCTTCTAATGTTATCCCTTATCCACATCAACACATCACTTCACAACAACCCATTCAACAATTCCAACAACAACAAATCCAAACACCCTCTCAACCTCAACAAATTCCACCTCAACTTCATACCAAACCCAAGATCTTTTATCTACATATCCTACCATTTCACCTAACCACCAAGATTATCAATGGCCTCCACAACAAGCACAAGTGAGCCCAAATCCACCTTTGCAACAAGAAGCATATGCAACTCCAAGTGGCCCTTTGTATATAAACCATGTGAGCTTAATACAACAAGACTTAATTACCTTTGACAAGGGAGATATCAATCTAGCCAATGCATCCTATGAGTGGCCTTATCATCTAGTCACCTGCCAACACATGAGCCAACAAGTCCTATCATAACACAACCATATGATCCTACCCCTAGTCCATTGGTCCACCAACCTTCATCACCTCTATCCTCATGTTCTACCAATCTTCCACCACAAGATCCCTTGGACGTAACTGTACAACAATTGGTTCAAGCAAATTTGATTGAGCTGCCACCGATAGAACCTTTTAAACCAATCCTTAAACCCCCTTGGTATAATGAAAACCATTATTGTGCATACCATAGGTATAAGGGCCATACAACAACCAATTGTGTCAAACTTAACAGATTGATCCCAAACCTCATAAATTGTGGTAAGATTATCCCTTCATCCAATCCAAATCCTAATCCACCCAATCCAATTAGCTCCCAACCTAATCCTAGTCCTAAGCCTACAACATCATCCGCTATTATTACTCATCCATTATAGTGTCCTTATACCCATACACTTGCAAAGGATGTGATCCATTGGTTACTAGCTAGGAATAAGCTACCTCCATATCAAAAACCCATTCATGAGCCTACCAAAGAACTTCCAAAGGTCACTATAATCTCATCATGTAGTTTGCATATCCTTGAGCCTCTTCAAGAGCCTTCCATTAACATTCTTAGCCCTTCAAGCCCATCATGTGACCTACAAGCCATCAAGCCTATTCAAGAGTCTCCTATTATGAATCCAAGTCAAGAGTCATCATGTTCTTATGTTGTTGACCAAGAGCCTATCCAAGAACCTTCCACTTCCATTCAAGCAACCCAAGAGGTATGTCAAAGGTTTAATCCTAAGCATGTGGAAACATTAAGCCCTAGTCCAACTCAAGATCAAATCACTTTTATGCAACCCATCCATAACATGTATCTTTTCCATGATCAAGATGATAACCATAATGATGAATCTATCAATGAGCTACTTGATCCTATCCATTTCCCAACAACCATTCACGAGCAAGCTATCCAAATTCAACCTATCCATAACATTTACCTTCTTTATGATCAAGATGATACCTATGAATAAGATGTCCATGAGCACCTTGATCCTATCCATAATCCTATATCCATCCATGAGCGAGATATCCAAATTGCTCCTAGTCATTCACCATCTAGCCCTATCCATAATGAGCAAACATCCACTTGTCATGATGAGATACTTATCCCCCAAGTAAGCATAAGAGATCAAACAAATAACTTGGATCTTAGTGAACATAATGCTAATCAAGATCCTAATGATCCTCCTTCCACATCCACCATCGACTCCATTTAAAATACACTATCATGTCATATTGGTCTTACGACCTTTGTCCATGAATGTTCTTATTTAGGACAAAAACAACCTCTATCCACTTCACCTTCTTCATCCAATAATGAAATCAAGTCTAGTGTTCAAAGCACACCTAATCCTATAGTCAATCGCATCCTCCAAAACATGAACTACAAAGGTAAAGGCCTAGGCCTTTATGAACAAGGTATTTTAGAGCCAAACCATGTCAAAGTTCCTCCATGCTCATATGGCCTTGGATACACACCCCAAGGTAAACAAGCTAAAGATGTTGGTAATTCCTCCATCCCTCCTAAGTCCACCACTTTCCATCACAAACCACATCATCCGCTCAACACATATGTTGCCATTCCACCTCCATCATCCTATAAATGTCAAAAGCATGTGACCATACACCTCCCACCATCCACTTTGCCTCCACTTTTACCAACTCCAAATATTACTCCATACACCTTGCCATCGTTGCTTCCAACACCTAACATACCTATAATTCATAAGTATCCTTACATCCCTAATCATGGCCAACAAAAGCACACATTGTTTAAGCATAAAGCTTCCACTCATTCCACCAACCCTGCTTCCACCAAACCCATGGGATTCTAAAATAAACATTTGGATGCCTTTATCTATAAAGCAAAAAATCCAACTAAAACTCCTAAGGACCCTCATGCCTTAGGGCATCAATGTGAAAAGTCTCTAAATCATCCATCTTCTGAGCGAAGTACATTCACAAAGCTATCCAAGCCCATACCTCCAAATGCAATGCCCAAAAGAAAAATGGTTTGGGTTCCTAAGCAAATAGCTAGCAAGTCAAATGAGACATCCTCATCCACATCTCAAGAATCCCAATCACATATCTCCATCCAAAAGCCTATTTCCATCCAAAACTTCCATTCCCTTCAAAAATCCCACAAGCAAAATAAAAGCACTAAAAATACTAAATCTATGTGGGTTCCTAAATCACTTAATCAACCATCTCCTAAGAAAACAACCCCATTGCTTCCTACACCACCATCCAATCAAAAGCTTCAATGTTTATCACGGTGTGTGCAGCTGTTGGTCATGGTTCCCTTCCACTCCGTAGCACCTCCACATAACTACATCTCCCCATCTTCCATCCATTATCCTACATATCTCCCCCATGCTATCCCTATGGGCCATGCTTTGGCATAAACTTTTCATCCATCTTCATTCCATAAGCCTATATAATCCACATCATAATCCACTATCCCCATCCATCTATCCTTGCATGAACCTTTCACAATCCATTTCATCATCCACTATCTACCTAATCCATCTCTCATCCACGCAATCCCTTATCAGTATGTATGAGAATAATGACATGGTCCATGCGATGACATCATTCTCTCTAGCGGGACACTATCACCTTTCATAGCACTAGACACTTGAGTCCCTCCTATTCATTACCATGGTGAAAACCTGGCAAACAGGCGCCATGTGTAATTGTCATCCCATCCAAAAAAAAATTAAAAAAAAAAAGAAAAAAGAAAAAGAAAAAACAAATCAAAAAATTAAAGAGAAATCCCTTCATCCAACGGTGAAAACCTGGTAAACAGGCGCCTTGGATAAGTACCCATCCTATCTTTCTATTCTCATCCTATCTTATCATCATCATCATCATCCTATCTCTCCATTTCATCCCATATCATTTTCCTCTATCCATACCTTAACTTCTTTGAAATGATGTTACTTGACACAAATTTCATCATCTCGAACATCATCTTAAAGAGGGGCAAAATGTAGACACCCAAAATTATCCCAAAATTTGTCCATGTCTTGCAACACCTAGTCAAAAACATTACTTAGACATCATGTAGCATTTTGTCCTAATTCCCACTCTTAATCCCACTAATCCATTAGCCAATTAATTAAATAAATTTTATTTATTCCATCTTAATCCCATCCTTATCCCACTTAGCCAATTAATTAAATAAATTTTATTTATTTAATTAATTTCGCATTCCTTATCCCACTTAGCCAATTAATTAAATAAATTTTATTTATTTAATTAATTTCCACATCATATCTTATCCCATCCTATTCATCTACCTAATTAATTAAATAAATTTTATTTATTTAATTAATTTCCCTCACATATCCCAACTAATTCAAATATTTTATTTGAATTAAGTCCTCACCTTTCATCATAAGCCGACATGTGTGCCTCTTTCATTTAAAAAAGATAAGTGGTACTACATCCTTTATTTAATATCTTTCACATGTAGTACTTTTTATGTACACGGTCACACATGAGCCCTAGCCTCCTTTGTACACTTGTTAAATGACTACAACTCCCTTGAAGAATGGGAATAACTACTCAATCCTAGACGTCCACATCAATCAATTAGCTTTTTGATCTCAACCATCCATTTGAACCAAGCCTTTCCTATAAATCAACCCCCTCATAAGCCATTAGCATGCATTGAGCCTCAAGTACCCTTATTCTGCCAAATTTTCAAAAAAAGAAGATGCATTGAGTTGGAGTATCCTTATACTATTGAAATCACATTAGAGCCTTTGCATCTATCATCATCATCTTTCATCTATCATCTCAATCCTATGCAAATGTTATGCTACCGAATTGTGAGCAACCAACATATTAAATCAATCAAACAATTCATCTTGCATCTTCGAGGTATTGAATGATTTGGGTTTAGGTTATGCATTTCATTATTTGATCATTTCCATTTGCAAATCCAAATTTTTCATTATACATTGAGAATTTTCATCATAACTTCCTTATCACTGAGATTCCCCCCATACCTTTTATTCTGGTGACAAGGCCATCAACCCTTTGCATAAAGGCTGTTATGCTTTCATCTTCATTCATCTTCAAACTTTCATATTTCACTTTCAGACTTTGTAGCTTGGCCTCCTTCATAGAATCATCTCCCTCATACAAAATTTTCAGCTTTTCCCATACCTCATTTGCAGTTTCAAGATCCACAACTTTTGTCAGTACTGTGTCATTCAATGAACTTAACAGAGCATCTTTTGCTTTAACATCCACTTCATATTCCTTGATTTTGTCTTTAGTCGTCAAACCATTTTGAGGCAAGGTGTATTTTGTTTCTACATCTTTCCATACTTTGTAACCAAGACAAAAAGGATGACTTTTCATTCGTTCCTTCCAAAGAGCATAATTCATCCCATCAAAATGTGACACTTCCTTCTTATAAGACATTTTGGATCTTCCTCAAGCTGTTAGACTTTCTTTAGAGGAACCTTGCTCTGATACAAATTGTTGAAATGCATCAGACAACTGAGAGGGGGCATGTGAATCAGTTGTCCCAAAAACTCAAACACTTTTGCACTTAAAAATTAATCACTTATCTGCACTTATTATGATTAAACAAAGAATACATAAAATCAAAAACTTAAACACAGATGTAACATTGAACACAAGAGACACCAAATTTTTACATGGAAAACCCCAAGATGGGGGAAAACCACAGAGAGGATTAGCTCTCAAAATATATTGCAATCTTTGAAAAAATGATGTTTTGGTCACTCCATGGGCCTAGAACATACTAGCTCACTGCCTCAACCCTAAACCTAGAAAGATTACAATAAGGGTTGCTAAACCCTACTAGTAGCTCATTGCTAGGCTCACTTCAAAAATCACCATCTTCTTCATGTCTAAGATTAATACATTGAAGTACAATAGTTCCTCTACTCTGGTCTACCTTATCTGCTCGCCCTTTTCCTTATCTTCCCATTTTGGCTCAAGGACACCTTTTCCATGACTCAATTACAAGTACTTATACACTTCATCAACCTTCGAATGATCATCAAGGTCGACATTACAATCATCAACCATTGGAACAATCTCCAAGGTCGGCATTACAAACATTTTACAAAATAGGTCTTGACCTAATACAAAATTATGCTAAGGATTTGTAGTATCGATGTATGTGAATCATGCCACGCCTTAGCTGGGACTCAAACATGATCTTCCATGCCATAACACACTTCCATAATCTACAAGGGATCTCCACAATTACTAGAATTAACCAAGTCGGCTAAGATTGGTTGCATGCTACGTTATTTGGGAATAATCTTCAAACACGATCTCATTTCCTTAATGCGAACCAATGTAAAGGTAGGAACATGATCAGGAGGAATCCACAAGCATGTTGAAGTCACCAGGAACAACTGCACAAACTTAAACCACTTTATTCATGAGATTCTTCACACTGGAGCACATGAACTTCACTATCTTCAACTATCATAAAAGAAAGATAGCTTGTAGACCACCAAAATACGAACCATTGCAATTGTAGGCACTTATCATCATCCCAGACTTCCCTTTAGAACCACAGAGAAAAAAACTTTAATGCGAAGGAATGTAGAGAAAAATAATTTCTTTCTGTCACCAGAGAATACTCAGAGAAGGTAGGTTTTACTTTGGTGAATACAACTCTCTCAATTCTTCACATCCAAGGCTTAAACTCAGGATTTAGCATCCTCAGACATCCCTTTAAATAACTTCCAATCTGCAGACTAAGATCTTCAAGCAGCAAGAAATGTGGAGTAATCTACCGAACTATTCTTCGGCATAGAACTCACTATCTATACTACATTTCACTATAACTCATTTGTTCTTTAAATAACTTCCAATCCATAGACCAAGATCTTCAAGTAGCAAGAAATGCGAAGTAATCTACCAGACTATTCTTCAACATACAACTCACTGTCTATACTGCATTCCACTGTAACTCACTTGTTTCTTCTGGAGAGGCCAATTTTCTCAATATCCTCAACATACAAAGCTTTTAAACAAGTAATAGAATAGGACACAGTTGACACTAATGACAATAAAGATATGTTGACATCAATGACAACACCAATTAGGCACATACTTGCAACAATGTTATTGTGATAAAACTTCATATTTCATGTTTTCATGGTTAAATATTAAAATCAGTGAATGAACATTTGAACTATTGATAAGTGATTAAAGTTTTGTGACAACTGATTCACCCCCCCTCTCAGTTGTCCTGTGCATATTAACAATTGGTATCAGAGTAGGTTCCTTGGAAGAAAGCCTAATAGCTTGAGGAAGATCAAGGATGTGTTTTAAGAAGGAAGCTCCACAGTTTGATGGAACAAATTATGCTCTATGGAAGGTACGAATGAAAAGCCATCTTTTTTGTCTTGGTTATAAAGTGTGGAAAGTTGCAGAGTCAAAATATACCATGCCTCAAAATGGTTTGACAATTGAAGATGAAATGAAAGAATATGAGTTGAATATAAAAGCTAGAGATGCCCTGTTAAGTGCCTTGACTGACATTGAGTTGATAAAAGTCATGGATCTAGAATCTGCAAATGAAGTTTTAGAAAAGTTAAAATATCTATATGAAGGAGATGATTCTGTAAAAGAAGCCAAGTTGCAGGGCTTGAAAGCGAAATATGAGGGTTTAAAGATGAATGAAAATGAAAACTGTTACCTAGATTTCGCTACTAGCTCAATTAGGTAAAGCTTTACAATTTTAAAAGAGCAAAAGGTACATTTCTATTGTGTTCAAACCAAATACATTGAGACCAATCAAGATGAAATTGTGTTTGCATTCAGATGTTTTCAGAAACACTCAAAGAGATTGCACAACTCTTTTAAAAAATCAACAATATGTATTAAAAATAGGTGTATAAGGTCTCACACAAGCCATGAGACTAACTGGTTAAAAGCAAAATGAGAACACAAACCATACATTTATTTATAAACTGAAAAGATGAATAAACAAATGAAGTGGGGTGACTCGTCATTGCCTGAATGATGAGCCTTCTTGTTGCTGCCACATGTTGTGTCATCCTAGCTTGTTTGGCGTTCCCACTTCCAGCCGTTGTCTCCTTGCTATCCCGTCATCTGCAAAAAAGTTTTAAAATTGATGTTAGAAGCAATGATGGGGCATCATACATCATATCATAGACAACTATAAACATATAATTTGTATTTTCAGAAAGCAGTAAACCAGTTAGCGTCAGAAGCTGTTGAGAAGACAAATCAGAAATATCAACTGAAAGCACGCATTTATTTTTCTAACAAGTTTGCTTCATGTGCAGATACAGAGATAAGTGCATTATGAGTGGAGGAAATGTGGCTCCCACAAGGGTTGAGCCCAGCTCATAGCTCTTACAGAACATTTCAGATGCAATGAACACATGCAAAGGCATAACTCCAAGAGCGCATTCAGAAAACAGATACAGCTGTCGAGCCAACAGTCAAAGCAGGTAGCAAGGGTACAGAATGCCACAGTTAAAATCATAGGAATAGCTGAAAACCACATAGAACAGCCAACACTCAAAACAGGACAGCAAGAGATGGCAGATCAGCCAACAACAAATAGAGCAATAAATCTTAAGGTAGAGCAATAAATCTGAAGGACAGTCACAAATCACCATGGAGCAAACAACTACCACGTATTAAAGAGATAGTGACCAAAGTACAGTTTCAGATAGCCCATAATGGTGAAGAAACGAGATGAGCAAGAGCATACAAGATGACTGTTACAATCACAGTCGGAGAACAGCGAAAAACAATGCTCAGAACTGACGGAAAATATAGTTTTCAGAACAGCAGTTGCATGACGGCATTCAGCTGATATTTGACACCTTATCACTCAAACAGAACAGCAGGGTCTATACAAGATGGATTTTGAGCTCTCAGCGAACAGCAAAAAAGGAAAATACAGAGTTTCAGCTCATTTGAAACATGTAGACTTAGAAAAGATCAACAAATACTATCTTCTGGCAGCAAACAGCCATTCAAAATACAATTTTCTCAGTTCACAGGCAGCAACAGACATTTTTGGCAGAAAAGAAAAACAGTAATGCAGAGTTTTCAAGAGCAGCAAAGCATACTTGCCATCTTTCTAAGGTTTCTGAGCTGTATTCACAGCCAAAAAAAATAGCAGAAATGAAGGAAAAGTAAGTGTTTGATATTCATTTTTAAACATATACATAGCAAATTCCAAAATCGTGCCTTCTGGCAGTGATTGGTGAAGAAAGATGCAATGTTCTTTTCACATTTAAACAAATGACAGAAAAAATGCAGATGTTTAAGTTCAATGTTTCAGAAAAAGAGGTTCTTGCCATTGAAAGACATACAGATTTCGAAACAGTAAGGTATACTTGCTATTTTTTTCAAGCTTTTTGTCCAAAACTGGAGTTCAAACATAGCTAAAAGATGCATGAAATACTCAGAAAATGTTTGATAGTGCTCTGGCAGCGGGTTTTGAAGAAAAATGCAGTTTTCTCTTTAAGTTTAAACAACAAACAAGAACATACAGCAAAATGTTCAGACATGTGTCTTCTGCCAGCTAATAGACATAAACAATTCATTTTTGTTTGAAAAAGATCAAATGCTATAGAATTTGTTAACAACTCAAGGTCATTACAGCCATCAGAATCTTTCAAGATATAGTTGCCAGCACTCATAGATATTTTCCAAGTTTTTGTCTAAACTTGTGAATAGTAAAAACAACAGAAAATGAAGAATGCAAGGGTTTGTTTTTATTCTTTTTCAAACTTATGCTCAAATCACCCAAAAGGCAGCTGAATGGAGTTTGACCAATCATAAAATGTAATGTTTTTCTTCATATTTCAACTCAGTGCTGCAAAGAACCCTCAGCACCCCTCAGAAAATCATGCTTTTGGCAGCAAAGATGCAGCAAAAAGACTCAAAATGAAGAAAAAATTCTGCGAAAAGGAGGATTTACCTCTGTGTTTTGCCATTGGCTGTGGGAAACACGCGTTTTCCTTGTTTCATCAGTGAAAATGACAGCCTCAAACACCAAAATCCTCCATGAAGGTCGGCCAGAGAAAGAACAACACAAAAACAGCGAAAGAAAGCATCATTTCGCCGCTAAAAAGGGCCTAAAATGGCTCAAAATCGCCCAAAAAATGGAGGTAAACTGCAAGAAATACCACTTACCTTAAAAAATTGACCATAATCTCTAAAAAATGGCCCAAATTTGTTGCGGATTTGGCGTCCAAACCCTCACAGTGGCGGTGCGTCAGTGAGAAGAGGAAGATGAAATCGAAATACACGATAAAGTTTTTTAGGTTTCTTTCCTTCTATTTAGGTCGAATGACCTATTGTGTTTTTGAGTTTTATTTTCATCTTTTATCAAATAGTCATAGTCATAAAAATTAAAGGGGTTGTGGCATAGTTTATGCCTTTTGTTTCCTTTTTTAAGGCCAAGTCAAAATGTATGCGGAAAACAGAGATGGCTCGAGATTGTGAAGTATTGTGTTGACATGGCCTTGCGAGATGATGCAAATATGAATCATATCATTTTGCCTAGACGACATTGAATCAAAATACCTGAAACCATGCAAATATCAGAGGATTCGATATTTAATGTCATTATTTTCTGCAAGGATTATTTAATCTTGAATTGTAAAACATTTTACTAAGGAGGTACCATTATAAACCTCTTAGTTAAAATGTTAAATATATGCAGAAAATAAGGTATTTTTGTTATTTAATTGCAAATATCAGATATTATGATGCTGTAGGACTTATGACACAGACCTGACGTATGTCAGCAATCGCAGAGGGCATTTAAAGGCATTTTATGACATTTTCAGGTGCCTTTATGATTGTAGATGGCATCCCTTGACTTTTTCTGCATTGTGAGCACACTTTGGAGGACTTTAGAGAGATATTTTGTGGGTATTTATGAGATGCACGGGAATGGAGGTGATAGATGTCTATCTATTTTCAGTCGTTTAGGAAGTATATATCCTTCTTCCTTATTCATTTTTCAGGGGTTCTGGCTATTCACTATCCTGTATATTGTAATTTTTAGAGTTCTTTTGCAGAGGTGAATAGTTTTGTAACACATTTTTCAGAGATATACAGTGTTGTAACACTCTTTTGGTAGTAATAAGCAGTTCATACCTTCCTATTTCTTCTGATATTGTGTGTCCTCAGTGTTAGTATAGATTCTGGTGATGTTTTCTCTGTCCTTGAAGCTATCTTTCATGTTGGTGCCTTTATGCAGGGGTTTCTTTTATGATTTTTGCAGGTTGTGAGATGTGCAAGGGATAACAATCAGTTTGTGGGTAGTGAGAAAACCTCTTTCTCCTTAACAAGACTGCTATTATTTAGCCTTCTTACAAAACATTGATGCAAGGGTTATGAATTTTGCTAGGTTGTGTGAGGGTTCTTATTATTACTGGTTCTGAAGTGTGTCATTTTCATGTGTATTTCCTGATGATCTTTTGGTGCATCACCTTAGACAGTAGGTTTCATTTTTATGTAATCTTTCTTACTCTTTTCTCTGCAAGGACCTTAGTATAAGTAGTTTAGGTGGAGTATCAGCAGGAAGCCGGCCTTCTCCGGAGGTTCTTTCCATCACAGGTGACCCACAGACCTGGAAAGATCCCATGTTTCTCCAGATTGCCAAGTTCTACAACTCAGCAAGGGTGCAAATCTGAGAGACAACAAAAACATAATAGCCTTCATGCAAAAGGTTGATGAACTTCTCAATGGAATAAAAGGCATGGGAGGAACTATTGGTGAGAAGGAGGTTGTGATGAAAATTCTTAGGTCACTACCAAAGTCCTACAGTCACAAGGTAGATACAATTGAAGAATTAATAATTGTAAAAACTGTCGACAAGGATCAATTACTTGGAAAGCTTACAACCTTTGAGATGAGATAATTTGGTGATGCTCTACTGAAAGTTGAGACTGATTTCAAAGCCAGTACTTCTAAAAAGACCTCCAGAACTGAAAAATAAAAAGTGGAGCCTATTGATGACTTTGATGAAATTGAAGCTAACTTTGTTGATAGATTACAAAGAGGTTCCGGTAAGTTCAAAGGTAAATTACCTTTCAAATGTTTCTTATGTGGTAAAGTTGGTCATTATGCTTCTAGATGTCCTAAAAGAGTTGAAAGGAATAGAAAAAGATTTGAGAATAGGCCTAGAGCTCCAAAGAAATGCTACTATGTTAGGGATTTTGATGATGAATGTGTGACTGATAATGAATCTGATGATGCTAGTACTAGTGCAAATGAATGCTTGTTCATTGCTATTAAAGAAGAACCTATGTCTACTAATCCTACTAGTTGTGTGAAGGAAGAAAAACTAGTGGATGAAAGTGCTTTAGCTATTTAGGTTGACAAAGATGAGAATGAATGGGTTATTGACAGTGGATGCTCACATCACATGACTAGTGACAAAAGTAAGTTTGTTAGTTTGGAAAAATATGATGGTGGACTAGTTAGATATGGAGATGATACAGGTAGTAAGATTTGTGGAAGAGGATCTATTTCTTTTTATGGAAAGCACAATACTAATGATGTTCTGTATGTGAAGGGTTTAAAGCAAAATCATTTGAGTGTTGGTCAAATGTGTGAAAAAGGTTATGATATGAGATTCAAGGACAATGGATGCAAAATCATGGAGAGCTCTGAAACAGTGATTGCTACTAGTAAAAAGACCAGAGGTAATGTTTATCATTTGAAAGGAACTAATAGTTATTGTTCATTGGCTCAGATTGATGAGAGTTGGCTATGGCATAGAAGGATGTGTCATATCAATTTTGACAACTTAGTAAAGATAAGTTTTGTTCAGGTTGTAAGAGATTTGCCTAAGCTTGTGAAGACTGCTAACACCATTTGCAAAGAATGTCAATTTAGGAAACAAACAAGAACAAGTTTCAAAAGCAAAGAACAATTCTCTACTGGATTGCTAGAGCCGATTCATACAGATTTGTGTGGTCCCACAAGAACAAGAAGTCTGCAAGGAGACATATTTTATGCTTCTTATTGATGATTATTCCAGAATGACTTGGGTCACTTTTCTAAAAAATAAATCAGAAGCCCTAGACAAGTTCAATGCTTTCAAGGCAATGGTTGAGAGTGAGTTAGAGTTGAAGATCAAATCCTTGAGGTCTGATAGAGGAGGTGAGTTCACATCAAATGAATTCAATATCTTCTGTGAAGAATAAGGGATAAAGAGACAATTGTCTGCACCTAGGACTCCTCACCAGAATGGAGTTGTTGAAAGAAAGAACATGACAGTTCAAGAGGCTACTAGGACTATGTTGAAGGAAGATGATCTACCGGAAGTATATTGGAGAGAAGCCATACACACTATAGTATACATTCTAAATAGGGTTCAAGCTAAAGGTAATAGTGCTAAAACTCCATATGAATTGTGGTATGGAAGAGCTCCTACAGTGAGATATTTCAAAATTTTTTGTAGCAAATGTTATATCAGGAGAGAAGAAGATCTAGGCACGTTTGATGCTAGGTGTGATGAATGAATCTTCCTTGGTTACTCTACCAAGAGTAAGGCCTACTGGTGCTACAATAAGAGATTGAAGAAAAATATTGAGAGTGCTAATGTGAAGGTTGATGAAGAGAAAGGAATAATTTCAGATATGAGTGGCTATGAATCAGATGAGCCTGCTGCTATAATAAATGAAGAAAAAGTTGATCAAGAAGATAGTCAAGATGAATAAGAAAAGGCTCTAGAAAGCATCGCTAAGACTCCCAAGTATGTAAGAATTAATCATTCTGAAGATCAGATTATAGGAGACAAAAGCAAAGGGGCATTAACACAGAAAAGAGATGCAGAAGAACAAGTGAATTATTGTTTTCTTTCAAAAGTTAAACCTAAAGCTGTGAATGAAGCCTGTAATGATGAAAATTAGGTAAAAGCTATGAAAGAGGAGCTAATACATATAGAAAAGAATCAAACTTGGAACTAGTTCCTAGATCTGCTGATAAGAATGTGATTGGAACCAAATGGGTTTTCAGAAACAAGATGAATGAGAATGGAGAAGTAGCAAGAAACAAAGCAAGATTGGTATGCAAAGGATACTCTCAAGTTTAAGGAATAGATTTTGAAGAGACCTATGCTCCTGTGTCAAGAATTGAATCAATTAGAATATTTTTGGCATTTGCAACATTCAAAGACTTCAAAGTGTAATAGATGGATGTTAAGTATGCATTCCTGAATGACGAATTGGAAGAAGAGATCTACATTGAACAACCAAAAGGATTTCAATTATCAAAACAAGGTGATATGGTGTGCATATTGAAGAAGGCCTTGTATGGACTGAAACAAGCCCCTAGAGCCTGGTATGCATGGTTAGACAAATATTTGTTGCAATTAGGGTTTAGTAAAGGCACTGCTAACATCAATCTGTATTTCAAAATCAATGATAATCAGATCCTGATTGTTGTAGTCTTTGTTGATGACATTATCTTTGGAGGAAATGAAGGTATGTGCATGAAGTTTGTAGGTTAAATGTAAAATGAGTTTGAGATGTCTATGTTTGGTGAAATGAATTTCTTTCTTGGTCTACAAATTAATCAATCAGATAAAGGAATCTTCACATCTCAGTCTAAGTATGTGAAAGAGTTGTTGAAGAAGTTTGGTATGGAAGACTCTAAACTAGTATGTACTCCCATGGTGACTAGCTACAAGTTGAGAAAAACTAATGAATCACCCAAGATTGATCAGAAAAAGTACAGATCCATGATTGGAGGATTGCTTTATCTAACTTAAACCAGACCTAATATTATTAATGCATTTTGTCTTGTTGCATGATTTCAAGCAGATCCAAAAGAGTCACATGTGATGGCAGTAAAGAGAATCTTAAGGTATTCAAAAGGCACACCGGATCATGGCTTATAGTATCCAAAGGATAATGATTTCACTCTTAGTGCTTATACAGATGCTGATTGGGCCGGAGATGTTGATGACAGAAAGAGTACAAGTTGAGGTGCTTTCTTTTTGGGTAATAGATTGGTTTCATGGCTGATCAAGAAGTAAGATTCAATTTCTTTGTCAACTATAGAAGCAGAGTATATTGTAGTAGCATGTTGTTGTACTCAAGTGTTATGGATGAAGAAGACATTAAAGGACATAGGAGTTGTGTATGAAGATCCAGTTGCAATCTTCTGTGATAATACAAGTGCTATAAACATTTCAAAGAATCCAGTGATGCACTCAAGAACAAAGCATATATCTATAAGGTATCACTTTCTGAGAGAAAAAGTGACAAAGAATAAAGTAAATTTGGAATATGTGTCTAGAAAGGATGAGATTGCAGATATTTTCACTAAGCCTTTGCCTAAGTATACTTTTGAGTATCTCAGAGAAAAGTTGGGGGTCATTACCCCTCCTGGTCTGAACTAAGATGCATAGGAATGCAGTAGTCCAGAAGTGCTCAAAGTCTCATTCTTTGATATGGATTGATGTTTTGAGAGCTACCTCTCAGGGGGAGTAGCTTGATGTTACCGGTATAAGTTCCTGATAAAGAAAGTATTGATAATAGAGAAAGTTTAGTTGGATTAGAGCAGCATAATGCAAGTATGTGCCCTTTGCCATTGATGCCAAAGGTGGAGAGAAATCATGTGAAAAACTTATATAAGAAAGAGTGCAGATGTGTAAAGTGAAAGGGGGGAGAATCTTGTCTTGATGGTCTTTACAGTTTTTCACATCATATGTTACCATCAATGAAAAAGGGGGAGATTGTTGTATGTGCCTAACCAATGTTGTCATTGATGTCAACATATCAGTGTTGTCATTGGTGTCAACTGTGCTCTTATTTTGATGCTTATTTGTAATGAGTTAGATGCTTTGTATTTGCCTATGTAAGTGTTTGAAATCATGATATTGAGGATATTGATAAAATTTGCTCCTCTGGTAGAAATAGTATGTTGCAGAGTATCTTTTTCTATAGAAGAATAGTCCAATAGAATTCTCCGCATTTTCTGTAGAATAAATATCTTTATTTGCAGATTGGAATTTATTTAGAGGCATGTCTGAAGATGCTATGTTCCAAGTTTGAGCCTTCGGTATGAAGATTTGAGTAAGTTATGTTCACCAGAATGGAAATAGTTTTTTGTATTTTTGGTGGTGATAGGGAGAATGTATTATGCTTTGCATTCCTCCGCATTGAAGTATTTTGATCTACGGTTCTAAAGTTAAGTCTGAGATGATGTTATGTGCCTTCAACTTTGATAGTACATGGTTTGATGGTCCACAAGTGATCTTTTCCTTATGACAGTAGCTGACAGTGTTGTTTATGAGCTCTGATTTGAAGAATATTTTTGATAGAGTGGTTAGAGGTTGTGTGGTTGTTTCTAATGATTTTAATGTGCTTGTGGATGTCTCTTGATCATGTTCCTACCTTTGGATTGGTCGGCAAAAAGAAATTTGGATCATAGATAAAGATTGTTCTTGAAAGTCTTAATGTGAACACTAGTCTTGGTTGACTTGGATGCTTTCACCGTTTGTAGAGATGCATTGAAGATTGTAGTAGCGTGTTGTGGTGTGGAAGATTATATTTGAGTCCCAACTAAGGAATAGTGTGATCCGCATACATCTTTACATCTTTCCCTTAGCAAATTTTTGTATTAGGTCTAGATCTATTTCTATGTATGTTTGTAATTGTGACCTTGGAATTTGTTCTAACGATTGATGAATGTAATGCTGACCTTGATGTACATTCCAAGGTTGATGAATTGTATAAAGACATGAAATGTAACTGCAAAAAAGATATAGGGATGCAAAAATGCGAAGATAAGTGAGAAGTGTAAGAAGAGTAGAGTAGAGAAGAAGTATTGTGCTTCAATGGAACTGAACTCAGGCATGGAGTAGATGCTATCAAATCAGTTCACAAATCCCTGGCAGTGAGCCACCCCTTGGCAGTGAGCTGATCTTTATAGTGAGCATCTTTGGGCAGTGAGCCTGTAGGCAGGGAGCCTCTATTTTTTGATATTGTTATAACATATATATTTTTGTAGGCTAACACCCACCATGGTTTTTCCCTTATAGGGTTTTCCACATAAAAATCTAGTGTCTCATGTGTTGAATATGTTATTGTGATAAAACTTCATATTTCATGCTTTCATGGTTAAATCTTAAGATCAGTGAATGAACATTTGAAGTATTGATAAGTGATTAAAGTTTTGTGACAACTGATTCACCCCCCCTCTCAATTGTCCTATGCATATTAACACATTCTACATGGATAACAAATATTGTCCTAGTGAGGAAAAAGAATGGGGAAATCCACATTTGTGTGGATTTCTAAAATTTGAACCAGTCATTTTTAAAAGATAATTACCCACTACCGGTAATGCATTAGGTCCTTCAAATAGTTACGAGTTCAGAAATGTTGTCTATGTTGGACGGCTTCTCGGGTTACAATCAGGTGGAGGTTAGTGAAGAAGACCAGCATAAAACTGCTTTCACAACTCCATGGGGTACTTTTGCGTACCACAGGATAGCTTTTGGCCTGATCAATGTTGGCACTACCTTCCAGAGAGTTATGGACCTAGCTTTTCGTGATGAAATGGGTAAGTTCATTGTTGTATATCTTGATGATCTAACTATCTTTTCAAAGAATCATTTAGATCATGCATATCACTTACAACAAGTTCTGGAAAGATTTCATCAACATGGAATTTCCCTCAATCCCAAGAAGTCTATTTTTGAGGTGACAGAAGGTAAGCTCCTTGGGCACATCATGTCCAAAGAAGGTACCAAGATTAATCCTGAGCAGGTCAAATCTATCCAGGGTCTTACTTTGCCCTCAAGTTAGACAATAGTACACACTTTCTTTGGGAAAGTAAATTTTCTACGAAGGTTTGTTCCAGAGTTTGCAGAGAAGACTCATCATATTATTGAGATGATGAAAGGGAAGTCTACTTTCTGATTGAGTTCAAAAGGAAAAGAAGCTTTTGAGGACATCAAAAAAGCCATAGCACATGCTCTAGTTTTGGTTTGCCCAGATTATACTAAGGATTTGATTATGTATAGCTATGCTTCTTAACACATTCTGTCAGCAATTTTGGTGCAACAAAAAAAGGAAGGCATTGAATCTTTGATTGTGTTTATGAGTTATCCTTTGAAGACTCATGAACTCAAGTATTCGGTTATGGAGAAACATGCCTATGCTGTCATCAAGGCAGTTAAATATTTCAGGTACTACATCTTGAACTCTCACACTACTGCATTGGTACTAGATTTAGCAATAAAATCTATCTTGACTCAACAAGAGTTTGGAAGTAAGAGAGGAAACTAGATTGCTAAAATCTAGCAATATGATCTAGACATCAAGCCCACCAAATTGGTACATGTTTGTGTCAGTTGATTGCTGATAATGTACCAAAAGAAACTGGTGATGAGGAAGAAGCAAAGAATGAGATTGTTCCCACAGTTCTATTTGTCAGTACAACAGATGAATGGTACTCAAATATTGCACATTTCCTCACCTATGATAAATTTCTTGAACACTTGTCCAACAAAGAGAAGAGGATGATCAAACTCAAGGCTGTAAACTTTGTCTTATGGGATAATGGATTGTATAAAAGGAGTATTGATGGTATTTTTCTATGTTGTGTTGATAAAGCGCAACAAGGTAAACTGTTGGAGTCGTTTCACAGTCTAGCATGTGGTGGAAATTTCTCAACACCAGTGATGGCTCACAAAATATTACAAGCTAGATATTACTAGCCCACACTTTTCCAAGACACATACAACTGGGTGCATAAGTGTTAGTTGTGCCAATAGTTTGTGGGGAAACCCAAATTGACAACATTACCCCTCAAGCCAATATTGATTGAGGAGCCTTTCCAGCAGTGGGGCATTGACTTCATTGGTGCAATGTATCCATAGTAAAGTGTAGGGTATATCTATGTTCTTACAACAACTGATTACTTCACCAAGTGGGTGGAGGCTATTTCGGTGAAGCATGCCACGTTTGAAGTGGTTTGTAAGTTTCTCAAGGAGAATATCATTTCAAGGTTTGGCATGCCAAACAAGATAGTAGTAGATAATGCTACTTGTTTTTCTTCCCAAGAAATAACTAGTTTCTATTTTGATTACAAGATCATTTTTGCTCACTCGTCTGATTATTACCCCCAAAGGAATGGTCAAGCTAAGTCTAGCAATAAGAACTTGGTTACTATCATCAGGAAACTAGTTGATGAGAATCAAAGGACCTGGCACAAGGCATTGTTCAATGCACTATAGGCAGATCGTATTACCCTCAAAAGGGCAATCGACATGTCACCATTTCAGCTTTTGTATGGATTGAATGTTGAAATACCAATCACATTGGATTTGTCCACTTTAAAGCTTGCTAAGGCCATCTAAGATGGAACTTTTGATAGCTCCATCGATAAACATGTAATGTTCCTTTTTGAACTTGAGGAACAACATTTAAAGGTGGTGGATTGCATTGCGGAACATCAAAGTCAAGTAAAGAAACTATTTGACAAGAAGGCAAAATCCCAAAGTTTCCAAGTCGGTGATCAATTCCTATTATGGGACAAAATAAGAGAGCTGAAAGGAATGCATGGGAAGTTTTATTCCTTGTGGAGAGGCCCTTTTGTCATTCATCATCTCTATGGTGAAAATAGTTTCCTTTTGGAGTATCAATATGGGATGCGTTTTCTACTACCTCATAGCAGACAACATCTGAAGCTTTTCTCAACATAAAGTGACATATAAGTTTGTAAATATTTGTATAGTTTTGAGTCTTTTTCTTTTAAGTCTTTTTGTGTCTTTTTGTTTGATCACCCAACTCTATAGCCCAATGGATGGATGAAGGCACTTAGAGATTGGAATTCTTCTCCCTTTGATCATTTCAAAGGATGATCGAAGGAAGCTCCCCAATTAGGGCCAACTATTATCCTCAAATTTAGATATGCTCAATTTGTGGGATAACCCCTATGAAACTTGTCTATTTCATAGCCCACACACTCTAAGCACGTAAAACAAGGTGAATCACATTTGCCCTTGTGTGTGGTCCCCTAGCCTCAAAACGTCAATCCGAGCATTAATCTTTTTTGGTCAGTTGAAATTTGCAAAATAAACCAAGTTGTAAAATTTCACTTTGCAAGTTTTTCTCACTTGCAATGTCAAAAAAATTTGCCGACCTTACACATTGCAAGTTTTTCTCACTTGCAATGTCGACAAAATTTGCTGACATTACACTTTGCAAGTTTTTCTCACTTGCAGTGTCAAAAAAAATTGTCAACATTACACTTAGCAAGTTTTCCCACTTGCAGTGTCAGCAAAATTTGCCGACATTACACTTTACAAGTTTTTCTCACTTGCAATGTCAGTAAAATTTGCCGACATTACACTTTGCAAGTTTTCTCACTTGCAATGTTGGCAAAATTTGTCGACCTTACACTTTGCAAGTTTTTCCCACTTGCAAAGTCAGCAAATTTTGCCGACCTTGCAACCTTTTTACACTTTCTTAATCTTGCAAAAGTGTTAATTTTTAGTGCAGTTACATAATACACCTTCCACCATGCAGAAGTGCTAAAAATCAAAGTCATTACACCCACTTTGCAAAATTTCACTAACACTGGGAAATTTTTTACATTTTTGCCCAATTTCTCGATATCACTCCATTTTTTGCCTTCATCGCACTTAAGCCCTCCAAGCTCATGCAATTGCTTATAATTTCCTAGCTACTACAATTTCCAATCATGCAAATTTTCCTAACATTGCAAAACCCTAAACTTTGTATTGCAGTTTCTTGTGCATGCATTTCAAGATTTTCACATTTGCACTTCAATGGACAAGTTGGATATTTAGTTGACTTTGGACAACCTCAAAGTGTTCTTGGGCAGGCACGAGAAAGCTTGCAACACCATTAAGGATTTCATTATTTGCAAATATGTAATTACATGTAAAACCAGAGGTCCCAAATCAATTTGGACTCTTTTGTTGAATAAGTCAAAGTAGTTGTAGGTTTCCTATTTTTGCTCTTGGCCTCTCCCTATAAATAAAGAGGGTTGATTATGTAAATATGATCTTTTATCTGTGGAAGCGAAGCACTACCATTTTGAAGAGCAATTTGAGACTTTGAGCTTATTTTGTAAATCAAGTTTCAATCAATATAAAGAAAGCAAATTGGTGCATCCAATATTTGTCTTGGATCAAGTTTGTGATGTTATAGAATTGTTCTTATATCCTTTCTATCACATTATCTTGTATGAATGGTTGAATTGCAAGCGTGGAAATCAAGTGTTTAGAAGGTGATTCAAATATGATTTTGTAGACTTTGTGTTACAATATCATCTTTGGGATGTGTGTTTATGTTTGTGAATGAGAAGTAACTTGAAGACTTTGGGCTGCAAGTTATTGTCTATGATCATGTTATTTTATCTCGACATATGGTGAAGTCTTTGGGCTGCACTTTATTCTAAAATCTTTCTTTTTCAATTAGCATAAGAAGCAATGGGAAACTTTGTGTTTTCATGGGTTTCTTGGTGATTAACACACACTAGTATCATCTAGTTATTCTTTTGTGTAACTTGATTAGATATTGGTCATTATTGGTCCAAGTTAGTAATTTGTAGTTCTTTGCATATTATAAGCTTCGTGGGATTGTTATCTTGAATTGTAAACATCAATTCTGAAATAAGAGAATAGGATGATATGGAATCACCCCAAGGATAGTTTTTAGTGTAAATAAGTCTAGTTAGTTACTGGTTGATATTAGTTAGCAATAAGAAGGGAGCTTCTCCTTTCTGAGAGGAGAGATTTAATCTCATCATATTGTGGTTGATATAACCATTTTGTCTTCAATTAGTTGATGACAAAATATTCACCCAACATAAAGACAAGGATGAAATGTAGGATGTTGTAGTCATGTGACAACTATAGGATAAGATGCCAACTATCAACAACTATCAACAACTAGAAACATCTAGTAGACTAAGTCAACTTAACATGTGAATTATGTGTGATGTGTGAATATTATTTAACTAATAAATAGTTAAATAATATGAATTATTCACACAAGGGTAAACCTAATAGGTAATAACACTGTTCACATCAACACCCCCCTTAAGTGCAACTTAGGGAGTAACTGACTAAAGTAAAGATGTAATGATGGGTCCCAGCTACTAGGCCATGTTAGGTACCCATGTACAAAAAATCTCAAGTGGATAAAATGAGAAAACCTCATGGGACAAAACTCCTCTTCAGAAGTGAGAATGCATAAAACAATGAAAGTGTTCAAGAAGAAGTGATAGTAGGAGGAATCAACTGTTAGAGTAGGCTATAATTGGAGCCACCCAGGATCTAGGACTTCATGAAAGCACAAGAGAGATCAAATGAGAGAATAATTCTATTCTGTCAATGAATGAAAAAGATTGTTACAATGTACATGATATGCCTTGCTTATAAAGACACAAATGAAATGTAGGATGTTGTAATCATGTGACAAATATCTTAATCCTATGACATGTGACAACTATAGGATAAGATGCCAACTATCAACAACTAGAAACATCTAATAGACTCACTAAGTCAACTTAACATGTGAATTATGTGTTATGTGTGAATATTATTTAACTAATAAATAGTTAAATAATATGAATTATTCACACAAGGGTAAACTGGATAGGTAATAACCTTGTTCACACCAACACCCCCTTGAAGTGAAACTTAGGGAGTAGCTGACTAAAGCAAAGATGTAATGATGGGTCCCAACTACTAGGCCATGTTAGGTACCCATGTACAACAAATCTCAAGTGGAGAAAAGGATAAAACCTCACGAGACAAAACTCTTCTCTTAAAGTGAGAATGCATAAAACAATGAAAGTGAAAGAATAAGTGATAGTAGGAGGACTCAACATGACCCCTCAAGGACTGCTTCTATCACATATATACAATCTAATACCCCCACAGGAGAAGAAGAGTGAGACTATAGGTCCCCAAACATTGAAGTAGCTCCTGTGTCGATGGTGAATACCTGAAGAAGAATGTTGAAGAGAATCTTGTACCTGCAAACAACATTTCTCCCCTTAGGAAGAAACCAATCCAAAGGTTGATGTAGAAGAAACTCCATCTCCAAGAAGAGAGATGAGGGAAGAAGTCTCATGATGGATGCCTCTGAAAATTGCTCAAGTGTCCACATGTCAGAATCCAAGGACGACACTATGCAATGAGGTGTAACCAATCCAAAATCTTGGGTAGACTTATGAAGAACAATCTCCAAATATGAAGTAGATGGGATAATAGTTGTGTTGTAACTATCATCAAACAGGAGAGATATCCCCTCAAGTGTGTCCTCCAAATCTACAAGATGAGACTCACAAAACAAGTCTGATATACCTACCATGAAAGTATCCTGCAAAGTTGTGTCTGAAAGACTTGAATGATCCTACTCAATTGAAGTAGAAGAAACCATGTTGATGTTGATCTCTGAAGAAGCGTGAGGTGGAGGACATGGAAGCTCAACACTAGTCTCATGAACCAAAGTTGATGAAACAAAACCAAGGTTCAAGTGACCAAACTTCTCCTCAGAAACATGATTAACACTTAACGCATGATTGTGAATATCAATCAATGGATCTACAACATCATCAGCATCAAAATGAGAGAATGTATACAAGTGAGATGCATGATCAACCATCCCAACAACAATGATATCTCTACTCTCCAAGTCTGTTATAATCACTGAATCAAGAGTGAACTCAACTATCTTGCCTACACCACAATGAGTAATCTGGTAGATGGAAAGGAGATTGGCTGACAAGGAAGGTACACACAACACATTATTGAAAGTGTCCTCACCAATATCAATAGTCCCTTTACCAATTGCATGCATGTATGTATTGTTACCCATCAAAATAGGTGGTAAATTACATGACTCAAATGAAGAGAACATCCCTTGTGAAGATGTCATATGATGAGAAGCTCCAAAATCAAGAAGCCATCTCTCTAAATGAAGACTTGTAGAAGCAAAGTTTGCCTATCCTTTTCCCTTGTTTGTCCCATTAGCAATACCTACTATCCCTATTTGTGTAGATTATGATGGTGTCGAAGAAGAGGATGGACTAGGTGACATGGATGATGGCAAGTTGGTAGTGTGATTTTGAATAATGTGAGTCAACTCATCAATCTTCTTCTCACAACACTTATGTTCATCATGTCCTAGTTTCTTGAAATATGCACACTTTGGTCTCTCCTTCTTAGATGATTCCTCCTTGGGAGAGGATGAGGACTTAGTTGAATTATTTGACTCCTTTTCTTGCTCATTGTTCTTGAAATCCTTATTTTTCTATTTCTTGTCTTTGCTAGTTGAAGCCTTTTGATCCTTTGAACCTTGATTAGAAAGAAGAGCTTGAGGTCTAGGAGAATTCAATGTGCCCATGTGTAGTAACTTATCTTGCTCCCTTATGAGTGATGTGGAAAACTCATCAAGTGAAGGCATTGTGAAAGCTTTCCCAAGTGCATCCATAGTAGCATAAAAGGTAGAAACAAAAACTAAATAGTCAGGACCAAGCTTGGCAAGGATTGAAAGAATCAATTTAGTGTCCTCTTTCTCAATTACACATTGTTTGAGCTACAATATAAGTGAATTTATCTTTGTTAAGAAGTCTTGGATGCTTGCAAAGTTAGTTGGATTCAAACCAATTAATTCATTCTCTAATTTGAAACCTCTCATAGTATCTTGCTTACCAAAGAGATTCTCTAAGGTAGTCCACACTTCATTAGGTGTTCTCCAATATTAAATATGACAAAGATCAAGAGAAATAGACAAGTATAGTGTTTCATAGGTTTGATCACATCTATTGTACCACTTTCTCTTTTCTACAACTGTTGTTGGTTCAATTTATGTACCCATTGTTACTCTATGAATTTTCAAACTTCTTAAATGAATCTCCATTTTAGTTTTCCACTCATGATAGTTATATGGTGTGAGTAGAGGAAGTTTGGTTTGATCCATGATACAAGAGTACAACAAAGAACACAAGTACAACCCCCCTTTTACTCAATCAATGAGATCACCCCCTAGCAAAAAATGATTGTGGGACTTTATATTCAGTTTATTTAAAATTGCCACAAGCCAAAACAACAAAGTAGTCTTTGATTTTGGTACAATGCAAAAGCCAAGATTAGGCTAGAAATGAAAATACAATTTTTGAGCAAAACGGGATCAAAATGATAGTAGATCTAGAAAGTACTCAAAAAATTATGTTCTGAAAATGGAAACTACTGAGGTATAGGTGAGAGAAACTACAATTTCTAGACAAACTAGGCACCAAAACCAAAAAAATATTCCACCACTATGAAGCCTATAAAATTATAGCCGAAATTAAAAAAATTGCATGAAAAATAGAGCAAATATGAGCCAAATATGTGTTAGTGCTAAACTATACCTTATATTACTTATTCTAAGTAATATATTTAAGCACATGGCTTTAAGCCACCTTAGGTGCTAGGTGTCAAACTTGGAGAGTTGTATTGGACTCACCAAGCTATGTTTTGACACTCATTCAACACTTGGAGAGAGGAGTGTTGAAGTCGACTCAACCTCTTCACCTCTCTCACCTATATGTACACCTCTTGTTCATTGTTTAATCATTGCAATTCCTAATTGCTTTCACTCCATTATGTGACCGGCTAATGCTTAGTCTATTTATGGTTTCTAATATGGTATCAAAGCCTCACTAAGATGATGTTGGTTCATTTAGAGGCATGAATCTCAGTTGTGATGAGGGTTTGTGTGTTGGTTCTAATGTTGGCGTATGCTTTGACAACCTCTGTTTGTGAAGTTGCCTTGCCTCCCATCTGGTGAGTCACAGAAAAGCCTTTAAAAGGCGAGCAGACAGTGATGACAGGTGATGCATGGCTGCCAATTTTGTTTAGGGTGTTTATGTGCATGAAGACCGGCAACAGTGCAAGCTCAGCCTAGACACCCAAGCCCAAATATGGGATGAATTCTTGTTCTCTGCGTGAGAAAAGAAAGGCTGCAGACAAACATTCCTACAGGCGCTTTTGTGCATGGTTATTGACATGAATGGGAAAACCATTCACCTGGGGAATCATATGCGATTTATGGCGGCGCTGTGCAGGAAACCACGACTAATTCTGAGCTGCATGGGAGCCTATTGCCATGATTGTGAGCTCGTCATGACCACTTGCATGGAAGCGGACTTGGATTACCTGGTGCAACGATTTGATATATGTGGGAGGCTTGTGTTGAAGAGACCAAATGGCCTATTGAAAGGGTCGTGTGACCTATAGAAAGGCTTCATGACCTCAACAAGAATTGAGAGGCCTGTATAAAGGCTAAAGATTGCACAAAGAAGGCTACAAAGGCCTGCATTCGGCCACACCTATAGAGAAGGTCACTACAGGCTCATTTTTCTAGGAGGCTCAATTTTGGTTTCCAGACTTGCAAGGCCGCCCTCATGTGGATCTTTGACAGAGCAAATGCTCATAGCTGCTCTCTGTATTTGCTCCAATGACCCATAGGAGAAAAATTTTCATCACACCCGTATTTGATCTTGCCTGGCCACCCATGTTTGCAATTTATTTGGTTTCCCCTTGTGAACTTGGCCGCAATAGCCATTTTTTGGTCGCTCCAGTTGCAATCTGGCTGCCATTGACCCCTCTTGCTCATTTTGAAGCTTTTTCCCTAATTTGTCCTAATTTTTGGGCGTTGGGAGGCTCCTTCACAATAAGTTGCCCTATTTTGGGCTTTAACCCTAAGCCCTCAAATTTCTCATAATTGGCATTTGTATTAATTTTTTAGTTTTTTTTTTGGGTAAGTTCCATTGAAAATGTATATGCACTAAAAATAAAGTGCCACAATGAGGGGGGGAATTTATTTTTTCTTTCTAAAAGCATTAAAAATATGCTTTGTTAGTGTTAGAATAGGCATTTCACATTATGCTCCTAGCACTAAGGAAATAAAAATACAAATTTTTTTTTTGGGGGGGTCTTCACAACTTGGGGACAAATTTAGACTTTGGGTAGGTTTCTTTGAACTTTTGAACTTTGTAAAGTGCATTTTTTGGTTCCAAAATTGGATTAGTCCATGTATATGCACTAAATTATAAAGTGCCACAAAGTAGGGGGGATCAAATTTAGGGGGGGTATCATCAAGTTAGTTTCTCTATTTTCTCTTTCCATACTTCTAAGTTTGCAATTACAACTCATCTAGATAGTTTACTAAGTATGATCAAATCTAAACTCTAAGTACTTCTATTGAGACCTTGAAAACACCCAAGGGAAAGTCATCATACAAAGAAGTCATGAGCTAAAAACCTCATAAGTATAAGTCTAAGAGACTCTAAATACTATAGAGGATTATGTCACCTAAATTAACTTAATGAGGTTGTAACTAAAAGAAAGTGGATCAAATGATCCTTCATTGAGAAACAGGTGGATCGAATGATCCTTCAAACATTTTTTGAGAGCCTATGGTAAATGATCTATAATCTTGCAACAGATTCTCATTAGTTCATATCTCACATCTAGAGCCTATGGTAAATGAACCTGAATCTTGCATTAGATCACATCTCAAATTTAGTTAATGTTCTTGAATCCTCATGATACTAGCATTTATGGAGACATTAGTCACAGTTTAGCATCGACATTGGTACACAAGTAGCTTCCAGATTCATGCATCTTCTTTGAACTCCAATAGCAAGAATGTTTGTAAATGCACTCACATAAAGTACCACAAAACTGAATGTGTGTTTCCTTAGGAAGGGAGTTTGAGAAATTATTGTACATACACTAACTTATAAAGTGTAATGGGGGGCTATACCATCACAACATAGATTTGTGATTCTCACCTCATGTGAGTGTGTCTTGGAGGACACCTTGTACATCTCTACATTCTTTGCACACTCTCGATTTCAGTTTGTCTACTCATATTCTCTTAGAATTAAGGGGGCACTATGATGTTATGCTAATGCTTCTTTCAATGAAGCATAATCTTCTTTTTGGAAGGCCTCATGAACCTTCCTTCTAATACTGATCTCTCATATGGGGGATTAATTCAATGGATCACAGTTTGAGGTTCTAGTACTCCTAACCATAGTACTATCTGTATTATTGATTTCACAAAGTTTGGTTGACTTTATGTACACTAGTTGAGTAGTGTTCATATGTTCACTCATGTAGTATTTTGTATCGCAAATATTCATCTACATCACATGGAGATTCGTTGATTCTAGCAGACACTAATCCATCATTAGCAAAGTTTACAACTTCGACATGCTTCAGAGTTCTTCATCATGATGTTTTGATCATCAAGGGACATCTTTTCAGAAGGTCTAAATCCTTCTCTTTTCTCTCTTTTTGGAGGATAGTTTTTTCCCACTGGGTTTTCTATCTTACTCCATTTTTTGAGAGATTGATTTATACATGGGTACCTCACCTGGACTTGTATTCAGGACCCATTTCTTTCATGACCACCTCAGCTATGCTTAAGGGGGGTGTTAGTGCTAAACTATAGCTTATATTACTTATTCTAAGTAATATATTTAAGCACATGGCTTTAAGCCACCTTAGGTGCCAGGTGTCAAACTTGGAGAGTTGTATTGGACTCTCCAAGCTATGTGTTGACACTTGGTGAGAGGAGTGTTGAAGTCGAACCAACCTCTTCACCTCTCTCACCTATATGTACACCTCTTGTTTATTGTTTAATCATTGCAATTCCTAATTTCTTTCACTCCATTATGTGACCAGCTAATGCTTAGTTTATTTATGGTTTCTAATAATATGAGCCTTTGAAGATCAGTTGTCAAAACTAAAAGCTCAATGGTGAGGGGGGCAAAATTGGGCAAAGGGTTGCTGATGTTGCTGTTGATGTAGTGATGACATTAGCAATTCAACTACTAGAATATGCTCAGAGCCTACCGAAATATTCCATCTCAGTATTGAAATGATGATGTCACTCGCCATTAAATGATGTCATGCTGACATTAGCAGATGAAAAAAAAATTTGCTTGTTTTGCATAGATTCACCAGAATATTCAAAAATTGCCTTTTGATTTTACTGAAACTGCTTTAAAAATGCAAATCCGCTAGTTTGATGGTCGAAATCACCCTTTTGTCATGGGAAACCACTTACCAGATTAAGTAGAGTTATTTTATGGCACTGTCAGGCTGTTTTGGGGAAGGATGGTGGTTTTAGGTAGAATTAGCCTTCGCTGAGCTATTTGACCGTTGTTGGGTGGTATTGGTCCTGGTGTGGGGAAAATGTCACCACCAATTTTTGCAGATTGCGAGGTTTGCACACTGCTACTGATGGCTATGACCACCGCCTGTGGATCGGTGGAGTTTAGAAAATCCACTGCTAAGTTTTGTAGTTGGGGGAGTTTAGAAAATCTGCTGATAGCAGTTGAATTTACTGCTACTATCGGTGAAAAAGAAACACCACTGAGTAGCATATAGTTTGGGTAGGGCCCATGCCATGTGGCACCCGCCTGTGGCTGCTGCAGTGTAGGGTACCTGCTATGCAGGTTCGTACCCTGCAGAAAACTCTACAAAATATGTAGAAACTTTATATAAAAATAACAATTAAATTAATTCTTTACCCAATAGATAAAGAATTCATTGATGCCAGTGACCGGTACAACATTTACGCTAGCAAGATTCTACCTTGATGCTTGCAAAATATTTTGTAGAGATTCTCTAAGAGATTCTGTACGACCGAGGGGCAATTTTTTTTGCCTTTTGCTACAACTTTGTCCAATTTCGATGAATTGATAGTTGATCTTGGGCTTTTCAGGCCTTCTGAGCATGATGGCAGGGTTGGATTTGACCCAAACTACTCTGAAAGATTAGGTACCTACTAGATCTGGCATGCACCTCCCAACTTCAAACCCTAATTGATTTGGCCTCTAATGTCTGATCTGGACAAAACAAAAGGTGATCTTGACTACCTCAAACCTCCTAAACACAATGGTGTGCTCAGATTTGCAGCAACACACTCCAAAATGAACCTGCAATACAAGGCCACAAAGAGGAAAACCCTCCAAATCTGGTTTTTCTATCAAGTCTTTATGATTGTCCAGGTCATCATTCGATGCAAGAGAAGAGCATACTCAACTATCAAGATCCACCATGATTTGCACTCAAGATCTCTCAAAAAATTGACTAACACAAAGTGATTCTTTCTAGAGCTCTGATATCATGTTAGAGTTGGCTATGATTGGAGCCACCTAGAATCTAGGACTTTATGAAAGCACAAGAGAGATCAAATGAGAAAATAATTCTATTCTATCAATGAATGCAAAAGATTGTTCAAAGATTGTTACAATGTACATGATATGCCTTGCTTATAAAGACAAGGATGAAATGTAGGATGTGGTAGTCATGTGACAAGTGTCTTAATCCTATGATATGTGACAACTAGAAATAACTAGAATCATCTAGTAGAATCACTAAGTCAACTTAACATGTGAATTATGTGTGATGTGTGAATATTATTTAACTAATAAATAGTTAAATAATATGAATTATTCACACAAGGGTAAACCAGATAGGTAATAACCTTGTTCACACCAACAAGAATAATAATCCTCAAGACCGAGGTGGATAGATAGGAATATGTTAAGAAACTGATAAACAAATAGTGAAAGTATATAGATTGAGTCTAGAAATCTGATTAAATGAACATGTGATTAACCATTTAAATTTGAAATAGAACTTGGAGAAGTATGTAATAAAAAATATCAGCAATAAAATTAGCAAGAACATAAATTCAAACACATAACACTAGATATACATAGAGAAACCCTTGTAGGAAAAAAAACTCCACCACCAAAGAGAGAAAAGTTTGTATTAATCACAATAACAATGTTACATCAATACATCAACTCCAACTCTTCAATCTAATAGTATTCTAGTAGTGTAACAATATTTAACCTACAAAATACCATAAAACAACTATATGAGGCATCCAATTTATAAAGGAGTGAAGAGTAAAAACCATAAATGGCTTCCCAAAACGAACAACTATGAAAATCTATGGTATTGAAAAATACCAATGCCTCCATGACCAAATACTCAATTCTCCATGAATAAAAACTACTAAACAACATCTTTGATCTCTCACACATCATGGGCACACTTTCCCAAAAATGATACTCCAAAATGAAGACCAAAACCCATGAGGGACCCACTTGATATTATGAAGATAATGCACTCTCTCTCCTAGCACCTAGGACTAATAAAGTAGTAAATGCATTCAAATCACTATGTAACCACCACTAGCATAAGTAATCTCCCCCTTAGTACCATTACAACCAATATTCAAAGTCAATTAGAGAAAATAACGATTAAATAATTTATCCAATCACTCCGTAGGAATCCATATACCCATTCCAAAGGTGTTGGAGAGACATGACATATATTAGGATTGTAAGGTTAATAGCACCTTATCCTAATAGAATATAATTTGAAATTAAAGAATTCAATTCCGAGTTAGGAGATTTGGGTAGACAATTAATGGTGAATTTTACACTAGTGTAACTAAAGGAATGTAGGTTGTAGAGTGATTGGGAAGAGTTGTACATGTGCACAAAACATGTTGGAAAAAGGAAAAGAAGATTGGGGTCAAAATTGATAGTCCAAGAAAAATTTAGGTATGGTAAAGGATGGAATGGTGACATTGTAAGGCATAGTTGTAAGTAGAAAATGATAATGGAAAATTGTTATGTGAAGGCTCTAAAGATAGAAATACAAATATGCTTGAATATGATAAGATTGCAAGCAATAAAAGATATAAGGATAGAGAAGATAGAATATGTTGGAATACTTATGATAAAGGTGAAATAAGAATATACAAAATACTTGTATAATTCCTAAAGGATAATATTGAAAGGATGAAAGGAAATATAAAAGTTGTAGCAAAAGAAAGAATGTCTAGTGTAGTTTTGATTGAAATGATGTATTGGAAATGTATAATGCAACAAAGGGATGTAGAAGTAGGATTAGTGACACAAAATGCTTGGAGTAGTTGCAATAAGAGTAACAATCATGAGAATTTGAATAGAGTGATGCTACAAAAGATACAAAGAAAAATAGAGAAATGTTGATTGTAGAAAAGAGGAAATATTAAGGGAAGTTAGAATTAGAATTACCAGATGATAAATAGATGGTTGACAAAATAAATACAATTGTATGTGTGGAGTGGATTGAAGATAAATGGTATTGAAGATTGGTGATATTTAGTCAAATATTAAAGGAAAAATATAATAATGATGATTTGAAATTGTTTGAATTAGTACAATAGAAAATTAGAGGTAAGGGAGAATAGTAGAGAGTAAAGATATTGTGGCTAGAGGAATTAGTAGAAGATTCATAGAATTTGTTGGTGGTCAAAGTTGAGGCTCCTCAAATCCCTAAAGCCAAGCCATTCTTGAGTGCCAAGGCTATCAAACTCAAGACAGAGACCTCTAAATTATGATCAAGATGAGGAAACAATGGACTAATTTGATAAGGTGGGTAAGACCTTCTTCTTTAGGCTCTACTAGACCAAGGTGGTATTCCCTAAGGTGTATGAGGATAAAAAAAAATGATAACATAAAACTAAATCCTAAAGTAAACCATACCCAATGCATATGAAACTCCAATTTTATTGTCACTAAGTGCATGTATGCTAGTTTGAATACACAAGGGTCTTACACCTTCATGAAGTAGATAAACTACCATGTAGAGAGTCTAAAGTGTTGATTTTAATAGCCCCTAGTGAACTACACACATCTATACATGGAAGTGAAAAAAATAAATAACATAATGCAAAGGTTAAAATTTGATTTTGTTATATTTGGGTGTGTTGGAGGGATAGGAGGCTGAACATGAAGCAAATTAGTGCCTTTACCCAGTTAGGGTAGCATATTCTAAGTTATCAACCAAAGGGGGCACTAGTGCAATCCACACTATGGTACCTTAATCAAGATGCCAACAAAAGACTAAACTTGTTGACTCCATACATAAGCTAGGCTCTATACATACAAGTAGGAAAACACATGAAATTGTAAAACATATAACTGAGCATACCTTAATAATCCACAAATAGACTCATGAATTTCTTGAATTATCCCAATAAGATACCTTGCAAAAGATTTACGAGGAATTTTACAATCTTCTAGCTAACCAAATAATCAAAAGTAATACTCAAATCAACAAATGTGATTAAGGGATTGGCCAAATCACCAAAAATTCAAGTAATTCTTATGGAGATACTCAATAAAATACCAAATATACACATTTAATTTAGTATTTTTGGATTACAATGCCCTATCATAGCCCTTGGGAGAAAAGCCAAAAAAATTCCAATGAAAATGCTCTAAAATTTGTCATTGGAAGAAGACCCTAGAGTTTTATGCTTGTTCTTCTTTATTTTTCTTTGTCTCTTCTCTACAACTAGTTTTCCATATCCCTTGTTATGAATGATAAACTACAATATATACTGCATCCTGTGTTAACAAGTCATCTTGGAGGAAGGGTCCTAGTCATCGGCAAGTGAAATGGCTACCCATACCTATTTGTATCACTTTCACATGGCTCACACCTAAAGCCCATGCTCATTAAAATAATTTTCCAATCCCTTTGTACTCAAATTACATCCTTGGGGGGATCCACTAGTGTTAGGAGGAATATGGAGTCCACCCTCCATCTTATCGCATCTAAAGGAGGTCATTAATGGTGGTTTTGGGTTGTGTAGGGGAGTTGTTAAGGTAGATGAAGCCTTCTATAGAAGTTGTAAAAATATTACATGAGACTATATATGAACAAACTAGAAAGGAAGGATGAAGTTGGATGTGGATGCAGGAAAGGGAGATAAGACTAGATTTGGAAGTTAGTCAAATGTATGAAAGAGATCCAGAAGCCTATCAAGTTTTCACAAAGGAAGGAAATGAGTGTTTGGAGTGATAGGAAGAAAAGTGGAGAAAACCATGAAATAGGATGTTAAGATGGGATATAGGAAGTGGAAGGGTGAAATCACGTATCCTAGGAAAGTTCCACAACTAAAAGGAAATGAACAAGTGGGAAGACATGGGAAAGGGATACAGAACTAGATGTGGAAAAGTACTTGGAAGTTAGATGGAATTCTACATTTGAAGAAAATGAAGGATACACAATTTTCTAAATTATCAACTTTATCTAGAAATACCCTCCCATCTTCCACTGTGTCACTGATAAAATGATATTTTACATCAATGTGCTTCATCTTCACATGAAAGGTAGAGTTCTTTTCCAAGCTAATGACACTCTATCTATTGAAATAAACTCTAGCTACTCTCTAACCTAGCCCAACATCTAAACACAATCTCAAAATCCAAATGGACTCCTTAAAAGTATGAGCATCTACCATGTAACTTGCTTCTATTGTGGATAAAGTGACTATAGTTTTCCACTTATTTAATTCACTACATAATTGAATAAGTTAAACACATGCCACGGGTACACCTACTATCAACATCCCCTGCCCAATCTAAATCCACCTAACCCTGTATATCCACTAACGGTTGCTCCTCTAAAACATCACAATGATAACATATAGAATACTCAGGAGTACCCTACAAATACTTGAAGACCCTCTTCACTACAACCTAATGTTCCCATCTAGGATTAACCATGTAATGACTCAAGACTCCCACTACTTGGGTAATGTCTAGTCTATTATAGGCCATAGCATACATAAGGCTCCAAATTTTAATAGCATAGGGCACTAAACTCATCTCCTCCATCTCTGCAAGTGTCATTAGACAATGCTACACTAAAATCTTAATTCCTATAGAAATAGGAAACTCACTAGTTTGTTGTTGGCCATAATAAAATGCTATAGGATAGACTCAACACACCTCCTCTAACCAATCCAAAGTTTTGTGTTAGTCTTATCCCATCTAATTTCCATCCTAGCAATGTCCTTAGTAGCCCCTAGTCCTTCATTTCAAACTATAATAAAAATTGAGATTTAAACTCCCTAATCATTTCCTTATTATTACCAAATAACAAGATATCATCAACATACAAAGTGATAATGATAAAATCATCACCATTCTGTTTATATTAAAATATAATTTAATATAACTCAGACCTAATAAACCCCAACCCTAAAACATATGAATCAAACTTTTTATACCACATTCTAGAAGATTTCTTTAAACTATAGAGGGATTTCTTTAATTGACAAACAATGTTTTCCTTACTCTTCTCAATGTAGTGCCATGCATATGACATGTAGATATCTTCCTCTAAATCATAGTGCAATAAAGTTGTCTTCGCATTTATCTACTCAACCTCAAGATCAAAAGAAGTAGCACAAGCTAATAACATTCTGATAGATGTCAAATTTATAATAGAGAAATTCTCACCAAAATTTATTCCTCAACTTTGGAATAACCTTTAGAAACCAATCATGCTTTGTACTTGTCAATGTAATGCAAGAGGTACCCCCTCTCACTGCACACACTTAGTTCTACAATAAATTGCTCAACACACACGCGGAGACTCTCTGCCATAACACAGCTCAACATGCAAATGCAAAATATGTAAATAACATATATGCTCATTTTTTATTTAATCCAAACTTACAACATAACAAAAACCAATTCATTATATTGGACTTCCATGCCTCTCACAAGAAGCACTCAATCTACATACTTCCTCTCTTTGTTTCTACATATTTTCAACCTCTACACACCTCCCAACAGGCACATATTCTCCTTCAATTCTCTTCTATTCACATCTCCAGAACATGCACTCTCCCATTCTACATCACTCCATCATTCCTCCCTAGTTTTTGCTTTAGACTAATTAAAATCTGCAACAAATAATAAGGCAGCTTTCCTGTGCCAAACCTACACCATCTTTTCATCACCCAAGGTGTCCCCTTCTCTTAGTTTTCTGCTATCCCCATTTCTGCATTTAATAGTTTAAAATCTGCATTAAATATGAAATGTCTAAATAGGCCTCCCCATTCCATTTCTCATGTCCAACTCAAACACACACTAATTAAAAATGAATGCAGATTTTTAATGTTTCTTTTTCTCTATTTTCCCATGCTGGGTCTTCCACTAAAAAAGCATTGACAATTCCATTTTTTAAAAATCTTCTATACCTGCTCCTTTACTATTTTCCACACCCTCCTCTTTACCTCCTGTAGGTTTTCTCTCTGGCAGCCAACCTCCAAAATTGTTATCAATTAGTTTTATATCCCTCACACTGGAAATTGGAAAAGTCACAAACTAAATTGAAATTGAAGCGACGCCTCTCTCTCTTCATGAAGTAAATCATTTGATTTTTCTTTGACTTCCTCCAACTTCCAATATGCCGATGAGTTTTGTATATCCATGAGGTAGAGGATTTAAAAAGTTAACTCTCAATTGAATTAGGGAGCTGAGGCGATGCCTTTGCCAAAATGAATTATGTTTTTGATGTTTAGTAAACTCCAATCATAACTCCCAAGTCATGGTGAATGGACTTCTCTGAATCAGCTTGGCATAGCTATGGTATACCATCACTATTGTTGGGCAAATTTAGCCTCCCATGAACTCCATATTGCTTCCACTTTTAGTTGAAACCTAGCAGCGAACAACAAAGAAGTGTATTTCTCTTCCATGGGAAAATCATCTACATTACAAACAAGGAAGCTACCCAAACCAATTAAAGATAATCCAAATTTACACAATGGCAATAGGGTACAGAAAATCAAGTGTCATCTGGCCAAAAATCCAAAGTTCTTTGTGTTGGTTCCAAAAAAAAACTGCAACCCAAAACTCTAAAACATTCCTAAAACACCCAGGCCAGGGATTGTCATCAAGGTGAAAGGAAAAGGTTTATCAACAAGTAAAGGGGAATTTTGGCCAACTACAGGAGTGGGTAAACTCTTCTACTCTTTAGGCTCAGCTAGACCTAGGAAGAATATTCCTAGAGGCATGAAATGAAATACAAATAAACATACATAGCCATAACCAATGTACACTTGATCCTAAAGTTATCACTAGATCAAGACAGACTGACTGCACAAGCCTCTCATTAAGTTGATTCAATTGTGTGAATATCCATGCACAGGAAAGATGGTTTTTACCCTGAACCATAGATGAAAGATTTGTTTAATTGAAAAGAGTGTTTGATCCCTCTCCAATTGATGCAGAGCGCATAGTGGAAGCGTTCAATTGATCAACAAACTTGATCGGTGAGAGGGTGGCTTATGTCTCAGCGATCTATCTCATCGGTTGGACAGACCCTGTCGGCCACCTTACTATTTCTCTGGGTGATCTCTCAACTCTTCTTGACAGTCAACTCCACTTTGTCTTTAGAGAGACTTCCTCTCTTGGCGGCATCTTCAAACTTCCTGCCGATACCCGTTGGCGGTTACGTTTCCACTCGACTTAATTGTGGCGGTTAGTCACAATCTTGTCAGCCAGACTTTGACCGTTGGCGACCTCCTTGTATGTCCTCCCAATATGCCAATATACTAACTTGTATATGCAAGAGTTGACTTGCTATTACCAGTGGGCCAAAGTATCTTTGCCCTGCTTTCACTGCTACGTCCAGTCACCGTTTGCATCTGACGAAAGGTGCATTACCAACATACATTCTATTTTACCGTTACGGCTGGTCACCTTTTGTATCTGACGAAATGTATATTCTCAACATACAATCTCAAGATACATTCTCAACATACAATCTCAAGATACATTCTCAATATACTTTCTCAACATACATATGTGATATGCATTCGCAATATACATTCAATGATATACATTCTCAACATACATTTGTGATATGCATTCGCAATATACATTCGGCAAACCGCTACAAAACTTACATCGAAGTATGTTTCTTCGAAGGCTGTGTTACGCCGATGGCAACCCCTGCTCCTTTGCAACTACACAGACACCAAACCAGAAACAAAAACAAAACTCAACAAAATGGAAAGGGTCTACAATCCTCTGCAAACACTTGATCACCATCAATTTGGTCACTCCACTAACTATTCACATAACAGCACTTTTCAATGACTAGTCACATAGAGATGCGTAGTCAAACTCACACCAAACTCCTTGGATCCTTGGGTGTTTGATCCAAAACTGTAGAAAACACAAAATGTACACTGTATTCCTCCATCACATTGAACATGAGAATCTTGCCTTCAGTGGACAGAGGAAATATAGTCCATTTATTCACAAACCCTAGTTTCTAGGTTTTCAGACCAGTCTCTGCAAAAAGAACAATTTCTCACTCACTATGACACTTTACGACACCAGACTACTATCAAATGAAAACTACTTCAATGCCTGAACATCTCCAATCAATTTTAGATAATTAACTAACCGTACAGAATGACTGTTACAGAAAAATACTCAGAAAGGACAATGTTTCAACACACCCAAAAATCTAGATCTTCATTCATTCACTTCCCCTCTCATTACATTCTGCTTCTTCACCTATAGAGGCTTGAGACAATAGTTTACATCCCTCCCAAACATACAAACTTATTTTGAAAGTCAGTTAGCCATTGGGTTTCTCCTAACACAAGAAAACTACATGTTTTCATTGTGTGATTACATCAAACTTGACTGAAACATGGTCTACATAGGTCTAGTGACCAAATTGACATAAAATCCTTATTACAAACATGAAGTGGCTTAAAAGGCCTTATTGAAAACATAAACAAAACATGACTCCTGCACCATAGAGAAAGTGCTCCTGCACCATACTCCCCTTGTAGGAAAAACTTAAGTCCCTTGAGTTGCTAATTGTTGGAGTGTCTTCCCATGCTTCAAAATGTCTGCCTCACTCATCCATGTAGCTTCTAAATCAAGAAGATCCTGCCACTCGACCAAGTACTCCTTGTACACACCCTTCCTTGGAATCTAAGATGCATTCCAACTGTAAAGGCTTACTTGGAGGTAGATCTTTAACCCAGTCTTCATCTTCAATCACAACATCTGATCCATCTTCAGCATTCAATGGAGTTCTGAATGGAAACAGGTCTGAAACATTGAATATGGGAGAAATACCAAGACCGGATGGCAATTCTATTTCATAAGAATTTGGACCAAACTTATGCACTACCTTGCATGGTCCTATTTTCTTCATCAGAAGCTTGGTTGGCTATCCTTTAGGCAGTCTTTCCTTCCTGAGATAGGCCATCACCAAATCTCCCACCTTGAACTGTACATCTCTCCTTTTGAGATCCTCCCTATCCTTGTATTTGGAGATTGTCTTTTCCAACTGAACTTTGACCTGATCATGAACTGCCTTCATGGTGGTAGCAAAATCTTCTCCTAGAGCACTCCTCTTATCCCAACCTTGTAAGTCTTTGAGTTCAAGTGGTCCTCTTGGATGGAAACCATAAACAATTGCAAATGGACTCTTCCCAGTGCTTCTATTCACTAAATCATTGTAAGCATACTCAGCTTGACTGATCACCAAGTCCCATGCCAACCCATGCTTCTTGGTAAGGCATCTTAGAAGGTTTCCTAAGGACCTATTAACAACCTCAGTCTAATCATCAGTTTGGGGATGGTAGGCTGATGAGAAAGACAATTTTTTTCCCAATTTTCTCCATAAGGTCCTCCAAAAATGACCAACAAACTTGGAGTCTCTATCAGTGGCAATTGAAAGGGGAAAACCATGGATTTTGACCACTTCTTTGAAAAAGAGACCAGCAATGTGAGATGCATCATTTGTGCATTTGCATGGCACAAAATGAGCCATCTTACTAAATCTGTCCACAATGACAAAAACACTATCCACACCCCTGGCTGTCTTAGGAAGACCAAGTACAAAATCCATACTAATACTCTCCCAAGGCTTGTTGGGAATAGGAATGGGTTGGTATAAACCAGCATTAGAAGACATACCTTTGGCCTTTTGACATATGGTACAACTTACAACATATCTCCTTACATCTGATTGTACTTTTAGCCAATAGTAGAATCTAGTGACTTGTTCCAAAGTCTTGTCCAACCCAAAGTGTCCTCCTAAGGTTCCATTGTGCTTCTCTTTGATGATGTTATCCCTCATTGAACATTTAGGAACACATAGCAAACTGTCTTTGAATAGGAGACCTTCCCGCAACACAAAATTTGAATATTCACCATGAAAAGTGTTAGCCAAACTAGCACAAACTTCATAAGTAGCCTTGAAATCTGCATCCTCCTTGTATAACTCCTTCAAACAATCTATCCCCATGCTTTCCATCTGCACTTCATGTATGACAAGCATCCTTCTACTTAAAGCATCAGCCACTTTGTTGGCAACACCCTTTTTATGCTTAATAGTGAAGGTATAGGCCTGTAATTGTTCCATCCACTTAACATGCCTATGATTCAACTTTTCTTGACTATTCAGAAAGCTAAGAGCATGATTATCAGTAAAAACAATGAACTCTTTGGGCAGCAAATAGTGTCTCCACTTTTTGAGAGCTTGCACCATTGCATAAAGCTCTAGATCATAGGTAGAATACCTTTGTTTAGCCTCATTCAATTTCTCTAAAAAAAAGGCTACTGGATGTCCATCTTGACTAAGAACAACACCTATTGCTTGCTGACTTGCATCACATTCCACTACAAAAACTTTGTCAAACTCTAGGAGTAACAATGTAGGTAATTCAACCACTTTCCTCTTTAACAATTCAAAGCTATCATCTGCTTGCTTTGTCCATTGACATTTGCACTTTATGCCACCCTTGATGGTGTTGAGAACAGGAGCACTTATTTGACTGAATTCTCTAATGAACTTCCTATAAAAAGTTGCCAAGCCATGCAAGCTTCTAACATCTCCCACTGTCTTAGGAGTAGGCCAACTGAGAATGACCTCAACCTTTGTGGGGTCCATCTTCAAACAACCATTAGAGATCACAAAACCAAGATACACAAGTTTAGTTTTCATGAAGTTGATCATCAACTTACTCTCATGCAACTTCTTCATCACTTGTCCAAGATGCTTCACATGTTCTTTTGTCCCGCTGAAAATAAGTATGTCATCAAGATAAACAATTACAGATTTGCCAATGAATTCAACAAGTACCTCATTCATCAAACACATGAATGTGCTTGGGGCATTGCTAAGGCCAAATGGCATGACAAGCCACTCATAGAGACCTTCATTTGTCTTGAAGGCAGTCTTCCACTCATCTCCCTGCCGAATTCTGATTTGATGATAACCAGATTTCAAATCAATCTTTGAATAATAACATGACCCACCAAGATAGTCCAAAAGATCCTCAATCCTTGGCATAAGGAATCTATACCTTATGGTGATCTTATTTATGGCCCTTGAATCCATACATAGTCTCCACTTCCCATCTTTTTTTAGAGCAAGTACACTAGGGACTGCCCATGGACTAAGACTCTTTCTAATCAATCCTTTCTCTAAGAGTTCTTGAATTTGTCTACCCACCTCTTCATTTTATTTTGGTGTCAATTTATAGGCAGCCTTATTGGGCAATTTGGCACCTGGGATCAAGTCAATTTGATGACTTATATCTTTGATGGGTGGTAAGGAGTTAGGAGTATCCTCTACCACAAGATCTTGGTACTTATCCAACAATTGCTGTACTTCTAGTGGAATCTCTTTATGCTTTTTGTCTTGCTGTCCTGATTCATCTTTAGGCTTTATTATCAAGGCATACCCTTGGGTATCCTTCTCCTTCATGAGGTGTAAGAACTCTTTGCCACTAACCATCATGACATTGGTGTCATTACTTTTCTCTCCAATCTGCTCTTGCATAGGATCCATCCTAAACTTCCTTCCATTCTTGGTGATGAGGTATGTGTTCTTCTCACCATCATGTTGTGCCTTTACATCATACTGCCATGGACATCCAAGAAGAAGGTGACAAGCATCTATAGGAATAATCTCACATAGTACCTTGTCCTTATAATCACCTATCTCAAACTCAACCCAAGTTTGTTCTTCTATCATGTAATTTTGATTCTTATTCAACCAAGAGATCTTATGAGGACTAACATGGGGCAGCCTTTTTAACTTACACTTCTCTACCATTTTAGTAGACACTACATTCTCAGTAGAACCTGAATCAACAATGATTTTACAAAGCTTACCATATGCTAGACCTTGGGTTCTAAAGAGAGTCTTCCTTTGTGGGGGCTCTTGTTTCAATGGCATCTTCATCAAGGTTCTCTTGATCATCATGTTCTCTCCTTCAAGGATTGGTGCAGCACTACTAATGGGTGAATTCACACTTTGGCAATCATCATCTTTCAACAACTAATTCCTTCTTCCACCATCATGGGAACTAGTTGCCTTCTTAGGGCATTTTCTCGTAGTATGGCCTACTTGATTGCAGCCATAGCATCTATGAGTGAAAAATCTGGGTCCTCTGCCATTTGGTCTTCTCCAACCTCTGAAACTACTAGCTCTATGTTCTACATCAGAATGAGACTCTTGTTGACTTGGATTTTCATTTCTACTTGATTGTCCTCTACCAAAACTGCCTCTTCTCCTAGTATTTCTGCCACCTCTTCCTCTGGTGTTTTGATCACTCTTTCTTTTCAACTTCTCCTCAACCCTAGAGGCTAATAGAAAACACGCATCCACTATTTTAGGAACCACCATACTGAATTCATCTTGTATGTTATACCTCAAACCATCAAGATATCTAGCCACCATTTCTTTCTCCTCCTCCTTGTGATTGACTCTCATGCTCAATCTATGAAATTCTTCAGTATATGTAGCCACATCCATATCCTTTTGTCTAAGATGATTAAACTTCCTAATGGTCTGCAACTCATAATTAGATGGCATGAACTTGTCTCTCTGCATGGCCACCATTCCACTCCATTTGGTGATAGGGTTCTTTCCAACTTTCTCTCTTTCACCTTGCATATAGTTCCACCAAACCAGGGCAGAACCTCTCAATCTTGTCTCAACAAACTTGACTTTCTTGCTGTCACTATACTCCTTGAAGTCAAAATAGTTACACATGGCTTCAATCCAATCCATGAGGGCATCTCCATCTAGTTTCCCATTGAATGTAGGAACATCCATCTTTGGATTGCCACTATCTCCATGAGCACCTTTAAGTGCATTCAAGAATGCCTTTTGGTCTGCAGACATATCTTATCCTTGAGGACTCTCCTTTGCCTCTTCTTCTTCTTCTGTATCAGAAGCACTTCCATCCTGTTTACTCTTACCCTTGGGCCTCTCTTCTTTCAACCTTGCTTCAAGCATCTCCTCTACCATCTTCTTGATGGTTTCTTTGCTCACAGACTTGGGAGGCATTGTGCTAGCCTTAGTTTCTATCTCTGTGTCTGACATACACTGCTTCAATTCAAATATTGGCTTTGATACCAATATGATGCAGAGCGCACAGTGGAATCATTCAATTGATCAACAAACTTGATCGGTGAGAGGGTGGTGTATGTCTCAGCGGTCTATCTCATCAGCTGGATAGACCCCATCGACCACCTTACTATTTCTCTGGCCGATCTCTCAACTCTTCCCGATAGTCAACTCCACTTTATCTTCAGAGAGACTTCCTCTCTCAGTGGCATCTTCAAACTTCTTGCCGATACCTGTTGGCAATTACGTTTCCACTTGAATTAACTATGGTGATTAGTCACAATCTTGTCAGCCAAACTTTGATCGTCGGTGACCTCCTTGTATGTCCTCCCGATACGCTGATATACTAACTTGTATATGCAAGACTTGACTTGCTATTACCAGTGGGCCAAAGTATCTTTGCCCTACTTTCACCGCTACGTCCAATCACCGTTTACATCTGACAAAAGGTGCATTCCCAACATACATTCTATTTTACTGTTACAGCCGATCACCTTTTGTATTTGACGAAATGTATATTCTCAACATACAATCTCAAGATACATTCTCAACATACAATCTCAAGATACATTCTCAATATGCTTTCTCAACATACATATGCGATATGCATTTGCAATATACATTCGGCGATATACATTCTCAACATACATTTGCGATATGCATTCGCAATATACATTCGGGAACTGTTACAAAACTTACACCGAAGTATGTTTCTTCAAAGGCTGTGTTATGCCAATGGCAACCCCTGCTCCTTTGAAACTACATAGACACCAAACCAGAAACAGAAACAAAATTTGACAAAATGGAAAGGGTCTACAATCCTCTACAAACACTTGATCACCATCAATTTGGTCACTCCACTAACTGTTCACATAACATCACTTTTCAACGACTAGTTAGATAGAGATGCCTAGTCAAACTCACGCGAAACTCCTTGGATCCTTGGGTGTTTGATCCAAAACCGTAGAAAACAAAAAATGTACACTATATTCCTCCATCACACTAAACATAAGAATCTTTCCTTCAGTGGACAGAGGAAATACAGTCCATTTATTCACAAACCCTAGTTTCTAGGTTTTCAGACTAGTCTTTGCAAAAAGAACGATTTCTCACTATGACACTTTAAGACAGCAGACTACTATCAAATGAAAACTACTTCAATACCTGAACACCTCCAATCAATTTCAGACAATTAACTAACCATACAGAATGATTGTTATAGAAAAATACTCAGAAAGTAAAATGTTTCAACACACCCAAAAATCTAGATCTTCATTCATTCACTTCCCCTCTCATTACATTCTGCTTCTTCGCCTATAGAGGCTTGAGACATCAGTTTACATCCCTCCCAACCGTATAAACTAATTTTGAAAGTTAGTTAGCCGTTGGGTTTCTCCTAACACAAGAAAACTACATGTTTTCATTGTGTGATTACATCAAACTTGACCCAAACATGGTCTACATAGGTCTAGTGACCAAATTGACATAAAATCCTTATTACAAACATGAAGTGGCTTAAAAAGCCTTATTGAAAACATAAACAAAACATGACTCCTGCACCATAGAGAAAGTGCTCCTGCACCACCAATATGGACTGGTGCCAACTCTATTGGGCAACTGATTCATAAGAAATAAAGAGGGAGGAAAGAACAAAACCAACATCAACAAAAGGCTGAAAATGTATTCACATACACTTCCCAGATTATATTTCATACACTAGACATACTTAATGATCTAGAACCAAACTACAATGACCCATTTGCAATAAAGAAATGACCCAACACAAAGCATACATGGATTTAAATGTTGTCACACATATTCAAGTCTCTATTACAATCGCACCAGCAAATGTAATGAGAGAAAACATACAACTGCGATTATACATTCCCCTAAATCATTACAAATGGTCATGGAGACATACAGATGCATAAAATAGGCTTTACAATTCTATTCCTACACTGCACTGAAAACACAATCCTCCATTCACTGCCTAGACTAGCTTGATTTGAAGCCCTGAAACTCTCTTGAGGCACTACAGACTAGACAATTGGCTCAACGACCAACCCTAAAAACATCTTTTAAAAATGTATATATAGCAATTTATTTTTGTGTTGCTCTTGGGCATTAGCAAACTAGTCAACAATAAACCCATGTTGCATTAAACTTAGGTCCATGTCATCTATCAGAAGATCAGCACGTTGGAAGGAAATCCCACACCCTAACAACCTTGAAACTTGCAGGTGCCCACGCCTTGGCGTCCTTCAAGAATGAAAGTACCTGCAAAAAGATTTGCTTGCTGAGACACTTCATCCTTGCATTTAATTCTGGTCCTTTTGTATTAAACTCATCTACTATTTCATCTACCTGCAACTGATAGATCACTGGCAATCATGGCGCATTTTCAGGCAGATAGTCACTTGAAATATGATCCACTGAAATGCCTGTGTAAAGCTCTTTTAACTATTCTAAAATATTTTAAACCATGTTTAAAATATTTCAAACTATTACATTTACTATTTTCTTTACAAAACATTTGGTCTTTATCTTCATCTTCAGGAACCTCTATGCCTTGCATCATCCTGGGCATTATTCTACCTTATCAATACTACTTTCTGAACTTGGCTTGTCTTCTCCTTCCTGTCAGCAATTTCCCACTCTTTCAAACCTTTTCTTCTTGTTCTATATTTGCCTTATCAACAAATCTTTAATTTGCCAAACATATCTATTAGTTGGCAAAATCTTGTTTTCTCAAACCAAGCTCAATGCTGCATTTTTTTGCCCTTCTATTTTGCCTTGTCGGCAAAAATGCCATTTGCCGAACTCTCTTTTTGCTTTCTTTTTGACCTTGTTGGTTAAATTCCCTTATCGGCAAACTTGGCTATTCTCAAACTTAGCAAGTTTGGCCTTAGTCCTCTACCTTCTGCTTTATCAGCAAAAGGCATTTTACCGAACTATCATGTTTTTGCCCATTCCATCTTATCGACATACTGTCAATTTTTTGAACTCTTCAATTGCTTGCCTTTTTCCCCTTATCGACAAAGTTAAACTTTTTAGAGCCATTCATTGTAGTGCCCCTTTTTGTATATTTCGACAAAGTTTCCCTTATTGATCCTCTGACTTTTCTTCACTGTCAGCGAAAAGTCCTATCGGTGAACCTCCACAACTTTGAACTAGTTCCTTAGTTCAGTCATCTGTTGATTTTTTGACTGAATACTTTCTTTCCCTTTATGCCTTAGACAATTTTGTGTTTATCAGAAAAATGAAACTTTTTAGAACATTGTCCCCATTCTTTATGCTTCACCTTTGTCAGTGAAATGGCTGTCAAGAGAACTCCCTATCGGCGAACCATCAGGTTCTTGAACCATACTTTTGTTGCTAGAAAAGCCCTTTTCACCTTTTCTTTACTTTGTTGACTACATACTTTCCCTTTTCCCTCCATCGCCTTATGAGCGAATCGGCTAAAAGCCAAATTGCTAAAAAAATAGGAAGTTCAGAAGAAGCCTGATTTGTTGATAAAGGCAAAACATGAAAAATATTCTAAGGGAAAGACCAATTTTTACTAAGGACATAAAAAGCACAAGAACTAGACTTTGAAAAAGCATAACTTCTTCATTTTAAGGAATTTTAACATTGTTCAAAAGGAAAAATTGCTCAGAATTGAAAAATCTATACAATGGTGACATCTGCTAGAAATTTTGCATAGGACTTCTAGATGTTTTGGCGGCAAAATGAGCACAATGGGAACTAATTTTTCTGGGCTCCAACATTCTGTTTCACCTAAAAACTAGTGATTATATTTGGAATAATATCCCAAGGTCCCCTACATAAGGATTTTGATCCAAACTTCCAGAATCATGAGATTTTAAACTTTCTGTAAAACCACTGGTGCCAACTTCTAGCATTAAAATATCTAAAATGGTGAAAGATATGCCTTCAATATTTTTTCACATTTGGCAAAATGTATTCAAGAACATGACTATCAAAGGATTTGTCACCAAACCTCTAGGACCTCCCAAAACAATTGTTTTTGTGAAATCAACACATTGTGTGTCAAAACTACCACCTGACAGAAACTCAATTTTTGCAAATATGATTCTGCAAATATGATTCTACAAAGTGTCCCCAATTCTGAGAGATGCCATATGAAACCCCAAAACATACAAGAACTAGAAGAACAACAAACTATTTTTTTTGGTTGATGTTGATCACCAATTCATCTCGATGCTCCTACATCAGACACATCAGGTAGGAAGTTTGTGAGCATAGGTTCACAAACCTGGAGTTGAATGGTAGAACCATTCTTTTAGATTGCAAGCAATCTACAATGAACTCTTTCATTGAAACATGTGTACAAAATTATTTTTCTTCCTCCTTTCCTAGCATCTCACCAGAACAAGTGTCATCCCCCTCCAACAATTCTACACTCTCTTCCTCCTTTCTCTCATGGACTCATGTCCACCATGAACTATCCTCCTCCTCCAAAGACTTTTTGCTCTCCTCTCCTCCTCCATGGGATCCAACTCACCATTATCCAGCCTCCACCAAACAATCTCACCACTCTTCTCCTCTTTCATGGGTTTTGACCCACCACAAATTGACCACCTCCACCAAGTCTCACCTGTAGCATCGTATACAACTTCTACATGAAAATATACGTTTGCATACCAACCTACAACTACATTCTTCTTTCCATCTATTTGCAATTTCTTATTCACTTCAGCAACATGATGATTCACATCAAGTCCCTCATCACAAAATTCAGAAAAATTAAAACTTACCTCTCTAAACTATGTTGTTACAACAACCTCTTTCACCATGTTTGTTGCTGCACTTTCATACTCCTTCAAGTGTTCATTCAACCTGAACAACTTCTTGATCTTCTTGATCTCTTCCTCAAGCAATTTATGCTCTTGACAACAACTAAATCTGTAGCATCCTTACACAAATCTGCATGGAAATTAAAGCTTTCCATGTATCTACTTTCTTCTTGCTCTACATCCTCCCTTATTTTCAACATATCAAATGAATTAAACTCAAAAATCTCAAGTTTTACCTCAGTTTCTTTCACTATTGCAACATGTATCTACTCTCTTCTTGCTCTACATCCTCCCTTATTTTCATCATATCAAATGAATTAAACTCAAAATTCTCAAGTTTTACCTCAGTTTCTTTCACTATTGCTATCATCATCCTCGTGTCCTCCAAAGGACTCACAACCACTGCAACATCATTTTCTGGCTCAACCTCTACTACGACTTCTTTCACCACATCTACTATATCTTCCAAAAGGTATGCTTCTACTACTGCAACTCTTTCATTTTCTTCCACACCTACTACAACTTTTTGCTCTTCATACTTAGCTTCAATCTCATTACTTCCTTCTACCTTCTCATCCTCCAAAGGATACTTAGTTGCTACCACAACATCAATTTCAATGTCTTCATCCATGTCTTCCAAAAGACATGCCTCTGTTGTAATCTCCTATTCTTTCTCACTCTCTTTCTCCATGCCTTCCTCATGGCAAGCTGCTGCAATCTCTAATGCCTTCACTCTTCTCAATTCTTCATGAATTGACTCTTCTTCACATTTCTATCCCAAACATTCCATGTCTTTCAATGAATCATCCTCTACTGCAACTTCATGTTTTACCTCTTCAAAAGGACATGCTACAACTGGAAACTCTTTCTTCTTCCATTATTTTCTCTCCTTGCTTCTATTCTTTTCTAATTTTCTTTCTTTTGGGACTGTATGGGTTGTTCCTACATGCTTCTCCTTCCATGCCCCTTCTATCAAAGGGTTGCAACACTTCTTCTCATCCTTTGCAACATCATTAGCAATCTCTTCTCTTTCCTCTTGATCCTTTTGCACAAGGATCTCCTCTTATTCTTTTTCATTCTTCATATCTACTGCCATCTTTTCTTTCTTCTCTTCATCCTTCAAAGGATTCTCAGCCACTTCTTCATTTTTTGCTCTCTTTCTCACCCATTGTAACTTTGATATTCCTCTCTTCTTTCATACAATCATTAGGGCATACTGCTGCAATTTCTTTGCCACTTCTTTCTTGTTTATCCTGCAATGGATTTAAAATATATTCCTTCCCATCATTGATTATGCTATATGTGTTATCACTACCATTATGTATATCTTCCCTATCCCAAAGCCAAGGTTGATCCAATAAAACATGACAAACATTCATGGGTACTATGTCATATACAATTTTGTCCTTGTATCTTCCAATGTGAAAATTGACAATGCTTTGTTTACTTACCCAAATTTGATGACCTCCTTGCAACCAAGAAATGTAGTATGACCTAGGGTTCTTCATCGTCTTCAAGTTCAGCTTCTAAACAATTTCCAATGCAACCAAATTATCTCTACTATTGCTATCCACCGTCACCTTGCAGCATTTTCCACTGGACTTAGAAAAAGTTCAGAACAAATCACTCCTTCCGATGGGCTCTTGTTTCTCTTTTTGTGGCTTCAAAAATTCCTTCTTCATCATCAAACACTCTCCTTATATCTAAGACATTTTTCCAAACAATTGTGGCACACTCTAAATCTGTAACCACAAACAATTTAGAGCCAATGCTCTCTGCAATTACAGGTCCACCCTATAACAAAACTCTCACCACTATCCTCTACCCAACAAGATTCTAGAAGATGCACCTCACCAAGACCTCTTCTACCCGCTTCCTCTCAGTGGAAGAAGTCTACACACCTTCTACCCAGCTTCATCTCTACTGGAGGACAGCCAACATGACTCTCACAGAATCAACTCTCTCTAGTAGCTTCACCACTTCACTCTTCACCACTCTTCACCCATAGGTCTTGGTGCATACACTACACACTCAAGATCTTATGGCTTTGATACCACTTAATGCAAGAGGTACTCCCTCTCGCTACACACACCCAATTCCACATCAATTGCTCAACACACACAAAAACTCTCTGCCATAGCACAACTCAACATGCAAATGGAAATTATGCAAATAACATAAATACTCATTTTTTATTGAATTCAAACTTACAACATAAAAAAAACTTGTAGATTAGGGAAAATTAGGGGAAAGCAATGAATCATCAATAGCAACCACAAAACTATCTAAATTCAAGCCATAAATACCATAATCTAACAATGAAGCACAAGATGACAATAGAAATCAAATGATTAAGCCCTAATATTTCAATTCCTATGCCAAAGTTGATTCTCCTCTATTGCTCTTCTCCATTTTGCTTTGTTTGCTCTTAGATTTGTAGCATGCAAGATATATGATAAGTTCAATATGGATGTATGATAGCAAGATCTCAAGATGAATGATATGAGTGATAGAAAAATATTGAAGATTGTGGTTTAACTTGAAACGGAGATGAAGGCTTTCTTTTATAGAGGATTAGATTTGAATGAAGGACGAGGATTGAAAGGTGAATTATGTGATGTGGACAGCTAAGATTAAGAGATAATTTAAGACAAGGCCCTTTCATTTAATAAAAGGTAGTGGTGTTGGACATGTGTTGTGTTGAGAATAAAGGTGAGGGCTAATTCAAATAAATATTTTATTTATTTAAATTGGATGATGGAGGAAATGGAAAATGAATAATTAAACAAATAAGAATTTATTTAATTATAGATAAAAAAGGGATAATTAACAACATAATTAAATAAATAAAATTTATTTAATTATTTAAGAGGAGTAAAGAGAAAGTGAAATAATTAAATAATTCATAATTATTTAATTAATAGAAGAATATGACATTAGGAAATAATTAAATAAATAAATAAATAAATATTATTTAATTATGTGAGAGGAGATGGAAATTAGTGTGAAAATGTTACTTGCAGACTCGGGACAAATTTGAGTGTCTACAAAACCAATTCATTACATTGGCCTTCCATGCCTCTCACAAGCAACACTCAATCTGCATACTTCCTCTCTTTGTTTCTACATATTTTCAGCCTCTACACACCTCCCAACAAGTGCATATTCTCCTCCAATTCCCTATTGTTCACATCTGCAAAACACACACTCTCCCATTCTACAACAATCCATCATTCCTCCCTAGTTTTTGCTTTAGACTGAATCAAATCTGCAACAAATAATAAGTCAACTTTCCTCTGCCAAACCTACACCATCTTTTTCTCACCCAAGGCGTCCCCTTCTCTTAGTTTTCTACTATCCCCATTTGTACATTTAATAGTTTAAAATATACATTAACTATGAATGCCTAAATAGGCCTCCCCATTCCATTTTCCACGTCCATCTCAGGCACACACTAATTAAAAATGAATGCAGATTTTTAATGTTTCTTCTTCTCTATTTTCCCATGCTGGGTCTTCCTCTAAAAAGGCATTGAAAATTCCATTTTTTTAATCTTCTATACCCACTCCTTTACTATTCTCCACTTCCTTCTCTTTACCTCCTGTAGGTTTTCTCTCTGGTGGCCAATCTCCAAAATTGTTATCAATTAGTTTTATATCCCTCACACTAGAAATTGTAAAAGTCACAAACTAAATTGAAAATGAGGCAATGCCCCTCTCTCTTCATTAAGTAAATCATTTGATTTTTCTTTGACTTCCTCCAACTTCCAATATGTTTTTGATGGGTTTTGTATATCCATGAGGCAAAGGATTTAAAAAGTTAACTCTCAATCAGCTTAGGGAGCTGAGGTGACACCTTAGCCAAAATGAATTAAGTTTTTGATCTTTAATAAACTCCAATCATAACTCCCAAGTCATGGCGAATGGACTCCTCTAAATCAGATTGGCATAGCTACAGAATGCCATCAAGTGCTATTGGGCAAATTTAGCCTCCCACGAACTCCATATTACCTCCAATTTTAGTTGAAACCTAGCAGTAAACAACAAAGAAGTGTATTTCTCTTCCATGAGAAAATCATCCACATTATAAAAAAGGAAGCTACCCAAACCAATTAAAGATAATCCAAATTTACGCAACAACAATAGGATGCACGAAATCAGGGGTTAGTAGGTGGAAAATCCAAAGTTCTTTGTTTCACCTGAAAAATGACGAGTACACTTGGAATAACATCCCAAGGTCCCCTGCAGAAGGATTTTGATCCAAACTTCGAGAATCATGAGATTTTAAACTTTTCATAAAACCACTAGTGCTAACTTCTCGCATTAAAATCTCCAAAATGGTGAAATATATGCCTTCAATTCTTTTTACACATTTGGTGAAACGTATTCAAGAACACACCTGTCAAAGTATTTGTCACCAAACCTCTAGGATCTCCCAGAACAATTGTTTCTGTGAAATCAACACGTTGTGTGCTGAAACCGTCACCTGACATAAACTCAATTCTTGAAAATTTGATTGTACAAAGTGTCTCCAATGCTGAGAGATGCCATATGAAACTCCAAAACAAACCAAAACTAAAAGAACAACAAACTATTTTTTTTGGTTGATGTTGATCGCCAGTTTACTCAGATGCTCCTGCATCACAATGTTACCATCAAATCCCAACTTTTTTAACACCCATTTATAGCTAATGTTTTTTTTTTCTTAGAGAAATTGAACCAAGTCCCATTATCATTCTTCCTTATTGTATCCATCCTCATCTATGACTAATTTTGAAGACTCATAATCATCCATTTCCATTGCCTCTTTTATTATTCTAGGCTCATTAGTGTTAGTAAACAAAGCAAATATATATAATGTTATAATTAGGTGGGTTATACCTTTGTAGTTGCCTCCTTTGCCAAGTGGAAGTTCTACTTCTCTCTATACTATCTTCCTCATGTAATCCAACCTAAACCTCTAGCTTAAAATCTGGTACAACCTTATTTTTCTGTGATTGCAGGTACACAACTAATTGTTCATCCTCCTTTGTCTACTCAATTGTATTAGAATGTTTTACCTCCCTAAAATTCACATTCCAACTATAGAGAACTTTTTTTACCACAAGTTCCCAAAGCTTGTACCCTTTCACATAAATTCCATAGCCAAGTAAGATACGTTTCACAAACTTATTATCCAACTTTGATCACTTCATCCTAGGCATGTAAGCATACGCCTCACAATGAAATACACAAAGATGTTAAAGTGAGTGATTTTTACCCATCCATACCTCCATGGGGGTTTTCTCTACAAGTGTAAATGTAGGAGACCTATTGATTAGGTAGCATGTAGTAGCAACTACTACCCAAAATTTTTGTTCCAACTCGCACCCATTGAGCATACCTTAGCTCTCTCCATCAATGTCATTTTCATGCATTTTATAACTCCATTCTATTGAGGGGTGTATAGATTTATTTTAGGTCAAGTTTGATTTCCTTCTCCTTATAGAATCTATCAAACTCTACAAAACAATATTTACCATCACCATAAGTCCTCAAACCCTTAATATTTATACTAGTATAGTTTTCCAAGAGAGCCTTAAACACTTTAAATTGACTAAATACCTCAAATTTACTTCTAAGAAAATATATCCATGTCCTCCTAGAATAATCATCAATAAACAATACACAATACAAAGCCATTATCCCTTAATCTCACCTGTCTCAGCCTGAGATTTATAAATTGCTTCTAAACAATAGAAGAAATGATCTCTCTAGTGCATAAATGGTTGGGAATTCATGTTTTCATCATCCTTGGTAAAATCAAGTCCACCACATAGACATTCGTAAATTGCTCTACCATATTTTTTGGTAGATAGACCTAATTTTAGTTTGACAAGGAATGTCTACAAGGCCAAACACATCAAAATGAATAAGACCCAACAACCTAGAAGATTTATGAGAACTAGAGTAAAACAAAACATGATTTTATTTTCCATAAATACAATGCTCACAAAAATCAAACTCAAGATAACGATCAACAAGACCCTCTACAAGATTTTTATTTTTCAAGGTTTATAGACCTTTCTCACCAATATGGCCCATGTGCTAGTGTCATAACATTATCTTCTCGATGGGTAGCTAGATCTCTGAGGTAAGATGATGCTTAGGTACCAAAGATGCATGGAAAACAAAATTGGATACAACATATCTCTTTTTTATAGGTTCGAATGATTGAGATATAGATTCTGTAGATCTCTTCGCTACATGTACTAAAAAACTATTGCACTATATGAAAGTGCATGCATCAAGTGGAAAGAGAGTACCAAATCAAACCCCTTTCATGAGCACCATAGCTCCTCAAACCATCTTACAACCTCCATTGTCAAAGACTACATGCACACCCATATCATTCATTTAATTACAAATAATAGGTTTTGTGCCAAACTAGCGATGTACATGACTCTATTTACCCCTTTGTCCCTCCAATAAAAAAATCAAATCTTGACTCTCCCATAGACAACTATGTTAAGATATGCATTATCACCAAGGTCTACCTTCCCACCCTCATATTTCTCATAATCTGAAAACCATTCCTGTGGGGGATTCATGTGGAAAGAAGCTCTATAGTTTATCATCCATGAATATTAACATGAAAGCATTTGCAAGGCCACAATAAAGGCATCTCCTACATCCTCCTTAAAATATTTATTAGAATCATCATCAATTTTGGCATTTTTCTTCTTTTTCTCCTCTTGTAATCTCTTCTAAAGTGGATTATCTTGTTGCAATTCCAAAAAATTTCCTTAGAATTTTCAAGAGACTTAGACCTTCTATGATAATTTTATTTTCCCTTCTTGATTTTTCTTTAGATTGCCCATGAATAGCTAAGGCCTCCTTGGTGGATTCAATGGCCATTTTTTCTCATCTCTTCAAAGAGAAGAGCACCCATAGTCTCATGCAACACTAGTTTTGAGATAGTGCTTCCAATAGCCATTACCAGGTTACCCCATGAGTCTAACAAAGAAAACAAAAGGGTCATGCATCAATCTACTTCTTCCATCTTCAACCCATAAATTTAATTGGTTATAATCATGTTGAAACATTCAAGTGCTTATCAATAGAATCACCATCACCCATCCTTAAAATGTGTAACTTTTTCCATTGATAAAGCTTATTAACTAAGGATTTAGCATATGCAGGTTCCCCAACTTTTTCCAAATGATTCTTTTGGTGGATTCTTCATAAACATTTAATAACATAGAATCTACCAAGCAAATCTTGATAAGGATTATCACATTTCTATCCAACACTATCAATTATCTAGTGGCATTACAACTAGTTTAGATTTAGATATTGTATCCCATAGATCTTGGTCCCTAATAAAATTCCCCATCTTGAGCTTCCACATCTCAAATTTAGTACCACTAAATTTTTCCATCTCCAATCTATACATGCTTGCAATCTTTCCTAAAACAAAGATATTATCTGCACACACTTCCACTAAAACCAATATTAGTGTAAAATCATTGTTCCTACCACCTAATACTTTAGTTGATTAGGATTTAATACCAAATGAAAGGAAGCTAAGGTGTAGAAACACTTCCTACACTAATCTAATAAAAGAGATGAATAGAAAATATGTAAAATAATTTGTAAGAAAGAGACCACAATAAAGTCATTCACCATAACACAATGATGTATCCTAGGGAAACCCTTTTGAGAAAAAACTCAACCTCCAAACCTTGATCCAATGTATTAATCAACAACAATATTAGTTACAATACAATCCAAGAAAGGCGCCTTTACAAGAGGCAACACCAACACTCAGATCTAGAGTAATATTGGTAGCATAATAATACCTACAAAATCCACTATGCAAACTTCATCCTAAGCACCGAATAAATAGGTAAACCAATACATGAAACTACCAAAGAAGAATCATAAAACCATGAGCTAATACCACCCAAAAGTGGCACCCAAGTCCCCTAGTAAACTTCCAACACCCAAATCCCAAGATGAGTCCTCATGCTAAATATAGCATATTCCTTACACCTATCATAAGAATTTGTTATTAGCTATTATAATTATCATCCCAACTTGGATGCTCCAACTTGTCTTATTCAAACCCTTCAAAGATGCTTTATGATCTAGTCATAATGATATTTTATAGTTTGGTGAATCTTCTTGGTCAACATGTGTAACTTCCTCTTATAGTTCTCTTATGCATCATAGATGCTCTTACTTTTTGATACACAAGCCTAACTTCTAGAGGCCATAACTTTCAATCTAGGAAGGTGATTGAGAATTTTTTAAAAATTTAAAGATCTTAGAAAGTTCCATATCACTATAACCCTTTTTAGTCAGTTAAAGCCCATTTCGATAATTTTTAGAGAAAAAAATGACCTCTACAACCAAAAAATTATATTTTAGTGTTCTCTCTATTGAAACCTTCTCTGCAATAGTTTTCTCATGAAATATTTTATAATAGTTGCTAGGGTTTAGGGTTTTTGAAAAAATTATGATGTCCAAAGGGTTGAGTTTTATCCTTTTGTAATTATTTTTTTTCATGCGGTGACTTGTTTCACTGGTGTCATCACTTAATGGTTACCTCTTGATCCCCTTAAGGCTTATAAACTTTATCATCTCTGCGTGCTATGTATTGTCTGTTGGTGTATCCCTGCCTTTTGATCTTATACCTTGGTCACATAGTCCCTAGGTGCTTTGCCTTGTTAAGTACTTTTCTACATGGTGGTTTCTTATTCCATCCCATGTGTCCTTCACATCGTTGTTTTTTAGCGATCCCCTTTACCATCTCTACACTATGCGATATTATGGTGCATGTCCCTTCATCTACTACATAGTAGTTCAAGTCATCCTTTGTCAGACCTGTGTTGGCATGACACTATTGGTCCTTTTCTCTCCACTTGTCTTTTGTGTCACCAACTTGGTTGATAAATCAAAAGATTACTAAAATAACATCATTAGACCTGACAAGTGGTAAGTTCTTATTGCATCATGATGGATCTTCACATCATAGCCTTAAGTGGTCACCTAGTCCCATCCTCATGATGTGTGATGGCCATAATTTCCATTGGCCTGGATCTAATGGTGTTTGTCTCACCCAATGTTAAAATGTGGGCCTGGCATTATATCACTTGTCAGTAAGAGACATGGCATGGTGCCAACTGTACCTCCTATGTACTTAGATTTACATTTCTATTTGGCTAATGGATTGGAAAATTGTGAGGTGGCAGTTGAAGTGTAAAACAATAGTGTTATCTCTCCAAGTGTCTTTGGATCAATGTTGGGTTGGGTGGCACATGATCCTTGGGCTCTGTGAGAAGAAACGAGAACCTATACATTCAAGGTGTCTTAGTCCAACTACCCATTGCCCACCACTTTATCTATCTAAGCCATCAACTTCCTATTCTACACTACTAGCTCCAACAATTGCATCATCATAAGGTGTGGGGACAAATATCTATCTATCACCCTCAACACTATGGATTGTGGGAGCATGTGTCCTGCTATCTTATATGGCATGCTTACATTGGCCTGAAATGCTCATGGATCCTTCACATGAGCCTCAACCACTAGTAGTTTTAGCTTCACTAGTCTATGAACAAGTGTCACTCATTGTTATGATTGACCTTATATTCTCTTATAAAATGGGATTGTATCTTCATTGTAAATGGGGGAAAATGAAGAAATAACTCTAGAACTAATTGCAATTCTATTCTCTTGAGAAATAAAAAGAGAGCTTGTGTTGTCTAGAACTTTGTATTGGTAATCTTTGCTTGAAATAAAATATATGAGAGGATTTATTGGTTGTTATTCTCAAAGATATATTGTTAAGGATGATTTATTTTTGCATTCACATTTATTGTATGTATTATATTTGCCTTATTTAGCATACATTCAAAGTGTGTAAGAAGTCTTTCTAAGTAAGTAATGAGATTAACAATCTTATGAAGGATAATTAAGAATGGTTATAAGTAATTACATATGTAGGTCAAGTATCACTACAAGGTGGCGATATCTAGTATAACCTTTAAAGTCAATATTTTCCAATGTCAATTCATAGAAACATTTAGGTGACTCTTTGATCTCAAGGAAATATACACCAATCATTTCTCATAATTTCTCCCAACCCAATGGAATCAAATTGTGAAAATCTTTTGAATCATAAGTTATCTGTAAATTATTTTGTTTAAGTCTAAGCACTAAGATCATAAGAGGCACATATGAATGTGAAGTATTCCAAGAGTCCCTGTTGTACCTCCTTGAGCATGTTATCTACTTGCCACTATGATATGAAAGGAAGTTAGGTGTGTGGAAAATGCTTCCTACACTAATCTAATGAGGAGAGGGCTATGCAAATCCAACTTTATCCTAACTATTACAGCAATGTTAAACTATTAACATGAGATATTGCAACAAAACACAAGAACCAGAAAGAAGATAGAAGAGAGAGAGACAAGATATACGTGGGGAAAACCCTTACGGGTGAAAAACCCCACACTCCAAAATGCAGCTCAAATATATTATAGTAAACAATAACATATTACAATATAGTTTTAGAGCCAATGCTCTTTCAGGAGTCTTTGAATGTCGAATCTGGAGATATTCCGGCAGCATAACAGTACTTGTACCAAAATTATCTATCTCCCATCCAAGCACCTATTTATATAGAGTTTACAAGGCAAATATGGAACCTTCTAGAGATGGACGTCCATCTTGGACTCATGCCCCAAAACCCACACCTAAGGACACTTGTCCAACATCCCATCCTGAAGTGGGCGCCTGGTCCCAAGATAGGTTACGACAGATGCTCTTACGTACCTTACAGCTATCATAGAATCCATCATACACTGACTAAAAATATCATATTCCTCTTACATGTCATAACCTCCCTTGACCGCCCAAAGATGCCTTTCTCTCGTGCAAAGATACTCACCAACACTTGTCATTAATTAAAAATCGTTTGAGGTTTTGGTGGCTACGCCCCTTGACCTTATCTTGGGGGCGCTGCCCCCAAACCCCCGTTAATTATTCAAGGGGGAAACCGCGGCTGCCAAAGTCACCAAAATTTACCCTGCTGCATATACACAAGGTGCTGAATGCCAACTGAACATGGGATAAATAAATACAACATTAGGAATTTGTAAAGGTTGAGACACCTTAATTCCCAACATGATAAACCCATTCTACTTTCATACAAAGTTCAGTGAATGTTGATAGGGCCACCCCTAGGTCTTGTAGAGCCTAAAGTGTAGGAGAGATTTATTTATCTCTCATTTGTTGGCCCATCCTCTTAGTAAGTTTGAGCATAGGAATTTTCAACTCCTTAGAAATTGTTGAAATCAAGTTGGAGAACCAACACTCGCCATTAGGATGCAAGGTTGAGACATTTTTCCTAATATCAAAGGTCCTATTAGGTCACTATGGACCAATTATAGGGGTTGGAACAATTTTCAACATCATTTTTGTTAAAGGGTAAAGTATGTTATTTATGTTGAACACCTAGAATACTGAGAGGGGGGTGAATTAGTATTCTCTTAAACCATTCACTAATTAAACCATTAATCAATTTTCCCATTCAACAACATTAAAACAATTTAAACATAGAATGATCAATTACAAAACATAACACATAGACACCAGGATTTTTACGTGGAAAACCCAAAATGGGTAAAACCACGGTGAGTGTTAGATCCCAATATATTATGTAGTAACAATACCAAATTACAAGAGGCTCACTGCCCTTAAGGAATCACTATCCAAAGAAAGATGCTCACTGCATACAGGCTCACTTCCATAGGAAAGAAAAAGAAGGATGGCTCACTGCCAAAATGAACTGCTAAAATTGCATCTGCAAATGCATGGATACAGTTCCAATGAAGCTTAGAAAAATGATCCAAAACTCTTCATCCTACTCTTCTCTGTCACACTGCTCTACTTTTATAAGATCTCTCTTCTTCTACACTTGTCATCCTTACACAATTACAAGACTTCGCATGTCACACACACACACACACTCATATTCATACTTACTTCTTCATTTTTGCACCACACATACTCAAACATCAAAATGGATCCCATATATATATATCTGCAACATTTACAATACTCAAATTAAGTCAGCATACAAAGATGAAATGTGTAGTTGTGCCTTGTGTATCTTGTCAACCTAATCCTTTCACCAAAGTACTTTATGAACCAATTCAATACTTGAAACAAATTTTCACATGTCTGCCCAAACTGTATAACCACTTAGAACATGAATCTAATCAATGGATTTTACCGCACTTAGATCAAAGTATCAGGTCAGCCTTAAACTAATTATCACAGGTTCAGTCCATCTGTTAGACTACAACTTTCAATATGAACCACAAGAATTGATCAAATTCATGTCCAAAGATTCTTTAGACATATTAAAACATAACTTCAGAACTGCAAAACATAATATCAACTTGTGGCAAAATGCGGACCATTAGAACACTTGCCTTGTCACAATCAAACACTGTCAAACCTTATAGCGATACTTAGTAGCTCATAACTATCTTTCCGATGGGATCTAAGATCTAAAACTTTGGATTTAAGACCTTTAGAGAAGTGTTTACAACACCTCAAAACCACATAAGGAGATGTCTATTATTGGAGGAATGCGGACCAAAATAAGTAGGTGTTATGCTCTATTCAATATTGTATTATGTCATGCTGGACTTGAGCTACTTGAAGGTACACTTCCAGAGATGATCAAAAGATGAAACTTTGTATTTAAGACCATCTAAGGACTATAGACATCTTACCAAAACCGCAAGGCCAGATCTTCAACTGCGGACCAATGCTGATCAATATACTATCTTTCTATCGTTATCTTTGTACTTTGCCAACACTTAGTCAAACTGCTTAAGTCTGCTTGGCCAGACCAAAATCTCTATTCCAACCTTGTTGAATCTTTGTTCCTTTTCTTGTTTCCATCAATGACAACACTATACATCATGCTTAGCCAAGTTGCCAACAATCTCCCCCTTTGGCATTGATGGCAACACATGATGTGAAAAACCATCATACAGTTCCACCTTACTCTTTATACACTGCTCCCCTGACTTCATGCTTCTCTCCTTATTTATTTTTCACTTATCTAAGTTTTTCACATGCTTCATTCTCTCCCTTTGACATCAAGGAAAAGGTGTATGATATAAAAATATGTACAAATGACCAAAACTAAAAATTATTTGTACTGTCCACATATATACAGATGAAATCAAATTGCTTACTATTTTTTAGGGAGAATATCTTTGTAGATCTTCTTCAATTGCACTACATCTTCATCCCATCTGACCTTAGCATCACTCAAAATTTATATGTGCCCATTGAATTGGGCCACTGACTCTTCTGCCTTCTTCACAATAGTAGGGGCCTCAGTGATTTGCCTTGTCTTATCTGCAGCTATTACAAGTCTTATCATGGATGCAATCTTAAAACTTGCAATCTCTCAGAGCTGACTCATTCTATGTTTTATGACCTCCTTTTGGGTATACAACTTGTGTATGTTAGAATGGATAGTTTGAACTATAGCCCTTTGATTCCTAATAGCATCCTTCATTGAATCATAAGTTTTGGAGATCTGTATCAGTTGTGCTTCCCATCCATCTATTTTCTCTTTTAGTTCCTTCATAATCTCAAGCCATGTTAGATAAAACTGATAGATCTCACTAGATTCTTTGATGGCCGTCTGTGCATATTCTATACTCTTATCTAACAAAATTTTATCTTGAGAGTATTTATCTTTGAGCTCAACTAACCTTTTACTATCAATCTCTGCCCTTACCTTCTTCTCAGCTGCTTGCTCAAGGGACTCAAAATGATAATTGATTGACTCCATAAGCTTCTTCAACTATGCAGTAGGAGCCAAGGATGTATCCTTCTTTATTCTAGGCATAATCTTCTCAAAAATTGTCGTTGCATCTCTAATTAACTCACTGTCTTCCATATGATATTTCAAAATCTCTTCTTATGCTGTTGCTTAAAAAATTATCCCTAGCCTCAGTTTTTGTAGTGGGCACATTGTAGCTAGGTTTATTGGTCCTTGTAATAACTTAGGTGCAGTCAAAATCTGAGTTTCCTTTTGTTTCTCCCAAAACTCTTGTAAAGAATCAACTAAATCCTTTTTAGCAGTGTCTCTTTTATCTTCATCATGAGACACTTCAATATCATATCTCTCTGGAGGGTCTTCTTGAATAGCCTCTTATTTATTTCCCTCTATTTCTAGAGGAGAATTATTAGTTATCTATACATTAGCTTATTCTCTTTTCTCCCCTTGTTCTTTAGAGACATTTTCTTTACGTGCCACTTTTGTTTCTTTAGAGTTCTTTTCTTTCATAGGCTCTTTTATTTCTTCAGCCTTTCTTGTGTTCATTGAAGGAGTTGTTTCACTTTGGTGCACACTTTGTTTTGTATTCACTTCCAAAACATTTTGTTCCTCTCCATTAGTGTCTACCACAGTTGAGATTTGTAGTTCATATAGCACACTTAGTGTTATCTCCTCAATCTCTTTGACCAGTTTCTCAATGTCACTAGACATTAGAGTATTGATCCTTTTCTTTGTTCTAAATTTTTCACTAATCTTCTTAGTGACTTTGACTTTTTCTTCACTGGTGATATTTGGGTAAAGTTTCAACAAAACATACTCCTTTATCTTAGAATCTTTGGCCATGGCCCCTTCTTTTCTTGTTGTCATGATGCTAGCTAAACTATTTGGCAAGTCACCTATGACTTCAACCAACGTCTTATTGAACATGTCTAAAAATCTCACCACAACTGCTTCAATTGTTACCTTGTCAGCATCTGAGCATTCATCATATGTATTCGCAATTGGCTTCAAGTTCCCATGCTCAACCATTGTATTAACTGTAGCTCCTAGAGAGATTGTAGCCTCACCTTCTTTGATCTTATTTTTCTTTTCCTTTTTCTTCTTGTCTTTCCCTTCTCCGGAGGGCTTCACTTCTTTGCTTACAGTGGCTTCATTTGTTTTTTCCCTTTTTTCCTTTATCTCTTCATCAGACTCTGTTTCTTCTTCTTCTTTTTCTTCACCACCACCAAGCCTCACATATATTCTATTGGTGGCCTTTGTTTTCTTTGTTTTATGCTTTTTCCCTACAGGCTTCTTCTTAGGCATCTCTTTCTCAACATCAATAGTGATAGAAGAGGAGGCTCTTGTTCTTCTTCTTGAGCTAGAGGTGGGATTTTATTGCTCAAACTTCACTTCATGTCTTGCTGGAGCTTTTTCTGGTTCAGTTTTCTCTTATGTAGCCTTTGCTTCTTGAGGCTTAGCTCTAGCTTGGTCTATTTGCTGCTTTGTGAATCCCTTGCTCATAGCATAATCTTCTGCCATCTTTCTTTCTTTTTTCCATGATTTTGATTGAGTTTGTTCCAGATGCACTTTGAGAGATTTTTCTTCAAAAGTCCCAAATCTTTTCTCTTTAGGAGCTTTTGGTTTGCTCAACATTAAATCTGCCAAGCCAGTCAAGATGTCTTTTGTAACCTCATATCCCATTATTGGGACCCACACTGTTCTTGGTTCCACTACCTACATGAGGCATTGATCTTTGGTCATCATAAAAACAATATCATCCTTATACTTCTCAACCACCTATCTAGGGATTCTAACCCTATCCTACATTTTCTTCTGGAAATTCTTAAAGTATCCCCATAGAGTAGCATTCTGAGCATAAACATCTCATAAACTCTATAGATGATTTCTAATTTGTACTGCTACAAGAGAGTGATTTAACCAACCAATATTATTCATACCTAGTAATTCCTTCATAAAGTAGAACAATAAGCAGATGATAAGAGTACCATATTTGAATGGGTACTTTATATCTTTTGTCCTTTTCAGATTCTCCATCTATTGTTGCCATAGAAAATCACACAAGTCGTAGTCAACATTCTTCTTTGCCATCTCATATGGAGTGTAGAATGGCCATTGTAGAAACGAAGTTCTCCCTATTGGAGAAGTAGACCTTGTATCCAATCACCATGGAAGCAAACCTTACCACATGATCTTCTATATCATTGATAGTTAACACCCTCTTGTCAAATTTGGCACCAGTTAGCTTCATCACTATGTCATTCTTCACATGTTTAAGTGTCAAAACTATTCCAGTGGAACACATACCTGTCACTGCCTTAATGGCTTCCTTGGTTATCATACGAGACATATTCAACCAAAATAATTTATCATGGATTCTGCTTAGGGCATACCTAACCCAAGCATCTTCAAAGAAAATGAGAAAATTGATCCATGTGTCTAATTTCTTCTCATGCAGAGCACTAAATTCTTCCTTCAATTCAAATTTATTTCCAGTCAACTCATTCAAGTAAACTTGCCCTAATTTTAAATGATCATACTCTTCCAAATTAGCATGGATATAAACCCTAATATCTTCATTATACATTATGCCATACGAAACTTCAGAAAATGCACCATCCAGATTTATTTCTATGGATTTGAATGGATGTTTCTTAAATTTGGATCGAGGCCTTTCAGTGATCTCAATTACTTGATTAGACATCTTTACAGTTCAACAAAAGCTTTTCAAAAGAGTATACTATAAGTACCTTGTTCTTTGCTTTCTGATTATGGTTTCTTCAAGCCAAACACTTGAATTCACTTTAGATTCGTTGCTCAAATCTTCTTGGTCACTTGAGAGTTTGAATGCAAAGTGAATTTTCTTTGAATAATGTTGCTTATAAAACCTTTTCATCAAAACCTAGTTGCCATAAATGCTCATTTCCAAAAAGCTGCTAAACACTTTCTCTATCACTCACAGTAGATGTAAATTGCTTTGCAAACTTCCACATTAAGTTCTTTTCTGCGAGAATTTTCTCCAAAAGTTCTGATATACTATTTTTTAGCTCATATCCTCATGCTGGCTATAAGCACCACTTTTCTGGCTAGGGGAACAAAATATCTCATTAAATCTCTCCCTGAGCTAGAGCTCCCAATTCACTTCCCAGAGGAAGCGTCTAAATCAGAGTCTAGCATCGACTCATTCTTGGCTTCAATAACTTCCTTCTTAACCCACACCTTGTTTATCTCCTTCTTGATTTCTACTAGATCCACCTTTTGTGCCGATTTATTCATCTTTGCCTGATTATCCTTCTTCATATTCTTGCTTCTGTAGAACCTTTCAATATGTCCAGGCCTGTTGCATTTGAAACATACAACATTTCTCTAACCATTGTTCCTTCCATTCATCCTTGATTTGTATTGGTTAACCTTATGTCCAAATTTATTGCATGTAAAATAGTTACCATTGAAAGATTGAGCATTCCTTCCATTGTTATAGCCATTTCTTATCTGATTTCTGTATTCACTAGCTCTATGATCAAATCTCTTGCATATAAAGCAATTACCTCTGACAATTTGAGCATTCCTTCCATTGTTGTAACCATTCTTTATTTGACTTTTGTATTCATTAGCTTTATGACATACTTTATTGCAAGTAAAGCACTAGCCAAAAAATGATGGAACATTTTGATTTACTTTGCTTCTACATTGAGTAGTCTTATGACCAAACTTATTGCATGAATTACAATAACCATTGAAAGATGGGTACCTTTGAGCATTTGGTTGCCTGACTGGTGGTTTTCTAGGTCCATTCCTTTGGTTCTAGATCTACTTCCCTTTGTCCTTCTTGATCTCATCATTATTTTCTTGACATGTTTTAGAACTTTGACCTTTCTCAAATCCCAAGCCTTCTTTGTCATCAAAGTTCTTCTAGCTAGCAAGCATCTCATCAAGTTTTTTTTTGGATTGAGAATCTAGCACTAATATTGCATTCCAAAAATATAAAAAGTTACATATAAGTGGTCAAGAAGACCACTTCAAAATACATAAAGTTGTTTCTTCAATCTAAAAAATGACTGTTGTTCCTTACTGAATTCAATTCAGATTTAAGATTCAACAATACAAAAAACACTATTATTCTGTATTTGCATTTGGCACATGATAGTTCCATCTGTTTCCCATATTCTGTAACTTTTATAAAACTTCATTAAGTATTCTTTGATTCTTGACCATCACTGTCATTGTCACTCATCTCATTAGGATCTTGGTATACATCTGTCATTCGATCTTCATTATCCTCAAGTTCTTGCCACATTGTTTCATCCTCTATTTCATGCCCAGCATTCTCATTGTCCTTAGGTACTTGCCACATTACTTCATCCTCTATTTTGTGCCTTGCATTCTTAAAGTCATAATTTAGGCTTGCATCTTTCTGCATTTCCTAGTATTAATAATAAAGTCCACCAGCTCTGTTCCACACTTAGATGCTTCAGAACTAACTTTCCTCAGTTCCACCCCTAGATCTACATGCCAAGGAGTCTCTCTATCCTAGATATGGCACCTGTTGTCACTACATTCATAAGCATCCATTCCTGGTATAGCCCCCAGTTTCGAAGAAGCCTTTAGCTGGTCAACCGACACATCAAAGTTTTGGCTAGAGTTTTCCCAAATATTTCCTATTTCATTTTTCTTTAACTCCATCTTTGTCAGCTTGTTGTATACCTCTTGAAAGTCTGTGTATTAATTAAAGAACCTATGATCCAATTTTCTTGAGCTGTTGATATAGGAGCGTCCAGTGGTGTAAGGGTAATATTGCATCACCCAAAAAGAAGTTGATTCAAAATCATTGCAGTTATTTTCATTTCTTTCCATAATTAGTGTTTCTGGTTTTATAATCTCTTGAATAATGATGTAGGACTTTCAGTTTTTCCAAAATTGCTAAAAATAGCAAACTGCCAGTTTTGGAAAGTTTAACTGCCATTTTAGGAAAGTTTACATTTGGGCACAGATTGAAGCAAAAACTTAGAGAAAGCTTCATAACTGAAATATAAGACCTTTGGCGAAGGAATCAGGAAAAGATCATTTGTGAGCTGAAAGATATTAAAGTTTTTATTTTCTGAAAAGTGCTTGAAATTTCTTGAAACGAGATATGAGGCACTAAAACATCCCATAACGTCCTAAAAAGTTGACAAAAATCTGTTTATGAATTTCTGGCATGATAGTTCACATCGCGAGCTTAAAACGGTTCATCAATCAGACACTATGATCAAAAGTTATGCTTCCCAGAAGTTGACCTACTTTTGGAGGGAGTTGCAAATTTTGAAATTTAGCTGGAGGCCACCAAAAAGTGCTATTTATGACTATTTTTGGAACCCTAGGCAATAGTAGAGTTAAGGGGGAAAGTGTAGAGTCAAGAATAGGTGGGAAAATAGAAACCCTAGCTGATTTAGGGTTACAGAAGGTAGAATATTCCAGAGCCTGGTGATGTGTAGATGTAGTATGTTGCAGCATGTGGAGGATTGATTCCTCTGATTGTAATTGAGCTTCTATAATGTAATGAGTTTCCCAAATCAATAAAGAAATATTCCATTTTCTGTGTTCCATTTCTATTTTTGTGTGTTTTGTGATTTACTCCTCCATCCGCTGTAGGCACAAAAGTTAGTTTCTTTAATATCTTCTTTATAGAAGGTAGCCCTTGTCTCCATCAGCTGTTCGAACCTGTCTAAAGAAATTTCCATTGTAACTAATACCTTCTCAAACAAATTAGAAGCAACGAGATTCACAAGAATCTCAGTGGGTTCCCTCTTCTTGTCCATAAATCTTTCATCATTCCTTTGTTTCCATAAAAACCACATAATCTCAGTTGACAAAAGAAGCCAAAAGATACTAGCTTTTGCACTCAATCCATTAATGAAACCACATATAATTTCTAATCTAATATCAAAAATGGATGTAGACCATAGGTTTATATTTCCCATGAAAAAAGACCAAACCATTTTAGCATACAGACAGTCCAGAAATATATGAGACACTAACACAGGCTTGTTACAAAAGGAACAGATGATAGATTCAAGACCAAGATTCACCTTGTTTAAGATCAACAACCATCTAAAGCAGACATTTTTAGGTTCTAGACATTTGGACTAGATACTTTTAAAGGTTCTAGTTAGGAGTTTACTATCTAGAGTGTTTCCCCATGTGGATTTGATATGGAGAGAGATATCTATATTTTTAGTAAACATTTTATACATCAATAGAGGTTTCATATTGCACAACAAAGTTCCATCCTCCCAATTCAAATTCACAATATCTTGTTTATCAATGATGGATAGTTTCGAGTTGAGTCTATTAAACAAATCCTTGTTTAGCATTGAGAAAATTCTGGAGTGAATTCCTTCCAATTGAAATTAATTCTTTATTGTTTCCCAGTTTTTAGGCAGTCCATCTTCAAATAAGTCACTCAGATTGTTTAGACCTTTTTGACTGCATTTTTTGGCTGGACACCCTTGAGTTAAGGCAAGAAGTTTACCATTGTGTTTAACATTCCACTAGATTGATCTTGGATCCCAGATAGTATAGTTTTCTAGATTGATAGCCTCCTTACCTTGGATGAAGGGTTTAGCATGTTCCCATGCTTGCCAAATGCTATAGAAAACAATAGATCCCCCTGATTTAGACTTAAAATCCCCAAACAAAGCATCAAAGAAAAGGATTTTATCCCATCCTTTTTTTTCTGGGGACATCATTTTCAATATTATTTCTTACCAGGATCTTCCAAGGTTCACTCCTAGAGAGGGAGTTGATAATCCATTTTGTAGCTAGTGCAATGCCTCGGAGTCTCAAATCTTTGAGCACCAACCCCCCAAGTCCTTACTCACACAACACCACTCCCACTTAACGAAGTGTCTTTTTTCCTTTCCTTTCCCATCTGACCACAAGAATTCCCTAATTAACTTATGAATAACATTAAACTGATATTTTGCAAAAAGCCACATGGATGAGTAGAAGATAGAGTATGTAGAGAGAATTTTTTGGCAAACTTGGGTCCTTCCTGCAAGGGAAAGGTGAATTCTACTCCAATTCTTTAACTTCTCTATTTTAGGAAAGAGCCATTTCCACATTTGTTTGAGAGAAGGGCAAATGGCAAAGGGGATCCCCAAAAAGCAGACTTGTTTCATGGCCCCCCCCACTGCCATTTGTCATCATCCAACCAGTCAGGTTTTGAGTTAAGCCAAGTAAGAAGGATTGACTTGGAGTAAGAAATCTTTGAGCCAGAGGCTAAACAAAAGGTATCTAATCTTCTCTCCAGGTTATCAAATTCAACTTTGGAGATTTTGGGAAAGAGAGTAGTGTCATCTGCAAATTAAACATTCAATAGCCTTTCTCCATTGGGTAGGGTAATGCCCTCCAACTTTCCATCAATTAAACTAGTTCTTAAAATAAAGTGGATTGCCTCAGATGCAATAATGAACAAGGCCAGGAAAAGAGGACATCCTTGCCTGATGGACCTACCCATCAAAATGGGGTAGAAAGAACTCCATTAACCTCAACTTGAGCCAAGGCATCTACAAACAACATCTCCACCATTTTACAAAAGTATTCTTGGAATCCAATAGCCCTTAGCATTTTAAAAATAAAGGACCACTCGACCCTATCATATGCCTTTTCGAAATCTAGTAGTAGAATTCCTGCATTTTGATTGGTTTCCTTAGCCCAGTGAAGAGCTTCCCAGCTTGTGATAAGATTTTCTAATATATATCTACCTTTAATGAAACCAGTTTGGGTTGAACTAGCTATAATTGGCTATATATCTCTCAACCGAGAGGTTAATACTTTGGAAATAATCTTATAAGACACATTTAGAAGTTTAATTGGTCTCCAATTTCTCAAATCTGTCTTGTCCCCATCCTTTGGCAGTAATTTAATGATACCTTTGTTTATTTCTTTCCCCAAAGTCCCTTTTTCAATGGCTTCGTTATATACTTCAAACAAGTCATCTATTATCCAATCCAGGTTTGTTTTGTAGAATTCTACAGGAAGACCACCTGCCCCTAGAGACTTGCCATTACTCATTCAGTTAATAGCATCTTTTATTTCATCTTTAGTTATCACGCTATTTAGTTTCTTACTCATTTTTGATGTTATTTTTTTTACAAATCCTAGCACACAGGTTCTGCATCTCATCAAGTTTTGCAGAACTTATCTTGAAGTTTTCTTCATAACTCTTTGCCTTTTCCAAATCTAATTTCAGGTTCCCAACTTCCTTTTCAAGCTTTGCACATTCTTTTGATTTGCCTTTCACTAATTGATTTAGATCTTCTTTAGCTTTTGCCTTATCTTCAATTTGCACTTTCAAATCATCTAAGATTTCATTTGCTGATATCAATTGTTCACCAACTTCCTTATGTTTTTCTTTGAACTTCTTGACTTGTTCCCTCAATTTTCTGATGCACTCATCTACTTCCTTGACATTTTCTTTCAAATCCCTATTTTCTACTTCAGTCCTTTCAAGATCTTCAAGAGAAAATTTGAGCTCTCCTTCACTAACAACCATGCATTCTTCTTCTATAGTTTTAATTGAATCAATTTCTTCAGGAGGAGTAGAATACCTTTTACTTGCCATGTGTTCAATCTCCAAGATCTTCCTCAAGCTATTAGACTTCTTCCAAGGAACCAGGCTCTAATACCAATTGTTGAACACCTAGAATACTGAAAGGGGGTGTGAATTAGTATTCTCTTAAACCATTAACTAATTAAACCATTAATCCATTTGCCCAATCAAAAACAATAAAGCAATTTAAACATAGAATGATCAATCACAAAACATAACACATAGACACTAGAATTTTTACGTGGAAAACCCAAAATGGGAAAAACCACGGTGAGTGTTAGCTCACAATATATTATGTAGTAACAATATTGAATTACAAGAGGCTCACTGCCTTAGGGCCCACTGCCCAGGGTTCACTGTCCTTAAGGACTCACTATCCAAAGAAAGATGCTCACTGCCATAGGAAAGAAAAAGTAGGATGGATCACTACCAAAATGAACTGCTAAAATTACATCTGCAAATGCATGGATACAGTTCCAATGAAGCTCAAAAAACTGATTCAAAACTCTTCATCCCGCTCTGCTCTATCATACTGCTCTACTTTTATAAGATCTCTCTTCTTCTGCACTTGTCGCCCTTACATAATCACAAGACTTTGCATGTCGCACACACACACACACTCTCACATTCACACTTACTTCTTCATTTTCATGCCACACATACTCAAACACCAAAATGGATCTCATATATATATATATGCAACATTTACAATCCTCAAATTAAGTCGGCATACAAAGATGAAACGTGTAGTTGTGCCTTGTGTATCTTGTCAGCCTAATCCTTTCACCAAAGTACTTTGTGAACCAATTCAATACTTGAAACAACTTTTCACATGTCGGCCCAAACTGTATAACCACTGAGAACATGAATCTAATCAATGGATTTTACCGTGCTTAGATCAAAGTATCAAGTTGGCCTTAAACTTTGATTATCACTGATTTAGTCCATCTGTCAGACTACAACTTTCAATGCGGATCACAAGAATTTCTCAAATTCATATCCAAGACTCTTAGACATATCAGAACATAACTTTAGAACCACAGGACATAATATCAACTTGTTGTAAAATGCAGACTATTAGAACACTTGCCCTATCACAGTGAAACACTGTCAAACCTTATAGCGATACTTAGTAGCTCATAATTATCTTTTCAGTGGATTCCAAGATCTGAAACTTTAGATTTGAGACCTTTAGACAGTGTTTACAACACCTTAAACCGCATAAGGAAATCTCTATTACCAGAGGAATGCAGACCAAAATAATTAGGTGTTTTGCTCTGTTCAATATTGTATTATGTAATGTCAGACTTAGGCTACTTGAAGGTACACTTTTAGAGATGATCAAAAGTTGAAACTTTGTATTTAAGATCATCTAAGGACTATAGACATCTTACCAAAACTGTAAGGCTAGATCTTCAACTACAGACCAACGCTGATAAAAATACTATTTTTCTGTCGCTATCTCTATACTCTGCCAACACTTAGTTAAAATGCTTAAGTTTGCTTTGCCAGAGCAATTTATCTCTATTCCAAACTTGTTGAATCTTTGTTCCTTTTCTTGTTGCCATTAATGACAACACTATACATCATGCTCAACCAAGTTGCCAACAATTTACCTATGAAGCATCCATTGCAAGTTTCTAAAATCCTTTTAATTCTAGGTAAATCAACCACAAGATTATGACAAACCATATCATTTAAACTTTTGATATGTAATTGACCTAATCTTTCATGCCACAATTGAATTTCATTTTTTGATTGAATTGAAAGATAGGTTTCTTTTGCAAAACCATTAAAGATGTAAAGGTCATTATTTTTAATGTCTTGGAATACTATGGATTCATTTTGATCTTTAATAATCTAGTTATCTTTGAGGAAAATAATTTTAAAATTTTCCTAAATGAATTGAGAGCAAGAAAGAAAAAATTTGCTTACTTTAAAGAGTATCTCCTATGAATTTATTGAAAATTTTCCATTTTCTTTGCCCTTGTGCTTCTATGATTGAATTATCTCCTAGATAAATGGTTTTATTACATAAATAGATATCATTTAAGATGTCATACATGTACATCATATGTCTTGACATGCTACTTTCTAGGATCACTCATTATCATTAGATGTTGAGAGGGCAATATAAAGAACAATGTTTTTATTTTGATTTGAAAATTAGTTTTAATTTTGGGATTAATTCTAGTTTTGAGATTGATTTTGATTTGATTTAAATATTTTTCTTTTTGTTATTTTTAGGGTTTTTCTATTGAAGGATTTTTTATTATCCTTCATAAAATAATATTTCATCTCTTTGCGACTCACTCAACTACATTTATTGCATTTTACAAAGTATTTTCTTTTAAATTTTTAGAGAGGGATTTTGAACTTTCAAAAAATTTAGGGTGTTTATTTTGGTTATCATCCTTTTTTAAAAAGAGATTTATTTTTCTATTGAATAAATAAATTTTTAGAAGCTTTTTCTTTGGAATCAAAATTTGACAATGCTTGCATTTTTGGATGAGAAGAGAAGGGAGAGTTAACAGATCAGGAATATATTTTTTATTTTGATATTTTGAGTTTAAGATTGAAATAAAAAAAATAGATTTTTCATGAATTTTCATTTGAATGATAAAGTAAATAAGTTTATTTTAGATAAGGTTGCAATTGCAACCATTCAATTGTAATTTTATGTTTTTTACCTTGGGAAGATAATTTGCTATTTTTCATCTCCTTTCATAAGAGAGTTAAAAAATTTATGAATCAATTTAACAATTTTTAGAGTCTTATACATGTATGGAATCTAGGAGTTTCCATGCTTTGCTAGGTGATTTTAAGATTCTAATGTGAAGGATAAATTCATCTTCAACTCTTCTCATAATGACCGACATTGATTCTTGAGTTCTATGTTGGAATGTAGTTATAAGTTATTTACTTGCATGTCTACTCATAGGTAGTTTTTATTTATCCATTTATGATGGTACATAGGTTTTTGGCCATAAATTTGGCCTTCAGTCTAAATTTCTATATAGAATAGTTTTTCATATTAAGTGTATGAGTTTTGTTGATGGTAAACATATGAGACATCATTGTAAATTTGATTCAATTTTAGTTTAGGTGATATAATATATAATTGACTAAAATGAAAATTTCCAAGTAAACATAAAACATGTTGGTTCTTTTTACCAAAAAAAAATGATATTTAAATTTAAACAATTAAATTTAAATTTTCTAATTTGTGAAAAAAAATGCTATGTGACATTTTTAAAGAAAATAAATAACCTTAAAGTAGATTTATATGAAAAAAAATAGAAAATTAAATTTAGAATTGATATAATAAAATACTTAAATTGATTCCATATTTAAAAGATTAATTTAAATTGGTATTTATTATTGATGAAATTCATTTATAAAAAAAATGATCTATGTGTGTGTGAGAGAGAGATATAATATCATTTGTATTGTAGGCTATAGCATATAAAATATAAAAAATCTTTCTTTTGTGTCTATAGATAAATCTTATAAATTGACGACTTACAAATCCTAGATGATACAATTGAATGAGATTTTATTATTGACCCTCTAAAAAAATTGTTTATAAAATAATCATTGTATGCCATTGATATTAACATATTATGTATTTGTAAAATTTGTTAGAAGCTTTTAATGTGTGTGTTACACCTCATACATGGAAAACCTAAGAATACAATATTGTGAACTCAAGCTATTATAATATAATATGAAACACAAATTTGATATGCCCCAAAGGATAGATAAATTTTAATAACAAGACTCTAAGATATTATTTTAATGAAACCATGAGTAAACAAGGTGGCCAATTGGAATGAATGCCTAATAGGAATGGTCTTGAATGAAATTTAAACCCTTCTTAGATGAAAAACATTTTAGAGTAATAAAATATTGTCACTAGACTAGGTACATGTTAGTTCACTAAGCTACAATAATTGCCATTTATATTTTATTTATTCTCTATATAAGCACACTTAGACAGTTATGTCAATCAATTAACTATCTTGATTTATGTATTTTATTGACACTTATCTAGTCTAGATTGAGTTACACTTCATCTATCATGCTAGTTAAAGTGAGTTAACTCACCTCCTGATTGGGAATGATTGAAAGTTAAACTCTTATCTCTTTGACATGTCATCTTATTGATTCATGGATCCAAGAGGTCTATATATTTATATGTTTCTCTTTGTAAATCAGCTCCAATATTGTTAGTAGACTAGGTACATGTTAGTTCACTAAGATACAATAATTGCCATTTATATTTTATGTATTCTCTATATAAGCACACTTAGACAGTTATTGCAATCAATTAACTATCTTGATTTATTTTATTGACACTTATCTAGTCTAGATTGAGTTACACTTCATCTATCATTCTAGTTAAAGTGAGTTAACTCACCTCCTGATTGGGAATGATTGAAATTTAAACTCTTATCTCTTTGACATGTCATCTTATTGATTCATGAATCCAAGAGGTCTATATATTTATATGTTTCTCTTTGTAAATCAGCTCCAATATTGTCACTAGACTAGGTACACGTTAGTTCACTAAGCTACAATAATTGCCATTTATATTTTATGTATTCTCTATATAAGCACACTTAGACAGTTATGTCAATCAATTAACTATCTTGATTTATGTATTTTATTGACATTTATCTAGTCTAGATTGAGTTACACTTCATCTATCATGCTAGTTAAAGTGAGTTAACTCACCTCTTGATTGGGAATGATTGAAAGTTAAACTCTTATCTCTTTGACATGTCATCTTATTGATTCATGGATCCAAGAGGTCTATATATTTATATGTTTCTCTTTGTAAATCAGCTCCATATTATTGAAAATGGAATATCTTTCTCATTTTATTGGTTTTGTTATTAGCTCACACACATTACATCCTAGTTAGATTTTTTTATGTATATGACAAATTCCAACATGCTCATACTATACAAGTATTAAAAAATTCATTCCTATGCTTTGTAAAGTTTTTTATTTAAAATTTTCAAAAAAATAAAAAAATATTGTGTTGTTTATTTCCATGGGGAGTACCTAACCCCTCGTACAATAATAAAAGTACATGGGTGTTGGCCCATATCACCCCTTGATCAATGTTTGTTAAAACTTATGGCTGACACTCTAGACATTTTGATGGCCACACCAAGTTACCACCTCCATTGTCACTCAACTAGCCCACTATTGCATTGTCACCATCCAACACTCCCTCACTACCCAAGTGGCCTAGCTCCTGTCAACCACTTATACACCACCTTTTTTGGTGACACCATCCTCCAACCATTAGCTCACATCTCAATAGCCATCGAAGTGCCACCAAGGGTAGGTACCCCCTCCCAATGCAAGTTTTAGGTTGGGACACAAACTTTGAAGTACCATATCTTATCCATACAAAGGGTTTTTTACAAGAAAGTTTTTTATGAAATGGACTAATTTTTTGAGCACTTTGTAGTAGTATAATTGGTTTGTACTCATGACACCTAATTTTTCTATAAATCATGTTTTGTTAATTTTTTATTTTGCAAACTTGAACCCATTTTGAGACCTTTCGAGGGCCATCACTTGTTAAAAATGACTTTTTTGGGGGTTCTATTTTTGAAAGTGCATTTTTTTCTTGTACTTCACAATGGTGTTTTTTATTTTCTCTTATTCTAGTCTAGAATTATACTTTCAACATTTTTTGCTTTTATTGGACACTTTGAAAACCTATTAAACATAATAAGTATTGTAATTGCACTAATTTATAAAGTGACACACACTATACTTAATAAGAATGTCATAATTGAGATAATTTGGAGGTGTTAATACAAATACACTCAATTAGAAAGTGCCACATCATGTACTTATCTTGGGGGGCTTTCAACATGTCTCTTACTCCCTCACCTTTTCATTTTAGTGTCCTACAAAAGACTTATCCTCTTGTTGTCTCTACAAAGGACATAACATCTTCAAAGTGTTCCCATGTCCAATATGAATGAATATTGTCATGTAGGGTTGTCCCTCTTCAACATGATTATCCTCTAAAGCATTCCAAATCATGTAGCATTAAATGTACTTATTGTCAGAAGAAAAATCATAATGAACATGATTGCATTTAGATGTAGATTGATGAACTAAAGCATCTTCTATAAAAATATCACATTAGTCTACCATGTGCTTCGACACAATATTCATGACCTACTACATCAACTAAGATCTCAGCTTCTCCATCTACACAATATTCATCACCTACTACATGGGTATGTGCAGGATCATGATGGGGCAAACTATACCTCTAAGTGGCAATGAAAATACAGAAAATCAGAATTTATCAAGTTCATGTGAAAATTTGAATGGATTATCTACATAATTTGAAAAAGATGTAAGAACGAAATTTGTAGAGAATTGAATCTAGTTTATAGGCTACTATTTTAAAAAAAAAAAACTAAATTTACTTAGTGAAAATTGAATATTTCAAAGAACAGCTATTAAATTTTTCAGAAAAAAATAAAAAGTGGGTGTCTGTCCAGCCAACCTAACTATGAGTAAAAATATATATATTTTTTTGAAACTTTCAAAATAAGTAGAGGACTCATGTCCACATGTGATGCATATTTATTTGAAATTTTTTTCCAATAAAATAATTAGTTATGCTTTTTTTACTGTGACTTTGAAAAAAAATAAAAAGTAATTTTCCAGCCAACCTAACTCGATTAAAAAAAATTGAAATTGAAATTTTTTTTAACCTATAGCCAGAAAAGCATAGAGTGTGATGTAGGTTTCGGATCTCAAAAAGGTGAAATGGTTTGAAAGTTATGGATGTTTTTCAATCAGTGTGTCCATTAGGATTTCAAACACACGGTATATAGAAAATTATTAATAATTATTTAATAAAATGATAACCAAACAAATCTTATATTTTTAGAAAGCTAACAATTTTTTCTATAAACCCTTTTTGTTTTATCAATTTCGCATAAAAAAAATTCGTCAGCACGAAGGGTGAAGTTCAAAGAAGAGACTGAAACATGAAAACACGTTAGAATCCATAAAAAGTCAACAACCAAAATGGATATCCGTCTTGCTTTGTACCAAAGCAAGACGGATATCCGTTTTGCTTTGGTAAAAGCAACTCAAAACGGATATCCGTTCCCAAAACGGATATCCATTCCCAAAACGGTATCCGTTCCCAAAACGAATATCCGTTCCATTTCCTTGATCTATGAAAATTTTTGTACCATTGGTTTTGGATGAAGAGAAGCAACATATTTGAAACATCGAGGCAATAATACAAGAAGTTAAAGTTAGTTGGTCATTTATAGGTGTATCTATTGTTTCATATCACATTACACATAGAATTCTAATTAACAATCTATTTTCCTCATTTGGGGGAACATTTTTTAATCCATTTCTAATGGAATATTTAGTTAAAAACTGGTGGCTCCTTGTAAAAAGTATGGGCTCTTATCAAGTACGTGTTGTGACCAAATCACACATCACCCCATTAGGAATAGGGACCCCCCTTTTTTTGAATTCCAATGCTTTGCATTGGCATTTGGATGATGTTTTTTCAAATGGCCCTCGGCTAGGAATGAATGCTTTGACCTTTGAATGACTTGAACTGGGAAAGTTTTTCGAGCAAATGGCTTAGTAGTGTTAGGTGTTGTTTTGCACTCGTAGAATCACCAAAGGGCACCTGGCTTAATGGAGGACATAACAAATATTCAGAGGTTCCCTTTTGTGCCTAACAATAAGCTTGGAAATGTTTGAAAAGCATCAAAAGGAATCAAGGCATATTCTATCATCTGCTAGATCCCAAAATTGCGCCTTAAACATAGAATGGATGTTTTAAACCCTAGAATATAGTGCCCTGTGAAAGAAGATTGCCTTGTGGAAGGGATTGAAATCATCCAAAGTAGCGCCTAAGAGGTGTATGGAGTGGAGGATGATATTCTTAGCATAGAATGAGCACATAGGAAGTGGTGTACCTTGATCAGTGAATTTAGCGCCCTTAGTCATCAAATCAAACTCAAATTGGTGCCTAGACTCACAAGTCTTTAGGGGGCGCTCAAGTTAGAGTTAAGTCTCATCCATATAGTTTTGATGGCGCCATAAGAAGGATGATCTATGTTGTAGAAATAATGTTAATCACTTTGAGCATCAAATTGCGCCTTGATTGGAAAGCTAATTAAGGACCTCAAGAAATGAAAATTGAATAAGGAAAAGAACAAAATGTGTTAGGCACCCTTCATTCAAACATGTAAGGTGCATTTTCTTGACCCTTCCATCTAATGTTGGTGCCTAGATGATGAGAATACAAAATGTGGAAATCTAGCATGTCCCAAGTAAAGCGCCCAACACCAAGTAGGCATGAAACAAGTTGGTCAATAATATTAGGGACAAAATTGTGGAGTAAGAAACTATGCAAGTCAAGGCGCCATTTCACACCTATTTATCTTGAGTGGCATGTCCTATTCAGAGCACTCCAAGTTGGGGCCTTGACCAAGCACTGTGAAGGATCCTCCGAGTGATAATGGATGAAAAGTATTTGAAGGGAACTTCATAAGCGCCCTGGAGACACCAATCCAAAAATGAGGGAAGTGCACCTTAGGTGAGATGGTATTTGTTATAAGTTGAAGATATAGCGCCTATTGGTACTTGAAGCTCCATCCTTAGTGCCCAATGTATAAGCCTTCACCTAATTTGGCGCCTATGGTAATTTCGTTGTAAACAAATCTAAGGTGGGTGCCTAATATTAAAGGGCTATTGATCAAGAAGTCCTCTATACACTCATTCACTGAGTAAGGAGGAACAAGATGACAAAATTAGAAAGAAAGAGGTAAGACTCATTTTTGCATCTAAACTACTCATTTTTAGCTCCTAAAACAAATTTGTTAGATGGGTGCCAATTTCCTCCGGAGTGACCTCCACTTTGCGCCTTGAAGTACATGGTGAGGTATGAATTCAATTTTAGCGCCCAAGGGACAATTGGCATCATAACATAGGCACTTGGATGATAGAAGACTTCCAATTGATTTAAACCAACAAAATGACCAAATTTAAGGCCAGAGATGAGTTTTTGCACCTTGAAGAGAACATGTTGGGATTCTTCCTATACAATTTGGAATGAACACTTCGCTTTGCTCAAGTATGCCAAGAGTGACCTTGATACCACCCAAGGAAGGTATTGATGAATATAATGAGTTTGGGCGCTCTTAATACAATGAGCATGACATTCCCTTGTTTGGAGGATTGTTATCTTAATACATCTTGGAGGAGAGAATGAAGGTTTGACATGAAAAGAAAATCATTTGAGGAATAAGAAACGAGCTAAGTGCATTAAGGTGCTATAACATACCTGAAGCTCTCTAATGAGCACCTTACAAAAGGGACATGATAATGATGTAGTATGATCATCATACCTTGGATTGAAATCATCATAATGCTTAAAATAACTCAAAATGTGTTAGGCGCCCATTCAACTATGGATACACTCAAGTAGGCGCCTTGAAGAAAACCCCTCAATGCATGTCAAAAAAAAAGGTGGGCGCTTAACATTGAAGAAGTAATTCATCAATCTTTTAAAGAAGCATGGATGTAAAAAAGAAGTGAACACCTATGTAAGATCAAGGCACAATTTTCAAACTCCTGAGTGATCTCCAAAGTAGCGCCTTGAGGTGAGATGGGGTCTAAGTCTATCTTAAATGGCACCTTGAGTTGAGGGTAAGTAAGCTGTTTTGAAGTCAACATAAGCGCCTAAGGGATAATAAGACTCTTGAAGTTATTAGTAGGTGTTTGGAAGTATTAGAATCTTGCAAGAAAGACAAAGACCCTTGGCACGTAACCATCAAAGCAGCTTGAAGTCATAGGGTGAATGCATAGAAATAAGGAGACTTCTTGAGTTGAGGGGTTGAATGTGAGATAGAACTATAAAAATGTTAAAGATCAGTCCAAAGACCTAGGCGCATTTTGTCACCAAGACAGTTTGATTTCAGCGCCTAGATGTCTTAGATACAAGGCACATATTCATGCCTTCGTCCCCCAGTTTAAGCGCCTATCTGTATATATGAAGAGTTTGTTTTAAATTTAAAATTTTGGAAAATTTATTAAATGCATTAAATACAATCAATCTGGGTCCTTTAACTGGAATGCAAGTAGAAAAAGAGCTTCAGGATTGAATTGATAATGCTCAAGCTATTATAAGACAAGAGACAGAAGGTAGAATCAGAGCTGAGCAAAGATGCCAAGCCTTAGAGCAGTACATTCAGCATTTAGTTCATCCTATTCACAAATGTGTCCAAAGTAAGATTACTCAAATCAAATAATGGCTTATATCTAGAGCTTTATTAAGTTGATACCTAGGTGGATTAGTGTGTAAACATTCAAATTAGATGGTAATTCACAAGTTTATAGAATAATAAAATGAATCCCTAGTCTAGAATCGAAATGTACATAATAAAATGGATATCTGTTTTGTAGTAGCAATATGGACGTTGCAGAGTGTCTGTTGGCAAAGAATTGGGATTTACTTAAATTTGCTTGTTCATGCTTCTCACAGGACGTCACCTCCCCTACCCATTTAGCTCTACAGAAGAAGAGAGACAACAAATGATCAAGAGGGATCACCAATTAGCGGTAAGTGATTGATTACTTATGTCATGTTATATATTTTGAATATTAAATTCTATATTAATGTGCATGTTGTTTGATTGTATTAATAGGTGGAAATTCAAAAATCTCTATCGAGGAGGTCTAGTCGATGAGTGATAGAGGATGAGTTATTGACTGGTTCACCATCTTCATGGCCTAGCAAGAGCCATAGATTATTTGATAGCAATCCATAGGAGATTTGATTTTGGGACATTTTATTACATATGCCTATTTGGCTTTGTAAACATACTTTTGTATGTTATCGATGTATATCGTTGTATATACCCATATGGTTTTATTTGTACATGCCTATGTTATCGATGTATATCGTTGTAAACAAATTATTTTCATGATATTATGCATATATGTATATACAAGATCCTAATTTGGCACAAGTAGGGAGAATGCTTGCAAAGGTTATGGAATTTGGTTTTAAACGTTCCAATTGTATTTGCTTCAAAGATTCTAAAGCCTTTTCAAAAAATTCATTTTGTGCATATCCTGCAATCATTGCATTCTATGAGATAGCATCTCTTTGAGGTGTCATGCCAAATTGTTCACATGCCTTGTCTATGCTTCCACACTTTGGATTTACACCGGCCAATTGCATTTTCTTAATATTTCCTTTCAATCCTTATCAAAAATTCCGTTTTGTGCACATATTGCAATCATTGCATTCCTTCATTTACAACACATGATTAAATAAGAAGATGCATATTTACAACACTTAAGAATATTTAGTAGTGTTGCTCATGTCACCAATACTATGTTTACATCTTAACATACATGGCTTACAACATGTGACAATATGAAGTGATGAAGAAACTTGTTATTTTGATGTATTTCAACTCCAAACTTGCGCCTAGAAGTGAAGGCACTAATCCTTGATCAAACTAACCTAAAAGTGCGCCTTGGTACTTAGGGCGCTAGATTATGATTGATCAACCTAAAATGTGCACCTAAGGCTAGATATTTAATTGGAAGGATAAAATACATCATCAAAAGAGTTTATATTTATTGAAGGCATCAAATGATGACTTGGTCGCACATCTACCTCTCTACACCATCAAATGTGCACCTAGATTAGTGAGGCACCACTTCATATCTCTATGACTTTGGATATGCACCTTGATAATGAATTGATCTTGCAAGTTGAGGTTGTCTCCACAAGTTGAAAGAATGTCCAAAGAATACAAGGCGCCAATTATTGAACAAACAACCTAGAATGAGTGCCTTACTATTTGAGTTGCTAGTTCATGCTTCTAGAACACCAAAAGTGCGCCTAGATGTTGAGGTGCTAGCTCTTGCTCAAGCAACCTTGAAAGTGCGCTTTGACAAGGAGGTTAAAATGTATTATCAAAGGATTAAGTTGAATCAAGGAATCATCATTGAAGACAAGTAAAACATGATTGTGAATGAGGTGCACTTTTCATTATCTCCAACCTCACAATTGTGCCTTCCCTTGGAAGCTCATATTGTGCCTAAAGGAATGGTACTAAGATAACATCCATGTCAATGATTGAGAATGTGTCAACTAGAACAATATTTTTGTTTTTCTCATCGTGGGGTCGAACGGACTGCGCCAATGCATCAGGGTGGGTGGGTAAATGCTAGTAGAGGTCTCATTTTGTGTGCCAAGCATCTCAGTCATTTCAGGCAACAGGCTACCTGCAAAGTCCCTTAAGATCCCTGAGACCAAAAATGCACCAAACTTTGACGAAGTAGTTCTCAGAATTCGTGACAGCTGGGAATGTTGTGTTTGGACCTACAAGTGTACGTGGGGTCCGTCGACAATAACCTCTCTCATTTTTGGTCAACTCCATTCCGTTTGACCATGCCGAAATCAAACGCATTGTTGCAAAATGCTTCAATTTGATGCAGTGGAAAGGTGCTAGGTGTGACATTTTTCATTCCATAGCTCGTGGGGTCGAACGGACTATGCCAATGCGTCGGGGTGGGCAGGTAAATACCAGTGGAGGTCTCATTTTGTCCGCCAAGCATCCCAGTCATTCTAGGCAAGAGGCTACTGGCAAAGTCCCTTAAGATCTCTGAGACCAAAAATGTGCCAAACTTTGATGGAGGAGTTCTCAAAATTTGTGACAACTGGGAATGTTGTGTTTGGACCTATAGGTGTACATGGGGTCCATCGACAATAACCTCTCTTATTTTTGGTCAACTCCATTCCGTTTGACCGTGCCGAAATCAAACGCATTGTTGCAAAATGCTTCAATTTGATGTAGTGGAAAGGTGGTAGGTGTGACATTGTTCATTCCATAGCTCATGGGGTCGAACGGACTGTGCTAATGCGTCGGGGTGGGTGGGTAAATGCCAGTGGAGGTCTCGTTTTGTGCACCAAGCGTTCCAGTCGTTCTAGGCAAGAGGCTACCGGCAAAGTCCCTTAAGGTCCCTAAGACCAAAAATACGCCAAACTTTGACGGAGCAGTTCTCAGAATTTGTGACAGCTGGGAATGTTGTGTTTGGATCTGCAGGTGCATGTGGGGTCTGTCAATAATAACCTCTCTCATTTTTGGTCAACTCCATTCTATTTGACTGTGCCGAAATCAAACGTATTGTTGCAAAATGCTTCAATTTGATGCAGTGGAAAGGTGCTAGGTGTGACATTTTTCATTCCATAGCTCATGGAGTTGAACGGACTACACCAACACGTCGGGGTGGGCCAGTAAATGCCAGTGGAGGTCTCGTTTCATGCACCAAGCATCCCAGTTGTTCTAGGCAAGAGGCTACCGGCAAAGTCCCTTAAGATCCCTGAGACCAAAAATGCGCCAAACTTTGACAGAGCAGTTCTCAAAATTTGTGATAGCTGGGAATGTTGTGTTTAGACCTACAATAACCTCTCTCATTTTTGGTCAACTCCATTATGTTTGACCGTGCCGAAATCAAATGCATTGTTGCAAAATACTTCAATTTGATGCAGCAGAAAGGTGCTAGGTGTGACATTTTTCATTCCATAGCTCGTGGGGTCGAACAGACTACACCAACAAGTCGGGGTGGGCAGGTAAATGCCAGTGGAGGTCTTGTTTTGTGCGCCAAGTGTCCTAGTCGTTCTAAGCTGTAAGCTACCGATAAAGTCAAAAGTTGTTAGGATTGAAATTTTGCATTCTACAGGTCCTGGGTCTAAACAGATTGTGCCAACACATCGGGGTGGGCAAATAAATGCTAGGGGAGGTCTCATTTTATGTGCGAAGGCTCCCAGTCCTTCTGAGCTGTAAGCTACCAACAAAGTGACTTTACCGGTAGTTTATAGCTTGGAATGACTGTGATGCTTTGCACACAAAATGAGACCTCCCCTATCATTTACCCGCCCACCCTGATGTGTTGGCATAATCTGTTCGACCCCAGGACCTGTGGAATGCAAAATTTCAATCCTAGCAACTTTTGACTTTGTCAGTAGCCTCTTGCTCGAAATGACTGGGAAGCTTGGCGCACGAAACGAGACCTCCACTAGCATTTACCCGCTCATCCTGACGCATTGGCACAGTCCGTTTGACCCCATGAGCTATGGAATAAAAAATGTCACACCTAGCACCTATCCACTGCATCAAATTGAAGCATTTTTCAACAATGCGTTTGATTTTGGCACGGTCAAACAGAATGGAGTTGACCAAAAATGAGAGAGGTTATTGTCGACGGACCCCACGTGCACCTGTAGGTCTAAACACAACATTCCCAGCTATCACAAATTCTAAGAACTGCTCCGTCAAAGTTTGGCGCATTTTTGGTCTTAGGGATCTTAAGGGACTTTACCGGTAGCCTCTTGCCCGGAAGGACGGGGACGCTTGGTGCATGGAATGAGACCTCCAATAGCATTTACCCTCCCACCCTGACATGTTGGTGTAGTCCATTCGACCCCATGAGCTATGGAATGAACAATGTCACACCTAGCACCTTTCCACTGCATTAAATTGAAGCATTTTGCAACAATGCGTTTGATTTCGGCATGGTCAAACAGAATGGAGTTGACCAAAAATGAGAGTGGTTATTGTCGACAGACCCCACATGCACTTGTAGGTCCAAACACAACATTCCCAACTATCACGAATTCCAAGAACTGCTCCGTCAAAGTTTGGCACATTTTTGGTCTTAGGGATCTTAAGGGACTTTGCTGGTAGCCTCTTGCCTGGAACGACTGGGACGGTTGGCACATGAAACGAGACCTCCATTGGCATTTACCCGCCCACCCCGACACGTTGGCGTAGTCCGTTCGACCCCACGAGCTATGGAATGAAAAATGTCACACCTAGCACCTTTCCACTACATCAAATTGAAGCATTTTGCAACAATGCGTTTGATTTTGGCTTGGTCAAATGGAATGGAGTTGACCAAAAATGAGACAGGTTATTATCGACGGACTCCACATGCACTTGTAGGTCCAAACACAACATTCCCAGCTGTCATGAATTCTGAGAACTGCTCTGTCAAAGTTTGGCACATTTTTGGTCTCAGGGATCTTAAAGGACTTTGTTGGTAGCCTCTTGCCCGGAACGACTGGGACTCTTGGCACACAAAACAAGACCTCCATTGGCATTTACCCACCCACCCCGATGCGTTGGTGCAGTCCATTCAACCCCACGAGCTATGGAATGAAAAATGTCACACCTAGCACCTTTCCATTGCATCAAATTCAAGCATTTTGCAACAATGCGTTTGATTTCGACACGGTCAAACGGAATGGAGTTGACCAAAAATGAGAGAGGTTATTATCGGTAGACCCCATGTACACCTATAGGTCCAAACACAACATTCCCAGCTATCACAAATTCTGAGAACCGTTCCGTCAAAGTTTGGCGCATTTTTGGTCTCAGGGATCTTAAGGGACTTTGCCAGTAGCCTCTTGCCCGGAAGGACTGGGACGCTTGGCACACAAAATGAGACCTCTAATAGCATTTACCTGCCCACCCCAATGTGTTGATACAGTCCGTTCGACCCCACGAGCTATAGAATGAAAAATGTCACACCTAGCACCTTTCCACTGCATCAAATTGAAGCATTTTGCAACAATGCGTTTGATTTCGGCATGGTCAAACGGAATGGAGTTGACCAAAAATGAGAAAGATTATTGTCGACAGACCCCACATGCACTTGTAGGTCCAAACACAACATTCCCAGCTATCACAAATTCTGAGAACTGCTCCGTCAAAGTTTGGCGCATTTTTGGTCTCAGGGATCTTAAGGGACTTTGCCGGTAGCCTCTTGCTCGGAATGACTGGGATGCTTGGCGCATGAAACGATACCTCCACTGGCATTTACCCACCCACCCCGACGTGTTGGTGTAGTCCGTTCGACCCATGATGAGCAAAACAAAAAATATGGCACCTAGCAAGGTTTTTGCTCTTACAAAACAATGTATCGGCAAAGACCCTAGTTTTCATAAGGGGAGACATGTGATTTTAAGAGGTTTTGGGAATGTGACTTTATCCTTCCACTCCTTATCCAATGATGAGTTTATTCGTAGAGTTTGATGGCTTTTATGAGCATATACATGATGTTGTTTTAGGATAGTCATAAAGGGCAGTTTTTGGATAGCCATATGTATCTTTTTAACAATCATAAAGGGCAAGTTGTACATGGACTGTGAGAGTCCCAAAACTCATATAAATCATCCATTTTGGTGTTTGACAACCTTATAAATCCATTAGATCATTTATACAAACCCTAATGCAACTTATAAACCCTCTTTGTATAGTAATTTCATGAATGACTATCTTGTATGATTGTTTTGTGCATTTTAACAGGCCAATGAGGATTGTATGGTGTTGTCATATTCATGATTTTAACTTGATGCAGAGATAGGCTGGTGCAGGAGCACCTACCTGACAGCTGGCCTCCATGAGGCAGTTAGTTTGTTTTAGGTCTGGTTAATGTTTCCAAGAAGGTCTGATAAGACCAATGCATGTAATAAGGTCATGTTGACCATACTTTACTATTTTTAGATAGTTTGTTAGGCAGCTGTTATGCTGTAGGTCCGGTTGGATCTCCCAGCCGCCTGGAGAGATTTCCCAGCCGCTTGGAGTCGGGTCAGTAGTACTCGCAAGAGATCCTATTTATGCATGAGGATCAGTTGGTTTTAGAGCATCGAGCCAGGTTGCAGAGAGTGAGGTAGAGGGAGAGTCTGAGCATTGTAATTGCATCTTTTGAAATCAATAAAGAGATCCTGTTTTGTCCATTCTCTGTTTGGATTCCATCGTGTGATCAATTTGCTGTTTTGGTGGTTTCATGGATTGGCTGATCCATTCCACCGGTTGATTCGTCGAATCGGTGGAATGGCTATGTACAGTAGTTTAGGTTATAGTCTACATTTTGTGTTCGTTTGCATGCAGGTGTGCAGGATCATCGTCGAAAGGTGTTGAGGACCCTAGCATGGGTATGTGCTAGGTCGTGCTGATAATTAGAGTCTGGAAAGTTGCCCTGAAAGCAGATCGGGTCACCTCAGGAGGTTCAGCGGATCGAAATTCGCTAAGGTTGGAAAATCCATCACAACGGCATCATCAGGATATTTCTGTGTATATCCTGCAGTTACTTCGGGTGTCATCCGAGTAAGTGGAGATGAGCATGATGCAATCGTTTGCATAAAGTGAATGTGCATTGGGGTGATCATCATCAGGTGTTGCCGAGGAGGAGCATATCGGCATAAGGTAGAAGATCGGGTTGATAAAACCATCGCGGGCCGATAATGTTAAGTTTGGCCGACAACAGGATATTGAAGGAACTGCATGTGACATCATCGTCATCAGGATAATCATCATCAGGATATCGGGGCAGCAGGATATTGAAGGAGCTGCATGTGACGTCATCGTCATCAGGATATCAGGGTGACGTAAGCATCGAAGGAAGGGTGCATGAGGTTGTCGTCATCAGGATATATGGGAGGAACCGGATGTTCTATATCCTGCTAATGAACATGATGTTGAACATCATGATGATGAAGAAAGAGGTTGGCGGTAAGATGAACAGTGAACATCAGGAGGATGTTTGCGCTTGCCGAATATGATGATGCTGCCGATAGCTAGATATGATGATGTTGCTGACAGGCGAAAGGGCGAAGGTTTGTCTGCAGGAGGATATCGGTCGGCAGAGTAAATATGATGATGCTGACAGTGTTAAGAGAAATATGATGATGATGAAGGGTTGCGGACATACATGCTGTGTGTCAAGGTTATAGTGTGGATGCCTCTGCATCATAGGCTCTAACTCAACATGATAGAGGCATCATTACAAATGGATTGAATTGCAATAGTTAGAGAGCCAACCTCCTATCAATGAAAGTTCAATGATAGTAAATAGAGAGCTACTTGACCATAAATAGGATTTACATACATACATACATACATACATACATACATATATATATGATCTCGTAGGCATCTAGGTTTCATACACAAATTGCAATAGTTGTAGAGCCAACCTCCTATCAACAAGAGTTGAATAATAGTAAATAGAGAGCTTCTTGGCAATAAATGGGATTTGCATACACACACACCCAACCGAAATAGTATCCTTATTGGCCTTATTGGCACCTCCCCCCAAGATGTAAGTTTTTTATGTTTATAATGTGCCCCCAATGTCCTTATTGGCCTTATTGGCACCTAAAACACAAGAAAGTAGATTCCACTAGCTTTCAATTATAATTTCTCTTAGGCCCTAACACATCCATACAGGGCTATACTAAACAAAGAAATCGTAGGAAAATAGTAAATATGCAAAAATAGAGTTTCTTGACATTAATTTCATTCAAACTTGTCTTCAATTCATCTTCAAAATGTTTATTGGTCCTCTCTCTCTAAACACTAAACCCTAAACCTCTAAACCTTAACCCCTAAACCATAAACCCTAAACCCTAAATAATGCCCCTAAACCTTAACCCCTAAGCCCTAAACCCTAAACACGAGCAACCCTAAACCCTATCTCCTATCTCTCCCTTATCTCCCTATCTCTATCATCAGGCTCTACCTCTCAATCCTTCTCCCTATTTCTCTGGACATCTCGCTCACTCTCTATCTCCTTATCTCTCCCCTTTGTCACCTCTATCTCTCCCTATCTGTCTCCTCTCTCTTTCTATCTAGCTATCTCCAAAACTGAGAGACCCTAAACCCAGGTACACCCTAAATCTAATCAACTCTAAACCTATATCTCCCTATCTCTCCCCTATCTCCCTATCTCTATCATCCCTCTACCTCTCTTGATCTCTCTCCCTATGTCCCTGGCCATGTGCCTCACTCTCTATCTCCTTATCTCTCTCCTCGGTCTCCTCTCTCTAGCTCCCTATCATTCCTCTCTCTCTATAAACCCTAAATCCAAAACCCTAAACCTCTAAACCTAACCCCTAACCCCTAAACAATTTAAATCCTAAACCCTAAATAATGCCCCTAAACCCTAACCCCTAACCCCTAACCCCTAAACCTGAGAAACCCTAAACCCCTAAACCCTAAACCCCAAACCCCTAAACCCTAAACCCAAGTAACCCTAAACCACTATCTCCTTATCTCTCCCCTATTTCCCTACCACCTTTGTCCCTCTACCTCTCAATCTCTCTCCCTATGTCTCTGGCCATGTCCCTCACTCTTTATCTCCCTATCTCTCCCCTCAGACTCCTCTATATCTCCCTATCATTCCTCTCTCTCTATAAACCCTAAATACAAAACCGTAAACCTCTAAACCTAACCCCTAACCCCTAAACAATAAATCCTAAACCCTAAATTATAATGCCCCTAAACCCTAACCCCTAACCCCTAAACCCCTAAACCCTAAACCCAAGTAACCATAAACCACTATCTCCCTATCTCTCCCCTATCTCCCTATCACCTTTGTCCCTCTACCTCTCAATCTCTCTCGCTATGTCTCTTGCCACGTCCCTCACTCTTTATCTCCCTATGTCTCCCCTTGGACTCCTCTATATCTCCCTATTGGTCTGATGCAAAGCACACAGTGGAAGCTCTCAAAACACGGTGAAATACCCATCAAAACCCATAGTTCAAATAGATTAAAGCTTAATCAGCTTTAAGAAACCTTCTCAAAGTCCCAAATAACATCAAATCATATACATTCTTCCTATCGACAAGATAAACACTATCGGCCAACTAAAAAATTCTTATACCGATGCTCTGATCACTCCACTTTTGACAAGCCTTTGAACCTTTCGCTGTGACATATATCCATCAGTCCAACTTTAAACTAGTCTTTCGATCTCCCATACCACCCATTTATCACTCCACAACTTGTATTAACACATGATTAAACCTAACACCTAAACCCTAACTCCTAACCCCTATTTCCTAACCCCTAAACCCTAAACTTGAGAAACCATAAACCCCTAAATCCTAAACACTAAACCCAAGAAACCCTAAACCTCTATCTCTCTATCTCCCTATCTCACTATCTCCCCATCACTATCATTCCTCTATCTCTCAATCTCTCTCCCTATGCTTTGGCCATGTCCCTCACTCTATATCTCCCTAATTGTCCTCTATCTAAACACTAAACCCCAAACCTCTAAACCTTAACCCCTAAACCCTAAACCCTAAATAATGCCCCTAAACCTTAACCCTGAACCCCTAAACCCTAAACCCTAAACGTGAGCAACCCTAAACCCTATCTCCTATCTCTCCCTTATCTCCCTATCTCTATCATCGAGCTCTACCTCTCAATCCTTCTCCCTATTTCTCTGGACATCTTGCTCACTCTCTATCTCCTTATCTCTCCCCTTTGTCACCTCCATCTCTCCCTATCTGTCTCCTCTCTCTTTCTATCTAGCTATCTACAAAACTGAGAAACCCTAAACCTAGGAACACCCTAAATCCAATCAACTCTAAACCTATATCTCCTTATCTCTCCCCTATCTCCCTATCTCTATCATCCCTCTACCTCTCTTGATCTCTCTCCCTATGTCCTTGGCCATGTGCCTCACTCTCTATCTCCTTATCTCTCTCCTTGATCTCCTCTCTCTATCTCCCTATCATTCCCCTCTCTCTATAAACCCTAAATCCAAAGCCCTAAACCTCTAAACCTAACCCCTAACCCCTAAACAATTTAAATCCTAAACCGTAAATAATGCCCCTAACCCCTAACCCCTAACCCCTAACCCCTAAACCTGAGAAACCCTAAACCCCTATACCCTAAACCCAAGTAACCCTAAACCACTATCTCCCTATCTCTCCCCTATTTCCCTACCACCTTTGTCCCTCTACCTCTCAATCTCTCTCCCTATGTCTCTGGCCATGTCCCTCACTCTTTTTCTCCCTATCTCTCCCTTCAGACTCCTCTATATCTCCCTATCATTCCTCTCTCTCTATAAACCCTAAATCCAAAACCCTAAACCTCTAAACCTAACCCCTAACCCCTAAACAATAAATCCTAAACCATAAATTATAATGCCCCTAAACCCTAACCCCTAACCCCTGAACCTGAGAAACCCTAAACCCCAAACCCTAAACCCTAAACCCAAGTAACCATAAACCACTATCTCCCTATCTCTCCCCTATCTCCCTATCACATTTATCCCTCTACCTCTCAATCTCTCTCACTATATCTCTTGCCATGTCCCTCACTCTTTATCTCCCTATCTCTCCCCTCGGACTCCTCTATATCTCCCTATTGGTCCTTTATCTCTCTCTAAACCCTAAACCCTAGACCTCTAAACCTTAACCCCTAACCCCAAGACCCTAAACCCTAAACCCTAAATAATGCCCCTAAACCCAAGCAACCCTAAACCTCTATCTCCCTATCTTTATCATCCCTCTACCTCTCAATCTCTCTCTCTCTCTCTCTCTATGTCTTTGGACATGTCTCTCACTCTCTATCTCCCTATCTCTCCCCTCTGTCTCCTCTATCTCTCCCAAACTCTTTCAATCCCCTCTCTCTATCTCTCTTTAAATTGTAAACCCTATACCCCTAAACCCGAGCAACCCTAAACCTCTAAACCCTAAATAATTCCCCTAACCAACCTCTAAACCACTTCTCTATATAGGTGCAACTAATACCACTTTTTCATTGTTTTCCACATTTAATTATATTCTTTTCCATTTTCCAAGTCCTACATGTGTCCAAGTTGTATTGTTTGTCAAGTTTTTAGTCTAATTGTTAGTCCTAGCTCTCATGGTTATTAAAATGTTAGTATAGTTAGATTTATCCTTTGGTAACATTAATTTACACATTGTTGCACAAACAACCACACTGAAACATAACCTTACCTAATTAAGGTTAACCTTTAAGGTTCTTTCATAAATGGCGAGCTTAACAGATCCAACTAGTTCAATGTTCTTATAGTCCATGCTTACCCTTCCAAGAGAGTTCATGCCATGTTAACTTTGCATTATGTCCTAACATATCACATGAAGGACATCATCATCACAAGGAATAACAATGTCATGAAGGATTAACAAAGGTGTAGCTTCACCACATAAAGTATCATTCATAATTTTATCACTTGAGGGTAAGCGTATATCATGTGTATCCTTCTCAAACCATGTATCATGAATCAAATCATATGAAGGATTGGGTAAAGCAATTTAGGGCATGAAATCCAAAATGCCCCAAAACACATCCCCTGCTGCCCCACTATTCCTATCCCTGAAATATTGGAACATAGTCTAAAAGTGATTATTTCACATGATGAACAAAACTGAATGTTTTATTATTGATTATTTGAGTAATTCATTAGTGATGATTCTTAGTGTTTAACAAATCCTTATGGATTAATGTGTAAAGAAGCTACCAATGTTAATTTGCCCTCCTCCTTCACTAGAAACAGTCTTTAAGGAGGTTCATATATTGATGGGAGATCCAAGATTTAAGAGGTATATTTTCAAAAAGACTAAAAAGCCTTTTTCTGAAATTTTTCTAGAAAACGGATATCCTTTCTGAGAACGGATATCCGTTTTGGTTTGGTATCCAAACCAAAACAGATATCCGTTTCAAAGTCAAACTTTGCCAAGTCACGAATTTGGCTAAGTAAAAACGTGATTTTTTTCCTATTGCCACTGTTTGGCCCACGATGATCCTGCACATACCCACATCAAAAAATATCTTAGCTTCTCCGTAAGATACTATAGATACTCTTTAATAGGATCATACATGTCACCTTGATCATCAGGATGCTTACTTACCTTACATACATTTGTTATTTGTAAAATCCCACATTCATGGTCTTGATGACACCATTGAGGACATATGTCTTCTCTTTGATGATAGATCCTATAGATTTGCAACTCCTATTCTAGATGATACGAGGGTCCATTATAACCCTCTTGTTCACTCTCTGCCACATCATACTTATATCTTGACACATCCCAATTCACATTAGTTCAAATCTCACATCGAGATCCATTCATCTATGGCCAATGTTCATGAATCTTGCATGATACTTGATCACATCAATTAGTTTCAGTCACAGTTTGGCATCAACATTGAGACATGTGAGAAACTTTTAAAATCATATATCCTGATTACTTCACTCCACCATATGACTAGGAATTCAACTATTTCCTTCTTCTAAAAAAAAATGCATCATTCATTGCAAAGGGACCTACTATAGCACTTGCCATGCAACATTATGCATGAACTTGTTCTCTCTTCTATGTGGAGGCACTCATATGCCTTATCTTATAGGGATTTCATGACATTATTACATCTCTCCTCTCCTTGGGAGGGAAATTTTTCCTCTGAGTTTTCTCCTTCCCTTCTTTTGGGGTGGAACACATTGTACATGGGTATTTGATTAGGCCTATTTGTTGAGATCCATATTTGAGTATTTTCCTCATTCTTTTTTCTCTCTATCCTTAAGTTGTACTTAAGGGAGTGCTAGAGTAATAAAATATTATTACTAGACTATGTACATGTTAGTTCACTAGGTTAGAATAATTACCATTTATATTTTATTTATTCACTCTATTTAAGCACACTTATGTAGTTGTAGAAATCAATCATGTGCCTTGATTTATGTAGCCGATTGACGCTTATCTAGATTGAGTTACACTCCATCTATCTTGCTAGTTAGATGAGTTAAATCCCCTCCTAATTGAGAGTATTAGAAGTTAAACTCTTACCTCTTAGACACATCATCTCCTTGATTCATGGATCCATGAGCTCTATAGATTTGTATGTTTCTCTTTGTAAATCAACTCCAAGATATTGAATATAGAAATTCTTTAGCATTTCTTGGTTTTGTGATCAACTCATAGGCATCAGGTCCTAGGTAGAATTATTGTTTATGCAAAATTATAACATGACAAACTATGGTCCTCACTAATTTGTAGTGATAAATGATGTAAATTTTAAGGTGAAAAATATTAAGAAAACATAAAATATTGAATTAGGGAGAAAAGCCCTAAAATTTTCCATAACCTATATTAAAGAAGGGCTTTTACAAGGAATGAAAAGAAATTTTCATTTTATATTTCTCTATATAGGTTGCAAATTTGCAAGGCAAATATGATTTTAAGGAACGAATAGGAGTAGATATTCATCTACAAGAAAACGAGGACAAGGGCCTACACCCAATTCTTCAAGTTTCAATTTTAGAGGGGCAGATGTGGAGTCGTGCCCACTGCAGATCGTAACTACCATAGTGGGGCCACAACCTCACATGAACACCAAAAAATAATTTCATATTTTATTTTTCCATTTTTTAATATTTTTTTCAATATTCTCTTGCCATGTGACATGATTATCAAGCAATTATGGCACAACATGCAAGAGGATATATATAGATAGATATTTCCAAGGTTGAACTCGTTAAGATCAAAAGAATATATATATATGGGGTGTTTTCTTTTGATCTTAACATGTTCAACCTTGGAAACTATTTGAATGGGGGATATATACACTGGGTAAGATCAAAGGAAAAGATACCATCTAATCTCCCAAAGGACTATCTGAAGTTGAATTTTGATAGGGCTCCCCATGGCAATCTGAGAAGATCTAGAGTTGGTTGCCTAGTCACAAACCACAACCGAGATGTCATTGCAGCTACCTCCTGAAAACTAATTGAGGGAACAAACAATAAGGTTGAATCCTTGGCCCCAAATAGCAACACTCACCGTAAACAGCCGGCATGTTGTCGTGTCGACTTTTCAAAAAATTTCAACTCTGATTGAATTTAACAAATATGTTCAACCTGTTTAGCTGATAATGGTCGATTGTTTCAAATCACCTATTTTTGAATATAGTTGATTTGTGTCAACCTCTCCATAAATTTTTGACTACCGGTACGTTAAGCTCTTCCAAATAGCAACCCTAATGGTGCAAATAAAACCCTATTGAAAGAAGACTCACTCATAATTATTAATGCACTGAAATAGAGAAGGTACCAAAATTAGAAGATTGGCAACATATTACTTCAAGCCTGGTTGAATTTGAATCAATTCAAAGATGTAGTCATCCAACATTGCTCCACAGAGATTAATCCCTGACTAATCACCTCGCTAATGTCGGAATCGACTGCACTAAAGAGCAAAGGATTGTAAATGATTTGAATGGGAGAAATTTGTACAGACCGTGATCAATAGAAAAGACAATGTTGCTCATACTACACTCATGGCTCGAGCTCCCTCACACAAATTATAGTTTAAGACAATTAAAGACATAGCCACTGCATTGTATGCAAAAAGAGATCTTGCACACTCATAGCAAGTTTATAATGAGAATGAACCTCGACTCAATATAATAGTCCTTGGTCTTCTCACTCATAATGGAGCTGACTGTTTTTCTCAATTTTTGACCTGCTAAAGTTGACAATCCTTCATGTTTTCAACTCTCCTATTGAAATTCAGAAAACCAACCAGTGGGCACGATTTGGACTAAGCTTTTACCTTATTTTCCTTCATTTACAATGCAAACAAATAACCTTCCATAGGTTGAATCAAAGAAACAAACTTCACATTATTTTCAACATAGATATCTCATAGGTCATGAATGCCATCAGGGAAATCATTGGCACAGACTACATGGAGCTCAACATGAGAAGTAGAGTCAACTTGGAGGTGGCTCTTATTTTCTTTCGAGCGTCCTTAAACTCATCCACTCCACAGCAACAATGTTGCAAATTGGAGAAAAAAAATTAAGGGAGCAATATAGACTTGGGCTTGGCAAGGTGGCATCTAGAGATTGGCAGTTGCCACAAGATATGCTACATGTGGTTGGTGCAGAGTTCAGGGGTGGCTTCTGTGGCTTCTTTAGCAAAGCTAGAGAGAAGATTAATGAGAATTGCTTAGAATCTACAAGCAGTATGGAGACTAGAGATTTGGAGATTATAGTTGAGAGAGGTGGTGACATATTCATGGAGATGAGCACTGCCATCATCTCCCCTAACCCATTCACAGATCAGGCCCAATATGAACAAGCTCTTTGAATACCAGACATCTCTTCCTCGAGCTCACGGTTGATAGTGGTTTTCATGTTGTATAGCATCCTGCAACCAAAGTTCATATAGGTTTTGGCACTCATATCATGCCATTCTCATTATGATTCAGATTTTGGAGTGAATTTTATAAAGTGATAGGGGATAGGGCCCGATCATTACATTTATTGGTAAGAGTGAAAATTTTACAAACTTACATATGTATGTATGTATGTATGTATGTGTGTATGTATGTACGTACGTACGTACGTACGTACGTATGTATGTATGCTATTGGAAAGAGATTCTTGTGTAAGCGGGCTCCTTGGACTTTGATCAATCTAAAACTCAAATTTACCAAATCTATATCTTTTCCTTGTAAGAGGTCAAAGTCCAGAGAGACCACTTACAGGGGAATCTCTTCCGAATGGCTTTATGTGCCCTTACTAGCATACATACATATATATAAATTTTCTATTTGACAAGGAATGTTAGACGGGTAGATTTTTAGTTGAAATAATAATAATTGTAAGTTTTGAATTATATAAAAAAATCATCATTTTGTAATTTTATTTTGCATGCATCTATTATTTTATATTTATACACTAAAATGTATTGAGTTTAATATAGTTTTTAAATGAAGTAAATTTTGGAGCTGTGCTTTTTAAAAAAAGAAAAATCAAAGGTTTCAAATTTGCACATAGAGGAAAAATAAAATTTTTTATAAACTATTTATAAATTACTTTAAATTTTATATAAACTACCTATGCCTATAAATATTTTTTCTTCTTTTATATCTTTAATTACGATTTTCAATTTTTACAAAATAAACCTACCTAAAGGTGGCTCAGATACCATGTTATGATCTATATTCTCTTTAGGTGTGAGAATTAATCCAATCAAAATATTTTAACATAAAATAAATGTAAAAACAAACAAATCGAATAACACATACACAGAAACATAGAATTATGGTGGAAAAAATCATAAAAGGTAAAATAACCCACAAACATTATTGAAGAGAGAAAACTTACAATCATTTTGTATAATTACAAACTTAAAAACCTAGGGTTTCATAATCCCTTCCTCCTTCCAATGGTTTCTCAAAATCCCAATGAGATTCCCTAAAACATAGGAAGAGAAGGGAGGTAATACTTGTTTGGGAAGTTACTATACACCTTTTAGTAAGGACATTAATATTATTTAATTAACTAATTAATATTAAGATAACTATTTTTATATTAATTAATTAATTATCCTTTAAAATATGTTAAAAATATATTTATTTTATAAAGGTCTATACTTTATAATCTTTTAAATGTTTTTAAGCCTACTTAAAAGGTATGAACCACTAATAAACATTATACTCTAATGGCATGTTCAATGTTAATATACTATTTACTATGTGATAACATCATTACTGTTTCTACCTCGAGGATGAATTCAAATTTTTCTCGTGCTCCCATTTCGGGCTAGGGATTTTTTAGTTGTGAATCTTCGCCAATTGGCGAATATTTCATATCCGCGAATTGGGAACTAGCGAATACATTACCATCGGTGGGGGCCAATTCACTTGATTTTTTTTGATTTTTGGTCAAATGTATTTCAATTCACCACCCTATTAATTTTGAGTCATTTATAGTTAGTATTTTCGCCATAGTATACTACATGGTTCTAACGGTGATTCACCTAGAATTTCAGAGGCATGTTTTAATTCACCCACATATTCACCAATATCATTAAATGGTTGACATGCATGATGACCAATTTCACCAATATTATTAAATGGTTGACATGCATGAGGACCAATTTTGTCAGTATCATTAAATGGTTCACGTGTATGAGGACTAATTTTGCCAATACCATTATATTTCCATGCTAATCCCAGGGCCATATTCACCTAGAAAATTACAACATATGTGTTTGATGGAGGTCCATTTCGTCTAACATTTATAAGTGTCCTATTAATAGTACACAGGATTCACCAAATTATTATACTACCATTTGAAAATTCTGTGGTATTCGCCAAATATGCATTGATATAAATGCATTTGATACTCTGATTAATCTTTTACACATTTTGTTCAGTTTTAAGCTCTCGAATCCTCGATTCATTTCGAATCATAGAGAAGTTACAGCTACATGCATTGCCTAGTCACTAAAAGGTAAGTGATCATTTCTTTACTATGTAATAATATATGATTCATGTTGATTATTTATGTCTTTACTTGGTTTCATTGTTACAGATGATATTGATTGAGTAGGAGTTAGGGCTAGGGAGATATCTTAATCTAGGACCTAGGGATCTTTATTCTATCATCTATGATTCCTTCTTGAACAAAATGACATTTTTTTCTATAGCTTTTAATTCGTGAGAGATGTCGAGCAAGAAGTTGTCTAAGGGTGGTGAAGGGATGTCAAGGTCATCAAAACAGAGAAACATAAAGTCATACTTTGGCAATGCTCGTGGTCCATCTAATGGAGCTACAACATCAAAACTTGTACCATCTATTGATTTGTATCACAATGCTACGGGTGATATTCTAGGGAATACCCAAGGTAGCAAGAATGATGACAATGCCACAGATGATGTTCCAGGGAATACCCAATGTACTGAGAATGATGAGAATGCCACATATGATGTTCAAGGGAATACCCAAGGTAGCGGGAATGATGACAATGCCACAGATGATGTTCCAAGGAATACCCAAGGTAGCATGAATCATAATATGAATAAATCAAACTCAACAAATGATAACGAAGTTAATAAAGTTATAGAAATTAATGAAGATGAAGATCCTGCAAGTGCACACAAGGGGAAAAGAAAAGCCAAATAAAAAAAGGGGTGTGAGTGGGAAATGTCAAGGAGTTTTTAGATTGATTGGGTGTCAAAATTCCCATTCATTGAACCGGTGGAGAATGCAAACAAAGATGAACCTCCCACAGAATGCAAGTGTAACGTTTCCAGTTGGAAATATCATAGGGACAAGAGGTTGCAACTAAAACTTGACACCATAGAAAAACATATTGGCAAAGTTTATGAAAAATAAATCATAGATGGATAGGAAAAAATAGTGATAAGATGGAAAACGAAGGAAGAATGTCTCAACATGTAAAGAATGCCCTTGAATATGATGTGCATATGCAAAGAAAGGTGAAGATTCATGCAGGTGGAGGTTCAATTGAAGCTCAATTTGGAAAGATGATGGGAGAAGCACAAATGGCAAAAACTGCTCAGTTGGGTGTTATTTTTCATATTTTTACCAAAGGACATCCTATGATAGACTACCCAGAATATAATAGTTTTTTTTTTTTGCTTGGTTAACTGCTAACTTGGGGTCAGCTCCCTTTATATTATATTCAACAAAAAAATTGAACAAAGTTTCAACATTAGAGCTGGAGAGATAAACATCAATGGGCTACAAACAAAATGCCCTGATCTTGCAAAACAAACCCTACCACCCTAATCTATACAATTCATACTATAGCTACCTGATACATAGGAAAAAACCCCATACAGATAATAACAAAGAAAGCTTTTCATAAAAAAACTATTGGTTAAATAGTAGAAGGCATCGGCACCATCGTTGTCAACTAGCTCAAGCATCCTCATCCTCTGCATAATATAGATCTACCAACTCCCTCATCCAATCACATTCAACCTCCAAACTTGCCAATTTTTTTAAGGAATGCTACTCATTTTGTTGCCTTGCGTCGCTTGGCTGTCACTCTGTTGTCCCCTGCCTCCACCACGAATGACCACCACTGCACTGCATCACCAACGTGGTTGATTCTGTGAAAATCATCTGGTAGGGAATACCAATTTCACTTCTTGCAACCCTGGCCACTTCCTTCCATCTACCACGAAAGTCTAGCTCCATGAAATATTCCATTAGCTTCTTGATCGTGGCTGCTTCCTCATTGAGGTCTAACAGAACTGCTAAGAACATGGAAGAAAGATCAGAGTTAACCCTATAACAGTTACAATTCCACATGAATTGATTGTCGAGAACCCACTCTATTGCAAATAGAATGATCCCACTCTTGGGTTTGAAGACCACCCCAAGGCGCTTGTCTGTTATTTGTCCAAGAAAGGACATCTAGTGTTTGTTGCATGTTAAGTGGATTGGGGTTTTCATGGCTAAAAAAACTCCAACTTGCTCAATTTGTCATTTGAATGCCCTACTGTCTTCATTCTCCAATGCCAAATAAAGCCTTCTGCATGCTTCGGCCATCGATTCTTAGGTGGTCTGATAGTGCAAATCATTGGCATCATCATTAATGTATAACTCCCAAAGCAAGGCACTCTCCACATTGATTGCATCATTTGCTAAGCCATCAGCCTCTTGGTTCCCCTCCCTTAGAGTATGGTTAATAACAATACTTTCAAATGTCTCCAATAGGCCTAATGCCTCTTTGAGCATTCCTTTTAACTTCCAATTGTGCAAGTTCTTCATTCTAATGGTGTTTATGACCAGCATGGAGTCCCCTTCCACCTCTACCTTTCTAATGCTAAGACAGTGACATAGATTTAGTCCAAGAATTAGAGCTTGCAATTCTGCTTCATTGTTTTTTCCAAAAGAAAGTTTCTTAGACACCTTCCCCAAAGTTTTACCTTCCTCATCTCTAACCAGACAACCCACTCCTGAGATCCTAGGATTGCCTTTAGAGGCTCCGTCAAAATTCAACTTTGCCCAGCCCTTGGCCAAAGGATTCCATTTTGTTTCCTTCCTTCTAGTTAGGATATCAACATCCCCACCCCCATTAATGGGGAGAATATAATAGTTTATTATCTTTTATGGGCATTCCTAATTTTCCTAACACACATTGGTCAATAAACAGTGGATGGGAATGGGCAATTTGTCTTGCTAATGTGGAAAAATATGATTTATAAGAAAAAATAAAAGAGTCAACTTTCATTGCATTATCTCTAGATGAAGTTACAACAATAGATTATACTTCTTGGGTATGTATGCATGTGTATATTGTGGCAAATCATGTCTATCAACCTCATCTACTCTCTATTTATAAAATGAAGGAGAATGCAACATCACAAAATCTATTTAAGATAGTTAAAAAATATATGAATGAAATTGGAGGTATGGATGACTGTAAAATTGCCAGAAAGTTGGTGTGTGTAGGGGTGGATGGAGCTTCAGTAATGCAAGGTCATAGGTATGGTCTGTGTGTGTTTAGTGGTAAAAGAGGGGGTTTTAGTTTCAAGGGCTTATGTTAAATCCTTCTTTCATCACAACATTCAAGGACATTCAACTGAGTAGAGAACTCTACTACAAATCTCATGTCACTTGGAATAGAGGGGAAGATTGGAATTGTGTGAATTTGTTGTTCAATTAAGCCCGATTATGCTCAAAACCCTAATTTCATAAAATCATAAACAAACAGACAAATTATGGAAATTGATTACACACAGAGATCTCAAATGATAATCAACTACATATCATATTTTGAATTTCGGTGTGTAGAAAAGTCAGAGACTAATGAGCGGGTGCCCTAGTCTAGTGTACATATTTTTGTCGAGATCTCTGAAGAATGTCTACAACACAATCATGTTATCACAAAGATTTCACTGCATCAGAATCTAGAGAGATAATGAGTAGGTTCCCTAGTCCAAGCCCTAATTTTCTTCTTTTCTCTGCACTTTTGATAGTCTATAATACCTCCCTGCAACTCCACTTCTTCCATTTCTGAAACCTGTAACATGCAATCACAGAAAAGTGGGTTGGGGGTTGTGGTGTTTAGAGGCATGCCTCAGTCAAGCCCCAGAGAGACATTCAAGTCTTCAAAACACTGTTGTCAGATAAAGAGTGTGTATTCCTACAAGATAGAGGCAAAAACCAATTGATAAATGATTGAAAACATAAATGAATGTCACCTCGATGGTGTAGCTCTCATGGAAGGAAGATGCTTCTTTCATGCCATGAAGAGATGAAGCCAAATCTGCATAAATAAACACAATAACAAAACAATACTACCTTGCAACACAATGATAGCTTTGAATCACTTAAGCATAAGATCACAAGTTCACAATGTCCATCTCTAGTTTACAAATGAATGCCTAAACATGCTTATAAATGCAACTAAACAACTTCCCGCCAAGAAATTCATAATTCAAACTTAAGGTGTCAGCATAGGACCTAACAATGGTCACATAACCGACACTGAGATTTAGGTCTTGACCTACAATAGGACAGGACTAGGGCACGGGTACCCAAGTCCTTCCCTCCTATTTTAGGCATGATTCATCATAAGTACATCCCCTAGGTCCAATTTGTCATAAAACTTAGGGGTTTCTTCATGGGGAGTCATCAATAACATGCAAGATGATCTAAATGCATTCTAAAGGACCTGGGAGCTAAACCTTAAGAGGGAAAAGCCCCCAAGGGGACATTTTCCAACATAACATTTAGCCCCCACTTTAATGTATGTATAAATGCAAGGCCAATACATGCATTAAAGTACGATCAACAAACACAGCAAACATGCCAAGAACAGTGAAGACACGCTAAACACATTGAATACAGTAATAGGCACGCAAAACACAAAGAAGACAGTAACAATCATGCAAGACATGGAGAAGACACATAAAACATAGTCAATACAGTGAATGCAGTGATTTCTTTTTTCATTTTCCCATATAATACAAATGCAAGTACAAGAAAAGTAAAAACACAACTCATAATGCATGAGGGACTCATCATCACCGGTCTTTAGATTGCATATGGGGCAACAAACACGCAATACAAATCTCAGAGTGCAGGAGGGACTCATCACCACCAATCTTTAAACTACACTTGAGAACAAACATGCCATACAAATCCCAAAGCATAAGAGGGATTCAATGCCACTAGTCTTTAGACTATGCTTGGGAACAAACATGCCATACACAGACACATGGAAGACACAGAGAAAACAAGGCAAACAAGTGATGGAAGAAACCTATTTCTAGGTTCCTAGCCATCTCAGGGACATTACATGCACACACTGATGATTGGGATTTGCCACAACAATCATTGAAAACATGCTTAAGGGTTAGGATAGTCTCAGATCCACTCCCCACTTGCTTGATGGACTTTTTGAAAATGATAGGATTATGCAATCTCCTCAAGAAATACACCATCCTTGCCTTTTGCAGAAGGGATTAAAATAAAAGGATATGCTCAATATTATACCTCCATAGAGGGCTTCATGATTGCAATATAGAAAAGAAAGATGTGCACTCTCTTGGAGATACAACATCCCGCCTCTGCAAAGGGATTCAAACACGCTTCATTAGTATCAAAATAATTAGAAAGCTTACCTTATATGCCCCCACCTTAAGGTGGTTGATATCATGTACCGATATCAAGCATGTTAAGGTAGGAAGAAAATACACAAGGGAACACGAGCTCTCACAAATCCCATGCCCCTAGAGGTGACATGTACTTTATGATCACCAGATGTTCCCACAAACACATTCTTGTAAAAAGAGGTTAGAAATCTTTCCATAAGATAATAACCACATCAGATGATCAAATGAAATGCATGAAAATATTCACATCAAAAGGCCAAGGTTACACTACAGATTCAGAAATCAAGTATAACCGTTGAGCTATACTGCAAGATCTCAGAATCCAATCTAAATGAGGTGAGATTCAAAAATAAACAAAGTGCACGGAGTAGCTATATTGTTATAGTTTGTTAGTATGATAAGACAACATCAAAATATCACACGGAGTGATTCTACTAGCCAAGCATCAGATAATATATCAACCCCATTGTCATGTATGGACGAGGTTCATTTTTTGATTTCTCACTTAAGGGACACTCGGTCCTTATCAATCTTACTTGTTTTTCATCATCCGCCAGCTAAATAGAACCACTAGAGGAAGCTAAACAATAAATCAAGAGAGGAGAACAAGTGCTTTAGGGACAATCATGTAGGAGGGTGCCCCCAAGTTACCAACCACAACACTATGTCCTTAAGACACAGCACACAACAATGAAAATAGAGGAGAAGCAATATAAAAGAATGATGATAAAAATAGAAGAAGGTCACAACAGAGGCGGTCTCCCAATATCCTTGACCTTACAAGAGAATCAAGGGTCATCCTAGGAGGCCTAAACAACATATAACACATCATGGGGGTGTTTAGGGTAAAATTGGATTTGTTTTGTTTAGTGTTTAAATCCTCCTTTCACCTAATGCATTCAAGGACCCTCGAATTGAGTGACAGAGCACTATCAGGTCCTTGGCCACTTCAAAATGTAGGGAAGCTTGGATTAGGGTGTTTAATTATCAATTTTTCTTCTCTTATGCTCAATTAACCATTAAAACTCTAATTTTGCAAATACGATAGTAAACGAATGAATTACAGGAAAAGCTCTTGTAGAGAGAAGTAAAATGACAAATCACAAAGTACCTATTTTCAGGGTTCTGAGGCAGAAAAGTTAGGGACACAGGAGCAGGCGCCCAAGTCCAAGGCCTATGTTTTTGTCTGGATCTGAGAACTCAGTCTGCAACTCTTTCCTACTGTTCCAAAGATTTTCCTGTCACGGAGCTTGGAGGACTAATGAGCGGGTGCCCAAGTCCAAGGGGAAGATTTTCTTCCTGTTCTGCAATTCTGACACTCCAAGATGTCTTCTTGCAACTTCACTTTGCCCAGCTCCTCAACCTGTAACCTGCAACCATGAAACTTTGGGAGGGGGTTGTGGTGTTTAGGAGCTTGCCTCAGTCAAGCCCCAGAAGGACACTTAAGTCTTCCAAACACCTTTGTCAAATAGAGAATGCATGCCTAGGGAGGTAGAGGCAAAAACCCAATGAATAATGATCACAAACACAATATAATGTCACCTTGTAGTGAATATCTCATGGGAGGAAGATGCTCTTCATTCCATGATGAAATGGATGCTCAAATCTGCAAACACAAACACATAAACGACACAAATTCTGCTCTTGCAACACAATGAAAGCCTTGAATCACCTTGAGAATGCCTAAAGTTCACAATGATCATCTAGTAATGCTCTAGTTTACAAATGAATGCCTAAACATGCTTTTATATGCAACTACAAACACTCCCGCCAAGATTTTCGTAATTCAAACTTACTGTGTCGGCATAGGATCCAAATAACGGTCACAAGCTGACACCCAAAAATTGGGATTGCCCCAAAATAGGGTAGGACTACGGCGTGAGTGCCCAAGTCCTCCCCCTTATTTTGGGCCGGGGTTATCTCAAGTTGTCCCCCTAGGTCCTATTTGTCAAGACACTTAGCGGTTTTCTCATCAAGATGTTGAAATATGATGCAAAATGTCCTAAATGCACACTAAAGACCTGGGAACTAAACCTAAAGGGGGAAAAGCCCCCAAGGGGACATTTTCTGATGTTACATTTAGCCCCCACTTTAATGTATGTATAAACGCAATGCCAATACATGCATTAAAGTAAAGTCACAAACACATCAAACACGCCAAGCACGGAGAAGACACACCAATCACATAGAAGATAGTAACAGACATGCAAGACACAAAGAAGATAGTTATAGTCATGCAGAACACGGAGAAGACATCGAATGCATAGAAGACACATTAATGCATAGAAGACAGACATGATTCTTTTCTTTTCTTTTTCTCATATATATGAAATGCAAATGCAAGTACTGGAAAGTAAACAAACCTCCCATAATGCAGGAAGCACTCATTGCACTAGTCTTTAAACTACATATGGGGCAACAAAAAAATAAAAAAAGCAAGAATGCCAAAACACACACACTTGAAGATACAGAGAAAAAATGATAGACAAGCAATGGAGTGTTCCTATTTCTAGGCTCAACACCATCTCAGGCACATTACAGGCACACATTGATGATTGGGCTTTGCCACAACAATCATTGAAGACACGCTTAAGGGTTGAGTTAGTCATAGAATTGCTCCTTGCCTTTGCAGAGGACTTTTGAAAATGATAGGATGATGTAATCTGCTATGAGAAATACACCATCCCTGCCTCCGTAGAGGGCTTAAGATAAAAAGGACATACATGATATCCCGCCTCCGCAGAAGGCTTACATGATTGATTGATTGCAAACAAACTCAGGATGTAGGAAGCACTCATTGTTCTGGTCTATAAACCGCGTCTGAGGACAAGCACATAGCTAACATCTATAACAGACAACTTACCTTATATATTTCCTCACCTTAAGGTGGTTGATATTAGGTATCGATATCAAGCATGTTAAGGTAGGAATAAAACACATAAGGGAACACAGACTTTCGCAAAGACCATGCCCCCCAGAGGTGACATGTACTTTACGATCGCCAAATGTTCCCACAAACACATCCATGCAAGAAACATGTTAGTGTCTACAACACCATGATAAAAAACAACAATGCATATGATTAACCACACAAAGAGCCAAGGTTATACTATGAATTTGGAGTTTGAGCATAACCGTGGGGCTATATCACAAAGCTCTCTGAATCGAGTACCACCAAGACTAGATTCAAAGACAAATAAAGGTGCACAGAGCAACAATATTGTTAAGGTTTGTAAATGAGATAGAAACATCAAAATCACTATGTAGAAAGCATGAGTGCTTCTACCAGCTAAGCATCGGATAAAATATACAACCCCATCATCATATTAGGAACTAAGTCCATTTTTTGATTACTCTTGAAAGGGACACTAAGTCCGCATCAGTGTAAATGTTTTTCGTCATCCACCCATTAGATAGTAACACTAGAGGAAGGGAAACAATAAATAAGAGTGGAGAAACAAGTGTCTTAGGGACAGTCATGTAGGAGGGTTCCCCAAGTCACCAACTGTAACGCTATATCTGTAAGACACAACACACAACAATGAAATCAGAGAGAGAGGCAATATAGAAGAATGATGATACAAATAAAAGAAGGTCACAACAGAGGTGGTCTCTTGGTATCCCAGACCTTACGAGAGAATCAGGGGTCATCCCAGGAGGCCTAAACAACACATAACACATCACGAGGGAAGCACATCACGAGAGAGATAAAGGGTTAGAGATACTTACCTGTAGGGTCTTCTAGGTTACGTCTCATCAAGTAAATCATCGTCATCTTCCCACTCCTGAATGCTAGAGGAAAGTGGGACATAAGGTACCATAGCCCAACTCTTGTCTTGCTCATCATGTTGTTCACTGTTAGGATCATGTTTGTTTGGTTCAATGTTAGGATCAATGTTTTCTTGTTGAGATGCAAGGTAAACTCGTCGCCTTCTCTTACTCCTTTTTCCATGTTGATGTTGTTTTGCTTTGCGACTTAGTTTTTGTAAGATAGGGCTTTGCTCTTTCATGGATTTTTGTGTTGTAAAGGAGGAATCATCAAGATCAAAGTTTATTTTTCTAGGTGGAATGTTTTGTTGTCGACCATTACCTCCTAATCCTTGTAAGGATGATAGGGGAGGAGCCTCAACATCATGATAGATTTATTCTTTTATTGTTGGGAAGGTGTCATTGATTTCGTCATTTTGTACCAACATACCCTCATGGGAAGGATCATTTTTGAAAGAGTGACTAGAGGACAATTTTATGTTATCATCACATGGAGCATATATTGAAGTACTATTGTCATTGTCTTTTTCATTTCTACTCATGGAGAAGAACACAGTTAAGCTTTCTAATATCGTAGGATGTTCATTCATGACGGTTAAAAATTGGTCAAAATCAAGGTCTTTGATAAATGCATGCAAAGATACCATTGAAAAGTGACATGAAGGTGCCATGTATATATTTTCAAATTAGTTCCAAATCAAATTTTGGAAGCTTGCAAAGGACAAGTGCAAAGTTATATGCAACAATGACCTAAATGCTTGATTTTTTGTACTTTTTCAATGCAAATATATGAAAGAAAAGGTGTTGTAAGGATTTTGATCAAGGGAAGAAAATTATATGTCTGGTATCAGTCCAAAACAAAAATAAGATCCTTCACAACACACTCTTGATGCAAATCTAAGATGATGACAAGTCAAAATATAGTGAAAATATGTCAAAATATGCAATCTTGTCACCAAATCTTGATTCAAAAGAGCATGCCAAAGGGTGTTGTGAAGAAAATGATGATGGAAAGAAAATTATATCAGTAATAACAGCCACTTAATGATAAGATGTCTGTCACAACACGCTTTTAGTGCCACTTAAGGTCAAACCCTAGTGAAAATATAGCCAAAATGAGCAATTTTTCACAGTTTTTCAACTCCAAGACCTAGTTAAATGGGTATTGTAATAAATTTTAAGAGGTGTAGAAAATAATAAAAATTATATTAGTCACCTCAATCCATAAAATTTGTCACAACACACTTGGAGTGCAAACTAGGTCAAACCCTAGGGCAAAAATAGCAAAAATGTGCAATTTTTCACCAAGTTTTTAATACAAGAGGCCAATAAAAAGGTGTTGTGAAGGTTTTTAGGAGGGGAAGAAAAATTTTAACCTGATAACATCTAATTAGTGAAAAAATACTCTTCACAATATGCCTATGGTGCAAATTTTGAGAGTTGATAAGGCTAAATCCAGTGAAAATCGATGTTTTTCAAGCCCTCGGTTTGAGATCTTGACACAAAATGCCATACGAATGTTTTGAAATCTGATTTATGATGAAAATTAAATATACTTAGATCTGAAAATAAATTCTAAGATCTAATATGCAGAATGCAAATGCAAATTTAATGAAAATGCATGAAAATTTGCTAGTTTTTTGTTGAAATTTTCTATGCAAAAATGCAAATATTTGAAAACTAAATACAAATTTACACTAAAATGCAAGACTAAAGCCAAATGCAAGTTTAAATGAGTCTCTAAAATCAGTAGAAAATTTTGAAAGAAGATTTTGCCTACTAACCCTAGATTTTGGAATTACTAGGTTATATGAAAATTGTCAAAATTTCTACAAAACACTAGCAATTATATGATAAAAATGCAATGCAAATTATTAAATTTTTGTATTTTTCTGTATTTTATATCAGATTTGATGCAAAAATTATAAATTAGGAAAAATTAGAATGAATTGATGCAAATTAGTAACCCTAAAATGTAATTTTTTTCCAAATCTTTCAAAATTTTCAACTTTTTTTGAATTTTTCTCAATGCAATAAGATGAATGACTATATGAATGAATGAAATCAAACCAAATCTGAACGTAAAACAATAAAAAAGGTGCCAAATTCAATAAAAACACACGTTCACCAAAATGTTTAGGGTAAAATTGGATTTGTTTTGTTTAGTGTTTAAATCCTCCTTTCACCTAATACATTCAAGGACCCTTGGATCAAGTGAAAGAGCACTATTAGGTCCTTGGTCACTTACAAATGTAGGGAAGCTTAGATTAGGGTATTTAATTATCAAATTTCCTTCTCCTATGCTCAATTAACCATTAAAACCTTAATTTTGCAAATACGACAGTAAACAAATAAATTATAGAAAAAACTCTTATAGAGGGAAGTAAAATGACACATCACAGTGTACCTATTTTCAGGGTTTTGAGGCAGAAAAGTTGGGGACACAGGAGTAGACACCCAATTCCAAGGCCTATGTTTTTGTCTAGATCTGAGAACTCAGTCTGCAACTCTTTCCTACTATTCTAGAGATTTTTTTGTCACGGAGCTTAGAGGACTAATGAGCAGGCGCCCAAGTCCAGGGGGTAGATTTTCTTCTTATTCTATAATTCTAACACTCCAAGCTATCTTCTTGTAAATTCACTTTTTCTAACTCCTCAACCTGTAACCTGCAACCATGAAACTTTGGGAGGGGGTTGTGGTGTTTAGGAGCTTGCCTCAGTCAAGCCCCGGAAGGACACTTAAGTCTTCCAAACACCTTTGTCAGATAGAGAGTGCATGCCTAGGGAGGCAGAGGCAAAAACCAAATGAATAATGATCACAAACACAATATAATGTCAACTTGTAGTGAATATCTCATGGGAGGAAGATGCTCTTCATTCCATGATGAAATGGATGCTCAAATCTGCAAACACAAACACATAAACCACACAAATTCTGCTCTTACAACACAATGAAAGCCTTGAATCTCCTTGAGAATGCCTACAGTTCATAATGATCATCTAGTAATGCTCTAGTTTACAAATTAATGCCTAAACATGCTTTTATATGCAACTATAAACACTCCCGCCAAGATTTTTGTAATTCAAACTTACCATGTCGGCATAGGACCCAAATAACGGTCACAAGCTGACACCCAAAAATTGGGACTGCCCCAAAATAGGGTAGGACTAGGGTACAGACGCCCAAGTCCTCCCCCTATTTTGGGAAGGAGTTATCTCAAGTTGTCCCTCTAGGTCCTATTTGTCAAGACACTTCAGGGTTTTCTCATTAGGATGTTGAAATATGATGCAAAATGTCCTAAATGCACACTAAAGACCCGAGAGCTAAACCTAAAGGGGGAAATACCCCCAAGGGGACATTTTCTAACGTTACAAGGGGGAACACAACACAAGAGGGGAGGTCACATAAATGAGAAAATAATGCCATGACATAGGTGACTACCAAGGTTAGAAATACTTGTAAGTAAAACCAGTCTAGAATATGGAACTTGCGAGCATCTTAGAGAGATGCTCCATCAAGTTTTGTGTAAAGTTTGAGTGGTTCACCTTAGATTATTCTTTGTTCTTAGAATATCCATGCAGTGTTTATTTCTCATATCCTTGTATATGTGATATCTTTTGTTGCTTGTGAGGAGGGGAACCATTGTTATTTCCAACTGATGATAATCGTCTTACTCTTTTCTAATTTTTAGCTAGCTTATTTTGTTGAGTTTGTCTATCATTATCTTGCATGGTTTCAATCTTTTCTTTTGTCATGATCTGTTGCTTTGGTTGTTGTAGTTGTTTTTCCAATGCATTTTGGTTATCTCTCGATCCGTGAAGGGATATTAGAGGAGGAACCTTGGCATAAATACCATTTCTTCATGGATGAGGTAATACTTCAGTCTTTTCCTTATCCACTTCTATCATAGAAATTATCTCATCATAGTTCAGATAGTCATCTTCTATTTCAAATGTATTTTGTTCCATCATGTTAATATCAGTATGCTTAGGGAAAGGATTAGTAAAGATTTATAAATTCTAATTTGGAGGAGCAACTAACTTATTTCCATTATCATTCACACCAGATACCTATATAACATTTGAGTCGATGAGTTCTTGTATGTCATGTTTAAGATGTATACATTGTTCGGTATTGTGTCGTTGTGGATGATAGTGACAAAAAGTGTTAGCATCAAAATAAGGTTCTTGCATTCTACTAGGATCCAATGGTTTAATCAGAGGAAGCTTTAAGAGATTATTACTCACAGCTTGATTCATGATAGAATGATAGGATTCATATATCATAGTGAATTTTCTTTGCTAAAACTGTGTCTTTTTCAGATTATTAATAGCAGATACTTGTGAAAAGTTATTTGAATTCAGCCCATTAACCTTTATGAAACTCTTATTCTTCTTTAAGTTATTTTGTGAAGGTCCACCCGTGGATTGAACAACTTGAGCCGATGAGTTTTGGTTTTCATACTAACTAGACGAAAGCTGATAATCTCAAAGCGCAGTGCATAAATGTTGAAAAGAGTTATACTTCATCAAGAGAATCTTATCACGGATGTTAGGTTGTAGATTTGTAATAATCACCTTCTGAACATCCTTGTCCTTCATCTGATATTGAATTTGCACATAGAGTACTTGATATCGACTAAAAAACTCAGTTAACTTCTCTTTCAGACCTTGTTTGCAATGAACTAAATCAATCAAAGAGACTTGAGGTCCAATGTTTTCTTGAAAATGTTGTAAAAATTGATCAACTAGATACAAAAAAGAGTGTATTGAATTTGGAGGTTGGTGCAGTCACAGTAGGAGGGTTCACAAAATGAACTATCTAGACCATGCAGCAAGAGTAAACATAACAGAAACAACACAAAAGATAGAACAAATGTAGATTCAATCATTCAGTATATCAAAGAAATCAAATACAATCTGGCCGGCAACGTGTGGGCTGACAACTAGGGCTCAAAGGCCTAGTTACATACATGCGCAAGATAAATCTTTGAAGCTCCTTCGCACAACTCCAAACTATCGATCTTTAAATCATCAGAACTACTTTACTAAGGATCTATTACATCAATATATATCATTTCCAGACCAATAGGTTCCTCTGCATCGGCCACAAGAGATCCGAAATCCCGATGAAGAGGTGTAATGTGTGTTCTTGGATAGGTTGGACCTATCGGCTTGAAAAATCCTTCCCCAGTGGATACAATGAAGTGCAGACCTAAGAGGAAGGTCAGACACAAACCAAGGAACATTGTAGAATGAATCACAAGGATCCACAAATCAGCCAATGCTCCCAATCCTTCTCCTTCAGCTGATTATTCATGATTGTTAGAGAACTCTGCACTAAGAAAATAAAGGATCTTCTGATAGTGATAACTTTCTGGTAACTGATCCAAATGCTCTAAATTCTTGATATGATGTAGATGAATGAATTGACGTGCTGAGTCTAGATCTGCAAGATGTGAAATGCTGAAACCGGACCACAAGTTGGAAACTACTACTTACTGAACTACCTGAACTGAACAGGAAAAAGAACTGAAATGCAAACAAAACTAAGATGTAAATGTAAATATTTTTGGTTGATGCAAGATTACTCTTGAACCAGGGATGCTTCTGCGTCAAACATCTGGGGTTATTGAAAAAGTGAGTCCCTCACTTTGCTGTGGCTAGGGGAGAACCAAGAGGGTCCACCTCAGCCTAAGAAATCCATGATGAATCTTCTTCCGGTCTGCCTTTCCACTTCACAAGATATTCTTTGTATTGTCTTCCTCTGGTGCCGCCTTCTATTCTGCTATCCAAAATGCCTTCAATTTGTTCCAGTACTTGTTGTGGTAACTGTTTCTTCAAGTCTTCTTCCATGCTGTCATGGAACTCTGCTTCATGATACTAATAAAGATCTGCAATGTTGAAAATAGGTGAAATACCTAGTGTCTCTGGTAATGCCACTTCATATGTATTTTTGGAATCAAATTTCCTGAGTATCTTACAAGGTCCAAACTTCTTCATCTTCATCTTGTTATATGTTCCAACTAAAAATCTTTCTTTTCTCAAGTACACCATCACTTCATCTCCCACTTCAAATTATTTATGTCTTCTCTTCTCATCTGCTTTCACTTTGTACTTACTGTTCATGTCTTCTAAATGCTTCTTCACCTGATTATGCACTATTTTCATATGATCTGCAAATTCTTCTGCTTCTACACTCCTCTTTTCTTCTGTACTGATGTCTCTCAACTCTGCAATTCCTCTAGGATTCACTCCAGTCACAATCTCAAAGGGTGTTCTTCCAGTACTTCTATTGACTAAATTATTGTATGCAAATTCTTCTTGTGAAAGAATCAAGTCCCAACTTCCGGCTTTGTCTCCAACCAAACATCTCAACAAGTTTCCCAAACTCTTATTCACTACCTCTGTCTATCCATCTGTCTGTGGATGAAAAGTTGAACTGAACTTCAGACCTGTCTTCATCTTCTTCCAAAGTGTCTTCCAAAAATATCCAACAAACTTCGTGTCTCTATCTGAAACTATACTCCTAGGTAATCCATGCAATCTCACAATCTCTTTGAAAAATAGGTCATCTACATGCACTACATCAATTGTCTTCTTGTAAGGTATGAAATGAGCCATCTTTGAAAATATGTCAACCACTACAAATATTGAATCATGTCCTCACTGTGTCTTAGGTAACCCCATTACAAAATCCATGCTTATGTCTTCCCAAGGTCTCTCCGGTACTATCAAAGGTTTATACAATCCAGTGTTCTGACTACTCCCTTTTGCAACTTGGTAAACTCCACAACTCTATACAAATCTCTGAACATCCTTATGTATTTGAGGCCAAAAGTAATTTTCACTTACCAAATCCACTGTAATATCAATGCCAAAATGTCCTGTCAATCCACCACTATGCTTCTCCTTGATCAAATTATCTCTCATGGAACTTCTAGGTATGCATAACTGACTTCCTTTGAACAACATATCTTCTTGAATGAAATAATCCAGCCATTTACTTCTATCCACTACAACAGGTTCCTTACAGGCTTTCCAAGGTTCTGCAAAATTAGTGTCTCCCTCATACATGTTCTTCAATTCATCAAAACCCAACACTTCAACTCTCATTTCTGTTAACAAGTTTCTTCTTCTACTCAAGGCATCAGCAGCTTTATTTGATTTTCCACTCCTATGCTTCAACACAAAAGTCTAACTCTGCATGAACTCTACCCATCTCATATGTCTTTGATTCAACTTACCTTGACTATTCAAATATTGCAAGGCTTGATGATTTGTATACAACACAAACTTCTTAGGAAAAAAATAATATCTCCACTTCTTTAGGGCTTGAATTATGGTGTAGAACTCTTGATCATAAATTGAATATCTTCTCCTTGCATCATTCAACTTTTCACTGAAATATGCTATAGGTCTACCTTCTTAACTTAACACTGCTCCAATTGCATTCCCACTAGCATCACAATCAACTTGAAATACCTTATTGAAATCTAGTAATGTTAAAACATGTTGCTCTATCACTTTCTACTTCAACAGTTCAAAACTTTTATCTGCTCCTGATGTCCACTTGAAATCTTTTTTGTCACCTCTCATTGTCTCTGTCATAGGGTTACAAACTGAACTAAAATTTCTGATGAACTTCCGGTAGAAGCTAGCCAAACCATGAAATGATCTAACCTCTCCAATGTTCTCTGGTGTAGGCCATTCAACAATTCCTTTCACTTTCTTAGGGTCCACCTTCAATCCTTCCGCAGAAATCACAAATCCTAGATATACCAATTCTTCCTTCATGAAACTACACTTTTTGATATTTATCAACAATTTCTCTTCTCTCATTCTCTACAAAATTTGTCTAATATGCCACAAATGTTCTTCTTTTGTCTTACTAAAAATTAGAATATCATCCAGGTATACAATAAAAAACTTACCCAAGAATTTCTTTAGAACTTCATTCATTAATCTGATGAAAGTACTCAGTGCATTCGTCAATCCAAAATGCATCACTAACCACTCATACAATCCTTCATTTGTCTTAAAAGAAGTCTTCCATTCATCACCTTCTCTGATTCTAATCTAATGGTATCTACTTTTCAAATCTATCTTTGTGAAATATCTTGCTCCACTCAAACAATCCATGATATCATCTATTCTAGGTAAAGGAAATCTATACTTAACTATGATCTTGTTTATTGCTCTGGAATCAATACACATTCTCTATTCTGCATTCTTCTTCAGTGCCAAAACTGCAGGTACTACACAAGGAATCAAACTTTCTCTGATCAACCCTTTCCTCAACAAATCTTGTATCTATCTATTCAATTCTTCATTCTTTACCGGTGTCATTCTATGTGCTTCTTTGTTAGGCAAACTTGCTCCCAGTATAAGATCCATGTGATGACTATACTTCTTATAGGTGGTAATCCATTTGGTACATTATCTGATTTGATATCTTCATACTCTGTTAGCAACTCTCTTATCTCCTCCGGTTTTTCTTCAGTCTCTTTCTTCAATGCTTCAGGTTTCTTAGGAATCAAGGCAAAACACATGTTCTCATGTCTCAAACCATCCAAAAATTTCCTTCCATCTACCAAACAGATTCTAGCATTTCCACATAGTTTACTCTTAGGATCATCTTCCAAAGGAATCAAGGTAATTCTCTTTCCATTTGCTATTATAGTATATGTATTCTTTCTCCCATCATGCATAGATTTTCTATCATAATGCTAAGGTCTACCCAACAAGATATGACAAACATCCATAGGCATAATATCACACAAGACTTCATCATGATAAGATCCAATATGAAATTTCACCAAACATTGTTCACTCACCAATACCTTATGATCATCTTGAATTCATGCTATTTGATAGGGCTTAGGGTGTTTCAATCTTTCCAACTTCAGCTTAGTCACCATCTCCTCTGAAACTAGGTTATCTGAACTACCACTATCAATTACAACTTTACAACACTTACCTTTGGATTTGCATCTGGTTCTGAATAGACTTTTCCTTTGTGATGGTTCTTCATTTGTCTCTGTTTTAAATAGTGCTCTCCTCATTACCAATGATTCTCCTTTCTCTGGATTTCCAACTAAACAAGGTGATTCAACAGGTTCTTCCTCAACATAGGCTGTTCTTCCACTGTTTGTTGTTTTCTTGCTTGTACTACCCTAATTACACACAAATGCTATATGTCCTTCACCTCCACATTTGAAACAAGTACCTCTAAATGTTCTCCTATCAAATCCTCTTCCCTCTCTTATGTATCCTTCATTTTGGTATGCACTAGGGTTTCCTCTCCGGTAAAAATTTCTATCATCTCTCCGGTAAGCATTATTATCTCTATTATCCTTCCTCAACGGGCTACCAAACTTGTTTTGCTCTGGATAAGATCTGTCTCCTCTAGAAAATGTCCTACCTCTCAGAAATTTACCTCCTTTGCCTCTGATCATGTCTCTTACTCAACTTCTCTTCAATTTTCAGTACAAATTGGTATGCTTCTTCCAAAGAGGTCATCCTTATCAGGCTTAGCTCTTCTTGAATGTTCAATCTTAGTCCATTGATGTATCTAGAGACTTTCTCCTTGCTTTCTTCACTATGTCCTATTCTGATGATCATTTTATGAAATTCTTCAATGTATTCTTTCACAGATTTCTCCTTTTGTCTCAAGTTTTGCAATCTCTTCAACAACTCCAACTCATAGTTAGCAGGTATGAATTGATTCTTCAACTTTGTCACCATCCAGTCCCACTTTGTAATCTTTTCCTTTCCTCTCCTATTTCTTTCCAACTGAACTTCTTTCCACCATATAGCAACATGTCCTTTCAATTTTGTCTTTGCAAATTTCACCTTCTCCGGATCTTCAATTTCCTCATATTCAAAGTATTCTTCCATGTCATTTATCTAATCAATCAACTCTTCTAGATTCAAATGACCAGTGTAGTTTTGCACATCCATTCTAGGTCTTTTCCCAATCTTTGAAATAGCTCGCAACATCTTTACTTGATCTGATTTTTCTTCTTCAGTGCCTTCTAGAGTTTCGCTAGTTTGTTCAGCAAATTGAAATTCTTCTTCATCATCACTCTCAACATTAGGTCTAGGTGTCAATCCTCTTCGCCTATCTTCCTCAATAGTATCCAAACGAATTCGCATTGTTCTCATCAATTCTATCATCTCATCCATTCTATTAGCCATAGTACCAACATGAGGGACTCTTCACGACGGCATCTTCCTAGGATCAAGTGCAAACTACCTTAGGTCGGTGATTGGGCTACAAGCGACAACTACCTCCCAATCAGCGATTGGTTGTGCACAAGTAACCTACCTTAGATCGGTGATCTTCTTACAACAAGATCTTATAGAATCCCCTTCGCCAATTCACTCCAAAGAATCAAATTTTCACTCTGATACCACTTGGTGCAGTCACGGTAGGAGGGTTCATAGAATGAACTATCCAGACCGTGCAGCAAGAGTAAACACAATGGAAACAACACAAAAGATAGAACAAATGTAGATTCAATCATTCAGTATATCAAATAATTCAAATATAATCTGGCCAGCAACATGCGGGCTAACAACTAGGGCTCAAAGGCCTGGTTACACACATGCGCAAGATAAAGCTTTGAAGCTCCTTCACACAAATCCAAACTATTGATCTCTAAATCATCAAAACTACTTTCCTCAGGATCTATTACATTAATATATATCATTTCCGGACCAATGGGTTCCTCCGCGTCGGCCACAAGAGATCCAGAATCCTAATGAAGAGGTGTAACGTGTGTTATTGGATAGGTTAGACCTATCAACTTGAAAAATCCTTCCCCAATGGATACAATGAAGTGCGGACCTAGGAGGAAGGTTAGCCAAAAACCAAGGAACATTGTAGAATGAATCACAAGGATTTGCAAATTGGCCAATGCTCCCAATCCTTCTCCTTCAGCTAATTATTCATGACTGTTAAAGAACTTAGCACTTAGAAAATAAAGGATCTTCTGATAACGATAACTTTCCAGTAACTGATCCAAATGCTCTGAATTCTTGATATGATGTAGATGAATGAATTGAGGTGCTAAGTCTAGATTTGCAAGATGTGAAATGCCGAAATTGGACCACAAGCTGGAAACTGGTACTGATTGAATTAAACAGGAAAAATAACTGAAATGCAAACAAAACTGAGATGCAAATGCAAACGTTTTTGGTTGATGCAAGATTACTCTTGAACTAGGGATGCTCCTGCATCAGAGGTAAAGAGTAAAACCATTCTAAAGTAGTATCCTTTAGAAATCATGGGAAAATTTTTGCTAACATGTCCTCTTCAAATTAAAAATCACTACACATAGCCATGAATGCTGCCACATGAGTATTAGGATCACCTTTTCCACCATATTTTTCAAAGCGAGGAGTCTCAAACCTTTCAGGCATAGGAGTTCTCAAGATTGCAGAAGATAGGGGATTATGGGCATGATAGGTTGGTATATTAGGTTGTGAAGAATTTGTCAAATTTGTCACCTTTTGCTGTAAAGAAGTCATGCCTTGCAAAATTTGGTTTAAGATGGCATCACTAGGAGATGCAGTTTGTTGTGAGGAATTAGAACCGAAGTGTGGAGGTGATTGAGGATGAGTATTGACAAGCGAAGGCTATGAATATGTGAGTGGTGGTTGAATATAGTGATGAGTGGAAGGTGGTTGCAAATAGCTGTATGTAAGAGGTGGTTGAGAATAAGTGGGATGGAGAGGTTGTTGAGAGTAATTATTAATGAAAGAAGTCACATTAGGTGCCAAGTTTTGATATTTAAATCCCACAGCTTTGTAATTTTGTGAATTAGTGCCATTAGATACTCCAATACCATTGGTAGCATTACTACAAGCATTTTCATTAGTGGTTAAAATTGTTGATGTAAATGTAGATATTCCTATAGTCAGTATAGGTGCCGATACTTGTGTGTGAGAAGCTGATGACCATTCATACATTTAGTCACCGGCATAATATTATTGTGTACTATATGTGTTAAACCTTGAATAACATTAATACCATCCTTTCCTTCTTTTATCAACTCTCTTATGTTGTGAATCGCAGGTATAGCTTCTTCCGCTATCCTTTCATTTTCAACAAATGCTTGAAAATTGGCTGACTCTTTATCAAGTTTGTTTATTTTCTCATTAGGTACATGTGTTACCACCTCAATATTGTCATCAACATAATGAAATATTTCATCTTCCATAGTGGTTGTATGAGGCATAGTGTCTTGCAAAATTTGTGTCTCCTTTTGTAAAGAAGGTGTTCAGTGGATTTTCGAAGGTAGGAATATTGTTTTCTTCAGGAGCACTAGATCCCATGAGTCTTCTACTTCTTCTTAAAGGGATATTTATATTAGGGCAATGGGTTATAATACTCATACAACAGCATGAAACACTCAATGCACAAACTAATAGAACAAACCCAAGGAGCAAGGTATGTTTAGGATCCAAAATGCTTGATTTTTCACTTTTTTCAATGTAAATGAGTGAAATAAGAGGTGTTGTAAGGAAATTGATGAGGGGAATCAAATAATATGTCCAATAATAGTCCAATAAACCAATAATATCCTTCATAACACACCTTTAGTGCAGATCTATAATGATGACAAGTGAAAACCTAGTGAAAATACACCTAAAATATGTAATTTTTCACCAATTTTCAATACAAATGTCTAATAGAAAGGGTTATGTGAGGAATTTGAAGAGGGGAAGTAGATTATAACCCTGATAACAGCTAATTAATTCATAAAAATCCTTCACAACATGCCTATGATGCAATTCTAGAGAGATGATAAGGCCAAATCTAGTGAAAATGTAAGGTTTTCAAACCCTAGACATGAAATTTTGCAAGAAAGGCACTATGATGAAACACTAAAGATAGAAATCAGTCCTAAATGAGTGTCTAAAATAGTAATAAAATTTGAAACAAGATTTTAACCACAAACCCTAGCTAATGCATAAACTAGGTTATATGAAAAATGCACAATTTCAAGCAATTTTTAATAATTTAATCATGAAAATGCTATGCAAATGAATGATGAATGATGAATTTATGTAATTTTAGATCAAATATAATGATAATAGAAAAATTTAAATGAAATTAAATGCAAATTAATTCAAATTATTTGAAAATGCAAGCTAAAATGCTATTTTTTTCAAAATTTTCCAATTTTTCACTTTTTTTGTAGTTTTTCAAATGGAATAAGATGAAAATGAAATGAATGAATGAAACAAATGTAAGTTTGAAGTACAACAATCAGCAAAGTGCAAAATTCATTAAAAACATGGGTTCACCAAAATGTTTAGTGGTAAAAGAGGGGGTTTTAGTTTCAAGGGTTTATGTTAAATCCTCCTTTCACCACAACATTCAAGGACATTCAACCAAGTAGAGAATTTTACTACAAATCTCCTATCACTTGGAACAGAGGGGAAGATTGGAATTGTGTGAATTTGTTGTTCAATTAAGCCTGATTATCCTAAAACCATAATTTCGTAAAATCATAAACAAACGGACAAATTACGGAAAATGATCGCACACAGAGATATCAAATGACAATAAACTACATACTAGATTTCAAAGTTTCGTGTGTGGAAAAGTCAGGGACTAATGAGCGGGCACCCTAGTCTAGTGTACCTATTTTTTTCAGGATCTCTGAAGAATGTCTGCAACACAATCCTGTTGTCACAGAGATTTCATCGCATCAGAATCTGGAGGACTAACGAGAGGGTGCCCTAGTCCAAGCCCTAATTTTCTTCTTTGCTCTGCACTTCTGACAGTCTAAAATGCCTCCATACAACTCCACTTCTTCTATTTCTAAAACTTGTAACCTACAATCACAGAAAAGTGGGTTGGGGGTTGTGGTGTTTAGAGGCTTGCCTCGGTCAAGTCCCAAAGAGATTCAAGTCTTCCAAACACCATTGTCAGATAAAGAGTACGTATCCCTACGTGATAGAGGCAAAAACCAACTAATAAATCATTGAAAACACAAATGAATGTCACCTCAATGGTGTAGGTTTCATGGAAGGAAGATGCTTCTTTCATGCCATGAGGAGATGGAGCCAAATCTGCATAAACAAACACAATAACAAAACAATATTGCTCTGCAACACAATGATAGCTTTGAATCACTTTAGCATATGATCACAAATTCACAGTTTACAAATGAATGCCTAAACATGCTTATATATGCAACTAAACAACTTCCCGCCAAGAAATTCATAATTCAGACTTAAGGTGTCGGCATAAGACTAATAATGGTCACATAATCGACACTGAGATTTAGGTCCTAACCCAAAATAGGGTAGGACTACCTGGCATGGGCGCCCAAGTCCTCCCCTCTTATTTCAGGTAGGATTCTTCATAAGTAAATCCCCTAGGTCCCATTTGTCATAAAACTTAGGAGTTTCCTCATCGGGAGTCATCAAGAACATGCAAGATGATCTAAATACATTTTAAAGGACCTGAGAGCTAAACCTTAAGAGGGAAAATCCCCCAAGGGGACATTTTCTGATGTAACAGTGTGTAAAGTTACAGAGTTCTATTTCACCATACATGATTGGCATTCACTACATTTCCCACAGAATGAATTTAGCATTTAAAATGGTGAGCAAGTTTCCTACAGTATCAAAAGTTGAAGATCTAGTCTATAAGCTCTACTCATACTTCTGGCGAAGTCCCAAATAGTTTTGGACATTTCAACATTTTGCTGAGGGAATAACTAAAGAAAACAAGCTTCTTAAGGATGTTGATACCAGATGGATCTTCTTGCATGAACTAGTGAAAATAGTTTTAGCAGAATATCAATCCTTGATTGGTGTAATGTATGACCATTGCTTCATAGTTGATGGGGCTTCTGACCTCTTACATAGGTTAAGTGACATAGAGACACTCCTCATTTTAACTAGTATTCTTCCCATGCTAGAGGAAATGAACATGCTTGTGAAAAAAGCCCAAGAAAGAACTATGTATATTTGTGAATATACTAGACTGTGTCGAATGATATGCATGACTCTCAATAATCTATATCTATCAGACCAGTCCTACATAAGTCCAAAATTTAACAACTGACACTTGATAACAAATGTGACCAATCCTGCTAATTTATTATAGTTTAATGATAGCGGGGAGTTATGAGTCTCTTTAAAGGGATTTGAGATACCAATGCATTGTTTTAACAAGGTCGGACACACCACCAAAGAAGAAATTATTTCAAGGGAAGCTTTTGACATGATTGTTAATTCTATAAGTATTACTTTAAAGAATATTGAGAAATCTCTTTCCTTAGAGATTAGAGATTGATTCCCTCATGATGAACTGCTTGAATCCATGTCTATAGTATATCCTCAATATTGGGTCAACTGTTAGCCAGGTAATTTTCACAACAAGATAAAGACCTTAATAAATCATTTTTGCAAAAGTATAGAATTCGATGGATAACAAATAGAAGGAATTTTAAATACAACTAAGATTATAGAGTAATCAGGTCGATTTGCAACTTCAATGAAGGAACAATTTAAACTCATGGAGGATCCCCACCAAGATGGATCGATAACAAAGCTCTGGGCAACCTTAAGTCAAAGGGAAATATTACGTAATGAATTATCAAAATTTTTCAAACTTGCTGATTTATGTCAAACCATGACATTGGGGTCAGTGGAGGATGAGAGAGTTTTTCAGTGCATTGGGGTTCTTGAAATCAAAGATAAGAAATAAACTTGACAAGAATTTGGAAAATTGCTTGAGAATGTATACAACTAGACATGATATCCAGAGTTTTCCTTTTGATAGCGCACTCGCAATCTAGAGGTCCTTATGTGAAAGAAGAGGGTTGTGCAACACTTCGAACAATATAGCACACAAGACAGTGACACAATGAATACCAGTACCACATGTAGTGGTAGTGGTGTTGATGAGACACTCTTAAGTGGAGATATGGAGATAGAAGAAAATGAAGAACATGATCAGGATAACACTGGATATCATGGTCAGAGGGAGAATCAGGATGATGAGATGATTTGGCAATTTGAAGGGATTTAGCAATTACTAGGTATTTATACTATATTTCATGTTCCAAACTCCAAAATGTTGTTGATGACATTTTATTTGTCTATTAGTGATGTACATTCTTCATTTTTGATATAAAAGTTTAATATTTTCATATTATTATTGTGTGATACTGATAAGTTTTACAAGCATTCAATTAAATGCAAAGTAATTTTTCTTCTCTATAACCACAATAGTGTTTCATTTGTTTTCCTTTATTGCATTGTATAGTAATCAACAACAGTAACATATTAATATACAACATTAGCAAATATTTAATGTGTATGTAGAAACCAGATTTTTCATGAAGTAGGAAATTAAATAATACAAATAATTTGAACACATAAATGGATTTCAGTGTTATATTGATTTTTGAATGAAGGTCCGAAGGACTACATTGAAGTATTACATTTACAATCTACAATAACTTGCTCAAAACAAACTCTGCGTAATGCTCTATTGGAAACACATATTACTAAATCATTTTATCAGCTTTTGTTGAGTGCTCCACTCTTCATCTGATGGAAGTGTAATTTTTATTAACCCATGGTGATCGAGTTGTAAGTGTGCTAACATTTTATAATTGATATAGTTACTTGATCACTCAAAATTGTATTCAAGGTTATTAGTGGTGAGATAGAATCCAAAAAGTTTGCCTCATCAAGATTTTGAGGAAATTGGTCCTTATCCAACTTCATTTTATCCTTCATATTCTTTTTGAAAGTATCTTTTCCAATGTATCGACATGATGGGTCAAAAGCCACTGGCAAACCAAGATTTTTGAAGTATTCTTCCTTTGTTTGCAGCCTCTTTGTCAATAATGCAGCTTGTTCCAAAAGATCTTGTGCTTGTTCTAGCTTTGTACATTTTTCAATGATAGATGAGGCCTTTATTGTGGCATCAATATGGTTCTGAATTCCTTTGGATTTTAATTCTTCACCACTAGCTATGTAGATTGATCGCAAAATTTTGTTTGCATCTGACTATCTTGAAGTTGCCATGTCTATTTTTAGCAATGTATTGTTTGAGTGTATTACTACATAATAGTAGATCATCAATGAATTCAAACATTTTAGACAAATCATCAATCCTCTTCATTATTTTCTCCCAAAGGTTATGTTTTATATAAACCATTGTGTTTCTATAAAATTTAGATACTTTGTTTTGGGAAGATTTTATTTCATTTTCTGCATTCTTCAGTTTTATCTACAAATTTTCAGAGTTCTCTCTCTCTCTCTCTCTCTCTCCACATTTTCTTCCCACAATTGTCCTACTTTTTCTGCTTCTCGTAGTTTGACATTGGCTTCAATCAAGGATTGTTCTAATTTTTCTGAATTGGCTTTTTCAATATCATATATTTTTTTACTTTCACTTAACATTACCTTCAGTTTATTCACTTCCACCTCTATCTGTTTATTGACTTCACTTGTAGATGTAGAGTTAGAGTTTTTTATGCTTTTCTCTAATTCTTTGGTCTTGCTCTCTGTTGCTTTCCTCTTGGATTTTCCATTTTCTGTGTCTACCTATAAATTTTCTATTTGATTTTTCAACCTGTTATGTAAATCACAAAGTCAAATGAAAATGAGCAATATGAATGGAATTAACATCACTGAATATATTTTCCTTTTGTTGTAACTCAATTAATGGAACCTGTGACTATAAGCACAAAAATTATGCATAGCCTCCATGAGGACCCCTACGATGATATATGATCCTTATCATGTACATGTAAGCATGGAATAATGTCCTCTAAGAAGTAGACCTCTGGGTGACGTGTCAATTCTCTCATCTTGTGTTGTTTCTTCTTTGTCATTTTCTCTCTCTTTGTCGTTGACGCTTTTTGACGCTTTTGCGACACTTGTCAATTTGTGTTTTCTAAACTTTTGACCTTGTTCCTAAGCCTTGTAGGAAAGTTTTCACCTTTCCCCTATGTTTTTCATTTTCTCAACCTCCTAGAATCCTTCTAGAGGTCCCCCGGACCCGTCTCTCACTTTCAGTTTTTAGTTTCACTCAACCAATCCAAATCTCCCCCAATTATTTCCAAATCTCCCGTTGGGAGATCCTACTTCACAAGTCAAGATTTGGATTCTTGCACATGACTGACCTATTTCCAGAGGCAGATCCCGTCCTTTTCATCTCCTCTACCATCTCCCATCATGCATTTTCTCCCAGACCCTTTTCTTTCTAGATCTCTCATCGGAGACCCACAAAATGTAGGATCTCCCCCTAGGTAACCCAGGGTCACCCCTCACGTGACCCATGGGTGACCCTGTCACATTTCCATCCGTGGAAAAGATCAATTTTCTAACTTGAAATAGCTCCGTTTTCACCCTTTTTTCTTCCAGTTCGCATGATTTTTGATGCGTAATTTAGAGTTGACTATTTCATGCACCCACACATGCATAATTTGCTCCATTTGATCTAAAATTAACAACTCATTCTCTTCCATGCATTCTTCTAACTCCATTTCTTCTCTAGTGATAAGCTATTATTGCATTATCACTCCCAAATTAACTGAGTTCATTGGATAACCAATCCAGTTCACTCCCTAATCAATCCTTGTTAACTCATCAATCAATTGAGTTAACTTCTCAATCAATTCCATTATTCCAACCTATAAATACCCCCCTCCCTCAAGCACAAAGGAAGGCAAATTCATTGTGCACACAACTCTTGCTAAGTTTTTTCTCTCCAATTAGCATTCTCATGCTGACACAGGACAAAGGTGCCTTTTATTTGTTCATTGTTCATCAAATCTTTCACATAAATCTCTTCAAGCATCATCACACTACTTCAATCAAGCCATCATGCTCATCAACAACTCTCATTGAGTTCATTTCATAAAGCTACCAAAGCTTCTTTTGCTTCTTTGTGTTGTCTTGTCGCCAAGAGGTCTTCCCATTGCTTCAAGGGGATATGAGGTTACCATCAAGGATCTCTGAGGGTAATGGAGGCTCACAAGTCTTCATAGTTTTAGGTTCCTCTATTCTTTTATTCAATTGGTAGTAATTAGGAAATTGAAATTGCTCTTAGGATTGGTAATTTATTGCTATTTCCTTGATAGAATAGTCAGATCTAGTATTTTAGAAGTAATTTGCATTCATAGTTTTAATTCAACTACTTGCAATTTCCTTTTCTAGATTAAATCATTTCAAAACATTAGAAAACCCCAAAAACATAGAATAATTGCATTAGGTAAAATTCATTCTAGTTGCATTCTGTATATGAAAAATTTGGACAGATGAAAAAGATAAAACAATACAAATGCATTTACCTCAATCCAAAACTTTCAATACCTAAGATATCTCGAATGATAGATGCATGCAAGATCGTTGAATGATTAAATGATTTGATATGTTGATGTTGATTTCTCATTTTCGCAACATAATGTTGAGAGGAAAGATGATAGAAGAAGATAGATAGATAGAAGATGAGAAGATTAGAGGAATTTTGGTAGAGTGAGGATACTAGAAGAAGATGGATCCCAAATGGCTTGTGTGAGGCTAGATTTATAGGATGGGGCTGATGGGATTCGATGGCCAAGATTAAAAGTCAATTATGTGATGTGTATGGCTAGGATTAAAATTTGATTTTAGTGCCTATGACGCACATTAAGTGGATTATGACATGAGGCTAAAATTAGGATGTGAGGGAATAAGTGGGATTCTTTTATTGATTTTGGAGGAAAAGATGCCTATGACGCACAAATAAGTGGGGCTAAAAATAGGATGTGAGTGGGAATCTCATAATTTAAATAATAAAATTATTTAAATTATGTGTGCATGTGAAGAGTTGTACATCATGTGACACATGCTGCAATGTGGTAAATGGTGAGGAATTAATTCAAATATTCAATTTGAAATATTTTGGGAGATGTGAAGGGGAATTAATTAAATAAATGAGATTTATTTAATTAATTGGGAAGGTGATCAAGTGGAATTTATAAGTGGGATAAGTGGGATAATGTAATGACCTAGGGTAAAATATTACAAGATGTCTTACAAGGTCATGTATGACTAGGTAATGTTATGACATGGACAATTTTGGGTGTCTACACATTCATATTTCCTTTCCTAGATTAAAAAGCATCTTTATTTCCAAAAAAACTAAAAAGCACAAAAACAAGTTTTGCATGTCATATAGTTGCATTCATAAAAATATAGAAAAGAACAAAAACATTAGGCATTTAGATAACTTGCAAACCCTTGATACCATCACAAGGTCAATGAAAGTCAACGCACAACTAAACCCTAGGTCAAACTCAAAACCCTAGGTCAAAACCCTAAGTCTAGTCAAGGTTAGTCTACATACACCTATCTCTTGTCTTGGGTCACAAATGTGCCCAAGATTAAGAGGTGAGTGGGTGAGGGCAATCCTAGGCGAGATTGAAGAAATTCATCCAAGACCTCAACAAGATCCACTTGTCTTACAAAAAATAGAAGCATTTAGATAACTTCAAATACAAGTAATCATCCAACAAATTGAAAGACAAGAGGCCATCAACAAAAGTAATAGCTTACCCACATAGAGGTGGAACAATAGAAACCCTAATAGATGAATAGTAACTAGTGACCCTACGGGTCATAGGGTTATCTCTACAACAACACTCATCAAATGAAACATACACATTAGCACACAACAATAAAGGCCCTAGGACATGCCGACCCCTATCCACAAAGTCTAGCTCTCTGGCGAGCCAGACCACTGTCATGTCTCGCCTCCTCTTGACTGGCTACTTCCATGAGAGTGAGTGATGTGGCGGTTCGTGCCGTGGAAAGGAGGGAAGGGTCCATGTGCATGCTGAATCTGACTCGATAGCCCTAGGCAATTGAGGTCACAATTTTGAGTGTAAATATTTTGGTGAACCTGACGTGAATTATAGAATCTTTTGGTTTTGTAGTTTGCGTTTCCATTATTTGGATCTCAAAAACATTCAACACTTAAAAAAAAAAACTCAACAAGCATTTTCACTTTATTCTTCATAGCCGCTTCCGCCACTTTAGCTTATGTCGCCTTCACCATCATCCATTCCATTTATTCTGTGGTGTCTATGGCACCCTTGAATATGATGGAACCTGAATTAAACCAAGGGAATATTCCCCCAAGAGAGCCAAAAACTCCTTCTTTCAATAGGTATGTGTCACCACATCCAGATGCACCAATCACCAATTGCTATGACTACAAAGATTCAAATTAGGAACAAGATCAAAGAGAATCTAGGCATTCTCTGTCTTTCAACAATCCAGCTTGGGAAAACAATCCGGCCATACCAAATATGCCACATAAAGCTAGGAGGGCAAGGTTAGAAATACATCGACCCGATCAACCTTCCACAAGCACATCAAGCACTCATCTTGATGAGGAAGTGAAATGATTAGAAAGACACTTACAAGAAGCAAAAGATGCTCAAGAGGCATTAAGGGTTACCTTGTGAGAAGAACAAAGAGAAATTTTTGTACCAGAAGAAGCATACCACCATGACAGTACTCAAAGAGAAAATCCTAGAAATGAAGAAACACCTAGAGTTGCCACTCCTACAAACTTAATCGCAACTTTAGTGCAAAGGATTAGAATCTTGGAAGTAGAACAAGCTGCTCCTAAAAGAAGACAAAAGTCCCATGATGACGTTCGAATTGAAAAGGACCAGGGGGCATCTCAAAATCCCCCTTATCTCAACTACTATTCATGAAATGCTAGTAATGACACGTGTTTGAATGGGAACCCTTCTGTTTAGAACAATCCAACAAATTAGACAATGGGTTATCAAAACCCACCAACAGGGTTATTGCTATCAACCCCTCAATCTCAAAGCACCTTTCTTGGAACATACCTCGAGTACTTGAAAGAACCTCTTGATCAAAACATAAGGAACGTGCAGTTACCTTGACCATTACCCGATCTCCCGAAGTTCAAAGGAGAAGGAGATCCAAACTCTCATATTAATGCCTTCACCATTGCGATAAGAAAACTCCTGCCTTGCGATGGGGTTGTTGCCAAAATCTTTCTGAAAACTCTCAAAGGAATAGCTCTAGATTGGTACTATCATTTGCTAGAGGCTTCAATTCACACATTCAAACAACTAATCAAAGAGTTTGTCATGGCATTTGACATGAACAAACTCATCAAAATAGGGATAAGATAATTCCTCACCATGAAGTAAGAACTGAATGAATCCATAGCCTATTTTGTGACTAGATGGAGGCAAGTCCTATATTCCTCAACTAGTGCCATAAATATGGACCATCGTGAACTATGCGGTCTTTTCTCACATGCCTTGAACAAGGACATGAGAGAAGACATTAAAAAATTACCATACAAATCCTATGAAGAGGCATTAGAAAGTGCTTTGAGAATAGATCAAGCCACCATTGACAGTGGTAGAAAGGTCTATGGGTCAAATGGAAAGTTAACAAGGGAAGACACTGGGAACAACACTCCTGTAATCAAAATTCTTAAGAACAACATAAATGCAACGACAGACAGGATAACAGATCAACCCCCAATCAAGAAAATAAGAGACTATTACAATGGGAGAGACTATTATCCTCCAAACATCAATGTGATTGATTGACCTAGAAACAATGGATACTACCCTAGGGACAATCACCAAAGTTGGAACTGCAACAGAAACAGAAATGATGGAAGATATGAGAGACCCCCATTTGAGTACAACCACTTCTATTCTTTCCATAGAACAAGGGGACATAGCATAGAATCCTGTAGAGGATATAACTGATTTATAGCAAGGTTGCGAGAAGACCAACAATAGTTGTTCATAGAAATGTTCTTGAACCCACAGGAAGTCATGCAATATAACAAGCTCATGAGACAAACCCAAGCCCCAATAGCCCTGCAAAATGCAAACATGAGAATCTATCAATACTCGTTTCCTGTGCATAAGGAAGCAGAAACATCAAACCAAAATGGAGTAGCCCAAGGTAGCAACACTTGCATCCCACCACAACTAGGGCAGAAAGGTGAAGCTAGGATGATGGGATTAGTTGAGATTCTACACAACGAAGAAGAAGAGGAAGATCATGAGAACGAAAATGAACCAATTGACATACGTGAGGGTACCATTTTAGTAGTGGAACCAATACCAACTCCAATCAGACCTTATGAACTTATCGAAGACCTAAAGAAGACGTATGCTCACATTTCATTCATTGACTTGCTTAGAAATTCCCCTTCACATTGCTCAATGTTACTAAAAGCCATAGGGTTAAAATACCTCGACCAAATTACACCACCACCTAGTGAGTAGATCAATCATGTGGACTATGACATCAGCCCACCAAACTCAGAACTCAAGGATCCAAGGTTCTTCTTTGACTTAAAGAAAACACCTTATGAGGCTGAGCTAACCAAGAAAGGAGACCCTGCACTATACTTAAAAGTTTGGATCTATGACACTGGCATTAAATGAACCTTAATTGATGATGGAGCCATAGTGAACATAGTTCTGTTCTCTCTCCTAGAGAGGATGGGTTATGGGCAAGCAAGATCACCACTTCATGAGACACCCTGAGTGTGTATGACAACCTAAAGGCCGCTACGATAGGGAAGATCACACTTCCTGTGACTCTAGGGCCCAAGACTATCCCAACAACATTTTACATCATCAACAAGGACACAGGATACAATTTATTCCTTGGAAGACCATGGATCCATAGGATGAAAGTTGTTCCATCAACGTTATTTAAAGAAGCTCAATTCCTACATTTGGGGAAGGTATATGTTGTGAAAGGGGATCTAGAACCTTTCAGCATGTTGAAGTCAAACACATCAAACAAGTGTATAGGCATCCCCATAGATTATGAACTTCCTACCAACAAATTGACTATCCCTAGTCCTACATCTCAGTCAATATGCATTAAGTGAATAGAAACTCTAAAGAAAACCATAAACACCATGGAGATGAAAACTCTAGAAGATGAGGTACCATCAAAATAAAAGGAAATTGTTCCCAAGGAAAAGACAGTTAAGATCATCGAATGGATAGAGAAAGATGGATCTCTCCAATTCCCTCTAGAAGTACTCATGATCAATTTTCAACCCATCTACAAGCTCTTCCCTTGCATAGGGGAGAAACCTCATAGAATTGAAGGTCTAGTTTTTGAAACCACTGCATTAGATTTGAGAAATGAAAATTTGCATGCTTTCTCAAATCCTGAGGAAGACATAACATAAAGTTACACTCCTTTATCACCCTTAAACGAGTCATGTGTCCTTGAGACACCAGAAGAAATGGAGTCTTACGAGCCTCTCACACCAATAGAGGATTCATATAGACCATTGACATCCATGGAAGAGGTGCATTCTATTGACAATGAATCAACTAATGCAATAGGAATGCTACCTAGGATGTTCATGGTGTCTCAACCACAAGAAAAGCCAACCACCTCTGCCTCAGTTCAATCAAATGAACTGGGTGAGTGGAAAGCACCTTTAGTGCAAATTGAGATGGTTGAAAGACTCCCCAACAAAGATTAAGAAAGTGAGGGAATGTTTCATAAAGAGTGGAAAATGAGAGTGTTAGTCAACACTGATGATCTTGTCATCTTTGAGTTGCTAGGAAGTTACATCAGGTATTCCATGGATTTAAGACCAAAACCAAATGAGAGGACAAGTATAATTTTTATCCCTCCTGATGAGCAAAGGGAGCTGCAAACTCCCCTTGAATTATTTCAATTCTTGCAAAGTGTCCAAGACAGACAAGATGTGAAGATATACATGCAAGAACAATTCGACCTATTAGCAAAGTTGTTAAGATTTGATGGAGGCCTGTATTAGACCCCTTCCCATCAACAAGCCTTTTAGGACTTACTTCATCTCACACTGCCAAAGGAAACCACTGAGTTGGAAGCAATAGAATCAAATGACAAACCTTATAGAATAGGAGAACTTGTCCTAAAAAGAGGTAGCATGAAAAATAAGAAAAGAAGATGAAAAAGAGCTTTTTCATAAGACTGGAAAGGACCTTAAATGGTTAAAGAAGATGTTGGAAATGGTGCCTATCTCTTGTGCATAATGGAGGGAGAGGAATTTGGCAAAATAGTCAATGCCTTTCAACTCAAGAAATACTATGTCTAAAAACCAAAAAAATCATAAAACTTAAAAATACAAAAAAAATATAAAAATCAAAAATGTCAAAAACAATTTGTTTCTTGCATTTCAGCATCATTCTGTTCATCTTGCATTATAGTCAGTGACTTGCTCTTATATTATTTTCATTTCAGTAAGGAGTCTAATGTTGCCTAGATATACGTCATCCTTTCAGGACCTAGAGATTCCCCATTTTTCACAATCACCATATCCCCCTTCATTCCCAGTTATTCTAATCAAAGCCTAGCTCTTAGCTTTACATGGATCACAGTCTTAATGAGCCAAGATGTTAGGTCTAAACAAAGTTAGTATTCAAACCTACAATGTTCAAAGGAAACTTGCAAGTAGACCTTCCCAATTCTTCCCAAGTAGAAGAAAAGTCCAAATAGATTACAAAAACTTTAGGTGGCGCTCAGCCCCTTATCTTTCCTGGCCAAAAACATCAGAAGGATCAAAACTCTAAAGGAAGAAATCTAAAATTTGAGTGAATAAAAAAATGAGTGATAAAAAAAAGTGAGAATTGAGAGATCAAGCTTGCATATCAAAAGTTCCAAAAAGCATTCATTTTCATAAAAAATCAAAATCCAAAAAAAAAAAGAGAAAATCAAGTGAGGAAATACAAAAAAAGTGAAAAAAAAAGAGTGAAAGAGAAGATTTTTGAATGTCCATACTCTTGGGTGGAGATCAGTCTAAGCTTGAAGCCTCAAGGGTGACATTCTAAGAGAGGAAGAAAGGTACAAAGTGATAAGACAATTTATTGTCTCATCTATTAGCTAAATAAATGTATGTATTTTGCTTAATTAGTGCCATTGTATGTATTAATGTTATTACATATTTTACCTTGTAATCAACAATTAATAGACTGAAGAATAAATTCAGTCAAGTTGAAACACCAACAAACTTCCTAAAAAGTAGCATGAAAATAGGGAATTAAAAAATGCAGTCTCAGTAAAATAGTAATATCTCCCTCATTTCTCAACACAATCTGGAATTTCAAAATGATTTGGAAAGATGGGAATGAGGGGAACAAAACCTAGAAACCTTTTTAGGAGATTCATCAAAATAAATGCATAGTTTGCAACTGAAGTTGCCTGAAACAAAACTGGCATGAAAAAAGGCAGCGAAATTAGATGAAGAAGATTTAGTTTTCCTCCCCAAAAATAGGATCTTAGATCCACATTCTTGGCGGATTGATTGAGAATAAGAATTATATAAATTCATTGTAATCAAGGAATCAATTGGGAACATTTTTCTAAAATAATATAGTTCAATCTTTTAGCAGCTCTGGATAACTCTAGATAGTTTCATTTCTTAGCAGTCATTCAATTTCTTGTTCTTTACATTTCTAGTATTTCATTTACAAGCTCTTAGATTAGGTTTGATTCCAACAATTTATTTTCCAGCAAAGTGTGTTTATTCTGTTTGTAGAAAAAGAATGTCATGTAAATGATTTCTTCTCCCTCTTGCATATCGCCATGGACACTGCCTTGGATAGACATTTTTAATTAAATGATGAGGACTGCAGCAACCCTCATCATTTTTGGCTGGGGATAGGTGTCATTAGGGAGTTGTTGTTGATTTGGTGACATCAGGTCAAAAGAGAAAATTGGTTTGGCAAGTATTTTTTTTAGGTTTATTATTTTAGAAACTCTCCCCAAAATAATAGATCTAAAGGAAGAGGTTCTTGCATGCAAAGGTGACAGCTCTTATGCAACTTCCTCAATTGGAGGACCATGAATTCAAGCCCTAGTAAGAAAAATATTACTATTTGGACACCTTCAAAGTCCAAGGAGGGCTGCCCAATCAGATTTTTGAAGGAAAACTAGTTGCATCCAGTCATGCATGCAATAGAATGTGAGGAAGGATTGCATGATCTTTCCAATCAGCCCATGCATCTACTCAAATCATATATTATAGAGAAGGATACTATTTCAAAGGAAGGTGAAGCATCAGAGTTCAAATATTCAGTCATCTTCTCATGGTTTTCCTCTTCTTTCAAAATATTGAATGCATGGATCCATCTTTTGAGAAAAGGATGTTATTTTCCACAATGAATTAATGGTTTTGTGTAACCTATCTCTACATCAATAAGTAGAGTAAGATAGAGTAGGTTTTTTTTCTACAAATAAGTGCTTTGCACATGCTATGTCTTCTCTAAAGCTCAAAAACATGCATTTCTACATAAAAATTACTCCCAAAAGCTTTTGTAGATTTCTTTTGGCATTTGGAGGCATTCTGGATCTCTCCATAGCTATCCATGGGCTCTATTTCCATCATTAGACCATTCTAGATCTCTCCGGAGCCGTTAAAGGAGGAAAAATAGTTAGCTCTAGATAGCTCCAAAGAGCTCCAGAGAGCTTTGGAGAGCCCCATAGTAACTCAAAACTGACCATGGAGGAAAGACAGCTAGCTCTGGATAGCTCCAGAGTGACTCACAACATCTTTAGAGCATCTCCAATGCACCTTTCAGAAACATCTTCAAAGCAATTACAATAAAGGTGAAGAAATTGGCTCCAAAAGCTCACTATGAGTTACAAGAGGACTTGCAACACTTCAGGAGTGGGGGAGATGATGAGACAATTTATTGTCTCATCTATTAGCTAAATAAATGCATGTATTTTGCTTAATTAGTGCCATTGTATGTATTAATGTTATTATATATTTTACTTTGTAATCGACAATTAGTAGACTGAAGAATAAATTCAATCAAGTTGAAATGCCAACAAACTTCCTACAAAGAAGCACGAAAATAGGGAGTTAAAAAATGCAGTTTCAGTAAAATGGTTATATCTCCCTTATTTCTTAATGAAATATAGAATTTCAAAATGATCTGGAAAGATGGGAATGAGGGGAACAAAACCCAGAAACCTTTTGAGGAGATTAGTCAAAATAAATGTGTAGTTTGCAACTGAAGTTGACTGAAGCAAAACTGGTGTGAAAAAAGGCAACGAAATTAGATGAAGAAGATTTAGTTTTTCTCCCCAAAAATAGGATCTTAGATCCATATTCTTGGTGGATTGATTGAGAATAAGAATTATATAAATTCATTGTAATCAAGGAATCAATTGGGAAGAGTTTTCTAAAATAATATAGTTCAATCTTTTAGGAGCTCTAGATAGCTCTAGATAGTTTCATTTCTTAGAAGTCTTTCAATTTCTTGTTCTTTACATTTCCAGTATTTCCCTTTACAAGTTTCTTAGGATAGATTTCATTCCATAAATTTTATTTACAAGCTCTTAGATTAGGTTTGATTCCAGCAATTTATTTTTTAGCAAGTGTGTTTATTTCCAACAAAGTGTGTTTATTCTGTTTGTAGAAAAAGAATGTCATGCAAATGATTTCTTTTCCGTCTTGCATATTGCCATGGACACCACCTTGGATTGACATTTTTAATTAAATGATGAGGACTGCAGAGACCCTCATCACAAATCACACACACACACTAGCTGAGTAAAGCTAAGAGTCTAGTAATCTCTAGGATAATCTTCTATCTAGGGACCTAATTTCTTTCCCATTTATCCTTTACCCCAGGTCTATCTTGCTTGCCATCTATGATCTAAGTCTAGCGAACATCAATAAAATTTGTTACTTGTCTAAGTTGAAAGCTTATCAGATTATCTCATCTAGATAAGGATCAGTGTTTAGCCTTTAGCAAAGGCTAAATTCAAAAGCACTCCATTTCATTCCTACTCCTCACCTGAGTTCTAAATCCTATCTCATAGCCTTGGATAGGTCTCTTATATCAGGACAACTTGGGATCCCCTAGATTGAAAATTGTATTAAAGAGCAGTCATATTGTTTGTTCCATATTGCATTCCTGCCAAAATTAGAAAAAGAGTCTCAAAGTGAAATAAAGTCAATGTCATAACTTGTGACATTCAGTAGAAGTAAATCTTTCATTTCAGCATTTCTTGTGTTCTTGCATTAGCATATCATAAACTTTATCTCATATATATATCACAAAGATTAAAAAAGAAACATGTCATCATCATCATATTTGCATGGTTAGAGTTGAAAGGTCAAAAACATAATCAAAAAGTTCTAAAACTTCCATAATGCACAAGAGATGAGTACCCATTCGATAGACAAAACCATAAAAAGATAAAACTTTCATTGATATATCTGAAGTTTACATATATGAGAGTACCAAAGAGCTAAGACAAAATGCTCTCAGGAGAAGTAAAGGATCCCCATGCAAGGGGGTGCGATTTCAAAAGGAAATCAAAGAATCAAGGATAGTTCCCTCATACGGAACCCTAAAGACTCCTGTTCCTCTGCCTATGTGCACCACTAGTCACTCCATGAGATCTATGGGAGCATGGCATCCTACTATGAGCATGTGATTATGATGGCCCTACTGCACTAGCATCTCACTGTCCAAATGCAAGATGAGCCATCTCATGAAGCACTTGATTCTCACCCTTAAGGATGAGATTCGTAGTCTTCAAATCTGCACTCACCTGACATCCGTGATAGGCAAGAGCAAAAATGTCAGTGTGTCACCCAACAGTAGGGGGCACACTAGGATCAGCTAAGAGACTCTCTCAAGTCATCCTAGTGAAGGGGGCAATCAAGATAACATTAACCTCAAGAATGAAAGCCTCTACTCTTTGACATTACCTACAAAGCAAACTAAAAAGTGAAAAGTGTGTTAGTTCCCCAAGAAAAGAAAGGAAAGAGAAAAGACAAAAGTGTGAAAACAAGCAAAATAAACATAGACTCGTGTGGGTCGCTAGGCTGCCATTCAGGGTCAAGCTACTACATCACCTCATCAGAATGAGGAGGTCTAGGAACCACAGGTGGACCATCTAGAACATCATGAACATCATCTGCATAATTATCATCATCAGAATCATTATCCTATGCATCTTCTAGTGGGCCTTCGTCTGTGAGTCATCCCCATCAGGAATATAGTCCTCATCACTAGAATCTAAGTCCTCAACCATAATGAGTGCTCGGGAAGGAGTCCATCTCCCTCCCCTTTGTCCTCTCGAAGATCTAGGACCTTGGGTAATGAAGACTCTAGGAGTCAAAGGAGTCCAAGTAACTATCCTCTGACTAACCTCGCCCATCTCCTACACATATTTGTAGCAGGTAGGCACTGGGTGCAAGTTCTCAGGAAAATCCTCACCAAACTATTGCAAGACACGCTCAACATGATGAGCCTCAACTAGTCCATAATGGTCTGAAAGCTATGTCACGTAGCAGTAGTACTCTCTGATCTCACCATCACGTGACCATGATCCCTCCAAGTCCACATAAGGATCAAAAATCATATCCTCATCCGTGAGAGTAGCTACAACCCATAGAGAAGAATCAAAGTGACCTACATGAACCCATCTAGATACTCTCGGAAGTCGTCTATTAAGGATTGGAACTAGCTTCTGATAAGGCCTGATGTGCTCAAAGATCCAAGTCATAACCAAAGAAGAGTGGCTAGAAGATAGAGCCCCTCATCATGCAATATGGTAGAAATCTTTATAGACCATGGCCAAAATGTCTAGCCCCCAAGAGTAGACTTTCCCCTGCTCAAGACCCTCTATAATTGGTTCCCAACACCATCTCAAGCGAGCTGAGGCCTTGTCTCCAGACAACCTTGATGCGATCAAACCAATCATGAACTTCCTCAAGTGAGGAATGGGAAGTCTCGGCACAGAAGTAAGTTGAACCCCTATCTGATCCTTGAGACGACTAACTCCCATAAACTATACCTAAGATATCTTGTCCTCAAAGGACTCACTAGCAGGTAGGACAAGAGGATGTCCTCTCATAGGAACTCCAAGTATGTGATAAACATCAAATAGAGTGATAGTCCACTCTTCTGAGACCTATGGGAACCTGAATGTGTTTTGATCCACATCCCAGTATGTTAAAATGTCACATCAAATGTGTGCCATAGGATGAATAATTGGCACATGGCAAACTCTAGCTAAACATGCCCTCCTCAGAATAGCATGATCATCATCACTCAGAGAAGAAAACATCTCTGAGAGCCACAAGTGCTCTTTGCAAGCATTCCATCGAATACGCATGTCCTGCAAATCAAAAAGAACTTTAGATTAGATCTCGTCAACCTGCAAAAATCCTAAAAAACATAAAACTTGCAGAAAATCTCACAAAAAAGTGTATAAACCATAAAAATTGCAATAAATAGGTAGACACAATAGTCAAATTAGATCAAAACAAAATTAAATGAACATTAGAAAACATCAAATTTCAAGAAAAAAATTACCCAATAGGGTCACCCTCGGGCGACCCAGATGACTACAGGATCTCCCCCTGAGTGACCCTGTTGTTAGACAGATCTCCCCCTGGGTGAGCTACCTGACAAAAGGGGTGACCCTATGTGGAGATCCCTCAAATAGAGAACGCTCTAAAATCCTTGTTTTTTAGCTGATTTCAGTAAATGAAAGACCAGACCTACTCTAAATGATGAGACAAAGACAATACAACAAGAAGAATCACCAAAAATAGACCATTTCAAGAGATCTTTTATAAAATTCAACCTAGGGTTTAGAGAAGGGTTTTTCACTATTTATGTACCTGATTCTCAACAGCTGAAGCAGGGGCAACCATCTTCGTGATCTCCTCGGTGATATCTTCCCAACAACTATTCACACGATCAATTCCATCACCAATTCACTATGATCTCACTAATTTGCTTGCTTTGTTTGTCCTTAGCTTAGTTTCCTTTATGCATTATTAGATTATTATTTTTCTTTTATGCATCTTTCGTGTGTTGTTTTGCATGCATTCATTCCTATAGGACTCACCGATAAAGGCAAACAACTAGTCAAACTCTCACGATCTATGATAAGTTTGTCATTTCAGTTTTCATTATTCATTTTGATATATTTAAATGTCATGATAAGACTAGTTATTGTAGGTACAATTGCAAGAAAATTGACAATAGGTAAGGCCTAGTTTGGGAACAGTACCTACCTTTCATGTAGACTACCATCCCCGAGGGGGCAAATATGTAAGCACAAAAATCACGCACAACCTCCACGAGGACCCCTATGATGATATATGATCCTTGTCATGTACATGTAAGAATGAAATAATATCCTCTAAGCATCAGACCTCTTGGTGACGTGTCAGTTATCTCATCTTGTGTTGTTTCTTCTTTGTCGTTTTCTCTCTCTCTTTGTTGTCGATGCTTTTCGACACTTTTGCAACACTTGTTGATTTGCATTTTCTGAGGTTTTGACCTTGTTCCTAAGCCTTGTATGCATCTTGTAGGTGTGTTTTCACATTTCCCCTATGTTTTTCATCTTCTCCACCCCCTAGAAGACTTCTAGAGGTCCCCCGGACCCATCTCCCACTTTTGGTTTTCAGTTTCACTCAACCAATCCAAATTTCCCCCTATTATTTCCAGATCTCCCACCGGGAGATCCTACTTCGCAAGTGGAGATTTGGATTCTTGCACATGATTGACCTATTTCCAGAGGTAGAACCCCTCCTTTTCATCTCCTCTACCATCTCCCATCATGCATTTTCTCCCAGACACTTTTCTTTCTGGATCTCTCGCCAAGTAACCCTCAAAATGTAGGATCTCCCCCCGGGTGACCCATGGGAGACCCTACTGGTGAAAGGGGTGACCCATGGGTGAATCTATCACATTTCTAGCCATGGAAAACTTGATTTTCTAACTTGAAATAGCTCCATTTGTGCCTGTTTTTCTTCCATTTCGCATGATTTTTGATGCCTAATTTAGAGTTGACTATTTCATGCACCCACACATGCATAATTAGCTCCATTTGATCTAAAATTAACAATTCATTCTCTTCCATGCATTCTTCTAACTCCATTTCTTCTCTAGTGATAAGCTATTATTGCATTATCACTCCCAAATTAACTGAGTTCACTTGGCAATAATTCCAGCTCACTCCCCAATTAATCCTTGTTAACTCAACAATCAATTGAGTTAACTTCTCAATCAATTCCATTCTTCCAACCTATAAATAGCCCCCTCCCTCAAGCACAAAGGGAGAAAAATTCATTGTGCACATAGCTCTTGCTATGTTTTTCCTCTCCAATTAGCATTCTCATGCTCACATAGGACAAAGGTGCCTTTTATTTGTTCATTGTTCATCAAAGCTTTCACATAAAGCTCTTCAAGCATCATCACACTGCTTCAATCAAGCCATTGTGCTCATCAACAACTCTCACTGAGACCATTTCGTAAAGCTTCGAAAGCTTCTTTGTGTTGTCTTGTCGCCAAGAGGTCTTCCCTTCAAGAGGATACGAGGTTGCCATCAAGGATCTCTGAGGGTAGTGGAGGCTCACAAGTCTTCATAGTTTTAGGTTCCCCTATGCTTTTATTCAATTGGTAGTAATTAGAAAATTGAAATTTCTCTTAGGATTGGTAATTTATTGCTTTTTCCTTGATAGAATAGTCAGATCTAGTATTTTAGAAGTAATTTACATTCATAGTTTTAATTCAATTACTTGCAATTTCCTTTTCTAGATTAAATCGTTTCAAAACATTAGAAAACCCCAAAAACATAGAATAATTGCATTAGGTAAAATTCATTCTAGTTGCATTCATATTTCCTTTCCTAGATTAAAAAGCATCTTTATTTCCAAAAATACCAAAAAAACACAAAAACAAGTTTTGCATGCCATATAGTTGCATTCATAAAAATATAGAAAAGAACAAAAATATTAGGCATTTAGATAACTTGCAAACCCTTGATACCATCACAAGGTCAATAAAAGTCAACACACAACTAAACCCTAGGTCAAAATCCTAAGTCTAGTCAAGGTTAGTCTACATACACCTATCTCTTGTCTTGGCTCACAAATGTGCCCAGGGTTAAGAGGTGAGTGGGTGAGGGCAGTCCTAGGCAAGATTGAAGAAATTCATCTAAGACCTCAACAAGATCCACTTATCTTACAACAACTAGAAGCATTTAGAGAACTTCAAATACAATGAGCAATCATCCAATGAATTGAAAGACAAGAGCTCATCAATGAAAGTAACAGCTTACCCACACAAAGGTGGAACAGTAGAAACCCTAATAGATGAAGAGTAACTAGTGACCCTTTGGGTCATAGGGTTATCTCTACAACAACACTCATCAAACAAAACATACACATTAGCACACAACAATAAAGGCCCAAGCACGTGTCAACCCCTCTCTTGAAGTCTAGCTCTCTAGCGAGCCAAACCACTGCTGTGTCTTGCCTCCTCTCAACTGGCTACTTCCACAAGAGTGAGAGTGACATCATGGTTCACCCCATGGAAAGGAGGGAAGGGTCCATGTGTGTGCTGAAATCTGACCTGACAGCCCCAGGCAACTGAGGTTGCAATTTTGAGCATATAGTGACCTGTTTATATTACAACTCTAATTTTTATACAATATATTCAACAAGGTTACCAAGAAATTAAAAACAACCATACCTCTTTTTTTCTCTCTTTCTTTAGCAATGATGTGTACATCACTTCATTGTTCCTTTTTGATACATTAATTTTGTCAGAATTTTTCATTCTAGAAAAATCCACTTGGATGGTGCTCACCTCATAGTCAGAGCATTGCATCTGGTCCTCTAGTTTATCTTGAACTTTGGGCACAATAATCATGTAATCCATTTTTTTAGTTTCTGGGTCAAATGTAGACAATACTCTAGTTGTTGCAGGCTTTGAAGTTGTAGTAGTCTCTATCTATGGCACTTGCTTCTTGTGTCTTTTAGATATTTTTGCTTTCTTTTCAAACTTAGCTTTGTAATTAGAATCTGTGACACTTGACATAACTTTGAATAGAGAAGGAGTAGTTGTAGTGTTGGTGACATCTCTAATTAATTAAGGCCGAGGATTAGCCATTCCTATCCCACTCACACTAATGATAGGAGGGGGTGCCTTCTAGAAACAATTGCTTTGATGTTGATGTGGAATCAAAACCTGTCATAATCTTTTGCTTCTTAGTCTTCACAAGGCTTTGTTCTCTAAGTTTGTCTATAATATCATCTAATATTATTGTTGGCCTCTTCTAAGTTTGTTGTTGTAGCTTTTGTTGACCACTACTACTGCTATTACCTGTACCATCACTAGATTTTCCACCAGTAGCACTAGAATGTCCACCATCTCTTACAGGAAAAGAATGAGAAACATGCAGATCAGAAGACCCTTGTGGTATTACTAGTGATTGAATCTCACTTTGAGGATTTAAAACTAGAATAAAACTAATCTCCTGATCTATATGTGAATGCCCTTTGGCTTGTTCATCACCTCCAATGTCAAGTTGAATATCATTAGGTTTTCTAGGGTATGCCTCTGGTACCATCCAAATGCCTTGTCTTGTGGGCCCCAAACCACCAACTTCATAACCCAATTTTTGGGCTATTGATGCCCCTATAGTATATCTTCCTCTTGTGGTCTCACTCATATAAGGTTTAAATGCATATGCACTAAGATCTATGGGTTGGTCTTCATCCTCATCATTACTTTCAGCATTAGTTGCTTCAGTGATAGTGGGATGTTCTATATCCCACAATTTGTTGAACTCTTCATCTTCTGAATTTCTTCGAATACTGTAATAGCTTTTGGATCACCGAGATCCTTCCTCATAGACCAAAAGGCACTAATTTTTTATTGTGACCACTGTTCCTCTATACAAGCATCTCTTAGAGTTTGTGGAATTTTTGTATACATAGATTTTGAGTAGCTCTTCTATAGAAATTGTTGTATCTCTTGTTTGCCAGTGCCACCCTTGTACCTCTCTATGTTTGTGAAATTGGATGCAATCCCATTATTTCTGATGACAATATTTCAAAATAAATCTCTTTGAGCCGTAGTTTCTTCCATGACTTTTTTGACCTCATCCCAAGAATTCTTGTTTCTTAATATTTCTAGCAGGGCTTTACTTTCATGTTGAATTCTAGTTCGAGCATTATTATTGGCCACAAGCCTTGTTTTAATCACATCACATGGGTCATACTAGTAGTAATAGTCAACATCAAATTTAAAAATTTGTAAAATTTCATGTGCCATAGTGATTGCTTTTCTCTCGAATGTGAACCCTCCACATGAAAAAGGTAAGGAAGGAAATATGCTCTTCTTTTGCTGACTAACAAAGTATAGTTGATATGTACTCTCCATCTATAATATGCATTCCAATGCAAAAACCCTCTCTATCACATGTATTGGAAGTTTGTGGGGCTCTACTCCTGATCCATGAAATCTTAGGACAATATATTCCTCCATGAAGTACTAATCAGCCAATTGTATTTCTTTTCCTAGTTGAATGCAGTTTCTACAAGACTCGGGAAATATATGCATTGGAGTATTTGTAATGGCTTGATACAATGGATCCAAAATGTAGTCCACAAAATAATTGTAGTTCTTTTGATTATGATACATCTTTATCTTATGGGTCCAATCATGTAGTCCATTTTTAGCTTGCTGAATCTGAAGCTTGTTGTCCTAAAACATCCTAGCAAACTACACTAGAAATAAATAGCACAAGTAGGTTGTCAACCTAAATGTATTTCTTTTGGATCTGGAAGTGGGAGCTTCACTTTGACTTCATTTAATCATTAAAAACTGATCATGCATGGATTTTGTAATGTGCTCAAGAAATATGTTTTTAGCAGGTGGATTGCATTGATGGATATTGTATACCATTTCAAGGAGGCTTGCATCCACTTGACTATTATTATCCAATCCAAGGAAAAACACTAGCATGGAAATATTATCTTGAACCCATGGTTTAAAAATATCAATTTTATAAGGAGGATTATGATTCTGATTGAGTAGGGCACCATCCAATGTTAGAGATTTGAGAATTTTTTTTTTCATTTTCACTAACTGCTTCGTAAGTACTAGTAAGTTTTTCTAGGTTTATGTGGACTTTTCCACATTCTTCAACGGTAAAACCCAACAATTGGCCAAAGTATTCTCCATTTATAGGAAACATTACTTCTTGGCTATCTTTTATAACTATTGCTTTTCTATTTTCATATAATTCTGGGAACATACCATGATAAATTCAGGGCAAGGGAAAACCTTAGGGAACACTAGGTGTCCCAATCCAACCACCCATGGTGCAGTCAACCTATTAATTGGCATTAGTTTTTTTGGGTCAGGTTGCACTTGATGTACCTTAATCTGTAATGAAAATCTAAGTGCTGAGGTAAACCTTCCAAAGATTACAGGGTCATAAATATCATGGTATTCATCTGTAAAACTTGGGGTTTTGAGTAGTCTGGTGTAGTCTGTTTTATCTCTTTCTTTGGTTTTCTCAATTTTTGGTTTGGTAGTACTAGTAGACATGCTTGGAAACACTCAACCCTAAACCCCAAGATTGAAAAAACTGAAGTCTCAAGGACAATAGTAATAGTAATAGTAATAGGAATGAAGTATTTCTGTATTTCACTTACTCAGAAAAGATGATACAAATATTAGCACTGAGTGAATCCATGGCATCACATAATCAATATTAAAATTTCTGGTGCACTACAATCTCCTTGAGTCCTTGTTCCTCTCACTTCCAAATAGTATTAATTAAAATTGTTAAGTGCCAATTGTGAAGTAAAGCGAGTGAAACATGTTACATTATTTTATTAAAGTTATAAATTTTAATTTATTCTCGAGGAAGTTAATTTTTTAAAAGTTATTATATTCTATTATATTCTTCACTTTCAATACAAGTTTGTAGTTGTAGTTGTGCTGAGTACCCCCACTTCAAATGAAATTTAAGGATGGCCTGCAAGTCTGTAGCTTGAATTAATAATTTAATACAACATGTATGTCGAGTGGTGGAATTGAAAACTATTGTATAATCTCAACCATTGATCTTTGTAAATCTAACAATTTTTGATTGATTCCGGAGGTTTGAGTTCGCAAGTCTAGTGCTCCAGACTTTCATTCCGAAATTCAACTACAGTCATGCATCGAAACATTCATCGAACAGTGAAACATGGCGCTAAAGTCTGAAGCTCCCTTTATATGAAGTCGGGCCCACTTTGATGATATAATATAGGTTAGATATATTATATAATAATTATAATTAATATTATATAAAATATTATACTATAGGTTAGATATATTATTATAATATATTATATAATAATTAGAATTATATATTATATTATATAATAATTATATTATATTATATGTAATAATTATTCATCCGCTGATCTTTGTAAATCTAACGGCTCTAGATTGATTCCAAATGTATGAGTTCGCAAGTCTAGCACTTTGGACATTTTGTTCCGGAATTCAACCACAACCATCCAACACCATATTGGATATATAATTATATATATTGTTATATATAATTATATTAGATATATTATTATAATATCGATGGTGGTGTTTTAAGGTGATCAACTAATAAAGATATAATAGTCCAGCGTACTGTGCAACTTTAAAGTGTTTGTCTTTCATTCGAGGTTGCAATATGGCCCTAACATGCAATATTCAAAAGATCAAGGTCTGGTCTTGATCAAACAATTGATATTAAAAAGATCCAACCATTCCCACTTTGCGGCATGTTGTGTTTAATTGAGAAATTAATGAGGTGATGGTAGGAAATAAATGAATTTCATCCTCCATTTTGAAGTCCATTATGCACATTGCAATTTCAAGCATACTGAAGACTGAAAACTACTGCGAGTTGAAGTAGGTTTTGACTCAATAGCTGGTGATTGTAACTTCAAAGTTCGGGTGTGGGGTGATTGCATAAAATGGTATGTTGAATATTGATCAATAGGGATACCTTTAACTTGCATAATTGCATTGAATGTTGAGGAAAACCAAATTGACTCCCCTCCCAAGTTGTTAGAGCTATCAAGCCCTTACCCCCCTTTTTGCCTTGTAGCCTATCCTACTCCTTTTGCCTATAAAAATGAGCTAGAGGTTTGGCCGTGGGGGTAAAATGAAGAGGGATTTATCCCAAGACCTTATAAATCAGCTCCCGAGATCTTCTAAAAAATATAAACATGCCCAGGGTACCGGGGAATTGACAGATAGGTTTAATGATTTTCATCATTACATTAAGGATGCAATCCTACCAATAGGAGGGTGGGATCTATTTGAGTTTGGATACAACCATCGTGCCCTGGAAAAACCCATTTCACACATTTGGGAATTAGATTTAGGGAAATTAGTTGTCCCTAATGTATTTGTAAATGTGGACCTCATTCAAGCAATTAGCCAGAGTTACGATTCAAACACTTAGGTGCTATCAAATTATGAGGGTAAGCAACTTTTCCATCTAAACAAAGAATTCATAATTGAAGTGTTTTGTCTAAACCCCCTGGCCCATGAAAGAATTATTGTTGAGGAACTAAAGAAGGAATACAACAGAAATAGGTAGGCTTATAGAACATACACGTTACCTCTTCACAGGCCAAGAAGCATGGGCAAGCATTTGAAAATATCTCACCATGAAACAGAACCTTTCAGCATTGACATGTTTGAAGACTACTTTGTGAAGACTTATTATGCCCTCTATCAAGTTTTTGGGATTGATTATAATCCCCTGATACCAAATCATTTATTGGTCATGATTGTTGATATACAAGATAAATACAAGTATAGAAGATTTGATTATGCTACATATCTGGTTGAACATATCCATTATGAATTGGTAGGATGCAAATGGGGAGATCATGCCTCCACCTTTTCTAGGTATTCCTTGAACTATGCCATATTTTTATTGCACCATGGGAGAAGATTCTAGGGTAGTGAATTGCAAATCCAACATTAGACCAAGGATGAAGATCCTATGCCAATTCAGGGCAGAGTTTACTTATGGGACTCATTTTGTAGCAATGCAAATTACCTGGTGTTTGAGGAGCATTTTGCACAAAGGATGTTGGGACTATTAGGACAGGAGAGGCCTAGACTCTCCAAGGAGATAATGGACTTGCTAAGGCCTTTGGAGACAAAACCAGATGGTGTGATTGATCACAATTGGGGTGATTGGTTCCTTTACAGGAATGTAACCATAATCAAGGTTTATGGGGCAAATGTCAGATCCCACTTATTGCCCAAGAATGTGCCGAACGAGGTTGCATTTTTTGAGATTATGTGGTAGATAAATAAATCTAACAAGTTTCACTTGAGAAATAGTAAAAAGGGGACTTTCCTTACTTCAACAATCAATTTCCTTGGTTTATTTATCAATTCTAAAGAAGGTTTGGAGGCTTGCTTGGCAAAATTGCAACAATATAGACTGCCCAAACAGACCATAGAAATTATGACCCTAAGCACTTTATTGACAGTGTAAGGAGAGGAAAACACAGATCAGGGTTCCATCATTGTTTCTATGAGCAGGAGGATTTGCTTAGAAATTGTGTTTCAAAGGTAGAGATTAAATTGAGAAGAGAAAATTAGGGTCTCATTCTCCTTGGAGAAAGGCAGAGGAAGTTGAAGAACCTTGCATATAATGATGTCTTCAGTGAAATTGTTGATCCTATTCTTAGGATGCAAGTGATGTTGGAACATGTTGAGGAACTCAAGTTTGTAGCCAAAAGGAAGCTAGTGTCCCCTAAGAAGCAATAGCTGCTTGAGGAAAATATTGAAGAACCTGCTCAATATATGGTTGAGGAGGTTATAGGAGAGGCATGGAATTCACTTCCTCCCCTTGAAACAACTATTGAAAATCAACCTTTAGTTGATTACTCCTTGATGGAGGAGGTTGAGGAAAACCAAATTGACTTTGATGAGGTGCAATAGGTGTTAAGGTCGCCTCCTAGGAATGAAATACATTTGCTAATGCCTCCCCCATCAAGAACTTTATTGAGTCTGCAAGAAAACAAAGCAGCTGTAAAAGATGTCAGGGCATTGGCTTGAAATGAATTTCTATCTGATTATGAATTCATAAATCAAAGGAATTCAAACCTTTACTTATGTAGAGGAAGTCTGAGATGTACCTGAAGAAGTTGAATGAGGAATAGGGTAAAGTTGAAAATGAGGATAAGGTGGAAATTTCTCAAAGGGTTTTGAAGGAAGTTGACATGAATGTTAGTAGCATTACCCCTGAGGAAGGAAGAAGGTTAGTAAAGGAAAGTGGTTTATTTCTCTTTCTAGGATGGGATATCTCATTCTCTATTTCTACGTATACTATTAGAAGGCAAGATGAATTTGATGATGAAGTATTGACACATGAGAAAGCAAAAAAACTATTTGGAGCAGGTTTTAATGCTAATCATGAGACTTTGGCAATTTGGGCTATTGCTCCATGTGATAATAAACCACAAGTGGCAAGGGATATAAATGAACTCATAGGATAGTTAACTGTGAGAAGATTAATTGACACCACTGCCCCTCAGGCTGCATCATTGGTGGTAGCTACAACAAAATTCAGTGAAGTTGCAACAAAGAAGCTACAAGTAGAACTAGACAAACAGAGGGAGGGTTATGTGAAGCTATTACATGAGTACAACAAGCTAAAACCACTTGATCCTTCCACTAGAATTGAAGTCTTATCAACACCTTTTGTGTTTAGTCCAAAGAGTTCATTAGGATATGAAGGAGATTCTATTGGTGTTACTGAATTACAAGAGAATTTGAGAAGGAGCAATAGTCTGACTAATAAACTCAAAGAAGAGCACAAAAGTGAATAGGTAGCTCTGATTAAAAACTTCTTGGATCATCAAATGAGTAAAGTGTTGAATAAAGTAGATGATGCATGAGTTTGTCTAAGTAATTTGAAAAAGGCAATTGAAAGCCACACTATGAATGAGTTAGCCTTAAGGGAAATTCTAGGTACTTGAATTCCCTGAGTGCATGTGATGAATCATATGTATAATAGTGCCAGTGTAGGTTCTGATGTGCTAGATGGAGTGATCAACACACATGAAGTCTTAGGCCTTTTGAATGAAGTCTCTTCTTTTCATGACTGACTTGATATAATGTTGAAGGATAGATTTAATAGCTTTAAGTCTCTTGAAAAGTATTCCTTGCCGCCAATTTGTATAAAAATGGCACTAAAAAGTCTGTCGGATTGGAAAACACAATTTGGCATCATAGTTCCTGTCTCCATCAAATCAATCATCACTAGGAGCAAGATTGATCATGTGTAATGTAATTCTCAAATGGACAGGCTACTGGATTTAGAATCTAGCTTGAGTAGTTTCATAAAAGAAACTAAAATATTGTTAGACGCCAGGTACATAACTTATATGCAAAGAGTTGATAAACTTTTGAAGTACAACTAGCCAACAAAGGAGGAATATAATGTATGGGTGTAGAAGTATGCGATGTAATCACCATCTATAATTTTATGTCTAGTAAATGTTTAGGAGCAATAAATTATAGGGGATTTTGGTTTGTGCAGTGTGAGTACTTTTGTATGATGTATTCTCCCCAATTGAATTAAATGACAAAATGCAAATTGTTTATGCATCTTATCTCCATTTATGTTTTTTGTAATTGACAATTGGAATTTGAGAATTAATACAATCATATTACTTCTCTCATGATGAATCTTACTAGGAGTTTTAATTATTTCTAATAACTTATAACTTTTAGAGTCACTTAAATTATAGGTTTAGAATAAGGTTTTAAATTTTAATATAATAAGGGTTATCATTATGTTTATACTTTATAAATCTCGTTAGCGTTACATTTAATCTTTTATTTATGTACCAAATTATGATAATATGCCACATGTTAGGAAAGTACCTTTGGTGGGACAATGGAATTTATTCTACAGCCAAAGGTTTAAGGGACACATGGCGCCTTATCGCACCGTCACAGCTTTAAGTTTTTGGCTTAAAGCAAGGCTGCTAAGTGCGATGAGGCAAATTATTATTATATATAATATAATTATTATATAATATAATATATAATATAATTATAATTTATTATTATATTATAATAAATTATAGAATTATTATCATATATTGTATTATTATTATATATTATATTATATTGATATAATATATTATAATATATAATAATTATTCAACCGTTGGCATTCATGTCATCATCAGAATATTCACAACAAATGATTAAATGGCACATGTCAGGATTCAGGAAAGTACCTTTGGTGGGACCATGGAATTCCCACTATGGCCAAAGGGATACATGGCACCTTATCACACCGTCGCAACTTTAAGTTTTTAGCTTAAAGCAAGGTTACGATGAGGCAAATCCTTGCGACAAGACAATAGAGACTGCCACATATTAGAGGCTCGGAGGTGATACGCCTGATAAATATTAAAAATATATCAAAATAATATAAAAAGAGATCAGGGTGATTAAAAACAAGGACCCACAGGGAATACATGGTGTCTTCCTGCACCGTCGCAGCTTTAGAAATATAAGCTTAAATGGAGGTTGTGACGCCCATGACGAAATCAGATGTAGAATAAAATAAAGGGGCTCAAGGCTGATAACTTAGAACAAAGGGGCTAGTAACTCAATGACCACCGAGGGGATAAAAGAATAACTTAAGCTAGGAAAACTGGCTACACGGGTCAATGATCAATTAGAAGGATAAACCCTAAATGCCTTAGACAACACCAACTACAGTGTTTTTACTTGGGGATTTTGCAGAGTGAATCATGATAACATAAAAACCCTAGAAATTTGAATTGACATAACACATCGATTTATCTTTGCCCTTTTTATACATCGCTATACATTGCCATTGAACTCATTTATCTTTTCTATGTGATGAATGTTATTTAATATTGAAAATTTGAACCATTTGCATACATTGCAATTTGCCATTGAACTCATGTCAATTTAACACCATAATTACTTCTATATTTTTTATGAAAATTTAAGTTTTAACATCACCCTTTAAAAAGATTGGGGAATTACATCATACATGAACATCTAACCAACCTCAAAGTTCCAAAAAAAACTTCTATCCTTCAACCTTCAATCCTTGCTTTGGTCCTCCAAAATCATTTTCGTTCCTCTTTTTGATGATGCTTAATGAATATTTCACTATAGCCCATAATTATCCTATTAATAGGCAATGTCTCTTTTACAAATTTAATTATGTACTCATTCACAATGTTAGTAAATGATTTTCTATGGAACCTTGCTTTATATGTACAAGAAACCACTAGGTATGGGTAACAATAAGGCCAATAAAGGAGAATTAAATTGATTTTCTCAAGGTCATTGGCAATTGAGTTGCAATACCAATTCCATGCATCAATTCAAATTTCCAGTCTCTCATACATGCATGCATGTGTGGGAGATTGAACCCACCACCCAGAATAGAATGCATCATTTGCAAATGTTAAAAGTGTCAATTCTTGACACAATTTATTCTACTTGATGAACTCTTGTATTTCTTCATTCTGAGAAATGCAAAGCAATAACATCCTACATAGCTATACACAAGTAAAATTTCCCATCATACTTATTACTATTCTACATATGTGAACTAAGAACCCTATCACATAGTTAAATTTAAAATCATGAATGAACACAAAATAAGTACTTGATAACTTACTTTCTTTGCATAGTTGTTGTAATGAAAGCCATTACTTTGAACTTTTACAATTTATTGATTCTTCTATTATCTGAAACTTAGTAATGCAATATAAGGTTGAAATAATAAACACTATCATATATACATGAAATGTACTACCGTGAAAAATGGGTAATAAATAACAAGCAACTCCATTAAATTGACTCTGTCGTACCCTAGAAATTTGCTCTGATACCACTTGTTATGATATTTCTTGGAAGTAAATGTAAAAATAAAGAAAATAGCAGACCACTTTGAGGGGGTTACCTCCAATAATTAGAAAAATAATATTTGAATTCAATATTAGATGATAAGATGGTTTGGGAGAGTCTAACTCTCCTTATTTATATGCATAACTATGTAGGGACACACCCCTTCATCCTAACTAAGTTATCCTAAGGAATAACTAAGACTAATAAATGAATGTAGTAAGGTTAAACATGTGACAAGTGCTTAACTTATTATAATTAGGAATATATCATATTAGGATCATAACACTAATCTATGTGGTTTGTCACTTGCCATTAATGAACTCAATTGGAATTGGCTAATCTAGTCGGTTAAGTGCTTTCTTGATCAAATCAACATACGACTCTAATTAATGATAGAGGTACTACAAGTGTAGTCTGTCCTATCAATCGTGTGACACTATTTGAATCCATCCCAATTGAGATCACAATCAACCCACCGTAAATGGAAATAATGTGGTGTGCCACGTGGTTATTGTACATTTTCACACACGACACGATAAATATAGTCCTAAGCCTCTTCTATAAGTTTATTGGGCATCTTCCTTCTTTTTTGGTTATTTTTGTTTTCACAATTTTGTAGCGAATTGCTATCATTGAGATTCAAGATGAGTCATTTGATTTCTCACCATGTTTCTCTCTTTCCTTGCAAGTGGGAAATGGTGGATTTTGATAGATATGATGAGCAAAAACTGTGGAAGGTGTTTCTGATTGACTCCCCTTAGTTGACGATGTTGTCTGGGATATTATTGGCTGCGATATTCTTTCACAATATCCTCAAAAAAATATTTTTAGTGACATCATCTATGCATTTCTATCAAATTTAATGTACCTACTCGATGATCCAAGTTTGGTGAAGATGATAGGGAATGCAATGATTCAAGAATCACTTATCCTTGGGGATAAGCTTGATTAAGCTTTAAATGATTACGATTGTGATGCCGGACAATGGGATAAGGCTGGAATTTTCCATTTACATTTGTTAAAGCACTTGACTATAGCTAAACACATTCTTAAGGAGGTAGGGAGGGCAATTGTTATAATATCATTGGAGTACTTTAATATGGCCCTTATTTACATAATGATTTATTTGACTGTTACTTAAGAAGGGAAAGGTCTATTGTCTATGCTGCAGATTTTCTTCTTCACGTGGTGGTTGTTAGAAGACAAATGAATGATGACCACTAACAACTTTATTTTGAGTTTTTGAAAATTGAAACTATTTTGAATTTTCCCTTTTCTATGTACACCTTTATCCAAGGTTCGTGTTAGGGCACTTTGGGCTTGGATTAGGACTATGCAAATATTAAAAAATCCTCTATAGATAGTAAACTGAAACTCTTTTGTTTAATAAAATATATTAATATGGGTTATCGATATAGATTACAATTGTTGTCAACATTTTAATTCTTTTGTCTTATTATCTATTATTTTTCAATAATAACATAATTCTGGAACTTTTATTATTTTATGGTTAGATCGATTGGTTGATTCTAGAAGTATTATAATTTAGAATATATGTAAAAAATAAGTTTAATCAAAATCATTTCTTGACTCCTTTGGAAAAGAGATTAACAATGCGTGTAATTAATGAAATTAAGAAATTAGAATTATAATCATCTATTATTTAATTAGGTCAAAAAACTTAAACAACTGTTACATAAATATGACAACACAATGATGACATCCCTTTATAATAAAGGTTACATGGAGAAAGAAGAAGCCCTTAGCCCCTTGCTGGATAAATATTTCCAGTTGACAAAGAACTAAACATTGTGTATTTCCCTTGTTTTTTCCTTACAACATAATGAAGAAGAAACCTTCACTTGAGCCGTGGCCACTGGAGCAGGAAGAGTATGTGAATGAAATTGGGAATAAAGTGGGGTTTTCTTCCAAATTTAAGAAGAAAGGATAACATGGTGAAAGAAGAAGCCTTCTATAGGTTGGACTATCTGGAAGGAAGCTAGAAGAAGCATCATACTAAGTTGGCCACTAGAAAGATTAAACAATGGATTGGGAGAGACCATTGTCCAAAATCCATCACTAGGCTACTAAAAAGATGTGACAATGGATTGCGAGAGAACACTTACCACGACCCATCATATAGATGCAAGGCCATATATATCATACAATGCTTCCAGATGCATTTGGCTATGGAGCCAAGGCACTTTCCAACTACACTGAAAGAAGAATGATGCCAGGAGGTACCATTCTCCTTCCTCTTTATTTCCCAAGTAGTCGGTTGTTATCTTTCCAGATTCTCCCATGTCATACATGGAGTTCCCATGGCTCATTTTTTTTCATCTTACAAGAACTAGGTCCTTCAAGGTAAGGATAACAACCCAACTGTGTAACCATTCTAACCCCTTCCTCTACTACAAAAGAATGCATTCTAACTAAATGATTCCCTTCAAATTAGCTAACAAGGAACTGTTACACATATGGTTCCAATGCTTGTATTGTTTGGCATTGATGTCAACACTATTATGAATGTGTAACAATGTTCATAGTTGGATGTATTGCTCCTGAAGAAGATACATTGAGATGGGAATTAGAAGTTCATATCATGCCTTGTTCATTACAGAATTGAGTATGAAGTTATATTCAGATGGAAATTAGAAGCATCAAGAAGACATATTAATATGGGAATTAGAAGCACTAAGATGTGGTACTGATGGATTAAGATATGTTGTATGCTATCCTCTATTGTCCCTAAGAATGCATGTGTGAAGGCAAAAAAGATTTAGCCTCTGGAAAATGGTGATGGTCTCAGTTTCAAAATGACCACCTTTGAAGACTGTCCAGGAAACTGCTCAACATTTCCATCAGTTTGGTTTTGGACCTTTGCAGATTGGAATATAGCTTAATGTAATGACAAATTCTACATAGTCCAAGTTTTATGATGTGTGGACTATCAGAAGAATGTTTTGCAAAAGATAGAGTGAAGACAATGTTGGTTCTGTGAAGACAATCACTACATGGAAGCAGGATGCTCCACATTCCTCTGCATTTGAAGATCTAGCTATGTGGTTATGAAGATATCTTAAAATTCTAGTGAAGGTGATAATTCCAGATATTCAGATCATCCACCCTTCTACTGTGGAAGTTGTGCAAGATAGAGTACCGACATATGTTCTGGCAGAGTAAGTTAGTGTTGAAGGTTTGTTGAAATGCTCCGCATTCCTCTGCAAATCAATGATTTCCCCTAAGGTTTTGAGGACATGTTTCTAGATGTGTATTACATGCTTCTTTTTAGTTTCAAGGTTTGTGGTGGTCCATAGCTCAGTTTTTCAAATGATAGCATGTTGCAGTGTGTTCCAGATGACAAATTGTTCTCAATGTTAATGATTGAAGTTGTGCGGCATAAGTCTTTGATGTGCAGTGGAAAATGAGTGTTTGGGGATGTTGTATGAGTCATGTGGACTCATATGGAAAAGTTTCACAAAGATCTTTCTTGTTTCTAGTATTGCACAAGGTTTTCAAGTTGATATGGTCGTTATTCTTCAAGTCTTCATGTGTTTTCCTTAAAGATGTCCTATTTCTAAATGAGCAGAGTGTGTAGATGTAATTCCTTGATGTTTGAAGCTGTGAAGGATGTTTTGGACCTAGTTAAGCAAGTGTTGGGGTCTGCAAGGCATGGATCTTCTGCTGGTGTAACGTGTGTGTTCACTTAGGACTTATCTTCTACACATTTCATATTGTGTGTTGTCTAGCTGACTTGTAAATGTATTGTTAATGTTGTATCTGGCTGAAAAGAAATGTAATCAATGTAATATCATGTATAAATAGTGAATCAAAGTGAGTGAGGTGAGGTATGATTGCAAGTTGATTGTAAAAGTTTGCAAGAAGAAAAAAGGCAGAATAAATACATTATTGATGTATGACTGAAGGAGAAAGAGTAGATGTTGTTGATGTTGTTTGGATTCATCTTGAAGTCATATTTGTGATAGTGATCAAGTATAGAGTGTGCCAAACTGATCAAATCTTTAGAAGAAAGTGTGAGGGGGAAGAAGTGTAATCATCAAAAGTGTGAGTTTCAATGTCAGTTTTTAGATAGTAGAAAAGATGGTCATACTGCAATCTCTTGTAAGTGTGTTCTCATTTCAAGGAGTAGTAGCTTCCTTGGGAGTGACCCTAAAACAAAGTCATTGGGGAGTAGAAGATTCCTTGGGATTGACCCTAATTCAAAGTTACTTAGGGCGTAGTAGATTCCTCGGGTTATAGCCCCTAAAAAAAGTTTTATTTAAGCTTCATATATTGTGAGTTAATCCTCACCATGGTTTTTCCCTTTTAGGGTTTTCCATGTATATCTGGTGTTATGTGTTGATGTGCATTGTGTTATTCTTTCATGTTGATATTGTGATGCTTAAGGTTTAATCTGCTCTAGATAAGTTGAAGTTGTTGAAATTGAAAATTGTTTAAATACTGATTCACACCCCTCTCAGTATTCTTGTGTGTTTAACAGGAACAACCAAAAGTTGAAATTGATTGTCGGAAGCAACTTTCTCCATCCCTTTATAGCCATGACTATTGGGAATTCAAAAACTCATTACCTATCCATCAGTACATCTTACTAACCCTGCAAACAAATCTCCAGATGACAAAATATCACTTCATATCATGCTCTGAGAGCATTTGGGCATCCAATTCAAGAAATCCTCATATAGACTTGTCATCTTACTCGTATGGACTTGACATCTTGCATCAAAAAGTACCTTGGCTCCATTTACAAAGCTTGAATTTTACATCCACTTGATTGACTTGGGTGACCGATGTGACCAAAATGTTAGCCATTAGAGAAAGTTGGTCCACTTGTAAATTGTTCTACCGTTTGATGAACAAATGATGAACAATTTTAGTTCAATTCTGAAAGGTAGATCTCCAATGCTACATAGTGCCAACAAAATCCTCTAGAATCAACCAGGAGTCATTAGATATTATTAGATCAATAGTTTAGATATATAATATATATATATATATATAAAATATATAATATATTTATATTGATATTCACTATATACTGTGTTGTATTTAATATGAATTATTCAATATAAAATAAAGGTCAGTGTGGCGGTAGAGTGCAAGTCCTCAACTGCGAAGATGGGCCCACCGTTAATTTTGCGATGTACATGAAACATCACAATGTAATCATGATGATCCACATGGCATACAACACAGTCCACTTGTCTCTATTCTAGAGAATTTATGTAGAAATTTGGGTGTGTCGGTACTTTGACCCGAAATAGAACTCATGTCGTCGATCTGCAATCATATGATGATAAAAAATTATTAGAATATTATAAGTACATCAATGTAAATTGTAAGCAAGTACATTCGTCAAATTTTGAGGTGCCAATTTTCCATTTATTGACATGTGCGGCAGAAGTGATATATGTCCTTTCATAATAAATAAGGAATTTCGTGAGAAGCACAATTGCACATTTTTCAAAAGGGAATTTATGTAGCTCATTTATTAATTGTATAGCAGTACATGCCACTGAAATCAATGCAATTTATGGAAACATTTTATTAGGTTTGTACCCCTCGCAGATACCTTATTCTGTATCTTCACTTGTGTACCTCGGAGGAGCTCTAGACTGTGTCTTCTACAGGTGTTGAACATGACCTTTCGCAACTAGGTTAGCTAATTGGTGCTCCTTCTTGCCCATTTCTTATAGTGATAAATTTGTATTCTTTAAGTCAACTGGATGGGAAGAACAATTATTTTTCATGAGTCCAAACTGTTTGTTTACCCCAAATCTTCTAGAGATTTATTTGGCACCCTTAGCAGTTACAGAAGCTTTTGTTTACTGGTTTCTCAAACAAGTAAAGATGAAGTACAAATATCAAGGTTTCCATGTGGCTTCAATTATTGAGAATGGTTTAGCTAAGGTCAAGGATACCCGGCTAAGACATATAGATTTGGAGGATTTTTGGGATCGATTAGAGCAAAACCCTAAGTTGCCTATAGCTGAGAAAATCCTAACAAGTGGGTTAGCTCATGTTGGGGGTTTCCCACCTATTGTGCCATGTCCAAACTTGGTTGTTTCATGTGTAAAGAACTATTATCCTAATATTAAGGTTTGGTCATCCTTTGTTTTAGAGAAGACTGAGAGGTGGCTTAAGGGGTAATTTCAAGAGCACATTGGTTCTTCTTCTGTGCATAAAGAATCAGGAACAAGAGAGAAAGGAACCTCCCAAGCCTTCAAAATTTAGAAAACTTCAATTGGTGTAGACACAACTCATCACAGAGTTGGTTCACAATCTATTGGGGATGGAGAGTAGCCTGAAGATAATAGGAAACTAAAAGGTGTATGTGAACAAGATGGTCATCCTGTATTCATGAAACCATGAGTAGAGAAGACGTTGGATGCTTTGCAACAATTACAGGTAGATCACATGACTTCTCATGTGTTTGCTTCACCTGGTAAGGATTCTTCCATTTTTCAACAGATTTCTAATGATAGTACTTTTCGTTCCTTGTTTGAGATTCTAGCCTCCTCGGTATAAAATGAAATTCCAATGCAAGATACTCCTAATCAACTAGACAAAGTTGTCCTGGGTGCAAGTGAGAGTGGTATAATTTTGTCTTCCCCTTCCTAGCTAAATAAAGTTGTTGAGAAAAAGAGGAGATATGTCCCAATGGCAGAGACTACACCTAAGCCTAAGAAGGCTAAGAGGATGTCTCGGGTGGTAATAGATTCTTCCTTAGGGCATAGAATTTTGGAGATTGCAGACCTCATCGGGGATAAAAATAAAAATGAAGTCATAGAAGCAGATTTTAATATGAGAAAGATTGACATGAGTCCTCCTACCATGGAAGGTGATATATATCATGCAAAATTCTTTGTAGGCATGCTAGCAAAGAGAGTTATAGCTGAGCAACAGGAGAACACAAAGCTGCAAGCCCAAGTGAATTCCCTGACATCTTTCATTCAATCTATTTTGAATATTACTTCTCAATCCTTCGATGCAACTCCAAGTGTTTTTGTTAACGGAATGGATCCTAGCATGTTGCAACAAATTAAGAGATATCAAACTCTAGCTAAGGCCACTGACCAGTGGGTAGAGCAAGTCACCATTGATTATTTGTTGTACATCAAGGAGGTCATGAAACTGTATACCCTCATTTCTAATAAAAGGAAAGGGTTAGTTGCAGAGTTACGAAATGTAAAGAGGGAAGACAATAATCTACTCACGGTGTCTACAGAGATAAAAGATATGATGGAAATTGATACAAATATTCTTGTAGCTGAGAAAATTTTTAATGATCCAAATGAGAATGATTTCATGTCTTGGCTAGATGCACTAGATTGGAATAGGTCTGTGTTAGGGGATTTTAGTGGAGAAATAAGAACTTTGACTCAATATTACACTGATATGGTTGATCTTAAAAACAATTGTACCATCTTAGATGTAGAGATTTCATATGAAAGAGGAGGGAACTTGCTTGATGTTAAGGAAGTAAAGAAATTTTTTAAGAAGATGCTACTAAAGAGCTTGTTGGTGCTGACATAGTTAATGGTGAATCACTAGGGAAGCTTGGACATATAGCAATGTATCTCAGAACTTTTAGGCATGAAATTGATGATGTCTATAAGAGACTAACAGATGCAGACAAAATGATAAATAAGTGGAAATTTTGGGCAAACATTACCTGTAGAACAAGTGTCAAGATTTTAATTCCCATCATTACTAGGTAAAGGAGTTAGAAGGTGAAATTGAGAGCACAGGTGGACTTGACTGCTGCTAGTGAACATGACAAGGAAAGCAAAGTGACTCGGGAGGAAGACCAAATCACTGCCACATGATGGCATTTCTTATTTTTATGTTATTTCTTTAAACATGCTTTGGATACTCTTGTGGCAAAAGACTTATTATTATTTTATGTTTTGAATCGGCTGTCCCCAAGAAGCTGTTATTATTTCAAAGACAATTATTTTATGACAAGGCTATATATACTAAGCCTGTCAATGCATTTAGGATCTTTTGGCAAACATTGTGTTATTGATAGGTCAATTTTGTGTTACTCTTTATTTTAGTTATTTTCAATGTATGAATGGAAGCTTGAGGAGTTGATTTCTGAAGTCATAAACTTTGTGTTATGGTGGATGAATCTGTATTCTTCTTATGTATCCTTTTGAATCTTTTTTTATTAAATTATTATCTATTAATTTTCATTAATCTGAATCATTCCTTCATTGACACTTGTCTCTATTCTAGAGATTTTATGTAGAAAGATGGGTGTGTCAGAACTGTAGCCCGGAATAAAACTGATGTCATTGATCTCTGATATTGAATATCCATCGATCTAAATGTACATATTTTTTAAGCTATAAATTCACCAAGTAAATTAATCATTATAATTTAGCATTTGATATTTTTTCCAGCCACATTATGATTTTTCAAAAAATTGTTAGCACATTCGCCAAATAATTTATTTTATATTTTTAACTATCTATATTATTCACCACCTAATTTATTTTATTTTTTGGAATACAATTATAATTTGCCACCTAATTTATTTTATTTATTGGTATACAACTATAATTCACCAACAAATTATTTTTTTCAAATCTATATACAATTTGTCAGCAAAAAAACCAATGTTAACAAATTTGAAAAAAATACCAATGATTTTTTTTTTTTTCAAAAATAGGAATAGATTCACCAACATTTTTTTTGGCCTCAGGCTAGGATTCGCCAGGATTTTATAGGTTTTTTTAGGGGGGGTTCCTTAAAGTTATCACTGCTTCTACTCTATTGTATTTTGCTGATGTAGAGCAGGGGTGGACAACACCAAACTTATCTCAATCAACCAATCTTTTAATCATTTAAACATTCAATGGTGGGTTTTTGGTCTCTAGACCTTAATCCTCAAGTAACCCTCACAAACTGGTTTTTCCATCATATCTCCCTATACAGACCCTTCTTCCAAAATGTGAAAACACTTTTGAGTACCCTTTAAGCCCTTTAACAACATATCCAAATTAAGTTATAGTTGTTTTAGAACAACAAGCCTAATTGCCTGAACAAACATGGGAGTAGCAAATTAAGTTTTTTGGCATAACTTTCACTGTAGACATGATCGCCAAAATGTAAACACAGTTCTAGATACCCATTTGGACTTTATACAACATACTTTAGAACTAAGGTAGGTTATTTTGTACAGAGATGCTCAAATTTGGACTGTTCTCACTCAAATTAGGTCTACTAGGGTTTCAGACTTATTTTAGTAAAATGACCATAACTTTCTTGAAACACAATGAAATTGAATTAAATAAAAAGAATAAGGAATTAGACTCAATTATATTTCATTTTCAATGAGTCTCATGCTATGAAACAACCATATAGGACTGTACCATTCATCAGAATAGAGAAAAACGTTCAGAAAATATAAACAATAGTTTATGGCAGTTTTTACAAAAAATTATCTATCTCCCTCAAAACTCAATGAAAATAGACCAAATAAAAACCCATTAAAGGTATAAGTTCCCTCTATAATATGTAATCATCCTTTCATTCATACCAGCAAGTGAAAAATCTGTACAATTGACTGTAACAGCAAATTAGCATTCTAAAATGTAGAAAACAGAGATTTATATTCATTATTCTTCAAAGAAACTTCAACCACACCATCTCCCCCTCATGTATTCGACTTTTACCAAGTTTTTAAAACCTTTTCCAATTTCTCACCACTAATTTTCAATATACAACTGTTCAAATTCCCATTTTGTGCAACATTGACCCTTCACATTCCACATTGTGCAATTTGACAACATTTACAATTTTTACAATTTCTTAATATTCTAACTCTTATGACCCTACCAAGACACCTACCACATGAAAATGGTCTAAGATACCTTATTACATGAAGACAAATCAAAAATAAAACCAAAATTACTATTTGACCACCTTTTAATATGAAGACTTGGGTGCCCCTACACCATACTCCCAGACAAAGAAAAGATTCAAGCTCCACTTGAATAGAAGGTAGCAACTTGAGAATCAGGTCTGAAATCCCTTGCTTGATTTGCATATGACCTTCTTTGAAATAGTGCCATATCACCTTGCTCTTCTTTAATGACTTGTTTCATTTTGAACTTAGGCTTCTCATCCCTCAAGTTTACCATCACAATCAAAGCATTTTATCTCCTTTCTTTATCTCTCACCATTATGTCAGCAAGTATGGATCTTTTATCAGTGTTACTACCTCTTTCTAAAAGAAGTAAATTAGAATTAACTTTGGTACCTTTAGCATTACAATCACTAGCATCGGTAACTCTCTTTTGCTGCTCCACTTGTAATAGATGCTTGCCTAACTGTTCATGTTCCATCTGCAACTCAGTTTGGTCATAATGCTACTCCATACCTTCTTTTCCATTCAAACATTGCTTGCTCAACTCTACAATCTCTTTCACAACAATCCTCTTTCCTTTAGCATCAAAATTTCTTTCATTTACAACCTTCCAAATAAGTGCATCATTTGTATTTGTACCATCTCCTTCTTTAGACACATCACATTCTTCATTTTGATTATCATAGGTTGTTGTATGTGACAAACTAGCCCCTAGAACAAAAGCTAAATAGGGACTAACACCTTTCCTTGGAAGAAAAAAGTTAGAAAATTTATCAACCAATATGTCTACATGATCCTTCAAGACATCCTAAACTTTTCAAGGCAACTCTTCAATGCTTGTTAATGCCAAAATAGTCCTAGGTTTACTTACCATTGCATTACTTACCTCTTCCACCATTAACAAAGACTCCCAAATTCTCTCTTGCCTTCTTCTCTTCTGAATATTCTTCTTGATAGGCCATTTGAGCCTCTTTCTTATTGGAAACTGCCAACTATTTTCTTGTTTTACTCTCTCAAGAAGCTGTTGTATTTCAAGTTCCATTTCTTCTTGAATTTCTTTCATCTACTCCAAAGCTTGCTTCAAATTTGCTATCTCTTGCTCCATATCAATTTCCTTTACCTTCTCCTCCTTTACTCGTTTCTTTCTTGGTACCTCTTTGCTCTACAAGTCTCCACAAACTATTTTCCTCAACATGTCCATTCTTTTTTCTCAAGAAAGTCTCTTTCACCTTGCTTCTCCTTGTCTTCCTGATACCTCACCTCATGCCTCTTTCTTTTCCATGGCCTAGTCTCTTGGCATCCAGGTTCTTCCTTCAATCTACAAAAAGACCACTAACTCTAAAAAAGAAACTTATCTTGCCCAGATCTTTGTGGGCTCTGATAGAAATTTGATGTAGAGTAGGGGTGGACAACACCAAACCTATCTCAATCAACCAATCTTTCAATCATTTAAACATTCAATGGTGGGTTTTTGGTCTCTAGACCTCAATCCTTTAGTAGCCCTCATAAACTGGTTTTTCCATCATATCTCCCTATGTAGACCCTTCTTCCAAACTATGAAAACACTTTTGAGTACCCTTTAATCCCTTTAACAACATATCCAAAATGAAGGTATGGTTGTTTTGGAACAAAAAGGCTAAAAATTGATTGTCCTAGTCTCTAAGCCTAATTACCTGAACAAACATGGGAGCAACAAATTGGGTTTTTGGCCATAACTTTCAGTGTAGACATGATCTCCAAAATGTAAACATAGTTATAGATACCTATTTGGGCTTTATACAACATACTTCAGAACCAAGGTAGGTTATTTTTATGGAGATGCTCAAATTTGGATTGTTCTCACTCAAATTAGGCCTACTAGGGTTTCAGACCTGTTTTAGTAAAATAGCCATAACTTGCTTGAAACACAATAAAATTGAATGAAATAAAAAGAATAAGGAAGTAGACTCAATTATGTTTCATTTCCAATTGGTCTTATGCCATGAAATGACTGTACAAGACTGTACCATTCATCAAAATAGAAAAAAATGTTTAGAAAATGTGGAAAATAGTTTATGGCAGTTTTTACAAAAGTGCATGTATCTCCCTCAAAACTCAATGAAAATGGACCAAATAAAAAATAGATTAAAGGTATAAGTGCCCTCCATAATGGGTAATCATCCTTTCATTCATACCAAAAATTAAAAATATTTACAATTGACTGTAACAACAAATTAGCGTTCTAAAATGTAGAAAACATAGATTTATATTCATTATTCTTCAAAGAAACTTCAACCACACCATCTCCCCCTCATGTCTTCAACCTTTACCAAGTTTTTTAAACCTTTTCCAACTACTCACCACTAATTTTCAAGTTACAACTGTTCATGATGCAGAGGCATCCACACTAAAACCTTGACATACAGCATGTATGTCTACAACCCATCATCGTCATCATCATATTTCCATTAACACTGTCAGCATCATCATATTTTCTCTGCCGACCGATATCCTCCTGCAGACAAACCTTCGACCTTTCGCCTGTCAGCAGCATCATCATATTCGGCTATCGGCAGCATCATCATATTCGGCAAGCGCAAACATCCTCCTGATGTTCACTGTTCATCTTACCGCCAAACGCTTTCTGTAGCATCATGATGTTCAACATCATGTTCATCAGCAGGATATAAAATATCCGGTTCCCTCCATATATCCTGTTGACGACACTTCACGCACCTTTCCTTCGATGCTTATGTCACCCCGATATCCTGATGACGATTATCCTGATGACGATGACGTCACATGCAGCTCCTCCAATATCCTGCTGTCCCGATATCCTGATGACGATTATCCTGATGACGATGATGTCACATGCAGTTCCTTCAATATCCTGCTGTCGGCCAAACTTAACATTATCGGCCCGCGATGGTTTTATCAACCCGATCTTCTACCTTATGCCGATACGCTCCTCCTCAGCAACACCTGATGATGATCACCCCGAAACGCATTCACCTTATGCAAACGATTGCATCATGCTCACCTCCATCTACTCGGATGACGCCCGAAGTAACTGCAGGATATACACAGAAATATCCTGATGATGCCGTTGTGACGAATTTCCAACCTTAACGGATTCTGATCCGCTGAACCTCCTGGGGTGACCCGATCTGCTTTCAGGGCAACTTTCCAGACTCGAACTACCAGCACGACCTAGCACATACCCATGCTAGGGTTCTCAACACCTCTCGACTGCAATCCTGCAAACATGCACATGAACAAACAGAAAATGCAAACTAAACCCTAAACTACTGTACATAGCCATTCCACCGATTCGATGAATCAACCGGTGGAATGGATCAGCGAATCCATGAAACCACCAGAACAGCCACATGATTAAACAATGGAATTCAACAGAGAATGAATACAAACAGGATCTCTTTATTGATTTCAAAAGATGCAATTACAATACTCTGTCTCTCCTCTCTCTGTCTCACTCCCTGCAAAGTCTGATCGATGATTTGTAATACTGCCTAAAACCAACCGATCCTAATGCATAAATAGGATCTCCTGCGAGTACTACCGCTCGATTCCCAGTGGCTGGGAGCTTCCAAGCGGCTGGGAGGATCCAACCGAACTAACAACCTAAACAGCTGTCCAAACAAACTATCTAAAAATAGTAAAGTATGGTCAACATGACCTTATTACATGCATTGGTCTTATAAGACCTTCTTGGAAACATTAACAAGACTTAAACTAACTAACTGCCTCCTGGAGGCCAGATGTCAGGTAGGTGCTCCTACACCATACTCCCCAACAGAAAAGAACTCATGTCCCATGAGTGAGGTTGTGGAAGAATTCCACCTTTACACTTTGCCTTTGCAGTGTCTTGACCTGTTCCAGCTTTGTCCTCTGCTGGCTCTCGGCTGCTCCAAGACTTCTGAACTGTAACTTGTTTTCTTGCAAGTAAATCCTCATGCCTGTCAATGTAGGCCTTTCTCTCAAATACCTTGTGTTTGTCAGGTTGTCTGACCAGAACCTCTGTCTGAACTGCCTCTTGAACTTCTGCAATGTTCAACCCTATCTTTCTTTCAACCTTTATAGGACAAACAATAGTCCCAACTATGACAACATCCTTGTCATTCCTCTCAACTGGTTGCTGTTTGCAAACCTGTTGCTGAACCTGCTGCTGACCTCTGTCAGTCAAAACTGAAACTTTCTTCAACCTGTTGTCCTTAACAACTCCTTTCCCTGCAGTGTCCTCAACTGCCTTTATGCCTGCTGCTATAGGCTTCTGCACAAATTCCTTCTTTCCCACTAAAATGATTTTTGCTGCCTCCTATGCTGCAGCATCTTCCTGCAATGGCATCAACATAATAGTCTTCCCATCTTTCTTGATGGTGTAGGTATTAGCATACCCATCATACAGTACCCTCCTATCAAATTGCCATGGTCTACCCAATAGTATGTGACAACATTCCATGGGCAAAATGTCACACAAAACTCTATCATGATATGCTCCAATCTGAAAATCCACATATGCTTGTTCATAGACAAAAAGTGATTGACTATCACTCACCCAAGATGCCTTGTAAGGGTGTTGATGTGGAATCCTTTCCAAATTCAGTTTATCCACCATTTCCTGAGATACCATGTTATCTGTTGAACCAGTATCAATGACAACCTTACATACTTTACCTTTGCTCTTGCATGTGGTCTTGAAAAGAGCTCTTCTTTGCATCATATCCTTTGATGTCTGCAAACTAGTTCTCCTAAGCATCAATGCTTCTCCCTCCTCAGGATATCCATAAGTGTTTGAACTCTGCACACTTTGCTCTACTTTCTCTTCTTGCACAAGTTGTACTCTCTTGTCATTCGTTCTGTCATTTCTGGATGATGAACCTTTGCTTTCTGGACATTTGAAAAATGGATGACCAAACTCACCACAGGTGTAACACTTTCCTGAAAATGTAGTAGAACCTCTACCACTTCCAAATCTGCCTTTATTACCTTTCCATCCACCTTTGAAATCAGACTGTCCCTGTCCTTTACCAGTGTCTTCTTGACCCTCATTGGTTTGCCTTGTTGTAGGGGCTAATCCTCTTCCCCTCATATTGCTGCCTCTTCCTCTCATGGACTTATCTTGTCTCCTATTCATCTTTTCTTCAATCCTGATTGCCATTTGGTAACAATCCTCCACATTCTTAGGGTTAGCTAAAACTAACTCATCCTGTATGTTCAATCTCAAACCAGCCAAGTACCTAGCCACCTTTTCTACCTCATTCTCATGATGACCAGATCTCATACTCAACTTATAAAACTCCTCAGTATATGCCTTCACATCCATTTCCTTCTGCCTTAAAAATTGCAGCTTCTTAAACATCTGAATTTCATAATCCTTGGGCAAGAATTTACCTTTGATCCTTACTACCATTTTATCCCATGAAGTGATCTTTGACCTTCCTTGTTTCCTTCTCTCGGATTGTACATAATCCCACCATACCAAAGCATGACCTCCTAACTTGGTCTTTGCAATCTTTACCTTCTGATCCTCAGCAACATCTTCACATTCAAAGTGATTATCAAGTGCAGCAATCCAATCCAGTAACTCATCTTCATTCAAACTTCCATTATACTTGGAAACATCAACCTTTACCTTAGGTTTATCACTCTGTACTGCCTTTAACAGTTTTGCAAATCTCTGGTCTTCAGCATCCAGATCTTCAGCTACCTCTTCATACTCTTCAACAGCATCTTCATCTTCTTCTGATTCACTGTCTTCCACTTCCCTCTTTTTGTTCTTTTCCAGGGCTACAAGCCTGGCTTGAAGTGCTTCAGCAAGCTCCTTCATCTTCCTCATCTCTCTGGCATGTTTTTCCTTCATCTCCTGCAACTCCCTTGCAGTACCATTACCTTTCAGAGGCATTTTGTCAACCTCTCACTCCTCTACCTCTGTCTTTTCAGTGACAGAATCAACACACAACAGCCCAGACCTTTTGCTGAGCTCTGATACCACTATGATGCAGAGGCATCCACACTAAAACCTTGACATACAGCATGTATGTCTACAACCCATCATCGTCATCATCATATTTCCATTAACACTGTCAGCATCATCATATTTTCTCTGCCGACCGATATCCTCCTGCAGACAAACCTTCGACCTTTCGCCTGTCAGCAGCATCATCATATTCGGCAAGCACAAACATCCTCTTGATGTTCACTGTTCATCTTACCGCCAAACGCTTTCTGCAGCATCATGATGTTCAACATCATGTTCATCAACAGGATATAAAATATCCGGTTCCCTCCATATATCCTGATGACGACACTTCACGCACCTTTCCTTCGATGCTTACGTCACCCCGATATCCTGATGACGATTATCCTGATGACGATGATGTCACATGCAGCTCCTCCAATATCCTGCTGTCCCGATATCCTGATGACGATTATCCTGATGACGATGATGTCACATGCAGTTCCTTCAATATCCTACTGTCGGCCAAACTTAACATTATCGGCCCGCGATGGTTTTATGAACCCGATCTTCTACCTTATGCCGATACGCTCCTCCTCGGCAACACCTGATGATGATCACCCCGAAACGCATTCACCTTATGCAAACGATTGCATCATGCTCACCTCCATCTACTCGGATGACGCCCGAAGTAACTGCAGGATATACACAGAAATATCCTGATGATGCCGTTGTGACGAATTTCCAACCTTAACGGATTCTGATCCGCTGAACCTCCTGGGGTGACCCGATCTGCTTTCAGGGCAACTTTCCAGACTCGAACTACCAGCACGACCTAGCACATACCCATGCTAGGGTTCTCAACACCTCTCGACTGCGATCCTGCAAACATGCACATGAACAAACAGAAAATGCAAACTAAACCCTAAACTACTGTACATAGCCATTCCACCGATTCGATGAATCAACCGGTGGAATGGATCAGCGAATCCATGAAACCACCAGAACAGCCACACGATTAAACAATGGAATTCAACAGAGAATGAACACAAACAGGATCTCTTTATTGATTTCAAAAGATGCAATTACAATACTCTGTCTCTCCTCTCTCTGTCTCACTCCCTACAAAGTCTGATCGATGATCTGCAATACTGCCTAAAACCAATCGATCCTAATGCATAAATAGGATCTCCTGCGAGTACTACCACTCGATTCCCAGTGGCTGGGAGCTTCCAAGCGGCTGGGAGGATCCAACCGAACTAACAACTTAAACAGCTGTCCAAACAAACTATCTAAAAATAGTAAAGTATGGTCAACATGACCTTATTACATGCATTGGTCTTATAAGACCTTCTTGGAAACATTAACAAGACTTAAACTAACTAACTGCCTCCTGGAGGCCAGATGTCAGGTAGGTGCTCCTGCACCAGTTCAAATTCCCACTTTGTACAACATTGACCCTTCACATTCCACATTGTGCAATTTGACAACATTTACAATTTTTACAATTTCTCAATATTCTAACTCTTATGAACCTACCAAGACACCTACCTCATGAAAATGGTTTAAGATACCTTATCACATGAAGAAAACTCAAAAATAAAACCAAACTTGCTATTTGACCACCTTTTAATATGAAGACTTGGGTGCCCCTACACCATTTGCTCTACCATATTGTTGTCACTATGCTTAGGAAATGGATTAGTGAAAATCTACAAATTCTAATTCGGAGGGACAACCGACTTATTTCCATTATCATTCACACCAATTACCTATACTATATTAGAATCAATGAGGTATTGAATTTCATGTTTAAGACACATACATTGCTCAGTGTCATGTCCTATCGAGCGGTGATACTGACAAAAGGCATTAGCATCAATTAATAGTCCTTGTATCCTATTAATATCAAATGGTTTCATAGGAGGAAGCTTCAAAAGATTGTTGCTTACTGCTTGATTCAGAATTGATTGAAGAGAGTCAGATAATGGAGTAAATTGTCGATGTTGTTGTTTGAATTGACTCATGGTGCCCATTTAGGATTACTAATAGTGGATACTTATGATTGAAAACTATTTGAATGTTGTCCATTGATCTTGATGAAACTCTTGTTATTCCTCTTAAAGTTTTTTGAGAAGATCCAGCTATGAATAGACCAACTTGAGCCGATGAGTTTTGATTCTCATACTGACTAGACGAAAGTTGGTAATCACGAAGGGCTGTGCATAAATGTTTTAAAGAGATATACTTCATCAAGAGGATTTTATGAAAAATGTTAGGTTTTAAATTTGTAATGAATTCCTTCTGAAGATCTTCATCTTTGATCGGGTATTGTATTTGTGAGATGAGACCTTGATATCGACTGATAAATTCTGTTAATTTCTCTTTTGAACCTTGTTTACAATGAACCAAGTCAATCAAAGAGACTGTAGGTCCAATGTTTTCTTGGAAGTGTTGTAAGAATTGATCAACTAATTGTGAGAAAGAGTTTATTGAGTTTGGAGGTAAAAATAAAAACCATTCCAAAGTAGTATCTTTGAGAGATCACGAGAAGAGTTTCGCTAGCAAGTCCTCTTCGAAGAAGAAATCACTACACATTGTCGTGAATGCTACCACATGAGTATTAGGATCACCTTTACCACCATATTTTTCAAAGCAAGGAGTCTCAAATTTTTTAGGCATAGGAGTTCTTAGGATGGAATAGGATAAAGGACTATGAGCATGATATGTTGGTAAAGTAGGTTGGGAAGAATTAGTCAAAATTTTCACCTTTTGTTGTAAGGATGTCATGCTTTACAAGAGTTGGTTTAAGAGGGCATCATTAGGTGATGTGGTTTGTTGTTGAGAAGAATTAGAAGTTGTGGCCATGAAATTTTGAGGTGATTGGTAACAAAAGGTGGTTGGGAACAATTGTAAGTGAAAGGCAGTTGAGAATAATTGTAAGTGAAAGGTGGTTGAGAATAGGTAGAATGGAGAGCTGGTTGAGAGTGATTATTCATATAAGAAGTCACCCTAGGTGCTAGGTTTTGATAATTAAATCCTACAACCTTGTAATTTTGTGAATTAATGCATTAGATACTCCCATACTAGTGGTAGCATTACTACAAGCTTGTGCATTAGTAGTGAGGATTGATGATGTGAAAGTAGACATTCTGATAGTTGGTATAGGTGTCGATACCTATGTGTGATTTGGTGATGACAAATTATTAATAGTATTTGCATATTTAGTCACTATAATAATGTTTTTACCCACTTTATGGGCTATCCCACGTAGTGTATTAACACCATCTTGTCCTTCTTTTAATAACTCTCTTAGACTATGAACAACAGGTACAACCTCTTTAGCTATCCTTTCTTTTTCCATAAACGCTTGAAAATCTACTAGTTACTTATCATGTTTGTTGATTAGATCATTAGGTACATGTGTTATCACATAAATAGGATCTTCAAAATCATGAAATGCTTGTTCTTCCATTGTAGTGGTAGGAGGTATGATATCTTGCAAAGCTTGTGTTTCACCTTTTGTAAAGTAAGTGTTCAATGGATTTTCCAATATTGGTACACTGTTGCTATCAAGAGCACTAGAACCCATTAGTATAAGACTTCTCCTTAGAGGGATGTTTCTATTAGGGAAGTGGGTTATACAACTCATGCAATGGCATACAACACTCAATGCACAAACTAATAGAACAAACCAAATGAGCAAGGTAGTTATGCTTGTTGAAATACACAATGTGTAATTGAAAAAGGTGAAAGTTGCAAAGATAGGATGCAAAAGTATGCACTATGATCCAAAACTACACTTCAAAATCATATTTGAATGAATGTTGAAAAGGAGTAGCAAAATTTGAAAATGCAATTTTGTCTACAAACCCTAGTTTTTGCTAAGACTAGGTTATATAAAAAATGCAACTTTTTAAGCAAAACCCTAGCAAATGAAATATGAAAATGCAAAATAAAGATCATGAAATGATGAAATGTTGTAATTTATCTCAGATTTGATGTAAATATTATAAAATTAAATGTTTTTATGATATGCAACACAAAATATGCAAAACTATGCCTTAATGCAAGCCTAGAATGTTGTTTTTTCAAAATTTTCAAATGTATGCAAGATTTTTGAGTGTATGATGATAAATATGGTATGAATGAATGTAAGTATTGATTACAACACTCAACAAGATGCAATTTTAGTAAAAACATGGGTTCACCAAAATGGTATACATGAAAAGAAGATAGATTGAAGTGTGGTTAAGATAGGTTCAATCAAACCCTCCTTTCACAATAACATTCAAAGGACAACAATCAAGCTGAGTCACTACAGATGGAGAGGACTCAACTATAGGTTGAAGTCACTTAGGAATGGTATAGAAAGATAGATTAAATTGATATATTTGTCAAACCTTAGTTTAATTAAGCCTTAAACCCTAATTATATGAAATCGTATATAGATGAATGGAATACAACAAATGATCGCACAGGAAGGCACTAAATATAGATTAGAAACATACCAGAATTTAGATGTTCAGAGGAAAAAACTTTAGGGACAATGGGGTGGGTGCCCAAGTCCAACACGATAATTTTTTTGTAGATGTGGAACAATGGAATGTGTAAGACTGCAATCTACTTCAAAGTTTCTGGAGATGCCAGTTGGGAGGACTATGTGGTAGGTGCCCTAATCCAGTAGGGTTAATTTCCTACACTTTCTTCTCAGATCCCAAATCTCTATCCTCTCCTCTAATACTCTACGACTCCACTTCACCAAATCCCACACTTGTAACCTGCAATCACAAAGAGAGGGGTTTGGGGGTTGTGGTGTTTAGGAGCTTGCCTTAGTCAAGCCCCCAAATGGCATTCAAGCCTTCCAACACCATTTTTAGATAGAGTGTGTGTCCTTAGTGGATAGAGACAAAATCAAATGATGAAATAGATTGATTGAAACAAAAATAGATGTCACCTTGGAGGTGAAACCCTCATAGAGATGAAGATCTTTCACACCATGAGGAGATGGATTGATGAAGCCAAATCTACAACAAACAAACACAATAACAACACAATTATGCTCTGCAACACAATGAATGCTTTGAAATCCCTTAGCTCAATATCACAAGTTTGCATTATCCATCTAGGTGTAAAATGAAGCCCTAAACATGTTTATATATGCATTCCCGCTAACATTTGTAATTCAAATTTAAAAGTCCGATAGAGGGAAACCTTTCTAAAGGTCCTATGCCAAGAAACTTTAATTTAGGTCCTGACAAATCAACTTGGACTAGGGCGTGAGTGCCCAAGTCCCAAGACAAGATTTGAGTCATGATTAACATTAAATGTGGACCCCTAAGCCCCATTTGAAATGGGTTTTGGGGGAAATTGCTCTGGGATAAGTTTTAAAGATGCATGTTGAAATTAAGGGGACCTAGGAGCTAAACTAGGAGGTAAACATTACTACAAAAACTTTTTATGAAATAATAGAAGAATGTAATGATATTTCATTTCTACATACCACATTTGATTTGGGATAAAAGTGTATATGCAAGGATGACTACACATCTCATGTGGCTTAGAGTTAATGCACCACCTTATAGCCGACGCAAATGATTTGGAAGATCTATGGTTGATATATATGTTGAACACAATGAAGTGCTAAGAGGGGGGTGAATCGACACACACTAAAACTTAAATAGATATTTGCAGATGAAAACTAAATAACTTAGAGAATAGAAAACAAATCATGCAACACAATGACACCAAAATTTTTACATGGAAAACCCAAAATAGGGAAAAACCACGATGAGTGTTAACTCGCAATATATTATGCTCACTGTAATAAGTATTACAACTTTGTTTTAGGGATACAACCCAAGGAAGCTACTACTCCCTAAATATAGGTTTTAGTGTCACTCCCAAGGAATCTACAACTTCCTGTAGACTCACTGTCTTGATATAAGAATTACAGAGATAATAAGTACATGAACTATTGTATAGAAAACATCTGACTTATGCTGATATTGCAGTCCTCATTTTTTGCACAATCACTCCATCATATTGATGTTGCACACTTCATACTTCTTCTTATGCTCTATTACTTTTGCATCTCACATCTACCTTTCACCAATGACTTTGATCTCTTATAAATACCCTCCACAACACTTCAAAATATTGATCAGGTCGGCATCATTGAAATCTTTAGATGAAATGTGTAACTCTTCAAGGGTCGGCTTCAATACATACAATATGTTAAGGAAACTTGTTGTAGACCTCAGTAATTCATGAAAGGATTCAAGGAACATCACTTCACATCTTCCAAAGCTAAAACAGTTGATTAGGATCCACTGCATATAACATAAACTAGTTTGTCAGCCCAAATTGTACAAACACTGCTAACTGTATATCTTCATACCATTGGGGAGAAGAAAAAAATATCATGTGGACCAATAATTCAACATTGTACCACCTCAACATTGTACCACCTCAACATCATTCAACCATATTTCTACTAAAGTATTAGATCAATCTATACATCTGCAAGACAAGAGATATGATGAACTGCTAGAAATAGAGTATTCTGGAGTAACTACGATACTCCACTATTCAGGATATGGCATTGTTGTGCATCAAAAACCCTAAAACCTTTAGAGATTAACTTAAAAATAATTACATGCATACTCCTAAATTTGTTGATCCAGTCTAGGGTCATTTGAGTGGTATTTTTGGGAAAATATAGAAAATATAATTTTTGGTATTTTCTACATCTTAGTAAATTGCATTTTTGGAGGCCTTCGGAGTGAAATTAGGGCTTGAAACTTTAAGCCTTAGCAACCAGGTAGCTCAAACTTGATAATTAGTTTATCTTTCCAATGAGTCCAAGAAGTTTAATTTCTGATTAAATAGCGAGGAGTTATGACCCTACCAAGGGGAAGATAAAAAATTTCCTAATTTTTTAAGTTTTTTCAAATTTTGTAATTAGTTTCACCTTCCAGTAGCTCTTTTTGTATTCCAAGGGTAATGTGACCCTTCATATGATATGTAAGCCTATATATTTCAAAGGGAAATGAATAAAAATTAGTTTTTCAGAGGTAATTCACAACTCTTAGCGAGTTTTCCTATTTGTAGAAACTCAATTCTTCGTTGTTTATTTTATTGCATTACAATACCACATGCTCACTGCTAGGTATTGTCCAGATCAGTGGTATTAGAGCAGTTCACTCCTATATGTCACACTGCACATGGTTAGGTTATTAAAAGTTGGGGTTGAGGACACATGACCCATCAAATTATCTTCCTTTAAGGCGCACTTGATCAAAAATGTCAAAACAAGGGGAACATTCAGACCCTTTTAAGGCGATGGTGGAAGAAGCTTTGGAAAAACAACGTGAGGAGATGATAAATCAGTTTTCTTATCTGCTTCAAAGAAATCAACAACCCAACATGGGTGGAGTACCGTTCGATGGTCACACTCCTTTCAAAGTGTAGGTAAATTTTGATATTCCAAATTTTGAAGGAAAAATAAATGCAGATGCTGTTGATGATTGGTTGTCAAAATTAGAAAGATATTTTTTTGTGAATCAATTTTCTAATGGTGAAAAAATAGCATTCGCTCTCCTCAAAGTTGAGCATCATGTAAAACAAGCATGGGAAAATAGAATGTTGTTTAGACAAAATCCTGATATAGAATTTGATGAAGAAACTCAAGGTGAACCCTCCTAGGGAGAGTTTATGGAACATATCAAGGGAGAATATTATCCTGAAAATTCATATGAGGATAAATATATGGAGTGGCAGACACTTCGCTAGAAGAAGGATCAATCTATTTAGGATTAGACTAATGTGTTCCATGCTCTTTCAGCAAAGGTTGGCATCATGGATACAGAAAAGCATCAAATTCTAAAGTACCACAGCGGACTTCATCGCTATATCCAAATAGAGATGGATTTTCTCAATATTGAGACCTTGGGGACTGCCTACAAATATGCAGTAAAGATTGAGGAGAAATTCAGACAAAAAGGGAAAAAAGATTATTTTTCAAATAATAAATCCAAGAATGAAAGTGGCAACAAATTCATGGGAAAATAGCCAGCCAAGGATTCTGCTTCACAAGCATCATCAACAACAATGAAGAGTGGAAAGAAGATGTGGTGTGAATTCCATAGAAGCCTAGGACATAACACAAAAGACTATCTAGCCGCTAAGACCTTGATGATAGGGTTGCAAGAAAAAGAAGCTAAACCTGAACCATTGCCTATGGACTGTTTTGAGCAAAGGAATGATGACCAAGTAATTGAAGCTGACCCCTATGCCACAGTTGCTACTGCCAGGGTTTTGCCTCGTGAAGATGAGGAGCATTTATTCCACTCACAAATATGGGTAAACGGAAAGGCCCTCCATTTCATTGTTGATAGTGGAAGTCAAAAGAATCTGATCTTTGCTGAGACTATTAAAAGGCTGAAATTGTAGACCACACCTCATCCACAACCATATCATGTGGGATGGGTAAGCAATCAAAGTTGAGATATTCAAGTAAATAAGCAATGTTGCTTACCTTATTCTATCAAACCATTAAAAAATGAAGTCATATGTGATGTGGCACCATTGGATGTGTGTGATGTATTGTTGGGGCACTGATATATGTACAAGTGTCATGGTGTATATGAATCTAGACCTCGCAGTGTCACTATCAAACTAGGAGAAAAGAAGTATCAAATACCTAAGGTAAGTCTTGCACAACCAACATCTTTGATTATTGCAAAACAATGTAAGCATGTAATTGCTCATACTGGAAAATTTGTTCTGTTAATGGTTTGAAATGAGAGAAAGAGGTTAGTTGTAGCCAATACCCACGAGAAAATGGCCACCACTTCCACTCAACAAAAACAAATGGATAAAATATTGTCATCATATGAAGATGTTTTTACCTCATCAACAGGGGTACCACTCCACTGTCAAGTCAAGCATTCAATTGATCTAATTCTCAGGACACCATTACCAAATGGGTCACTATATAGGTGATCAATTTTGGAGAATGATGAGATCAAGTGGCAGATCCAAGAGCTGATTCAAAAGGGACATATTCACCCAAGTGCTTCACCATGTGGCAGCCTATGTTCTTTCCACAAAAAAAGATGGAACATGGCGGCTTTGCATTGATTATAGGGTCCTCAACAAGATCACTGTGAAGAATTGATACCCACTCCATCGCATTGATGACCTGCTGGACCAACTTAGAGGGGCTAAGTTCTTCACCAAAATTGACCTGAAATTGAGATATCATCAAGTGTCAATTGCCAGTAGATGTATGGAAAACTGCCTTCAAATCCAAGGAGGGTTTGTTTGAGTGGTTAGTTATGCTGTTTGGCTTGACTAACGCCCCTACTACCTTCATGAGAATGATGAATGATGTTTTGAGACCATTCACTAATTCTTTTGTTGTTGCCTACTTGGATGACATCCTCATTTTCAGCAAGACATGGGGTGAGCATTTGCAGCATGTTCAACAAGTACTGTCAACCCTGCAACAACATCAGCTCTATGCCAACACAGATAAGTGTTCATTTGGAATGCTAAGTATTCAATACTTGGGATACATTGTGGATAGCAAGGGTATTCCCATGGATCCTGAAAAGATACAAGTCATCAAAGACTGGCCATCTCCCAAGAATCTCATAGAACTTTGTAGTTTTTTGGGATTGGCTAACTTCTATCACAGGTTCATACTTGGATTTTCACATTTAGCATGGCCCATGAATCAGGCACTCAGGGGAGGAGCAAGAGCAAGGTTCTGTTGGACAAAAGCATAAGAAAAAACATTTACATAATTGAAAAAGAGGTTATGTTCTGCACTAGTATTGATACTTTCTGATTTGACACAATCTTTTGAAATTGAAATAGATGCATCGGATTAAGCACTTGGGGCAGTGCTCATGCAACACGAGCATCCAATTGCCTACCATAGTGTAACCTTTTCTGATACAGTACGAAGGTATCCTACCTATGACAAGGAATTGTATGCCATTGTTCAAGCCTGCAAGCAATGGAAACACTATATCTTGGGGAAGGAGACTATAATCCACACAGATCACAAGCCTCTACAATTCTTACAGACACAAGGAAAGTTGCAAAATGATAGGCATCAAAGATGGGCTGCCTACTTGCAACGGTTTCACCTTAATGTTTTCCACAAAAAGGGAAGTAGTAATAAAGTTGTAGAGTGCTTGAGTAGACCTCCAATCAAAGCTTTAATAGTAGTACTAGATGCTTGTGGTCACCAAACCTCAAAATAGTCTCAGCTATATGCTTTAGATGATTTTGCTGATATTTACAATAGGCTAGTAGAATGTACACCAATTCCTAACTTTTATTTGTAGGATGGTATTCTCTATCACATGGGACACATCTATGTTCCAGCTAAGGAGTGACAAAAGATGACATGGGAGACACACTACAGCCATGTTGCAGGACAATTTGGAAAGGAGAAAACCATTGCTATACTTCAAAGGTATTTCTATTGGCCCAAACTACAACATGCTGTCACTTTGTACATCCAATCTTGCATAGCTTGTGCCATTGCAAAGCCTACCAATTGTTAGCAAGGACTATACACACCTCTTCCTATTCTTGCCAAACCTTGGCAATCTATTTCAATGGATTTCATGTCTAGGCTACCATCCACAAAATGTGGATATGACTATGTGTATGTGGTGGTAGATAGATTTTCAAAGATGGTTATCCTAGTAGCTTGCAAGAAGGGGATATATGCATAAGAAACTACCAAGCTTTTCTTTGAAAATGTTTGGGTTCATTTTGGTCTACCACAAAGCATCATTTTTTATAGAGACAGTAGGTTTCTCAGCAACTTTTGGACAGCACTATGGGATCTGATGGATACCAAACTAACCAAGCCTACTACATATTCCATCCACAGACGGATGGGCAAACTAAGGTAGTGAACCGAATGATTCTTCATATTTTGTAGATGTACCACTCAAAACTGTTGCAAGTATGAGGTGAGCTTGTGTTGTCATTGATGTCAACATACTCATATTGCATTGACAAGAAGGATTGGATGAGCTGTGTGCTGAGGACATTGAGAAAATTAGCCTCAGTCAGGAATAGTGAAGAACAGTGATGAGAAGAAGGCAAATGTATTGTATAGGTTGAGAACCGGAGGATGCGGATTAAAGGGTTTGTAGATATGAGTCTTGAGATGCTTCAGTTAAGATTTCAGAGGTCCACATGAAGATCTGAAGGAGTTGTGGCTGTCGGTGTAGAACCAGTTCTGGCAAGTATCCAGAGGTGACAGAGGATCACAAAAAGGTCCGGTGAGGTCTGGAATTGTATTATCTTAATCTGCGGATTGGAAGGAGTGTTTGGGATGTCCTTGTGATGTGTCATCCTGATTTGTGTATGATTTGGAGGTCTGGAAGTACCTCTTGCATTATGACAGTGGCGACAGACAGTGTTCTTGAAGTTCCGGATAAGGAAGAGAAGAGATTCCAGTAAGTAAAGAAAGTGCGGATGTACCTGGTCATTCAGGCAGGCTTGTGAAGGTTCTTGGATCATGTTGAGGTTGTGTTGTCGGTCCGCATTGATAGTAGAGCCCAGAATTGAAGTTATTCTTCCGGATGAAGTTCTTGCTCTGTTTAGCCGACCGGATGAGTTGTTCATCCTGCAAATGTTCTTGTGGTGGCCGACCGGATGTGTTATTCATCTTGCGGATACTCTTATGGTTGTTTGCCGACTTAGATGTTTGTTTCTAAGTCGATGTCTTGTATAAATAACAGTTTGTGAGTTCATTTCGATGTGTGGATTGTGTGGATGAGTGTGGCATAGCGAAGAGAAGTGCGAAAGGCAGAGCAGAGGTTTTTGGGCTTAAATGGAACTGATCCGGACATGGTAGAGATGTCATTCTCCAGTTCAAGACTGTGATTTTTATCACTTTGTAGACAGTGTGTCTCCTTGTAGGCAGTGGGCCTCTTTGTGAGCAGTGTGCTCGGGCAGTGAGCCCTAATTGGCATGTGCCATTTATTCTTCTTTATTCTTCTAATAGAGAATAATTCTTGGGTTAATCACCCCGTGGTTTTTCCCTTAACCGGGTTTTCCACGTCAAAATCTTGGTGTTCAATGTGTTGATGTTTATCTGCTCTTGTGTTTATGTATTATGCTTTCATGGATGATTAATTGATATGCTGCCAATTAACAACGAAGAATCAAGTGTTTGAAAGAAGAAGAAGTTTTATACAACTGATTCACCCCCCCCTCTCAGTTGTATGCCCTAGATCCAACAAAAACATCCTCGTACTTGGGATGAGAGTCTACCATATGTGTAGCATAGCTACAATCGTGCCTTGCAAGGTTCCAGAGGGCATAGTCCATTTGAAGTGTGTCTTGGGTATCAACCATTAGCTCCTATTAATGTGGCAATGCCAGTCATTTTAGATTCTTCCTCATCACATGTTGAAAAGGATGTAGATAAGGCAACCAAGTTTGTTGAGAAAATTTGCCATATCCACAAGCAAGTTCAGGAGATATTGCAGCATACTAGCCAGAAATATAAGGACAGACATGATCAACATCATATACCTCATCAATTCAATGTTGGAGATAAGCTGTGGTTTTACCTTCAAAAAGAGAGGCTTCAAGGGCCATACAAGAAACTTCGTCCCATTCGATATGGGCCATATACCATCACAAAGCAAATAGGTGAGTGCTTTTGAGCTTAACTTGCCATCTTTTTGGGACTGCATCCTATTTTCAATGCTAAGTTATTGCATCCCTACTTTCCACCATTACTGGATACTTTAGAAGTGGTAGAACATATCAACAACACATAATTAAATCCAAACACTACTGCTCCACTCACAACTGATCAGATCACTGATGTCTTGGTCAAGACACTGAAGAAACAACAACTTCCCCTTTACCGTGTGGTTCAACCAGGCAAACTTCCTCATAACGACAAGTGGTTCACCAGGGATCAAATTGCAAAGCAATTTCCTCAGTTGTTGTAGACTATAGATGCAATGGGGTCCATTTCCTCTTAAAGGGGAAGCATTGATCCAGTCCAAGGTCATTTGAGTGGTATTTTTGGGAAAATATCAAAAATATAAATTTTGGCATTTTCTACATCTTTGTAAATTGCATTTTCAGAGGCCTTCGGAGAGGAATTAGGGCTCAAAAATTTAATCCTTCACAACCAGGTACCTCAAACTAGATAATTAGTTTATCTTTCCAACGAGTCTAAGAAGTTTAATTTTTAATAAAATAGCTAGGAGTTATGACCCTACCAAGGGGAAGATTAAAAAATTTCCTAATTTTTTAAGTTTTTTGAAATTTTGTAATTAGTTTCACCTTCCAGTAGCTCTTTTTGTATTCCATGGGTAATGTGACCCTTCATATGATATGTAAGCCTATATATTTCAAAGGGAAATGAATAAAAATTAGTTTTTTGGAGGCAATTCACAACTCTCAGTGAGTTTGCCTATTTGCAGAAACTCAATTCTTCTTTGTTTATTTTATTAGATTACAATACCACAGGCTCAGTGCTAGGTATTGTCCAGATCATCTGTACATCCTCATCTATCATTTCCAGAGAAAAACAAAAGCTAGACTAAGGTATACTAGAGTCCAAGGAACAAGGATATACAATTCTTCATTAACTGACTTACATATCTTGTGTGGTACCAGAAACAAGAGATATTTGCATGAGGTTCAGACATGAGATATATTGGAGCATGTAGAACCTCTGTACAATCTTTTATGGCTGATCTATATGTTTTTCATCTTCCACAAATACACAAACATGTGTTTTGAGGCTTCCAGAATAGTCTGTATTACCTTTGTTACTTGGATGTTGACCTTGCGGATCACCAAACCACTTGAAGCTTCAATATAGCATATCTTATACATCCTTGAACTTGTCCTCAAAATCGCATGACCAAACAATTTCTTCCAGAGGAATGCAAATCATTCCAATAGGTCTCCACCATTACTTTACCCTGTCTAAGTAGTAATCGGTACTCTGTCAATTGTAACTTTTTCTGCTGAAGGTGTGGTGACATGAAATATCGAATATATCATGTTAATATTAGGTTAGACTTATCTTCTAAATTGCAAGACTAAATCTTGCTTTGCATAGAAATACAGACCAAAGCATTGTGACTCTATCTTAGGATATGCACAGTGAATTCCTTAGTCAAATTTCTGCTACTTATTACTAAGTGTGGTACTTCACACTAGTGAGATATACATGTAGGGATATAGGAAACATGTTAGGACATAAGTGTTTACCTCCATATCATGCTTAAACACAAGACTAATCACCTTATCACACTGAGCTAGTTTTATCTATATCTGCTAAGTCTTTTGGATTGATTTGCCTTAAGTAAACTAACCCTAAGTCTTTAGCTTAGTCAAGCCATCTCTCTCAAATCTTCTACTAACTATCAAATTCTTCAAATATTGAATTCATATTGCCAACAATGAGAACACATATTGCCAACAATCTCCCCCTTTGTCATTGATGGAAACACCCAAAGCAAAATGTGTACAATCACTCCCCTTAGATGTATATTCCTCTCTCTCCCTTTTTGACATCAAGGACAAAGGGCCTAATATCCTCTACTTATATCAGTTCAAAAACTATATAGACTCCCCTTAAAAAATGATTTCTACAAATTGTACTTGCTTGAGATAGAGATACCTCAAAAATAGATGCTATGTATATAATATGACACTACTGTCCTCTGCAAGACTATATACATCAAAAATTTTCTTATTCATATTACTCTTACAACTCATTTAGAAGGTATAATGGCTTTGTAAATTACCTTGAGTTGTGTAAGAGTGGATGTCCAATTGGTACTTTCTGAAGCAAGCATATGATTCTAGCATTCATATTTCATACATAGTTCTTCAACTTCTTCTATGTTGCTTGGAGTTTTCATCTTTTGATCAACCTTTTCTACTTCCCCTAGTAAACCAAACAATGAAGCAAGTCTCAGATTTACTACGTCCCTCAATTGACCAAATTGTTTCTTCAAGTTTTCTCTTTGGTCCTATAGTTGAGACAACTATGCATGTAGATTTTCAACTTGTGCCCTGGTTACCCAATTCTTGTCCTTTGACAAGTCATATGTTTCAACTAATTTTGAGATTTGTGACTCAATGGAGTCAATCTAAGCTTTGATATTCTTTGTGGAACTTGGCCATTTTAGGCAGAATAGATACAATATTGTAGCTTAATAAATGCAATTCTTAAGCTTCTTCAAGTTTTCTTTCAATTTATTATGTGCCTTAGCACATTTATCAGTCATCTCAATCATCCTCTTCTCATTTATTCTTTTTGTTGCCTCTTGTTTTGCTTTCTGCTCAATGTAGGAAGAATGGTCTTTGAAAGAATCCATTAATAATTTAAGCTTTTTCTCTAGAGGCAGAAAGGAATAAATTATTACCTTTGGTAACCCTTCTTGAATTACATTCACATCATCCTCAACCACACTAGATTTCTTCAAGTTATCTTGTAAATATTCTTTCCTTGTTGAGGCATGCAATATGTCACCAAGCTATAGTTTTTGAAAGGAAGAAATACTTGCCAAATCAATTTATCCTTCATGAGCGGGAATTTGCAGCTGTTGAGCTGTAATTATTGGTTGAAATTGTATTTGCAAGTCTAGCAGGTCCTGTTTAGTTGTAAAATGTCCCTCTAGGACTTTTACTTCCTAAGTTTAGCTCCTGGGTCCCTTGTTTTTCATTATGCATGTTCATTTTAACTCCCGATGAAAAATGACTTGAAACCCATGTCAAATGGGGCTTGAGGGACATATGTGGGCTTAATCCTGCCCTAAAATAGGACCTAGGTCTTGGGCACTCACGCTCTAGTCTTGCCCTATTTTAGGCAGGTCCTAAATTTAAATTTATGTTATGTGACCATTAAAAGGTTTCATTGCCGACATGTTAAGTTAGAATTATGAAATTTGTAGCGGGAATGCATATATAAGCATGTTTAGGGTTTCATTTGTAAACTAGGAGATGATTATGAACTTTTGGCAAACTTATGATTTTAGAGCATTCAAAGCATTCATTGTGGTAGAGCAGACTTGTCTTGTTATTGTGTTTGTTATGCAGATTTGACTTCATCTTCTCATGTGTTGAAAGATTTTCATCTACATGCGAGCTACACCTCTGAGGTGATATCTATTTGTGTTGAATCAATCATTTATCAAGTTTATCATTTTTTTGCCTCTATCCCACAGGGATATGTGTTCTTCATCAAACAACAGTGTTGGAAGGCTTGAATGCTATTCCAGGGCTTGACTGAGGCAATCTCCTAAGCACCAAAACCCCCAACCCCCTTCTTTTTGATTGTGGGTGACATGTGTCATGTTCTACAGAAGTGGAGTTGTAGGAGGCTATGATAGGAAATATAGAGTCAGGATCAAAGAAGAACACTTCCTGGGCTTGGGCACCCGCCCCAAAGATTTTTGGATCTCCGTGCCTAAAAACCTCTGGAACATCAGAAACGAGTTACAGACCATTTCCAAGATTCTCAGCAGAAAACCATACTTTGAGCTTGGGTGCCTACTCTTTAGCCACCAACATTTTAGGAACCAGAGTCTCAAAACTTGGTATGTATCTACTCTGAATATTACAACTTTGTGTGCGAGCATTTGTCGGGATTCGTGCATTTATTTATGATTTTGCATAATTAGGGTTTTAAGCATAATTGAGCATTAAATTAATACATTAACCAACAAATTTTAAATTTCACTATTGTTACAAGTGACAACTAACCTATAGGTGAATCCTCTTGCAAAATTTGTGATTCAACTCGGTTGAATGTCCTTTAATGTGATGTGTGAAAGGAGGATCTAGGCATATTATTCATTAAACCCTATTTCCACAATTTCATACTAAATATTTTGGTGAACCTGTGCTTTTATTGAATTTTGCACCTTTTTGAGTGTTGTGCTTCAGATTTACATTCATTCATTGCATTTGAAAATTTTAAAAAATTTGAAAAAAATTGGCATGATAGGCTTGCATTTTGACATAGTTTGCATTAATTTCATTAAATTTCATTTAATTTCTGATTTTTACATTAGATCTGATATAAATTACAGCAGTACATCATTCTATACTCAGTTGGATTGTATTTTCATGCTTAAATTGTTAGATTTTGCTTGAAATTGTGCATTTTTCATATAAGCTAGTTTTTTCAAACGCTAGGGTTTGTGGTTAAAATCTTGTTTTAGATTTTACTACTCTTTTAAAACACTCTTTTAGGACTGATTTCTGATTGTAGTGTTTCATCATAGTGTGTTTTTGCATTTACATTTTGAAAATTTTACATTTTCACATAGTCAATTTTAGCAAAAGCTAGCATATTCACTCATTTTTCTTTGAAATTGCAATTGCATTAAGCATTGTAGAACTTGTAATTGTTACGGGAAAATGTGGATAATATCAATAATCTATAATAACCCAATAACTCAATGAAAATGGAAATAAACAAGATTCAACACAAAGAAAGATACCTTGCAAACCTTATTACTTTGCGGCTTCCATTGATCACCTAATCTCAATCGATCTTTCGTGTGAATGAAGCCCTCAAAAAGTGTACTTCCTTTCTTTGTTCTTCAAGATGACAATAGAGAAATGGCTATGATAGTTCTTGTAATGAAGAGGATCTTCAATACAATAAAATGGTGATCACAAGCTATGGAATGGTGTTGGTGCCAAAGGTGTGCTGTGAATTTTGCAAAGTAAGTTTACTAAAAGCTTGGATGATTGAAATGGAGGAATAGGGGTTGTATTTATAGGTTTGAGAGAAAGAAGATCAACGGTATAGAATGATCAATAGGATCAATTGTTGAGAAAACTTGAGAGAATATGCACGAATCAGAAGAGGACAAGTGTCCTGCTCCTTCATGCAACAAGGGAGTTAACAGAAATAGATTGAAGAGTTAACTGAATAGATTGATCAGTTAATAGGATAGATTGGGGAGTTGACTAATTTGATTGACCAGTGAACTCAATTGACTAATTAGTTAACAGATTTGATTTTTGAGTTAACTAATCTGAACTAGAGAATAAATAGGACATGTGTGAGAGGACACAATTAATTAAATATTAAAATATTCAATTAAGTGTGCACATGGATTTGCATGAATTAATTTTGGTGTTAATCCATTTTTAAGAGGAAAAAGAATAATTTAAATAAATGTTTTAATTTATTTAAATAGAAAGGATGTTAAGTTTAGAATAAGTAATTAAGTAATTGGACATTATTTAATTCAGGATGACTTTAGAATTTAGAAGAGGTAATTAAATAATTTGATATTATTTAATTTAGAGGAATTTTGGAAGAATTAATTAAATAATTTGGTATTATTTAATTTATAAGAACTTGGAGGATTTTTATTAAATAAATGAATTTATTTAATTTGGAGGAATATGAAGGATTTAATTAAATAAATGATTTTATTTAATTTTGTGGAGGAATGTGAATCAGATAAATAAATTGATTTGTTTATTTATTGATAGAGGAATTAAAATGAAATAAATATTAAGAATACTTATTTAGACAGAGTCGTCATTTTTAGGTGTATACATTTTGCCCCTCTTTGATGCAATGTGTTTTATCATGTTGTTTCAATGAATAAGATTATCTGATAATGATACATGCCCCAGTTTGCCCTTGGTACAGGTTTAACAACACTAGGATGCCCCCTTGGGAGATTGGATGGGAAGAAAAACTAGAGGGCGTGAGATGGACAATCTCACGATGAAGAAGGTTTAACAGTTAGGTTAGGGTGAAGAAAATAGGTTACAGCTCGAGAAAATGGCAAAGAAAGGATGTGGAGAACAGGTTAGGTCACCAGACATCTAGTTAGGGTTGCAAGTCTATAAATAGAAGTAGGGTCCACAATCCTAGTCATTTGCACACTTGTCATTTGGTGAGAGCTTCTAGGAGAGTTTGTAGAGCATAGGAGCTAGAGTAGTCAACACAACGATGGATCTTCCACACGAGGAGCACCGGTTTGAGAGGGTCTGATGGTTCAGACAACTAGCAGAGGAAGAACCCTCGATACGTATTTCAAAATTTTTACCCTAGGGTCACTTATTAGCCTAATAAATGCTAGAAAAAGTTACTTGAATGAATGCAACGTTTTGTGCTTCGGCGCATCTGTTAGCTGAAACCGCGCTTTTGTTCTGATTCAGCACATTTGAGTCATGAGTCGGCGCATTTATCCTTAATGTACATTTATTATGTGAATCCATGCATACATTAAGAAGGTGTGCATGTGTTATTCCTAGCTACAAATACGTTTTATATGCACATACGTTAGTTACTGCTACGCATTTGCGCTAGAGTTGTGCATATGCTCAAAGATTCAGCACATATGTCCTGGATCGGTGCATTTACTCTAAAAAGGCACATTTGCCACATGTAATGGTGCATTTGCCTTAGGATAGTCAGTTACTTAGTGAAATTGACTTGATTGGCATCTTGATCAATGTGACAATCGATAAGTGATCTCTGAGATTGATAGAATCTAGATAAGAGATGATATGCTTGTTTTGATCAATTTGATATGCTAAGTAAGTGAGTTTGATAGGTTTGATAGTCGAGTAGGTTTGCTTTGATACATTTGTATACACCTAAAAATGACACGACTCTATCTAAATAAATATTCCTAATATTTATTTCATTTTAATTCCTCTATCAATAAATAAACAAATCAATTATTTATCTGATTCAATTCCTCCACAAAATTAAATAAAATCATTTATTTACTTAAATCCTTCATATTCTTTCAAATTAAATAAATTCATTTATTTAATTAAAATCCTCTAAGTTCTAAATTAAATAAATTTATTTATTTAATTAATTCTTCCAAAATTTCTCTAAATTAAATAACATCAAATTATTTAATTACCTTTTCTAAATTCTAAAGTCATCCTAAATTAGATAATGTCCAATTATTTAATTAATTCTTCTAAACTTAACATCCTCTATATTTAAATAAATCAAAAACATTTATTTAAATTATTTCCTCTTAAAAATAGATTAACACCAAAATTAATCCATGCAAATCCATGTGCACACTTAATTAAATATTTTAATATTTAATTATTTGTTCCCTCACACATGTCCTATTTCTCCTCCACTTCAAATCAGTTAACTAATCAATCAATTCACTTAACTGATTAGTCTATTCTATTAACTGATCAGTCCACTCAGTTAACTCCTCAATCTATTTCTGTTAACTCCTCTATTGCATGAAGACCAGGACACTTGCCCTCTTCCTATTCGCGCATATCTCTCAAGTTTCCTCAACCGTTGATCCTCTTGTTCATTCTATATCGTTGATCTTCTCTATCACAAGCCTATATGTACAACCCCTATTCCTCCATTTCAATCATCTAAGCTTTTAGTAAATTTACTCTACAGAATTTATAGCGCGCCTTTGGCACCCAACACCATCTCCATAGATTGCGATCACCCTTTTTATTGTATTGAAGCTCATCTTCATTACAAGAAGTATCGTAGCCATTTCTTTATTGCCATCTTAAAGAACCAAGCAAGGAAGTGCACTTTCTGAGGGCTTCATTCATACAAAAGATCGATTGAGACTAGGTGAACAATGGAAGCTACGAAATAACAAGGTTTGTGAAGGTATTGTTCTTTTGTTTTGAATCTTGTTTATTTCCATTTCTATTGAGTTATTGGGTTATTTATTAATCATTGATATATTTATCCAAATTTTCCTAATACATTTTATGGTGCCCACCGTGGGGCCTTGCCCCAATTGAACCCCAAAACTGAGTCAAAGTCAAATCTATTCAATCGGTGCATTTACTCAATGAATCAATGCATATATTCTCTGAATCAGCACATATATCCAAACGGTACATATGTTCTATGATTTTGTGCTTTTGTACTCTGTAACTGTGCATATATCATAATTGCACATCTGTTCCTTTCTGTCAGTGCATTTATTGTTTGTAACTGCGCATATACTAGATCTGCGCATCTATACTCTATAGTTGTGCATTTGTTCTAACAGTGATTTAGGAGTTGTTTCTTATGATTTCACTAATGCTAACATTTCTTGTAGGAATATTCTCAGATCTGCTTGCAGGTTAGGGGCTGGTTTAGTCATATAGCTCAATTTGTTAACTCATCTTTAGATTTAATTAGCCAAGGAAAGTAATTGGATCACTCATGCAAATCTCATTTAGCTCTAACTAGGAGGATTGTAATTTGATCTTGTTGCACCAACAACTCAAACATTGTCCCTACTAGATAGATATAAAATTAAACCATTGTTATCTTGTTTCTTTCCAAGTTAACAAATCATGTGTGTGCCCAAGTAGCTTAACTCATTTAGTCTTTTTCATTTTAACTAGGATTAAAGAAACATTGTCTTTCATGTTTTCAGAATGATAGTAGGCCTATTCTCTCCCCTTTCTTGGGTGACTAGTGTTGGGTCTTTCTCTTTGAATCAGTAGAGGGTTTGCCAATTTTAATGCACAGGTAGATTCGGCCAACAAATACAGGAGGTTGCATGAGCTGCCTCCCCTTCACTTCTGGTTCTGCCGCACCAAGGGGGTCTCCCTATAGCTAAAGATTTGACTTTGACTCACCTAATAGAAAGATTTAGCTTTACAACAACAGGCAGAATACTCTCATGTTTGGACCAAGATTTGCATGATAAATCACAAGTTTGGAAATGTTCTTGGACATATCTAACTGGTTAGGAATGAGAGTATGTAGGGGTCCTATTTCTACTCCTACAAACTAACAGGTTGGAAATATGAAATGATTTGTATTTATGTTTTGGATGCAAGATAGGGGGTTTTGGATCATAACTACTACACAAGGGCAGACCAGTGCCTATCTCAAGGCAAGGCGTCAACTAGACATATACAAGAGAATGATTTGCACTAGCATTCGAGTTTCAAGGGGTTAGGACTGGTATTTGCCTTACAAACACCACCCAAGACTGGGTATTTAGCTGCCTATACTTACACATATCCCAGTTGACATACATTCTTCTTCATACTTAACCTAAACTAGTTTAATCCACTCCTTGAATGGAAGTCACAGATCAAGCATGCAATATAGAAAGCCTATATTCTAGAATCTGAGGAACCCTTAGCAACCATATTTAGAAGAAGCGATGCATACAACAAATGGAGACAAACAACTAAACACATGCAACAATGCATTTTTCATATAAAAACAACATGAAACTGAACATATGTGCAAGGTGCATTCAAATGTAACTCATAAACTCACAAAAGAGATAGAACAACTAAGAAAATGCTCTATTTTTCGTTATTCCTCCAAAAATTTGCCCAAGTCTTCAACAACCCTTAAAAAATGAGTGACACAGTTCTCTTATACAGCAAGAACGTGCCCTCAACATTAAGTACAGGGTCATTTCAAAACTTTGCCAGATACATTGCACCATGAAAATGGTGCCCAAAACATTGAATGCACTAGAGAGAAGAAGAGGGAAGGAGCAGGTGAGATCGGGGAATGTGCCGCCGCTTGGAGATTTTCCTCTTAAAAATGGTAGGTGGCATGTCAATCCATCGACCAAGCCTCTACATATCTGCCATTAATGGGCAACCTACTCGCGGGATGTGGCAACCTCAGAAAATATGACGGTTGCGCACTTTACAATTCTTCTCTCCTGAAACGTGACTGTAGATACACAAGAAATCCTTCCTTCGAACATTTTGAACAATGACCGTCGATTTCCTTCTTCTCGCTGAGATCTGCGGCTTCAATTCATGCTAAAAAGTTGTCAGCCAATTAAATTATGCCAGGCAGGTGCTTTTTCCTTTTTGACTTTCCACATCGCGAACATACATTTTGCCTTTTCACCCATTTTTGCCTTTTCCACCTATAGTACATTCAAATTTTGTATATGTAACTGCATGTATATACAATTGCCTTGGACATGTGTCACCCACTGATTGGATCACCATCACTAAGCATTGGCCTCTTCATTGGCAATCCATTGTATCTTTTCTTACATGTATGGTTGTATATGCAATTGTATATACATACAATCACCAACACACAAGGGCGGACCCCAAACTGATTACTCGCTGCATTTGATTCTCCAGTCGGGTCCGAATTGTATGTTTCCTTTTGTATATCGGCCTTGTATGTCGCATATACAATGCGAACATACAAGCAAAAATGTATACAATCACTTGTACATTGCAAACATCCATCTGACCCTTGTATGTTAATGTTGTATATTCCCTTGTATCTGCCCTTTGTATGTCTAAACATACAATGCGAATGTACAAGAAAAAGATGCATACAAACATGTCGGCCTTTATCAACTAAACTGCATACCTTTTCGGGTCCGGGCCTTGTATATCAGGAAAGTATATGCCCTTGTATGTGGGATTATATGTACAAAGATACAATTGCCTTTGTATGTACCTGTGGGCCCAACCACCATTTTCAACCCGATTTGAATCTTCTTTGAAATCCGGCATTGTATCTTGCCCGTTGTATATCAAATATACAACACAATATACATGCAAACCTTTTTTGATACAACTGCAAAATATTCTAGGAATCTATGATATACATTCACTTTGGCACGCCTGGAAATGCACCCGAGTGCCAAATACAAACTTGATATGCATACAAAGACACATACAACCATTTTTCCACTTTCGCAAGCTGATTGAAATTTCCTCTCGGGTCTAGCCAATGTATATCTGCACTTGTACATACAACAACACATACAAGTGGCCATATACAAAGATACATGCATGAAAATGTGAAGGCCGACGGACTTAGAAATTTTTGAAGGTTTACAATGAAAATGCCTATAGATTTTTAGCTCGAAACCTTAACTTGCAGCAAGCACCAACGTTAGCTCTATCTGGGGATGCATGCCTCTTGCAAGCATGGCGAGAACTCCAGAACTCTGGGATGCAGATAGAACCTTATCCATTGGGCTACAAAGTTGAATGTTGCACCAACCTGCATCATAGATCACATTTTTTAACACTATTTTGGCAACCCTGGGTAGCCAAAAATGAAAAACCATAATCTCCTCCTACCAAATGCCTGATTCTAGTCTGAATGACCCCAACCATAACTGAAAACACTAAGATAAACTGCCCATAAGCCAATCTTGTCAATTACACACTTCACCATTTTTAAAAACTTGCCTTTGTCAATATTACATCTTTCACTCTGCATCTCACAATCAGACACATAACCATACATACTGGAATATCTTTAAGCATTAGGTAACATATGTATGTTGTATTCCTCAAATAGTATATCATATTGCACTTGGTGTTCTTCACTGTCTACCTGGCTGTTGCACATTACTAGGCACTCATCCAATGGATCTAGAAACTGAAAACATTCAAAATATATGAGACCTTCAATATCATTTATATCACTTAATGACATTGAAAAAAAAACTTGATCCATACACCCATAGTTGCATATGTCCAACACAGTTGATGCTGAACATTCATCATTCATAGTTTGCATATCAATATTATCCTCACAAGAGCTAAAGATCTCTGATTTTGATTTATAGGTCCCCTCTTCACAAACTGATGTAGCACCTATGTTAGTCGTCTCTTCATATTCATCATCATCTTCAAAAAAGAGGGTTAATTCTACACCAATGAAGGTTATGACTCACAACACTTAATGCATCTAAAGGCTCATCATAAAGGGGATTCATACTCATTTCAAAGGTCTCTACTTCTTCTTCATGACAATCCACCTCTTCTTCAATATTACCAAATCTAGAGTCATAAGAAGAACAAACTTGATCCATGAACTAATCATGGATATAATCTTTATCATCTGATTACCCCACATACAAGATTTGTGCTACTTCAATGCAATCTGAAGCTGAATTATCCATATCACTTTCCAGCCCTCTAATGCTTCCTGATGAAACTAGAATTGAATCTTGATCCATATGATCACAACTATGCATAACTGGATCATTTAAACATGAACGCTCTTTGCTGAGGATTGGCATATCAATATCACTTGAAAAATCATTACCATCAACTTCATTTACTAGGCAAATCAGGGCATCCTCCTTTATGGCAGAGTCATAATTAACTTGGAATGATGCATAAACAGGGGTAACAGGGGCGTGAATGCTTTGGCATTCATTTTCAACATATAAATTATATCTTTCACTAACACTGGGGATCGTAGGGCAGCAGAAATTTGCAGAGAAATAACCCTTTTGAATTCCATACCTCCAATTGTTTTCAATGTCTATTACAAACTGATGTGCCTGATGCAATGTGGTGGGCTCTTTATCTCTCAATCTATAGCTCATTTTCTTATCAAATGCTCCCAGATAGACCACCAGGCACAATGCATCATTAGGTCTCATACATTTTGTAATTCTTTTCAATGCCTTCATAAATCTAAGGTTAAAAGATGGAATTAACTCATCTTTTTCAATATGGATGTACATGAAATCACTGATAACTGCATATTCAAATATTATTTCACCATATTGTTCTAGAAATGCAGATTTAAATTCTTGCCAAGAGCTGACAGAGTATGCCAGAAGATAGGGGAACTAGTCGCTTGCATCTTCATCTAGAGATTGGACAAATAATCTCATAACTACATCTTCATGGTCAACCTCAAAGTCATCTATTACATTTGTAAACTACCGCAAGTGTCTCTCAGCTAATTCATCCTTTGCACCACTGAATTTTGGCAAGTACTTTCTAATTTTAGATGGAAAAGCATTTGGATAACCACAAATGCCATTGAAATTTATGGGCTTATATTTGTCAATGCTGAAACTTCTTTTTTTATATGGTTGGGATTGATCACTATACATTGTTGCATTTGACACCTCACAAGGGTGTATGGGCTGATAATACATCTTATATGCCTTCGTAACCTTCTTCTCAACTCAAATTTTCAATCAATGACCTTAGGCCTTTACAATATAAATTGTTGTTTTAAATTTCCTAAAGTCCTCTAAATGAGTCTTTTCAACAACATTGCATGCTTCACTTGAAAATATAAACTATATGCTCAACAAATACAAAAGCATGCAATATCTCACCAATGTTTCCCTTTTAACTAGTGCTACTTCACCAAATAGGGAATCTTTTAAAACTTATAAAAATACCTGGATATGTTACAGTTGCTACAAATTATTTTCCCTGACTGAAAGTATGAAAATCTAACACATCTTTGTATTCTTTTTCAGGTTCTTTGTATGCAGAGTCGCCACCTCCTTAGAAGAGGAATGAGCTTCAAATAACATGAAGCTGAAAATTCATTTCTTTTCTTTCTGGGTCCTCCAACAACAGAGCCACATATATAATTTTTCAAGTTTGCTGCAACAAGGCACTTCCAGGTCTGATTCTTCAATCTTTTAGACTCATACTTTTATGGATATGACATTACATCCCCAGTAGATTCGCCACTTATTGGTGACTCGGATGGGAAAAAATAACACTTTTTTACTTCAACTCCCCAGTAGAGTCACCACTTTGTTGGCTCTTTCTCTTCAAATCGGCAGAGGGTTTGCCAAATCCAATGCATAGGCAGATTCGACCAACAAATACAGGAGGTTGCGTGAGTTGCCTCCCCTTCACTTCTAGTTCTGCCGCACCAAGGGGGTATCCCTATAGCCAAAGATTTGACTTTGACTCATCCAATAGAAAGATTTAGCTTTACAACAATAGGTAGAATACTCTCATGTTTGGACCAAGATTTGCATGATAAATCACAAGTTTGGCAATGTTCTTGGACATATCTAACTGGTTAGGAATGAGAGTATGCAGGGGTCCTATTTCTACTCCTACAAACTAACAAGTTGGAAATATGAAATGATTTGTATTTATGTTTTGGATGTAAGACAGGGGGTTTTGGATCATAACTACTACACAAGGGCAGACCAGTGCCTATCTCAAGGCAAGGAGTCAACTAGACATATACAAGAGAATGATTTGCATTGGCATTCAAGTTTCAAGGGGTTAGGATTGGTATTTTCCTTACAAACACCACCCAAGACTGAGTATTTAGCTACCTTTACTTACACATATCCCAGCTGACATACATTCTTCTTCATACTTAACCTAAAATAGTTTAATCCACTCCTTGAATGGAAGTCACAGATCAAGCATGCAATACAGAAAGTCTATATTCTAGAATCTGAGGAACCCTTAGCAACCAGATTTAGAAGAAGCGATGTATACAGCAAATGGAGACAAACAACTAAACACATGTAACAATGCATTTTTCATATAAACACAACATGAAACTAAACATATGTGCAAGGTGCATTCAAATACAACTCATAAACTCACAAAAGAGATAGAACAACCAAGAAAATGCTCTATTTTTCGTTATTCCTCCAAAAATTTGCCCAAGTCTTCAACAACCCTTAAAAAATGAGTGACACAGTTCTCTTATACAACAAGAACGTGCCCTTAGCATTAAGTACAGGGTTATTTCAAAACATTGCTAGATACATTGCACCATGAAAATGGCACCCAAAACATTGAATACACTAGGGAGAAGAAGAGGGAAGGAGCAGGTGAGATCGGGGAATGTGCCACCACTTGGAGATTTTCCTCTTAAAATGGTAGGTGGCCTATCAATCCATCGACCAAGCCTCTACACATCTGCCATTAATGGCTAACCTACCTACGGGATGTGGTAACCTCAGAAAATACAATGGTTGCATGCTTTGCAATTCTTCCCACCTGAAACGTGACTGCAGATACATAGGAAATCCTTCCTTCGAACATTTTGAACAATGACCGTTGATTTCCTTCTTCCCGCTGAGATTTGCGGCTTCAATTCATGCTGAAAAGTCATTGGCCAATGAAATTATGCCACACAGGTGCTTTTTCCTTTTTGACTTTCCACATCGCGAACATACATTTTGCCTTTTCACCCATTTTTGCCTTTTCCACCTGTAGCACATTCAAATTTTGTATATACAACTGCATGTACATACAATTACCTTGGACACGTGTCACCCGTTGATTGGATCACCATCGCTAAGCATTGGCCTCTTCATCGGCGATCCATTGTATCTTTTCTTGCATCTATGGTTGTATATGCAATTGTATATACATACAATCACCAACATATAAGGGCGGACCCCAAACTAATTACTCGCTGCATTTGATTCTCTAGTCGGGTCCGGATTGTATGTTTCCTTTTGTATATCAGTCTTGTATGTCGCATATACAATGCGAACATACAAGCAAAACTGTATACAATCACTTGTACATTGCAAACATGCATTTGACTCTTATATGTTAACGTTGTATATTCCCTTGTATCTGCCCTTTGTATGTCTAAACATACAATGCAAATGTACAAGAAAAAGATGCATACAAACATGTCAGCCTTTATCAACTAAACTGCATACCTTTTCAGGTTCGGGCCTTATATATCAGAAAAATATATGCCCTTGTATGTGCGATTATATGTGCAAAGATACAATCGCCTTTGTATGTACCTATGAGCCCAACCACCATTTTCAACCTGATTTGAATCTTCTTTGAAATCTAGAGTTGTATCTTTCCCGTTGTATATCAAATATACAACACAATATACATGCAAACCTTTTTTTGATACAACTACAAAATATTCCAGGAATCTATGATATATATTCACTTTTACACGCTTGGACCGAGTGCCAAATACAAATTTGATATGCATACAAAGACATATACAACCATTTTTGCACTTTCACAAGCCAATTGAAATTTCCTCTCGGGTCTGGCCAATGTACATCTGCATTTGTACATACAACGACACATACAAGTGGCCATATACAAAGATACATGCATGAAAATGTGAAGGCCAACGGACTTAGAAATTTTTGAAGGTTTACAATGAAAATGCCTGCGGATTTTTAGCTCGAAACCTTAACTTGCAGTAGGCACCAACAACTAGAATGCCAAACCTATCATTTTGCGTGTTTAACCTTTAGAGAGGCCTACCCTTGGATATCCTTCTGTCCAAGTGGGAACGACCTTAAGTGGTAACAAGCGAAATCCAAGCTCTGCCTAGCCACTATAAATAAATTATGCTTGAGGTGAAAGCTTCATACAACGAGTGTTGATTAGTTATACCAATAGCCAACCTCGCACCAAGATTGTACATTCTTTTCCCGTCTTAATGATACTCTTGACAAGGGAAACACCACCTTAAGTTGGAAATCATGTACCAATCCATCTACTAGTCCTCCCTCACCATCCTCTAGAATACATATTTCAAAGCATACCGGTTCTACACCAACACCACCATCAAATTCCCCTAGCTCTAATCTGGCAACCAAAGAATCCTTAAATGATTTTCTTGAAAGACTCTTTGAAAAATCTAAAAGTAGAGGAAAAGCTATGGAGAACTCCAAATCCACTCATCCATTACCTCATTCAAGTACACATACACCTACAAATGATGTGATCCAAGGGCTATTAGCAGGGAGTCAACCATGTCCCCAAATTCCTATCCTTGAACTTACAAAAGATTCTTCCAATGCCATGTCAAATCCTACATCCCCTTCATATAATCCACAACCCCTTGAGCTTATTGAAGAACCTCTTACCATGAAACAAAGTCAAGGTCCATCATACCTTCATGTTGTTGACCAAGAGCCTATCCAAGAGTCTTATACCTCTACTTCAATTCAAGAAAATCAAGAGTTATGTCAAGAGTATACTCTAGAGCATGTGGAAATGTCAAACCTTTATCTAAATCAAGATCAAAATACCTCCATCCAACCCATCTATAACATTTATCTTTTCCATGATCAAGATATTACCTACGAAGAAGCTATCCATGAGCAACTTGATCCTATACATGAGAAAGAAATCCAAATCCAACTCATCCATAACCTATATCTTTTCTATGATCAAGATATTATCATTGATGAAGAACCTATACCAGAGCACATTGATCCCATCATGCTTAATCCTATCTATGATAAAGATCCCATCTACGATCAAGAGCCTATCTATGATCAAGCGAACCATGATGATCCTCTTAGCCAACTTTATGCATTCCATGGTCATGAGCCTATCGCCCCATCTATCCATAACCCCATAACCATCCATGAGCAAGAAACCTCCATTACTCCTATCCATCTTCCCCATAGTCTATCCATGATCCCACAATGCCCACTTTCCTTGATGAGACACTTGCCTCCCAAGTGCACATAGATGATCAAACCAATAACTTGGATATTAGTAAGCATAACGATAATCAAGCTTCTAACAATCCTCCACCATCCATTATCGACCCTATTGCAAATCCATTATTCTATCCCCTTGGTCTCACTATCCTCATCCATGAATGTTCTTCCTTAGAACACCAACAACCATTATCCTCTATCTCACCTTCCTCATCCAATAAGGAGATCGCTACTAGTGTCCAAAGCACCCATAATCCCATTGTCCACCACATACTCCAAAATATGAACTATCAAGGTAAAGGCTTAGGCCTTCATGAATAAGGTACTTTGGAGCCTATCCATGTCGAAGTTCCTCCACCCTCTTATGGCCTTGGTTATGTCTCTCAAGAAAAGAAATCTCACGATGTTGTTACTTCCTCCATGCCTTCCAAATCCACCACTTTCCATCGCAAACCTTATCATATTCGCAAAACATATGTCACCATTCCACCTCCCTTATCATATACATCCCAAAAGCATGTGACCATACACCTTCCACCATCCAATCTACCTCCACTACTTTCAACTCCTAACATCCCTCCATGCATTTTACCATCACTTCTTCCAACACCTTATCCATCCATCTATAAATCCTCTAAAAATCCCAATCATGACCAACAAATGAACATGTTGTCTAAACAAAGAGCTTCCACCAACCCCACTTCCACCATCCTAAGAGAATTCAACAACAAAAATTTGGATGCCTCTTCCTATAAAGTCAAACATCCTAAAGGTCCTCATGCCTTCAGATACAAAAGCCAAGGATTAAAGAATTATCTATCTCAAAAGTTGCATATACCCAATCCCATACCTTCACAAGTGAAGTCTAAAAGCAAAATGGTTTGGGTACCTAAGAAAAAAGCCATCAAGTCAAATGAGGCATCCACATCTCAAGCATCACAACCACCCACTTTCTCCTCTTCCATCCAAAAGTCTCAAATCTTTCCATCCCACATGACAAGTAAGAATCAGAAAAATACTAAGTCTATGTGGGTCCCTAAATGCCTAAATAACCCATCGACCAAGAAAAACTCTCCATTACTTCCTACACCACCTTCCCATCATAAGCTTCAATGTTTATCACGGTATGTGCAACCATTGGTCATGATTCCCTTCCATCCCATGACACTTCCACATACTTCCATCTCCCCTTCCTTCCACTATTACACTACATATCTTCCCCATCCTATTCCTATGGTCCATGCTTTTGCATAAGCCTTCTATCCACCCTTGCATTAGTCTTACATACTCCGCATCATAATCCACTATTGCACCATCCATAATCTACCATCTACCTTCTCCATCTCACTTTTGTGCAATCCCCTATGAACATCTATGAGAACACTTGATATAGTCCATGCGACAACATCCATCTAGCTAGACTATCACCTTTCATGGACCTAGGCACTTAAGGCCCTCTCATCCATATCTACCTATCCTATCCAAATATTCAAAAAAAAAAGAGAGAAAAAATAAAAAAGAGTAAAGATTAATCCCTTTGTCCAACAGTTAAAATTTGGCAAACAGGTGCCTTGGATAAGTACCATGATGAAAACCTGGCAAATAGGCATCATGTGTAAGTTGATCTCCTACGTCACCTACACTTGGGGGCACCTTGTCTCATCGGCATATCCAATTTTCTCCTATCATTTCCTTCCATACCATTTCCTATCCTATCTTTCTATCCATTACATACCTATCCTGTCGAACCCATCCATCCTAATCTTCCCTTCCTCTATTTTTTTTTATCTTGATAAAGATTGGGGGCAAAATGTTGAAACATGCTTTTGGTTATCTCCTGATGTACTCCATCCTTTCCAAACCAATCCATCCTATCACCCTATCATCATCCCATCATCATAAGCCTAATCCTATCCTATCCTATCATCATAAGCATTGTCACGAAAAATCCTAAGTAACCTACCTACAATGGGGCATGTTATTCCTATGCGACTTAGTCCTTGGCAATCGCATCCTTGCCCTTTCTACATGCATTCCTTCTATCTACTATTGCCCATCCTCATACCTACCCATCCATTATCCATCATCACCCATCCGTTTACCTATCTGTGGTGTTCCCTTGTCATTGGTATCTAGCATTTAGGCTTTCCAAATTGCCATCTGAAAAATCCTAAAAACATCAAAACATTAGCAAAATCCAGAAAATCCCAAAAACATCAAATCATCTGCAACCCCATCATTAGTACCATTCCCAAACTACGTCACCTCTGCATTATCACATAGACAAGGCCATTATCAATGTGCCCTTGAGGCTCCACTGCCCATCCATTCCATCAAGTGTCGTCTATCCTTCTATCCATCCGATTCTGTATCGTTTCCCATCGCCTAAGTCATAGGTCCGCCAAGTTCACCCTAAACTACATTGCCTCTATGTCATCACGTAGGCAAGGCCATTATCAATGCGCCCCAGAGGCACTAGGTCAGTCCCTTAGGGCCTGTTTCTTCGTATCCATTTTCAATTCATCAATAATAAATCAATCCTCTACTTGACTGGGGGCAAGTCCTCGACCTGTTTATGGATTTGGATTCTTGAATGCCATATGTTGTAAGAGGACACCAATAAGGATTGTAATAGCTTTCACTAGACACACAAGCACAACAAAGCATGCTTCCAAACATAAATCTTGACACAAGACATCAACCTATCCAAAGAAAAACAAACAAGTACATAAAACACTCAAATTGATTTTATCTAACATCTAATGCAAGAATATTTTGTGTTTGTGAGCAGGTTTAGTTACAGAGTCTTGATTTTTGTTATTATGTCTTTTTATGCTACTTGAGGATGTTAAAAACTAGAGAGGCTATGATGGGGGCATAATTATTTTCTTTGTCTATTGTTTGTGGATCAATCTTTAGTAATGTGATGACTTTTGTCTAACAACATGATCAGCAAAAGATCATCAAGAACTCCAGAGGTCTAAACATGAAAAGGGGCAATCCTTTTTTGTTGAAATGTAAGAAATACTCAAGTCATCTAGCTTCAATTTTGACTAGATGCTTGTATCGACTTGCTATATCAAAATCCATGTAAGGGATACTCAGATCATCTTGGTTCAATTATACCTAGATGCTTGTATTTTCTAACAACATAATAAAAGCCCAATGATGAAACAAAGCACTTCAAAATACTTGCAATATCAAGATGACAAATATCCGCATCCATAATACATCCATAAATACATCCATTTACATTTCATATACCATCTATCAATAAAGATTATGTTCGTAGTATTAGAGTTTACAAAAAAGCTTGTGAGTCCTTCAGTTGAGTCATTCTTCTATCAAAGTCATATTTCTATCTATCATCATGTCTTTCATCGAGTCTCTTCTACAATGATCCGAGTGCAATTCCACCATTAATCCATACCAATCGAGTAAATCAATCTTGTCAAATTATCCAATCACAATCACAGGTCTTGATCCTAATCTTGTCGTAAACCAACTCAATCAATCATAATTATCAATGGGATATATCTTTCCCACGCCTATCATGTTGTTCTAGGGATATATCATTCCCCGCAATGACAACACTATCCTTCATGTTAATCTAGGGATATATCGTTCCCCGCAATGACAACATTATCGTCGATCTTTATCGATTAATTATTGGTTTACAGCTAGACAGGAGCAATACCTTGTTTGTTCTTGTATCATTTGTGCATACTTGCTTACTTTCTTATGTGTGTTATCATTTTATCTTACAGCACGTATAATTTAGCTCTTTCTTCATCTTGTTTTCTCAAGCCGTAATATGTTTTCTTCACCCTAACCTAACTGTTCAACCTATCTCATCGTGAGATTGTCCATCTCCTGCCCTCGACCTTTTCTTCTCATCCAATCTCCTGAGGGGGCATCCTAGCATTGTAAACCTATACCAGGGGCAAACTAGGGCACATATCATTGTCAGAAAATCTTATTCTTTGAAACAACATGATAAAACACATTGCATCAAAGAGGAGCAAAATGTATACACCTAAAAATGATATGACTCTATCTAAAATAATATTCCTAATATTTATTTCATTTTAATTCCTCTATCAATAAATAAACAAATCAATTATTTATCTGATTCACATTCCTCCACAAAATTAAATAAAATCATTTATTTAATTAAATCCTTCGTATTCTTCCAAATTAAATAAATTCATTCATTTAATTAAAATCCTCTAAGTTCTTCTAAATTAAATTAAATTATTTATTTAATTAATTCTTCCAAAATTCCTCTAAATTAAATAATATCAAATTATTTAATTACCTCTTCTAAATTCTAAAGTCATCCTAAATTAGATAATGTCCAATTATTTAATTAATTCTTTTAAACTTAACATCCTCTATATTTAAATAAATCAAAAACATTTATTTAAATTATTTCCTCTTAAAAATAGATTAACACCAAAATTAATCCATGCAAATCCATGTGCACACTTAATTAAATATTTTAATATTTAATTATTTGTTCCCTCACACATGTCCTATTTCTCCTCCACTTCAAATTAGTTAACTAATCAATCAATTCACTTAACTGATTAGTCTATTTTGTTAACTGATCAATCCACTCAGTTAACTCCTCAATCTATTTCAATTAACTCCTCTATTGCATGAAGACCAAGACACTTGTCCTCTTCCTATTCACGCACATCTCTAAAGTTTCCTCAACCGTTGATCTTCTCTATCACAAGTCTATAAGTACAACCCCTATTCCTCCATTTCAATCATCCAATCTTTTAGTAAACTTACTCTACAGAATTCACAGTGCGCCTTTGGCACCCAACACCATCTCCATAGCTTGCGATCACCCTTTTTATTATATTGAAGCTCATCTTCATGACAAGAAGTATCATAGCCATTTCTCTATTGCCATCTTGAAGAATAAAGCAAGGAAGTGCGCTTTCTAAGGGCTTCATTCATACAAAAAATTGATTAAGACTAGGCAAACAATGGAAGATATGAAATAACAAGGTTTATAAAAGGTATTGTTCTTTTGTTTTGAATCTTGTTTATTTCCATTTCTATTGAGTTATTGGGTTATTTATTAATCATTGATATATTTATCCACATTTTCCCGATACAACAATTATGGTTGACGCTTTTCTTTGCTTAATTGTAGGAGGATATTTCAGATACGCTTATGTCGCAGGAGTAGTTTCCCATGACGCTGCTGCGGTGGTATATGCTAATAGAGTTAGATCAGACAGTGCTCGGTACTCTCAGTTTGTATTATGTGTGTTTCACGCTTGAGGTTCGGGAGAACCTTAGTTTTCTGACTACTTTGGTGGAGTGCTTCCACAGTGAGGATGGGACATTCCACCTCCCCACTAGTGAGATGACAGTGACATTGGAGGACGTTTATAGGATACTGCACGTACCGATAGTAGGTGAGCTGGTGGAGTGCGACTCTTAGCACAACACTAGATTAGTTGAGTGCAGGAGGGTGTTCGACGATCCCAGGATTTGGGGGCCAGTGAACTCTTGGTAGGACATGCATGATTATTATGACTACTTTCCAAGGACTGTGGCTAGGTTGATCAGGGGTGTTGTATGCCTCGATAGGCAATCTCATATGTTCCCGATTGGCTGGGGATGAACACTTGAGAGGATGCTCACCAAGGGCACCTGCTTTGCTTGGGTTGTGTACGTTCTTGCACACCTTTACCATGACATGCACTAGGTAGTGTACCGTGGAGCAGCCAGCTTGTCCATAGGAGTTTCATTGCTTTAGTTCTGGGTGTGGGAGCACATTGCGGTTACATGACCTATTTGTACTTTTTCTAGACAGCCAGGAGAGCCCTACTCTTATGGATATGCAGGTGTAGTTTCCCAACATAGGATGGGGAAGCTAGAGTACTGGCGACATCATCTAAATAACATGGATGTAGTGGTTTGATGATCTTACATAGATTGTGAGATCTGGGACGATGAGGCCGCTAAGCTACCTTATGTTTTTCAAATGCGGTGGCTGATCGGCAGGACACCACACATTTTGGAGAGACACATAGTCACTCAAGTGCTGAGACAGTTTGGGAGGACTTAGGGTCAGCCACAGGGGTAGGCCCTGCTTACGAGGACCTATGCAGAGTGGCGATGGTGGGGACCTGTGGCTTCCTATGAGGAGGCCAAGACAAACTTTTTGTAGATACCTTATTAGGCATGGCCAATGAGGAGGGAGATAGTGGATGTAGGCATGACTCATGACTACGAGGATTGGTTCATAGCCCATCCATTCCCCAAATATTTAGGACCAAGAGAGCTAGCTCCTCATTTGGAGGAGGTGGAGTCTGAGGAGGAGGGTGATGGAGGTAGATGGAGGGGGAGGAGGAGGAGGAGGAGGAGGAGGAGAGGAGATGACAGAGGCCAAGGAGATGGTAGAGATGGAGGAGGTGGTGGTGGAGGTGGGGGAGTTAACGACAAACAGAGGCAGCAATAGAGAGTGGGGGAAGCCCCACCCCAGTAAGAGGCACAACAGGTGCCACAATAGGTGCTACAGTAGGTTCCACTTCATCAGGTGGTACAACAGTAGGCTCCACCTCAGCACATTCCACAGGTAGCATCCCCGCAGGGACCGCAGGTTTAGGTGCAGCCTGACCCACATGAGCAGGCACAAGAGGTAGTAGTTACTATGCTACAGGGCCAGCTGGGGTAGGTTACAGCGTAGCTGAGAGCTACAAAGTCTCACTGGGAGATAGATGTAGGGGTTATAGCTGGTCTTACTGTAGAGCGGGACATAGTACTAGCTAGGGTATGGGCCTTGATGGTAGAGAGAGACGCAGCCGTAGCCTCTATGGGTACTAATGGGGCTACAACATTTTTGGTGACACAAGCCCAGGCTCAGGTGACACAATTATAGACCCAAGTCGCACAGATTAAAGGTGAGCTAGGCAGAGCACAAGCTCAGACATAGTACTATAGGGGTTTATATCATGGGGTGGTGCCGGCAGATCAGCGGGCACCGAGCTTCAGGAATCAGTCAGTGGCTTCATAGATGGCAGGTGGATCACACTCGGGAGCATCAATGATGGGCCCACAGTAGTTTGGTTCATGCCACGGTGGAGGAGGAGGAGGAGATAGCACTGGGAGTAGCACTCCATGACAGTAGGGGTAGTTGTCACTTAGACAGATTTTGTACTTGTACATACAGGCTTTTGATGGCTCATGGGTAGCCTACATATGTATACATCACTTTTTATTTTGTGCAGTTACTGAGACATTGTATCATTTATCATTTTGATGTATGTATACACCCTTTTTGTGATTAGACTCACGGACGACGCACTGATATTATACACTTGGATTTTTTTACTGTTTATATGATGATGCAGCTTATGATTGACCTACATGTATGTTGCATATACGATGATCATGGATGCATTTTACTTGTTATGTTTATATGCGATGTACATGTTTATGACACTTTATATGCATTTACTATGGCCTATATGTATGATGTTTAAGCGATGATCATGGGTGCATTTTACATATGGAGTTTACATGCTATGTTTTTGATATTTTTATGATGGGATATTATGTATGCATTTATGTGATAATGAGATAAATGTAGATGGATGTTTTAAATGCACCTATATGCTCACATTCTATGATGATCCAAATGCAGCCATTTGTGATTATAGCCATGTTTTTGATGTTTTCTGGTTAAATGCAATGATATGTTGACTTATGAAGCTATATGTATGTAAATGATCTAATCAAGTTAATGATTGTCTCACCTAATGCAAATGGTTTACAAAATGATGACTTAATGCACTTATATGAATGCAACTATATGAATGCAAATGATTTAATCAAATTAATGACTATTTCACTTAATGCAAAATGATTACCATATTTTTGATATGTCCAAGTGTACGCAATCAAGGTAGAAAAGACTCGATAGGAGACACAAAGAGAGATAGAAAGAGAATTTTGACAGAAGAATGACTCGACAGAAGGACTCACAAGCTTTTGTAAACACTGACATTGTGAACCAAATCTTTATTGATGAATGGTATGCAAAATGTAAATGGATGTATTATGGATGTGGATATATGTCATCTTGATATTGTAAGTATTTTGAAGTGCTTATTTCATCATTGGGTGCTTTTTGTTTCTTTTTCTCTTTTGAAATGTTGTAAGAAAATACAAGCATCTAGGTATAATTGAACTGAGATGACATGAGTATTACTTACATGGATTGTGATATAGCAAGCTAATACAAGCATCTAGTCAAAAATTGAATCTAGATGACCTGAGTATTCTTGCATTTCAACAGACAAGGATTGCCCCTTTTCATGTTTAGGCCTCTAAAGTCCTCGATGATCTTTTGTTGATCATGTCGTTAAATAAAAGTCATCACATTACTAAAGATTAATCCACAAACAACAGACAAAGAAAATGATTATACCCCCATCATAGCTTCTCTAGTTTTTGACATCCTCGAGTAGCATAGAAAGACATATTAACAAAAATCAAGGCTCTGTAACTTAACCTGCTCACAAAACATTCTTGTATTAGATGTGTCTTCTTGCCATAATTTAAATAAAATCATTTTGAGTGTTTGGGCACTTGTTTTCTTTGCTTTGGGTGGGTTGATGTTTTTGCGTCAAGATCTCTATTTTGGAAGTGTGCTTTGTTGTGCATGCATGTCTAGTGAAAGGTATCACAATCCTTATTGGTGTCCCTTTAGAATATATGGCATTTAAGAATCCAATTCTGTAACTAGGTCGAGGGCTTGCCCCCAGCTAGACAAAAGGATCAACTTTATTATGGATGAACTAATAAACAGATACGAAGAAATGGGCCCTAAGGGACTGACCTAGTGCCTCAGGAGCTCATTGCTAAATGGCCTTGCCTACGTGACAATGTAGAGGCAACTTAGTTCGGGATGATGAACTTTTGTGGATCTAGGACCTAGGTGATGTGAAATTGGATGGACAAAGGGATGGGATGGATGGAATGAATGGGGAAGGAGCCTCAGGGATGCATCAATACAAGATGGCCTTGCCTACGTGATAACTCAGAGGCAACATAGTTCGACAACGGTTCAATGGATTGGCTTAGGACGGATGACAGGATGGACACAAGTCTAGATTGGCAGCCTGATGGAAGGTGACAAGGATGAGTGAACAACAAGCCATGGTAGGTATATTGATGTGAATGGGTGGATGCGGTTAGGAGGTACGAATGAGGAACAAGGTTGGAAAAGATGGAGAAGGCAATTTACCCCAAGTAGCGCCTGTTTACCAGGTTTTCATCGCTTGCTTTTATTTACATGATAGCCAAAATACACATGATGCCTATTTGCTAGGTTTTCATCATGATATCTATCCAAGGCACCTGTTTGTAGGTTTTCACCAGAGGATGATTTTTTTTTTGTTGTTTTTGACTCCCTTGCATTGGGGTTTAGGTGTAGAACTTGCGAAGATGCATGTTGTTGATGGGATCATCAAACAATTCACCTTTTGATGTAGCCAATTGATATGCACTTGACCCATAGGCAGCAATGATGACATAAGGACCAAGCTAGTTGGGTTCAAACTTTCCTTTCTTTTCCTAATCTTGCTAATTGCAGGGATTTTCCTTAAGCACCAAATCACCGACTTGAAATACCTGGGGTTTTACTCTATGGTTTTAACTTCTGGACATCCTTTGTTGAGAAGCCTTGGGATGGTTAAAGGCTTGTTGCCTTCTTTCCTCCATCAGCTCTAACTCTTGAAGTCTGGACACTCTATACTCTCTGTCTATTATGAGGCCTTTTAACAACACTCGCAAGGATGGGATCTTGACTTCAATGGGAAAGATGGCTTTAGATCCATATACCATGGAGTATGGTGTTGCACCTGTGGGTGTACAAATACTTGTGTGGTATGCCCATAGCGTAGGATTCAATTCGATGTGCTAATCACAATCGGCATCATTGATAGTCTTTTTTAGGATTTTCAAGATGGTTTTATTGGATGCCTCTGCCTGGCCATTTCCTTGGGGGTAATACGGGGTGGAAAAGTAGTGTTGGATGTGGAATTTGTCACACAGTTCTTTGACATCCTAGTTTTTGAATGGTCATCCATTATCGGTGATAATGGATAAAGGGATACCATAGCAGTAAATCATGTAGTTCAAGATGAAAGAAGCAATCTATTTGCCTGTGACATTGGCGAGGGGTAAGGCTTCAATCCACTTCATAAAGTACTCGATTATGGTGATTATGAATTTATGGCTACTAGATGATGGAGGATGGATCTTGCCCACTAAGTCGAGTCCCCATTGACAAAAGGGCCAAGGAGTCATTAAAGGCTGTAGCTCCTGTGCTGGTGCATGTATCAGGTTCCCATGGATTTGGCATTTCTTGCACCTCTTTACAAAATAATAGGAATCTTTTTCCATAGTTGGCTAGTAGTACCCCATGCGTATGATTTTCTTGGCTAGGGTAGGACTACTAGAGTGGGTCCTGCATATACCATTGTGCACTTTGCTCAGGGTGGTTTGATATTCCTCGCTATCAAGATACCTAAGGAGAGTACCATTGAGGCCTCATCGATATAAGGTATTGGTGATAATGGCATAATAGGATGTTTGTCGAATGAAGGTTTGCTTTTGGTTATTTGAGAGATCAGACCTTGGTAGGGTATTCTCTTTAAGATAGGCAAATACTTTTCTGTATAGGGGAGAATCAGATCCTACAATGTGGCAAATGATCTGGGATTCGGGAGTGTTGTATGCAGGATGGGACACTGGCTCTACCAAGAACTCATAGTGTGATTGGTTGTTAGGGATGTCGAGGAGAGATGCAATCGTTTCCATGGCGTCTGCTACTTTGTTCTTTATCCTTGGTATCTACTCAAAAGAGATCTCAACAAAGTATTCTTTGAAGTCATCTACCATCCATTTGTATCATATTAGCTTCTCATCCTTTGTTTGGTAGTCATCATTCACTTGGTTGATGACTAGTTGTGAGTCACCATACACCTGAAGTTCTTTGATGTTCCATTCAAATGCCATCTTGATGCTAATGACTAGGGCTTCATACTCCGCCACATTGTTAGTGCAAGGAAAAAGTAGTCTGTATGATTTTGGAATGGTGTTGCCACTAGGTGTGATCAACAAGATACCTGCCCCGGACCCATGCTGAGTATAGAAGCCGTCGAAGTAGAGATTCTAGGTTGTTGTTGTTATGTGAAAGATGGACTCATCTAAAAATGTGAAGCTCAAAGGGTTATCATCTATTAAAGGTGCATCTGCCAGCTGATCTGCAAGTACTTGACCCTTTATTGCACACCTGTCTACATACTCAGTGTCAAACTCACTGAGAAGTATGACCCATTTGGACAATCTACTTGTAAGGGCTGCTTTGTTGAGAAAATACTTTAGTGGATCAAATTTTTCTACTAGCTTGATGGAATGTGATAGCATGTAATGTCTCCATTTTTGTGAAGTGAAGACCACGATGAGGCACGCTCTTTCAATTGGCATGTATTGTAGCTCATAGCTAACCAGTGTTCTGCTAATATAATTGTTATCAGGAAAATGGGATAATATTAAAATGAATTAATGAACCCAATAACTCAATGGAATATGCAAGTAACAAATTTTAAAACAAATAAATCAACTTACAGTGCTTTATTACCTCACAGCTTCCATTGCTCACCTATTCTTGATCGATCTTTGGTAATGAATATAGCCCTCAAGAAGCTTGCTTCCTTGCTTTGATTCCTGAAGATGACAAAGGACAAATGGCTCAGACACTTATTGTATTGAAGATGAGCTTCAACCCAATGTAGGATGGATAATGGAAAATGCAACAGTGGGGGTGCCAATGGCGTGTTATGGATTCGACAGAGTAATATTACTTGAAAGCTTCTTGATATGAAATGGGAGAATAGAGGAGTATTTATAGACTTGTGTGAGAGAAGATCAACGGTGTAGAAGTGTTGGTTAATAGATTTGTCCTGGTCTAAAAATGTTTTATTTTGACTCTATAACCCTTTCTTTTAGAACAAATGAGTGAATTATCAGGGGTAATTCCTCTCTGAATTAAGGTACAACTCCCTTTAAAATCTTCAATGAATTCAAACTATTTTAATTATTCAGATACACTTTTAACTAGAAAGTGTTTAAAGCCAAACTAACATCCATACATCATCATGCTATGAATGCGATATCTTTTTCTATAACATCATTTGGTAATAGAATACACAGATTCCATCTTCAATAATAATCAGATATATAAACATATATATTGTTGAACGAATAAATGATAAAACATATGTGATGAGTTATCCAATGAAAGAATAATTACCATATGAAAGAAGATTTCACATAGAAAACCCGATTTCAAATAGCTTAAACACACAGATTTAAGACTGTAGTAATCATTTTTCCTTTTCATTCATAGATGAAAATCTTTCAAACAATCATCACATATATTGTAAAACCAAGAAGTTCAGCTCTAAAATTTCTTGTGTCTTTCACTTCACTATTATGTATATCAGTTTTAACAACTAAAAACATATATATCGTTGCCCTAATTAACTGTTCTTTTAAACCCAGAGTAAAAGCAAACTCTGACCCATATGAGATTTAGTTTCTTACAAACTCATTGAAAGACAAAAGTTTTTTAAACATGATTTCAACTAAATAACTGAATAAAGAAACTATGCAAGTAAGATCATGACTGGGGCAGTGGTTTAGAATCTCCAGATTTGTTTTGTTCAGCCAAGGAGACAAGTTGTGCCTTCCACTCCTGATGTGTGGTAACAAATTCTTGGATTTTTGAGAAATTGGGGATGCCAACGTGTTTAACCCTTTCTTTCCAAATATCTTTCTCTCTTTGAATTTTCACCACTTTCTCCACGTGCTCCGGGAGTGCATTGACACAGAGGTGTAGAAGTGATTCCACCTTTGAAATCTGAGAGAAATCTTCAATTAATAGGTTATCATTTTCTTTAACGAAACTGATTTTCTCTTTGAAGGATTGAATCACAGTATTGATATCCTTTTCTGGCTCCTTGTCATCCTTTATATATTTCACATCGATGCATTCCAAATCATACTTTAAGGATTGAGAGAACTTAGTTATTTCTTTAATCATTTTTACAAATTCAATTTGTCCTTGACAAGAGACCGAGTTTCTCCATTCGATGTTTCTCTTACTTATATATAGGATATCATCATTCAGACTTGTCATATTCTTTTCTGATAAAAACTTTGTTACCCCATACTTCTGTACTTCATCAATTTGATTCATCACATTCATCCATTTCCCTTCATCTTTTACCCACGAAGCATTTTGTGTTGTCAAATCTTCAATGCTAGCCATGGTTTGATCATATATATTCTTCAATTCATGAATGTATTCTATACCTTTATGGATAATTCCATCGAACCAATCATCAAACACTTTAGTTACCATTTTGTTCCTGTGTATTTGGTCTAGCATTTTGTGATTGACCAGAGATTTTGGGTCAAAAGACAGAGGTAGTTGGAAAATAGGTTGCAGGTTTGGATTATGAATAGCATCAATATAGTCTGCCATTGATCACAAAGTTTGTTTCAACTCCCTCTTATCGTTTTCATCCTTCCAGGTGCGGATGACTATCCTCTTGGTAGATGCTTCAAGATGATGCACATCCGCGGCACGTGATGTAATCCCAAGATCTATTCTTTCTATTGTGAAATCTTGAACTGTGGGATCTTGAACTTCCCCATCAGTTGTCAGCCAGGCTATTTCTACACTCCAGTTTCTTGTATTAGGGTCAATGTCCACCTTGGATGTTATTTTCAGCTTCTTAGATTTAGGGGTCTTTCCTAGACACTTGCTAACCATGTCCTCCAATGGCAATGAAAATGGAACTATTTTTCTTTTATCATTGATTGAACTTTCCAACCATTTGGGTGCAAGGACCGAAACTTCTTTGCCAAGATTCAATTGTTGAGAAGGCACATTTGAAATCATCATTAGATTGATAGAATCTGAAGCAACCTTTGTTTGTTGATTTGTACTAATCTCCTCTGCCATTGGTGCATCAAACCCTTTATCACTTGTTGCTTCTCCTGAATCTTTTTCAGAGTTTAAATCCACAACTATTCTTTCAGAAATCTACTTCTTCTTCTTGCTTTTAGTTCTTGATCTAGTGGTACGAGGGGGTAGAATAGTTGTAAGGGCTTTCTTGGACTCTTTGATGACAGGACCCCTTCCAGTTTTTAGCTTGGGAGTACCTTCAATGGACTAGAAATTACTGTGAAATTGGGCAACAAAAATCTTATACCTCCCATTTTGTTCTCCTTTTGCATCACCCTGTGTGTTTATTTACTAAAATTGGCTTGTTCTTTCTTGATAAATGCATTAAACCAGGTTGAATAATTACTAGCTGAAATAATACGTGTTGAAAATGCTTGATAAGACATGAACTCTGACAGATGTATTAATTGCAAGCATTTCTCACACATGACCTCGATGTGTAATTATTATCCATAACCTTTCAAACGTTAGAACTTTCTGCTTCATAATAAGTTTCAGATATATTTCCCTCTAAATCTCCCGCTAATTTTTGACTTAAAGAAGGCTTCGGGAAGAAATGAGACTATAGTCACAGAATGTTTAACCTTTGAACCTTTGAACTCCAAAATGAGGTTCAACTCGAAGGTTCAAAGATACAAGATGAGTTACATAGACTGACCAATAGTTAAATGACTTTTCAAGAAACATTAAATTTTGAACCATTGAACTATTGAACTCTTGAACTGTTGAATCGTTAAACTCTTGAACTGTGGAAAGGGTTCAAGTTCGAAGGTTCAACTCTTAAGTAATTTCACACACAAGATGACAGGCGGGAATTTTTTTTTTTAAAAAAAACAAGGCGCCAACTTAATAAAAAAACATATGACCGGTAAGGGAATATGGCAAGCTGACTTTTTGCTAAGGGAAGGATCATAAAATATCGAATAAGGGCAAATTAAAAAGGTAACATTGGCTCTGACTGGGGACTGCATTTTATGACAAAATGCAGAGAACTCAGAAAATTTGGTTATGCACAAACTGAAACACAGGGATGGAAGAAAAAGAAACAAGGCAAACCAAAACTGGAAAGGGAAAAAAACAACATACGACAACAAAAGAAAGGCTATGTACAAAACAGGGGACACCTGTTTCACAATCGATACAATTTAAGGTCCTAGTCATTATAGGACAGGGGTAAAATAGATCCATCCAGATATTCCAATTTGAAAGAATTAGGGCCCAGTACCTGATGAATTTTGAAAGGTCCCTTCCAAAGTGAATCAAATTTACCATGTGCTCCCTTAGGTTCTCTCCTTCTATCCCACAACAATACTACGTCTCCTTCCATGAATTTTCTGGGCCTTGATTTTTGATCAAAGATCATCTTAACCCTAGCTTGATGAGTGGTAATTTGATCAACCAGTTCATTCCTTTCCTCCTTGATCCTGGTTAAGTACATAACTCTCTTTTCTAGGGAATCTTGAAAATATTGATCTTCGATGACATTTTGTAATTTGGCTACAGATAATTCCAGGGGTAATGATAACTGAGCTCCTATCCCATAAACCAGCTCAAAAGGCACCATTCCTATTGCCCTTTTTGGGGTTACCCTGTCAGCCCAGAGTGCTTCGTATAGCTTCTTATGCCAATCTTTGGGGTTATCACTCACCAATTTCCTCATGATGGCTATCAGATTTTTATTACTGGACTCAACTTGTCCATTCCCTTGAGGGTAATAATCTGATGAGTGAGAAAGAGAGATACTATGCTCATGGCAAAATGAAGTAAGTTCAATTGAAGAAAAACTGGTAGCATTATCTACCACAAGCTTTTGAGGAACACCAAAATGTACCAATAGATTTTCTTTGAGAAAATTACATATCACTTTTGAAGTGGTTCTCTTCACAGGGGCTTCTTCAACCCATTTCGTAAAATAGTCCGTTGCTATTAAAATGTGTGTATGTCCAGCACTCAAAGGAGGTGAAAGAGGCCCAATAAAGTCCAAACCCCATTGTTTGAAAGGTTCTTCAATAACAACAGGCCTCATAGGCAATGCTGCAAGTTGTGGCCTTCCTGAAAACATTTTGCATTTTTCACAATTAGCTACCCATTTGTATGCATCTTTGAACATACTTGGCCAATAATAACAATTTCTAAGGATTTTGAATGCTGTGATTGAAGAAGAGAAATATCCACCACAGGCTTCCTTATGAAAAACTTCCAACATCTTGTATTGTTGTTCCTTATCTACAAACCTCAGGAAGGTTCCGTCTAGTCCCTTTTTATATAAGACATCACCCCAAATGACATATTTTGCTACTTTCAACTTTAGATTTCTTTTCTCCTTCAGGGATAGGTGACTGGGATAGTCTCCACAAGCAAGGTAATGTGCCACGTTCAGGAACCACGGGTCTTGTAAGCTCACCAATAGGATAGTGGGAAGTTCTTCCTCTTCTCCTTCTTTACTTTCAGCAATCAGTTTGCACAAGCCTTGGCCTCTAACTAATTTGGTTGGCCTAATCTCCAAGTCATATTCTTGAATTTTAGCAACCCATGTTGCTCTATTATTCATCCCAACGTCCTATTGGGTCAGAATGCTTTTCATAGCCAAACTAGGAACAAATACAACTGAATGAGAATGAAGTATGTAATATCTGAATTGTTTGACAGCCTTTACCACAGTGAAAGCTTATTTCTTAGCTAAAGAATATTTAAGTTCATGCTTCTTGAGAGGAACACTCATAAAGGCTATTGAGGCTTCTACATTCAATTCATTTTTCTGTAGTAAGATACCAGACATGGTATGTTCTAAAGCATAACAATAAATAATAAAATCTTTTTGGAAATTAGGGTTTACCAAAGTAGGTGTTTGTGCAATTGCTTCTTTAATATCTTCAAATGCTTTCTCAACAGTCTTGTTCCATTTGAATGCCTATTTTTCACTCATCATCCCTACAATATGTTTTGTAATCTCAGCAGAATCAGGAATAAACCTTCTGAGAAAGTTAATTTGGCCATAGAAAGACTTAACTCTAGTCCTATTAGAAGGGAGACTTAGCTGTTGTATTGCTCTAACCCTTTTTGGATCAATCTTGATTCCATCCTTTGAAACTAAGTGTCCCAACAACTTACCCTCTATTACACAGAAAACTGACTTCTTAGGATTAAGAGATATGCCATGACTCTGACACCTTTGCAAAATGATCTCTAGATCCTTCAGATGATCCTCTCTTTTTCTAGAGAAAATAGTCGAATCATCAAGATAAATGACAATGATTCTATTTTTTAGATCTCTAAAGGATGAATCCATCGCCCATTGAAAAGTTGCACCAGCATTAATTAAACCAAAGGGCATACGGTTATAAGCAAAAGTTCCTTGGGGTGTAGTAAAAGCAGTTTTATGTTGATCAGTTGCAGCCACACTTATTTGATTATAACCTGAGAACCCATCTAGCATGGACATCATTTTTGACCCAGCAACTGTTTGCAAAATGTGATCCATCATAGGTAAGGGATAATTATCTTTCAAATTGGCTTGGTTCAGATTCCTGAAATCAACACAGATTCTTATTTCTCCATTCTTTTTGCGTACTGGGACAATGTTTGCCACCCAGGTGCAGTGATGAATCAGATAAATAATCCTAGCCTTCAACATTTTATCAATCTCCTTAAAGATGGCCTCAGCAACCTTTGGGTTATAGTTTCTCAACTTTTGCCTAAATGGAGTTGCATTTGTTTTTAAAGGAATATGATGTTGAAATTGCCCACTCCTAAAATCTTTTAGGTCATCATAGCACCAAGAAAAGACATCCTTATATCTAATCAACAAATTAATCAATTTGTTTTTCTCCTCTGGCAAACAACACCTACCAATGGAAATCCATTTAGGATCAGCTTTACTTCCAATGTTTGTTTTCTCATGATCCCCTAATTTGTTAGGATCCTGAACAAGTTTGCCTTTGATATATTCATCTTGTCAAGTGAACAAATGTTCTAGAGAGACCAATCCTTAGGGGATTTTGTTTCTCTTTAACTGAATTACATCATCCTTTGAATCGATCCACGGATTAGGACTGAATTCTTTACATTCTACTTTAGAACCTTCAAAATAAGTTCCCAGGAACATCTCAGCATTCTCCAAGAATTTTCTGATTTGCCTATCATTCTCAGAAACTTGCCAATTTTCAACATTATCTAGGACATTAGGACAGTAGACCAGTTCAATTCTATATGAATCCTTTTTGAAATCAGGGTTTGGTAGAAGAAGAGAAGCTGACACTGCTAGAGAGTCTGCCCGTGTGTTTAGATCTCTGGGAATTAACTCAATAGAAAAGGCATCAAAATATTCTATCTCATCCCAAACTTTGTTCCTGTAATGTCTCAATCTTTCATTTTTAACTGAAAAAATGCCTTTCACCTGTTTAACAATTAATTCAGCATCTCCTTTTTCTTTGAGTATCTTTATACCTTTTCCTTTGGCTTCATTTAACCCAAGCAATAGAGCCTCATACTCTATAGTGTTATTAGTATTTTTAAATTCTAACTTGAAAGAGTAAGGAAAAAGTTTACCTTCAAGTGAGATCAAAACAACCCCTGCTTCTGAACCAATGGTAGCACAACTACCATCGAATTCCATGGTCCATAGATTGTCTGAATGAATAGACTTTGAGATGGATTCTTCTTTCATGTCTTCAGAAGAGAGGAAATAGTTACCAAATTCGCATTCTTCAAATAGAATTTGAGACTTAGGATCATCAGAAGGCTATACAGTAAACTTGCATTTAGGTTTAGGTTCTAGCTTAACCTTCTGCTTTCCCACTAGAATTGTAGCTTCTGACCAATCCAATTTAATCTGTCCACCTAAATCTTTGCAAAAAGTCCTGCTCAACAACATCCCATAACTAGCAGGAATATCCACTACCAAGATAGTCAACTTCACTCTTTTATCAGGGTAGGCTGCAAGAGCAACTCGTGCATCTTTAATTTGTCCGAGCAAAGAAATATGTTTGCCATCCATCGAGTAACATCTACCAAATGTTTTTGTAATGGATAGGCCTAGGGATTTGGCTATAGAAGAAGGCATAATATTATTAGAAGCACCTAATTCTGATACAATTACTGAGTTTATGGCCATTTATGAATAAAGAAACATAAAATGGGATGGGTTTCATATCGGTCATATAAGAAGTATCATTGGATGAATTGAGGGCCATTTTAGGAGTATGCGTGGGTGATTCAAGTGGAGAAGCAAATAATTGGGAAATGGGAGACTTAGCATTAACATTTAGTTTACTTTCAGGTTCAATTTGTGTAGGGCCACCTTTGACATATTTAACCAATTTGTCAAGTTCTTTGGGTTTCAACTTGAGGTATTCAGTAGGGGATATTTGGATCTTTGTAGACTTACAAAATTCTACAATATCAAAAGAAGTTTCACGATCATTTCTATGTAACAATTTAATTTATTGGGCCTTCAAATTAGCATCAGAGGTTCTAATAAGAGGTTCCTTACCTTTAACAGGTACTTCTTGAGTATTAGAAAATCTTGGATTCTTCTGGCTTCTGGTGAGCACAGCACATGAAGGATCTTCAAGAGTAACCAATATTTCACCTCCTCTTTCTAAATCTAATTCATATTCTAGGAAGTATATTTAAGAGTTGCCAGGTTCCTCAAAGTTCCTTTCTTCTTTGGTAATCTCTCCCAATACATCTTGAGTAACGGCCATTTGAGCATATCTAAGCATCTCCGGACAAGAATTTATGTCATGATTAGTAGTTAAATGAAAGGCACACATATTCCCTCTTCCAGGAGGAGCTTCAATAGTTAACCTTGGTTGTGCTAATGTAAGTGGTAATGTCCTACCAGTATTTGTCTGTTAATTGAAATTTCTCTTGTTGACATCTTGATATGGTTGTTGAAATGAAGTACCAGCCTTAGGTAATTGTCTTTTTAAGGCAATCATATCATTAACTAGTCTTTGAACCACATGATCTATAGAGGATGAGGGATGAGCATTAGTTACTTGGACTTCCTTCTTCCATTTTCCAGCCATAATAAGATCATCCTCTAACCCAACTGCCAAGGTTTGTACAATTGCTAAGTCGGCAACTTCACCTCTTCTAAGATGAAAACTAATATTAGGAGGCATAGAATTAATAAAGAAACATTTCTAATTTTTAGGAGTTGGCCTTTTAGCAGTTGGGATTTTGTGCACTATTCTATTGAATTTGGCTATAAATTCCCTCATAGGTTCATGTATCTCTTCCGTAAGCTGAGTCAATTGGGCGAGAAGGGAATGCTCATCTTCTACGCTTTTGAATCTATTTTTTAATGCAGTTTTCATATCATTCCAGTTTGTGATTGAAGAGTCAGTTAGATGATAGAACCATTGAGCTGCAGTGTTAGTTAGAGTTTGCACAAAAAGCCTTATGGCTACATCTTGATGTTGCACACCTAACACACCACATGCTACGGCAAAGGCACTCAAATGTTCATCTGGTGATTGTCTTCCATCTCCATTAAATTTGGGTAAGTTTTCCCTTGCATTTTTAGGCAGAGGATTCAAGTTAGCCCCTAAATTTAGAGGCCCTATGGCTGCCCCCCAAGGTTGGGCCATTGGTAGAAAGCTTATAGAAGATGGAATGATAGTACCGGAAAGAGTTAAGGATTGACAGACAGAGGATGTAGAGGGTTTAGGAGGGCTAGGAGGTCTACTTCTAGCTCTTCTAATACGGGTAGGAATGTAAGGAAAATTTAGGCTTTGTAGTCTTTGAAAAGTAGGATCCTTAACTCCCTCTCTTCTCAAAGACCTTGTGTATCTTCTATAATCCATCTTATGATATTGTAACTGGATAAGTAGCTATTAATTTCTATGTTGTTCTTGATCTCTTTGCACTTCAGGGGATTGATTTCTTGCTGCATTTTCTGCTTGTCTCCTTTGTCTGAGCAACATCAATCTCAAATTATCAGCCAATTCTTCTTCTTTTTCTAATACTCGGTTTGCCCTTCTATAATCATCAATATTCTGATGAGTGTGCCATGCAAGAGTATTTAACTAACCAATTATATCTTCCTGCTCGTCTTGAAAACCAAGATTAGGCTGCAGAACAAGAATTATGTTTTCATGAGGAAGTACCATCGTTACTTCATATTAAGGTGACTAACCTTTCAACAAAAGACTTCGATCCCCAGTAGAGTTGCCAAAAACTATTGGTAAACAGATTTGTCCTGGTCTAAAAATGTTTTATTCTGACTCTATAACCCTTTCTTTTAGAACAAATGAGTTAACAACAAATGAGTGAATTATCAAGGATAATTCCTCTCTGAATTAAGGTACAATTCCCTTTAAAATCTTCAATGAATTCAAACTATTTTAATTATTCAGATACACTTTTAACCAGAAAGTGTTTAAGGGCAAACTAACATCCATACATCATCATGCTATGAATGCAATATCTTTTTCTATAACATCATTTGGTAATAGAATACATAGATTCCATCTTCAATAATAATCAGATATATAAACATGTATATTGTTGAACCAATAAATGATAAAACATATGTGATGAGTTATCCAATGAAAGAACAATTACCATATGAAAGAAGATTTCACATAGAAAACTTGATTTCAAATAGCTTAAATACATAGATTTAAGACTGCAGTAATCATTTTTCCTTTTCATTCACAGATGAAAATCTTTCAAACAATCATCACATATATTGTAAAACCAAGAAGTTCAGCTCTAAAATTTCTTGTGTCTTTCACTTCACTATTCTGTATATCAATTTTAACAACTAAAAACATATATATCATTTCCCTAATTAACCATTCTTTTAAACCCAAAGTTAAAGCAAACTCAGACCCATATGGGATTTAGTTTCTTACAAACTCATTGAAAGACAAGTTTTTTAAACATGATTTCAACTAAATAACTGAATAAAGAAACTATGCAAGTAAGATCATGACTAGGGCAGCAGATTACAATCTTCAGATTTGTTTTGTTTAGCTGAGAAGACAAGTTGCACCTTCCACTCTTGATGTGCAGTAACAAATTCCTAGATTTTTGGGAAATTGGGAATGGCAACATGTTTAACCCTTGCTTTCCAAACATCTTTCTCTCTTCAAAATTTTTCCACTTTCTCTGCGTGCTCTAGGAGTGCATCGACACAGACCTGTAGAAGTGATTCCACCTTTGAAATTTGAGAGAAATCTTCAGTGAATAGGTTATCATTTTCTTTAACGAAACTAATTTTCTCTCTGAAGGATTGAATCATAGTATTGATATCCTTTTCTGGCTCCCCGTCATCCTTTATATATTTCACATCGATGCATTCCAAATCATGTTGTAAGGATTGAGTGAACTCAGTTATTTCTTTAATCATTTTTACAAATTCAATTCATCCTTAACAAGATACTGAGTTTTTCCATTCGATGTTTCTCTTACTTACATATAGTTTATCATCATTCAGACTTGTCATATTCTTTTCTGATAAAAACTTTGTTACCCCATACTTTTGTACTTCATCAATTTGATTCATCACATTCATCCATTTCCCTTCATCTTTTACCCATGAAGCATTCTGTGTTTTCAAATCTTCGATGCTAGCCATGGTTTGATCATATATATTCTTCAATTCATGAATGTATTTTATACCTTTCTGGATAATGCCATCCAACCAATCATCAAACACTTTAGTTACCATTTTGTTCTTGTGTATTTGGTCTAGCATTTTGTGATTGACCAGAGATTTTGGGTCAAAAGATAGAGGTAGTTGGGAAATAGGTTGTGTGTTTGGATTATGAATAGCATCAATATACTCTGCCATTGATTGCAAAGTTTGTTTCAACTCCCTCTTATCTTTTTCATCCTTCCAGGTGCGGCTGACTATCCTCTTGGTAGATGCTTCAAGATGATGCACATCCATGGCAAATGATGCATTCCCAAGATCTATTCTTTCTATTGTGAAAACCTGAACTGTGGGATCTTGAACTTCCTCATCAATTGTCGGCCATGCTATTTCTGCATTCCAGTTTTTTGTATTAGGGTCAATGTCCACCCTAGATGTTATTTTCAGCTTCTTAGATTTAGGGGTCTTTCCTTGACACTTGCTAACCATGTCCTCCAATGGCAATGAAAATGGAACTATTTTTCTTTTATCACTGATTGAACTTTCCAACCATTTGGGTGCAAGGATTGGAACTTCTTTGCCAGGATTCAATTGTTGAGAAGGCACATTTGAAATCATCATCAGATCGACAGAATTTGAAGCAACCTCTGTTTGTTGATTTGTACTAATCTCCTCTACCATTGGTGCATCAAACCCTTTATCACTTGTTGCTTCTTTTGAATCCTCTTCAAAGTTTAAATCCATAACTATTCTTTTAGAAATCTGCTTCTTCTCCTTGCTTTTAATTCTTGATCTAGTGGCACGAGGGGGTAGAATAGTTGTAAGGGCTTTCTTGGACTCTTTGATGACAGGACCCCTTCTAGTTTTTGGCTTGGGAGTACCTTCAATGGACTAGAAATTACTGTGAAACTGGGCAACAAAAATCTTATACCTCCCATGTTGTTCTCTTTTTGCATCACCCTGTGTGTTTATTTGCTAAAATTGGCTTGTTCTTTCTTGATAAAGGCATTAAACTAGGTCGAATAATTACTAGCTGAAATAATACGTGTTGAAAATGCTTGATAAGACATGAACTTTGACAGATGCATTAATTGCAAACATTTCTCACACACGACCTCGATGTGTCATTATTATCCATAACCTTTCAAACGTTAGAACTTTTCGTTTCATAATAAGTTTCGGATATATTTCCCTCTAAATCTCCTGCTAATTTTTGACTTAAAGAAGGCTTCGGGAAGAAATGAGACTATAGTCATGGAATGTTGAACCTTTGAACCTTTGAACCTTTGAACTCCAAAATGAGGTTCAACTCGAAGGTTCAAAGATACAAGATGAGTTACACAGACTGACCAACAGTTAAACGACTTTTCAAGAAACATTAAATTTTGAACCATTGAACTGTTGAACTGTTGAACCATTAAACTCTTGAACTGTGGAAAGGGTTCAAGTTCGAAGGTTCAACTCTTAAGAAATTTCACACACAAGACGACAGGCAGGAATTTTTTTTTTTTAAAACAAGGCACCGACTTAATAAACAAACATATGACCGGTAAGGGAATATGGCAAGCTAACTTTTTGCTAAGGGAAGGATCACGAAAAATTGAATAAGGGCAAATTAAAAAGGTAACAAGAAGAAATATGAAGATCAATGGTAGAGGATGTTTGAGAGAATGTGCGTGAATAGAAAGAAGACATGTGTCATTCAAAAAGATGTTTTGTTTGAGTTAACTACTTTTTTGATGAGGATGAGCTTTGATTTCATAAATTAGAATATATTTTCCTAATTTAAGAGTTTGTTGAAAAAAACAAGTTTGCTTTAAATCAGTTAACTCAACTTTTGCTTTTGTATGACAAGGAAGATTTATTTTTAGAAGATTTGGAATATTTTTAAAAGATAAGAAAGTGAATTAAATAAATAAATTTATTTAATTGTTTGTGCAAGATTTAGAGGAATAAATAAAATATTTGATTATATTTTATTTTTGGAGAATGAGATTTAATTTAAATAAATTTGCATTTTATTTAAATTTGGAAGAATGAATGATTTAATTAAATAATTAAAATTATTTAATTGTTTGGAAGAATAAAGTTGATATTGATGGAATTAATTAAATAAATGTAATTTATTCAATTAATTGGAGGAAAATGAATCAAATAAATAAATTGATTTATTTATTTATTGATAAAGGAATATTAAGGTGAAATAAATATTTAAAATATTTATTTAGACAAAGTCGTGTCATTTTTAGGTGTATATATTTTGCCCCTCTTTGATGCAATGTGTTTTATCATGTTGTTTCAAAGAATAAGAATTTTTGACAATGATACATGCCCCAGTTTGCCCTTGGTACAAGTTTGACAACGACAGGATGCCCCCTCAAGAGATTGGATGGGAAGAAGGCAGAAGGCATGAGACAGACAATCTCATGAAGAAGAGGGTAAAAAATAGGTTAGATTGAAGAAAATAGGTCAGGGTTTGGAGAAATAGGCATGGGAAGTAGTCACAGTTGCCACACAGTCAACTATGGTTCACTTGCTATATATATAGGAGCTGGGTCCACAAGTCCTATTCTTTTGCACACTTGTCTTTAGTTGATTTGTCCTTGAGAGCTTAGGAGAGTAGAGGAGCTAGAGCAGTTGACAGAGATATGGATATTCCACGCGAGGAGCACCATTTTGAGTGAGTTTGACGGTTCGATCGGCTAGCCGAGGCAGGACCACCGGTATGTAGTTTGACAAAACTCACTTAAAGTCATTTATTAGGGCAATAAATGCTAGAGAAAATTAGTTAGGATAGATGCGCCAAACTACAGTTCGGCACATATGCACCCCAAAACGACACATATGCCAGGAAAACGTGCATTTGAGTAAACCTACGGCGCATATGATAGATTTGTGGATATATGACAGGGATCGACGCATGAACTGTGGAACTACGCATTTGACATAAGAAGTGGTGCATATGCCCAGAACGACGCATATACGCCAAGGAATGACGCATTCACAGTGAAGCAGCGCATCTGATATGATTCGACACATTCGCTACCTGGTTTGGCACTTTTGCACTAAGACAGTCAGTTGACTTAATGAAATTAACCCAATTGGCACCTTGATCGATGTGTCAATTGATAAGTGATCTCTGAGATTGTTGGGAATCTAGTCAAGAGATGATATGTTGTTTTGATCAATTTGATATGTTAAGTCAATGATAGGATAGTTTGATTACTTTGAGTAGCTTTGCTTGGATATGGGCTTTTCCTTGACACTATGCTTTGCTTGGTTGCAGGAGGACATTCGTGATATTCTAATGTCACGAGAGCAGTTCCCTTTGCCATTGTTGCAGTGATACATACTTACAGAGATGGACCACGAGGCTCTTGGTGCTATGGGTCTAGATTATGTTTGCTTCATTCCCGAGGTTCGTGTGAACCTTGGTCTCTTGACTACGGTAGTGGAGCGATTCCACAATGAGGACGGGACATTCCATCTACCAACCAGGGAGATGGTGATCACTCTGGAGGATGTTTACAGGATTATGCATCTTCCTATTCAGGGAGAGTTGGTAGAGTATGATCCACAACATGATGCAGGATTGGTAGAGTGCAGATGCGTGTTTGACAACCCTGAGTTAGTTGACTAGGTGATTTCATGGCAGGACATACATGACTATTATGACTACTTCCCAGGGATAGTGGTAGGATTGATCAGTGGTGTCAGCCTGACTTATAGTAGCAGGCTATTACTATGCTACAGGGTCAGGTGAGGTAGCTGAGGGCACATCTTAGAGTAGCAGAGTCATAGAGAGAGGCAAACACGAGACGTATATCAGAGATCTCTAGAGAGTGAGACTCAGCCTTGGCGAGGGTGCAAGCTATCAGAGTAGAGAGAGACGTGGCAGTGGAAGCCCTAGGTACAAATGGTACCACAAGTTTTTTAGTTACACAGGTGCAACAGGTACAGGCTTAGCTTGGCCAGGCACATGCACAGCTGCCATAGGTTCAGGGGCATCTGGTATAGGTGCAAGGTGAGCTTGCTAGAGTGCAGGCTCAGACATAGTATTATAGAGGACTATATTATGGGGCCGTACTAGCACACCAGCGTGCACCTAGCTATAGGAGCCAGTCTATGGCTTCATAGAGGACAAGTGGATCCTGATCTGGAGCATCAATGAGAGGTCCCTAGTAGTCAGGGGGTGATAGAGGAGAGGGCAGTGCAGGGAGTAGTGTCCCACTGTAGTAAGGCTAGCCGGTTCTTGACTTTTGTACCAATTTTTTTTGGCTTCTATGTATACACATTTTTTATGGCTCAGATAGCCAAATATGTATATATTTGTATGATTTTGCCCCACAACATGTATCATTATCTTTTTGTACTTTGTATACATTTCATGACATGACTTCGAGAGATGGACAAATATTTTGATATATTGTACATTTGGACATGTTTTATGTTTACATGATGATGTAGCTATTGATGTTCTACATGCTCTTGTTCGATGTTTATATGCAATGGATGCAAATCTATCTTATGATGTTTTTACATGTTATGCATATTTTGATTATGTTGATATGATGTGAATGCAATCTTAGATGGATTATGATGATCTGATATGTAAATGCCAATGTGAATGTTGTTGATATGATTATGCAGTCATGGAAGATGATCTATATGTACTTGTTTATGTTTTGATTTTGATATGATGTACTGATGCAAATGTATATGGATGACCTGATGCACTTATTATGTATGCAAATGTTTTAATCATGTGATGTGATATGCAATTTGATGCTATGTTTTTAGTATGTCCAAATGTACTCAATTGACACAGAGATGACATAGATAGGTGGAAGAAAAAGAAGGAAAGGATTACGGGCCTTCATTTGTAAATATTGATACTCTGCAGGATTTTCTTGTTGCATGGATGATATGGATTTCTGGATATGAGATGGATGTGGATATTTTTTCATCATTAGAGAACAAGTACTTTGCTTTCATCATTGGGCGCTTTTTGTTTCTTTTCTCTTTTTGAAATGTTGTAAGATAATACAAGCATCTAGGTATAATTAAACTGAGATGCCCTGAGTATTCCTTACATGGATTTTGATATAGCAAGTTGATACAAGCATCTAGTCAAATTTGAATCTAGATGACCTGAGTACCTCTTGCATTGTAATAGACAAGGATTGCCCCTTTTCATGTTTAGACCTCTGAAGTCCTCGATGATCTTTTGCTAATCCTGTCATTAGACAAAAGTTGTCACATTACTAAAGTTCAATCCACAAACAATAGACAAAGAAAAAGATTATGCCCCCATCATAGAATCTCTAGCTTTTGGCATCCTTGAGTAGCATAGAAAGACATAATAATGAAAATCAAGACTCTCTAACTTAACCTTTTCACAAAACATTCTTGCATTAGATGTGCCTTCTTGCCATAATTGATATAGAATCAATTTGATTGTTTTGGTATAGGCCTGTTGTGTTTTTCTTTGGATAGGTTGATGTTTTTGTGCCAAGATTTTTGTTTTGGGAAGCTTTCTTTGCTGCACACGCTTGTCTAGTGAAAGGTATCACAATCCTTATTGGTATCCTCTTAGAACATATGGCATTCAAGAATCCAAATTCATAACCAGTTGGGGAGTTACCCCTAGTTTAGACAAAGAATCAACTTATTATGGGTGACATGACAAATAGACATGGAGAGACAAACCCTATGGGACTGACCTAGTGCCTCGGGGGCTCATTGCTAAATGACCTTGCCTACTTGATGACGCAGAGGCAACATAGTTTGGGGTGAACTTAATGGACCTAGGACTTAGGTGATGGCAAAGATGTAGAATTGGTATGGATAGTAGGACAAATGACACTTTGATGGAATGGACAGGAAAGAATCAGAGTGGGGGGGAGCCTCGGGGGCACATTGAGAATGGCCTTGCCTACGTGATAACTCAGAGGTGACGTAGTTTGACAACAACTCAATGGATCGGTTCAAGATGAATGAAATGATGGACACAAGAGAAATGAGGTCACAATAGATGGAGGAAGTGGTTTGTCGCAGATAGCGCCTGTTTACCGAGTTTTCACCACTTGCTTTTATTTGCGTGAAAGCTAAAAGTACACATAACGCCTGTTTTCTAGGTTTTCACCATGGTACCTATCCAAGGCACTTGTTTGCCAGGTTTTCACCATGGTACCTATCCAAGGCGCCTGTTTGCCAGGTTTTCACTAGAGGACAAATTTTTTATTATTTTTCCATTTTTTTATTTTTTTGTTTGTTTTCGATCACTTTTTCAATTTTTATGTTTTTTTGCTTCCCTTAGATTGGGGTTTAGGTGTAGAACTTGCGAAGATGCATGTTGTTGATGGGATCATCAAACAGTTCACCTTCAGATGTAGCCAATTGATAAGCTCCTAACCCATAGGCTGCAATGATGACATAGGGACCCAGCCAGTTGGGTTAAAACTTGCCTTTCTTCTCTTGATCTTGCTGATTTCTAGACTTTTCTCTGAGGACTATATCACCAACTTGGAATATTCAGGGCTTTACCCTGTGGTTGTAACTTCTGGACATTCGTTGTTGATAAGCTTTCAGATGGTTAAAGGCGTGTTGCCTTCTCTCTTCGAGCAGCTCTAACTCTTGAAGTTTGGACACTTTGTACTCTTCATCAGATATGAGACCTTTTAACGAAACTCACAAGGATGGGATCTTGACTTCAATGGGCAAGATGGTTTTAGATCTGTAGACCAGGGAGTATGGTGTTGCACCTGTGGGTGTGCAGATACTTGTGTGATAGGCCCACAACACTGGATTTAATTTGATATGCCAATCATGGCCAACATCATTGATAGTCTTTTTTAGGATTTTTAAGATAGTTTTATTTGATGCCTCCACTTGGCCATTGCCTTGGGGGTAATAAGGGGTAGAAAACCGGTGCTGGATATGGAATTTGTCACATAGTTCCCTAACATCCTAATTTTTGAATGGTCATCCATTATTCATGATAATGGATGAAGGGATACCATAGCAACAAATGATATAGTTCAAGATAAAGGAGGCAATCTGCTTGCCTGTGATATTGGCTAAGGGCACGACTTCAATCCACTTTGTAAAGTACTCGGTGGCGGTGATTCTAAATTTATGGCCACTGGATGAAGGAGGGTGGATCTTTCCACTAAGTCGAGTCCCCACTGACAGAAAGGCTAAGGAGTCATTAATGGTTATAGCTCCTATGGTGGTGCATGTATCAGGTTCCCATGGATTTGGCACTTGCACTTCTTTACAAAATGATAGGAATCTTGTTCCATGGTTGGCCAGTAGTATCCCATGCATATGAGCTTCTTAGCAAGGGTAAGGCCACTAGAGTGGGTCCCACATATACTACCGTGCTCTTCGTTCAGGGTGGTTTGATAATCCTCACTATCGAGACACCTAAGGAGAGTACCATCGAGACCTCTATGGTATAGGGTATTGGCAACAATGGCCTACTGGGATGCCTGACGAATGAAGGTTCATTTTTTGTTGCTAGAGAGATCAGGTGGGAGGGTATTCTCTTTAAGATAGGAAAATATTTTTCCATAGAGGGGGGAATCAGTTCCGATAATGTGATAAATGATATGGGATTTAGGGGTGTCATATGTAGGATGGGATGCTGGCTCTACCAAGAACTCATAACATGATTGATTATTTGGAATATTGAGGAGAGATGCAATCATGGCCATGGCGTCTACAATTTTGTTCTCAATCCTTGGTATCTGCTCAAAAGATATCTTGACAAAGTATTCCTTGAAGTCATCTACCATCCACTTGTAAGGGATTAATTTCTCATCTTTTGTTTGGTAGTCATCATTTACTTGATTTATGACCAGCTGTGAGTCACCATATACCTGAAGGTCTTTAATATTCCATTCAATTGCTAGCTTGATGCCAATGACTAGGGCTTCATATTCCACCACGTTGTTAGTGCAGGGAAAGAGTAATTTGTTTGATTTAGGAATGGTATCGCCACTAGGGGTGATCAACAAGATATATGCTTCCGACCCATGCTAAGTGTATGAGCCATCGAAGCACATTTTCTAGGTTGTTGTGGTTATGTGAAAGATTCATCTGGAAATTCAAATCTCAAAGGGCTATCATCTGTTAGAGGTGCATATGCCAGTTGGTCTGCAAGTACTTGGCCTTTTATTGCCCCCCTGTCCACATATTTGATGTTGAACTTGCTGAGAAGCATAACCCATTTGGACAATCTACCTGTAAGGGCAACTTTGTTGAGTAAATACTTGAGTGGATCAATCTTTGCTGCTAGTTTGACAGAATGTGACAACATGTAATGTCTCCACTTTTGTGAAGCGAAGACCACAGCAAGGCATGCTCTTTCAATTGGCGTGTACTGTAGTTCATACCCAACAAGTGTTCGGCTGATATAGTAAATTGCTTGTTCTTTCCCTTCATAATTTTGCTGTGCAAGGAGAGCTCCAAGAGCTGTTGGTGTGGCTGAGATATACAGTAGCAGAGGTTTACCCTAAATCGGTGGCATCAATACATGTGGTTTCATGAGATACTCTTTTAACTATTGAAATGCTTGTTCACATGAATCATTCCATTTGAAAGGAACATTCTTATGTAAGAGGTGGGAAAATGGGTGAAACTTGTCTGCCAATTGAGAAATGAATCTTCTGATAGATTGTACAAAGACCTTAGTTGAGTGAGATTCTTAGGAGGCGGTATTTCCATGATGGCCTTCACTTTAGCTGGGTACACTTCAATTCCATTGGTAGACACTATGTATCCCAATAGCTTGCCTAATGTAACTCCAAACATGCACTTCTTTGGGTTGAGGCGCACATTAAACTATTCTAGTCTTGTGAAGATTTTGTCCAATACTACCAGGTGTCCTTCTCTTGTGAGTGATTTTGCCAAGATGTCATCAACATAATCTTCTATTATAGTGTGCATCATGTTGTGGAAGATTGTGGTCATAGCTCTCTAATATGTTGCACCGGCATTTTTCAAACCAAATGGCATGACACACCAACAATAGGTGCCCCATGGACATGTGAATGTAGTCTTGTGTTGGTATTTAGGTGCAATTTTGATCTGGTTGTATCCAGAGAAACCATCCATTAGTGATAGCATGGTGTGCTCTGTCGTGAGATCTACAATAATGTCAATGTTTGGTAGGGGGAAATCATCTTTTGGACAAGCTTTATTTAGGTCCCTGAAGTCATTACATATTCAAACTCTTCCATCTGGTTTGGTAACTGGCACTATATTTGAAATCCACTCAGGATAGTCTATTGTTTTGATGAATTTGACATCTAACAGTTTCTTCAGCTCTTCTTTCACCATGAAGGCTACATGCAGGTGCATCTTCTTGAGTTTTTTCTTTACTGGCTTAGCTCCTGGAGCTAAGGATAAATGATGCATTATGAGATTTGGATCTAGCCCTGGCATATCCGCATATGTCCACGCAAAGTTGATTTGTTTTCTTTTGAAGAATTTAGTGAATGTTGGCTTTTCTTGTGCGGTTAAAGATTGTGCCATGTGAATCATTCTGGGACTGTCACCTATGCTGACATTGATCAGCTCTGCTAGTTCTATCAAGATTGAAGGTCTCTCCTGATGTGTGAGATTGGGTAGAGGGTCAAGCCTTCCATCCTTCATCGCCTCAGTGAGGTTTTCACTATTGGATACGTCTATATTTTTACTTTTTTCATGATCTAACACTGCTGCAGAGTGGTTTTCACCATTAGATCTTTCTTTTATTTTGAGATTTTTGAGACTGAAAGGCTGGGCACTCTCTCCAAAAATGGCCTTTTTGTTGAGTTCTATGGCATAGCCAGCCCTGTGATCCCTTGTAGGTATGTGATCTCTAAGCTCAAGATAGTCTATGATGGCTTCATTGTTTTGAAAGGTATCGAGCTCAAGGGTAGTGTCTTGCAAGTCCCAATCTATGAGTTTTGGGTGCAATAACAGTAAAGGGTCATTAGGTTGGTCTAGTTTGATGGCATTGATAGTCAAGATAGAGGTGTTATGGTGGTCATTATAAGCATGGACAATGCCTGCGATGGTACTCTCCATTATCTGATCCGTCAAGGGGGTATCATTCTTTCCTCATGACTTTCACTATCGTTACTATGCAAGTCAGACTCTAGCGGTCTAGCCCTTGAACTTTGTCCCTTAGTTGCATGGGTTGGGTCATACTCATGGACCACATCGATATACTTTTCAAAAAAAGATAGGTCAGAGAGACTATCCCACTCACATTCATTGGAGTCAGTCTCACTCCCCATTTGTAGTTGGTGAATTTGATCAACCAGATTAGTAGAAGATGTTTTTGGTGGTTGGCCTTTATGCTTATTTTCTCTGTTGGTTCTTGTTGTACCAGTGTAACCTAGTCCTATAGTGTCTTAGGCTGTCAAGGTATGAGGTTGGATTGGTTCAGTGATACCATCCTTTCTCAAACTGAGGGGGCCATGTTCTTCATACCCCATTCTTTGTAGCATTTGGAATCCTTAACCATATTGCTCAGTTTGTATTGTGGAGTGATGGTCTTGTTGTGTTGATGGACTGACTTCATCCTTATATAACCATTGAAGGATATCTTTTTCATCATTGTCATCTTCAAGGCTTCCCCATTTGATAAACAAACCTTTCGTAGTTTTAACTGCTTTGGATTTGTTCATGGAAGGCCTTCCATATGATTTGGGAGATAGAGGGAGTTGTGCTCAGCAGAGGGATTGGGCAATTGTATACTCACCCAGACCCTTATCTTTAAGTCTAAGGTTAGGTTGGGAAGCCTTTGATGTGGAAGCAAGTGAAGCTGGGTCAACATAGGATGAAGATGAAGTAGAAGCACAGTTATGAGGAATCACAACTTTAGGGTTAGAATGAATGGAGTTGCAATATTGAAATGGATTGGGATCACCTTGGATGGCGATCTCTTGGCCTTCATAAGGGAATTTGATACACTGGTGGTATGTTGATGGTACCGCTTTCAGAGCATGTATCTAGGGTCTCCCAAGGATAATGTTATACGCTAGCTCCATGTTGAGAACTTGGCATGCCACATCTTTTACTATAGGTCCAACTTTGATTGGTAAAACAACTGTTCCCTTGGAAGTTCTCTCCTCCTCATCATAGGCTTTGATAGTGATTTTCTTTTTTGGATCAATAGCTTTCTCTGCAAACCCCAATGCAAGGATTAGCTTCAAGGTGCAAATATTCAAACCAGCTCCTCCATCGATTAGAACCCTTTTTATCTTGTGTTTGTGGATGAAGGCTTTGATATGAAGAGATGTGTTATGAGGTTGGGTAATTGACAAATCATCTTTTTCAGTGAATGATAGGGAATGAGGTGAGGTAATGTGACCTACCATGGTTTGAAACTATTCTTCGGCAAGGTTAATTGGAACGGAAGCTTCTAAAAGAGCTTTGTCAAGTATGGCCCTATGGGACGGGGATAGACGTAGAAGTTCCAGTATGGAGATATGTGCATGTGTCTTATGGAGTTGATCCAGGCTATTGTACTGATTAGATGGAGAGGTTGGAACTCCTCTAAGAGTGACTCTATTACTGTGAGTGGTAGCATTACAATTTGAGTCTTTGTTTATAGTGATCACATTGACATGTGGATCACTTTCTGAGATGTGGTTAACAACATAGGCAAATGACATGTTTGTGTAGTTGGTGTTGTTAGTTCCACCATTGTTTTGATTGGAAGATCCTCCCTTCTCATAGTTGGGAAGCAGATCCTTGAATGCCCGGTGATCATTATTAGAGGTATGTCCATCAAGTGATATTTTGTTTTGATCTAGTAGATCTTGGATAGTGTATGTGAGTGCAATGCAGTCATTGGTTTTGTGCCCCCTGTTTGGTGGTACTCGTAGAAATTATTGTCATTCCACCAAGGAGGTTTAACTTTTGGTTCATACTCCCGCGCTGTTGGAAGTGTTATGAGTTTGTTTGTGATTAACTTCTGTAGGGCGATTTCCAATGTTTCCCCTAGGGGTGTGAATTTCCTCCAAGGCTGATAGCTTGTAAACCATGATTCCATGTTTCATGGTTTATTTTGTAGGTTTGACAAGTTGAAGATTGGTTGTTTTGGTGCCGCATTTTTGGCATCTACCACCTCATCATTCACAATGTTCTTGTTCTTTGTCCAGAATCTTGGTTTATCCATGTTGGTGTTGGTACTAGGAGTGTCCGTATAAAGCTTTATTTGACCTTTGACAATTAAAGCCTTTTCGATGATTAGACCCATCTCAATGACCTTACTAAAGGAAGTAGGACATTGGATTTGTATATGGTAGCTTAGGTCAGTTTGTAAGTTATGGACAAACATCTCCAGCATTTGTTTTTTAGGCATTTAATGTGGGCACTTACTTTCCAACTATCTCCATCTTTGTAAGAAGGCGGCAAAGGATTCACTGCCTTTTTTCTTGGTGTTACAAAGATCTAGAATTGAGGTATCATGCTCAATATTATAGGAGAAGTGCATGACAAATTTGTCCATGAGTTTGTTAAAGGTTCTAATGCCGAGAGGAAGTCTAGAAAACCACTCCATGGCTTGCCCTCCTAAGCTTCTTGGAAATAGTCGCATAAGATAGGTATCATTGTGGGTGACTTCAAGGCATGCAACATTAAATTCCCTAATGTGGTCTCTTGCATCACCCTTTCCATGATATTTGTCAAATTTTGCCACCTCAAATTTAGAGGGGAAGGGTATCATGATCAAGGTCCTATCAAAAGGATATGGTGAAATATCCTCTAGGGAACAATGCTTAGTTGATGTTCATGTTTGCATGTCTGTGAATTGTTGTTGTAAAGCATGGATCTGTTGGGTCATTAAGCTTAGGGCATTTGTAGAATCAATGGGTGCTTTACTTTTGTCTATGGTTATTTCCTCTTGTGTGCTTCCCTTAGGGTTTCTTTCTTCCTTAGGTTTTTTTAACGCTTCCACATCAAAATCTTTAGGGAGCTTGACTCCTAGTTGTGCTAAGTGAAGAAAGAATCTAGTAGGGTCTTGTGTAAGTACCTTGTCCATTATGCATTGAAACCTTTAGTCTTGTTGAGTTTGCAAAATCTCTTCCTGAGAAATTTCATCATCACTGTCGTGAGGGGATGGAATAGTTTTGTCCACCATTTTAATTTGCTTTTGTTTTTGGGACCTTGTTAAGACCATGCAAGGTGATTTAAGATGGGGTGGAGTGAGCTTGTAAGTTTTGAACAAGGTTTTTCTTAGATCTGTTGGGTTCAAACAAGTTGGTTAGAACAAAACGATAGTCCTAAAGTAAGGATGATAGAAATCCAGTTACTTGATGTAGACTAGTTTTACACAAGCCACTAGTGGAGTTCTGAGAGAAAAGGATGATTGATCCTTGATAGTGGAGACTCACTAGGTTTGTTTGAGATGTGATGCGATCAAGAATAGCTTGGTACTAACCTAGTTTTGGATGCTTGGTTTAATTTTGGAAGAAATTTGTGAAGTTTTGAATGATGCGAGCATGGGAGAAGTAGCTATGTTGCGGAAAAGAACAAGATGACTGACTTGCAAGGTTCTAATCAGATCTGGGAAACTAAAACAAGTTTTGAAATGGGTGTTTGAAAAGTTGAAAGTTTTTCTCAGAAAAAGTATGGAACAACTCTCTAGAATGGATGCGTAATAGTAAAAGCCCAGCAACAGAAGGCAAAAGCGTAGCAGGTCGAAGCACATGCACAGATCTGGCAAAGTTTAAATGCACAATAATAGTAGGTAAATGCACAATAGGTCGTAATGAATGTGTAGTAGGTCGCAATGGATGCACAGTTCTAGTTTTCTGTTTTGTTTTTGTAGATTTTTTGGCATGTTTTTAAAAAAAAATTGTTTTTTTTTGTTTGAAAACTTGGTCTTTTTTTATTTTGATCTTCAATTATGGTAGATAAAGACACAACAAACACAAAGAAGTTTTCATGATTTTTATCTTTTATTATTTTTTTGTATTTTTGTGGATTTTTTGACACAAGAACAATTACAATCATAGGCTAGAAAAGATAGTATTTGTTGAGTTCCCTAGCTGTGCATATTCAGAATGGATAGCTTCAGGATCTGGTAGCACTAGCTCCCCTCCACAACACTCACTTCTCACGCATACCAAGATTTGGGTTTCCTTAGGCTCATCCCCCCACCAAACCTTAGGATTGTCCCTGCTACCTCTACTAAGAATCACACAAATCAGGGCCGCTTCAAAGGTCCCACCTTTTGCGCCAACAAATAGAAGGATTTTGGTATACTAGACAATAGCTAAGTAGCCAGGGCAACTGTTCGAGTGGTTATACGCGCGGCAATGCTACTCTTCATTATGGAGTCTCCCAACCTTCAAGGGTTAGGCCTTGAAGGGTTTTGGGGGAGGTTGGCTGTTGGTATAACACAGCGGCACTTGTTGTAGGAAGCTTTCGCCTCAAAAACAATTTATTTATAGTGGATTCGTAGGGCTTGGATTTAGCCTGTTACCACTTAGGGTCGTTCCCACTTGGACAGGTGGGCATCCAAGGGCAGGCCCCTATAACGGTTATACATGAAAAATGACAAGTCTAGCATTCTGGTCACTGAGTAAAGGGGAGAGCATAAGCCTATTGTCATTCAAAAGACACAGTAAACAATGGTTTATCCAATCCTACTTAAAATGAGAAAAACTATATGTGTTATTCTACTTGGGCACTCACACAGTTGTTAACTTTGAAGTTATTAACAGATAGCAATGATTCTTTCCCTTTGCAAGATAGCAATATTCTTAACTAAAAGAGATAGCAATGTGGCAAAGATAGCAATGATTTTCATTACTACCCTCCTAGTTAAGAGCTATGTGAGATTTGCATGCACATTTTTTTACTTTTTCTTCTACTTAACCTATGATGTGTGTTTTAAGAAAAACACAACTATCTAGCTCTTAACCCAGCATGAAAATCAAAGAATCAATCCTGTAAGACAAGTGTCAGTGTTAGAAAGCCAACAAGAAACCCCTAAACTACTCTTCAATACATATGTGTAGCTTAAGAGACTATATGTGTAGAAATAGTACTCAAAAGCGTAGCATTTACAAAAGTGCAAGAGAATAGGTTATAAGCACAGAGAAAGAGAATGTATGCACATAACAGTCAAAAGCGTCAGATTAGATGTCAGATGCACATGATTCGAGGATAGATGCACAGTAAAATTATATGCACCAGAACAGGTGGTATATGCATAGCCTTGGAGGATCTATGCGCTAAAAAAGTGTATGCACTGGAATGGGGATTAGATGCACTGCAGGATTGCTCGTATGTGCTGACTGAACCTATTCGAAGACTGTATGGAGTCTGTGAAACCTGTCACTTAATAACTCAATTTTTTTATTAGATTTGGGGCAAAGGCCCCACGGTGGGCACCAAAAATGTTATCAAGAAAATGGGATAATATTAAAATGAATTTATGAACCTAATAACTCAATGGAATATGCAAGTAACAAAGTTTAAAACAAATAAATCAACTTACAGTGCTTTGTTACCTCACGGCTTCCATTGCTCGCCTATTCTCGATTGATCTATTAGCAAGAGACACTGTGTGGCTTCATTGGTGTTGTCATTGGTGGCAACAAAGACCACTCCACACATCCACATGACATGATGTATCTTTACCAGAAGTCAGATTGAAGAATACTTTGGTCCGGTAAGCAAGAACATAGCATGCAGCAAGGTCCGACAGTCAGGTCCAGATCTCTTAGAGGAAGTATCTTTGTAAAGTACAAACTTGGGGAAGTTAAGAGGAATACCTTGACTAATAGATTCCAGGGATTGAGGCTTCGGTGATGAAAGAGTGAAGAGATATGAGCATCTAAGTATTGGGGTCTAGTTTGGCAGAGTAGACAGAGGAAGAACTGACCGACAAAGCATCAGAATTATTCCAGATGAGCTATTGATGGTGATCAAGGTTCTTAAGGTGTCATCCATGATTGGATGACATGTTAGATGACTTCTATAAGTATCTCATTGGTTTGCATCACTTGGTAAGCAAGGATTCTACTGATAGACTAGAGTTTGGGAAAATATTGACTATTCCAGATGCCGACTAGAAAGAGGATGAAATCCTTTTTGCGGATATATATACTAGATGGATTTAGATGTGAAGGGGTTGTGGTGTGCATAGAAAAGTGGAAAAGTAGTACAGAAGCAGTAAGGCAGGTCTAGTATGTGAAAGGAAAATAGCACAAAAGAAGAGAAAGGATGAAGTGCAGTAGATCAATATATTGAGCCTAATCGGAACTAGACTCCAGCATATGTGGATGCTTCATATCAGTTCAAGTATCTTGTTACTTTCTTTATAACTTGTAGGCAGTGAGCCTCTTATGAGCAGTGTGCTTGGGCAGTGAGCCCTAATTGGCAACTGCCATTTTGTACTATCTTATTCTTCTAACAGAGAATACAATCTTGGGTTAATCACCCCGTGGTTTTTTCCCTTAACAGGGTTTTCCACGTCAAAATCATTTTGTCATGTGTATTGATGCTATTTCCATTTCATGGTTATGTTTGCTTATATGATTTAATAATGCATTAATTGTTAAGGAAGATCAAAAACTAGAAGTAATTAAAGATAACTGATTCACCCCCCTCTTAGTTATCAACAATTGGTATCAGAGCTAAGTTCCTCCAAAACATAGCCTAACAGCTTGAGGAAGATCTAGGAATTCAAATGGATGTGTATGGTATGAGGGAACAACTTCAATCTACCCTAGATGATCTTGAGCAATCCAACTCTGAAGTCAATGAACTGAAGGAAAGACTCAAACAGGTTGATGATTTCATAAATGAACTAAAAGGGAAACTAAGTATCTCTATGAAAAAGAGAAATGATCTACTTTAGCAATTGGCAAGTCAAGGTGAAAACAATAATACAAATGAAGATCTGAAGGAGAAAACCAAGTTATGTGAAAAGTTATCAAAAGAGGTCATTATGGTAAGACATGAAATGGAATCAGGAGTTATGAAATTTACCCAAGAAATTGAAGAGAAAAGGAAAACTAAAGATGATCTAAGACAATCTCTCAAAGAGAAATTAGAAGACTGCCACAAAATGGATAGAATAATCAGACATCTTGAATCTAATCTTGAAGAAGCTAGGGATAATGAAGAACAACTTGAGAATCAGATTGACACTCTTAAAAAAGATCTTCAAACAACAAATGAATATAAAGAGAAATTCAAGATAAGCTCTACCCAACTTGAAGTTCTTCAAAGCCAAAAGAGGGTAGATGACAAGCAAGGCTTGGGGTATGAGAAAGGTGAAAGCTCTGGATCCGGTCAGAAGACCTCCAGTAAGGCAACCCAATGCTCAAAGATATCCATCCTTCAATGGATACTGCCACAACTGCAATAATTTTGGTCATAAAGCAAATCAGTGCAGAAAAAGAATGAACCAGACTAATTCATCCTTCTCCGGACAGTGTTTCAATTGCAAAAGGTATGGTCACAAATCTCATGAGCGTAGAAATATGCAAACAAACAATTCATTCAATAGAAGATGCTTTGCATGCAATAGAATGGGACATATGGCTAATCAGTGTAGATCAAGAGGATATCAGTCAAATATTCAAAGAAATGTTGTCTGCTACAATTGCAATAGATCCGGTCATATTGCCAAATTCTACAGAAATAAGAATCAGAACAATGAGGGTCCAGTACATCATAATCAAAACCAAGACAAAGGAAAAGGAAAAATGAATGCGGATGAAATTCAAAGGGAGATGAACAAAATTTGGGTAAAGAGGAGTACAGAAAATGTTGAGGATGGATCTGTACCAGAATCTGGTGCTAATATTCCTTCCAGAAACTAAATAGATGAGCTCTAGCTCAGGGGGAAGTAACAAAAGAAAAACATTTTCCTCCAGCCAGTCATTAGGTGCCTAAAATTGGCACATAAAAGGTTACAAATTAAAGGATTCTCAGAGAAACATATAAAGAAGGTTTGGTAAAGATATGGAAGATCTGCAGGAAGATTTGAAGAGTCTAATCTTCCAAGATTGATTTGGTTTAACAATCATTCGGTAAAATAAGATTATCATAGTTAGATCCGGTATGATTCAAATTTGAGGCATCTTGATCTGCAGATAGATCAAAATGTTTGGGGAAAGTAAGATAGCTTGTTATTAATCACCAAGGATAACTCTAAGTATATCTCAGTGATCCGCAAAAATATCTTTCTCAAAATAAGAACTAGGCAACCGGAATGACTTAAGTTGCACATTTAGTGCAATGTGGATTTAGGGTTTTTCTCAGAAATAAAAGGGTTCATTCGCTCGTCATTTGCACATTTGCATTCGAGAAGAGAAAAGGAGCTCTGTAACAAATTGTTTCAAATTTCTCAAAGATCAACCATTGAAGTCGATTCATCCAACAAATTAATCCGGCTCACTCTGTGAACTCTAGAAGCGCAAAAGGTATTTTCTGTTATTGAATATTTCTCTGTAAATCTTTTTGAAGATGGCTTCACTGAATGTTGTAAGGATCACTGATAGGCTGTGTCCTAAATTCAAGAAACATCCATATAAATCCCTAGAACTTGATCCCTTAGGGGCATTTTCCAGCATTCTGCATGGGGTTTTGCATGTAGAAGACGTTAGGGTTTACATTCACACAAACATTGAAGATTTTGGTGAATCCAAGCTAATGGACATCTACCACAAGGAAATGATAGATGAATATTTTGAACTAAAACCTCAGTATAAGGCCATCCGGGATAAACATTTCAGTCAGTACATCCATTTCCCCTATCTTGAAGAAGATGAGTGGGTCCGGTATGTGTTGAGCAGAGTGCATGATAACTTCTTATGGTTGAATAGACCATTCAAGATCACCAAGGATGCAATTAGGGTAGTAACCGGTTTACACTCTTCTGGAGGGTTACCTGTTCTCAAATCTATCAAAAACCAAACTGTGAGTGAGGCCACTGGATCAAAATTTGATAAGAGAGCAATGACCATAGAAGATATCACTGATCTGGATATCAAGTTGGCATCTATGATAATTGGCTATAAGATATATCACTCCAGCAGGGAGAATTCAGTATCTGGAACTACTGTGTATATTGCTTATGAAATGTTGAGAAAGAATGCAGATTATGATCTCTGTGAACTCCTTCTAAGCCAACTGATGGAAAACTTACAGAAGATCAAGAAGGACAAAAAGAACTCTTTTAAGTATGGTGGACTAATATTGTGTTTATTTTTCTACTTTATGAATGAGCTGCCTAGATCTAGTGGTTGGGTATGGCAGAATGACAGACTTGTTGCAATTCAAATCAAAGATTACTTGCATGGGCTTGGGGATGCTAAGGCAAGAAATATAGCTCTGTGGGGTTACTTCAAGAACTTTCAAAAAATGATGCAAACCAGAGAAAGAATTCCCCAATCATTGGTTGAGAAGTACAAAGATATAGTGTGTTTCATGGTTGACACTGATCAATGCCTAATGGAGGTAGTGGAGCCAAGGATAGTCTGGATCATGCCAATGGGGTATGAATTTGATGAGAAAATTGTAGAGCTACATATCCAACATCTACTGAGCCAGCCCAAAGACCCTAAGGAAGAAAGGTTTGGAACCTTCCAAGAGCTGAGTGTAAAAGTTCATGTGGAACTTAGACAGCCTAAAATCAAGAGGAAAGTGAGAAGGGAATTTGAAGAAGTTTCCAAGAGGCATGGAATCTCAAAAGAGGCAATTGATGCCCACAGAGAAAAGATGGAAAGAGTAGAAAAAGAAAAGGAAGAAGCAGAAAAAGAAAGTGCTACGGTAAAAGCCCCCTCCCAGACCAGATCTTCTAAGAGCTCTACACCTGCAACTACTAAAAGCTCAAAGGCATCTAAATCAGAAGCAAAATCATCTGATAAAGAAGAGAAAAGAACTAAGACAAAGGCCACAAGGTCTTACATTAGTCAGAAGGATGATGAAGAAATTGAGTCAGATGAGGAGGTAAAGAAAATGAAAAAGAAGAAGAAAGGATTTGGTGAATCTTCTACAGGTCAAGACATGGAAGAGATGGTAGAAAAATTTGTTGAAAGGCCCACTCTATCCATTGATGATGTAGTCAAATTAGTCACTGTGGATGGAAACCTAAAACCAATGACTGAATTCTATGATGATTATAATGAAGCTGACCAAAAGATCTTGCAAGAAGCTACAGTTAGATATTTGAATATCTATATTAAGGCTTTTATTGAAATCATATCCCTCATTCCCAAAAGCCTAGAGAAGGAATTAGAAACAAGAAAGAATAATGCTAAGGAAAAGGATCTTGAGATCTGGGAACAGATAGCCATTCAGCTCTTTCCTTCAATCACTCAAAAGCAAATGAATATGATCTTCAAAGATTGAAAGGATGAGTTCCAGAGCAAAGCTAGAATGAATCAGCTTATGCTTGGTGAAACTGACAAAATAGCAAAAGAGACAAAAGAGATCCTCCAGATTGCATACAAAAGATTCAACATTCCCATTATAGAAGACTTAGATGATGAAACCTCTGCCATGGATGACAAAGAAGAATCCACTAAGACAGTAGCAGAAGAGGCAAAGGAGATTAGTGAAGAAAAAGCTAAGGACTTAGATTCCTCTATTTCGGAAGAGGAAGTCCAAGGAGAAGTAAATCTAGATTCTCTAGCAGTCTCTGGATCCAAAGGAGAAGAAAGAATAGAGGAGAAAGAAGAAGAAGTGAAGGGAAGAGAAGAAGGTCAAGCTGAGAAGAACACAAGTGACAGTGTAGAAGGAAAGAAAACTTTGTCTCCGGCAAGAGACACTGCAGAAACTATCAAGGATTTCTTGACTAAAGAAATAATGGATATTGATGAACCAGAGTTACTTCAAGGACCATTTGACTTTGATTCTCTCTCCCCGGTTCAAACAATGAAGATAGCATCCTTTGCCCAAGCAAAGGCTAAAGAGAAATTTCTAAAGTCTCACATGGAAGACTATGAGCTGCTAGAAATTGCATCTGGTGTGCTTGAAAAGATCATGCCATCCTTTAAGAAGGATTCCTCAGCTTCTTCATTTGGTAATCTCAAGTCTCTTGTTAGTTCTGTCAGCACTCACTTTGAATCTTTAGAGAAATTAGCTGAGGTGAAGGTCCGGAAAGAGTTTTTGGATAAGAGATTCTCTGAGTTACAAGGCTTTATAACCAATGATAGGAGAAATATGGATATTGGGATAAAGAGCTTAGAAAATGCTCTTAAGGATGGAGGAGAAGTATATAAATTTTGTATATCCTGGACTAAAGCAACAAAGGATATTGAGAAGAAAGTGAAAGAACAAGAGGATGAATTGTCAAGCCTCTCTCAGAATTTTGATCCTCTCACTGTATCCATAATAAACCAGGAATGTCAAGCTATTGTAGTCATGAATGAGATTAAGAAGCCTGAGAAGGAGAGGAAGAACATATTAAGTAGGATGGGTGAACTTAGAGGGATGATTATCCCTAAATTAGAGGCCATGCATGAGGCCCTAACTAATGCCCAGGCCATAGCCCGAACTAGTGATCCGACAGATCTTAAGAGGGCAGAAGCTTTTGCATTCCTATTGAGTGGTCACATCTCAATTTTGGACAGGATTAAGTAGAGTTGGGCAACAGAATTTGCCCAGTTGAAGACATCTTTTGTAGATATACTTCAATATATGTAAGTGTATCATGTATTTATACTTATGCGGCTAAGTATAGTTGATTTTTGAGGATTGTTGGTGTGCGGATTCTACCCTTTTCCATTGATGTCAAAGGGGGAGTGAGGAGCAGTGAAAAATGTGGAATCCAGCTAAGGGGGAGCTCTGGAAAAATGTACATTAGAACATAGCATCGGCCAAGGGGGAGTGTAGTGTGACACTTAGTCATTTTTCACTAAGTGTTGCCATCAATGCCAAAGGGGGAGATTGTTGGCAAGAGACACTATGTGGCTTCATTGGTGTTGTCATTGATGGCAACAAAGACCACTCCACACATCCGCAGGACATGGTGTATCTTTATCGGAAGTCAGATTGAAGAATACTTTGGTTTGGTAAGCAAGAACATAGCATACAGCAAGGTTCGACAGTCAGGTCTGGATCTCTTAGAGGAAGTATCTTTGTAAAGTGTAGACTTGGGGAAGTCAAGAGGAATACCTTGCCTAATAGATTCTAGGGATTGAGGCTCTAGTGATGAAATAGTGAAGAGATATGAGCATCTAAGTATTGGGGTCCAGTTTGGCAAAGTATACAGAGGAAGAACTGACCGATAGAGCATCAAAATTATTCCGGATGAGATATTGATGGTGATCAAGGTTCTTAAGGTATCATCCATGGTTGGCCAACATGTTAGATGACTTCTATAAGTATCTCCTTGATTCGCATCACTTGGTAAGCAAGGATTCTGCTGACAGACTAGAGTTTGGGAAAATATTGACTATTCCAGATGCCGACTAGAAAGAGGATGAAATCCTTTTTGTGGATATATATACCAGATGGATTTAGATGTGAAGGGGTTGTGGTGTGGGTAGAAAAGAGGAAGAACAGTACAGAAGCAGTAAGGCAGGTCTGGTATGTGAAAGGATAGTAGCACAGAAGAAGAGAAAGGATGAAGTGCAGTAGATCAGTATACTGAGCCTAACTGGAACTGAACTCTAGCATATGTGGATGCTTCTTATCAGTTCAAGTATCTTGTTACTTTCTTTATAACTTGTAGGTAGTGAGCCTCTTGTGAGCAGTGTGCTTGGGTAGTGAGCCCTAATTGGCAAGTGCCATTTTGTACTATCTTATTCTTCTAACAGAGAATACAATCATGGGTTAATCACCCCGTGGTTTTTTCCCTTAACAGGGTTTTCCATGTCAAAATCATTGTGTCATGTGTATTGATGTTATTTCCATTTCACAGTTATGTTTTCTTATATGATTTAATAATGCATTAATTGTTAAGGAAGATCAGAAACTAGAATTAATTGAAGATAACTGATTCACCCCCCCTCTCAGTTATCAACATGATCTTTGGTGATGAATATATCCCTCAGGAAGCTTGCTTCCTTGCTTTGATTCCTCAAGATGACAAAGGAGAAATGGCTTGGATACTTATTGTATTAAAAATGAGCTTCAACCTAATGTAGGATGGATAATGGAAAATGCAAGAGTGGGGGTGCCAATGGCGTGCTATAGATTTGATAGAGTAATCTTACTTGAAAGCTTCTCGATATGAAATGGGAGAATAGAGAAGTATTTATAGACTTGTGTGAGAGAAGATCAATGGTGTAGAAGAAATAAGAAGATCAATGGTAGAAGATGTTTGAGAGAACATGCACGAATAGAAAGAAGACACGTGTCATTCAAAAAGATGCTTTGTTTGAGTTAACTACTTTCTTGATGAGGATGAGCTTTGATTTCATAAATTAGAATATGTTTTTCTAATTTAAGAGTTTGTTGATAAAAACAAGGTTGCTTTAAATCAATTAACTCAGCTTTTGCTTTTGTATGACAAGGAAGATTTATTTTTAGAAGATTTGGAAGATTTTTAGAAGATAAGAAAGGGAATTAAATAAATAACTTTATTTAATTATTTGTGCAAGATTTAGAGGAATAAATAAAATATTTGATTATATTTTATTTTTGGAGACTAAGATTTAATTTAAATAAATTTGCATTTTATTTAAATTTGTAAGAATGAATGATTTAATTAAATAAATGTAATTTATTCAATTAATTGGAGGAAAATGAATCAAATAAATAAATTGATTTATTTATTTATTGATAGAGTAATATTAAGGTGAAATAAATATTTAAAATATTTATTTAGACAGAGTCATGTCATTTTTAGGTGTATATAGTAATAAATCGCTTGTTCTTTCCCTTCATGATTTTGTTGTGCAAGGAGAGCTCCTAGAGCTGTTGGTGTGGTAGAGATACAAAGTAGGAAAGACTTACCCTGGATCAGTGGCATCAATACAGGTGGTTTCATGAGATACTCTTTTAACTGTTGAAATGCCTATTTGCATGAATCATTCCATTTGAAAGGAATGTTCTTATGTAGGAGGTGTGCGAATGGGTGGTACTTGTCTACCAATTAAGAAATGAACCTTCTAATAGATTGCATTTTTCCTTATAGAGACCTTAGTTGACTAAGATTTTTGGGAGGTGGCATTTTCATGGTAGCCTTCACCTTACCTAGGTCTACTTCAATTCCATTGGTGGACAAATGTATTTGAGAAGCTTGCCATAGGTGACTCTGAATACTCACTTCTTTGGGTTGAGGCACACATTGAACTGTTCCAATCTTGTGAACATTGTCTAATATGGCCAGGTGTCCTTCTCTTGTGAGTTATTTTGGTAAGATGTCATCTACATAATCTTCCATTATGGTGTGCATCATGTCGTGGAAGATTGTGGTCATAGCTCTCTGATATGTTGCCCCTGCATTTTTCAATCCAAATGGCATGACACACCAATAGTAGGTGCCCCATGGACATGTAAATGCAGCCTTGTGTTGATCCTCAGGTGCAATTTTGATCTGGTTGTATCCAGAGACACCATCCATTATCGATAGCAAGGTGTGTCCTACCGTGAGATCTACAATAATTTCAATGTTTGGCAAAGGGAAATCATCTTTTGGTCAAGCTTTATTCAAGTCCCTGAAGTCATTACACAGTCGAACTCTTCCATCTGGTTTGGTGACTAGCACTATATTTGAAATCCACTTAGGATAGTCTATTGGTCTGATGAAACCAACATCTAGCAACTTCTTCAGTTCTTCTTTTACCATGAGGGTGACATGCGGGTGCATCTTCCTAAGTTTTTTCTTAACTAGCTTAGCTCCTGGAGCTAAGGACAAGTGATGCATTATGAGATTTGGATCTAGCCCTAGCATATCCGCATATGACCAAGCAAAGTTGTTTTGTTTCCTTTTGAAGAATTCAGTGAACTCTGGCTTTTCTTGTGCAGTTAAAGATTGTGTCATATAGATCATCCTTGGATTGTCACCTATACTGATGTTGCTCTACTATGCTAGTTCCATCAAGATTGAGGATCTCTCCTGATGTGTTAGATTGGGGAGAGGGTCAAGCCTTTCATTCTTCGATGCCCCAGAGGGGTTTTCACCATTGGATACGTCTTTCATATTTTTACTATTTTCACGATCTAACACTGCCGCAGAGTAGTTTTCACCATTAGATCTTTCTTTTATTTTTACATTTTTGAGACTGAAAGGCTTGGCACTCTCTCCAAAATAAGCCCTGTCATTGAGTTCTATGGCATAGCCATCCTTGTGATCCCTTGCGGGTATATGGTCTCTAAGCTCTAGATAGTCTATGATGGCTTCATCATTTTCAAAGGTATCTAGCTCAAGGGTAGTGTCTTGTAAGTCCCAATTAATGAGTTCTGGATGCAATAGTGGTAGAGGGTCATTGGGTTGGTCTGGGTTGAGGATGTTGATGGTCAAGATGGAAGAGTTAAGGTGGTCATTATAAGCATTGATGATGCTTGCGATGACACTCTCTATAAATTGATCTATTAAGTACGGTATCATTCTTTCCTCACGGATCTCACTATCATTATTATGTGGGTCAAACTCTAGAGGTCTATCCCTTGGACTTTGTCCCTCATTAGTTGCATGGGTAGGGTCATACTCATGGACCACATCAATATCTTTTTCATCACAAGATAGTTCAGAGAGACTATCCCATTCATATTCATTGGAGTCAGTCTCACTCCATCCTTGTAGTTGGTGAATTTAATCTACTAGGTTAGTAGCAGATGTTTTTGGTTGTTGGTGTGTATGCTTATCTATTTTGTTGGTCTTTGCTTTGCCAGTGTAGGCTAGCCCTGTAGTGTCGCGGGCTGTTAATGTATGAGGTTGGATAGGTTCAGTGATACCTTCTTTTCTTAATCCGATGGGACCATGACATTCATACCCCATTCTTTGTAGTATTGAGAATCCTTGACCATACTATTTAGTTTGCACCGTGGAGTGATGGTCTTGTTTCTTGGATAGACTGTCATCATCTTTATATAACCATTGTAGGATGTCTTTTTCATCTCTCTCATCTTCAAGGCTTCCCCATTTGACAAATGGACCTTTAGTAGTTGCTAATGCCTTGGTTTTGCTCATGGAAGGATTTCTATTAGATCTGGGGGAGATAGGGAGCTGTGATAAGAAAAAGGATTGTGCAATTGTGTATTCATCGAGACCCTTGTCTTTGACCTTGAAGTTAGATTGGGGTGCCTTCGATGTGGAAGGGAGTGAAGTTGGGTCAACATGGGATGAAGATGAAGTAGAGGCATGGTTATGAGGAATCACAACTTCAAGTTTAGATTGTACAAAGTTGTAATATTGAAATGGATTGGGATCACCTTGGATGGTGATTTCTTGTCCTTCATGGGGGAACTTGATACACTGGTGATAGGTTGATGGTATTGCTTTCATAGCATGTATCCAAGGTCTCCTAAGGAGAATGTTATATGCAAGCTCCATATCAAGGACTTGGCACACTACATCCTTTACTATAGGTCCCACTTTGATAGGAAAAACAACAGTTCACTTTGAAGTTCTTTCCTCTTCATCATAAGCTTTGATAGTGATTTCCTTTTTAGGATCGATAGCATTCTCTAAAAACCCCAATTAAAGGATTAGCTTTAAGGTGCAAATATTTAAACTGGCTCCTCCATCGATTAGAACCCTTTTTATTTTTTTCTTGTGGATGAAAGCTTCTATGTGGAGAGATGCATTATGAGGTTGAGTGATTGACATATCATCCTTTTCAGTGAATGATAGGAAATGAGGAGTGGTAATATAACCTACCATGGTATGAAATTGCTCTTTAACAAGGTTTGTTGGGACAGTGGCTTCTGAAAGAGCTTGGTCAAGGATGGCTCTGTGGGATGGAGACAAACATAGAAGTTCCAAGATGGAGATGTGTACGGGAGTCTTGTGAAGTTGGTCTAGGACATTGTACTAGTTGGATGGAGAGGATGGCTTGGATGAAACTCCCTTAAGAGTAACCTTTCCACCGTGGGTGGTCACATTACAATCTGGGGTTTTATTTATAGTGATTACATTGATATGTGAATCACTCTTTGATATATGTGGTTAACAACATAGTCAAATGATACATTTGTATAATTGGTGTTGTTAGTTCCACTATTGTTTTGATTTGAAGACCTTCCTTGCTCATAGTTGGGAAGTGGATTCTTGAGTGCTAAGTGATCATCATTAGAGGCATGTCCATCAAGTGATACCTTTTTTGGTCCAACAAGTCTTGAATGGTGTGTTTGAGCGCAATACAGCCATTGGTTTTGTGTCCCTTGTTTCGGTGATATTCATAGAAGTCACTATCATTCCACCAAGGAGGTTTGACCTTTGGTTCATACTCCCGCACCGTTGGAAGCTCTATGAGTTTATTTGATATTAGCTTCTGTAGGGCGGATTCCAATGTTTCTCTAAGAGTTGTGAATTTCTCTAAGGAGGATAGTTCATAGACCGTGATTTAGTGTTTCATACTTTGTTTTGTGAGGGATTATTTTGTGGGCTTGTTAAATTGAAAATTGGTTGCTTTGGCGCCACATTTTTGGCATCAACCACCCCATCATTCATGATGTTCTTATTCTTAGTCCAAAATCATGGTTTATCTGTGTTGACATTTGCACTAGGAGTGTCCTTGTAAAGTTTGATTTGACCTTTCATTATCAACGCATTTTCAATGAGTAAACCCATCTCAATGACCTTGCTAAAAGAAGCAGGGCATTGGATTTGAATCTGGTAGCTTAGGTTAGCATGTCAGTTGTGGACAAACATTTCTAGTATTTATTTTTCTGGTATTTGATGTGGACATTTACTTGCCAATTGTCTCCATCTTTGTAAGAAAGAGGCAAAGGATTCTCCACCCTTTTGTTTAGTGTTACAAAGATCTAAAAGTGAGATGTCATGCTCAATGTTGTAGGAGAAGTGTATGACAAACTTATCCACTAATTCGTTGAAGGTTCAAATGCTGGGAGGTAGTCGGGAGAACCACTCCATAGCTTGTCCTCCCAAGATCCTTGGGAATAGTTGCATGAGACAGGTGTCATTGTGGGCGACTTCAAGGCATGCTGCACTAAATTATCTGATGTGGTCTCTTGGATCACCCTTTCCATGATATTTGTCAAATTTTGGTACCTCAAATTGAGGGGAAAGGTATCATGATCAAGGTCTTGTCAAAAGGATATGGTGAGATATCCTCTAAAGAATAGTGTTTTATTGATGCTCCAGTTTGAATGTTTGCAAGCTATTGCTGCAAGGCTTGGATTTGTTGAGTCAATAAACCTAGAGGGTTTGTAGAGTCAATGGTCATCTTGCCTTTGTCTATGGTACTTTCCTCTTTTGTGTTATCCTTGTGGATTCGTTCTTCTTCAGTTTCCTTTAATGCATTGACATCAAAGTCTTTAGGGAGCTTAACTCCTTGGTTTGCTAGGTAAATAAAGAATTTGTTAGGATCTTGAGTGAGCACTTTGTCCATCATGCATTGGAACTTTTGGTCTTGTTGAGCTTGTAGAATGTCCTCATGAGAAATCTCCTCATCACTGTCGTGACGGGATGGGACAATTTTGTTAGATGTGCCCACCATTTCAAGTTGTTTTTGTTTTTGGGATCTAGATAAGACCATGCAATTTGACTTGGGATGGGGTGGTGTGAGATTTGAAGCTTTGACTAGGTGTGCTAGGAGGTTGCAGTGAAGGCGATACTTGTGGTGATGAGGTTTGAATAAGGGTTTCCTTAGACCAATGGTGTTAAACAATTTGGTTGATACAAAATGGTAGCCACAAATAAGGATGTTAGGAATCTGATTACTTGATATAGACTAGTTTTGCACAAGCCTCTAGTTAAGTTCTGAGAGAGAAGGATGATATATCCTTGATAGTGGAGACTTACTAGGTTTGTTTGAGGTTGATATGATCTAGAATTGCTTTGCACTAACCTGGTTTTGATACTTGGTTTGATTTTTGGAAGGTTGGTGAAGTGTTTTGGTGCGATGTTCAACAGAAAAGAGGGTATGATGCGAAAAATGGACAGAAGAAGCAATTGCACGGTAAATCTAATTTCAGAAACTGGAACAAGGCCAAAATGGGTATCTAGAAAGTTGATATTTTTCTCACAAAAAGTCCAGAAGTGCTCACTGTGATGGATGCCCAGCAACAAATGTGTAGGAACAGAGGGTAAATACACAGCAACAGAGTATAAATGCGTAGATCTGGTGAAGTGTAAAAGCACCAGAATAGAGGATAAATATGCAGTACTGGTGAAAAATGCATGCACAATAGAATAAGGCAAATGCACAATAGTATTGAGCAAATGCGCAATGAAGAGTAGATGTGCAACAGAAAGGAACAAATGTGCAGCAAGTTTGAACAAATGCGTCACTCTATCTTTTTGGTTGATTTTTGTCTGATTTTCAATGTTTTTGGTTTTCTTTGGCTGAAAATTGGTCTTTTTGATTTAATTTTTCAACTATGGAAAGAAAAACATAGCAAGCACAAAGAATATTTTCATGATTTTTAATTTTTTTTAGATTTTTGACTTTTTTGACTAAAAACAAGTACAAATCCTAGGATGGTAGGGGCAATATAAATTGAATTCTTACTTGGTTTTTATACCAGCTATGGTATTTAGAGTGGATAACTTAGGAACTTGGGACACGGGCGCCCCCTTACAAGTGTACAAACTTCTCTGGTACACCAAGTTCTGGGTTCCCAAGGCTCGCAAACCTTAGGATTTCCCTGTTATCTCTACTATTGAATCGTAAGAACGTGAGCCGTCTTAGGAAGATGACAATCGCTCTTTCCGGTACTAGTTTATAGGGGATTTTGGCTTCTAAAAAAATGGATAAGTAGTAAGGACAACCGTTCGAGTGGTTATATGTGCGGTAGTGCTACTCTCTGTTATGGAGTCTCACAACCTTCAAGGGTTGTACCTTGGAGGGTTTTGGGGGAGGTTGGTTGTCGGTATAACTAATCAGTACTCGTTGCATGAAGCTTTTGCCTCAAGCACAATTTATTTATAGTGGCTAGGTAGAGCTTGGCTTTATCTTGTTATCACTTAAGGTCGTTTCCACTTGGATGGAAGGATATCCAAGGGCAGGCCTCTCTAAAGGTTAAACATGCAAAATTATAGGTTTGCCATTTTGGTCACCTAAGAGAGGGGAGAGCATAGGCCTACTATCATTCTAAAAATATGGAGAACAATGGTTCTTTAATCCTATTTAAAAGAAAAAGACTAAATGAGCTACTCTACTTGGGCACACACATGATTTGTTAACTTTGAAAGAAGCAAATAGAAAGCAATGGTTCAATTTTAGATCTTCCTAGTTGGGACTATGTTTGAGTTGTTGATGCAACAAGTTCAAACTATAGCCTTCCTATTTAGATCTAGATAAGATTTACATGAACAATCCAATTACTTTCCTTGCTAATTAACTCTATGGTGTGAGTTAATGATGCAACTAAATGTCTAACCAGCCCCTAACCTATAGATAGATCTAAGAATATGCTTGCCAGAGATGTTAGTGTTAGCAAAAAATCACAAGAAATAACTCAAGGACCCTGTCAAAACAAATGCACAGGTACAGAGCATATATGCGTAGATACAGAGCACAGATGCGCAGATCTAGTATATACATAGTTATAAAGAGTGCATGCGCAGTTATGGTATATGCGCAGTTACAGAGAATAAAAGCATGGTTACAGAGTACACATGCGTAGGTTGGATGTATGCGTTGATTCAGAGAATAGATGCGCTAATTCATGGAGTATATGTGCTGATTGAAAAGATGCATCACTACAGAGAATAGATGTGTGTTACCAGTGAACAGATGCACATAAACTTCCTATGTATGGAACCTAACACACAAAAACTCAGATTTGAGGTTAAATTGGGGCAAGGCCCCATAATGGGTGCTAGAAATGTTATAGGAAAATGTGGATAATATCAATAATATATAATAACCCAATAACTCAATGAAAATGAAAATAAACAAGATTCAACACAAAGAAAGATACCTTGCAAACCTTATTACTTCACGGCTTCCATTGGTCTCAATCGATCTTTCATGTGAATGAAGCCCTCAAAAAGCATACTTCCTTGTTTTGTTCTTCAAGATGACAATAGAGAAATGACTATGATAGTTCTTGTAATGACTTAGAGGATCTTCAATACAATAAAAATGGTGATCGCAACCTATGAAATGGTGTTGGTGCCAAAGGCATGCTGTGAATTCTACAGAGTAAGTTTACTAAAAGCTTGGATGATTGAAATGGAGGAATAGGGGTCGTATTTATAGGTTTGAGAGAAAGAAGATCAATGGTATAGAATGATCAAGAGGATCAATGGTTGAGAAAACTTGAGAGGATGTGCGCGAATCAGAAGAGGACAAGTGTCTTGCTCCTTCATGCAACAAGGGAGTTAACAGAAATAGATTGAAGAGTTAACTAAATAGATTGATCAGTTAACAGGATAGATTGGGGAGTTGACTGATTTGATTGACTAGTGAACTCAATTGACTAATTAGTTAACATATTTGATTGTTGAGTTAACTAATTTGAACTAGAGAAGAAATAGGACATTTGTGAGAGGACACAATTAATTAAATATTAAAATATTCAATTAAGTGTGTACATGGATTTGTATGAATTAATTTTGGTGTTAATCCATTTTTAAGAGGAAAAAGAATAATTTAAATAAATGTTTTGATTTATTTAAATATATAGGATGTTAAGTTTAGAAGAAGTAATTAAATAATTGGACATTATTTAATTTATGATAACTTTAGAATTTAGAAGAGGTAATTAAATAATTTGATATTATTTAATTTAGAGGAATTTTGGAAGAATTAATTAAATAATTTGGTATTATTTAATTTAGAAGAACTTGGAGGATTTTAATTAAATAAATGAATTTATTTAATTTGGAGGAATATGAAGGATTTAATTAAATAAATGATTTTATTTAATTTTGTGGAGGAATGTGAATCAGATAAATAAAATTGATTTGTTTATTTATTGATAGAGGAATTAAAATATTAAGAATATTTATTTAGATGGAGTCGTGTCATTTTTAGGTGTATATAGTAACATCATTTTCAAATATGATCTAAACTATTTCATATCACAAATCTGATTAGAAAACATTCATACATTATTTTGCATAGTTTCATGTCTTAATTTCACAATTAGGGTTTAAAAACCTTACTTTTTCACTAGATTTTGCCTTGTCATCTAGCTAGATTTGCATTATAGGTGTGTTGTGAAGGATATTGCTGCATTATTGGATTGATATTAAGGTTATCATTTTCTTCCCCTCATCAATTTCCTTACAATACCTTATATTTTAGTCATTTGCATTGAAAAAAGTGAAAAAATCAAGCATTTTAGGTCATAAACATACATAATTTTGCATACATTTCATTGCATATATATCAAAATCTTTTAAAATCAGATTTGGTATCAATTTGAAAACATAAACACATGGCTTATAATCATCACAATAATGTTAGATTCCCTCCTAGGCCTTATTTGAAAAGAAAAACTCTTGAACTTGAAATTACATTTACACCTTGTTGATAACTGAGAGGGGGGGTGAATTAGTTATCCTAATATTTCAACTTTCTGTGCTTTCTTAATAGTTAATGCAACATCAGATCAAATAAGCAAGCATAATCATGAAATGGAAATAACACCAATACACATGACACAATGATTTTGATGTGGAAACCCTGTTAAGGGAAAAAACCATGGGGTGATTAACCCAAGATATTATTCTCTGTTAGAAGAATAGATAGAACAAAATGGCACTTGCCAATTAGGGCTCACTGCCTGAGCACACTGCTCATAAGAGGTTCACTACCTATAAAAGAATTATTGTCTACAAGAAGAAAACTTGAACTGATGAGAGGCATCCACACATGCTGAAGTTCAGTTCCGGTTAAGCTCAATAGATTGATCTGCTGCACTTCATTCTTACTCTCCTTAAGTGCTGCTGTCCTCTTACATTCTGAACCTGTTTTCTACCTTTTATACTATTCTTCTGCTTTTATTTGCACTTCCAAAAAAAATGCATCACACACACTTCTTCACATCTAAATCCATCTTGTATATATATCCGCACACGTGATTTCAACACTTTTCTAGTCGGCATCGGGAATAGTCAATATTATCTCAAACTCTAGTCTGTCGGCTGAATGCTTGCATACCAAGTAATATGGATCAAGGATATGCTTGTAGAAGTCTTCAATCATGTCGGCCAATCATGAATGATACCTCAAGAAACTTAGTCATTAGCAATATCTCTTCCGGATTTGGGTCTGACACTCTGCCAGTATAGTTCTTCCTCTGTCCACTCTGTCAAATAGGAACCCAACACTCAAGTGCTCATATCTCTTCACCCTTCCATCACCGAAGGCTAAATCCTTGGAATCTATTAGTCAAGGTACTCCTCTTTACTTCACCAAATCCTCACTTCACTGAAATACTTCCTTTGAGAGATCCAGACCTGACTGTCGGACCTTGTTGACTGCTCTGTTCTTGCTTACCAGATCATAACACTTCTTCAATCTAACTTCTGGTAGAGACTCATCATGTCTTGTGGATGTGTGGGATAACCTTTGTTGCCATCAATGACAACATTCATGAATCCATATAGTGTCTCTTGCCAACAATCTCCCCCTTTGGCATTGATGGCAACACTTAGTGAAAAATGACTAAGTGTCACACTATACTCCGCCTTGGCTGATGCTATGTCTCTATGTAGATTTTCTGGAGCTCCCCCTTAGTTGGATTCCTCATTTTTCACTGCTCATCACTCCCCCTTTGACATCAATGGCAAAGGGTGGGGTCCGCACACCAAACTTTTCAAAAATTAATCTATACTTAGTCACATAAGTATATCATCCGGTTGTACTCTACATATACTTTAGTATGTTTGCAAAAGTGTTTTTCAATTGTACAACTTCGGTTGCCCAACTCAGCTTCATCTTGTCCAAAATTGATATGTGACCACTCAACAGGAATGCAAAAGCTTCTGCCTTCTTCAGATCTGTCGGATCATTTGTCTTGGCGGTGGTTTGAGCATCACTTAGGGCCTCATGCATGGCCTCCAACTTAGAAATGATTATTCTTCTAAGCTCATTTAACCTGTTGATTCTATTTTTCTTTTCTTTCTCTAGCTTCTTAATTTCATCCAAGACTGCAATAGTCTGACATTCTTGATTTACTATGGATGAGGTAAGTGGATCAAAATTTTGAGAAAGTTTTGTTAGTTTGATCTCCTGTTCTTTCATTTTCTTCTCAATCTCCATTGTTGCTTTGGACCATGATAGATAAAATTTATATATTTCGCCACCATCTTTAAGAGCATTTTCTAAGCTCTTTATCCCTATAACCATATTTCTTCTATCATTTGGTATTAGACTTAGTACTTCAGAGAATCTTTTATCCAAAAACTCTTTCCAAACCTTTTCCTCAGCTGATTTCTCTAAGGACTCAAAATGAGTACTGACTGAACTAACAAGAGACTTAAGATTACCTGATGAGGAAGTTGATGAATCCTTTAGAAAGGATGGCATGATCTTTTCAAGCACACCGAATGCAGCTTCTATTAGCTCACAGTCTTCCATGTGAGACTTCAGGAGTTTTTCTTTTGTCTTTGCATTAGCAAATGAAGCTATCTTCATTGTTTGTACTAGGGAGAGAGAATCAAAATCAAATGGACCTAGTAGAAGTTCTGGTTCATCAATCTCCATTGTCTCTTTGTTTAAGAATTCTTTGACAATTTCTATAGTGTCTCTTGCCAGAGACAGAGTTTTCTTTTCTTCTGCAGTCTTAGAGCTATCATCTTCTTTTCCCTTCACTTCTTTTTCTTTCTCCTCTATTCTTTCTTCTCCTTTGGGTCTGGAGTCAGTAGGGGAAACCGGAGGAGTAATGTTTGTTTGTTCATGGGCCACCTCTTCTAGAGCAGAGGATTCCAAGCCCTTATCTTCACTGGTGTCCATTACTTCTTCTGTCATTGCCTCAGTAGATCCTTCTTCAACACTTGTGGCTAAGGGATCAACACCTAAGTCCTCTATAATAGGAAGATTGAATCTTTTGAAAGCATTCAGGAGGATCTCTTTTGTTTTGTTTGCCACTTTATCAGTTTCTTCAAGCATGAGCTGATTTATTCTAGCTTTGCTCTGGAACTCATCCTTGCAATCTTTGAAGATCATATTCATTTGTTTATGAGTGATTGAAGGATAGAGCTGAATAGCTATCTACTCCCAAATTTTTAGATCTTTGGCTTGGGCATTGTTCTTCCTTATTTCAAGTTCCTTCTCTAAGCTTTTGGGGATTAGAGATATAATTTCAATGAATGCTTTGCTGTAGATGTTTAGATACCTGACTGTGGCATCTTGCAACATCTTCTGATCAGCTTCACCATAATCATCATAGACTTCAACCATTGGCTAAAGATTTCCATCCCCAAAAACTGATTTGATGATGTCATTAGTGCAAAGAGTGGGTTTTTCAACAAATTCCTCTACCTTTTCTTCTTCGCCTTGACCGGTAGAAGATTTATTGGATGTTTTCTTCTTTTTCTTCATTTTCTTGACTTCTTCATCCTTTTGACTAGCATAAGATCTTGTGGCTTTTGTCTTAGTTCTCTTCTCTCCTTTGCCGGATGATTTTGCTTCCAGTTTTGATGCCCTTGAGCTTTTAGCAGTGGCAGGTGTAGATTTCTTTGATGATCTGGTCTGGGTGGAAGATTCTACGGGACCACTTCTTTCCTCTTCTGCTTCTTTTTCTTTTTCTATTCCTTTTGTCTTTTCTCTATGGGCATCAAGTGCCTCTTTTAAGATTCCATGCCTCTTGGCAACTTCTTCAACTTCCCTTCTTACTTTCCTCTTGATTTCAGGCTTTCGAAGTTCTACATGGATCTTTACACTCAATTCTTCAAAGGTTCCAAACCTTTCTACCTTGGGATCCTTAGGTTGACTCAACATGTGTTGAACATGCAGCTCCACGATGTTCTCATCCACCTCATACCCCATTGGAATGATCCATACTGTTCTTGGTTCCACTGCCTCCATTAGACACTGATCAGTCTCTACCATAAAGAATAATGTGTCTTTGTATTTCTCAACTAGAGATTGGGGAATTCTCTCTCTAGCTTGCATCATGTTCTTAAAGTTTTTGAAGAAACCCCAGAGAGCTATATTTTGTGCTTTGTTATCACCAAGTCCATGTAAATAATCCCTAATTTGTATGGAAACCGGTCTGTCATTCTGCCATACCCATCCACTGGATTCGGGTAGCTCATTCATAAAGTAGAAGAATAGACAGAGTATTAGGCCACCAAATTTGAAGGAATTCTTCTTATTCTTCTTTTGTAGGTTCTCCAAGAGTTGGTTTAGAAGGAGCTCACAAAGGTCATAGTCTACATTTTTTCTCAACATTTTAAAGGCACTGTAGATAGTAGTTCCAGGTACTGAATTCTCCCTGCTAGAATGATATATCTTGTAGCCAATGATCATGGTTGCAAACTTGACATCTGGATTAGTGATGTCATCTACTGTCATTGCTCTTTTGTCAAACCTAGATCCAGTAGCCTCACTTACAATCTGATTCTTGACAGACTTGAGAGTAGGTATCCCACCAGATGAGTGTAAACTAGTAATTGCCTTAATGGCATCTTTTGTGATCTTGAATGGTCAACCACATGAAGTTGTCAAGTATTTTGCTCAAGACATACTGGACCCATTCATCCTTAGCAAAGCAAGGGAAATGTATATACTGTGCAAAGTGCTTCTCCTGGAGGGCCTTGTATTGGGGTTTGAGCTCAAATGAATCATCTATTAGTTGTTTGTGGTAGATATCCATCAATTTGAACTCTCTAATTTCTTCAATGTTTACGTGAATGTAAACCCTAATATCTCCTGTATGCAAGACACCATGCGGAACACTGGAAAAAGCTCCTAGGGGATCTACTTCCAAGGATTTGTAGGGATGTTTCTTGAATTTGGGGCGAGGCCTATTAGTGATCTTCACAATATTCAGAGTAGACATCTTTTAAAAAGATTTGTAGAGAGATATTTAAGAATGGAAAATACCTTTTGCGCCTTTAGGTTTCACGAAGTGAGCCAGATCAATTTCTGGATGAAATGACTTCTGCAAATGATCTTTGATGGGCTTGAGGAAATTTGTTGCAGAGCTTCTCTTTTCTTCTTCTTAAATGTAGATTGAGCAAATGTTTAATAAGAAGAACCCTTATATTACTCTGCAAACCCTAATACCAAGTTGCAATAAATGCTCGACCTAAGTCATTCCGGTTTGCCTTATTCGGATGACTTGAAGAACCAGATCAATCTTGATCTAAACATCTTGCGAATCTTCCAAATCTTAGCCATAGTTTATTTAGATGTTTCTCTTATGAACCCTTTAATCTGCAACTCTCCTTGTGCCAGTTCCGGTACCAATTGACTGGCTGGGGGGAAAATGGTTTTCTTTGTGTCTCCCCCTGAGCCAGAGCTCACTTTTTAATTTTCGGAAGGAATATCAGCACCAGAGTCTGGTGCGGATCCATCCCCTACATTCTCTGTACTTTTCTTCACCCAAATCTTGTTCATCTCACTTTGAACTTCATCTGCATTCACCTTTCGTTTTCCCTTGTCTTGATTCTGATTATGATGTACCGGACCTCTTTTGTCCTAATTCCTGCTTCTACAGAATTTGGCAATATGACCGGATCTATTGCAAATTTGGAAAACAACATTTATTTGCATATTTGATTGATATCCTCTTGATCTGCATTGATTAGCCATATGACCCATTCTATTGCATGCAAAGCATCTACCATTGAATGAATTGTTCATTTGCATATTACTACATTCATGAGATTTGTGACCATACCTTTTACAGTTGAGACATTATTCAGAGAAGGATGTATTAGTTTGATTCATTCTCTTTCTGCATTGATTAGCTTTATGACCAACGTTATTGTAGTTGTGGCAGTATCCATTGAAGGATGGATATCTTTGAGCATTAGGCTGCCTTACCAGAAGTCTTCTAGGCCTGTTCCTTGGATTTTCTGATCCAAAATTCTTCTAACCGAATTTAGAGCTTTCACCTTTTTCATATCCAAGGCCACACTTGTCATCTACCCTCTTTTGGCTTTCAAGGAGAACTTCAAGTTGAGTAGAGCTTATCTTGAATTTCTCTTTGTATTCATTTGCTATTTGAAGATCCCTTTTAAGAGAGACAATTTGATCCTCAAGTTTTTCTTCATTATCTTTAGCATCTTCAAGATCAGATTCAAGATGTCTAATTATTCTATCCATCTTGTGGCAGTCTTCTGATTTTTCGTTGAGAGATTGTCTTAGATCATCTTCAGATTTTCTTCTCTCTTCAATTTCTTGGGTAAACTTCATAACTCCTGATTCCATTTCATGTCTTATCATGATGATTTCTTTTGATAACTTTTCACATAAATTGGTTTTCTCTTTCAGATCTCCATTTGTATCATTTGCTTCACCTTGACTTGCCAATTGCTGAAGTAGCTCCTTTCTCTTTTTCATAGAGAGACTTAGTTTCTCTTTTAGTTCTTTTATGAAATCATCATCCTGTTTGAGTCTTTCCTTTAATTCATTGACTTTAGAATTTGACTGCTCAAGATCATCAAGGGCAGACTTAAGTTGCTCCCTCATACCATACATATCCATTTGAATTCCCAGATCTTCCTCAAGCTGTTAGGCTCTGTTGGGAGGAACTTGTCTCTGATACCAATTGTTGATAACTGAGAGGGGGGGGTGAATCAGTTATCCTAATATTTTAACTTTCTGTGCTTTCTTAATAGTTAATGCAACATCAGATCAAATAAGCAAGCATAATCATGAAATGGAAATAACACCAATACACATGACATAATGATTTTGACGTGGAAACCCTGTTAAGGGAAAAAACCACAAGGTGATTAACCCAAGATATTATTCTCTGTTAGAAGAATAGATAGAACAAAATGGCACTTGCCAATTAGGGCTCACTACCCGAGCACACTACTCATAAGAGGCTCACTACCTACAAAAGACTTATTGTCTACAAGAAGAAAACTTGAACTGATGAGAGGCATCCACACATGCTGAAGTTTAGTTCCAGTTAAGCTCAATAGACTGATCTGCTGCACTTCATTCTTACTCTACTTAAGTGCTGCTATCCTCTTACATTCTGAACCTATTTTTTGCCTTTTATACTATTCTTCTGCTTTTATTCACACTCCCAAAAAAATGCATCACACACACTTCTTCACATCTAAATCCATCTTGTATATATATCTGTACACATGATTTCAACACTTTTCTAGTCAGCATCAGGAATAGTCAATATTATCTCAATCTCTGGTCTGTCGGCCGAATCTTTCCATACCAAGTAATGCAGATCAAGGATATGCTTGTAGAAGTCTTCAATAATGTCGACCAATCATGAATGATACCTCAAGAAACTTAGTTATTAGCAATATCTTTTCTGGATTTGGGTCTGACACTCTGTCGGTATAGTTCTTCCTCTGTCCACTCTATCAAACAGGAACCCAACACTCAAGTGCTCATATCTCTTCACCCTTCCATCATCAGAGGCTAAATCCTTGGAATCTATTAGTCAAGGTACTCCTCTTGACTTCACCAAATCTGCACTTCACTGAAATACTTCCTCTGAGAGATCTGGACCTGACTGTCGGACCTTGTTGACTGCTCTGTTCTTGCTTACTGGATCATAACACTTCTTCAATCTGACTTCCAGTAGAGACTCATCATGTCTTGCGGATGTGTGGGATAACCTTTATTGCCATCAATGACAACATTCATGAATTGATATAGTGTCTCTTGCCAACACACCTCACAATAAGACAATGAGTGATATTGAAGGACCTCTCTACATCACCGTGAGTATAATGGAAATCCTAGTGCATGGTACACTTATAGATCATAATTGCATGACTAATGTGTTAATGGTAGAGTTCCTTCTCGCACATGAATTTATACAAGATTCTTATGAACCTTCAGATTTAAGGATTAAGACACATACTAGAGCTTTCATGCCGACCTTTGGAAAGATAACTTTATTGGTTACAGTTTATCATAAAGTCATGGATCAAGTATTTGATGTCATCCCTTTATTTGACCTTTTTTGTGTAAAACTAGGACATCCATGTCTCAAATCTATGAAGGTTGTCCCCTCAACAATTCACAAATGTATAAAATTCTCTTTACATGGACAAGTGCATACTATTTGTCATAATACATGGAAACCCATGGTTATGGAGAAGAACTCTACTCTTGATTACTTTTGGCCATGACCTGATAGAGACCTTGAGACACAAAGAGACAAATCCTTCTTAGCATACAAATGATACAAATCAAAACTTATATCTAGAGTGGCTGAACCTCGTACTCAACAAACAACAAGAGAAGAACAACCTGCATTAGAAGAACTTCCTAGAGATAAAGGTAAAGGACTCTATGTTGAGGTTCCTCCTCTGTTATCCTTACAAGGATTGGGAGTGACTTGTGGAAAACAAAACACTTCATCAAGAAAAATATATTTGAACAAGATTCCTCCTCTGAGATATGCAAACCTATGGAAAAACATGAGACTACTTTTAAAGATATAAGAAATAAAACATGAAGAAATAAATAAGCAAGAGAAAGGAGGAAGAGAAGACAATCTTTTGCCCAATGAAATGCACCTCAAAAAGAAAACATTCCACCTAACATTGATTCAAACCAAGAAGAGCTTAAGAATAAATAATTTAAAGACAAAAACAAAAGTTGGGCTATGGTACTTTATCTTCCTCTTTCCTCTAACATTTGAGATTGGGAAGATGATTATTTGCATGACGACAACCTCTATTTTAGTTGTACAACAGGTAAGTATTCCTAACCCTGGTGGTCACCTAAGTCGTAGCATTATTTTCTCATTTATGTGACCTCCACTCTGGTGTTGTGTTCCCCTGTGATGTGTTATGTGTTGTTTAGGCCTCCTTGGATGACCCTTGATACTCTTGTAAGGTTGAGGATACTAGGAGACTGTCTCTATTGTGACCCTTATTCTATTCATATCATCATTATTCTATCTTGCTGCTCCTCTATTTTTATTGTTGTGTGTTGTATCTTAGGTGCATAGCATTGTGGTTGATGACCTGGGGGCATCCTCCTACGTGATTGTTCCTAAGACACTTGTTCTCCTCTCTCATTTTATTGTTTACCTTCTTCTAGTGGTTCTATCTAGTCGGCAGATGAAGAAAAACAGAATGTACTAATACGGATGACGTGTCCCTTCAGAAAGCAAAGTGAAAATGGACCTAGTCCATATATGAATATGGGGTTGGTATATATTATCCGACACTTGCCTAGTAGAATCACTTTGTGTGATATTTGATGTTGCCTTATCTTTGCTAACAAATCATAATAATACATCTGCTTCGTGCACTTTGATTTTTTTGGGTGTCTCATCTTGTTACACTTAGTTCTGAGATGCCTACAGTATAAGACCCATGGATATACTCAGACTCGAACCCATTTTTGTAGCCTTGGCTTCTTTGTTTTCATGCATTGCTTAGATTAAGAAGTGTATGTTTATGGGAACTTTTGGTGATCATAAAGTAGATGTCACCTTTTGGGGCATGGACTTTGCAAAAGCTCTTGTTCCCTTGTGTGTTTTCTCTCTACCTTAGCGTGCTTAATATCTATACACAATATCAACCACCTTTTAAGGTGGGGGCATATAAAGGTAAGTTGTTTGATGATTTCAATGGTACTAACGAAGTGTGTTTGTAAGCCCTCTACGGAGGCGGGATGTTGTATCTCTAAGGCGAGTGCACATCTTTATTCTATATTGCAATTATGAAGCCCTCTGTGGAGGTGAGATATCATGCATATCCTTTTATTTAGAGCCTTCTATAGAGGTGAGGATGGTGTATCTCTTGAGCTATGCACACCCTTTTTATTTCAAAAGTCCTCTGAGTAGGCAGAGTTGGTGTATCATCCCTTAAGCGTGTCTTTGGTGGTTGTTGTGGCATAAGCCCAACCATCAGGTGTGCATGTAGCGTTCTTGAGATGGTTGGGGGCTTAGCAATAAGTTCCTTCCATCACCTTGTTTGTCGTGTTTAGATGTATAGTATGTCTCTCACATACTATACGGTGCTCATGTATTCCGTGTATTTGTTCCCAAGTATAGTCCAAAGAGTGTGGCAAAATACCCCTCCTATGCTTTGGGATTTGTATGGCATGTTTGTTCCCAAGTATAGTCCAAAGAGTGTGGTGAAATGCCCCTCCTATGCTTTGGGATTTGTATGGCATGCTTTTTCTCAAGCGTAGTCCAAAGAGCATGGTGAAATGTGTTGAACACCCAAAGTATTGAGGGGGGGTGAATCAATACTTTATTTAACTTCTTGTTTATTAAACTAATAATCCATTTACCACATACAAAAAAAAAGAAAATTAAACACAAAAGTAACAACCACAATTCATTACACATAAACACTAGGATTTTTACATGGAAAACCCAAAACTAGGAAAAACCACGGTGAGTGTTAGCTCACAATATATTATGTAGGAACAATACCAAATTACAATAAAGGCTCACTGCCTTAGGGCTCACTTCCCAAAAGAAGGGCTCACTGCAAGAAGGCTCACAACCTAGAGAAAGAAAGAAAGAAGAAGGGTGGCTCACTGCCAATTTGAACTACTCAGATTGCATCTACTCATGCATTATTGCAGCTCCAATGAATACTCAAAATACTATCTCAGAACTCTTCATCTTCACTGCTCTGTATCACTACTCTACTTTTACATTAGACAAGATTTATCTTCTTCTACTCTTGTCACCTACTCTATACTTCATATATTTCACACATTCATATTTGCATCTCATTTTTCAAACATTGAATTCAATCCCACATATATATAACCGCAACAAACAAAATATTCATATTAGGCCAGCCTGATAAAGTGTACGGTGTAGTCATGCATTATGTACTCTATTGGCCAAATTCATTCTCCAAAATCTATACCAAATCCAAAATATATTTGAAATACCTTCACACATGTTGGCCTTGATGATTTTACCACTTAGAATTAAGTTTTGTACAATAGAACTTACCGCATACAATTTGTACTTATCATGTCATCCTTAAACATAGACAGTCACTGGTTCACTTCATCTGTCAGACATCAAATTTCACTATAGACCACAAGATGCTTCCAAAATCATGTCAAATACTCTTCACACATCATATATCATACCTTCAGAACTATAAAGCAAAATATTCTTTTGTGGTAGAATGTGGACCACTGGACCACATGCTCTGTCACAATCAAACTATACCATACCAAGTAGTGATACTTAGGCATTCATAAGTGACTCTCCAAAGGAACTCAAATCTTGCAACTCTAGATTTGGATACTTCAAACATGTGTTTACAACACCTCAAAACCACATAGAAATATATGTAACAATGGAGGAATGTAGACCAAAACAAATGAGTATTCTGCTCTGAATCACAATGTACTCTGTCTTTTTAGACTTAGTCTGTTAGAGTGTATGCTTCTAGCACTTGTCAGGAGATAAAAACTTGGATATAGGATCATCAGAGGAATACAAATAACATACCAGTACCACATGATCAGATCTCCAACTGTGAACCAATGCCAATCATTATACTGCCTCTCTGTTAGTGTCTCTTGTGTACTGCCAACACTTAACCAAAATGGATAAGTCTTTTTCACCATACCAAAACTTCTTTTCTAACCTTGTTCCTTTTCTCATTTCCATCAATGACAACATCTTCAGACATCATGCACAAGTTTCCAACAAAATTCCCCTCCTACACTTTGAAATTTGTATTGTGTCTTCTTCCCCCATATGTAGTCCAAAGAGCGTGGAAAAATGCCCATCCTACATTTTGGGTTGTGTGTTGAATTTTTACTTTCTATGTATCTACATTCATTTATATATATGAAAATGAAAAAGAAATAATCACTGTATTCATTGTGTTTTGCGTGTCTTCAATACTATCTTCTTTGTGTCTTGCATGACTATTACTATCTTCTCTGTGTTTTGCATGCTTGTTACTATCTTCACTGTGTTTTGCATGTCTACAACGTGTTTTCTCTAATGTCTACCTGATACTGGGGACTAGAAATGGTTGCTCAATTTTTGTGTATGCATTAGCTTCATGTGCCTGGTGTGTTTGTTGTATTTTGACCATACTTTAATGCATGTATGGATTGTGTGTTCATACATACATTAAAGTGGGGGCTAAATGTTTAGTTTTAAAATATCCCCCTAGGACTTTTACCTCCAAAGTTTAGCTCCCGGGTCCATTATTTTTCATTATGCATGTTCTTTTTAACTCTTGATGCAAAATGGCCTGAAACCCATGTCAAATGGGGCTTGAGGGACATTTATGGGCTTAACCCTACCCTAAAATAGGACCTAGGGGCTTGGGCACTTGTGCCCTAATCCCACCCTATTTTAGGTAAGTCCTAAATTTAAATGTTCATTATGTGACTGTTAAAAGGTTACGTTGCTGACATATTAAGTTTGAATTACGAAATTTGTAGCGAGAATGCATATATAAGCATGTTTAGGGTTTCATTTGTAAGCTAGAAGATGATTATGAAATTTTGGTGAACTTATGATTTAGAGCATTCAAAGAATTCATTGTGGTAGAGCAAACTTGTCTTGTTATTGTGTTTGTTATGCAAATTTGGCTTCATTTTCTCATGTGTTGAAGGATTTTCATCTACATGTGAGCTACACCTCTGAGGTGATATCTATTTGTGTTGAATCAATCATTTATCAAGTTTATCATTTGTTTTTGCCTCTATCCTATAGGGCTACGCACTCTTCATCAAACAATGGTGTTAGAATGCTTGAATGCTATTATGGGGCTTGACTGAGGTAAGCCCTAAACACCACAACCCCTAATCCCCTTCTTTGTGATTGTAGATAACAGGTGTCATGTTCTGCGGAACTGAAGTTGCAGGAGGCTATGAAAGGAAATATAGAGTTAGGATCAAAGAAGAAGAGCATTACCTAGGCTTGGGTGCCCGCCCCAAAGCCCTCCAGATCTCCATGCTTAAAAACCTTGAGAAAAATAGAAATAGGTTACAAACCATTTTTGGGATTCTCAGTAGAAAACCCTACCTTGGGCTTGGGCACCTGCTTTTCAGCTCCTAACATTTTAGGAACTAGAATCTCAAAACCTAGTATGTATCTACTTTAAATATTACATTTCTGTGTGCGACCATTTATCGAGATTCATCTGTTTATTTACGATTTTGCATAATTAGGGTTTTAAGCATAATTGGGCATTAAATTAATACATTATTCAACAAATTCCAAATTTCCCTATCATTACAAGTGACAACTAACCTATCGGTGAATCCTCTTACAAAAGTTGTGATTCAACTCAGTTGAATGTCCTTGAATGTTATGTGTGAAAGGAGGATCTAGGCATATTATTCATTAAACTCTATTTCAACAATTTCATACTAAACAAGTCCTTGAAACAATCAATCTCTGAAGCACCTTGACCTCTGTCTTCTATTTCTTCTGATTCATCCTTGACTTGCACTTCCTCCTCTATTTCTTCCTTATCTTCTTTATCTTTTTGTTTCTCATCAGTCTTTTCCTTTTCTTTCTACCTCTCCTTAGGATTGTCTACTTTCTTTTCCTCCTCATTCCCTATATTCTCTGGAGGAGAATTAACATGCTCTACATTGGAATTAGTGTTCCTTTGAGAAGTATTGCCTTTATCTTGATCCTCTGTGTTTTGTGACTCAGTATTTTCTGGAGGAGACACATTTTGTTCTACAGGGGTATTCAAAGGAGGTGAATATCTTGACCCTTTGTGTCTGGTGCTCCAATATCCTCTAGAGGAGGAATCTCCTCATCCTCATTGCCTTCAAAGGTAGACTGATCATATATATCTTCAATAATTCCCACATCAATTTTCATCCCCTTAAGAATTTCAACATTTTTCTTTAGTGTTTCCTTTTCCAATCTCTTTATTTCATCCTCGTCTTTTGACATCAGAATATTCAATCTCCTTTTAGTCTTAAACTCTTTTGAGAGAAATCTAGATACTTTGAATTTTTCTTCCTTAGAGATGGAGGGACAAACTTTTTCAACTGCACTTTTCTTCATGTCATCGGCCTTACCCATAGCTTCAATTCTCCTTTTCATAAGAACATCACCAAGGCTTTTAGGTAGTTGATCTATAATCTCAATTAAGGCCACATTGTACGCTCCCATATATCTGATTATTGCTTCCTCAATAGTAGATTTGTCATTGGAAGGCCTTTCATCATAAAGTTTTGCAACTTCCATTAGAGAACCACACTCTATGATTGCATTTATTGTTGCCTCAAGTTGCAAGGGTACATAGTTAGGTTTCTTGATCTTCTTTGCTTTTTCTTTTCCTTTTTCTTTAGATGTTTCCCCCTTTTCAGTTTCTTCTCTTGTTCTTTTCTTCTTTCTCTCCAATACTTTAGTTTCTTCTTCCTCTTCTTTAACATCTTCATCATCTTTTGTGTTAACTGGTTTGATCTTTTCTCTTTTTGGTTATCTCTTTTGCATATATTTCTTCTTTTCCACAGTTTGGGTTTTCTCAGGAACTTCAATAGCACTTCTTTTGGTAGGTAATTGTGATGATCCAGAAGGGACAGAAGAGGTAGTTGTAGCAAATTTTGATCTACTTGTTCTTCTAGGCATTTGTGTAGTGGGAATAGTTTGTGCTTCTCCTAAAGAGCCTTCAGGAGATTTGAGCATGTCTTTTAGGTCAAATTTCATTTTCTCTGCCTTAGACTTCACATTTTCTATTTTTTCCTCTACCTCTCTTCTAACTAATTTATTAATAATTTCATCATAAGTGCTAAACCTTCTAGTAGATGGATCCTTTGGCTTGTTGAGTAACATGTCAACATATCCCACCAAATCAAACTCAGAGACCTCATATGGCAAGGTTGTGATCCAAAACGTTCTTAGCTCAATAGCCTCCATGTAACGGTTATCTTTATCAACCATGAATGTTATATCATTTTAATATTTGTTGACAACTTTTGATGGGATTCTCTCCCTCATCTACATATTCTTTTAAAAATTCTTGACAAATCCCCAGAATAGTGTGTCATGGTTCTCATGAATAGGAAAGCTAAGAATATAATTCGTAATTTGATCGGCAACCAGAGTATCTATTTTCTAGACCATACCCTTCATACTAGGCAATTCTTTGAAAAAGTAAAACATAAGGCATATGGTCAAAGAACCATACCAGAATTTGTACATTGATTCTTTTGTCCTTTACAAATTATCTAGTAATTGTTGCCACATGAGCTCACATAGGTCATAATATTTTCCTTCTTTGACCATTTGATGAGTTGTATATATTATTGTTGTGGTGGCAGAGTTTTCCCTATTTGTGTAGTAAATCTTGTATGTGTTTAGGATAAAACTAGATTTTTTTAATCTTTGTTGTTTAGATGTTTGAATGCTCCTTTCACCCTAACATTGAAGGATCTAGGGTCAAGTGGCAAGCACTATCATACCCTAGGTCACTTGCAAATGAGGGGAAGCTTGGATTAGGGAATTTAATTATTAATTTCCCTTCTCTTGTGTCTAATTAACCATTAAGACCCTAATTATGCAAATACAACAACAAATTGATGAAAGACAAAAAAAGCTCTTACAAATGGGAGTAAAATAACAAATTACAGAATACCTATTTTTGGGGTTCCAAGGCGAAATAGTCGGGGACACTAGTGCGGGTGCCCAAGTCCAAGGTACCTACTTTTTAAAGGAATTTGGACGTCCTTTCAACACTGATCAGCCTTGTAACTTCTATATTCTGAAATCTATCTATGGAGGACACTTTTGTGGGTGCCCTAGTCCTAGAAGTGCTCCTTTGTCTAAATTTTCTTCAGATTCTAGATCCTTGATGTCTACCACTCCTTCCTACAACTCCACTTTTCCCAAATGTGACACCTGTAACCTACAATCACAAGACTTGGTTTGGGGGTTGTGGTGTTTAGAGGCTTGCCTTAGTCAAGCCCCAGAGGACACTTAAGTCTCCAAACACCGTTGTCAGATAAAGAGGGCATGCCCTTGTGAAGCAGAGACTAGAAACCAAAGGAATCAATGATAAAAACATAATGATATGTCACCTTGTAGTGAAGCTCTCATGGAGGAAGATGCTCTTCATGCCACAAGGAGATTGAAGCTCAAATATGCAAATATCAATGCACAAAACATACAAGTCTTCTCTTGCAACACAATAGAAAGCCTTTAATCACTTTGAGAATGCCTAGAGTTCACAATGATCATCTAATTGAAATCTAGTTTACAAATGAATGCCTAAGCTTTCTTATATATGCAACTACAAGCACTCCCACCAAGATTTTAAAAATCAAACTTTACCGTGTCGGCAAAATAACCTCCTAATGGTCATAAACTGACACCCAGAAATTGGGGTTATCTTAAAATAGGGCAGGACTAGGGTGCTGATGCCCAAGTCCTCCCCCCCTATTTTAGGTGAGGTACAGATCAAAGGGTCCTCCTAGGTCCTATTTGCCATGGGACTTAGGCCTCATTCCATCGGGATGTTGAAATATGAACTAAAATGTCCTAAATGCACTCTAAAGACCTGGGAGCTAAACCTTATGAGGGAAAAGCCCCCAAGGGGACATTTTCTAACATTACATTTAGCCCCCACTTTAATGTATGTATGAATGCAAGGCCCAAACATGCATTAAAGTAAGGTCACAAACACAACAAACACACCAATCATGGTGAAGACACACCAACCGCATAAAAGATAGTAATAGACACACAAAACATGGAGAAGACAGTAATAGTCACGTAGAACATGAAGTAGATAGTCAATGCATAGAAGAACATTAATGCATGGAAGATAGAAATGATATCTTTTCTTTTATTTTTCTCATATATATGAAATGCAAATGCAAGTACTGGAAAGTAAACAAGCCTCCCAAAAATGTAGGAAGCACTACTCAATGGTACTGGTCTCTGCATATGGAGCAACACACACGCAATAAATGCAAAACCTCCCAAAATGCATGAAGCACTACTCAAAGGCGCTACTCTCTGCATATGGGGTAATAAACACGCCACAGAAAACAAGCACACCAAAACACACATACTTGAAGACACGGAGAAAAAATGACAGACAAGCAATGGAGTGTACCTATTTCTAGGTCCAACACCATCTTAGGCACATTACAGGCACACACCGATGATTGGGCTTCGCCACAACAATTATCAAAAACACACTTAAGGGTTGATTTAGTCACAGAACCCCTCCCCGCCTCCATAGAGGACTTTTGAAAATGACAAGATGATGCAATCTTCTTTGAGAAATACACCATCCCCGCCTCTGTAGAGGTCTTAAGAAAAAAGATATGCTTGATATCCCACCTCTGTAGAGGGCTTACATGATTGATTGATTGATTGCAAACAAACTTAGGATACATGATGCACTGCTCTGGGGCAAAAGTCTTTGCATCTGAGGTCAAACATGTTGCTAACATCTATAACAGATAGCTTACCTTATATGTCCCCACCTTAAGGTGGTTGATATTAGTTATTGATATCAAGCACATTAAGATAGGAATAAAACACACAAGGGAACATCAACTTTCACAAAGCCCATGCCCCCTGGAGGTGACATGTACTTTACGATTGCCAAATTTTCCCACAAACACATCCCTGCAAGAAACATGTTAGTGTCTACAACATCAATGCATATGATTAACCACACAAAGAGCCAAGATTATACAATGAATTTGGAGTTTGAGGATAACCAGGGGCTATATCACAAAGCTCTTTGAATCGAGTACGGCTAAGGCTGGATTCAAAGGCAAACAAAAGTGTACGGAGTAGTAGTATTGTTAAGGTTTGTAAATGCGATAAAAACATCATGAAATTCACTACGCAGAAATCACGAGTGCTTCCACTAGCCAAGTGTCATATAAGATATACAACCCCATCGTCATATTAGGAACTATAGTCCATTTTTTGATTGCTCTCGAAAGGGACACTAGGTCTGCATCAGTATAAATGTTTGTCATCATCCGCCCGCTAGGTGGAAACACTAGAGGAAGGGAAATAATAAATAAGAGAGGAGAAACAAGTGTCTTAGGGATAGTCACATAGGAGGGTGCCCCCAAGTCACCAACCACGACGCTATGTCTGTAAGACACAACACACAACAATGAAATTAGAGAGAGAGGCAATATAGAAGAATGATGATACAAATAGAAGAAGGTCACAATAGAGGTGGTCTCCTAGTATCCTGAACCTTACGAAAGAATCCAAGGTCATCCCAGGAGGCCTAAACAACACATAACACATCATGGGGGAAGAACATTATGATAGAAATAAAAGTTTGTAGATACTTACCTGTAGGGTCTTCATATTATATCTTGGAGATTTCGAACCTCTTGGAGAGGTACTCGATCATGTTTAAGGAAAAATTTGAGTGGTTCTTATGAAAGTCTTGTTTGTTATCATATGATGCTTGTTCATTAAATCCTTGATTAGATGAGACTTTTTGGTGCTTATGAGGGGGAGAACCACTATTATTTCTGACTATTGATTGTCATTTTGCTCTTTTAAAATTTTTAGCGAGTTTTCGTTGTTGAATCTTTCTAGAGTAGTGATAAGAATCATCTTGTACCATCTTGCTCATCTGTATCAGTTTTTGTTCTTGCTTTTTAAAGACATTTTGATTATCTCCCAATCCATATAAGGATAACAAAGAAGGAACCTCAGCATAAATTCCATTTCTTCGTGGATGAGGTGGATTATCCATTTGTTTCTTGTCGACTTCAATCATACCCACAATACTATCATAGTCCAAGTAATCATCCTCGTCTACTTCCACTAAATCTTGTTCCACCATATTATTTTTGGTATGTTTAGGAAAAGGATTAGTGAAGATTTGTAAATTCTGATTCAACAGAACAACTGATTTATTTCCATTATCATTCACACCTGATACCTAGATGACATTTGAATCAATAAGGTCCTATATCTCATGTTTAAGATTCATAAATCATTCAGTGTCATGTCCTTGCATCTGATGATAATGACAAAAGGCATTAGCATCAAAGTAAGTCCTTGTTTACTTGGATCAACAGACTTGATCGGGGAAAGCTTTAGAATGTTATTACTCACAACTTGATTCATGATAGAATGATAGGACTTAGATATCAAAGTAAACTTTCTTGGTTGATATGATTCTTTCTTTGGATTATTTATAGAAGACACATTCATGTTTGGTCCATTGATCTTGATGAAATTTTTATTATTGTTCCTTTTAAATTTGTTTTGTGATGATCCACCCAAGGATTGAACAACTTGAGTTGATGAATTTTGGTTTTCATACTGACTAGACGAAAGTTAATAATCACAAAGAGCAGTGCATAAATGTTGAAAGTAGTTGTATTTCATCAAGAGAGTCTTATCAAAAATATTAGGTTGTCGATTTGTAATGAATATATTTTGAACATCTTCATCTTTTATCTAATACTGAATTTGTGCATAAAGTCCTTGATAACGACCAATGAATTCAGTCAACTTTTCTTTCAGACCTTGTTTACATTGAACCAAGTCAATAAGAGTGACTTGGGGTCTGATATTTTCTTGAAAATGTTGTAAAAAATGATCAATCAACTATGAAAAGGAGTTTATTGAATTTGGAGGCAACGAACAAAACCATTCTAAAGCATTATCTTTGAGAGATCACGAGAAAAGTTTTGCTAACAAATCCTCTTCAAAATAAAAATCACTACACATAGTTGTGAATGCTGCCACATGAATATTAGGATCACCTTTTCCACCATATTTTTCAAAGCGAGGAGTCTCAAACCTCTCAGGCATAGGAGTTCTCAAGATTGCATAGGATAACAGATTACGGGCATGATATGTTGGTAGACTGGGCTGCGAAGAATTTGTCAAGTTTGTTACCTTTCGTTGTAAAGCAGTCATGCCCTGTAAAAGTTGGTTTAGGATCGCATAATTGGGAGATGCAGTTTGTTGTGAGGAATTAGAACCAAGGTGAGGAGGTGATTGAGATTGAGATACAATAGGTAGAGGTTGAGAATAAGTTAACGGTAGTTGGCCATATTGATATGTGGAAGATGGCTACGAGTATGTAATAGGTAGTTGGAAATGAGTGGAATAGATAGGAGATTGAGAACAATTATTCATAGAAGATGTCCCTTTAGGAATTAAATCCCACAAATTTGTAATTAGTTCCATTAGATACTCCAATACTAGTGGTAGCATTACTACAAGCATTCACATTAGTTGTTAGGATCGTTGATGTAAAGGTGGATACTCCTGTATTTGGTATAGGTATGGAAACTTGAGTATGAGATGGTGATAAAGTGTTATTTATCACTTGTACACATTCGATTACTAGAATGATATTGGCTTGTACAATATGTGCTAGACCACAAAGTGCATTAACACCATCTTGTCCTTATTTTATCAATTCTCTTATATTATGAATTCTAGGAACGACTTCATCTATTCTCTCATTTTCCATGAATGATTGAAATTCAGCTAGGTCTTTATCCAACTTCTCTATTTGCTCATCAGATACACATCCTATTGCCTCAATAGTATTATCAACATCATGAAAAGTTTGTTCTTCCATTGAGGTTGGAGGATGCATAATATCTTGCCCAGTTTGATTGTCTCCCTTTGTAAAGAAGGTGTCCAAAGTACCAACTTCATCAAGAGCACTAGATCCCATTAATCTTTTGCTTCTTCTCAAAGGGATATTGTTTTTAGGATAGTGTGTCATAAAGTTTGTACAAAAGCATACAACATGCAACACTCAAACTGAGAAAACAAATCTTAAGAGAAGGATGACTCAATGCCAATGAATGGCACAAAGGCTGATGTAAGGATTTTAGTCAAGGGAAGCAAGTTATATGTCTGATATCAGTCCAAAAAAGCAATAATATCACTCTCAACACACTCTTGATACAAATCCAAGATAATGCCAAGTCAAAATATAGTGAAAATATGTCAAAATAGGCACTTTTTGCACCAAAACGCAATGCAAAAGAGCATAACAAAGGGTGTTGTGAGGGAAATGGTGATGGACAACAAATAATATCTTCACGATTTTTTAATTCCAAGACCTAGTAAAGGAGGTGTTGTAAGGAATTTTAGGAGGTAAAGTGAAGAATATCAATAATATCAGTCACCTCAATCTATAAAATTGACACGCTTGGAGTGCAAACTAGGTCAAACCCTAGGGCAAAAATAGCTAAAATATGTAGTTTTTTGCAAAATTTTCACTACAAGAGATAGTTAAAAGGGTGTTGTAAAGATTTTTATGAGGGGAAGAAAATTATTACCTAATAGCAGCAAATTAATGCAAAAATATCCTTCGCAACACACCTATAATGCAAGTTTAGAGAGTCGATAAGGCCGATTTTAGTGAAAATTGTTGTTTTCGAAGCCCTAGGTTTTAGATCTTGGAACAAAATTCTATGTGAATGATTTGAATTATGATTTATGATGAAATTGAATTAATCTCAGATCTGAAAATAATTTTTAAGCCTTAACATGCAAAATGCCCATGCAAATTTAATGAAAATGCACCAAAATTGCTAGTTTTTGTTGAAATTTTCTATGTAAAAATGCAAATATTTTAAATCTAAATGAAAATTCACACTAAAATGAAAGACTACAGCCAAATGAAATTTTTAATGATCCTCTAAAATTATTAGAAAAATCTGATAAAATTGTTTTCCTACAAACCCTGGATTTTGGAATTACTAGGTTATATAAAATTGTCAAAATTTCCACGAAACCCTAGCAATTTAATGATGAAAATGCAAGGAAATTTTTTGAATTTTTGTATTTTTCTATATTTTATATGAGATCTGATGCAAAAAACATGAATTAGGAAAAATTAGAAAGAACTGATGCAATTTAGTAAGCCAAACAATGCAATTTTTTTATATTTTTCCAATTTTTCTGAATGCAATAATGTAAATGACCAAATGAATGAATGAAATCACACCAAATATGAATAAAAACACTCATCAAGTTGCAATTTAAGTCCAAAAACATAGGTTCACCAAAATGTTTAGGGTAAAATTAGATTTTGTTAATCTTTGTTGTTTAGATGTTTGAATCCTCCTTTCACCCTAACATTGAAGGATCTAGGGTCGAGTGGCGAGCACTATCATACCCTAGGTCACTTACAAATGAGGGGAAGCTTGGATTAGGGAATTTAATTATTAATTTTCCTTCTCTTGTGTCTAATTAACCATTAAAACCCTAATTATGCAAATACAGCAACAAATTGACTAAAGATGGAAAAAGCTCTTATAGACAGGAGTAAAATAACAAATTACAGAATACCTATTTTTAGGGTTCCAAGGTGGAATAGTCAGGGACACGAGTGCGAGAGCCCAAGTCAAAGGTACCTACTTTTTCATGGAATCTGGACATCCTTTCGACACTGATCAGCCCTGTAACTACTATTTTCTAAAATCTATCTACGAAGGACACTTTTACGGGCACCCTAGTCTTAGAAGTGCTCCTTTGTCCTACTTTTCTTTAGTTCCCAGATCCTTGATGTTTACCACTCCTTCCTACAACTCCACTTTTCCCAAATGTGACACCTGTAACCTGTAATCACAAGACTTGGTTTGGGGGTTGTGGTGTTTAGAGGCTTGCCTCAGTCAAGCCCTAGAGGACACTTAAGTCTCTGAACACCGTTGTCAGATAAAGAGGGCGTGCCCTTGTGAGATAGAGACCAAAAACTAAAGGAATCAATGATAAAAAGACAATGATATGTCACCTTGTAGTGAATCTCTCATGGAGGAAAATGCTCTTCATGCCACGAGGAGATTGAAGCTCAAATCTACAAATATCAATGCACAAAACATACAAGTCTGCTCTTGCAACACAATAGAAAGCCTTTAATCACCTTGAGAATGCATAGAGTTCACAATGATCATCTACTTGAATTCTAGTTTACAAATGAATGCCTAAGCTTGCTTATATATGCAACTACAAGCACTCCCGCCAAGATTTTAAAAATCAAAATTTACCGTGTTGGTAAAATAACCTCCTAACAGTCATAAACTAACACCCAGAAATTAGGGCTGCCCTAAAATAGGGTAGGACTAGGGCACTGGCGCCCAAGTCCTCCCCCCTATTTTAAGTAGGGTACAACTCAAGGGGTCCTCCTAGGTCCTATTTTCCATGGGACTTAGGCCTTATTCCATCAAGTTGTTGAAATATGAACTAAAATGTCCTAAATGCACTCTAAAGACCCGGGAGCTAAACCTTATGAGGGAAAAGACCCCAAGGGGACATTTTCTGATGTTATAGTATGCAATGTTCATGGTTGTATATAAGACCCCCAAATCCTCAATATCATATACTGTCAATGTCCTCTTGTCAAAATTTTCTCCAGTTAGATTCATCACTTCCTTATTCTTAATTGATTTCAAAACTAGCATTGGACTGAAGGAGCATAATCTAGTCACAGCTTTGATAACATCCTTGGTGATCAAATATGGCCAATTGAGATAGAAAAAGTCTACATGGATTTGACTTAGTACAATTTTAACCCATGCTTCCTCATACTGGAAGTTTGGAACACCCTTCCAGATATCAAGGTGCTTAGCAACAATGTTGGCAAATAAAAGTTATCCCCTAGTAGGGTGTCATTTCTAAACTGTTCTAGTTTTAGATGATCATATTCATCTATTGGTGAATGAATATATATCCAAACATTCTCAATGTGTAATACATTTGTGGGAACATGTGAAAATGTACCATCTTTATCTGTCTCAGTGGATTTGAATGGCTACTTCTTGAATTTTTGCCTTGGCCTCTCAACAATATCTATAACAACTGGTGTCACCATGATAAAAAATTCAAAAACTAGGGTTTTACAATTGAAAATGAGAAATTATATAGAATATAGTGAATAGAGTTTGCACAAGTGCTCTGTTGAGCATCTTCTACTCTTCTTTTGCTATTCAACACACTTAGCTTAGATCAAATAAGATAAAAATGATCAAACATTACCTATATAGTCTTCTCACCAACCAAATTTTCTCTACATTAATTGCATTCTTAGTTTTAACATAATTTGTTCTTTTCATATGAAGAACCCTATGAACCATCAACAATCCTTCACAAATTGACCAATTGCTCTAGAAATTTGATCAGACCTCTTTATATCATCATCTAAACATGTTCAAACCATTTTTAGCCAGAATGCTAAGGAATTTAGCATCTTATTCTTTCAAGGGTTCTGAAGAAACTTGTAGTTGTAACTTCCCTTGAATCAGTACCTTAACTTTTTAGTTATCAGAGGATCCATCTGCACTAGGCAGAGGTCTAAAAACTTCACTTTCTTCCTTCTTCTTCCATACTTTACTCATTTCCTTCTTTTGCTGAATAATATCAATCTTCTTCTAAGTAACAGAGGACCTTGTACTCTTTCCTCTATCAAACCTTACAATGTGTCATGTTATATTACAACTATAGCAGGTGGTATTGGAGTACAGAGCATAATCACCTCTTCTTACATTAGATCTACACTTAGTAGCCTTATGACCATACTTGTTACATGTGTAACAATAACCATAGAAGAACTGAGGGGTCCTAGCATTGTTCTTATTCATGAAACTATTCTTCACCATTTTGCTTTTGTATCCATTAGCCTTATGATTAACTTTGTTGCAAGCATGACACTGACCATGAGAGCTTATAGAAGTGTACCTAGGAGGCCTAAATGAATTCTGATTCCTCTTTCTTATGTATTCAATAGCCTTGTGACCAAATTTATTACAAGCATAGCAGATACCATTGAAAGCTTGAGGATACCTAATAGGAGTAGTTTGTTTAGGTGCAAGATTTCTAAATTTCTTCTTCTTATTCTTCCTTTGTCTCTAGACAAGAGTGAATTCATCTTCTCTTGTATCTCTAGAGGCATTCTTCTTAGGATCTTCAGTGTAGGCCCCTTCTTTCTTTGTTTTAGATTTTCCTTCTGATTAGAAGTTATCATATAAGTTTGTGGAAGCACTGATTATAGGACTTTTGCCCTTTTCAAATCCAAGGCCAGATTTTTCTTTTACTAGATTTTGAGAGTTAATTATCTCATCAAGAATTTCAAATCCTCTTTTTAGTTTTAATCCCTTGTCAATATGTTATTTTGCCTTTTCCAATTCTTTTCTGAGAGTGACAACTTCTTCCTCAAGTTTTGAACATTCAACAACTTTCTCATTGAGCTTGATGTTTAAACATTCCTCAATCCTCTTTCCTTCTTCAACCATGACTTTCAAATTAGAGATTATATCTTCTGCCTCCCTAATCTTGATGTCACCTTATTTATCTCCTTTTATTTGAGCTTTCAATTTGCCAATTTATTCTTTTGATTCTTTTAATTTTGTCTTTAATTTGTCAATTGTCTCCTTTGCTTTCTCAAGCATATCTTCATATTCTATGTTTAGTTCTTTCGATTCATCTACATCATCAAGGGATGACTTGAGCTCCCCTTCAAGGTCCACTTCACACTCATTTGAATCAAATTCCCAACCTTCAGGTTCCATTGCTTCAAGATCTGGTTCAGGAATGAATACATCATTATCCATAGCTTTAGATTCCATGTGTTCAAGTATAGGATCTACCTCAACTATTAGGCTTCTCAAAGGCACCTGGCTCTGATACCAATTGTTGAACACAATGAAATGCTGAGATGAGGGCAGTGAATCAGTACACACTAAAACTTAAATAGATATTTGAAAATGAAAATTGAATAACTTAGAGAACATAAAGTAAATCATGCAACACAAGAATCAACATAAGAACACTAGGATTTTTACATGGAAAACCCAAAATAGGGAAAAACCACAGTGAGTGTTAGCTCACAATATATTATGCTCACTACAATAAGTATTACAACTTTGTTTTAGGGCTACAACCCAAGGAAGCTACTACTCCCTGAATACAGTTTTTAGGGCCACTCCCAAGGAAGCTACAACTCCCTACAGTCTCACTATCTTGATATAAGAATTACAGAGATAATGAGTACATGAACTGCTGTATAGAAAACATCTGACTTATGATGATATTGCAGTCCTCATTTTCTACATAATTACTCCATCATACTCTTACACACTTCATACTTCTTATTCTTCTCTATTACTTTTTCATCTCACATCTACCTTTCACCAGTGAATTTGATCTCCTATAAATACCCTCTGCAACACTTCAAAACATTGATCAAGTCGGTATCATAGAAATCTTTAGATGAAACGTGTAACTCTTCAAGGGTCAGCTTCAATACATACAATATGTTCAGGAAACTTATTGTGGTCCTTAAGACTTCATGAAAGGAATCAAGGAACATCACTTCACATCCTCCAAATCCAAAACAATTGATCAGGATCCACCACATATAACAGAAACTAGTTTGTTAGCCCAAACTGTACAAACACTACTAACTATTTATCTTCATACCACTGGGGAGAAGCCAAAAAAATCATGCGGACCAAGAATTCAACATTGTACCACATCAACATCATTCAACCACCTTTCTACTGAAGTATTAGATCAACCTATACATCCACAAGGCAAGAGATATGATGAACTGTTGGAAACAGATTATTTCAGAGTAACTATGATACTCCATTATTCAGGATATGGAATTGTGGTACATCAAAACCCTAAAACCTTTAGAGATGAACTTAAACATAATTACAAGCATACTCCTAGATCTGCACATCCTCATCTATTATTTCTAGATAAAAACAAAAGCTAGACTAAGGTATACTGGAGTCTTGGGACAAAGGATATACAATTCTTCATTAACTGACTTACATATCTTGTGTGGTACTACAAAAAAGAACTATGATGAAGTAGAAACTTATCCATACTTGCAAACATATGCTCTAATGCCACTGATGAAATAGAGATACTCTCCCTTGCAAATTTGCAACACAACACTAACACAAGCCTATGCAAGAAGGCTGAAAATTAAATATTACAACACAAATATGAAGAGAAATCTGTAACTTATATTTTATTGAATCTGAAAATGCATTAAAAAACAAAGAAGCTTATGGGATTCTAAGAATTACACATCCAACACCTATAACAAATAAGTTTCTCTACCTCTGGACTCCTTCCCCAACATCTGGGTCTGTAGCAATTTTCTTCCTCCCACCTCTGAGAAAAACCTGTCACTTATTTCTATCACCGCTTCCTCATTTTTATAAATTTTTAAAAATGGTTTTTGGGTTTGGTGCACCTCCTTCCCATATTTCTGTAACATTTAGATTTCTTTATTTTGATAAGAGATGTGAAAGTTATGCACATTTTACCAAGAATCATTTTCATAATTACGACCCAAACATGCAACATCATGAAAAGCTTGGGGCCGACATGGTTTCATTAAAATTTCCCATGGTTTCACTAAAACCATCAACTAGAACCACCTCTTAGAAATCCACACCCTTCTTGGAGGTTACAATTTTGGAAACAAAAATAGGAGTTTTTGACCCACTTATGACAAAATCTTCCCACCAAAATACAAATTAATGCATATCTCCAAGTGGATGCCTAGGAAAGATTCTCCCCACTAATGGAGGAATTTACAAATTACCAAGGTGTTTTTCTTCAAAATTACATTTATTAATATACCCCAGGAAAATACATTTGTTGCAAATTTAAATATTATTTTCCAAAGCCCACAAACCTTATTGAAAACAAACAAATAGAAATTATAATATTTTTGGTGATGCAAGATTGCCATTGATCATGTATGCTCCTAGATCAGACACCCAAGGTAAGAAGTTTGTGAGCATATACTCACAAATATGTGCACAAAAATGCTCTCTTTTTCCTCTTTTTCCAGCATCTACCTGGAACACTTTTCATACTCCACCAAGTTTGCACTTCACTCTTTTTTTTCTTTGTGGAATCAAATCCACCATAATATATCCCATTGTACCAATTACTACTTTTCTTCACCTCTAATCTCATGGGTTTTAACCCACCACAATCCATCCAACACACATTCATATTTCCCTTTGTAACACTTGCAAACAAATCTGCACTAACCAACTCATGGAAATAAAATACTTCTATCTTCACTTCCTCTTCACACTTTTCATTCATCTCCACAACATGCAAATCAATTTTACATTTATCATGTTCAAGAAAATAAGGCATTACCTCAGTAATCTCTTCCTTCTCTACTACTACTACAACTTCTTCACCTCCATCTGCAGTCAATGCAAACCATTCTTTTTCAACTGATACAATCTTTTTCTTTTACCTAATCCTCTTGCATGAGGATATCATCTTCAATGTCACATACTTGAAATTCTGCTACACCTTCTTTTTTACCTGTAAATAAAACAATGTTAGCATAATTATTGGACCTTTCTTCTCCCATCTGCATCTTCTATATCTCCTTATCACATTCATTTGACTCTTTCCCTTCAAATAAGATATCAATCTTTCTCATCTCCTCTTTGAGTAGGAGATCTTCTTCATCTTCATCAAATATAGGACGCTCAAATTCCATCATCTCAACTTCTTCTGCACTACTCAAATCAGCAATACTCAAATTTATTGTCTCTTTCTCTTCATCTCCATTTTTATCTTCATTCTCAGCTGCAACATCTTTATCCTCTTCAGCTGCTGCAACCTTCTTTACCACCTCTTCCATGCCTTCCAAAAGACATGCCTCAGCTTTAGATTCAAAAACTTCTTCCTTAGTGTCACATGCATGACATTCTACTTCATTTTCTTTCTTTCCTACATTCAAAATATCATTACAAAGATAAATAAAATTATCACCTCTTTTCTGATGAAGTATTCTTCTCCTTTCCAACTCTGTTGCAATTTCTTCCACTTGTTGCTTTAATTCCCTAAATTCTCTCACCTTATCCTTCCTAAGTCTTTCTCTGATTTCCTCAAGTCTAGGAATTGTCATAATCCATCCAATAATAAAATCTTTTTTTCTCATGCTCTTTTCCATACTCAAGGCTTCACAAAGCCTCAAAATACAGGTTTTTAAAACCCTCTAAATAGTTTTCTTGCAAGTTGCATATACATATGCAACAAATCTCTCACACAATCTAACCCTTAGGTCCTGGTGCAAACTATTTCACATTCGGTGGTCTGTCTACACACTTAGGAACTCTTTCTTTGATATCTACCTCCACCTCTACCCCTACCTCATGAGGCTACTCTCAGAGGTACTTTATCACAACCCACAACTCACAAGTCCTGCTACAAGTTGCCTCACATTTGATGATATGCCTGTAGACTCAGGAACAATCTGCTCTCATACCACTGATGAAGTAGAAACTTATCTATACTTGTAAACACATGCTCTGATACCACTAATGAAATAAAGATACTCTCCCTTGCAAATTTGCAACACAACACTAACACAAGCCTATGCAAGAAGGCTGAAAATAAAATATTACAGCAGAAATATTAAGAGAAATCTATAAATTCTATTTTATTGAATCTAAAAATGCATTACAAAATAAAGAAGATTATGAGATTCTGAGAATTACACATCCAAAACCTACAACAAATAAGTTTCTCCACGTCTGGACTCCTTCCCCAACATTTGGGTCTGTAGCAATTTTCTTCCTCGCGCCTCTAAGAAAAACCTGCCACTTATTCCTATCACCGCTCCCTTATTTTTCTAAATTTTCTAAAATGATTTCTAGGTTTCTTGCACCTCCTTCCTAGATTTCCAAAAGATTTTGAATTTCTTTATTTTGATAAGAAATGAGAAAGTTATTCCCATTTTAATGAGACTAGGTTTCATAATTACGACTTAGACATGCAACAACATGCAAAGCTTGGGGCCCACACGGTTTCATTAAAATTTCCCATGGTTTCACTAAAACCATCAACTGGAGCCACCTCTTGGAAATCCACACCCTTCTTAGAGGTTACAATTTTGGAAATAAAAATAGGAGTTGTTCACCCACTTATGATGAAATCTTCCCACCAAATCAACCCCACCAAAATATAAATTAATGCATATCTCCAAGTGGATGCCTAGGAAAGATTCTCCCCACTAATGGAGGAATTTACAAATTACCAGGGTATTTTTCTTCAAAATTACATTTATTAATATACCCCAATAAAATACATTTGTTGCAAATTTAAATATTATTTTCTAAAGCCCACAAACCTTAATGAAAACAAACAAATAAAAATTAAAATATTTTTGGTGATGAAAGATTGCCATTGACCGTGGATGCTCCTGCATCAAGATATTTGTGTACGGTTCAAACCTGAGATATATTGGAGCATGTAGAACCTCTGTACAATCTTTTATGGCTGATCTATATGTATTTCATCTTTCATAAATACACAAACATGTGTTCTGAGGCTTTTGAAATAGTCTGTATTACCTCTGTTACTTGAATGCTGACCTTGCGGACCACCAAGCCACTTGAAGCTTTAATATAGCATACCTTATACATCCCTAAAATTGTCCTCAAAACCACATGACCAAAAAATTTCTTCTGGAGGAATGCAGAGCATTGCAATAGGTCTCCACCATTGCTTTACCCTGTCTAAGTAGTAATCGGTACTCTATCACTTGTAACTTTTTTTGATAAAGGTGTGGTGACTTGAGATCTTGAATATATCATGTTAATATTAGGATAGACTTGTATTCAGAACCCCAAGACTACATCTTTCTTTGTGGAGAAATGCGGACCAAAACATTGTGACTCTACCTTAGGATATGCACTGTGAATGCCTTAATCAAATTTCTTCTACTTATTACTAAATGCAGTACTCCATGCTGCTGAGATATATGTAGGAATATAGGAAACATGTTAGGACATAAGTGTTTACCTCTGCATCATGCTTAGACACAATACTAATCACCACATCACACTTAGCTAGTTTTCTCTTTATCTGCTAAGTCTTGTGGATTGGTTTGCCTTAAGCAAGCTGACCCTAAGTCTTTAGCTTAATCAAGCCGTCTCTCTCAAATCTTCCACTGATTATCAGTTTCTCCAACTACTAAAATCTATATAAGTCTTAACCTTAGATTGACACATGTTATGTTGACATTAATGACAACACATATTGCCAACAATATATATAAGTAACTTGAAGCTATTTGAAGGTGATGAAGGAGGTGCAATAAAAAGTAAGTAGTACATTATGTAAGTAGTGTGCGAAGGTCATGAATAGAAGATGATCCAAATTTTGCATGGTTTGTGTTAGTACTGTTATAAGCATATTATATTATCTGGAGAAGAGAAGTGTTAAGAAGTGTGTGATGTTGTATATTTTAAAGTGTACAAAAATTGATATTTCAGAATATGAGTTGGTGCTAAGTGGCAAGGTCGATGCTCTATTTGGAATGAACTTGATCCTATTTTAGTCAGTTGAAGTTGGTGCTTCATAGCTGGGTTGGTGCTTAGTGTGGATTAATCTGGATCTAGTTGTCTACTCCTTGAGGTTGGTGCTTAAATACAGAGTTGGTGCTCAATTTGATAAGGAGATTGGGGTCTCCTATACATTGGTTCCTACAAATTTTTAAAAGGATTAGTTTCCTTCTCAGGTTGAAATTCCTGTGGGTTGGTGCCTACAAATTATTGTAATTCATTGAATCATTTTGTGAGGCTGAATTTGGGTAGTAGACCCAAGCAACTTTTCTCACCATGGTTTTTCCCTTTCAATTTTCCACGTAAATCTTGTGTTCTCTTGTGTGGATGTGTAGATATGCTTATGTTTGCATAATTCTAGCATAATTTGATTGATGCGGTAAATATCTTGATGTTGCAATAGAATTGAATTAAAAATTGGTATATATTAATTCACCCGCCTCTTAGTATATCTATGTGTTCTAACAATTGGTATTAGAGTGAGGTTCCTTGGTGTAGCCTAATAGCTGAGGGTAGATCTTGGATTGGAACACATGGTAGGTCATGAAGGATCTTATTCAAACAAAACACCATTGCTTGATGGAACAAATTATGCATTTTGGAGTATAAGGATGGAAGCCTATCTAACCTCACTAGGGTTTGATGTTTGACAATCTGTTTTCAATGGCTATACTACTCTAGCAACTCCTCCAATAGTTTAGGTTGATAAGAAAAAATGTGAGAATAATGCTAAAGATAAGGATGAAATACTATGTGGATTGACAAACATTGAATTTGTTAAGATGATGCACTGCAAGTCTGCTAAGGACATGTAGCAAAACATTCATAGCACTTATGAAGGAGATGATAAGGTAAAACAAGCTAATCTATAGACATACAGAGGTAAGTTTGAAAGTTTGAAGATGAAGGAAGAAGAAAACATTGCTAACTATCTACTCTGGGTGGATGAAATTGTCAATGCTATCAGAGGACTTGGTAAAGAAATGAAAGAATCAATAATTGTGAAGAAGGTCCTAAGATCCCTTCTCCAAAGGTATGATTCAAAAGTTTCTACTATTGAAGAAGCTAGAGATCTGAATAAGCTTACAATGGATGATTTGTATGGATCTATTCCTACTTATGAAATAAGGAATGTAAGGAGACATCAAAGAAGGAAGTTGATCTCAAATAATCCAAGAAAGAAAAGAATGATGAATCTGATCTAAGCAATGGATCTGATGATGAGGAAGAAAACTTTCTGAGGAAATTGAAGAAGGGCTCTAGTAAGTACAAAGGTAAGTTACCTTTCAAATGCTTTAACTATGGTAAAGTAGGTCATTATGCATCCAAATGTCCCTTTGGAGTAAGTGAAAATAGCATTAATGGTTTTAAAAGGAATAACTTCAAAAAATATAAGAAAAGCCTCTACTTAAAAGAGGACAGTAGCTCATCAGAAGAGGTAGATCGCTGCTCATTAGAAAGTGAAAAGGAAGAAGCCCTATTCATGGCTATGGAAGTCCTGGACAAATCAAATAGCATTGCTAATGATAAAGAAGACATGACTGTCATTGATGAAGAAGAATGTGAAGTTGATCTTGAAGGTGAACTTATTTATGCTTTTGAGGACTTGGGATTAGTAAGAAAAGAAAACAAAGAACAAAAGGCAAAGCTTAAATAATCAGAGGAAATGATTGTTAGCTTGAAGATTCAAATTGAAGAAGGAAAAAGATTTGTAGAAATCATGAAAACTAACCTCAAAGTCAAATTAGATGAGTGTTTAAAACTTGAAGAAGAAATTGTTTCAGTGAGAAAGGAAGTTGAAAAAGTACATGCTCAGTTGAATAAGAATATCAAGTTTGGAAAGAGCTTTGAAATTCTGGATGATATAATAAACATTCAGAGACCTCTATTCATAAAGTTAGGTTTGGGATATGATGAATAAGTCACACAATCTTCTTCTCCTGCAAAGAAGACTAACTCAGAGAAGACAGTGCCAAATGAAGAAATCCCAATGAAGAAAGAGAGTAAGAAAATTGAAGAAGTTGATTTCATCCCTATCATCTCTCAAAGAAGAAAATGCAAAAGATCAACTCTTGTAAGATAGACATTCATGAATAGGTTTAATTATGCCTTCTCTGGTTATTTTTTCATTTGCAATCAGTATGGTCACAAAGCCATTGAATGTGTAGATCTAGAATAAGAAGAAGTGATTATGTAAGTAGAAATTATTTTTCTCCTTTGATTGATTTCAACATAATATATGTCATATTTGCAACAATTTTGGGCACATAGCAAGGTTTTGCAGAAGTAGCTTGGCAAAGTTAGAATCTCAAATGACTGATCTTAGTAACCAAGATAAGAGGATAGACATTCCTAAAAATTAGAAAACATATCATAAGAAGGAATGGAAAGTAAAAAGGAATGATACTCAAGAATAAGAAAATTCAATGATTTTCCAAGCTACATTTCATGCACAAGGGTAAGCAAATCCTTAGGTAATAGATAGTGGGTGTTCAAGCCACATGACAGGAGATAAAACAAAATTCATTAGTCTTGTAAAGTGGAATGGTGGTTTAGTTAAGTTTGGAGATAACACCACTGCAAGAATATGTGGAAAGGGCACAATAAGCATTGATGGAAAAACTAGAACAAAAGATTTCCTATATGTTGAAGGCCTCAAGAACAATCTTATCAGTGTAAGTTAGATGTGTAAAAAGGATACAACCGCATATTTCATGCACAAGTATGTGAAATTAAAAGAGAAAGCACTAGAAAACTTGTGGAAGAAGCAAGCAGGACTGAGAATAACTTGTATAATCTTAGTGAATTCAAAGGAAGGAATTTCCTTCTAGGGTAGACTTGAATGAGAGTTGGCTATGGCACAAGATGATGGGCCACATCAATTTTGATAGTCTTGTGAAGATTAGCTCTAAACATGCAGTGAGGGATATGCCAAAGATTGCTAAGCCTGCTAGTACCTTTTTGTAAGGAATGTCAGATTGTAATAGGCCACCCCTTTTTGTTCTTTTGATTATATATATTTGTGTTATTTTTATTAGATTTTTGGTCTTCAGAACTAGATAGAAGTTGCAGAAGGGATTTTTGTTTTGCATGTAATGTTTTTTCAATGTAATATAGATATATAAGCATGCAATGGAAACCCATAAAATCTATGTTAGATATGAGCAATATAATTAAGACCCAGTTCATAGAATCACATGAAATGAATTATCATCACATACCCATTTCACAATATTCAACTTCATACTTCTGTTGTAGATGGACCAACAATATGAATAGCATAAAACACCTTTGAATCACCTACAAATGATAGTTTATTTGCATATAGCTGAAAGTGACAATATATGTAACCCTAGGTGCCCATATTGAGAAGTACAATCCTCATCAAAACCTGAAATGGAGCTCTCAAAGTGTAGGCCACGTTGATATGGTATGACCTACACTTGGAAATGTATGACCAACAATAAGGAAGTTTGCACTCCACAAAATATGCCTCAAGCTGATATAAATCTACACTGGAATATATGCCTCTGCTGCTCACAACAAAATTTCTTGATCTTTAGAGGATATCTTCTTTGAATCTCCACCAAAATACATCAAATGAAGTACAACTACAACCACTATGTATGACTGCCCAAGAGCCTCCTTGGGTGGTCTCTCACACCTACAGAAAGCTAAAAACTAATGGAGGTTTTCATCTCTAGAAGCCATGGCTGGATAATTTCTCCAAACCCTCATTTGCAGAGCAAATAACATAATAAAATGTATTGTTATGAATGAGCTCTTTTCCTTTGATTTTAGATTTTATATTTCCTCATGAGAGTCACCACTTTTGAGAGGGAATATAACTTTATTATTTTTCACTTTAATTTACTTTATTTCCTCCCATGAGGCATCCAAATCCAAAAGCGACTTTACTTTTTGCATTTTACTAAGTCACCACATTATAATATAAAGTCCAATTATTAAATATTAAAATATCAACTTACAGACTTTAATATGAAAGGCCAAATAGATTCATAATCACATGATCTTTAGACCATTAGAAAGGTCTCATCGAAATGCTCTGCCTCCAACTTTGAACTTCCCCAATCAGATGAAAACCTAACTTACTAAAAATAGTAAGTTTGAACCAAGGTGTCCGAAACTGACCAAACGAACTCCCAGAGTTCCCTAACCACATTGGTTAGTCTACGAGAACTAGGTAGAGACTAACCCCATCAAGAAAGGGTGACATTATAGTCCACCCATCCCAAGATTGCTTTCCTCAAGCAATCTCAGATCTGGATGCAACAAGATTTGTTCACTCTCCCATGTAGCATCCTCTATCGATAGGTTCTTCCACTTCACCAAATATTCCTTGATGACCCTCTTCCTCAATGTGCACTCCTTGGTGTGAATGATGGCCTCAGGTACCAAAATCAATTTTCCCTCTTCATTAAGAGGAGGCAACTCTGTAGAAGGTATCACATTGTGTCGTAGTGCCTTTTTGAGGTGAGACACATGAAAAACATTATGTACGTTACTATTTTCTGGAAACTCCAACTCATAAGCCACCTCTCTAACCCTTCTGGAGATCCTAAATGGTCCATAGTAACATGGCTTTAACTTCTCTGTACCACTCTTCTTAAGAGTGGGCTGTTTGTAAGGCTGCAACATAAGATATACCATGTCACCAACCTTGAAGGAATGCTCAACCCTATTCTGATCTGCATAATGCTTCTGTTGGTTTTGTACCTTCTAAATGTTCCCTCTTAAAGACCTCATTATGTCCTAACTCTCCTATAAGAGGTCTTTAGCCTTAGGTACTATGCTATATCCAAACAAAAAGTCCAAGAAACTCAGAGCCTCATACCCATACAGTGCCATAAATGGTGACATCTGAATCGACATATGGTAAGTGGTATTATAACAGTATTCACTTAAATGAAGCCACTTCACCCACGCCTTTTGCTACCCCGCTATGTAGTTCTTGAGGTACCCTTCCACCCACAATATTAACTATCTTAGTCTGCCCATCTGTCTAGGGGTGGTAACTCATGCTGGGAGTGAGCTCTGTCCCACTCAACCTGAAGAGCTCCTGCCAAAAATTACTAAGGAACCTATTGTCCTTGTCACTCACTATACTCCTTGGTAGCCCATGAAGTCAAAATACCTCTCTAAAAAATAAGTTAGCAACTTGAGCTACTGTATAGGTGGCTGATATAGAAAATAAATGTACAAACTTCATGAGCCTGTCAACCACAACAAAGATGTAGTCCTTTCCTTAGGCTTTAGGCAAGCCCATAATGAAATCCATTAAAATGCAGTCCCACTTCCTCTTAGGAATGGGTAAGAGCTGCAACAAACCACTTGGAAAAGAGTGCTCATGTTTGTTCTACTGGCAAGTCAGGCACTCCCTCACATACTTCTGTACTTCAGTCTTGATTCCTTTCCAAGTGAACCTCTCCCTAACCTACCTATAAGTTTTGGAAAAACCCAGGTGTCCTTCCATAGATAAGTTGTGGAATTCCCTCAAGATCTTCTACTTCATAGCAGAACCTGGCACCAAAAAGATCCTCTCCTTGTAAATTATCAAGTCATTTACAATAATGTACCTATCATCCTGGATGGTGCCATCAACAACCCTAGAAGCCCACTTATCCTTTACATATTCTGTAGTGATCATATATCTCTAGTCCTCTGCAATCTCCCCTAAAGTACACAAATGTGGTCTCCTGGATAAAGCATCATCAACTACATTCTTCTTCCCTTTGACATAGACAATGTCAAAATCATAGACCTGCAGTTTGCTGACCCACTTCTGTTGTCAATCATTCAAGTCCTTTTGACTAAGGAAATGCATCAGACTATTATGATCAGATTTAACAACAAATTTTCCCCCAACCAGATACTGCTTGAACTTAGCCAATGCATGCATAATGGCTAATATCTCATTATCGTAAATGCTATAACTCCTCTCAGGACCCCTTAACTTCCTACTCTCAAAAGCAATGGGGTGCTTGTCCCGCATCAACACTGCCCCTATGCCTTCCCTCGAGGCATCACACTAAAGCTCAAATGGCTTTGAAAAATTAGTAATGGCTAAAATTGGATAAGTGCTCATCACCTCCTTAAACCTGTCAAAGCACTGTTGAGCACTAGTTGACCATTCTAAAGCACCCTTTCGAGTCAAATCTATAAGGGGGGCAGCATTATGAGAAAATCCCATGGCAAAGTGGTGATAGAATCTACAAAGGCCAAAGAATCCCTTGAGCTGAGAGAGATTCTTGGGTGGTGGCTAGTCTATGATTGCCTAGATCTTCTCTGAATCTACATGAAAACCTCTACACTGATGATGTGTCCCAGATATAAAAACTCTGTCATGCCAAACTCGTACTTAGAAATGTTGGCATAGAGGGACTCCAACTCAAGTATACCCAACACAATATTAAGGTGCCTCAAATGCTCCTCCCAAGTCTTGTTGAATATGAGTATGTCATCAAAGAAAATAAGTATAAATTTCCTCAACTACTCACAGAAAACTTTATTCATACAAGACTGAAATGTGGCTGGTGCATTGGTTAAGCCAAAAGGCATAACTAGGAACTCAAAGTGCCCATAGTGGCACCTAAATGTTGTCTTCTCTACATCCTCCTCTCGTACCCATATCTGGTGGTACCCTAATCTCAATTCTATCTTAGAGAAGAAGAAAGCACCATGCAATTCATCGATGAGCTCATCAATCCGAGGGATGGGATAACTGTTCTTGATAGTCCTCTTGTTCAACTCCCTGTAGTTGATACACATTTTGAGTGTACCATCCTTCTTCTTAACTAGCACAACAGAAGAAGCAAAGGGACTCTTACTGGGCCTAATATGTCCCATCTTGAGAAGCTCATGAATGGCCTTCTCAATCTCATCCTTATATCTCTTAGGATGCCTATAGGGAATTGTGATAATAGGTTTGGCATCCTTTTTGAGCTCTATTGCATGTTCAAACCCACTATTAGGAGGTCTACCTAGTGGTATGTCACTAAACACTTTGGTGTGTTTAGTCACAAGGATTGGATCTCAGCTGGATATTCTTATTTTTGCTGCTTAGGCACCTCGGGCATCACAAGTACCTCTACTATCCACTGTACTTGATCATGTCATAGTATCCTCTCCATCCTCCAAATGGACACTGCTCCTAGACCACCACCTAATGTTCCCCTCAGAATATGTTTCTGACCATTTATTTCAAACTTCATCTCCATGGTCCTCAAGTTGAGGGAGAATTCACCTATCATCTGTAGCCACTTCATACCAAGGACCACATATGTATCACCCATACCAACCAAATAATATTCCACCTAGAACTTGAAATTATTTAACCTGATTGTTAAATTTGGGATCCTTCATTTGCAGGTGATAACAAATTCATCTACAACTCTGACCTTGAGTGCCTCAAACTCCTCAGTTTTAAGTCCTCTCTGTGCTACCAGCCCCTCATCAATGAAGTTATGGGTGGCTCCTATGTCTAACAAAGTGGTCACTCTCTATCCCTCCAATACTCCTCGTGTCCTAAAGGAACCCCTCTCTTTGGATGGCAGAAAAGTGTGTTGTTAGAAACTCCTCATCCTGTGCATTATGTACTTCCTCTGCTGTACTCTCCATATCACTATCTGAATGCTAATCACTCTACTAATCTAAATGCTCTAAAGTAGTCTCCTTAGTAGAATAGTACTCCAACTGCTTAACTTTCCCCTTCATTGGGCACTTGTGATTTGGGTCCCATGGGCCTTTGCATTTAAAACATAATTTCTTCCTCCTATATTCATTAAGAGTGTCATCATCAAGTTTAGGAAAGGGTTTCTTTTGCTGCCCCATGTCACGAGGTGGAAACCTCTTGTCCTTATCCTTCTGATGCAAGAAACTCTTAGACTAAAACTTGCTCCTGTAGGAAGAAAACTCCATATCCTTGGCCTTTTTGATGGCCTCTTGAAGTGAAGGCAGATCATGAAAGGAAGCTAGGTGTGAGGAAATCACTTCCTACACTAATCTAATGAGGGGAGGAGAGTGAAAATTTAATTTAATCCTGACAATTAAAGATTGTGTTAACCCACTAATGGAGATATTGCAGAAAACAAATACACAAGAATGTAAGATAGAAGAAGAGAGACACAAGATATACATGGGGAAAACCCTTATGGTTGAACCCTACACTCCAAAACACAGGTCAAATGTATTCCATAAACAATGAAGGTTACAATACAGTCACAGAGCTAATGCTCTTGTAGGGGTCTTTGACACTCGTATCTAGAGATGATCCGGTAGCATAATAGTACCTATCAATCACATAGTGCATCACCTCTCCAAAGCACCTATTTATAAAGAAAATACAAGGCAAAAATGGCTCCACATTGAGATGGGTGTCCAACATGGTCTCATGGCCCAAAACCCATGCCTATGGACACTTGTCCAACACTATAGGATGTTCCTGACACTTCTTAAGTTACCCCATCCCAAATAGGTTGCCTATTCCCAAAATGGGCTATGACAGATACACTTACTACTCTTATAACCGTCATAGAATCTGTCATAGCTGTAATAACTTACAGTTGTAAGAGAATCTATCATACACATGCTATAAATAGCATATTCTCTTACAACATGTCATATCCCACCTTGGGGTGCCCAAAGATGCCTTTTTTCAAAGATACTTCTCGACACATGTCTATACCTGTCATAGGATCTTCTATTTCTGACTCTTACATGTCATAACTTTGTCATAGGAATTTGTAATGACCATTTCAGTCAATATTCCCTTACACACATTCCAAGATGCTAACACATGGAAAAATAATCCTACCACTAAGTGGGTCACCTATCTCCTCATGTGAGGACAAATTTACATGTGGTCATATGCCATGTAGGATGACACATCACTGTGCCAACTCCCACAAGATGACAACATAGTATTTGCATCCTAATTATACAATAGGCAATAAATAAATAAATACAATGAAATAATGCAAGGAATTACCAAGGTTGAGACACCTTAATTCCTAACATTCTCCCACTTGTCAAACACCTTGTAAGAGCCAAAAGAATTAACATGATTTAAATGCTATAGGCCAAGAGGCCCATAGACTTCGAACACCATCTGAACTTCTTTGTGCCCACCAGCTTCGTCAATGCATTTGTAACATTCTTCAAAGTATCTACCTTCTCCAAATTTACCTTCCCATCCTCTACCATGTCTCGTACGAAGTGAAACTATACATCAATATGCTTTGTTCTGGCATGGAAAGTTGGATTCTTCGCAAGGCAAATCACACTCTGACTGTCACAACAAATCGTAATCTATCCTGCATCAACACCAATATCTGAACACAATCTCTTAAGCCAAATGGCTTCCTTGCAAGTATGAGTTCTGCCATGTACTCAGCTTCTGTCATGGACAAAGCAAACATAGGTTGTTGCTTACTCATCCAACTAATTGCACCACCAAACATAGTGAACACATAGGCACTAGTGGATCTCCTGTTGTCAATGTCACTTGCCCAATCAGAATCCACAAATCCATGAATACAAACTGAATGCGGAGGTCCTATAGCATTACCATGATAGCATATGGAATACTCAAAAGTACCCCTCAAATATCTAAACACTCACTTAACTGCATCCCAATGTACCCATCCAGGATTAGCCATAAATTGACTAAGGACTCCCACTGCTTGGGCAATGTCTGGTCTTGTGCAGACCATAGCATACATCAAACTACCAATAGCTCTAGCATAAGGTACTTTGTTCATGTCCTCCACCTCACTAGGAGATTTTGGACAATCATTAACATACAACGTTGTCCCCAAAGAAATGGGAACACACAATGGTCTACAATCTACCATGCCGAACCTATCCAACACGGTCTTCACATACTTACTCTGGCTTAACCAAAGTTTTTTGTTAGCTCTGTCTCTTTTGATTTCCATTCCTAGAATGTACCTGGCTGTGCCAAGATTTTTCATCTCAAATTGTGTTGACAACTGAAACTTCAAATTAGAAATCATATTCTTACCATTCCCAATCAACAACATATCGTCAACATATAATGCAATAATGAGAATGCGATCATTGTCAAACTTGTAATACACACAATGATCAGATTTTGATCTTAGATATCTAATCGACAACACAAAGGCATCAAACTTCAAGTACCACATCCTAGGAGACTACTTCAAACCATACAAAGACTTCTTTAACTTGTAAACCAAATTTTCTTTACCTTTCTCCATGTAATGTTGTGGCTGTGACATATAAATCTCTTCCTCCAAATCACCATGAAGGAAAGTTGTTTTCACATCCATTTGTTCTACCTCTAAGTCATAAGCAACTACAAGAGATAATAAGAACTGAATGGATGTCAGCTTTGTAATGAGAGAGAAAATTTTACCATAATCAATTCCCTCCACTTGTGAGTACCCCTTCGCAATCAATCTAACCTTGTACTTTTCAACATTGCCATCTGTACTAAATTTCTTCTTGAACACCCATTTGCATCTAACGGGTTTCCATCCTTTAGGAAAAGGCACCAAGTCCCATGTTTTATTCTTCTCCAAAGAAGCCATCTCATCTTCCATGGCCTCCTTCCAGGAACCAACATCTTTCATGCTCATAGCCTCTTTCATAGTTCTAGGCTCATCAATGTTAGTAAGTAAAGCAAAAGCACAACTAGAATCAAGTAATGAATAACCAAACCTATCAGGTTGCTTTCTCATTCATGTAGACCTCCTCAATGGATGAGGTTGAGGTTCTACTTCTTCTGATCTTTTAGAGTTGCTAGAGCTCTCCTCATCATCAGGTCTCACAGGGTCTGATGGTTCACTCTTCTCATGAGTAGAAGGAAACTAAACTACATCTTCTTCTTTTCTATCTGTTCTGGCTGTAGAACAATGGAAGGTGCTAGCTCTCTAAAGATAACACTTCTTCTATAAAACACTTTTTTAGCCATAGGATCCCAAATCTTGTATCCTTTCACACCAACACCATAGCCAATGAAAATACATTTAACAACCTTGTTCTTCAATTTAAACCATTTCTCCCTAGGCACATGTGCATATGTCTCACAACCAAAAACATGAAGATGTCTAACTGAAGGCTTCTTACTAGACCACACCTCCATAGGTGTCTTACCAACAAGAGCTGATGTAGGGGACCTATTTACCAGGTAGCAAGCAATGGCAACAACTTCAATCCAAAACTTTTGTTCAAGGCTTGCTCCACTAAGCATACTCCTAGCCTTCTCCATCAATGTCCTATTCATCATCTCTACAACTCCATTTTGTTGTGGGATGTATGGAGTTGTCTTATGTATTTCAATCCCTTGCTCTTTATAGAACTTATCGAACTCTACCGAACAAAATTCACCACCGTTATTAGTTCTCAAACACTTAATCTTTTTACTAGTCTAATTTTTAGCAAAGGCTTTAAACTCTTTAAACCAACTAAAGACTTCAATCTTGCTTCTGATAAAATAAACCCATGTCCTTCTATTGTAATCATCTATGAAAGATACAAAATATATAGATTTGGAAATCGAAGGAACATTAACATGACTAAACACATTAGAATGAATAAGATCCAATACACCAGAAGACTTGTGATAACTAGAGTAAAACTAAACATGGTATTACTTTCCATATACACAATGTTCGCAAAAGTCAAACTCAAGATTACAATCATTTAACCCCTCAATGAGGTTTTTATTTTTAAGGGTCTTAAGACCCTTCTTGCCAATGTGGCCATATCTCAAATGCCATAACATAGTCTTTTCAGCAGGAAGTTTAGCTTCCATAGCATGTGCACTACCATCAAAACTAGTTACAATAGATTTCTTCATTGCTCATTCGGATGGTGGGGATGAAGTGACTACAGCTCTTTTCTTTGAGTCAGAAGAACTATTGTACTATGAAGTGCATGCCTGTAGCTGAAATAGAGTACCTCTCTGAGTATCCTTCGCAAGCACCATAGATCCTCTTGTCATCTTGCATCCATCCTTCGAAAAGACAACCTACACACCTGCATCATTCAACATACTTATAGAAAGTAGGTTCCTTGCTAGGCCTGGGATGTGCATAACCCCAGTGATCCCCTTCACTTGTCCGTCAGGAAATCAGATTGAGACTCTTCCACAACCAACAATCTTCAGATGAGAGTCGTCACCCATGTACACTCTTCCACCATCGAACTCTTCATACTTCATGAACCAGCTTCGATGCAAGGTCATGTGGAATGATGCACCAAAATCAATCAACCATACATCATCAGATGCATGGGTGGCCAGGGCTATGATGAAAGCATCACCATCATCTTGTGACTTGTCAAAATATGAATCAGGGGCATTCTTCTTTTTCTTTTTCTTTTCCTATTTGCAATCCTTTCAGAAATGCCCCATTTTCCCACAGTTCCAATAGAAAGCCTTAGACTTTCCAGGAGATTTGGATCTCCCATAGGATTTGGATCTACCCTTTTCACTTTTGTTGTCCTTTTTGGGTCTTCCACAAACCACAATAGCCTCTTTGGCCAACTTGGATATCTTTCTCCGCATTTCTTTAGATAACAATGAAGACACCACATCTTCCATCTTGAAGGTGGTAGTGGTGCTTCTAATGGCCATGAAAAGATGATCCCATGAATCTAGCAAAGAACAAAGTAGGGTCATACACTGAACCTTCTCCTCCATTTTCACACCCATAGATGTCAACTATGCAATAATCATGTTGAAAGCATTCATATGGTCCGCAACAGATTCTCCATCTTCCATCTTCAAAGAAAACAATTCTTTTTTAGAAAAAGCTTGTTCACCAAGGGCTTGTCTTGATAAACATCACCTAGCTTCTTCCAAAGGTCTTTCATGCTCTTCTCCTCATGGACATTCAACATGACAGAGTCAGCTAGACAGAGTCTTATGAGACCCTTAGCCTTCTAATCTTTGAGGTCCCAATTAGCTTGTGAAATTGCTATAGGTTTTACATCGGATATAGTTTCCCATAGGTCATGATAAACAAGTAAGTCTTCCATCTTGAGTTTCCACAACTTGAAATTAATACCATTAAATTTCTCCACCTCTAATCTTCTGGATGTGGTTGCCATCTCCTTCCTGCAACAAGATACAAAATACTCTGCACAAACTCCCACTCAACCTAAGATTAGCTCAAAAAACCCCTACCCAACAGTTAGAACCAAAATTGGCTATCTCTGATACCAACTGAAAGGAAGCTAGGTGTGCAGAAATCGCTTCCTACACTAATCTAATGAGGGGAGGAGAGTGCAAATTCAATTTAATCCTTACAATTACAAATTATGCTAACCCACTAATAGAGATATTGTAGCAAACACATACACAAGAATGTAAGATAGAAGAAGAGAGACACAAGATATACGTGGGGAAAACCCTTACGGGTGAAAAACCCCACACTCTAAAACACAACTCAAATGTATTCCGTAGACAATGAAGGTTACAATATAGTCACAGAGCCAATGTTCTTGTAGGAGTCTTCGACACTCATGTTTGGAGATGATCTGGAAGCATAACAGTACCTATCAATCACATAATGTATCACCTCTCCAAAGCACCTATTTATAAAGAAAATACAAGGCAAAAATGGCTCCACATTGAGATGGGCATCCAACATGGCCTCATGGCCCAAAACCCATGCCTATGGACACTTGTCCAACACTGTAGGATGTCCTTGACACTTGTCAAGTCACCCCATCCCAAAGAGGTCACCTATTCCCAAAATGGGCTATGACATATGCTCTTATGACTCTTACAACCGTCATAGAATTTGTCATAGCTGTCATAACTTACAGCTATAAGAGAATATGTCATACACAGGCTATAAATAGCATATTCTCTTACAACATGTCATATCCCACCTTGGGGCACCCAAAGATGCCTTTTTAAAAGATTCTTCTTGACACATGTCCATACTTGTCATAGGATCTTCTATTTCTAACTCTTACATGTCATAACTTTGTCATAGGAATCTGTCATGACTGTTTCGGTCAATATTCCCTTACACACATTGCAAGATGATGACACATGGAAAAATATTCCTACCACTAAGTGGGATGCCTATCTCCTCATGTGAGGACAAATTTACATGTGGTCATATGCCATGTAGGATGACACATCACTGTGCCAACTCCCACAAGATGACAACATAGGATTTGCATCCTAATTATACAATAGGCAATAAATAAATAAATATAATGAAATAATACAAGGAATTACCAAGGTTGAGACACCTTAATTCCCAACAGATCAAACCCCTTAATCCATCCCCTCAAAGGCTCGGATAATCCATCTATAAACAATACAACGAGTCTCCACTCAGAAATGTCAGTGACCATGACTGACAACCTCTGGAACTCAGTAATGTATGTATTGACTCCATATTGTTTGAGCTAGGCTAGCTCTTTGAAATAAAACCCAGGATCACCTTTATCAAATTTGTCTATCAATCTAGTAGTGACGTCTACATAGGAAATAATCTAATCGTGGCTTAATGTTACAAGACCATGGTACCACCACTCATGTGCACTCCCATCCAGATGCAAAGTAGAATACTCAATAGCATTCCACTCGGTCATGGGGTTGAGCCGCAAGTAAGTATCTACCTTTTGTACCTATGCTCTAGCTGTAGTTTTGCCCGAGCCATCAAAGTAAGGAATGCTCACTTTTCCCTTTTTCTTCTGCAAATCTTGATTATGCTGCCTCACTCCTCCTTCTCCCTAAGGTTTACTCTGCACCTTGAAACTTTAATAAGCTTGGAAATGCATATCAACATGAAACACAACATCCATAGCTCTCCAGTCCCGCCAATACTGTGCATGATGACCTCTTTTAGTGGGCTCATGAACCTCCTTTAGTGGATTGTGTTGCAAGTATGAGGATAACTAGTGTTGTCATTGATGTCAACATACTCATATTGCATTAATGAGAAGGATTGGATGAGCTATGTGCTAAGGATATTGAGGAAATTAGTCTCAATCAAGAACAGTGAAGAACAGTGATGACATTAAGGTAAAAGTCCAAGATAAGATGAAGATCAGAGGATGCAGTTTAAAGGGTTTGTATATATGAGTCTTGAGATGCTCCAGTCAAGATTTTAGAGGCCCGCATGAAGATCTAAAGAAGTTATGGTCACTCAAGAAGAACCAGTTTTGGTAGGTGTTTAGTGGTGACAAAGTGTCACAGATTGGTCTGGTGAGCTCTAAAATTGCATTATCTCATTCTGCGGATTGGAGAGAGTGTTGACGAACTCTGTGTGAGGTGACAACCAGATTTGTTCATGGTTGGGAGGTTCAGAAGCACCTTTTTCATTATGACAGTGATGACAGACTATGTTCCTAAAGTTCCAGAGGAAGAAGAGAAGAATTCCAGTAAGATGATAAAGTGAGGATGTTCTTGATGACTCAAGAAAGGTTTTGGTGATCTTTGGATCGTGTACAATTCTTATTGGTGGTTTGCATTGAAGTTAGAGTTTGCATTTGAAGAATAACCATAGATATTGGTGTTCTTCTTGAGACTGGCCGACTAGATGTCTTACACGTCTTACGAATGATCTTATAGGTGTTTGCTGACTTAGATGATTGTTCCTAAGTCGATGCCTTGTATAAATAAGGGATTGTGAATTCATTTTGTGAGTGTGTCTTGGAACAGATGAGTGTGATATAGCGAAGAAGAAGAGCAAAAGGCAGAGTAGGAGTTTTTGGGCTTAAATGGAACTGATCTAGGCATGGTAAAGATGTCAATCTCTAGTTCAAGTTTGTGATACTTGTTACTTTGTAGACAGTGTGTCTCTTGTAGGCAGTGTGCCTCTTGTGAGCAGTGTGCTCAGACAGTGAACCCTAATTGGCATGTGCCATCTATTTTTCTTATTCTTCTAATAGAGAATAATCCTTGGGTTAATCACCCCGTGGTTTTTCTGTTGACTGGGTTTTCCACGTCAAAATCTTGGTGTCTCATGTGTTGATGTGTATCTGCTTTGGTGTTTATGCTTTATGCTTTCATATGTGATTAATTGATATGCTACTAAATAACAAAGAGGATTTAAGTGTTTGAATTACAAGCAAGTTTTGTACAACTGATTCACCCCCCTTCTCAGTTGTGTGCTCTAAATCTAACAATTGGTATGAGAGCCAAGTTCCTCTAAAATGAGCTTAACCACTTGAGGAGATCTAGGATGTCATCATACAAGAAGGATAGTCTGAAGTTTGATGGAACCAACTTCTCTCTTTGGAAAGGTTGCATGAAATGTCACCTACAGTGTATGGGAAAGGCGTACTGGTCCATGGTCACAAAAGCTTATACACCTCCACAGGGTGGTCTGACAACTCTAAATGAAATCACAGATGCTGAAAATAATCTGTGGACCAAAGAGGCTCTTCTAAGCACATTATCTGACTCAGAACTCTCAAATGTTATTGACCTACCAACTACCTATGAGATCTAGATTAAACTGGAACTTCTGCATGGAGATGAGTATGTTAAGAGTGCAAGGCTATAGAGTCTCAAAGGGAAATTTGAAAGACTAAAGATGAGAGATGATGAAAATATTACTACCTTTATGCCAAGAGTAAATGAGCTGGTGTGTGGAATTAGGAATGCTAGTGGAGTTTTGGATGAAAATGAGATTGTTGGCAAAATTCTCAAATCCCTTCCTGCTATCTACAAAATCAAGGTTGCTGCCATTGATGAATTCAGAGCCCATACAACTGTCACAAGGGACCAATTGGCTGGCAAACTGGCTGCATTTGAAATGACCAAGTTTGGAGATGATCCCCCCAAGACTGAATCTGCATTCAAAGCCAGTGCCTCTGTGAAAGGTAAACAAAGATTTGATTTGGGAGAAAACTCTTCAAGGAAGCTATCATGGTATGATCAAGCAAGAAGAGACATGGAACTGGAAGAAGCAGAAATAGCTCAACTTGAAGCCCTCATTACAAAGAGACTGCCAAGAGGATCCGGTAAGTATGAAGGAAAATTACCCTTTAAGTGCTTCAACTCCAATAAGATTGGTCATTTTGCCTCAAGATGTCCAGAAAGATCTACAAGGTTAAATTCTAACTACAAAAGGTTCCAAAAGAATTGTTATTATGTTCATGAAGAAGCTGATAATGAAGGAGTAACAGATGATGAATCAGAGATAGGAGACAAATCTGGAAATGAATGGGTGTTTATTGCCATCAAGGAAGAAGATCTAATATCCTCTAAATCTATCAATCATAAGGTTATAGAAAAAGCTTTAGCTGTCCAAGTTGAAGAAAAGGATGATTGGGTTATTGACAATGGATGCTCTCACCATATGACAGGTGACAAGAACAAGTTCTTAGATTTGGAAAGGTATGAAGGATGAATGGTAAAGTTTGGTGATAATTCTGCTGGTAGAATCAAAGGTAGGGGAACTATTTCTTTTGATGGAAAGAACAAAACTGGTAATGTACTACATGTTGAAGGATTGAAGCACAATCTTCTCAGTGTTGGATAGTTGGTGGACAAAGGCTATGATCTCCGGTTCAAAAATGGAAGATGCAGGATCTTTGAAAGCTCCGGAATTGAGATTGCATCCTGTACTTAAACAAAAGGTAATATCTTCCATCTAGTTGGTACTAATAAAAGTTGTCTATTTGTTCAAGTTTATCAGAGTTGGTTATGGCATAGAAGGATGTGTCATGTAAATTTTGATAACATCATCAAGATAAGCAACACTCAAGCTATAAGAGATCTTCCAAAGTTGGTAAAACATACAAATAGTTTGTGCAAAGAATGTCAGTTGGGTAAACATAGCAGAGTCTCATTCAAAAGAAAGGATCAGTCCTCTACCAGATTATTGGAATTAGTTCATACTGATCTATGTGGTCTGACAAGAATCAAGAGTATGCAAGGTGATAGATATTTCGTGTTACTGATTGATGACCATTCCCAGATGATGTGGGTTACGTTTCTAAAAGAGAAATCAGAAGCTTTTGAGAAGTTCAAAATCTTCAAGGCTATGGTAGAGAATCAAACCGGATTAAAACTGAAATGTCTGAGGTCTGATAGAGGTGGTGAATTCACATCCGGTGAATTCATAGATTTTTGTGAGAAGCATGGTATAAAGAGATAGTTATCTGCTCCTAGGACTCCACAGCAGAATGGAGTAGTAGAGAGAAAGAATTGGACCATCCAGGAAGCATCCAGGACAATGATGATGGAAACAAATGTTCCCTAGATGTTTTGGAGAGAAGCTGTCAGCACTGCAGTCTATACTCTCAATCGAGTTCAAATCAGAAGCAATACTGGTAAGACTCCTTATGAACTTTGGTTTGGTATCACTCCTACTGTGAGCTATTTCAAAGTATTTGGTAGCAAATGTTACATTAAAAGAGATGAAGATCTAGAAAAATTTGATGCTAGAAGTGATGAAGGAATTTTCTTGGGTTACTCCACTCAAAACAAAGCATACCAGTGTTACAATAAGAGACTGAGAAAGATGATAGAAAGTACAAATGTGAAGGTTGATGAAGGAATTGAGAAGCCCTCAAGGTTTTATGAATATGATGAAGATGATTAGAATGGTTCTCTAGTTGAAGGAGCTAAATCCTCTTCTGAAAGCCTGAATCAGACTGATCCGGTAAATCAAGAAGAAGAGATAGGCCTGAATGAGCCTGATCAAGAAGCAAAAATACAAGAAACTCCTGAAGTTCCAAGGTATGTAAGACTGAACCACTCTGAAGATCAGATCATAGGTGATAAAAGCAAAGGTGTGCAAACTAGAAGGAAAATTGCTCAAAATTCAGATGAATGTTGTCTGATTTCAAAAATTGAACCTAAGACAATAAATGAAGCCTGCAATGATGAAAATTGGACCAAAGCAATGGAGGAAGAGTTGATGCAAATTAAAAAAAATCACACTTGGGATCTTGTTTCTAGACCTAGAAACAAGAATGTGATTGGAACCAAATGGGTCTTCTAGAAAAAACTAAATGAACTTGGTGAAGTAATTAGAAATAAAGCCAGATTAGTCTGCAAAGGCTACTCTCAAATAGAAGGGATTGATTTTGAAAAAACCTTTGCTCTGGTGGCAAGAATTGAAGCAGTTAGACTATTTCTTGCATTTGTTGCCTTCAAAGATTTCAAAGTGTATCAGATGGATGTCAAATCTACTTTCCTGAATGGTGACTTAGAAGAAGAAGTGTACATTGAACAACCGGATGGATTTCAGTTATTTTAGCATGGTGATATGGTCTGCAAATTAAAGAAGGCACTGTATGGTCTAAAACAAGCCCCAAGGGCATGGTATGAGAGGCTGGACAAACATCTTTTGAAGATTGGTTTCAACAAAGGTACTGCTGATAGCAACCTATATTTCAAAATTGATCATGAAAATATCTTGATTGTTGAAGTATTTGTTGATGATATCATCTTTGGAGGAAGAGACAATATGTGTAAAACCTTTGCAAATCAAATGAAAAGTGAGTTTGAAATGTCAATGCTTGGTGAAATGAATTTCTTCTTGGATCTGCAAATTACTTAGACAAAGAAAGGAATCTTTATCTCTTAGACCAAATATGTGAAAGAATTGTTGAGAAAATTTGGAATGGAAGATTCAAAGCCAATGAACACTCCCATGGCAACCGGATGTAAGTTGAGCAAAGATGATGACTCTCCTAAGATAGATCAAACCAAGTACAGATCAATGATTGGAGGATTATTGTATCTCACTCAGACTAGACCAGATATAATGCAGGATGTTGGTCTTGTGGCGAGATTCCAAGCTGATCCCAGGGAATCTCATGTCATGGCAATCAAAAGAATTTTTAGGTACTTAAAAGGAACAATTGAGTATGGCCTATGGTATCTTAGAGATCATGATTTTCCTCTTCATGCATATACAGATGCAGATTGGGCAAGAGATGTGGATGATAGGAAGAGTTCAAGTGGAGGAGCATTCTTTTTGGGAAAAAGGTTGGTTTCTTGGCTAAGCAAGAAACAAGAGGCAATATCCTTGTCTACAACTGAAGCAGAATACATTGCAGCAGCAAGAAGTTGCAGTCAACTTTTGTGGATAAAGCAAATGCTAAGAGATATTAAAGTAGAGTACGAGGAGCCTATCACAATTTTCTGTAATAATTCAAGTGCAATAAATATTTCTAAGAATCCAGTGTTGCATTCTAAGACCAAGCATATATCTATCAAATTTCACTTTCTAAGAGAGCAAGTGAACAAGGGTGAAGTCAGATTGGAGTATGTGCCCTCCAAGGATCAGCTTGCAGATATTTTTACCAAACGTCTTCCTAAGGACTCTTTTGAGTATCTCAGGGAGAAGTTAGGGGTCATTGCCCCTCCAGTGATGAACTAAGATGCACTGATGTGCATCATTTCGGTGGATATCACAGTCATATCTTGTGATCCAGATTGATGATGGGGAGTTGCTACTCAGGGGGAGCAGCTGGTATGATTCTAATGTGTTAAAGTTGCAAGTATGAGTCCTTTGCCATTGATGTCAAAGGGGGAGAGAAGACATTTGAAAAACAAGTGGTTGATGATCAAAGGGGAGCAGTAAAGAAAGAGAAGACATGTGAAGAGTTGTTGCTAATAGGGGGAGCTATGACAGAGAGGAGAAATTCTTGTCTTGATGGTTTTTCACATCATATGTTGCCATCAATGACAAAGGGGGAGATTGTTGCAAGTATGAGGATAACCAGTGTTATCATTGATGTCAACATACTCATATTGCATTAATGAGAAGGATTGGATGAGCTGTGTGCTAAGGATATTGAAGAAATTAGTCTCAATCAGGAACAGTGAAGAACATTGATGACATTAAGGTAAAAGTCCAAGTTAAGATGAAGATCAGAGGATGCGGTTTAAAGGGTTTGTATATATGAGTCTTGAGATGCTCCAGTCAAGATTTCAGAGGTCCGCATGAAGAGCTAAAGAAGTTATGGTCGCTCAAGAAGAACCGGTTCCGGCAGTTGTTCAGTGGTGACAGAGTGTCACAGATTGGTCCGGTGAGCTCCGGAATTGTATTATCTCATTCTATGGATTGGAGAGAGTGTTGAAGAAGTCCATGTGAGGTGACAACTAGATTTGTTCATGGTTGGGAGGTCTGGAAGCACCTTTTTCATTATGACAGTGATGACAGACTGTGTTCTTGAAGTTCTAGATGAAGAAGAGAAGAATTCCAATAAGATGATAAAGTGCGGATGTTCTTGATGACTCAGGAAAGGTTTTGGTGATCTTTGGATCACGTACAATTCTTATTGGTGGTCCGCATTGAAGTTAGAGTTTGCATTTGAAGAATAACCATGGATATTGGTGTTCTTCTTGAGACTAGCCGACTGGATGTTTTACACGTCTTACGAATGATCTTGTAGGTGTTTTCTGACATAGATGATTGTTCCTAAGTTGATGCCTTGTATCAATAACGGATTGTGAATTCATTTTGTGAGTGTGTCTTGGAACGGATGAGTGTGATATAGTGAAGAAGAAGAGTGAAAGGCAGAGGAGGAGTTTTTGGGCTTAAATGGAACTGATCTAGGCATGGTAAAGATGTCAATCTCCAGTTCAAGTTTGTGATACTTGTTACTTTGTAGACAGTGTGTCTCTTGTAGGCAGTGTACCTCTTGTGAGCAGTGTGCTCAGGCAGTGAGCCCTAATTGGCATGTGCCATCTATTTTTCTTATTCTTCTAATAGAGAATAATCCTTGGGTTAATCACCCTGTGGTTTTTCTCTTGACTGGGTTTTCCACGTCAAAATCTTGGTGCCTCATGTGTTGATGTGTATCTGCTCTGGTGTTTATGCTTTATGCTTTCATATGTGATTAATTGATATGCTACTAAATAACAAAGAGGATTTAAGTGTTTGAATTACAAGCAAGTTTTGTACAACTGATTCACCCCCCCTCTCAATTGTGTGCCCTAAATCTAATAATTGGTATCAGAGCCAAGTTCCTCTAAAAGGAACTTAACCGCTTGAGGAGATCTAGGATGTCGTCATACAAGAAGAATAGTCCGAAGTTTGATGGAACCAACTTCTCTCTTTGGAAAGGTCGCATGAAATGTCACCTGCAGTGTATGGGAAAGGCGTACTAGTCCATGGTCACAAAAGCTTATACACCTCCACAGGGTGGTCCGACAACTCTAAATGAAATCACATATGCTAAAAATAATCTATGGACCAAAGAGGCTCTTCTAAGCACATTAACTGACTCAAAACTCTCAAATGTTATTGACCTACCAACTGCCTATGAGATTTGGATTAAACTGGAACTTCTACATGAAGGAGATGAGTATGTTAAGAGTGCAAGCTTGCCAAGTCTCAAAGGGAGATTTGAAAGACTAAAGATGAGAGATGATGAAAATATTACTACCTTTATGCCAATAGTAAATGAGCTGGTGTGTGGAATTAGGAATGCTAGTGGAGTTTTGGATGAAAATGAGATTGTTGGCAAAATTCTCAGATCCCTTCCTGTTGTCTACAAAATCAAGGTTGCTGCCATTAATGAATTCAGAGCCCATACAACTGTCACAAGAGACCAATTGGCTGGCAAACTAGTTGCATTTGAAATGACTGAGTTTGGAGATGATCGCCCCAAGACTAAATTTGCATTCAAAGCCAGTGCCTCTGTGAAAGGTAAACAAAGATTTGATCTGGGAGAAAACTCTTCAAGGAAGCTATCATGGTATGATCAAGCAAGAAGAGACATGGAAGAGGAAGAAGTAGAAATAGTTCAACTTGAAACCCTCATTGCAAAGAGACTGCCAAGAGGACTGGTAATTATGAAGGAAAATTACCCTTTAAGTGCTTCAACTCCAATAAGATTGGTCATTTTGCCTCAAGATGTCCGGAAAGATCTACAAGGTCAAATTCTAATAGACAAAGGTTCCAAAAGAATTGTTATTATGTTCACGAAGAAGCTGATAATGAAGGAGTAACAGATGATGAATCAGAGATAGGAGACAAATCCGGAAATGAATGGGTGTTTATTGCCATCAAGGAAGAAGATCCAATATCCTCTGAATCTATCAATCATAAGGTTATAGAAAGAGCTTTGGCTGCCCAAGTTGAAGAAAAGGATGATTGAGTTATTGACAGTGGATGCTCTCACCATATGACAGGTGACAAGAACAAGTTCTTAGATTTGGAAAGGTATGAAGGAGGAATGGTAAAGTTTGGTGATAATTCTGCTAGTAGAATCAGAGGTAGGGGAACTATTTCTTTTGATGGAAAGAACAAAACCGGTAATGTATTGTATGTTGAAGGATTTAAGCACAATCTTCTCAGTGTTGGATAGTTGGTGGACAAAGGCTATGATCTCCGGTTCAAGAATGGAAGATGCAGGATCTTTGAAAGCTCCAGAACTGAGATTGCATCCGGTACTCAAACAAAAGGTAATATCTTCCATCTATTTGGTACTAATAAAAGTTATCTATTTGTTGAAGTTGATCAGAGTTGGTTATGGCATAGAAGGATGTGTCATGTAAATTTTGATAACATCATCAAGATAAGCAATACTCAGGCTGTAAGAGATCTTCCAAAGTTGGTAAAACCTACAATAGTTTGTGCAAAGAATGTCAGTTGGGTAAACAGAGTAGAGTCTCATTCAAAAGCAAGGATCAGTCCTCTACCGAATTATTGGAATTAGTTCATACTGATCTATGTGGTCTGACAAGAATCAAGAGTATGCAAGGTGATAGATATTTTGTGTTACTGATTGATGACCATTCTCGGATGATGTGGGTTACGTTTCTAAAAGAGAAATCAGAAGCTTTTGAGAAGTTCAAAATCTTCAAGGCTATGGTAGAGAATCAAACCGGATTAAAACTGAAATGTCTGAGGTCTGATGGAGGTGGTGAATTCACATCCGGTGAATTCATAGATTTTTGTGAGAAGCATGGTATAAAGAGATAGTTATCTGCTCCTAGGACTCCACAGCAGAATGGAGTAGTAGAGAGAAAGAACCGGACCATCCAGGAAGCATCCAGGACAATGATGATGGAAGCAAATGTTCCCTAGATGTTTTGGAGAGAAGCTGTTAGCACTGCAATCTATACTCTCAATCGAGTTCAAATTAGAAGCAATACTGGTAAGACTCCTTATGAACTTTGGTTTGGTATCACTCCTACTGTGAGATATTTCAGAGTATTTGGTAGCAAATGTTACATTAAAAGAGATGAAGATCTAGAAAAATTTGATGCTAGAAGTGATGAAGGAATTTTCTTGGGTTACTCCACTCAAAGCAAAGCATACTGGTGTTACAGTAAGAGACTGAGAAAGATGATAGAAAGTACAAATGTGAAGGTTGATGAAGGAATTAAGAAGCCCTCAAGGTTTTATGAATATGATGAAGATGATCAGAATGGTTCTCTGGTTCAAGGAGCTCAATCCTCTTCTGAAAGTCTGAATCAGACTGATCCGATAAATCAAGAAGAAGAGATAGGGCTGAATGAGCCTAATCAAGAAGTAGAAATACAAGAATCTCCCAAAGTTCTAATGTATGTAAGACTGAACCACTCTGAAGATTAGATCATAGGTGACAAAAGCAAAGGTGTGCAAACTAGAAGGAAAATTGCTCAAAATTCAGATGAATGTTGTCTGATTTCAAAGATTAAACCTAAAACAATAAATGAAGCCTGCAATAATGAAAATTGGACCAAAGCAATGGAGGAAGAGTTGATGCAAATTGAAAAAAATCACACTTGGGATCTTGTTTCTAGACCTAGAAACAAGAATGTGATTGGAACCAAATGGGTCTTCCGGAACAAACTATATGAAGTTGGTGAAGTAATCAAAAATAAAGTCAGATTAGTCTGCAAAGGCTACTCTCAAATAGAAGGGATTGATTTTGAAGAAACCTTTGCTCTGGTGGCAAGAATTGAAGCAGTCAGACTTTTTCTTGCATTTGCTACCTTCAAAGATTTCAAAGTGTATCAGATGGATGTCAAATCTGCTTTCCTGAATGGTGACTTAGAAGAAGTGTACATTGAACAACCAGATGGATTTTAGTTATCTGAGCATGGTGATATGGTCTGCAAATTAAAGAAGGCACTGTATGGTCTAAAACAAGCCCCAAGGGCATGGTATGAGAGGCTGGACAAACATCTTTTGAAGATTGGTTTCAACAAAGGTACTGCTGATAGCAACCTATATTTCAAAATTGATCATGAAAATATCTTGATTGTTGAAGTATTTGTTGATGATATCATCTTTGGAGGAAGAGACAGTATGCATAAAACCTTTGCAAATCAAATGAACAGTGAGTTTGAAATGTCAATGCTCGGTGAAATGAATTTCTTCTTGGGTCTGCAAATTACTTAGACAAAGAAAGGAATCTTTATCTCTTAGACCAAATATGTGAAAGAATTGTTGAGGAAATTTGGAATGGAAGATTCAAAGCCAATGAACACTCCCATGGCAACCAGATGTAAGTTGAGCAAGGATGATGACTCTCCTAAGACAAATTAGACCAAGTACAGATCAATGATTGGAGGATTATTGTATCTCACTTAGACTAGACCAGATATAATGCAGGCTGTTGGTGTTGCGGCAAGATTCCAGGCTGATCCCAGAGAATCTCATGTCATGGCAATCAAAAGAATTTTTAGGTACTTAAAAGGAACAATTGATTATGGCCTATGGTATCCTAGAGATCATGATTTTTCTCTTCATGCATATACAGATGCAGATTGGGCAGGAGATGTGGATGATAGGAAGAGTACAAGTGGAGGAGCATTCTTTTTGGGAAAAAGGTTGGTTTCTTGGCTAAGCAAGAAACAAGAGGCAATATCCCTATCTACAACTGAAGCAGAATACGTTGCAGTAGAAGGAAGTTGCACTCAACTTTTGTGGATGAAGCAGATGCTAAGAGATATTCAAGTAGAATATGAGGAGCCTATCACAATTTTCTATAATAATTCAAGTGCAATAAATATTTCTAAGAATCCGGTGTTGCATTCTAAGACCAAGCATATATCTATCAAATTTCACTTTCTGAGAGAGCAAGTGAACAAGGGTGAAGTCAAATTGGAGTGTGTGCCCTCCAAGGATCAGCTTGCAGATATTTTTACCAAACCTCTTCCTAAGGACTCTTTTGATTATCTTAGAGAGAAGTTAGGGGTGATTACCCCTCCGGTGATGAACTAGGATGCATTGATGTGCATCCGTCCGATGGATATCACAGTCATATCTTGTGATCCGGATTGATGATGGGGAGCTGCTACTCAGGGGGAGCAGCTGGTATGATTCTAATGTGTTAAAGTTGCAAGTATGAGTCCTTTGCCATTGATGTCAAAGGGGGAGAGAAGACATGTGAAAAACAAGTGGTTGATGATCAAAGGGGAACAGTAAAGAAAGAGAAGACATGTGAAGAGTTGTTGCTGATAGGGGGAGCTATGACAGAGAGGAGAAATTCTTGTCTTGATGGTTTTTCACATCATATGTTGCCATCAATGACAAAGGGGGAGATTGTTGCAAGTATTAGGATAACCAGTGTTGTCATTGATGTCAACATACTCATATTGCATTAATGAGAAGGATTGGATGAGCTGTGTGCTAAGGATATTGAGGAAATTAGTCTCAATTAGGAACAGTGAAGAACAGTGATGACATTAAGGTAAAAGTCTAAGATAAGATGAAGATCAGAGGATGCAGTTTAAAGGGTTTGTATATATGTGTCTTGAGATGCTCCAGTCAAGATTTCAGAGGTTCAGATGAAGATCTAAAGAAGTTATGGTTGCTTAAGAAGAACCGGTTCCGGCAAGTGTTCAGTGGTGACAGAGTGTCACAGATTGGTCCAGTGAGCTCCAGAATTGCATTATCTTATTCTGTAGATTGGAGAGAGTGTTGAAGAAGTCCATGTGAGGTGACAACTAGATTTGTTCATGGTTGGGAGGTCTAGAAGCACCTTTTTCATTATGATAGCGATGACAGATTGTGTTCTTGAAGTTCCGGATGAAGAAGAGAAGAATTCCAGTAAGATGATAAAGTGTGGATGTTCTTGATGACTCAGGAAAGGTTTTGGTGATCTTTGGATCATGTACAATTGTTATTGGTATTTTGCATTGAAGTTAGAGTTTGTATTTGAAGAATAACCACGGATATTAGTGTTCTTCTTGAGACTGGCCGACCGGATGTTTTACACGTCTTGCGAATGATCTTGTAGGTGTTTGCCGACTTAGATGATTGTTCCTAAGTTGATGCCTTGTATAAATAAGGGATTGTGAATTCATTTTGTGAGTGTGTCTTGGAACGAATGAGTGTGATATAGCGAAGAAGAAGAGCAAAAGGCAGAGCAGGAGTTTTTGGGCTTAAATGGAATTGATCCAGGCATGGTAAAGATGTCAATCTCCAGTTCAAGTTTGTGATACTTGTTACTTTGTAGACAGTGTGTCTCTTGTAGGCAGTGTACCTCTTGTGAGCAATGTGCTCAGGTAGTGAGCCCTAATTGGCATGTGCCATTTGTTTTTCTTATTCTTCTAATAGAGAATAATCCTTGGGTTAATCACCCTGTGGTTTTTCCCTTGACCAGGTTTTCCATGTCAAAATCTTGGTGTCTCATGTGTTGATGTGTATCTGCTCTGGTGTTTATGCTTTATGCTTTCATATGTGATTAATTGATATGCTACTAAATAACAAGGAGGATTTAAGTGTTTGAATTACAAGCAAGTTTTGTACAACTGATTCACCCCCCCTCTTAGTTGTGTGCCCTAAATCTAACAGATTGTTCTCCTATAAAAACTAAGGCATTAGAGGCCTTGTGCTAGCTAATCCTATGAAAGTGCATTGTGGGGTAGTCTAGTTATTCACTGAATGTTTTCCATTATTTCCACTTGCATGCTGATCAACACCACCATTGTCATTGTCATTGTTATTTCCATTGTTCCCACCATTACCAGGTATCAAACAAGTAAGGATCTATGCTAATTCTATTTGTGATCTTTCTAATATGTTCACCATATCACACTGCCCTCTAGCTTGATCATTCAAGGCATGCATCATGTTGGTCAAATCTTCTCTCCCTTCATCATATTGGTCTCTACTAGACCTACCCTCTTGATCACCCATATTATCTACAATGGGTTCTTCTTCCCTATAAAGAACTATGTCTCCTGTAATGGGTTCTTCCTCCTTGTTAAAAACTGCCTATTGTTCCCCAGGTTCTGAAGGTTCACTGTATAAAACTGGTTGTTGCTCTTCAAACCCTAAAGGCCACTCTTTCCACTAATCTTGTTCAACTTCCTTTTTCATAAATCTTTCCAAGTATCTCTATTCTCTTACACTGCCTCTCATAGAATTTTACATGTAATCATTGTCCAGCCATGGAAATCGACATGCAAGTAAATGGATAGTCTCAAACTGTCCTGTAACTATGCACAAAGTTGTAATCCAACATGCTGGTAGGAAAACCAGCTCCGATACCACTGAATTAGGCCACCCTTGTTTGTTCTTTTGATTATTTATATTTGTGTTATTTTTATTAGATTTGTGGTCTTTCAGTACTAGATAGAAGTTGCAGAAGGGTTTTTTGTTTTTCATGTACTATTTTTTCAATGTAATACAAATATATAAGTATGCAATGGAAACCCATAAAATCTATGATAGATATGAGCAATATAATTAAGACTCAGTTCATAGAATCATATGAAATGAATTATCATCACATACCCATTTCAAAATATTCAAATTTGTACTTCTACTGTAGATGGACCATCAATATGAATAACATAAAACACTTCTAAATCACCCACAAATGATAGTTTATTTGCATATAGATGAAAGTGACAATATATGTAACCCTAGGCACCCATATTGAGAAGTACAATCATCATCAAAACCTACAATCCCATATTGGAAATGTACAACCAACAATAAGGAAGTCTGTAGTCCACAAAATATAACTCAAGCTGATATAAATCTGCACTAGAATATATGCCTCTACTGCTCACAACAAAACTACTTGATCTTCATAGGATATCTTCTTTGAATCTCCACCAAAATGTATCAAATGAAGTACAACTGCAACCAATGTGTATGGCTTCTAAAGAGCCTCCTTGGGTGGTCTCTCACACCTGCGGAAAGATGAAAACTAATGGAGGTTTTCATCTCTAGAAGCCATGGCTAGATAATTTTTCTAAACCCTCATTTGCAGAGCAAATAGCATAGTAAAATGTATTGTTATGAATGAGCTCTTTTCCTTTGATTTTAGCTTTTATATTTCCACATGAGAGTCACCACTTTTGAGAGGGAATATAACTTTATTATTTTTCACTTTAATTTACTTTATTTCCTCCCATGAGGCATCCAAGTCTAAAAATAACTTTACATTTTGCATTTTATAATTTTACTAAGTCACCACATTATAATATAAAGTCCAATTAGTAAGTATTAAAATATCAACTTACAGACTTTAATATGAAAGGCCAAATGGAATCAGAATCACACGATCTTTAGACCATTAGAAAGGTCTCATCAAAATGCTCTACCTCCAACTTTGAACTTCCCCAATTAGATGAAACCCTAACTTACTAAAAATATTAAGTTCCAACCAAGGTGTCTGAAACCAACCAAACAAACTCCCAGAGTTCCTTAACCACATTGGTTAGTCTATGAGAACCAGGTATAGACTAACCCCATCAAGAAAGGGGGACATTACACAGATTGGGAAGAAGACAAGGACAAGGTTCAAGACTAAGGAGTACTCTTCCATAAAGCCATTAGAACTGATTCATACAGATTTGTGTGGTCCCACCAAAACCATAAATCTTCAAGGTGAAAGGTACTTTATGTTACTCATTAATGATTATTCTAGGATGACTTGGGTCACATTTTTGAAAGATGAATCAAAAGATTTTGAGAGATTTAAAATTTTCAAGTCTATGGTTGAGAATGAAATGAATTCTAGAATCAAGTGTTTAAGATCTGATAGAGGTGGTGAATTCACTTCAAATGAGTTTGAGGAATATTGTGAAGAACATGGAATAAGAAGACACTTCTCTGTTGCAAGAAATCCTCAACAAAATGGAGTTCTTGAAAGGAAGAATAGGATAGTACAAGAGATGGCAAGAATCATGCTCACTGATAGGTACTAGAAGGAAGCAATACACACTGTAGCTTATATTCTCAATAGAGGACAACTAAGAGTAAACAACACTAAGACACCATATGAGCTGTTGAAAGGCAAACTTGCATTTTACAAGCATTTCAGAGTGTTTGGTAGCAGATTTTACATCAAAAGGCATGAAGACAACTTAGGAAAATTTGATTCAAGATTAGATGAAGGGATCTTCCTTGACAATTCAACTAGAAGCAAAGCATACAAGTGATTTAACAAGAGGTTACAAAGTGTTGTTGAAAGTGCAAATGTTAGGGTTGATAAAGATTTACATCCATCCACACATGATCAAGAAGATTGCTTCTCAGAGGGATCTACCTACACGTAAGAAGAAGATGAAGTTGAAGAGTAAGAATCATAGAAGGATATTACTAAGATACCTGCAAAGTATATTCAGAGAAATCATTCTGAAGATTAGATTATTGGCAATAAGGATGATGGACTTGTAACTAGGAGAAAATTGAGAGAACAAATAAACTTCTCTTTTCTATCCAAAGTAGAGCCTAAGAATTTCATTAAAGCTAGTAAAGATGAGAGTTGGATCAATGTTATGCAAGAAGAGCTAAATCAGATTGAGAAAAATGAGACATGGGAACTTGTCCCAAGACCTAAAGACAAAAATACCATTGGCACAAAATGGTTGTTCAAGAACAAACTAAATGAGGATGGACAAGTGATTAGAAACAAGGAAATATTAGTCTACAAAGGATATGCTTAGGTAGAAGGTATTGACTTTGAAGAAACTTTTTCTCTTGTGGCAATATTAGAGGCAATATGATGTTCTTGGCATTTTCTGTTTACAACAATTTCAAATTATATCAAATAGATGTCAAGTCTGGATTTCTTAATGGCAATCCTAAAGAAGAAGTGTATACAGAACAACCTGAAGGATTTTAGTTGATATAAAATTAGATCTTTGTTTGCAATTTGAAAAAGGCACTATATAGACTCAAACAGGCTCCTAGGGCTTGGTATTCAAGGCTGGAAAAGTATATGCAACAACAAGGATTTAAGAAAGGTATTGTAAAAAACAACTTGTACACCAAAACATAAGGTAATCATATGTTGATTATTGCTATCTATGTTCATGACATTATCTTTGGAGGAAGTGATGACAAAATGTGCAAGGAATTTATAGAAGAGATGCAAAAAAAATTGAAATGTCTATGCTTGGCGAGTTATCATTTTTCCCTAGTTTGCAAATTTCTTAGTCTAACAAAGCAATTTTCATTTCACAAACCAAGTATGTCAAAGAGATGTTGAAGAAGTTTAGAATAGAAGACATCAAGCTAGTTAGTACACCTATGGTGATAGGATGTAGGTTGTGCAAAGAGGATGAATCACCTCAAGAGGATAAAACTATGTACAAATCCATGATTGGTAGCTTGTTGTATCTAACTGCATCTAGACCTGATATTATGCAAGTAGTATGTATGGTGGCAAGATTTCAAGTAACGCCTAAGGAGACACATGTAAAAGTTGTAAAGAGGATTTGTAGATACTTGAAAAGTTCTATGGACTTTGGTCTATGGTATCCTAGGAGTGATGATTTCACTCTAACTGCATATACAAATATTGATTGGGTAGGAAGTGTTGATGATAGAAAAATCACTAGTGGTAGAGCATTCTTTTTTGGAGACAAACTAGTGTCATGGCTAAGCAATAAAAAGATTCAGTGACATTGTCAACAACATAGGCATAATACATTGTTGCAGTATCATGCTGCACTCAAGTGTTATGGATGAAGCAAACCTTGATGGACATAAAAGTTGAGTATAATGAGCCTATATCTAGTCTATGTGATAACATAAGTGAAATCAATATCTCAAAGAATCTTATTATGCATTCAAAAACAAAGAACATCTCAATCAAATATCATATTTTGAGAGAAAAAGTTGCAAATCAGGAAGTCGGATTAGATTTTGTAGCAACAAAGGAACAGATTGTAGATATCTTTACAAAACCCCTTCCTAAGGAGACTTTTGAGTATCTAAGACAATCTAGGAGTGATGGCTCCTTCTCATGTTTAATTGAATAGATGAAGCATGTGTCCAGGGGGAGCATCTCAAAGATCTATTCTTAATCCCTAGAGTATATCAATAAATGATGCCCTTGATGTTAAGTAGAAATATTATAGAAAGGTGGAGCTTTACAGAAAAGAGGGAGAATCACATCATAAAGGTGTTAAGCATGTTGCATTCCTTTACCATTGATGTCAAAGGGGATAGATATTGTAAGGGGGAGCAATGCAAAAGAAGAGAATCATGTTTATGTTGCCATCAATGAAAATGGGGAGATTGTTGGAAATATTGTCATTAATGTTAAGCACATGAGATTGTTGGAAATGTTGTCATTGATGATTGATTTCAAGTGCATGGGATTGTTGGAAATGTTCTCATTAATGTCAAGGAGATAGTTGGAAATGTTGTCATTGACATCAAGTTGAAGTTTTCATGTCAAGATGAACTGATAAATTGTTTGAGGGAGTTTACGACAAGTGTATGCACTGTTCCAAAATTTTAATGTTCTCATTTGGTGCATAAGCAACAAAAGAGAAAGCATTCCTACCGAAATCAATTGTTTCTTAATGATTACTATGTTTGTGGAAGTTTGGTAGTGTTTGTCGTAGAGTTACGAGGTTTGTTGATTTGAAGTTATATTAGGTTTGTTGTCATTTCTATACCACATTCTACCACATCTAGGTGTATGGTCTTGCATTTTGGAAGATAGAATTAGTTGGCCATTATGTTGGTTTAGTTCAAGTTTCAGGTGACTTGAGTTACGGTAAAGGTATCTGGAAATATCAGTGTGAAGATAGTGTTACTATGTTACAAGAAGATCAAGTATATGTATGTTTGAAAGCTTGCGCTAGATAAAGGAAACATGTGCCAACAAGATGAAGTGTGTGAAGGTAGCATGGGACTACAAGAGCTCATGGAATGAAGTGCATAACGTGAATTCACTTATATGTTATTGCATAGGGTTTGGGGTCAAGCTAACTACATGTTACATGAATTAAGGGTTGATGGCTAACATGAGTTGTCTTGGAGAGATATCTTAAGTGGTTCTAAATTGATGTAGATGATATGGAAGAGATTTTTGATGTGAAGCATGTAATGATATTTCATTCCTACATTACTGCATTTGATTTGGGATAAAGGTGTATATGCAAGGCTGACTACATGTCTCATGAGGCATAGAGTTATGCACCATCTTGTAGCCAACGCAGATGATCTGGAAGAGCTATGGATGATATATATAAAAGTGACTTCAAGCTATTTGAAGGTGATGAAGGAGGCATGGTAAAAAGTAAGTAATACATTGTGTAAGTAGTGTGAGAAGGGCATGAATAGAAGATGATCTGGAGTTCACATAGTTTGTGTTAATACAAGTGTAAGCATATTGTTTTATATGGAGAAGAGAAGTGTTAAGAAGTGTGTGATGTTGTATATTTGAAGGTGTGAGAAAATCAATATTTCAGAATCTGAGTTGGTGCTTATGGCAGGGTCAATGCTCTCTTTGGAATGAACTTGATCATGTTTCAGTCAGTTGAAGTTAGTGCTTCATAGCTGGGTTGGTGCTCAGTGTGGATTGATCTGGATCTGATTGTCTACTCCTTGAATTTGGTGCTTCATATTCTGAGTAGGTGCTCAAAGACAGAGTTGGTGCTCAGTTTGATACAGGGATTGGGGTCTCCTATAGGTCAGTGCTTGCAAATCTATAAAAGGATTGGTGTCCTTCTCAAGATCATGTGGGATGGTGCCTACAAATCATTGTAATTCATTGACTCATTTTGTGAGGCTAGATTTGGGCAGTAGACCCAAGAAACTTTTCTCACTGTGGTTTTTCCCTTCTGGGTTTCCACATAAATCTTGTGTTCTCTTGTGTGGATGTGTGGATGTGCTTATGTTTGCATAATTCTTGCATAATTTGATTGATGTGGTAAAGATCTTGACGTTGTGGTAGAATTGAAGTAAAAATTGGTATATACTGATTTACCCCCCTCTTAGTATATCTATGTGTTCTAACAATTTACTATTATGTTCAACTATTGTGCAAGTTCTTTCATTACATGTAACTATGATTTTATTTAATAACTTAAATAAATTGGGTTTAGAATGTGAGCTTAGGATTAAGTATATGTATAGTTAATTGATTTGCTAGCACACCCTTACCAAAATACTAATTGATTGCATCTCCTCTTAAACCATCTTCTTAACTCCCCTTAAGCCATCCCCTGGCTAAGTTTCAAAAATTGGGTAAGTTTAATTTACTTTAATAATAACTTTTGGATTTGGTTTAGTTTAATGTATTTAAGGTCTCCTAACACTTGTTGGCATGATTGTCACTACTGGTGCATTCAATGTGTGACATTCATATTGGATTTTCCTATTCTACACATCACTTGAATGTAAGGAATTTCTATTATAATTTTCTCACCTAACTTATAGTTACGAATCATGTATTTATAGTTAATTTATTTACTTGCACTAATTGTACACATACTTACTTGTTCATTGTACTTTTTATCATCTTTGTTTCAAGTCTCCTATAGCTAGATGACGTAATTTTCATTACTTGTGTATTCTATGTGTGATGACATCACTTGAAATTAAATAAATTTTATATTTTAGAAATTACTATAATCTAGGAGTCCAAAACCTTGAATTAGGACTCATGTAATTGTGATTTTGATTTAGACTAATGACTCCTATACTTGTAATTTTCTTACTTGTAGAATTTTATAATAGTATTGTTGGTTCTATGATAACATATATATTTTTTACCCATTCATATTTCTTTCTTAATTAACTTGTTCAAGGACATGAAATTAGGACACTAGTTAAGAGATGTTCAATAAGGACTTTATTTAAGATAATTTGCAATTAGGAGATGAAATTAGGCCTTTAATTAAGATTTTAAATTATGAGATGAAATAAGGACTTCAATTAAGACATGAAATTAGGACTTGCATTTATAGGAAGTTTGCAATTAGGAGATGAAAATATGACATTAATTAAGAGATGAAATTAGGATTTGCATTTATACCTAACTTGCAATTAGGAGATGAAAATAAGACATTAATTAAGCATTAAAGGAGAAAAGATGAATGATGTAAACTAGTTTGTACACTAGATCATACTCTCTTCCTCAATAACATTCAAGGACAAAGCCAAGCCAAGCCACTACAAGATGAAAGAGGACTAAGCTATTGATTTTGTGCTCAAGAGTGCTATAGAAAGATATGATTTAACCAAGCCTCTTACCAAACCCTAGGTTAAGCATAAGTAAAACCCTAGTTATAAGATAACCAGCTTGTACAGACAAACAACAATAGAAAACTAGGATTTGAAAGTACCAAGATGATCAGTGAGATGTCATAACCTATGTCACAGAAGATGAAATGTTGGAGGACTTTGGGATGGGTGCCCAAGTCCAGAAAGTTGAGATCTTTGAAAACTTAGAACTAGAGAAATATCGTAGAGAGTGTCTAGATGCTAGTTCCAATGTCTGTTTCAATAGGAGGACATCGGGGTGGGCACCCAAGTCTTCCGCAGAGAAATTTTTGCAATCTATTTTTGGATCTTGAAACCCTTTCCCTTGCACAACCTCCATGTACCTTGGATTCTTTAGACTTCGCACTTGTAACCTACACATAAGAAGAAAAGGGGTTTGGGGGTTGTGGTGTTTAAGGATTTGCCTTAGTCAAATCCTGGGATAGCATTCAAGCTTCCCAACACTGTTGTTATAGAGAGAGTGTGTGTCCTTACAGGACAGAGGCTAAAGATAATCCAAATGATGAAATTATTTAAATCACAATGATATCACCTCGAAGGTTAAGCCCTTAGGAGAATGAAGATCTTTCAACTCATAAGGAGATGGATGATGATTCCAAATCTGCAAAAAACACACACAATACAAACACAAATCTGCAACAATAACATTATGAATGTTTTGAATTCCCTTTGCTCCAAGATCATAAGTTCACTATCATCCATCTATATCAAAATGAATTAAAAAACTCACTTATATATGCTTTCCCATGAATTAAATTGAAAGAGCTAATAAGGAGAGACCCATTTAAAGGTCTTATGCCGACATGTAATAAATTCTGCCCAGACCAATTAGGGACGACTTAGGCGCAGGTGCCCAAATCCCAAGGGGCCATTTTGGTCTAGTATAAGACATTAATTGGGCCCCTAGTCCCATTTGACATGGGTTTCAGGGGATTTTGCATGTAGAGTGTTAACACGGGGACCTAGGAGCTAAACTAGGAGGTAAAAAGGCTTGTGTCCACTTTTTACTCCATAACATTTAGCCCCCACTTTAATGTGTGTGATCTTACGATTTAGCACATGCATTAAATTATGGTCAAAGCATATCAAAACACATCAAACACTAGATTAAAGACATGCCCTAAGTTTGAAGGACTATTTCTAGCCCCCAAGCTTAGGCAAACATAAGAAAACACTTAACAGTCACATAAGACATAATGAATATAGTAAGGAAGCATACAATACATGGAGAAAACATGAATACATTCACGCAAGACATAGAGAAGACATGATTTAAATAATTATGCATATGTATATAATTCTAACTAAGCAAAACACACATTGTGGGGGAGCTCATTGCTACACATCTTTAGACCACACAAAAACATGCAAAACACACACAGCGTGGGGTGAGCTCATCGTTACATGTCTTTAGAACATACCAAAAGAATGCAAGACATGCAAGGAAGATACATAAAACTCGGGGAAGACACACAGAATACACAATTGTCGTATAGTATGTTGTTGACACACTATACGTTTTATACATAGAAAACATAGGCGATAGGAACGAGCTCATCATTGTACTCCACTATCTAAGACATGCCAATCACACCTGATGGTTGAGCTACACTACCACAACCACCAAATACATGCTCAAGGGTGAATGACTCAAGATCTAACCCCACCTCGCGATGAGGACTTTGTTAAAAGGATGTGCAACAAGATCAAGAGTTACACCATCCGACCTTCCATAGAAGGGCTTTCAAAATGCAACCCACCTGCATCACGGAGACACCTTATAGTGAAAATGAAGCATGTGCTCAAAGTATACAACCCCACCTGCATCACAAAGATGCCTTATAGTGAAAAGGAGGTATACACAACAAATCAAAGTACACAACCCCACTCGCCTCACAGAGATGCCTTACGGTGAAAAGGGAGTATACGCAAACACATTTTATCAATCTCTAACATAATCAAATAGTTACATGATATATGCCTCCACCTTAAAGTGGTTGATCCCACTTTCTGGTATCAATCACATTTAAGGTAAAGTGAAAACATGCAAGGGAACAAGAGATTTTGCAAAGCCCATGCCCCAAAGTTAGGAATTACATGTAGAAGATATCAATTAAATGCAAATAAAGATTAAATAGAGGAATAAAAATACACATAAATAATAACAGCGAGAGACAATTTTTAACGTGGTTCATCCAAACTCGGGCTACATCCACCAATAGAGAGTCTAATATTATTATCCAGCAAATCAAATTGATTACAACTAGCAATCCTTGCAACTCAATACCGTTGCAAATGCTACAATATAATATCAATAGAAACCCTAACCCTTAGCCATTTTTATCAAGACTTATGTCGGTTACAAAATAGGGTTTTTTATGTCGGCCAATAGAAAAATAACTCCCGACACCTTTATAAAATAATAAAAGTCATTTGAGGTTTGCGCTGCCCCTTGACCCCGTCTTGGGGGTACTATACCCAAACCCCCATTAAATAATTTGGGTAGAAATTGTGCTAATAAAAGTGGGGAAAATTTAACCTCCGAGTCTGATTAGGCTCCATATAACAACAATCTCCCACTTGGAGACTGATCAGACTCCACAACATATCATCTCCCACTTGGAGACTGATCATAACACTACTGACTTTGTAGCTCCCACTAGAAATAAACACCTTGGACCCTGTTGTTTTTATTTTATTATGTTCAATGTTGAAGACCAACCGAAGTTGAAGAGGAGTTTAGCTTCTCCCTTATCACTGCCTTCGTAAACATATCTGCTGGATTTTTATCTTGGTGTAGTCACGGTAGGAGGGTTCATAGCATGAACTGTCTGGACCATGCAGTAAGAGTAAACACAATGGAAACAACTCAAAGAAATGAAGCAAAAGTATATTCAGTCATTTAGTATATCATAGAATTCAAATAGAGATCGACCAGCAACATGCGGGCTTATAATTAGGGCTCACAGGCTTGATTACATACATGTGCAAGATAAAGCTTTGAAGCTCCTTCGCACAAAACTAAACTAATGATTATGAATCAATTTCTAACTCTTAAATACTTTCCTAAGGATCTATTACATTAATATATATCATCTCCAGACCAATAGATTCCTCTGCGTCAGCCAAGGAAGATCACAAATTCCAAAAAAGAGGTGTAATGTGTGAACATAGATAGGTCAAACCTAAATGCATAGAACACTTCCTCAAATGAATGGAAAAATGTGTGGACCCTTGGGGAAGGTTGGCCATGAACCAAAGAACATTGAATGATGTGTCATTGAGATTCACAAGTCAAAGAATGATCCGCAAGCCTTCTCCTTTAGCTGATTGTTTGAGACTATCAGGATGTTCTGCTCTGAGAAAATAGTCAACTTCTAATAGCGATATCTTTCTGGTAACTAATCCAAATGCTCTAAATTCTTGATATGATGTAGATGAATGAATGTGTATGCTAAGTCTAGATCTGTAAGATGTGAAATGCTAATACCAGACCACAAGATGAAACTACTTCTGACTAAACTACTTGAACTAAACTGGGAAATGAAAAGAAACAAACTAAACTACAAACAAACTAGAATGCAAATGTTTTTGGTTGATGCAAGATTGCTCTTGAACTAGGGATGATCCTGCATCAGACATCCAAGGTTATTGAAAAGTGAGGCCCTCACTTTACTGGGGCTAGGGGAGAACCAAGACAGTCCACCTCAGCCTGAGAAATCCATGTTGAATCTTCTTCCGGTCTGCCTTTCCACTTCACAAGGTATTCTTTGTATTGTCTTCCTCTAGTGCTACGTCCAACTCTATTGTCGAAAATGTCTTCAATCTACTCCGATACTTATTGTGGTAACTATTTCTTCAAGTCTTCATCCATGCTGTCACTGAACTCTGCTTCATGATACTGATAGAGGTCTGCAATGTTGAAAATAGGTGATATACCCAAGGTCTCCGGTAATTCCACTTCATATGCATTTCCTGAATCAAATTTTCTGAGAATCTTACAAGGTCCAAACTTTTTCATCTTCAACTTGTTATATGTCCCAACTAGAAATCTTTCTTTTCTCAAGTACACCATCACTTCATCTCCAACTTCAAATTCCTTATGTCTTCTCTTCTCATCAGCCTTCTCTTTATACTTGATGTTCATAACCTCCAAATGCTTCTTAACCTGATTATGCACTATTTGTTGCCAAGAGACACTATATGGATTCATGAATATTGTCATTGATGGCAACAAAGGTTATCCCACACATCTACAAGACATAATGAGTCTCTACCGGAAGTCAGATTGAAGAAGTGTTGTGGTCCGGTAAGCAAGAACAGAGTATGTGGCAAGGTCCGACAGTCAGGTCCGGATCTCACAGAGGAAGTATCTTTGGAAAGTGCAGACTTGGGGAAGGAAAGAGGAATACCTTGACTAATAGATTCCAGGAATTGAGTCTCTGGTGATGGAAGAGTAAAGAGATATAAGCATTTAAGTATTGGGGTCCAGTTTGGTAAAATAGATAAAGGAAGAACTGACAGGCAAAGCATCAGAAGTTATTTTGGATGAGATGTTGATGGTGATAAAGATTAATAAGGTATCATTCATGATTGGCCAACTTGTTAGATAACTTCTATAAGTTTCTTTTTGATCCGCATCACTTGGGAAGCAAGGATTCAACCGACAGACCAGAGTTTGAGATAATATTGACTATTCTAGATGCTGACTAGAAAAGTGTTGAAATCGCTTGTGCGGATATATATATAAGATGGATTTAGATGTGAAGGTGTGTGGTGTGTAAGAATTGTAGTACGAATAAAAGTAGAATAGAACAAAAGGAAGAAAAATAGGTCTGAAATGTAAAAGGACAGCAGCACTTAAGGAGAGTAAGAATAAAGTGCAGCAGATCAGTCTATTGAGCTTAACAGGAACTGAACTTCAACATGTGTGGATGCTTCTCATCAGTTCAAGTTTTCTTTGTGTATACAGTAAGTCTTTTGTAGGCAGTGAGCCTCTTGTGAGCAGTGTGCTCGGGCAGTGAGCCCTAATTGGCAAGTGCCATTTTGTATCTTCTATTCTTCTAATAGAGAATAATATCTTGGGTTAATCACCCCGTGGTTTTTCCCTTAACAGGGTTTCCACGTCAAAATCATTGTGTCATGTTTATTGGTGTTATTTCCATTTCATGATTATGTTTGCTTATTTGATCTGATGTTACATTAACTGTTAAGAAAGCACAAAAAGTTAAAATTATTAGCATAACTGATTCACCCCCCCTCTTAGTTATCAACAATTGGTATTAGAGCCAAGTACCTCCTAACAGAGTCTAACAGCTTGAGAAAGATCTGGGAATTCAAATGGATGTATATGGTATAAGGGAGCAACTCAAGACCGCCCTTGATGATCTTGAGCAGTCAAACTCTGAAGTTAATGAATTAAAGGAAAGACTCAAACAGGCTGATGATTTCATAAAAGAACTAAAAGACAAATTGAGTCTCTCTATGAAAAAGAGAAAGGAGCTACTTTAGCAATTGGCAAGTCAAGGTGAAGCCAATGATACAAATGGAGATTTGAAAGAGAAAACCAAGTTATGTGAACAGTTATCAAAAGAAATCATCATGGTAAGACATGAAATGGAATCAGGAGTTATGAAGTTCACCCAAGAAATTGAAGAAAGAAGAAAATCTAAAGATGATCTAAGACAATCTCTCAAGGAAAAATTAGAAGACTGCCACAAGATGGATAGAATAATCAAACATCTTGAATCTGATCTTGAAGATGCTAAAGATAATGAAGAAAAACTTGAGGATCAAATTGTCTCTCTTAAAAGGGATCTTCAAACAACAAATGAATACAAAGAGAAATTCAAGATAAGCTCTGCTCAACTTGAATTTCTTCTTGAAATCCAAAAGAGGGTAGATGACAAGTGTGGCCTAGGGTATGAAAAAGGTGAAAGCTCTGGATCCAGTTAGAAGAATTTTGGATCAGAAAATCCAAGGAACAGGCCTAGAAGACCTCCGATAAGGCAGCCTAATGCTCAAAGATATCCATCCTTCAATGGATACTACCACAACTGCAATAACTTTGGTCATAAAGCTAATCAGTGCGGAAAGAGAATGAATCAAACTAATACATCCTTCTCTGGACAGTGTTTCAACTGCAAAAGGTATGGTGACAAATCTCATGAATGCAGAAATATGCAAATGAACAATTCATTCAATGGTAGATGATTTGCATGCAATAGAATGGGTCATATGGCTAATCAATGCAGATCAAGAGGATATCAATCAAATATGTAAAGAAATGTTGTTTGCCAAATTTGCAATAGATCCAGTCATATTGCAAAATTTTGTAGAAGCAAGAATCAGGACAAAAGAGGTCTGGTATATCATAATCAGAACCAAGATAAGGGAAAACAAAAAGTGAATGTGGATGAAGTGCAAAGTGAGATGAACAAGATTTGGGTGAAGAAAAGTACAGAGAATGTAGGGGATGGATCCGCACCAGACTCTGGTGTTGATATTCCTTCCAGAAAATAAAAAGTGAGCTCTGGCTCAGGGGGAGACACAAAGAAAACCTTGTTCCCCCAACCAGTCAATTGGTACCAGAACTGGCACAAGGAGAGTTGTGGATTAAAGGGTTTATAAGAGAAACATCTAAATAAACTATGGTTAAGATTTGGAAGATCTGCAAGATGTTTAAGATCAAGATTGATCCGATTCTTCAAGTCATCTGAATAAGGCAAACTGGAATGACTTAGGTCGAGCATTTATTGCAACTTGATATTAGGGTTTGCGGAGCAATATAAGGGTTTTCTCATTAAGCATTTGTTCATTCTGCATTCAAGAAGAAACGAAAAGAAGCTCTACAACAGAAGTTCCTCAAGCCCATCAAAGATCATCTGCAGAATCTGATTCATCCAGGAATTGATCCGGCTCACTTTGTGTAACCTAGAAGCATAAAAGGTATTTTGCATTCTTAATATCTCTCTGCAAATCTTTCTAAAAGATGTCTACTCTAAATATTGTGAAGATCACTTACAGGCCTTGACCCAAATTCAAGAAACATCCCTACAAATCCTTGGAAGTAGATCTCCTAGGAGCTTTTTCCAGTGTTCCGCATGGTGTCTTGCATATAGAAGATATTAGGGTTTACATTCACACAAACATTAAAGAATTCAGAGAGTCCAAATTGAGGGATATCTACCACAAACAAATAATAGATGATTCATTTGAGCTCAAACCCCAATACAAGGCCCTCCGGGAGAAGCACTTTGCACAATGTATACATTTCCCCTATTTTCCTGAGGACGAATGGGTCTGGTATGTCTTGAGCAGAATACATGAGAACTTCATGTGGTTGAATGGACCATTCAAGATCACAAAAGATGTCATGGTAGTTACCGGTTTGCACTCATCCGGTGGTATACCTATTCTCAAATCGATCAAGAATCTGACTATAAGTGAGGCTACCAGATCTAGGTTTGATAAAAGAGCAATGACAGTAGATGACATCACTGATCCGGATGTCAAGTTTACATCCATGATCATCAGCTACAAGATATATCATTCTAGCAGGGAGAACTCAGTACTTGAAACTACTATCTACACTGCCTATGAAATGTTGAGAAAAAATGCAGACTATGACCTTTGTGAGCTCCTTCTAAACCAACTCTTGGAGAACCTACAGAAGATAAAGAAGGACAAGAAGAATTCCTTCAAATTTGATGGCCTAATACTCTGTCTATTCTTCTACTTTATGAATGAGCTACCCGGATCCAGTGGATGGGTTTGGCAGAATGACAGACCAGTTGCCATACAAATCAGGGATTATTTGCATGGACTTGGTGATGACAAAGCACAAAACATAGCTCTCTAGGGTTTCTTTAAAAACTTTCAGAACATGATGCAAGTTAGAGAGAGAATTCCCCAATCTCTAGTTGAGAAATACAAAGACACAATATGTTTTATGGTAGAGACTGATCAATGCCTAATGGAGGCAGTGGAACCGAGAACAGTGTGGATCATGCCAATGGGGTATGACATGGATGAGAAAATCGTAGAGCTGCATGTTCAGCACATGCTTAGTAAACCAAAGGATCCCAAAGCAGAAAGGTTTGGAACATTTAAAGAATTGAGTGTGAAGATCCATATTGAGCTAAGGCAACCAGAGATGAAAAGAAAGGTAGAAAAGAAGTAGAAAACATTGCCAAAAGCTTTGGCATCTCAAAAGAGGCACTTGATGCCAATAGGGAGAAGATGGAAAGAGTAGAGAAAGAGAAGGAAGGTGCTCAAAAGGAAAGTGGTCTGGTAGAAGCCCCCACCTGGACAAGATCCTCTAAGAGGTCCACTCCTACCACTAACAAGAGCTTAAAGACATCAAAATTGGAAGCAAAATCATCTGGTAAAGCAGAGAAAAGGACTAAGACAAAGGCCACAAGGTCTTATATCAGTCAGAAAGATGAAGAAGAGACAGAATCTGATGAAGAAATCAAGAAGATGATGAAGAAGAAGAAAGTATCCGGTGCAGATAAGGTGGCAAAGGTAGAATAATTTGTTGAAAAGCCCACTCTGTCCCCAGATGATGTAGTCAAAGCTGTTACTATGGATGGAAACCTGCAACCAATAACAGAATTCTATGATGCATATAATGATGCAGATAGAAAAATCTTGGAGGAAGCCACAGTTAAGTACTTAAACATATACAATAAAGCCTTGATTGAAATAATTTCTCTAATTCCTAAAAGTTTGGAAAAGGAACTTGAAATGAGAAAAGAAAATGCTAAGGCAAAGGACTTAGAAATTAGAGAAAAATAGCTATTCAGCTCTATCCTTCAATTACTCCAAAACAAATGGATATGATCTTCAAAGATTACAAGGATGAGTTCTGGAGTAAGACTATAATGAATCAGCTCATGCTTGGAGAGACTGATAAAGTAGCAAAAGAAACAGAAGAAATCCTGTGGAAGGCATACTCAAGATTCAACATTCCTATTATAAAGGACTTGGGTGTTGATCCCTCGACTACAACTGTTGAAAAAGAATCTACTAAGGCAATGACAGAAGAAGTAATGGACTCTGGTGAAGGTAAAGACAAGGGCTTAGAATCCTCTACTCCATAAGAGGTGGCTCATGAACAAACAAATATCTCTCCTCCGGTTTCCCCTATAGTCTCCGGATCTAAAGGAGAAGAAAGAATAGAGGAGAAAGAAGAAGAAAGTCAAGCTAAGAAGAACATAAGTGACAATATAGAAGAGAAGAAATCTCTGTCTCCAATAAGAGACACTACAGAAACTGTCAAGGACTTCTTGACAAAAGAAATGTTGGAGATTGATGAACCAAAGTTACTTCAAGGTCCATTTAACTTTGACTCTCTCTCCCCGGTTCAAACAATGAAGATAGCTTCATTTGCTAATGCAAAGGCAAAAGAAAAACTCCTGAAGTCTCACATGGAAGATTATGAGCTAATAGAAATTGCATCCGGTGTGCTTGAAAAGATCATGCCATCCTTTCTGAAGGATTCATTGGCTTCCTCATCAGGTAATCTTAAATCTCTTGTTAGTTCAGTCAGCACTCATTTTGAGCCCTTAGAGAAATCAGCTGAGGAAAAGGTTCGGAAAGAGTTTTTGGATAAAAGATTCTCTGAAGTACTAAGTCTAATATCAAATGATAGAAGAAATATGGATATAGGGATAAAGAGCTTAGAAAATGCTTTTAAAGATGGCGGGGAAATATATAAATTTTGTCTATCATGGTCCAAAGCAACAATGGAGATTGAAAAGAAAATGAAAGAATAGGAGATCAAACTAACAAAACTTTCTCAAAATTTTGATCCATTTACCTCATCCATAGTAAATCAAGAATGTCAGACTATTGCAGTCTTGGATGAAATTAAGAAGCTAGAGAAAGAAAAGAAAAATAGAATTGACAGGTTAAATGAGCTTAGAAGAATAATCATTCCTGAGTTGGAGGCCATGCATGAGGCCCTAAGTGATGCTCAAACCAATGCCAAGACAAATGATCTGACAGATCTAAAGAAGGCAGAAGTTTTTGCATTCCTGTTGAGTGGTCACATATCAATTTTGGACAGGATGAAGCTAAGTTGGGCAACCGAAGTTGTACAATTGAAAAACACTTTTGTAGACATACTAAAGTATATGTAGAGTGCAACCGGATGATATACTTATGCGACTAAGTTAATTTTTGAAAATTTTGGTGTGCAAACCCCATCCTTTGCCATTGATGTCAAAGGGGGAGTGATGAGTAGTGAAAAATGATGACTCCAGCTAAGGGGGAGCTCCAAAAAATGTACATAGAGACAGAGCATCAGCCAAGGGGGAGTATAGTGTGACACTTAGTCATTTTTCACTAAGTATTGCCATCAATGCCAAAGGGGGAGATTGTTGGCAAGAGACACTATATAGATTCATGAATGTTGTCATTAATGGCAAAAAAGGTTATCCCACACATCCGCAAGACATGATGAGTCTCTACTGGAAGTCAGATTGAAGAAGTGTTGTGGTCCAGTAAGCAAGAACAGAGTATGTGGCAAGGTCTGACAGTCAGGTCTAGATCTCACAGAGGAAGTATCTTTGGAAAGTACAGAGTTGGGGAAGGAAAGAGGAATACCTTGACTGATAGATTCCAGGAATTGAGTCTCCGGTGATGGAAGAGTAAAGAGATATAAGAATTTAAGTATTGGGGTCCGGTTTGGTAAAATAGATAAAGGAAGAACTGACAAGCAGAGCATCAAAAGTTATTCCGGATGAGATGTTGATGGTGATAAAGATTAATAAGGTATCATTCATGATTGGTCGACTTGTTAGATAACTTCTATAAGTTTCTTTTTGATCTGCATCACTTGGGAAGCAAGGATTCAGCCAATAGACTAGAGTTTGAGATAATATTGACTATTCTGGATGCTGACTAGAAAAGTGTTGAAATCACATGTGTGGATATATATACAAGATGGATTTAGATGTGAAGGTGTGTGGTGTGTAAGAATTGTAGTGCAAATAAAAGCAGAATAGAACAAAAGGCAGAAAAGCAGGTCCGGAATGTAAAAGGACAGCAGCACTTAAGGAGAGTAAGAATGAAGTGTAGCAGATCAGTCTATTGAGCTTAACTGGAATTAAACTTCAGTATGTGTGGATGCTTCTCATTAGTTCAAGTTTTCTTCGTGTATACAGTAAGTCTTTTGTAGGCAGTGAGCCTCTTGTGAGCAGTGTGCTCGGGTAGTGAGCCCTAATTGGCAAGTGCCATTTTGTATCTTCTATTCTTCTAATAGAGAATAATGTCTTGGGTTAATCACCCCATGGTTTTTCTCTTAACAGGGTTTCCACGTCAAAATCATTGTGTCATGTGTATTGGTATTATTTCCATTTCATGATTATGCTTGCTTATTTGATCTGATGTTACATTAACTGTTAAGAAAGCACATAAAGTTAAAATTATTAGGATAACTGATTCACCCCCCCTCTCAGTTATCAACACTATCTTCATGTGATCTATAAAGTCTTCTACTTCTGCACTCCTCTTTTCTTATGTACTGATATCTCTTTGTTCTACCACTCCTCTAGGATTCACTCCAGTAACAATCTCAAAAGGTGTTCTTCCGGTACTCCTATTTACTGAATTATTGTATGCAAACTCTGCTTGTGAAAGAATCAAATCTCAACTTCCATCTTTCTCCCTAACCAAACATATCAACAAGTTTCCCAAACTCCTATTCACTACCTCTGTCTGTCCATCTATCTATGGATGAAAAGTAGAACTGAACTTCAAATCTATCTTCATCTTCTTCCAAAGTGTCCTCCAAAAGTATCTAACAAACTTTGTGTCTCTGTCTGAAACTATACTATTAGGTAATCCATGCAATCTCACAATCTCCTTGAAAAATAGGTCAGCTACATGCACTGCATTAGTTGTCTTCTTAGAAGGTATGAAATGAGCCATCTTTGAAAATCTATCAACCACTACAAATATTGAATCATGTCCTCTCTATGTTTTAGGCAGTCCCAACACAAAATCCATGCTTATGTCTTCCCAAGGTCTCTTCGGTACTGTCAAAGGTTTATATAATCTAGTATTCTGACTACTCCCTTTTGCAACTTGACAAACTCTACAACTCTACACAAATCTCTGAACATCCTTATGTATCTGAGCCCAAAAATAGTTTTCACTCACCAAAGCCACTATTTTATCAATGCCAAAATGTCCTGCCAATCCACCACTATGCTTCCCTTGATCAAATTATCTCTCATAGAACTTCTAGGTATGCACAACTGATTTCCTTTGAACAACATATCTTCTTGAATGAAATAGTCCAACCACTTACTCCTATCTATCGCAACAAGTTCCTTACATGCTTTCCAAGGTTCTACAAAATCAGTGTCTCCCTCATACATACTCTTCAATTCATCAAAACCCAACACTTTAACTCTCATCTCTATCAACAAGTTTCTTCTTCTACTCAAGGCATCGGCAACTTTGTTTAATTTTCCACTCCTATGCTTCAACACAAAGATATAACTCTGCATGAACTCTACCCACCTCATATGTCTCCGATTCAACTTACCCTGACTATTCAAATGTTGTATAGCTTAATGATCTATACACAACACAAACTCCTTAGGCAACAAGTAATGTCTCCACTTCTTTAAGGCTTGAATTATGGCATAGAACTCTTGATCATAAACTAAATATCTTCTCCTTGTATCATTCAACTTCTCACTGAAATATGCTACAAGTCTACCTTCTTGACTTAATACTGCTCCAATTGCATTTCTACTTGCATCACAATCAACTTGAGATACCTTATTGAAATCCGGTAATGCCAAAATTGGTTGCTCTTTCACTTTCTACTTCAACAACTCAAAACTTTTATCTGCTCCAGATGTCCACTTAAAGTCTTTTATGTCTCCTTTCATTGTCTCTGTCATAGGGTTACAAACTGAACTAAATTTTTTGATGAACTTCTAGTAGAAATTAGCCAATCCATGAAATGATCTAACCTCTCCAATGCTCTCCGTGTAGGTCATTCAACAATTGCTTTCACTTTCTCAGGGTCCATCTTCAATCCTTCCATAGAAATCACAAATCCCAAATATACCAACTCTTCCTTCATGAAACTACACTTCTTAATGTTTATCAACAATTTCTCTTCTCTCAATCTCTGCAAAACTTGTCTAATATGCCACAAATGTTCCTCTTTTGTCTTACTAAAAATTAGAATATCATCCAAGTATACAATCACAAACTTACCCAAGAATTTCTTCAGAACTTCATTCATCAATCTCATGAAAGTACTCGGTGCGTTTGTCAATCCAAAGGGCATCACTAACCACTCATACAATCCTTCATTTGTCTTAAAAGCAGTCTTCCATTCATCACCTTCTTTGATTCTAATATGATGGTATCCACTTTTCAAATCTATCTTTGTGAAATATTTTGCTCCACTTAAACAATCCATGATATCCATCCTAGGTAAAGGAAATCTATACTTAACTGTGATCTTGTTTATTTCTCTAGAATCAATACACATTCTCCATTCTCCATCCTTCTTTGGTGCAAGCACTGCAGGTACTGCACAAGGACTCAAGCTTTCTCTAATCAAACCTTTCCTCAACAATTCTTGTATCTGTCTATTCAATTCTTCATTCTCTGCCGGTGTCATCCGGTGTGATGCTTTGTTAGGCAAACTTGCTCCTAGTATAAGATCCATGCGATGACTAATAGTCCTTATAGGTGGTAATCCATCAGATACATTGTCTAATATGATGTCTTCATACTCTGTCAGCAACTCTCTTATCTCCTCTAGTTTAGTTTCTTTCTTCAAATTTTTAGGCTTCTTAGGGATCAAGGCGTAACACATATTCTCATGTCTCAAACCATCTAGAAATTTTCTTCCATCTACCAAAAAGATTCTAGCATTTCCACATACCACATCGTTAGGATCATCTTCTAAAGGTATCAAAGTAATTCTCTTTCCATTTGTTGTTATAGTGTATGTATTCTTTCTCCCATCATGTATAGATTTTCTATCATACTACCAAGGTCTACCCAACAAGATATGACAAACATCCATAGGCATAATATCACACAAGACTTCATCATGATAAGATCCAATATGAAATTTCACCAAAAATTGTTCTCTCACTAGTACCTTATGATCATCCTGAATCCATGCTATCTGATAGGGCTTAGTCACCATCCCCTCTGAAACTAGGCTATCTGAACTACCACTATCAATCACAACTTTAGAACACTTATCTCTTGATTTGCATCTAGTATTGACCAAGCTTTTCCTTTGCGGTGGTTCCTCATTTATCTCTATTTGAAATAGTTCTTTCCTCATCACCAATGATTCTCCTCTCTCCGGTTTACCAACTGAATAGGGGTCATCTAGTTCAATAGGTTCTTCTTCAACATAGGCTGCTCTTCCACTATTTTATGTCCTCTTACTTGTACTACCCTGATTACATTCAAATGCTCTATGTCCTTCACCTCCACACTTGAAACAAGTACCTCTAAATGTTCTCTTATCCAATCCTCTTCCTTCTCTTATGTATCATTCATTTCTGTATGCACTAGGGTTTCCTCTCTGGTAAAAATTTATGTCATCTCTCTGGTAAGTACTGTTATCTCTATCATCCTTCTTAACTGGGTTGTAAAACTTGTTTTGCTCTGGATGTGATTTGTCTCCTCTGGAATAAGTCTTCCCTCTCTAAAATTTACCTCCTCTTCCTCTCTGTCTCCGATCATGTCTTTTATTCAGCTTCTCTTCAACTTTTAGGACAAACTAATATGCTTCCTCCAAAGATGTCATCCTTACCAAGCTTAATTCTTCTTGAATGTTCAATCTCAGTCCATTGATGTATCTAGCCACTTTATCCTTTCTTTCTTCACTATGTCCTATTCTTATGATCATCTTATGAAATTCTATAGTGTACTCCTTCACATATTTCTCCTTTTGTCTCAAGTTTTGCAATATTTTCAATAGTTCCAACTCATAGTCAGTATGTATAAACTGATTTGTCAACTTTGTCACCATTCTATCCCATTTTGTAATCTTTTATTTCCCTCTTCTATTTCTTTCCACCATATAGTAGCATGTCCTTTCAACTTTGTCTTTGCAAATTTCACATTCTCCAGATCTTTAATTTCCTCATATTCAAGATATTCTTCCATATCGTTTATCCAGTCAATCAATTCTTCAAGATTCAAATTACCAGTATAGTTCAGCACATCAACTCTAGGTCTCTTTCCAATCTTTGAAATAGCTCGCAACATTTTTACTTGATCTGATTCTTCTTCTTCATCACCTTCTAGGGTATCATAGTGTGTTCTATAGATTTAAATTCTTCCTCATCATCACTTTCAACATTAGGTCTCAGTGTCAATCCCCTTCGCCTATCCTCTTCAATAGCATCCAATTGGATTTGCATTGTTTTCATTATCTCCATCAACTCATCTATTCTACCAGCCATTGTTCCAATAGCAGCAACTCTCCTCAGCGGCATTCTTCCTAGGATCAAGTGTAAATTGCCTTAGGTTTAGTGATCGGGCTACAAGGTGACAACTACCTCACAATCAGCGATCGGTTACAATATAGGTAACCTTCCTCAATTCGGTGATATGTCCATAAGAAGATCTTATAGAATTGCCTCGTCAACTTCGCTCAATTCGCTCCCAAAGATTCAAACTTTTGCTTTCATACCACTTGGTGTAGTCACGGTAGGAGGGTTCACAGAATGAACTATCCGAACCGTGAAGCAAGAGTAAACACAATGGAAATAACTCAAAGAAATGAATCAAATGTAGATTTAGTCATTTAGTATATCATAGCATTCAAATAGAGATCAGCTGGCAACATACGGGTTTATAATTAGGGCTCACAGGCCTGATTACATACATGTGCAAGATAAAGCTTTGAGCCTCCTTCACACAAAACTAAACTAATGATTATGAATCAATTGCTAACTCTTAACTACTTTCCTAAGGATCTATTACATCAATATATATCATCTCTGAACCAATAGATTCCTCTGCGTTGGCCAAGGAAGATCACAAATTCCAAAGAAGAGGTGTAATGTGTGAACACAGATAGGTTGGACCTAAATGCATAGAACACTTCCTCAAATGAATGGAACAATGTGTAGACCCTTGGGGAAGGTCGGCCATGAACCAAAGAATATTGAATGATGTGTCATTAAGAACTGCAAGTCAAGGAATGATCTACAAGCCTTCTCCTTTAGCTAATTATCTGAGATTGTCACGATGTTCTGCTCTAAGAAAATAGTCAACTTCTGATAGCGATATCTTTCCGGTAACTAATCCAAATGCTTTAAATTCTTGATATGATGTAGATGAATGAATGTATATACTAAGTCTAGATTTGCAAGATGTGAAATTCTAATATTAGACCACAAGTTGAAACTGCTTCTGACTGAACTGAACTGGGAAATGAAAAGAAACAAACTAAACTGCAAACAAACTAGAATGCAAATGTTTTTGGTTGATGCAAGATTGCTCTTGAACTAGGAATGCTCCTACATCATATCTATATGTATCTTTTCTAGTTGTAACTATCCATCATCCAACACCAACTGGATGAAGTGATACATTAGCTGTTTATGTTTGGTCTTTGAATGCAAGGCAGAATTATTTGCAAGATGTATGGCACTCTGATTGTTTGTAAACAAATAACTATTAGCCTGTTGTTTTCCCAATTCTTTCATGAAATATTATAGCCATATCATCTCCTTGCTTGCCTTTATTGCAGCTACATACTCTGCCTCTGTGGTGGATAAAGTGACCACCTTTTGCAACTTGGAGATTTAACTCACTACTGTCCCACCTACAGTAAATACATAACTTGTAGTACTCTACCTGGTATCAATATCCCCTACCAAATTTGAGTCCACATAGCCTGTAAATTAGTATTAGAGCCCCCAAAACATAAGTGTTTAGTGGATGTACCTCTCAAATATCTAAGAATCCATTTTATCACATTCCAATGCTTCAATCTAGGATTACTCATATACTTGCTTACGACTCCTACATGTGCAATATCTGGTCTTGTGCATACCATGGCATACATTAAACTTCCTACAGCTGAAGCATATGGTACCTTGGACATTTTTTCTTCCTCCTCTTGTGTCTTAGGACACATGTCCTTAGTCAATTTCAAATAACTAGACAAAGGTGTGTTGATAGCTTTTGCATTCTCCATGTGGAATCTCTGCAACACCTTTTCAACATAATCAACCTGAGATAGAGTCAATTTTCTGTTCTTCCTATCTCTGTAAATTTTCATACCAAGGATTTGTTTTACTGTCCTCAAATCTTTCATAGCAAATGATTGTGCTAACTATTGTTTTAACTCTCTTATGTGATCCATGTTAGGCTCTTTGACCTCAAATCCCTGTGGTTGTTCCACATATATCTCCTCCTCCAAATCACCATGGAGAGGCAATTTTCACATCTAGTTGTTCCAAATGCAAATCTTTAGTAGCCACAATACTTAAAACAATACGAATAGAAGTCATCTTAACAACTGGAGAAAAAAACTCATCAAAATCAATACCTTTTTCTGTGCAAATCCTTTTACAACTAACCTAGCTTTAAATCTTTTCTTACCTCTATCTTCCTTTTTCATCCTATAAACCCATTTGTTTGGTAAAGCCTTTTTACCTACAGGTAACTTACATAATTCCCAAGTCTGATTTTTCAGCAAGGAGTCCATTTCTTCTTTCATTCCAAGCTCCCATTAAACCTTTGTATCCACCTACATAGCTTCATCATACCCTTTTGTTTCACCAGCATCTATTAACAAAATAGAATACAAAGAGGGAGAAATTTTTTTAGGTCTACTTAGCCTTGTTGACCATCTAACATTCACTGGAGTTTGTGGTATTTCTTGTTGTTGTTGTAGAGCATGATGAACCACTAGAACATCATTATCTGGAGTATCATCTAGCACCACGTAATCCTTTGCTTTCTTCTCATGTTGCAACTGAACTCTGTACAACACATTCTAATTAAATACAACATCCCGACTTCTCACAATTTTTAGATTTTCAACATCCCAAAGCTTATAACCAAATTCATCAATGCCATATCCAATGAAGATACACTTTTTGATTTTACATCCAGTTTGGTTCTATTTTTAGAATCTACATGTGTAAATGCTTCACATTTGAAGGTTTTGAGAAAAGAATAACTCACCTTCTTACCTATCCATGCTTCCTCTGGAATACCACAACCCAAAGGAACTGAAGGACCTCTATTAATTAAATATATAGTGGTATTGACAGCCTCTGTCCACATGTTTAAAGGCAGCCCAACATGCAATCTTACGCTCCTTGCATGCTCCATTATTGTCTTATTCATGTGCTTGGCCACTCCATTTTCTTGTGGAGTCCTTGGAACTATTTTTTTCATACGAATTTCATTAAAGGAACAATAATCCTCAAATTCTTTGCTACAATAATCACCACCATTATTAGATCTGAGACATTTTAATCTTTTACCCATCTCATTCTCAACCAAGCTTTGCTATTTCTTAAATGTTTCAAATACATTAGATTTCTACCTATGGAAATAAATCTAAACCTTCCTAGTTGTATCATCTATGAATGTAACATAATACCAAGAGCCACCAAGAGAAGATACCTTAGCTGGTCTGCATACATCTGTATGCACAAGCTCCAATTTTTTATCTTTCTTTTGCTTCCCATCCTTGAGAAAACTAACTCTTTTTTGTTTTCCATACACACAACTTTCATAGAAATCCATATTAATATATTTTAGACCTGGTAAAACTTTATTAGAATGAGGTACCTTCATACCTTTTTCACTCATATGCCCAAGTCTGTTATGCAACAGTATTGTCTTAGAACTTGCAACAACTGTTTCAGTCTCTTCCTGCGAACTCACATCAACTGTTCCTAAACCTGTTTATTTTTTCTCGGCAACAACTAAAGTAGAAGGAATAGTATGACCTATACAAAGATATAAGGTGCCTACTTTCACACCTTTTGCTACTATTAAGGCATCTCTTGAAAACTTCCAATTTTTATCATTAAAAGTAACTATACAACCTTCATCACCTAGCTGCCCTACTGAAATTAAATTCCTACTTAGCTTTGGAATGTGCCTTACCTCTTATAGTATCCAATGATTCCCATTCTGCAACTTAATCTTAATTATTCCCTTTTCAATAATCTGACAGGGTTCGTTATCTCCCAAATAAACCAACCCAAAAAGCCCTTGGACATAACCAAGAAAATAACTTCTATGGGGCGTAGCATGAAATGAGGCCCCTGAATCTAAAACCCATGAATCATCAACATTATCTAGGGAAATAATCAAAGCATCATCTTTAGATTTATTACTTACCACATTTGCCTCCTTATTTCCTTCTTGTTTGTCTCCTTCTTTATTCTTCCAAGACTAGCAATCTTTCTTCAAATGACCTAGTTTCCCATAGTATCAGCAATCTTTCTGTCCTCTGGATTGGGACCTCTTGTCCTTTGATTTTCCTCGTGACTTCCCATGACCTCCAAAACCTTTTCCTCTCTCCTTTGATCTACCCCTGCTTTCTGCATTCAAAACACTACCTCATGTGGACCCTCTTGAGCTTTTCTGTCATATTTCCTCGCTAAGGATAACACCAAAACATCATCAAATTTCAAAGTATTTGAACTAGAGATAGAGTTACTTACAACCATTACCAAGCTATTGAAGCTTTTTGGAAAAGAACATAAAACCAAGAGAGCCCTCACCTCTTCATCAAATTTCACTTTTACAAAAGTTAACTGACTGGTAATCATATTAAACTCATTTAAATCATCTGTCACAGATCCACCTTCAATCATTTTCAAATTAAACAAATGCTTCATGAGAAATACCTTATTTGAGGATGAGGGTCTTTCATACAATTTAGCCAAAGCTTTCATCAGTTCATCTGTTGTCTTCGCTTCTATTATATTGAATGCCACAGATGGTGCTAGACACAACCGAATGGTTCCCAGTATCTTTCTATCCAGAAAATCCCAATCCTCATCAGTCATTGATGTCAGTTTCTTGGCTTTTCCTTCCAATGGCCTCCATAAATCTTTCTGATAGAGATAATCCTCCCTCTGCATCTTCCATAATTGATAGTTTTGCCCATTGAATTTATCTACCTTCAATTTACCCTCATCCTCCATTGCTCCCACTTAACCATGAGACTCCCACTCAACTATGAGACCTTCCTATAGACGATATTCAAACACAACCCACTCTAATACCACTTGTTAGGATTTGCATATAGAAGATATCAATTAAATGCAAATAAAGATTAAATAGAGGAATAAAAATACATAGAAATAATAACAATGAGAGATAATTTTTAACGTGGTTCACCCAAACTCGGGCTACATCCACCATCAGAGAGTCCAATATTATTATCCTACAAATCAAACCGATTACAACCACTAATCCTTGCAACTCAATACCACTACAAATGCTACAATACAATATCAACATAAACCCTAACCCTTAGCCATTTTTATCAAGACTTATGTCAGTTAAAAAATAGGGTTTTTTTATGTTGACCAATAGAAAAATAACTCTTGACACCTTTATAAAATAATAAAAGTCGTTTGAGGTTTGTGCTTCCCCTAGACTCCACAAGGGGTGCTACCCCCAAACCCCCATTAAATAATTTGGGGGGAAACTACACCGATAAAAGTGGGGAAAATTTAACCTCCGAGTCTAATTAGGCTCCATATAACAACAAAAGTGAGATGTGCCATGATCACCAAATGTTCCCACAAACACACCATTATCATTTGATAACATAATCAACAACATATAATCTTTGGTTAGAAAATCTTACTCTAAGATAACAACCAAATCAATTCATGAAAGTCTGCATAGAAATTAAATAGACCAAGGCTATACTTGTAGGTTCAGAACTGAGTATAGCCATGAGGTTATATTGCAGGTATCTCAGAGCTGAGTGTAGCTGCAAGGTGAGATACAAAACAATCCAAAGTGCGTGGAAGAAGATTTAGAGTATTTCAAAGGTTTGTTACAACAAATATCACAATATGAATCACAACACGGAGTGATTCTACTAGTCAAGCATCAGTAATATATATCAACACCATCTTCATATATGGACTAGGTCCATTTTTTCTTTCTTGTTGAAGGGACACACGGTCCTTATTAGTATTAGTTTGTCTTTGTCATCCGTCGACTAGTAGAGTCACTAAAGAATGGAAACAATAAATGAGAGAGGAGATAAAAGTGACCTTGGTTTACAATGTGGGAAGATGCCCCCAAGGCACAACACACAACAATAAAATAGAGGAGAGGAATAGAAGAATGGTCACAACATAGGTGGTCTCCTTGTATCCTTGACCTTACAAGAGTATCAAGGGTCATCCGAAGAGACCTAAACAATATTTAACACAACATGGTGGAACACAACACAACACATAAGAGGAGGCCACCCATGAGAGCAACTCAAAGAGGTGCTACATCAAAAGTGGCTAAAAGGATGAGAAATACTTACCTGCGACATAAGGCAACCACACTAGTGGTTGTCATCGATAAAATATCTTCCTCCCAATCTTGAATGCAAGAGGAGATAGGTATATAAGGTACTATGGCCCAATTTGAAACTTCATCCTTTAATTCTTCATCCTTTAGCTCTTCTTTTGTTTCAATTGACATTGGTGGAATGTTTTCTTGTTGAGATGATGCTTGTCAAGATAAATCTTGTCATTTTCTCCTTCTTTATCTTGCATTCTAATTCCTTCTTGTCTTGTTAGTGATATTTGTGAAAGGAGTGTCATGAGTTCCCACATTATTTGACATTTCAGAAGAGGAAGCTGGTACAAAGTTGATCTTTTATGATGAATGATTTGCTCTTTAAGTTTGCCTCTCGATCCTTGTAAGGATGGTGGAGGGGGAACCTCAAAAAAAATTCCTTTACCTTGTGGGCAAGGGGATTCCTCCAACTTGAGTAGCTTTTCACTCTCTGTTTGTTCAGTAGGAGGAATTGTAGCCTTAAAATACTGAGAAGGTCTAGGAGCATCCTTGTTGTGTGATAATTGGGCTATTAACTTTGCCTTATATTTTTGATATGCCAAGAAAAATTGATCTTCTCTTGGTTGATTTGGTTCAATAGGTTGTGGCCAAAAGTAGTCTAGGTTAAAGTTTCCATGATTGACCAAAGGCTTCCCTCTATTATGATGTACAACATGCACCCGTCCTTGATGAGTAAATTTTAAACACTTATGAATTGTAGAAGGGGCCGCTTTCATGGACTTGAGCCAAGGATGGCCTAACTTCACATGAAATAAGTCCGAGGTGGGAATGATGACAAATGGTTGTTCTAAGGCTTTTTCCACCACTTTAATCAAGAGTGTAATATTTCCAATAACCAGGATGAAATATCCATTATGTACCTTAATCATTATATGTCTAAGATCATAAGTGTCTTGTTCCAAATCATGCATGTATAGGAACCCTTTAGTTATCACATTCGTCATGCAATTAGGATTGATAAGGACTCCTCTTGTAGGATTCCCACATATACGTGTTGTAATGTAGAGAGAGAGCCATCAATATCTATTGTGGTCTCATGTGGTGTAAAGGATATTACAAGTTCAAGAACCTTCCTCTTCCTATTAACTCAAGGAGGGACCATACCACCCTTGTTTTGATTAGAGGCCATGTACGTGAGACTATTGCACACCAAGGCAATAGTTTTAGGAAATAGGGTTTTTGAAAATTAAAAAAAAACTAATTTCACTACAAACCAAGTGGGTATGATGTGAATGATGATGTACAACAAGGTAATGTGAAAGATTTTAGAAGATTTCTTAAATAAGTGTGAGGAGAGTGTTAAAGCCCTTAATGTTGAAATACACAATGTGTAATTACAAACATTGAAACTTTCAAAGAAAGAATGTTAAATGATGAAAAACTACAATTCAAAATCAAATTTGAATGAATGTTTATGAGAGTGGCAAAATCTGAAATAGAGTAGCAAAATCTGAAATAAGATTTTGACTACAAACCCTAGCTTTGCAAATAACTAGGTTATAGGAAAAGATGCAAGTTTTCAACAAAACCCTAGCAAATGAGATCTTCAAATGCAAGATGTGATAACATGAAATAACTAATTTCTGTAATATCACTTGGATCTGATGTAAAAATTAGAAAATCATATGTTTCCAATGATATGCAAGCCTAGAATGTTTTTTTTCACTTTTTCAAATTTATGCAAGATTTTTCAATGAAGAATGATAAGTATTATATGAATTAATGCAAGATCTGATTTCAACACTCAACAAGATGCAAATTCTCAATGCTACAGGTTCACCAAAATTTTAAAGGGGAAAAGATGAATGATGTAAGCTAGTTTGTACACTAGATCAAACCCTCTTCCTTAATAACATTCAAGGACAAAACTAATCCAAGTCACTAAAAGATGAAAGAGGACTAAGATACTAATTTTATGCTCAAGAGTTCTATGGAAAGATATGATTTAACCAAGCCTCTTACCAAACCCTAGGTTAAGCATAAGAAAAACCCTAGTTATAAGATAATTGGCTTTTAACAAACAAACAACAATAGAAAACTAGGATCGGAAAGTACCAAGATGATCAGTGAGATGTCATAACCTATGTCATAGAAGATGAAATGTCAAAGGAATCTAGGGTGGGTGCCCAAGTCCATAAAGTCAAGATCTTCAAAAACTCAAAAATGGAGAAATGTCATAGAGAGTGTCTAGATGCTAGTTCCAGTGTATGTTTTAGAAAAGGATGCTAGGGTGGGCACCCAAGTCTTCCATAGAGGAATTTTTGTAATTTATTTTCAGATCTTAAAACCCTTTCCCTTGCACAACCTCCTTATATCTTCACTTCTTCAGACTTCGTACCTGTAACCTACACACAAGAAGAAAAGGGATTTACAGGTTGTGGTGTTTAAGGATTTGCCTCAGTCAAATCTTGGGATAGCATTTAATCTTTCCAACACCATTGTTAGAGAGAGCGTGTCCTCGTAGGATAAAGGCTAAAGATAATCCATATGATGAAATGATTCAAATCACAATGATATCACCTTGGAGTTGAAGCCCTTAGGAGAATGAAGATCTTTCAACTCATAAGGAGATGGACGATGATTCCAAATCTGTGACAACACACATAATGCAAACACAAATCTACAACAATAACACAATGAATGCTTTGAATTCTCTTTTCTCCAAGATCATAAGTTTGATAGCATCCACCCATATCAAAATGAATTCAAACATTCACTTATATATGCTTTCCCATTAATTAAATTGAAAGATCCGACAAGGAGAGACATATTTAAAGGTCTTATGTCAACATGTAATAAATTCTACCCCAACCAATTAGGGAGGACATGGGCATGGGTTCCCAAGTCCCAAGGGAACTTTTTGGTCTAGGGTAAGGCATTAATTGGGACCCTAGTTCCCATTTGACATGGGTTTTAGGGGATTTTGCATCTAGATAAATATTTGCATGTAGAGTGTTAACATGGGGACCTAGGAGCTAAACTAGGAGGTAAAAAGGCATGTGTCCTTTTCTTACTGCATAACATTAAGACATGAAATTAGGACTTGCATTTATAGGGTTTAGGGTTTAGGAGATCATGAAAATAGGACATTAATTAAAAGATGAATTAATCAAGTCTCCCATAATCCACATCATAATCCACATGATCCATTAATCAACCCTAATCATAATCCCATCACTTGAGCTTAATATAATCTCATCATTTGATCTTAATCAAGTCTAGACCATAATCCACTAGCTCTCATCATAATCATCTCATCATCTAATCCTAATCTTGCCTAATCCTTCATCCATTATCACCTCATCATCATATTAATTCAATTCCCTTATCCAATTAAATCCCCTTTCTTCCATCCTAATCCAATCCATTATCTTCATTATCTCAACCTAGATGCTCGTTTTAATCCAATCATTCCCCATCTCTAATCATCCTATCCATTAATCAATCCTAATCATAATCCCATCACCTGAATTTAATCTAATTCCATCATTTGAGCTTAATCAAGTCTAAACCATAATCCACTAGCCCACATCCTAATCCTCTCATCATCTAATCCTAATCATGCCTAATCCTTCATCCATTATCACCTCATCATCATCTTAATCCAATTCCTATATCTACTTAATCCCTTTTCATCCATCTTAATACAATCCATTATCTTCATTATCTCAACCTAGATGTTCATCTTAATCCAATTATTCACCATTAGTCAAGTCTCCCATAATCCACATCATAATCCACTAGCTCCCTCATCCTAATCATCTCATCTTCTAATCCTAATCACCTAATCCCTTATCCAGTTAGTCCACTTTCATCCATCCTAATCCAATCCATTATATTCATTATCTCTTGACTAGATGATCATCCTAATCCAATCATTCCCTTTACCTAATCATCTCATCCATTCATTAACCCTAATCGTAATCTGATCACTTTCAAGATTAATATTTAATCCCATCATTTGAGCTTAGTCAAGTCTCTCATAATACACATCATAATCCACTAGCTCCCTCATCCTAATCATCTCATCTTCTAATCCTAATCACCTAATCCCTTATCCAATTAATCCCCTTTCATCCATCCTAATCCAATTCATTATCTTCATTATCTCTTGACCTAGATGTTCATCTTAATCCAATTATTCCCCATCCCGAATCATCCCATCCATTAATCAACTCTAATCATAATCCCATCACTTTCAAGCTTAATCTTTAATCCCATCATTTGAGCTTAGTCAAGTCTCCCATAATCTACATCATAATCCACTAGCTCCCTCATCCTAATCATCTCATCATCTAATCCTATTCACATAATCTGTTATCTAGTTAATCCCCTTTCATACATCTTAATCAAATCCATTATCTTCATTATCTCTTAACCTAGATGCTAGTTTATCCTAGTTAAGCATTAATTTTGTCATTTCTCTTTTATAATTTAAATACTTTCCTAAAGTTCAAGGTTGATTGTATGACCCTATGCATTACTATTTCAAATTTATCTCTTCTAAATAACGTGAACCATACCATTAGTTTACTTATGATTAAATTACTATGTATTTTTATCCCCAATTGTTTTGCTTCATCCAAAGTTATGTATCCTATTGGAAAGAAAATAATAATGTCCCCTTGGGGGCTTTTCCCTCATAAGGTTTAGCTCCTAGGTCTTTAGTATGCATTTAGGACATTTTAGTTCATATTTTGGCATCCCGATGGAATGAGACCTAGATTCCATGGAAAATTGGACCTAGGTGGACCCCTTGAGCTGTACCCTACCCAAAATAGGGGGGAGGACTTGGGAGCCTGCACCCTAGTCCTACCCTATTTTGGGGCAACCCCAATTTTTGGGTGTTGGTTTGTGATCGTTATTAGGTCCCTTTGCCGACACGGTAAGTTTGAATTTTAAATATCTTGGCAAGAGTGCTTGTAGTTGCATATATAAGCATGTTTTGACATTAATTTGTAAACTAGATGATCATTGTGAACTCTAGGCATTCTCAAGGTGATTCAAGGCTTCTATTCTATTGCAAGAGTAGACTTGTATGTTTTGTGTGTTGATATTTGTAGATTTGAGCATCAATTTCCTCATGGCATGAAGAGCATCTTCCTCCATGAGAGGTTCACTACAAGGTGACATAATATTGTGTTTTCATTATTGATTCCTTTAGTTTTTTCCTCTGCCTCACAAGGGCACACACTCTTTGTCTGACAACGGTGTTCAGAGACTTAAGTGTCCTCCTGTGTTTGACTGAGGCAAGCCTCTAAACACCACAACCCCCAAACCAAGTCTTGTGATTGCAGATTATAGGCGTTGCATCTGGAAAAGGTGGAATTATAGGAAGGCTTGGTAGGCATCAGGGATTCATGACGTGAAGAAAAGTCAGACACAGGAGCACTTCCAGGACTTGGGCGCTCACTCTAGTGTCCTCCAAAAAAAATAGATATCGGGAAACAAAAGTTACAGGGCTGATCAGTGTCAGAAGGAGGTCCAGATTCCCTAAAAAAGCAAGTACCTTGGACTTGGGCACCTGCTCTAGTGTCCCTGACTGTTCTACTTCGGAACCCTGAAAACAAATATTTTGTGATTTGGTATTTTATTCCTGTCTGCAAGAGCTTTTTTCTGTCTTTCATCAATTTTTTTTGTATATGTATAATTAGGGTTTTAATGGTTAATTAGACATAAGAGAAGGAAAATTAAAAATTAAATTCCCTAAGCCAAGTTTCCATACATCTGCAAGTGACCTAGGGTATGATAGTGCTCGCCACTCGACCCTAGATCCTTCAACGTATAGTCGAGAGGCGGATTTAAACATCTAAAATCAAAAGATTAACAAAATCTAATTTTCCACCTAAACATTTTGGTGAACTCATGTTTTTGGACTTAAATTGCAACTTGTTGAGTGTGTGTCTTCAGATTTGGATTGATTTCATTCATTCATATAGTCATCCATTTTATTGCATTGAGAAAAATTCAAAAAAATTGCATTAGTTCTTCCTAAATTTTCCTAATTCATGATTTTTGCATTAGATCTGATATAAAATATAGAAAAATCCAAAAATTTAAAATTTTGCCTTGCATTTTCATCATTTAATTGCTAGGGTTTTGTGGAAATTTTGACAATTTTATATAACCTAGTAATTCCAAAATCTAGGGTTTGTAGGCAAAATATTTTGTCAGATTTTTAAACTAGTTTTAGAGGCTCATTCAAATTTTAATTTGTCTGTAGTCTTTCATTTTAGTGTGAATTTGCATTTAGATTTAAAATATTTGCATTTTTGCATAGAAAATTTCAACAAAAACTAGCAATTTTGATGCATTTTTATTAAATTTGCATGGGCATTTTGCATTTCAAGACTTGAAAATTATTTTCAGATTTGAGAGTAAGTCAATTTAATCATAAATTAGACTTCAAAACATTCACATAGAATTTTTTCTCAAGATCTCAATCCCAGGGCTTCAAAAACAACGATTTTCACTAAATTTGGCCTTATCGACTTTATAAACTTGCACCATAGGTGTGTTGTGAAAGGTATTTTAACATTATTTTTCTGTTATCAAGGTAATCATTTTTTTTCCTCATAAAAAGCTTCACAACACCCTTTTATCGGGCTCTTGTAGTGAAAATTGTGCAAAAAACTACACAATTTGGCTATTTTGGCCCTAGGGTTTGACCTAGTTTGCATTCCAAGCGTGTTGTGACAAATTTTATGGATTGAGGTGACTAATATTATTTAAATTATTTGCTTTACCTCATGAAATTCATTACAACACCCCTTTTCCTAGGTCTTGGAGTTGAAAAAATCGTGAAAAATAGCCTATTTTTGCTATATTTTCACTAGGGTTTGACCTTAAGTGGTGCTAAAAGCACATTGTACCAGGTATTTTGAAACCAAGTGGCTATTATTACTGATATTATTTTATTTCTATCATCATTCTTCCCATAACACCCTTTGTTATGCATTGTTGCATTGAGTTTTGGTGAAAAAAGTGCTTATTTCAACATATTTTCACTATAGTTTGACTTGGCATTAACTTGGATTTGCATCAAAAGTATGTTGTAAAGGATATTATTGTTGTATTGGACTAATATCAAACATATTATTTTCTACCCCTGATAAAAATCCTTACAACACCTTTTCTTTCATATATTTGCATTGAAAAAGTACAAAAAATCAAGCATTTTAGGTCATTTTGCATATAGCTTGTACTTGTCTTTTGCATACTCTTGGAAATTTGTTAAAATCTGATTTTGAATTTTATTATGGCATCTTCATTTTGTTTAGGGTAAAATTGGATTTTGTTAATCTTTGGTTGTTTATATGTTAAAACCCTCCTTTCCACTAAACATTGAAGGATCTAGGGTCAAGTGGCAAGCACTATCATACCCTAGGTCACTTGCAGATGTAGCGAAACTTGGATTAGGGAATTAATTATCAATTTTTCCTTATCCTATGTCCAATTGACCATTAAAACCTTAATTATGCAAATATGACAACAAATTGATGAATGATGGAAAAAGCTCTTACAGACGGGAGTAAAATAGCAAATCACAGAATACCTATTTTTGGGGTTCCAAAGTGGAACAATTGAGGACTAAGGTGCAGGCACCCAAGTCCAAGGTACCTACTTTTTTGGGGAATCTAGACCTCCTTCCAACACTAATCAGCCCTGTAACTTCTATTTCCTGAAATCTATTTACGAAGGACATTGTTGCGGGTGCCCAAGTCTCGAAAGTGCTCCTGTGTCTTGCTTCTCTTCAGATCCTGAGTCCCTGATGCCTACCAAGCCTTCTTGCAACTCCACTTTTTTCAGATGTGACACCTGTAACCTGCAATCACAAGACTTGGTTAGGGGGTTGTGGTGTTTAGAGGCTTGCCTCAATCAAGCCCTGGAGGAAACTTAAGTCTTCGAACACCGTTGTCAGACAAAGAGTGCGTGCCCTTGTGAGGCAGAGGCAAAAACCAAAGGAATCAATGATAAAAACACAATGATATGTCACCTTGTAGTGAAGCTCTCATGGAGGAAGATGCTCTTCATGCCATGAGGAGATTGATTCTCAAATATGCAAATATCAACACACAAAACACACAAGTCTACTCTTGCAACACAATAGAAAGCCTTGAATCACCTTGAGAACACTTGAACATCACAATTGCCATCTAGTTTCTAAATGAATGCCTAAGCATGCTTATATATGCAACTACAAGCATTCCTGCCAAGATTTTAAAAATCAAACTTTACTGTGTCGGCAAAAGAACCAACTAACGGTCATAAACTGACACCTAGAAATTGGGGCTGCCCCAAAATAGGGGGGAGGACTTGGGCGCGGTCATAAACTGACATCCAGAAATTAAGGCTGCCCTAAAATAAGGCAGGACTAGGGCGCAGGTGCCCAAGTCCTTCCCCCTATTTTGGGTAGGCTACAGCTCAAGGGGTCCACCTAGGTCCAATTTTCCATGGAACCTAGGTCTCATTCCATCGAGATGCAAAAATATGAACTAAAATGTCCTAAATGCATGCTAAAGACCCGGGAGCTAAACCTTATGAGGAAAAAGCCCCCAAGGGGACATTTTTTGACGTTACATTTAGCCCCCACTTTAATGTATATATAAATGTGAGTCCAATACATGCATTAAAGTAAGGTCACAAACACAACAAACACACCAAGCACGGAGAAGACATGCCAATCACATAGAAAATAGTAACAGGCATGCAAAACATGGAGAAGATAGTTACAGTCACATAGAACACGTAGAAGATAGTCAATGCATAGAAGACACATTAATGCATGGAAGACATAAATGATATCTTTTCTTTTCTTTTTTTGATATATATGAAATGCAAATGCAAGTACTGGAAAGTAAACAAACCTCCCATAATATAGGATGCACTACCCGAGGGCACAGGTCTCAGTATATATGGGGCAACACACACACAAGACACGTAAAACCTCCCAAAATGTAGGAAGCACTACCTGAGGGCATTGGTCTCTGCATATGGAGCAACAAACACACCACACAAAACAAGCACGCCAAAACACACACTTGAAGACACGAAGAAAACACAGCAGACAAGCGATGGAGTGTACCTATTTCTAGGTCCAACACCATCTCAGGCACATTACAGGCACACACTGATGATTGGGCTTCACCACAACAATTGTTGAAGACATGCTTAAGGGTTGAGTTAGTCATAGAACTGCTCTCTGCCTCTGCAGAGGACTTTAAAAAATTACAGGATGATGCAATCTGCTCTGAGAAATACACCATCCCCACCTCCATAGAGGGCTTAAGAAAAAGGATATACTTGATGTCCCACCTCCGCAGAGGGATTACATGATTGATTGATTGATTGCAAACAAACTCAAGATGCATGATGCACTACTCGGGGGTGCAAGTCTTTACATCTGAGGTCAAACACATTGCTAACATCTATAACAAACAAATTACCTTATATATGCCCCCACCTTAAGTTGGTTGATATCAGTTATCGATATCAAGCATGTTAAGGTAGGAAGAAAACACACAAGGGAATGCAGACTTTCGCAAAGCCCATGCCCCCCGGAGGTGATATGTACTTTACGATCGCCAAATGTTCCCACAAACACATCCCTACAAGAAACATGTTAGTGTCTACAACATCATGATAAAAAAAACATCAATGCATATGATTAACCACACAAAGAGCCAAGGTTATACAATGAATTCAGAGTTTGAGGATAACCATGAGGCTATATCACGAAGCTCTCTGAATTGAGTACTACCAAGGCTAGATTCAAAGGCAAATAAAGGTACACAAAGCAACATTATTGTTAAGGTTTGTAAATGTGATAGAAACATCATAAAATTCACTATGTGGAAAGCACGAGTGCTTCCACTAGCCAAGGGTTGAATAAAATATACAACCCCATCATCATATTAGGAACTAAGTCCATTTTTTGATTTCTCTCGAAAGGGACACTAGGTCCACATCAGTATAAATGTTTGTCGTCATCTGCCCTCTAGATGGAAACACTAGAAGAAGGGAAACAATAAATAAGAGAGGAGAAACAAGTGTCTTAGGGATAGTCACATAGGAGGGTACCCCTAGGTCACCAACCACTACACTATGTCCATAAGATAGAACACTCAACAATGAAATCAGAGAGAGCAATTTAGAAGAATGATGATACAAATAGAGGAAGGTCACAACAAAGGCGGTCTCCTAGTATCCTGAACCTTATGGGAGAATCTGAGGTCATTCTAGGAGACCTAAACAACATATAACACATCACAGGGGAGGCACAACACGAGAGAGATAAAGGGTTAGAGATACTTACCTGTAGGGTCTTCATATTATATGTTAGAGCTCGCGAACCTCTTGGAGAGGTATTCGATCATATTTAATGCAAAATTTGAGTGGTTCTTATGAAAGTCTTATTTGTTATCATATGATTCTTGTTCCTTAAATCCTTGTTTGAATGAGACTTTTTGGTGCTTATGAGGGGGAGAACCATTATTATTTTTGACTATTGATTGTCATCTTGCTCTTTTCTGATTTTTAGCAAGTTTTTGTTGTTGAATCTTTCTAGAATAGTAGTGGGAATCATCCTGTACCATTTTACTCGTCTGTATTGGTTGTTGTTCTTTCCTTTCATATGCATTTTGATTTTCTCCCGATCCGTAAAAAGATAATGGAGGAGGAACCTCAGCATAGATTCTATTTCTTCATGGACGAGGTGGATTATCCATTTGTTTCTTATTGACTTCAATCATACCCACGATACTATCATAGTTCAAGTAATCATCCTTGTCTACTTCCATTAAACCATGTTCCACCATATTATTTTTAGTATGCTTAGGAAAAGGATTAGTGAAGATTGTAAATTCTGATTCAGCAGAGTAATTAACTTATTTCCATTATCATTCACACCCGATACCTGGATGATATTTGAATCAATAAGGTCTTGTATCTCATGTTTAAGATGCATGCATCATTCAGTGTCATGTCCTTGCATCTGATGATAATGGAAAAAGGCATTAGCATCGAAGTAAGGTCCTTATTTACTAGGATCAATAGGCTTGATCGGGGGAGGATTTAGAATGTTGTTATTCATAGCTTGATTTGTGGTAGAATGATAGGACTTAGATATCGGAGTAAACTTTCTTAGTTGATACAATGGTTTCTTTGGATTGTTTATAGTAGACACATTTGTATTTGGTCCATTGATCTTAATGAAACTCCTATTATTTTTCCTCTTAAAATTGTTTTGTGATGATCCTCCCATGGATTGACCAACTTGAGCCGATGAGTTTTGGTTTTCATACTGACTAGACGAAAGTTGATAGTCACGAAGGGTGGTGCATAAGTGTTGAAAGGAGTTTTACTTCATCAAGAGGATCTTATCATGATAATTAGGTTGTAGATTTGTAATAAATATCTTCTGAACATCTTCATCTTTCATATGATATTGAATCTGTGCATAAAGCCCTTGCTACCGACTAATGAATTCAGTCAACTTCTCTTTTAGACCTTGTTTACATTGAACCAAGTCAATAAGAGTGACTTAGGGTCTGATATTTTCTTGAAAATGTTGTAAAAATTGATCAATCAACTGTGAAAAGGAGTGTATTGAATTCAGAGGCAAAGAGCAAAACCATTCTAAAGCAATATCTTTGAGAGATCATGGGAAAAGTTTTTCCAATAAATCCTCTTCAAAGTAAAAATCACTACACATAGCTGTAAATGCTGCCACATGGATATTAGGATCACCTTTTCCACCATATTTTTCAAAGAGAGGAGTCTCAAACCTCTCAGGCATAGGAGTTCTCAAAATTGCATAGGATAACAAATTACGGGCATGATATGTTGGTAGACTAGTCTGCGAAGAATTTGTCAAATTTGTTACCTTTTGTTGCAAAGCTGTCATGCCCTATAAAGGTTGGTTTAGGATGGCATCATTGGGAGATGCAGTTTGTTGTGAGGAATTGGAACCAAGGTGAGGAGGTGATTGACTTTGAGAGACAATATGCGGAGGCTGAGAATATGTTAGCGGTGGTTGGCCATAATGATAGGTAGAAGATGGTTGCGAGTATGTAATAGGTAGCTAGACATGCGTGGAATAGATAGGAGGTTGAGATAAATTATTCATAGGAGAGGTCCCTTTAGGAATCAAATTCTGATAATTAAATCCCACAACTTTGTAATTAGTGCCATTAGATACTCCAATACTAGTGGTAGCATTACTACAAGCGTTCACATTAGTTGTTAAGATCGTTGATGTGAAAGTGGATATTCCTGTAGTCAGTATAGGTATGGATACTTGAGTATGAGATAGTGATAGAGTGTTATTTATCACTTGTGCACATTCAGTCACTGGCATAATGTTGGTTTTTACAATATGTGCTAGACCACAAAGTGCATTAACACCATCTTGTCCTTCCTTTATCAATTCTCTTATATTATGAATTGTAGGAACGAATTCTTCAACTATTCTCTCATTTTCCATAAATGTTTGAAATTTAGCTAGGTTTTTATCCAACTTTTCTATTTTCTCATCAAATACATACCCTATTGCTTCAATAGTGTTATCAACATCATGAAAAGTTTGTTCTTCCATTGAGGTTTGAGGATGTGTAATATCTTGCACAATTTGAGTTTCTCCCTTGGTAAAGAAAGTGTCTAAAGTACCAACTTCTTCAAGAGCACTATATCCCATTAATATTTTACTTCTTCTCAAAGGGATATTGTTTTTAGGACAGCGTGTCATAAATCTTGCACAAACTAAGAGAACAAATCCTAGGAGAAGGATATGATTTACGGCCAAAATGCTTAATTTTTTGTACTCTTTTAAGTGCAAATGAATGAAACAAAGGATACTGTGAGGATTTCAGTCAAGTGCAGAAAGTTATATGTCTAATATAAGTCCAAAATAGTAGTATAATCACTCTCAACACACTCTTGATGCAAATCCAAGATAATGCCAAGTCAAAATATAGTGAAAATATGTCAAAATAGGCACTTTTTTCACAAAAATTCAATGCAAAAGAGCATAACAAAGGGTGTTGTGAGGAAAATGATGATGTAAATCAAATAATATCATTAATAACATCCACTTGGTGTCAAAATACCCAACACAACATGCTTTTAGCGCCACTTAAGGTCAAACCCTAGTGAAAACATAGCAAAAATAGGCTATTTTTCATAATTTTTCAACTCCAATACCTAGCAAAAGGGGTGTTGTAAGGAATTTTAGGAGGTATAGAAAATAATATCAATAATATAAGTCACCTCAATCCTAAAATTGATCACAACATGCTTGGAGTGCAAACTAGGTCAAACCCTAGGGCAAAAATGGCCAAAATGTGTAGTTTTTCACTGAATTTTCACTACAAGAGCCCATTAAAAGGGTGTTGTGAAGCTTTTTATGAGGGGAATAAAATTATTACCCTAATAATAGAAAATTAATGCAAAAATAACTTTCACAACGCACCTATGGTGCAAGTTTGGAGAGTCGATAAGGCCAAACTGAGTGAAAATCATTATTTTTGAAGCCGTAGGTTTGAGATCTTGACACAAAATGCTATGTGAATGTTTTGAAGTCTGATTTATGATAAAACTGACTTACTCTTAGATCTGAAAATTATTTTCAATCTTGAACTTGCAAAATGCCTATGCAAATTTAATGAAAATGCTTCAAAATTGCTAGTTTTTGTTGAAATTTTCTATGTAAAAATGCAAATATTTTAAATCTAAATGCAAATTCACACTAAAATGCAAGACTAAATACAAATGTAAATTTTAATGAGCCTCTAAAAACACTATAAAAATCTGATAAAAGATTTTGCCTACAAACCCTAGATTTTGGAATTACTAGGTTATATAAAATTGTCAAAATTTCCACAAAACCCTAGCAATTAAATAATGAAAATGCAATGTATATTTCTAAATTTTTTGGATTTTTCTGTAGTTTATATCAGATCTAATGCAAAAATCATGAATTAGGAAAATTTAGGAAGGATTGATGCAATTTAGTAAGCCAAACAATGCAATTTTTTTGTATTTTTCCAATTTTTTGAAATTTTCTCAATGCAATAAAGTAAATGCCTATAGGAATGAATGAAATCAATCCAAATCTGAAGACAAACACTCAACAAGTTGCAATTTAAGTCCAATAACATGGTTTCACCAAAATGTTTAGGGTAAAATTTGATTTTGTTAATCTTTCGTTGTTTAGATGTTAAAACCCTCCTTTCCACTAAACATTGAAGGATCTAGGATCGAGTGGTGAGCACTATCATACCCTAGGTCACTTACAGATGTAGGGAAACTTGGATTAGGGAATTAATTATCAATTTTTCCTTCTCCTATGTCCAATTGACCATTAAAACCCTAATTGTGCAAATATGACAACAAATTGATGAAAGACAAAAAAAGCTCTTGCAGATGGGAGTAAAATAGCAAATCAAAGAATACTTGTTTTTGGGGTTCCGAAGCAGAATAGTTGGGGACTAAGGTGCGGGTACCCAAGTCTAAGATACCTACTTTTTTGGGAAATCTAGACCTCCTTCCAACACTGATCAGCCCTATAACTTTTGTTTCCTGAAATCTGTCTATGGAGGACACTGTTGTAGGTGCCCAAGTCCCAGAAGTACTCCTGTGTCCTACTTCTCTTTAGATCCTGAATCCCTGATGCTTACCAAGCCTTCCTATAACTCCACTTTTTATGGATGTGATACTTGTAACCTGGAATCACAAGACTTTGTTTGGGGGCTGTGGTGTTTAGAGGCTTGCCTCAGTCAAGCCTCGAAGGACACTTAAGTCTTTAAACACCATTTTCAGACAAAGAGTGCACACCCTTGTGAGGTAGATGAAAAAACCAAAGGAATCAATGATAAAAACACAATGATGTCACCTTGTAGTGAAGCTCTCATGGAGGAAGATGCTCTTCATGCCATGAGGAGATTGATGCTTAAATCTGTAAATATCAACACACAAAACACACAAGTCTACTCTTGCAACACAATAGAAAGCCTTGAATCACCTTGATAACAGTTGAACATCACAATTTCCATCTAGTTTCTAAATTAATGCCTAAGCATGCTTATATATGCAACTACAAGCATTCCCGCCAAGATTTTAAAAATTAAACTTTACCATGTCAGCAAAAGAACCAACTAACGGTCATAAACTGACACCCAGAAATTGGGGCTGCCCCAAAATAGGGCAGGACTAGGGCACGTGTGCCCAAGTCCTCCCCCCTATTTTGGGTAGGGTACAACTCAAGGGGTCCACCTAGGTCCAATTTGCCATGGAACCTAGGTCTCATTCCATTGGGATGCAAAAATATGAACTAAAATATCCTAAATGCATGCTAAAGACCTAGGAGCTAAACCTTATGAGGAAAAAGCCCCCAAGGGGACATTTTCTGACATTACACATGTTATTCATCTCTAAAATCTTTACATGAGTATATCCTAGATTTTAAAAATTTCGCTAATTTCACTAATGAGAATCCTCATGTTCTAGAACACATAGCATATATCAGTGGTATTGATGCTTCTATATGTTCTACATATGAGTTGCAATTACCTTGTTATACACATGATTTTAGTAGCTTCACTTTACTCATAGGAGCATATCCTTTGATATTAGAAGATTTAACCAAATTCATCTCTAGGAATACTCATGAGAAAGATGAGAGTGAAAAGCCCTTTTTTACCATAGAGTATGATGATGCTGTTGATGTACCTTCCTTTCATCCCATTGCTCTCCTTAGCCAAGATGTAGCATTAGTGGATGAGAAAAGGTCTCTCACATTAAATCCTTTGGGGATGAATATTGGGTAAAATCAAGAGAGAAACAATGTTAATTTAATAATTGTTAATAGACTTCATAGCAATATTCCTAAAATGATTGTCCGAGGGGCTCTTAGTGCACCCTCTTGCTTAAAACTGGTAATTATGGTTCAAGGTGTTCAAATTGTGTTACAACAACCACACCACAATGTGATTGCTCACACATACAACACCTATAATAGCAAGCAAAGTAACCAAGCACTGCATGTGCCTGTCTCTCTTTCATGTTCTCAACCTATGCTCCCTCTGCCACCTCGTCTTACTCATAAAAGTGGTCAAGATTATGATCTTTTCGAATAGCTTCCTGCTACTCAGGATAAGATCTCTCTTTGGGATTTGATACAAACATCACCTATATACCATGGAATGATCCAAGAAGCTTTACAAAAGGTTATTGTGCCACCTGTTGTTAAGTCGAATGATGTAGCAGCCCTAATGGATAGTATGCATGAGAGAAAAATAGACATTCTCTTTCAACCATAGGAATTACCATCAATTGAAGTTCAAAACCAATATGATCCTCTTATAATCTTTGTCACAATAAATAGAACGTTAGTAAAATGAGTTATGATTGACAATGGATAGCTCTTAATGTTTTTAGCATTGACCTACTAGACAAAATAAAGGTTGACACATCACAAATCACACCAAATGGAATTAGCATTCATGTCTTTGATAATGTTGGATGACAATCTGTGGGCACTATAACTCTACCTATACAAGTAGGACTTGTGCTTGTGCCTACCCTGATTCATGTCATGCCTTGTTCTTTATCTTACAACATGATTCTTGGTAGACCTTGGATTCATGCATTAGGGGTAGTTCCTTCCACCTTGCATCATTCAATCAAATTTATATTCAAAGGTAAACTTCATACTATTCATGCCAATCCTGAACCAGATAACTGTCTACACATTGAAAAATAAAAACCAATTTACAATCATATGAGCTTAAACACTTTACGAGCTGGTTCATCAATGCCTCTAGCTATGAATAATGTTGTGCAAGACTTTCAACCATCAAATGCACTTGTTGGTGATGATTGGGGTTCATTGGATTTTAATCCTTGCAGTATAGGGGAATATAAAATTAATAGCCTTGACACATCAAAAGTGGCATCGATCCCACCTAAGCAATCTTTTGAAGCACACAACAAGATCTTTCTGCAACAACACTTTGCAAAACCAAATGCTCTGATACCAATTGTAGGAGTACAATCAACACTGAGAGGGGGGGTGAATCAGTGTTGTGTGAATTTTCAAATCTTTTTACAAACTTTAACTTTCAGAGCACAAGGAGAGAAAGATAGCATTGATTTGTCAAATACATATGCACATGACTGTGAATACAGAAAGAGAACAAAACTTCATAAGTAAATCATAGACACACATAGAAGATTATGACACAAGATTTGCACGAGTGGAAAACCCTCCAGGGGTAGAAAAACCACTCCAAAATTGCCTCACTGGCTTAACTGATAAAACATGCCTCACTGGCTACAATATGTGTCTCACTGACAAATGTTAAGGTCTCACTGACCTATAAGCCTCACTGGCATAGACAATTTTCCATCATAAAATTTTGTGTGCAAGAATTGATTGCTATTCAATCTGATTTGCACCATTATGCAACCTGTGTTTCATCATACACCCTTATACCTCCTATTTTGATTTTCAAGTAAGACCATACAAAACAATTCCTTTTACACATCTTTACAACACTCTTATCTCTGCAAATTTGATTCACCTATGCATATTCACCTGCATTTTATCTTCATGATTCAATATGTAAGTTTATTGCATGATGTCCTCATACTGTGTTTGATCCATTCCTGCACAAACATAATCTCACATACAATAACATGATTCATCTATAAAATATCTTTAACACTCCATATTGATCCACATCACCACACAACTTTAATGCACCTGTAATGCCATTAAATATGAAAAAATAACCTTTCACATTTAACTGTTCTCTACTTTTTCAATTTTACTTTTCATTTTCTTCTTTTCAAAAATATGTTCTGCCTGTTCAATTTCATCTTCTGCAAATCGTCATCTTTTTCTTTGAATATCTTCAACAATAATATTTTCAATCTTCCCTTGTAGAAAAAAATAAAATCTCTTTGATCATCTTCAAAATGTCTCTTCATATTCCTTTGAAGAAAATACATTTCCATTCCCATCATAAGATATTCTTCAACTTGTAAGAATAAAAACATATGCAAATATATTTTCTTCTGCAAGATCATCTATGATCATTATTTTTGAAATTCTTTTCTTTGCAAAATTCATCTCAAAAATATCTTAAAAAAAAATCATAATGCACTTGAAAAATTTCACTCTTCACTATTCTTCATATTTTTTATTTAAAAAAAAATCATCTTCTTCAAACCCTTCATCTTCTTTGCAAAAAAAAAATTTCTTTGTCTTCTTCAAAATATTCTTCAATCTACAACAAACGACTTTTCAAAATCCCATTTGCCAAAAATCTTCAATAAAAAAATCAATCTTATCATCTTCTCAAAAATATAATCTTCTCACAAAAATGTCTTCCAAAAATAATTCCAATATAATATAATGTCTTAAAAAAAAACATTCTAAAAATAAACCCCTTAAATCCACCACATGAAATTTCTTTCATATTCTTTAAAAAAAACTTTCCCCTTTATCTTTTACTTCAGCCACAACATGATTTTCTTCATAAAAAGAAACTCTCCTTTAAAGTCTCCCATCCGTTAGAAAGTCTTTTTTTTTTAAATCAGCCTTTTTAAAAAAACTAACTCCTTATTTTAAGGCTTTTTAAAAAGAACTTATAAACTCCACTTTATAAGGAAAGCTTATAGAAATCTTATAAAGTTAAAATAATTTCTAAAAGACCGTCCACTTATAAGCTTATAAAAGAATTTCTAAAAGAAGTTAAACCTTGGGACCTAAAACAAAGTTTTAATTTTGGCAGAGATGTATGAGACTGTCACCAAACTCAACATGTAACCTTTATCATGATTACCCAACTGATATAGAGAACACCATGACATATCTCCAAGACTATCATCAACTCAATAATCAATCAACAGTTTTAGTGATGGGGAAAACAACAATGGATTGAACTCAATTCCTTAGTATATCAACACCAAGGAACATGAACTCTGTAGATATCACCATAGCATAACAACATATGAGTGTCCTGATTCTCTCATTGCAAATCCCATTCCCTTCCAACTGTGATAAAGTGACATCAATGTACTTGTGATCCTATAAGCACTTGAAACACCAATATAGTGAGCATGATTGGTACATGAATGTTATCAAACACTTGTAAAATTATCATCCATTTATCAAATCAATCCCAACTGACAACATCCTTCAACACTATGTGAACAACTGTGAAATGCATGACCATGAACAACCTTTGTCAATAGTACAAGTGATCCTCAAATATCCTATAGTCCTGATGATACCTTGTGAAGATGCACAACAATTCAACTTTCTCAATACCTTTTGACATCAATGACAAACTATCACCATCACTATGAAATCTAAAATCCCCTTGGTAGAAAATAAAAACAATATCCTCACTTATACTACAAATTACGATACCTACGAGGCCTCACCTTCTTCTAAGGAACTGGACTCTCTATATGGTCATGGATTTCAAATTTTGTACAAACATAACAACTATGTGGGTAAGGGATGTGGTGTAAATCAACAAGGAATTAGAGTACCTATAGAATCCACTTCAACACATTACTAAAGTGGCATTGGATATAATCCTTTTAAAGAAAAGAAAGCCTCTTGTCATCCTAAACTTAATACAATATCAAAACAACATGAGAGATACCCTAGATATGTATATTATTAACAATGGTGCTAAACAAGTAAGTATTTCTAACCCTTTATTTCTCTCATGATGTGCTTCCCCCATGATGTGTTATGTGTTGTTTAGGCCTCTTGGGATGACCATTGATTCTCTTGTAAGGTCTAGGATACCAGGAGACCACCTCTATTGTGACCTTCTATTTGTATCATCATTTTTCTAAATTGCTTCTCTCTGATTTCATTGTTGTGTGTTGTGTCTTATGGACATAGCGTCATGGTTGGTGACCTAGGGGAACCCTCCTACGTGACTGTCCCTAAGACACTTGTTTCTCCTCTCTTATTTATTGTTTCCCTTCCTCTAGTGTTTCCACCTAGCAGGTGGATGATGAAAAAAATTTATACTGATGTAGACCTAGTGTCCCTTTCAAGAGCAATCAACAAATGGACATAGTTCCTAATATGATGATGGGGTTGTATATTTTATCCAACGCTCCGGTAGTGGAAGCACTTGTTCTTTCTACATAGTGAATTTTTAATGATGTTTCTATTGCATTTACAAACCTTAACAATACTGCTACTCTATGCACCTTTGTTTGTCTTTGAAACTAGCCTTGGCGGTACTTAATTCAGAGAGCTCCGTGATATAGTCCTACTGTTATCCTCGAACTCCAAATTCGTTGTATAACCTTGGCTCTTCGTGTGTTTAATCATATGCATTGATGCTAATGTTTATCATGATGTTGTAGACACTAACATGTTTTTTGAAGGGATGTGTTTGTGGGAACATTTGGCAATCGTAAAGCACATGTAACTTTTGGGGGGCATGGGCTTTACAAAATTCGGTGTTCCCTTGTTTGTTTTCTTCCTACCTTAATGTACTTGATATTGATAACTGATATCAACCACATTAAGGTGGGGGCATATATAAGGTAAGCTATCTATTGTAGATGTTAGCAATGCTCTTGTCCTTAGGTGTAGGCTAGTACGATGAGTACTTCCTGCATCCTAATTTTGTTTGCAATCAATCAATCTATCTATTGTGTATACCTCCTTTTCACCTTAAGGCATCTCCGTGATGCGGGTGGGGTTGTATACTTTTGAGCTCATACCTCCTTTTCATTGTAAGGCATCTCCGTGACGCAGGTGGGGTGGTATGTCGTGCTTCCTTTTCACTTTAAGGCATCTCTGTGATGCGGGTGGGGTTGCATTTTCAAAAGTCCTCTATGAAGGCAGGGAGTGGTTCTATGACTAACTCAACCCTTAAGCCTATCTTCAACGATTGTTGTGGTGAAGCCCAATCGTTGGTGTGTGCTTGTAATGTGCCTGAGATGGTGTTGGACCTAGAGATAGGTACACTCCATCGCTTGTTTGTCGTGTTTTCTCCATGTCTTCAAAGTGTGTGTGTTTTGCATGCTTGCTTTGTTTGGCATGTCTGTTGCCCCATATGCATCCTACATTTTGGGAGGTTTTGCATGTCTTGCATGTGTGTTGCCCCATATATACAAAGGCCTGTGCGATGAGTGCATCATGTATTATGGGAGGTTTGTTTACTTTCCAGTACTTGCATCTGCATTTCATATATATGAGAAAAAGAAAAAGAAAATATAGTATTTCTATCTTCCATGCATTACTGTGTCTTCTATGCATTAACTGTATTCTCCATGTTCTGCATGACTATAACTATCTTCTCCATGTTCTGCGTGTTTGTTACTATCTTCTATGTGATTGGCATTTCTTCTCCATGCTTGGCGTGTTTGTTGTGTTTGTGACCTTACTTTAATGCATGTATTGGCCTCACATTTATACATACATTAAAGTGGGGCCTAAATGTAACATCAGAAAATGTCCCCTTGGGGGCTTTTCCCTCATAAGGTTTAGCTCCCAGGTATTTAGTATGCATTTAGGACATTTTAGTTCATATTTTGGCATCCCGATGGAATGAGACCTAGGTGGACCCCTTGAGTTGTACCTTCCCAAAATAGGGGGGAGGACTTGGGTGCCCATGCCCTAGTCCTGCCCTATTTTGGGGCACCCCCAATTTTAGGGTGTCAGTTTGTGACCGTTATTAGGTCCCTTTGCCAACACGGTAAGTTTAAATTTCAAATATCTTGGCGGGAGTACTTGTAGTTGCATATATAAGCATTTTTAGGCATTCATTTGTAAACTAGATGATCATTGTGAACTCTAGGCATTCTCAAGGTGATTCAAGGCTTCTAGTGTGTTGCAAGAGTAGACTTGTATGTTTTGTGTGTTGATATTTGCATATTTGAGCATCAATTTCCTCATGGCATGAAGAGCATCTTCTTCCATGAGAGCTTCACTACAAGGTGACATAATATTGTATTTTCATCATTGATTCCTTTGGTTTTTGCCTCTGCCTCACAAGGGCATGCACTCTTAGTCTAACAACGGTGTTTAGAGACTTAAGTGTCCTTCAAGGTTTGACTAAGGCAAGCCTCTAAACACCACAACCCTCAAACCAAGTCTTGTAATTGCAGGTTACAGGTGTCGCATCTAGAAAAGGTGGAGTTGCAGGAAGGCTTGGCAAGCATTAGGGATTCAGGACCTAAAGAAAAGTCAGACACATGAGCACTTCCAAGACTTGGGCACTCTCTCCAGTGTCCTTCGCAGATAGATCTTGGGAAATAGAAGTTATAGGACCGATCAATGTCGGAAGGAGGTCTAGATTCCCTGAAAAAGAAGGTGCCTTGGACTTGGGTGTGCCCACTCCAGTGTCCTTCACTATTCTGCTTCAGAACCCCGAAAATAGGTATTTTGTGATTTGGTATTTTATTCATGTCTGCAAGAGCTTTTTTCTGTCTTTTGTCAATTTGTTGCTGTATTTGCATGATTAGGGTATTAATGGTTAATTGGACATAAGAGAAGGAAAATTAATAATTAAATTCCCTAATCCAAGTTTCCCTACATCTGCAAGTGACCTAGGGTATGATAGTGCTCGCCACTCGACCCTAGATCCTTCAATGTATAGTGGAGAGGTAGATTTAAACATCTAAAATCAAAAGATTAACAAAATCCAATTTTCTACCTAAACAAATCCTTTCAAGTTTCTTCATTCTATATTAGTTTTCTCATTGATTTAAATTTGGCATATCATCTTTTTTCCAAATTATTGTCCCATATAGTGAGTTATATGCCTATTTACTCACATTATCTCATTTTCTAGGTCTATAAATTTTTATCTATATTGAACTCTTACTCTCCTTATTACAATATGTTTTTTCCATTCATATTACAAGTTTTCTCTCCCTCTTACAATTATTGTTTGACCAAAATTTAACCATTCGTATATATATTAACATTAATATGACCTTATGCTGATGACGGCGTGGTTTGTGGTTCAGTGGTTAAGTCGCTCAGTTGTAGTGGCGGCCACCAGAGTTCAAACCCCCGTTGGGCCAATGAGCTTGCAAGGCTTTATGCCTTCGCTGGGCCAAAGAGATCATGGGTTTGAAGTGTTCTTACTAGGGGATGAGGTCCCCCATGTTGTGGTCTCACTGGTTCATTGCTCCGAGCAAAAGCATTCACGTGGAGCCGGAGGGCATGTCGCACCAGTGTCACCTGTCACATTAAAAAGTTTACCAGTCCCATTTAAAAAAAAACATTAATATGACCTTATACTTTAATGTATGTAATTGTATTTTCCTCTCATAATTAGAACTTTGACTTAAAATTAGAATCAGGACTTGCAATTAAGACATGTAATTGTATAAATTTTCCTCTTATCTAATTAGAATTAGTACTTGCAATATTACAATTAAACACGTGATTTTAAGTAAATATGAGATATGAAATAAAAGTTTGAATATAGATGCATAGTGGACATTCAATAAATACTAAAATAGTCTATGAGATAAATAATCAAATAATAACAGTCCGTGTAAAAAATAGTGAAATAGTCACAGTCTATGTTCAGTCAATATTGAAATAGTCACAAGATCCACAACAAATAAACACTCTAATACACATGTGTAGTCCGGACATGAAATAAATACAACAAATTACACCCTAAGTTTTATCATCATCCATTTCAAGACACCTTTTGGTTCCATGTGACTCAGAGGGTGGCTCATGCTGTGTACAAGAAAAAAGAAGCTTCAAATCAATTTTAATGTCAAAATTGCATGCATATTAAACTTAAATCAAATATTTAAAACCAAACCATGAAATTAATTTTTTAAATCTAGACTTGAAAATGTGTAAGCATACCACAATGTTCTCATCATCTCTCGTGTCCTTCTGGCCTACTATAGATATTGTTTCTAGCACACTAAAAGTCTCTGTTGTCAAATCCTATATTTAAATAAAACATGAATTAGGCCAGAGTATTTACAAAATGCAAGGTCATGATAAAAGACTTAGAAATTGCATAGGATTTAACTATAGGACCTGAAATATAGTAGATGAGTCATGCATCTATGTAGGCTCATTAATGGTAGGATTTATTGACCTACACCAATACTGCTCTCATCCTACGTATATATGTACATGTATATATAAATTCAACTCAAGAAAATTTAAAATCATGAAATTATACTTAAAGTGAATTTAAACTAAAAATGTACAATTTTAAGCTACACACCAAGTAATATGAAACAAGCATAGATGATGATGGTGGGGGATGGACTGTCACCACACCTTTTGGTCGATTCGATACAAAAGTGTCAGGACCTCCCATTTGCTATTAAAAGCTTCATCACATTTTTCAAATTATTCTATATTATTAAAATCTATCCAATTTTAATCTAGACTAATTTTTAAGTACACATTGTATTTAATGAACAAGCTAGATAGTTAAGGGAAATTTATTGGTCTACCTTATAATGTCTACCCATCTCTACAGTCATTGACACCAACTAGTCCAACTGCGATGTAATGGCCGATGGAGTCATCTATACCAATCAATACAATATATAAAATTTATTAAATAAATTTATAATTGATATTTTAACATAGATTTATACATTAATATTAAATTTTATTTTATTAAATGTGGCATACATACCTCTATAGGAGTGAATAATGTAGCTAAAAAAGGACTCTTCCTTTGAAGTAGATGTAGGAATAGGACCAAAACATGACTGATTACAATTCTAACAAAAATTTGGTGTAGACTGCAATGGTGTTGATGGCTATGAGGTGCTAGAACCAACACCATCTCCTCCAGGCTCTCAAGGATTGACTTCATCTGCCAAGAGGGTAGCTTGGTCAGTTAAGTTTCCTGAGAGTGGTGATAAAGCTCCCAATGTTGAGACCACCATGCGCTAGTGAAAGGGCATAGGAACATAGGTTGAAGAAGGAACAATAGGTATAGGGGGTAAACATTGATTTGGATTGACATGTACCCCCAGCCTATGCTGTGGCATGCCACCACCCCCACCATAAAATGATCTCATAACAAAATAATTAGGCTTTAGGCCCATCACAAACTCAACCCACAATTTTTTTAAAAAGTATAAAGGAACCTCAAAATTGGCATGTGGTGGATGGTCAAAGACCATCCACCACCACTCCCAAATGTTTTGAGCTATTTTCTTATGTGTGCAACATTTTATTGAAATTCTTTTTTATTTGGTGCCATTAGATGGCCTATCAAGGGATCAATGAAATATGGGGCTATAGTATTTTTTGTAATATGTAAATCATTGATCTCTTTATAAGAGAGACCATCCTCATAAAACCACCTCCTCTCCTCCCTCCATGAGCAAAATGTGTCTATATTAGTATGAATTTCTCTCACCAAATCAATAATAGTTTACAATGTAGATACAAACTGTGATATATGTGGTGGAGCATGCATCTAATTTTGTAAAAAAGTATTTTTTTCTTGTAATGTATTTATGTTTTCATTGATGTTTTCTCACAAGTGAGACTCATCAGATGGTGGGGGTGTGGGTGCAGATGGGGTGGTTTGGGGGGTCAGGCATGTATAAATTAGCTAGAAGTAGAGTTGCAATTACAAAAAATAATTGAAATTGATTTAGGAATTGGAAATGTATATATTAAATGCATGTACAACATGTATTTATACATATATTGAAAACTTGGAAATATATAAATTTACATGGTTTAAACAATACATTAAAACATCTAATTACATAACAATGTACATATGTTCAACCAAGTGACATCTTCCAAGAAATTTTTAAAAGTTAGAAAATGTTTCAAAATTTGTGTTTAATTCCATAAATAAATTTTCTTTTAAATAAATACATTTTGCAAATAAATACATGATTGCAACTGCAATTACAAAAAGATAAATTTAAGTTATTATATCTATATCCCTTAGTCGTAGGCTCACAAAAATTTTGGCATGGTAGAGAAAAAGCATGATAGAAGCCCAGCATCAAGTGCAAGCAATGATGAGAGCAGAGGTCTTAGCCCTCACAACACTTCTAATCCATTGGTCCAAAACTCACCCACTTCCCCTAATTCCAAGTGCTCTGATGATCCCGCTAAAAAAGAGCCTCCAATAGAAACAATAACCTAAGTGTTGATGTTTGTAGGGATTTCAATAAGGGCCACTGTAAATGGTTGCCCCTTGATTGCAAATATTCCCACCCTTTGTCAATTGATGTAGTTGAATATATGCTAGATCAGGTGCCTCAGCATTCTAAAGAAGGCCTATGTAGTTTCAAGTAGGTGTTGGGCAATGGTGCTAGGGTTTCTGGTTGTGGGACATATAAAAATGGCCCCCAAATTTAGTAGACCCTTACTCCCTATGCCTAAGTGTGATTACGAATCAGGGCAGTACTCTCCCATTCCATCTCTTTGCCTATATTCTAGAGATTAAATTGGATGGCTTCATAGGTGATAGAGAGGACTACTTACAAAATCATGAGCTCATATGCAGATTTATGAAAATATGGCCAAAGCTCTATGACCTTCACTCTTAGATCATAGAAAAATTGAATGAGGGTATGGAGGGCAAGATCTGCATTTAGCCCTGTGCTAGGGTTTTTTAATCCTTGAATTTGACTCTCTCAAGGATAAGGAGGTGTTAGAATATGGCACCTAGTTTTTTCAAGGATATTTTTTATGCATAAAACCCTGGTTCCCTTCTTTTGACCCTTAAACTGAAACTTTCTCTTTGGCTTACCTCTGGGTGTGATTACTGTATCTTCCCCTACAATTCTAGGAATTGGAGAGTTTGCAGGCCATTGGTAATGGCCTATGTAAGTATCTATGTATTTTAGTAGAAACAATCAACCATGCAAATTCCACTTATGTGCATTTATCGGTTGAAATAGATCTATCCAAGGGTCTTCCTATTAAGATCTCTCTGAAGGTGGGTAATAGATGCTAGCAGAAACTAGTAGATTATGAAAAAATTACTTTCAGGTGCTATAAATGTTTTCTACTACTCGTTCCATCCATCAATGTCAAAAATTTCAAGTTTGAGAGTGGGGTATTTAGGAAAACCCCACTTGGTGGATTGGGGTAGAACCCCATGTTGAAAAGTGCAATACAACTAAGAGGGGGATTGAATTAGTTGTAACCAATACTTCAAAACCATTAACACATCAACCACTTAATCATTGTTATTGTATTAATCATGAAAAGATGAAATCAGAAACTTAAACAAATTCACACATGAGACACTAGATTTTTACATGGAAAACGGTATAAGGGAAAAACCACGGTGACTGTTAGCTCACAATATAGAAGATATATCAAAATTTACAATAAGGCTCACTACCTAAGGCTCACTGCCAATGGGGTGGCTCGCTACCTGTGGGTGGCTCACTGCCAGAATTGGTGAACTAAGTTATTAGCATCTACTCCATGCCAGGATTTAGTTCCATTGAAGCACAATTATTTTCCTCTGCTCTACTCTACTTATTCACTTTGCACTTATCTTCGCATCTTCACATACTACAACAACATTCATGACTTCATTTCATGTATTTAAATACAATTCATCAACCTTGAAATGATCATCAAGGTCAACATTACAATCATCAACCTTTGGAACAATCTCCAAGGTTTGCATACATACATATTTAGCAAATATTCAAATTAGGTTTGGTCTTAAATGGATTGAGGGAGAAGAGAAATGAATGCAGACAACACCAAGACTTAGCTGGGACTCAAGTGTAATTTTCCACGCAACAAGATGCTTTACAAACTTTGAAACACAACCGCAAGTAGTGAGAACAACCAGGTTAGCCAAGACTGTAGTTAACACTAAAACTTTTAGGAACATGCTTCATGCACGATTTGGATTATACTTTGTGGACCAATCAAAAGGTAGGAACATGATCTAGAGACTCCCACAAGCATGTTACAATCACCAAGAACATCTGTACAACCTATAAACACTTTATCCATAAGATTCTTCAAATCGGAGCACTTGAACATTATTGTCAGCCACTGTCATAAAGGAAAGATCACTTGCAGAGCACCAAATCATGAACCATTTGAACTGAAGGCACATAACATCATCATAGACTTAATTCTAGAATCATAGACTATGAAATTTAAATGCAGAGAAATGCGGAGCAAAATACATTCTTCCTGTCACTGGATTTAAATACACAAAAAAATAGTTTTTACTCTGGTGAATAGAACTCGCTCAAATCTTCACACAAGAGGCTCAAACTTGAAACATAGCATCTATAGTCATCCCTTAACATTACTTCCAATCCATTGACAAAGATGTTCAATCTATAGGATATGCAAAGCAAAGTACTGCACTTGTTTTGGTAGATAAAGTAATTCTGCACTTGTGCTAATTCTTCAAATACTTGTTTAGACTTATTCAAATAACTTCCTTAGGTGTTGACATCAATTACAACACTTACTACTCATACTTACAACAATCTCCCCCTTTTCCATTGATGGTAACACATGATGTGAAAAACCATCAAGACATACAATCTTGCTTTGCTTCTTTGCTCCCCTTACTTGATGCTTTCTCTTCCTACACTTTTCTTCTTAGGTTTTTCACATGAACTTCTATCCCCCTTTGACATTAATGGAAAAGGGTGCCAGACATTTTCTTTCTCTTTTATACACAACTCCCCCTTTCATTAATACTAAAACACTTACTACTCTTTATCAAGAACTCATATTGACAACATTTACCAGCTCCCCTTGAGAGGTAGCCTATAGAACATCAATCTAGACCAAAGAATGAGACTTTGAGCACCACTAGACTGATGCATTCCTTATGCATCTTAGTTTAGAGGAGTGGTAATAACCCTGAACTTCTCCTTGAGATACTCAAAAGTATCCTTAAATAGAGGCTTTGTGAAAATATCTGCAATTTGATCCTTTGTAGACACATATTCCATCTTAACTTCAATCTATGTTACTTTTTCTCTTAGAAAGTGATACCTTATTGATATATGTTTTGTCCTTGAGTGCATCACTGGATTCTTTGAAATTTTTATAGCACTTGTATTGTAACAAAAGATTGAAATTGGTTCTTCATACACAACTCTTATGTCTTTCAATGTTTGCTTCATCCAAAGCACTTCAGTGCAACATCATGTTGCAACAATATATTTTTCTTCTACAGTAGACAATGAAACTGATTCTTGCTTCTTGCTTAGCCATGAAACCAATCTGTTACCCAAGAGGAAATCACCTCCACTTGTACTTTTTCTGTCATCAGCATCTCTAGCCCAATCTACATCTGTATAAGCACTAAGAGTGAAATCAGTATCTTTGGGATACCATAACCATAGTCTGAAGTGCCTTTTAAATACCTCATGATCCTTTTGACTGCCATCACATGTGACTCTTTGGGGTCTTCTTGAAATCTTGCCACAAGACAAACTGCTTGCATTATGTTTGGTTTGGTATGGGTTAGATAAAGTAGTCCTCCAATCATAGACCTATACTTTTTCTGATCAGTCTTAGGTGATTCATCATTCTTTCTCAACTTGTGACCAATTACCATAGGAGTACATACTAGCTTAGAATCCTCCATTCCAAACTTCTTCAACAATTCTTTCACATACTTGGACTAAGAAATGAAAATTCCTTTTTTTGATTGAGTAATTTACAGTCCTAAATAGAAATTCATTTCACCAAACATAGACATCTTAAATTTCTTTTGCATTTACTCCACAAAATTCTTACACATACCTTCATTGCCTCCAAAGCTAATTGTTGTGTGGTTACACAACATGCCCTATTTTGTATTAGTAAAATAGGGACCCAACTTTTTTGCTTCTGCTTGTGTGCTTTCTTTCTTTGGGCAGTTTAACAAAAGTCAGTTGAGTATATCACCCTTGCACATGCATGTGATTCAAAAGAGGAAGTCAATGGTTGAAGTCAAGTTTGTCATCATAAACCTCATAGTTTGAAAGAGTGAAAAATTCTACGTAGGTTTGCCTTTTGGATCACCTTGATATTCATCAAGGGTAAAAAGTTATGCTAAGTCAAAGTTTGATCAAACTAGATATTTCCATAGGGTCAAATTTCCAAACATCAGTCATATTCATTAGATGACCCTGACATAAGAAGATCACCTAATATCTGTATATCCTTTGATATGCGAACGTCAAAGTTAAGTGTGAAAAGGGATGTATGCCCATCAAACCTTCATGCATATTTCAGAGGGTCGCATTTCTAAATATCCGTCATGTTCCAAAATATCACCTTTCTTAAAATATGACCATGATGTCATCTTGTTTCAACTTATAAAAAAGCTTGATATGATGATGATGTCATCAGTATGCCTGATACCCGCGAGAGTCATATTTCCAAATATCAATCATATTTCTTAATATGATGATGACATCATCCTAACCCAATACAAAGAAGACATGATATGATGGTGATGTCATCATGATTCGAACCTGAGAGGGTCACATTTAGAAATGTCCCTGATCTTAACAAATATGATGATGACATCATTCTCTTGAATAATTTCAAAGACTTATAAAATGATGACGTCATCCTGACATTCTCAAATAAGGTGATATTTCATAGTGTTAAAGGACCCAGATATTTCCCAATATCCCTCATATTGCCATTGATGATCCAAGATGCTGATTTTCTCAGTGACTAATCTAATGATGCCACATGGCACTTCCCCAGATCATATTGATATAGTGTTTTATCACCACTATTAATGAATGTATAGTGACCTGATCTCGGTCATTAGTCAACAATTGACCATACTCATGACAAAATCACACTCATATGCCTAATATCGGTCATATTTTAAAATATCCCTAACCTTCGCACAGATCACCCTCTGCATTAAATGCAAACCCAATGGTAGGTGGATCCTTCAAAATTTCAAATACTTGCCCGCCACTTGTCAACATCCACAGACTTCATGTGTTGATCGAAGGACTTAAACAAAAAGACACTAAGTGCACCCTAATTTGCCATATTAGTCAGTTAAAGGTAAACTTTAGGGTTCATTTTATATTTACCATACGTTTAAATAAGAATTACAGAGCTCAAGGTGAACAAAGCACCACTGTGACCTGGCAAATGGAGTAGACTCACATCCAAATATAATAGAGGATGGTAAATACAACGCAATCGTACTCACACCGTTATCACTCATACAATAAAAAGGGAAAACGATTATCAGGTATGTAACATTGAAACCCTCAATTTTGAAATTTATGATGAATCATGAGGTAAAAATGGTTTTTACAGAGTTAATTAACATGATGATTGCATGAGATAAATTAGAATAATAGAAATGTTACCATGGAATGCATGTGATCCCTAAGCCCTACTGCATACGACATGTTAGGGTAAGACATCCATGTTTAAATTGCAGGATCTAATGGCAATCAAAAAGAATAGATCGAAAATAGAGTTTTTGAAACCCATGTTCGTATAGCCAAAAGGGGTAACATTCAGATATGGGTTGATCAATGATACACATCAAGGAAATACCAATCTTGATGATTGGACTAGAAGACTAGATAAAGGAAATGGAAATCCTCTACTTCAGAGCATATACACCTTGGGGATGTGGAATGCCAGTGGATTTCCCTATGCCATGGAGGCTACTGAGCTAGTGATAGAGTGCGCAAGAAATTACAATCCAAAAACCAGAAAAGTGGAAAAGCATGGCAGAGTGTATGCAAATTTCTCAGTTACAAGCATCACCTCCACCTTTAATCTACCTACAGGATCTAATGTGGTTCGATTGAGCCTAAGGAGATTGGAAAAAGAATATAAGAACAACCAGAAATAAGCCAGGAGGGTTGTGTATCAATGGAGGTCTAAGAGTAGTACCTACAAGGCTTCTGATAAATTGCCAATATACCTCCTTAAGTTTGATTTTGCTCTAGAGTACCAGTACATGATGGTCATGCTTAGCAGAATGACAGAGAGACCAAATACTGGAGCATTTGAAAACTGGATGTATGGTATTATCTAGATGGTAGAGTATTCAGATGACAAACCCCTCTAGGCTAAAATCATAAGTGATAGCCTTGATGAGGGCATGAAGAGACTAGGAGGGAAGACAAACATGTTTCATATGACTTCTTATGTGGTGTATGCCTGTGCTTTTAGAGAGACCTTCAATGGATTACAAATAGTAGGTAGGGTTGGAAATAACCCTAGGGATGTAAATATCTAGGAACATTACCCACAGTTGAAGAGAAGGGAATCTCTCTAGAATTATAAGATAGTGAATGACTCCTTCTCCATGCATCTTGTCAGGACCATGGAAGAAGACAAAACAAAAAGATTAAGCATAGAAGCACAAGATGTTATACACAAGCATGGGGCTTGGTTTATCCAATTCCCTACATTTTCATGCATGGGGATAGAAGGCTTTGAGGGGCAATCTCTCATATTGCCTATATATCCAACTGATTAGTTCATTCCAATGGAATTTGCTAGAAAAATATTGCCTTCAGTAGAGGCTCACATTGAGAGAGGAAAGATTCCACCTGTATTGTTTCCAAAGATGATTGGTTGGTATATTTGTCTAGATAGACAAAGTGTTAAGGATGTTATTGGGGGACTAATCCTAATGTGCTTGCAACCATTTTCACTAGCTAGGTCATATGATCCATATGACAGGATGGATGCTTTACTTGGGAAGCCCATACGTCAAAAACACCTTGAAGATTACTAGGCTGATTGTGATGATGAAGCAGAAGTCAAAATTATCAGAGGCTCACTTTGAATTAGATACACACTTTTGATTGCATATCAGTGTCATCTCAGTTGCACAAGGATGATGGTAAGATCATGTGCAATGAATATGAGGACAAGAAGGTATATATCGAAACCAAATCAGCCCCTGACTTGAGTCAACCAGAGGTAACTTCATTAGATCAAATAATGCTAAGGGTCATTCAACTAACCCAAAGTTGGGTGGATGCAGAAGTCAACAAACTAAAGAAGAGGGGTGTAGCCCTTACTGTAGACAATAAAAGAAAGAGACAAGGATTGTCTGAGGAAGAATATGATGATTTTCTCATAGAGAAGAGGTAGTCAAATGGAGAAAGACAGCTAGATGAAGAAGAAAAGAAGCAAGGTAAAAATAAGAAAGAGACCCAAGTAGCTAGAGGAGTGATCATTAGGCGACCCTAACCAAAGGGAGATGTGGCCTCTACATCAACTGCAGCGTCACCCCATACCCCTGCTAAATAAAAGAAAACTATTGCCAAGCTTGTTCCTGTTACTATAGAGGAGGATGAAGAGCCCTTAGATGATGACTTGTTGATCAAAAGGAAAAAGAAGAAGGTGCAGCAGCCACCACCCCCCAAAAAACAAAAGACTGCAATGAGAGGGATTGTAGATATTAGTCCTATTCTATTGAGGGGTACAAGTGGTCAAGGTAGTCTAAAGGACCTGCAACATGAAGTTCCCATCATGGACATTGTTCAACTCAAAACTAAAAAGGTAGAAGAACAAAGAGAAGAAATGCATAAATTAAGGAAAGAGTCACCTTTTCCACTTGATGATATAGTAGATTTATCTAATGATGATGTGGTTAAAGATGTTTCTGCTCCAAGGATGGAGATTCTGGTGGCGAACACAAAGATGACTCCTCATGGTACACCCCAAGTTCAAAAGGAAACCCATCAAGAGGAGGTGGAAAATAGAAGAAATTGAATAGATAGGTTTGACAAATCTGGTTGATCAAATCACCAGCTCAGCTACAATAGACTTAACTTACCAGGGTGATGAGGATCAGGATAGAGATAAAAATGCACCTCTGAAACTAGAAAAAGTAGAAATCAATGTACAGAAGGAGGGTGATCAGGAGATGCCTGATAAAGATAAAGATTAGGGTAATGTAGAAGCACCTGTTGAGAATGATAATCAGGATAATAATCTAGCACCAGAGGAGAAAAGAAATAAGATGGAATTGGGTAAAGCTCTAGACCTTGGAGGGATAGACACATCTGAAGGTGAAGAACAGAGTCTGCCACAAGATGATCAGCAAAATGAAATAGAAAATGTGACCATTAATGATCAGGGTGATCCCTAGATAAAATAGATCAAAATGCACAATCTTCCCATGAAGATCAGGTGCAACAGGATAAACAAATCAAAATGTTCAAAATCCTAATGAGGATAAATTACAACAAGGTGTACATGACAAGAATCTACATGCATCACAAGAAGCTCCCGCTCAATAGGAGGTCCCTTAGTAGGAGATCCCTCATGAGAAGGTTCAAGAAAATGAACAAAGGAAAGAAGTTTCTCCACCTAGGGTAGAGCATAATATAAAGCCTCAGGGTGCTCACACTGAGCAGATTGACTAGAAAGGACCCAAGGGTGATGTCTCATATTGGTTGCAACAAGAGGTAAGTTTGCAACAGATTAATGAAGTACCTAAATTTGATGTCTCTACATTGTTTTCAGCAGACATGATGAAGCCTAAGAGAAAGGCAAGACCTACATCTCCAATAAGGAGAGATCCTACTATAGGTAGGAGGACAACTCAGGTAGCACTGCCAATAGTAGATAAGGAAAAGGGGAAAATAAGCCTTGATGAATTCTAGATAACCAATGTAGATTTGGGCTTTGCTACAGAGGAACAGGAGGACTAAGAGGCCAAAGATATCATTAACTCCTTAACAAAAAGTGTAAAAAAGGAAAAGGATAAGAACATCATGCATAAAGAGCACATTGCTCAATTGCGTGCATTCATAAAAGGGTTAATTGACCCTAATCATATACCAGTTAACACAACCACCTCATTGACCATCATATCTCAAGATGAGATAATAGGGTTAGACATCATGAAGCATAAGGCCCATATGATGGATAATTGGTTTATTCTTTTTATTGTTGAAGCTATGAAAGTGATAAAAATCTCCCTCACAAATTGGAATTTGCTTGGTACATTAAAGAGAAAACTAGATAAATTACAAAATGAGGTTGGAAAGAGATCCTTCAAAGTGGAGAAGCATCTGGATGCTTTAGCTGAGATGAGGCACATAGACATGAAAGTGCTCATAGATAATAAGGTACTGGATAACAATACTACATAATTGTTGAACATATGAGGTTACCAAATTTGAAAGTGATATCCTAAAGAAATGGAATATCAAACTCAGGGATATCGGTGTTAAATTGTACCACCTTATGGTAGATGAGATAAATATCTTAGAGGCTCTAGAAGGCAATGTGGAAGGAAAGATAGAGAATCAAGATATTGATTTTGCAGTACAAGCTTTTCACAATAATTTCAAGTAGGCAACATATGACCCCCTTCATCATTTGACAGAGGATGTAATCAATAAGGCTATGAGGATGAAGGAAAAGGTGGAGGCATATAATAAGATGTTAAATAGCAGAAATAGCAAGTGGACTGCTCTACAAACATCATTCCATTCCCAAAGACATGATGTATCAAAAGCTTGAATTCAAGATGGGGGAGAGGTTGAGAGAATAGTACAAATATATGAATCCATCAGGGGATAATCAAAATATAGATAAGAAGTGATCCTCATGATGATGATGATGATGATGATGAAGATGAAGATGAAGAAGATGCAAATGAAGAGGAAAATGAGTGAGTAAAGATGTATGATGACAAATTCATATGTATAACAAGACAAAAGGTGTTCAAGTTCTACTAGATGGTTTCCAACTGGCAACCTGTGCCACGTTGACATATGTTGACCCAGTCATAGAAGATATGAATCGTTGATTTAGATAGACAAATCTTGATCGTTGGATCATTGTAACCGCCTCCTCTCTTTGTCCTATAAAAGGAGATGGAGTGCACATTGTATCATTATTAGAGACTTAATTGAGATAGGATTGTTGAATTTCATGATACTTTCTCAAGACAGATTGTAAATGTACATGCTTTTGAATACTAATGAAATAGAGATCAGACTACATATCATCATAAATTCTGAGTAATCTTGTGAATGTCATCTAGATATTTCACTGTGATGTACTGTGTCCCTTGGAGTGCATATCAATTTGTGGATATTGTTGTCATTCTTTACCATAGAAGATTAGCATCAACTGTGTAACATTGTGGAATGGCCTGGTAGAACATGGTTTTATTTCATCTATGTTTTGTGAAATATTAAATGTTGCATATGGATCGACTATCAAAGACTCATCTAATTTCAGTAAATTTAGAATGTTTGAGTTTATTTTCTTAAATTTCATTACAATCATCTTCATAATTGCAAATATACATACAATCATAAGCAAAATACATAAATATGCTGATATCTCGAAGAAAACTGAACATCAATAGTATATTTGAACTAATTTGCATGCATAATTGAAGATATCATGCAAATGCATATAAATGATAGTAGTAATCATTCAATTATCATCTTATAGGCATATTATTTGAACAAATTCATAGTGTAGAAGTGAAAATAATCAATTACAGTGGATGATCAAAAGAATTGATCAAACTTATCAAAGATCATCCTCATCTATAGAATCTAGAAGGATTAACCTTTGTTTGTGAAGATATTTACAGGGAGCAGGTGTAGAATCAAATGTATGGACATCATTTCATGTTAACAGACCAAAGTAAGGCCCCTTGAATGGAAAACAACATATCACATCAAACTCTAAGTAATGTCAGACTATCATGACCTGATCAACAGAGACTTGGAGTCATCAATTCATTCCAAATTGATCGTACTTTTCAAGATAGTAAAGGTTTGTTGTGTAAACTTTTATTCATGTTGTTATGACGAACAATCATCATCAACATAAATTGGCACTATAAGGAGGGCCTCTCTCTTATCTATTAAGTAAATCAGTCACATGCATAATTCATGCATCTGCAGAAGGTAATCTTCTCAAAGTTCACCATAATTTCTGATGCTTCGAGTGTTTGTACAAATATTTGCTTGTTTTGTGTTGTTTCAAGTCTATTTATCATAAATATCTTAGAATTGAGCACAAATACTCTAGGCTTTGTAGTCAAATCTTTGAAGATTGAGTCATTGTTCAAGTTGCCCTATGAATTTCTTGTAGTGACTCACTTGTGTAACTAAATATACTGATATCTGTGCTCAGAGATTCAATATTTTCTCATCTTTGCATGTTTGATGCAAATATTGCATAAATATCCAGTTACCATTGAGTTATGACCATAAATATCATCTCTGGAAGGTCATTCTTTATGATTTCTATAAAGATCTAGTCAAATATATATATCTTATCATAAGTTGTTAGAATCCTGGCTCACAGGCCTAATACCAGGTCCATATTCGGTGGACTCTTTGAGGAATTGCCCATTCATAGACTTAGGCCTCGTACCACAGATATTCATCACACTCCTGACTTAGGTGCATCAACATCTTCATTAAGACATACTGTAACACCTCCAGTATCCCCTACTATACTTCAGACACCTCCAGGATCACCAATAACACCTCAAGTGCATCAAGCACCGGTCACAATTATTGGAGTCTAGGACAACACTAAGAGGGGGGTGGGGTGAATCAATGTTGTGTAAAAACTAGACAATCTAAAACTTATCAAAATTGAGGAAGAATATGTTAACAATAAATTATCATATTTTGCATCAAGGAGATAAACATTGAATGCTTACACTTGAAAGACAATCAACAACACAAAATTTATGAAACAAGGACACAAATAATTAGGAGTGGAAAACCCTCTAGGGGTAGAAAAATCACTCATGAACTACCTCACTGGCTTAACTTTGAAAAATTTCTTTATAAGGTCTCACTGGCTAATATATGTGCCTCACTGACCTACAAGCCTCACTGGTTGATATATGTGTCTCACTGACAAATGAAAGGTCTCACTGACCTACAAGGCTTACTGGCTACAAAGAGGTCTCATTGACCAACAAAGCTTCACTATCTTTACAAAAATGCCTCACTGGTATACACTATGTTTCACTGGCTGATATAAGACCTCACTGGCATAAATTTACCTTACTAGTAAATACAATCTCCATTATCAAACAAAGTGTGCAAGAAATGATTGTCATTCAATATGATTTGCACCATTGCATACCCTATCTTCTCTTTTGCATATCTCTGTTCAATTACAATCTAAATATCAATCTCATTACCAATTTACCTGATACTCAATTAACTACATATTGTCTTCGTAAATTTGTTGCACAAGGAGATCATCATTTCTGCATTTTTGTTCCTCACACCAAATCACAAGATCAATGCACCTACAAATTAAATGACCTTTTACATTCTTCTGATTCATATTCTTCTTTCTGTATATACATTTCATCCTGCACTTTTCATCTTTTTCTGTGCACTTCAATGACCCTTTCAATTTCTTCTTCTTCTTCATAAACTCAAACCACAATAATAATATCTTCAAGAATTAAATCAGATTGACATAAAATAATTTATTTCATCTTCAAATTCCCTTTTTCTATGATTTATTCATCTTCTTTATTTTTGTTTTTCATTTTCATGTGCAAAAATAAAATCAATCTTTGCAAAACAATTTCCTTTCCTCTACAACCATCCATCATTTCTTCTCTATATTTTGTTAATCTCTCTTGCCATTTTATTATCTTGAACCTTCATAATCTACAAAAAATCTCTTTTATAAAAAAACTCCATCTGCAAGAAAAAGATAAAAAGAGTTCTCCAAAAATTATCTTTTCATAAATTCAATCTGCCTCTATCTTTAAACTTTTCATCTTCCCTGCAAATACATTTTTACCTTCTCAAAAGATTTCACCTTTTTGTTTCTTCCTTTAAAAGATACTCTTTATATTCTCTCACAAAAGTATTAATCCCTTTGTTGGTTTTTCTTCTGAATCAGCATTAGGGTTTGCCACTTCTAATGCACAGGCAGATTTAGCCAACTAAATACAGGAGGTTGTGTGAGCTCCTCCCCTTCACTTCTGGTTCTGCTGCACCAAGGGGGATGTCCCTATTTGATAAAAGTATAACCTTGACTAGCTCAATGATAGAAGGATTTAACTTGACAGCAACAGGCAGAATACTCTCATGTATGGACCAAGATTTGTGTAACAAATCACAAGGTTGGCAACATTCTTGGACATGATGTCTGGTTGGGTATGAGAGCATGCAGGGATTCTAATCCTACTCCTACAACTAACAGGTGGAAGGATGAAATGGTTTGATTTGATTTTTGGATGCAAAGCTGGACATGGTATATAACCTCAACACAGAGCTAGATTGGTGCCTATCTAGGGCTTGGAGTCGGTAGACATACACCTGTGAATGATCAGCATGAATAACTAAAACTGGATTTCAGGGGGATATACATGATATCTGCCTTACAGATATCTCCCAATATAGAGTGTTAAGCTATCTATACTTATGGCATCCCTATTGCAGTATACCCTTCCCAATATTCAATCTGAAAACAGTTTAATCTACCCCTTGAGCAGAAGTTAAAAGATTAAACATTCAACATAGGAATTCTATGTTCTAGAATCTCAGACATTCCTTGAATGCCTGGACTCAGAAGAAAGATACATGCAAAACTGGAGACAGAATCAGCATAACACATGCAAACATAGCATTATTCATATAAAATTGACCATGAAATCAGTGGATTCATCCACAAACGTACAACAGGAGATACATAAACTCGAAAGTTTTGCTGCATAGAGCAACCAAAACCAGTTGTATCTTATTACAGAGCCAAAATGTCCAGTTTTCAACAACGTCAAAAATAGTAACACAGTCTGCCTATATTGGCTAGAAAGTGTACCCGCAGCAATTAATTACATGGTCAAAAATCAAAAATCCGCCGGATACAGACTCCATAAAGGAATGGCGCTCAGAAGTTATTGCAGCAACAGACAAGAGAAGCCTCGAGCCCTGCGCCGCCATCTGGGAGTCTTCACTCAAAAATTAGGCGACATGATCATGTGTACCATTGCCCATACCTCTGCACCGTCGCCATTAAAGGCCTCAACCACCCGCGGCCTACCTAGAAACTGTCGCTGCATTCAAACAGAAGTTCCCACCAAAATGCGCTTTACTGAAGTTTTAAACTACAAAGGGGAATAATCCCACATGCATGGTGCCGAGACCACACTAGCACTTTATAAACATAGCTGCATGCATAACAAATGTCGAGCACTTTTGCCGCGCTCGATGCATAAGCCTTTGTCCAAAGCCTATCGCCAAGACCCGAGCCATCGGACTAGCCACAAAAACCTCTCACCGATCTCATCAGTTACACTGATGAAGCCACCGCAATCCCCTATCGGTATGACCAATACCATCGGCCAAGCAAAATATCCCTCTGCCGATAGACCACACTCTCACCGATGCACCAACGAATTATACTCTGCTCCTTCATCGGCGAAACCTCCCACTGTCGGCCCACCACAATCCATCCTCGCCAACAACACAAGTCATGCCGAAGACCATACACAACACTTCCCTTCATCGGCCAGAGATTAGTCTATCGGCCAACCATTTCACCATTCACCTGACAATACAACCCATGCCGATAGACCTTGGCTCTTCCCCTTCCGTCAGTATGACCAAAGCCATCGGCCAAACCCAAAGTGCCTATGCCGACGATGAATATCACACCGATGGCATTTCCATTGGCCAAACCAAACACATCAGAGGGAACAAAAAATAGCTCACCGATGATGCTGATCACTCCGATGAACCAAAAACATAAAGCTCTAAACCTTTGAACCATGAACCGGTTCAAATGGATGGTTCAACCAAGAAGTTCAACGCCGAACAGAGCACTTCAAAAAGAACATTTGCTGAACACAAACACAAGGCCTTGAACCGTTGAACCATGAACCAAAAGGGTTTAACGCGGTGGTTCAAAATGATGGTTCAATCATAATCTGAGCACTCAAAAAGAAGTTTCGCTGATAGAGAAAGTCACAGCGATGAACAAGGAAACTTAGGGCCCAAAAAGAAAAAACCCTCCAACATCTGCGCTCAGATCCAGACCAAAATTAGTGCCAACACTGGCTCTGTCTGGGGACGTGCAGGTGCAAAACTACAGCGAGGACCCCAGAATCTCTGGTTTCACAGATTGGGCCATATCTATTGGGCAACAGAGTCAATCATTGCACCAACCTACACAAAAACTATATTTTAGTCATCACTTGGGTGGCCCTGGGTAGCCAAAAAGGAAGAACCAAAATTTTTTCCTGCCAAATGCCTAATTCCAAACTAAAAGATCCCAATCCCAACTGAAAAAAATGGCATAGTTTGTCCATAAGGTCATTTGCTCAATTAGATATTGCACCACCTTTGACAGCTTGCCACTTGTAGTACTGCCTCTGTCACTCTATATTTCAAAATCAAGCATGCAGCCATACATGCTAAAAAATCCTTCAGTATTAAGCAACATATGCATGTTATACTCTTCAGATGGTACATCATACTGCTCTTGGCAGTCCTCATCATTTATTTGGCTACTACACACCATCAGACACTCATCTAGCTGATCCAAAAACTCAAAATACTCAGAAAAAATGAGACCCCCAATATCTACTGATATTGAAAACAAATCCTGATCCACACACCCAATATTGCACATATCTAAACCAGGTGATGATGAACATCCATCATTCACAGTTTGCAAATCCATAGTATCTTCACAAGAACTGAAGATATCTGATTCATATGCCCCCCACTCACAAACTGATGTAACACCAAGGTCAACAGTCTCCTTATATTCATCATCATCCTCAAAAAGAGGATTAATCCTACACCACTGAAAGTCAAGATTCACAGCATCAAAGGCATCTGTAGACTCATCATAAAGGGGATTAACACTCATCGTAAAGGCCTCTGCTTCTTCTTCATGACACTCCAACTCTTCTTCATTACCATTAGATCCAGAGTCATAAGAAGAACAAACCTGGTCCATTAATTGATCATGGATATCATTTTTATCATTTGATTGCCCCATATACAAGATTTCTGCTATTTCAATGTACTCTGAAGTTGAACTATCTGCATCATTTTCCAGCCCTCTAATACTTCCTGATGAAACTGATATTGACTGTTGATCCACATGATCACAACTTTGCACAACTGGATCATTTAAACATGAAGGCTCTTTGATGAGGATTGGCATGCAAATACTACTTGAAAAACCATTATTTTCAACTTCATTTGCTGGGCAAAAAAAGACATCCTCCTCTATAACAGAAACATCATCAACTTGAAATGATGCAAAAACTGGGACAGCAGGGGTGTGAGAACTTTGACATTCATTGTCAACTCCTGAATTAAACCTTTCATTAACATCGGGGGCTGTAGGACAACAAAAATTTTTAGAAAAATAACCCTTTTGTATTCCATACCTCCAATTGTTTTCAATATCTATTGCAAACTGATGTGCCTGATGCAATGTGGTGGGCTCCTTGTCTCTTAATCTATAACTCATTTTCTTATCAAAAGCTCCCAAATAGACAACTAAGCACAGTGCATCATTAGGTCTCATGCATTTTGGAATTCTATTCAATGCCCTCATAAATCTGAGGTTAAAGGCTGGGATCAACTCACCTTCTTCAATATGGATGTACATAAAATTACTAATAACTGTATATTCAGAGATTCTTTCACCATATTGTACTAGAAATGCAGATTTAAAACCATGCCAAGAGCTGACAGAGTGAGCTGGAAGGTAGGAAAACCAGTCCCTTACATCTTCATCTAGAGATTGAACAAATAATCTCATAACCACATCCTCATGGTCAATCTCAAAGTCATCTATCACATTCATAAACTGCTGCAAGTGTCTCTCAGCTGATTCATCCTTTATACCATTAAATTTAGGCAAAAAATTTTTGATTTTAGGTGGAAGAGCATTTGGATAGCCACAAATGCCACTAAAATTTATGGGCTTATATCTGTCTATGTTGAAACTTCTTTTATTACATTGTTGGGACTGACTACTATACATTTTTGCACTTGACACTTCACAAGGGTGCATAGGCTGATAATACATCCTTTATGTTTTTGCAACCCTCCTCTCTACTCAGATTTTCTACAAACAATGACTTTAGGCACTCAAAATTTAGACTATTTTTTCAAACTTTCCTTAAGTCCTTTAAATGAGTCTTTTTAGCAACATTGCATGCCCTTTGAAATACAGAATAAGTTCTAATAAAAGCATGCAAGCTCTGCTTTCACCAATGTTTCCCTTTTAACCAGTGCTATCTCACCAAATAGGGAGTCTATCAAACAATATGAAATACTTGGATATGTTGCAGGAGCTGCAAATTCTTCTCTGACTGATTTTGTTCTTTTATCAGGTTCTTTGATGCAGAGTCGCCACCTCCTTGAAGAGGAATGAGCTTCAAACAAGCTGAAGCTGCAAATTGATTTCTTTCTTTCTGGGTCATCCACAAGCAGAGTCACATATACAACCTTTTGCTCTGCTGCAACAAACACATCTAGGCCTAATTCTTCAATCTCGTAGACTCAAACTTTCATGGATATGACATTGATCTCCCCAGCAGAGTCGCCATTTTGTGTTGGTTTTTCTTCTGAATCAGCATTAGGGTTTGCCACTTCTAATGCACAGGCAGATTCAGCCAACTGAATACAGGAGGTTGTGTGAGCTCCTCCCCTTCACTTCTGGTTCTGCCACACCAAGGGGGGTGTCCCTATTTGATAAAAGTATAACCTTGACTAGCTCAATGACAGAAGGATTTAACTTGACAGCAACAGGCAGAATACTCTCATGTATGGACCAAGATTTGTGTAACAAATCACAAGGTTGGCAACATTCTTGGACATGATGTCTGGTTGGGTATGAGAGCATGCAGGGATTCTAATCCTACTCCTACAACTAATAGGTGGAAGGATGAAATGGTTTGATTTGATTTTTGGATGCAAAGCTGGACATGGTATATAACCTCAACATAGAGCTAGATTGGTGCCTATCCAGGGCTTGGAGTCGGTAGACATACACCTGTGAATGATCAGCATGAACAACTAAAATTGGATTTTAGGGGGATATACATGATATCTGCCTTACAGATATCTCCCAATACAGAGTGTTAAGCTGTCTATACTTATGGCATCCCTATTGTAGTATACCCTTCCCAATATTCAATCTGAAAACAGTTTAATCTACCCCTTGAGTAGAAGTTAAAAGATTAAACATTCAACACAGGAATTCTATGTTCTAGAATCTCAGACATTCCTTGAATGCCTGGACTGAGAAGAAAGATACTTGCAAAACTGGAGACAGAATCAGCATAACACATGCAAACATAGCATTATTCATATAAAATTGACCATGAAATCAGTGGATTCATGCACAAACATACAACAGGAGATACATAAACTCGCAAGTTTTGCTGCATAGAGCAACCAAAACTAGTTGTATCTTATTACAGAGCCAAAATGTTGAGTTTTCAACAACGTAAAAAATGGTAACACAGTCTACCTATATTGGCCAGAAAGTGTACCTGCAGCAATTAATTACATGGTCAAAAATAAAAAATCTGCTAGATACAGACTCCACAAAGGAATGGCGCTCAGAAGTTATTGCAGCAACAGACAAGAGAAGCCTCGAGCCCTGCGCTGCCATCTGGGAGTCTTCACTCAAAAATTGGGCAACATGATCATGTGTACCATTGCCCATACCTCTGCACCGTCACCATTAAAGGCCTCAACCACCCGTGGCCTACCTGGAAACCGTCGCTGCGTTTAAATAGAAGTTCTCGCCAAAATGCACTTTACTGAAGTTTCAAACTACACAGGGGAATAATCCCACATGCATGGTGCCGAGACCACGCTAGCACTTTATAAACATAGCTGCATGCATAACAAATGTCAAGCACTTTTGCCGCGCTTGACACATAAGCCTTTGTCCAAAGCCTATCGCCAAGACCTGAGCCATCAGACTAGCCACAAAAACCTCTCGCCGATCTCATCAGTTACACCGATGAAGCCACCGTAATCCCCTGTTGATATGACCAATACCGTCGGCCAAGCAAAAGATCCCTCTGCCGATAGACCACACTCTCACCGATGCACCAATGAATTATACTCTGCTCCTTCATCGGTGAGACCTCCCACTATTGGCCCACCACAATCCATCCTCATTGACAACACAAGTCACGCTGAAGACCATACACAACACTTCCCTTCATCGGCCAGAGATTAGTCTATCGGCCAACCATTTCACCGTTCACCCGACAATACAACCCATGTCGATAGACCCTGGCTCTTCCCCTTCCGTCGGTATGACCGAAGCCATCGGCTAAACCCAAAGTGCCTATGCTAATGATGAATATCACACCGATGGCATTTCCATCAGCCAAACCAAACACATCAGAGGGAACAAAAAATAGCTTGCCGATGATGCCAATCACTCTGATGAACCAAAAACATAAAGCTCCGAACCTTTGAACCATGAACCAGTTCAAACGGATGGTTCAACTGAGAAGTTCAACGCCGAATGAAGCACTTCAAAAAGAACATTTGCCGAACACAAACACAAAGCCTTGAACCGTTGAACCATGAACCAAAAGGGTTCAACGCGGTGGTTCAAAATGATGTTTCAATCATAATCTGAGCACTCAAAAAGAAGTTTCGCCGATAGAGAAAGTCACAGCGATGAACAAGGAAACTTAGGGCCCAAAAAGAAAAAACCCTCCAACATCTGTGCTCAAATCCAGACCAAAATTAGTGCCAACACCCTTAAAAGAATGTGCCTTCATAAAAAACAATTTAACTCCACCTTTATTATTTTTGCTACCATGAGGAGGTTTAAAATAAGAAAGAATTTCCTTAAAGATCTCATAAAAAATCTTCTAAAAAAAACATCTCTAAAAATCCTCAAAATCTACTTTATTTGGAAGGCTAAAAATAGCCTTAAAAAAATCTTTAATGACTTTCTAATAAATTCAATCCCCACACACTGAATATAGATTTTAAGGTTTTTTTAACATTTATTTCATATAAATGGAGACCAGTCGACAAAATGTAAAGGTACCGATTATTCTTATGTCATAAAAACCCTTTAGAGGGTCACTTTAAGTGATCTGACCTATGATAGTAGGTCACAGTTCAAATATAAATAAAGTGCTTTCAATATGAGATGGGAAGATTTAGGATTAAAAGACATAAAATATAGTTTATGAACATAGGTATAGATTTAGGATTTTAGACTTAGAAATGAAGCAAACCCTAATGTCTTCATAACTGACTTCCTGTATGAGATCTTTTTAAAAAAAATAGAAGGCATGAATTATGTCATGAATCATACAAATGAACCAAGGTGAAGACCATTCAATGTGAGATCAACACTATAACTACCAACTTGAAGCCAACTTCTTATGAACTTTTCACCACTTTACCATCTCAACATCATGACAAAGAACAACACTAAACATCTTGCTGCCCCTATTGAGAAGACATCTTAAAAGTACAAGGCTAATACTTGAAGCACCAAAGACAATATGTCTTGAACATGCATGTGTGAACTTGATCATTACTATCACCATTCATTGTGATCAAACTATGATCGAACTGATCAAATAAGTCCTGTGAATAACATGGTTGCATGAAACATACTTTGTCAATCAACCTTGTATCAAAAACATTGAGCAAGTTCTGAAAAGAAGCACAAGACTTGAATGATCAACTTTCTTTGCAAGATAATGAAGTCCTGCAAGTCTCATAATAGCAATGGATGATAACATGATAAAACAAAACTGAGAACTCCAAGGGCCTGTCATAAACATGATAAAACAAAACTGAGAACTCCAAGTGCCTGTCATAAACATGATGACCAAATATGAATCCAAAACATCAAGAACATTAGTATTCATCTTGATCAAATGAGAGCATCTCTTATCAATCATATCAAACCATGAACATGACCATGAACAACTCTTGTCAATACCAACACCTTTTTGACATCAATGACAATGTACTTTCATCAATCTACCCCTTTGTCATTGATGGAAAAACTATATGATGCAAATTTTCGTTCTCCTCCTTTTTAACATCTGATGACAAAGACTCAAATCAATTTTCTCCCCCTATGTTGAAGTGCATAAACAAATCATTGTTGATAAATATCACTGCCAATCACTGACAAGGACAAACACCATTGTTACATCATCTGCACAAAAGAGCACTGTCCTGCTAGAATGAAACATGTATGTCAACCTCAACAAAATACCACTTCTTGACATTACACCAAGATGAAAATGAGAAAATTGACATATCTTTTCAATCAAATACCAACTCCTTTGATATGACACTTTTGAACTTGAACTCAATGCAAAGATGACATAAACATATCAATACTCTTGATGAACAACATTGTAGGCAAAAATCATGAAGACTTCTCATTACACAATTCCCAACACAAGATGGCATGATGACAACTTTAGATAAGACCTTTTCAAATCCTCCATGATAGAGACAACAAGATCACTCAATCCCACAGAAAGGAAATAGAGAAGACACAACACCAACTAGTACTTGAATTTTACTATTATCATCTACCATTACTGATTCAAGACACACCTTTAACTGCCTCTAATTGAAGAACTTGATGAATATCATAAGCAACTCTAGATTGTCATAGCGTGAATCACATACCTAATACCACTTTAAAACTAGAAGCACACAATTTGTACATACCTTCCTGAAAAATATTAATGAGGAAGACCATCAAAGAACATGTCAAATTATTACACCAAGAACACTTCCAAATGAACATGACTTGACATCCAGTCCACCATCTTCTTTTGGTACTATCTCCAATCCACCTTAAGGCTCCAATTCTCATGCAAGACACATAGCTCAAAACACATGATCAAAATACATGAATATTAATATCAAGAACATTTGAATTGCAACAACATGACAACTCAATTTTTGTAAGTATCAACACGATATGAACAAGATATAAATAAGATCACCAAGTCACTCAGCATCATCAATCTCTTTGTGCATTGAACCCTTGAACAACTAATCAACACCTTGTATAAATTATGATGTCATGAACCACTGATCACCTATATCACATACATACAAATGATCTCCTCCTGAAACTTCTTGGGGATAATTGATATGACATGAACAACTCCCCCTCACATCATGCTATCTATTATTCAACTAATGATGTAACCTGTGCAAGATGCACAAGTTTAGGATTTGTCTTCTCATGACTTTGTTTCTTCTTCCACACTTTTATAGGATCTTTCTTCCTCCAAACTTTTTCACCCTCTTTCCATTTCCAACCTATCAAATTAGGTGATACTTTTCTACAACTATGTGCTTTGTGACCAAAAGAGTTGCATAGATAACAAATTATATTGTAATCATAATCAAATGACTGATAATACCTTTTTGACATCCCTTGAGAATTTATGTTATGCTTCCATGCAGGATCATACCTTCTATGCATTTTACAATTTCTTTGTATGTGACCAACATTATTGCACTTGCAACACATGAGATTAGTATTCCTTCTGTAATCAACTACTTTGTACCCAAAATGATTACATGTATAACAATAACCATTAAATGAATAATTATACCTGTACATATAAGCATCTCTTACAGGAGCAGTCCTTCTTGAATTTCTCTTTTGATAGTTCATTTTAATAAACTCTTCTTCAACTTCAATCTTTTTTTTGCCTTCAGGAGCAGCAGTATGATTATTGAGATCAATTTTCTTTCTAGGAGTTTCTCTAACTTTGGAACACTCTCCTTCTTCATAACCAAGTCCAGTAGTGTTCTTATGATGCTTCTGTTTGCCCAACATCTCATGTAACTTGTATGTGCTTTCCTCAAACTCCTGATACTTCTTGGACATAATCTTGTTGGAATTAGACTAGACAACTGAGAGCGGGGGGGGTGAATCAGTTGTCACACAAATTTAATCTTTTCTACCTTTAATCTTCTTTCACAACTTATAATCAGATTAATGATATAAACATTAAAACATGAATCAACGATACATGAGCAGAAACAAATTGAACACACATAACACCAAAAATTTTACATGGAAACCTGGTTAAGGGAAAACCACGGTGGGGGTTAACCCACAAAATTCACACCCTGTTAAAAGTACTTAAAAGAAAATGGGAAGGAACTTGCCTTCAGGTGCACTACCCAAAGCTCATTGTTCAAAGAGGCTCATTGCCTATAGAATTTATGTTTAACACAAAAGAAATTTAACTGATAAATAGCATATTCTTCATGCCTGGTTCAATCTCATTGAATGCTCACAAAACTTCTACTCTACCCCCAAACTCTTCTTTAATAACTCTTCATTCTATACTGCTCTTGTTCTTCTACTCTTCCTTTTCTCTGCTCTACTTCTGATCCTTTCTTTGGATTTTATTATTTTCGCACAAGGATGATTTTCCACAACCCAACTACACTCCTTTATATGCTTCATCAACCTTGGAATAAACATCAAGGTCAGCACTCCAAACATGACTTGATGCAAATCACAAAGCTATCAGTCAAACATGACTAGGACTTAAATCTTACTTGATCAACATGCCACTCCATAGAATTCTTCTTAGATCATCCGCAACACACTTGAATTCATCTAGTTGGCTAGGACTGGGAAGAACAACAGCATCAAGGAAGAGTTTAATAATGAGCTCAATCTTCAATGCAGACCTCCAACACAGTAGGCACACGGTCCAAAGACTTCCACAAGCACATTGAATTCAACAATAACATCCACACTACTCCAAATTATCATAATCACTTGCATCTTCATCTGATACCTCAAGAACAGTCTCTGTCATAACTGTTATACTAGAAAGATTGCTTGCAAACCTCCAAACCACAAACCACAATCCGCAAATCATCATTTTACATTTTCAGAGTAATCTGGACCACTTTCTTGTCACGCTGTCTCTTCTGAATACTGCAAAACTGGTTCTACTCAGATGGCCATACCTTTTTGAAATCTTCATGCAGACCTCGCAAATCTTAACTAGATTTTCTTCAGACAATCATCTATATAACCATATGGTTTGCATACATTGATCTTCATTAATTTTATCAATATTCTCAACATTCCAGTCTCCTCAATCAGGCAACAAAATAGGATATAGTTGACACCAATGACAACAAGGATATGTTGACATCAATGACAACACATCATAGGCACATATTTGCAACAATCTCCCCCTTTGTCATTGATGGCAACATGTGATGTCAAAAACTGATTCAACCATCAAGACAAGATCTTCTCTCCCTTTCTCTTTTCACTTCTGCAACAACTTTTTTTTATTGCTCCCCCTTTCATCAACAACTAGTTTTTTACATGACTTCTCTCCCCCTTTGACATCAATGGCAAAGGGCACATATTTGCAATCTTTTCTCCCCCTTTGTTCTAGACTAATCTTCAATAATTTGCATACTGACTACTCCCCCTGAGTAGTATCTCCTTAACATCAATCTGGATCACAAGATGTGACTATGAATTCTACCAGACTGATGCACTCTAGTGCATCTTAGTTTTGATCAGGAGGGGTAATAACCCCTAGCTTCTCTCTGAGATACTCAAAAGTATCTTTAGGCAAATGTTTGGTAAATATATCTACAATCTGATCCTTTGAAGAAACAAACTCCAATCTGACTTCATTGTCATTAACCTTTTCTCTCAAAAAGTGAAACTTGATGGATATATGCTTTGTCTTTGAATGCAACACTGGATTCTTGGAGATGTTAATTGCACTTGAATTATCACAAAAGATTGTAACAAGCTCCTCAAACACAATTCTGATGTCCTTCAACATTTACTTCATCCACAAGACTTGAGTACAATTACCTACTACTGCTATATATTCTGTCTTTGCAATAGATAGAGATATTGCCTCTTGTTTTTTTCTCAACCAAGAAACCAATCTCCTTCCCAAGAAGAAAGCACCACCACTAGTACTTTTCTTGTCATCGACATCTCCTACGCAGTCAAAATCTATATATGCTTGAAGAGTGAAGTCATTATCCTTCGGATACCACAATCCATAATCAAGTGATCCTTTGAGATATCTAAAAATTCTTTTGACTACTACAACATGGGATTATCTAGGATCAACTTGAAATCTAACAACAAGTCCAACTACATTCATGATGTCAAGTCTGGTCTGAGTCAGATAGAGTAGTCCTCCAATCATTGATTTATACCTTTTTTTATTTGTCTTAGGGGAGCCATCATCTTTACTCAACTTGCATCTGATTACTAGAGGAGTACTAACTAGTTTTCAATCCTCCATTCCAAACTTTTTCAACAATTCTCTCACATATTTAGACTGAGATATGAAGATACCTTTATCTAACTGAGTGATTTGTAGACCTATAAAGAAATTCATCTCACCAAACATGGACATCTCAAATTTACTTTGCATCTTATCAGCAAATTTCTTACACATGTTTCCATTTCCACCAAAAATGATATCATCAACAAATACCTCAACAATTAGGATGTGCTCATGATCAATATTGAAGTAAAGATTGTTGTCAGCAATGCCTTTGCTAAATCCTAGTTTTAGCAGATACTTATCTAATCTTGCATACCAGACTCTTGGGGATTGTTTGAGTCCATACAATGCTTTTCTCAGTCCGCAGACCATATCTCCTTGATTGGACAACTAAAATCCTTCTAGTTGCTCAATGTAGACTTCTTCCTCTAACTCTCCATTCAAGAATGTTGACTTGACATCCATCTGGCAAACTTTAAAATCTTTGAAAGCAGTAAATGCAAGAAATAGTCTGACTGCTTCTATTCTTGCCACCGGAGAAAAAGTTTCTTCAAAATCAATTCCTTCCACTTGAGAATATCCTTTGCATACCAACCTTGCTTTGTTTCTTACAACTTCACCATCTTCATTTAGCTTATTCTGGAAGATCCATTTAGTTCCAATCATATTTTTGTCCTCAGGTCTAGGAACAAGATCCCAAGTGTGATTCTTTTCAATTTGCATTAATTCTTCTTCCATTGCTTTTACCCAATTTTCATCATTGCAAGCTTCACTTACTAATTTTGGTTCAATCTTAGAAATCAGATAGATCTCTTGTTCTTCAACAATTCTTCTCCTAGTTTGAACACATCTATTTCTATCTCCTATAATCTGATCTTCAGGATGATTCGACCTTACATACCTGGGAGTTTTGGGAATTGCTTGAACTTTTGTTTCTTGAGTTTGTTCCTCTACATCTGCACTAACTTCTTGAGTTTCTAGATTTTCTGGATCAGTTTGAAATTGAGTCTAGGTTTGAACTTGCCTTCCTTGACTTTGAATTTCATCTTGATCATCTAAATCATATCCACAAGACTTGGATTATCCTTCTTTGCTCTCATCAACTCTAACATTAGCACTTTCAACAATCTTTTTCAACCTCTTGTTAAAACACCAGTATGCCTTGCTTTGAGTAGAATAACCCAAAAATATTCCTTCATCACTTCTTGTATAAAACTTGCCTAGATCCTCATCTCTTTTGATATAGAATTTACTACCAAAAAATCTAAAATATCTCATGGTAGGAGGATGACCAAACCATAGTTCATAAGGTATCTTACCAGAATTGCCTTTGATCTGCATCCGGTTATAAGTGTAGACATCAGTACTCACAGCTTCTCTCCAATAGACTTGTGGAACATTTTCTTCCATCATCATGGTCCTAGCAGCTTCTTGAATGGTCCGGTTCTTTCTTTCCACAATTCAATTTTGCTGAGGAGTCCTAGGAGTAGATAACTGTCCTTTTATTCCTTTCTTCTCACAAAATGTATCAAACTCACCAGAGGTAAACTCTCCACCTCTATCAAATCTCAGACACTTTATCTTCACACCAATCTCATTCTCCACCATGACCTTGAACACTTTGAATTTTTCGAGAGCTTCTGATTTTTCTTTCAAGAAGGTTACCCACATCATCCGGGAGTAATCATCAATTAGTAACATAAAATATCTGTCTCCTTGTACACTCCTAATTTTGGCAGGACCATAAAGATCAGTATGCACAAGTTCCAATCATCCACTTGAAGATTGTTCTTTACTCTTGAATGAAGTTCTGCTCTATTTGCCCAATTGGCATTCTCTACACATGCTATTAGGTTTCACAAGTTTTAGAAGATCTCTTACAACCTAAGTAGAACTTATCTTGACAATGTTATCAAAATTCACATGACACATTCTCCTATGCCATAATCAACTCTAATCAATCTGAGAAATCAAGCAACTCTTACCAGAACTACTTAAATGAAAGATGTTACCTCTAGTCTGAGTACCAGATGCAACTTAAGTTCCAAAGATTTAAAAAATTCTACATTTTCTATCCTTGAATCAGAGATCATAGCCCTTGTCAACCAACTGTCCAACACTGAGAAGATTATGCTTTAGACCTTCCACATATAGAACATCATTTGTGTTATTCTTACCATCAAATGAGATGGATCCTCTACCATGGATTCTACCAGCTGATTTGTCTCCAAATTTCACAATTCCACCTTCATATTTTTCAAAGATTACAAACTTACTTTTATCACCAGTCATATGATGAGAGCATCCACTATCAATCACCCATTCATCTTTTTCAACAACCTAAGCAGCCAAGGCACTTTCCACATTTGCACAACTAGCAAATTCAATAGACACCAGATCTTCTTCTTTGATAGCAATGAACACCCAATCATCTTCAGTGGAATCTCCATGATCAGATTCATCATCTGTGACTCCTTCTCCAACTTCTTGGACATAGTAACATTTCTTCTAACCTTTATATCTGTTAGGGTTTGGTTTTAAAAACCTCTCTGGACATCTTGAGGCAAAATGACCAATCTTATTACAAGCAAAACAGTTGAATGACAAATTTCCTTCATACTTACTGGATCCTCTTGGCATCCTTTTGGCAATAAGAGCTTCAAGTTTTGTAGTTTCAATTTCATCATCTTCAAGATCCTTCCTTGCCTTTATAAACCTATTTGATCTTCCTGAAGAACTTTCACTTGAATCATATCTTTGTTTTGCATATACACTAGCCTTAAATGCAGATCTAGACTTAGGAAGAGAATCACCAAACTCACTCATTTCAAATGCTGAAAGCTTACCAACTAACTGATCCCTTGTAATAGTTGACACAGTCTTGATTTCTTCAATGATAGCAGCTTTATGCTTGTATGCTACAGGTAAAGATCTGAGTACTTTGGCAACAATCTCTAATTCTTCCAATACTCCACCAGCATTCCTGATACCTGTCACAAGTTCATTCACTTTCTACATGTAGGAGGTAATGTTTTCATCTTCACTCATTACCAACCTTTCATATTTACCCTTCAGTAGCTTGGCACATTTGACATATTTGTCACCTTCATAGAGATTTCTAACTTCTTCCAGATTTCATGGGCAATTTTCAAATCCAAGACATTTGCCAATTCTATATCAGTCAGGGCACTTAACAAAGCTTCTTTGGCTTGAATACTGTGTTCAGCATCTCTAATTTCATCTAAAGTTGTAGGGCCATTGTTCAGAATCTTATACACATTCTTAGTTAATGAACAAAAGACATCAGCCATGCATTCCAAATGACACTGCATGCGTACCTTCCAAAGGGAGTAATTTGTTCCATCAAACCTCAGACTTTCCTTCTTGTAAGTTGACATCTTAGATCTCCTCAAGTGGTTAAGCGTCTTTTAGAGGAACCAGCTCTGATACCAATTATTGGAATTAGTCTAGACAATTGAGAGGTGGGGTGAATCAGTTGTCACACAAATTTAATCTTTTATGCCTTTAATCTTCTTTCACAACTTATAATCAGATTAATGATATAAACATTAAAGCATGAATCAACAATACATGAGTAGAAATGAACTGAACACACATAACACTGGAATTTTTATGTGGAAACCCAGTTAAGGGAAAACCACGATGGAGGTTAACCCACAAAATTTGTACCTTGTTAAAAGTACTTAAAAGAAAATGGGAAGGCACTTGCCTTCGGGTGCATTGCCCAGAGCTCACTACTCAAAGAGGGTCACTACCTACAAAATTTATGTTTAACACAAAAGGAATTTAACTGATAAATAACATCTTCTTCATTCCTAGTTTAGTCTCATTGAATGCTCACAAAACTTTTGCTCTGCCCCTAAACTCTTCTTTACTAACTCTTCATTCTATACTTCTCTTGTTCTTCTACTCCTCCTTTTCTCTTCTTTGCTTCTGATCCTTTCTTTGGATTTTATTATTTTTGCACAAGGATGATTTTCCATGACTCAACTACACTCCTTTATATGCTTCATCAACCTTGGAATAAGCATCAAGGTCGGCACTCCAAACATCTAACTTAATGTGAATCACAAAGCTATCGATCAAACATGATTGGGACTCAAATCTTCCCTGATCAACACACCATGCTCCATAGAATTGTTCTTAGATCATCAGCAACACGCTTGAATTCATCTAGTCAGCTAGGACTGGGAAGAACAACAACATCAAGGAAGAGTTCTTCAACAACGAGCTCAATCTTAAATGCGGACCTCCACCGTAGCAGGCACACAATCTAGAGACTTCCACAAGCACATTGAATTCAACAATAACATCCACACTACTCCAAATTATCATAATCACTTGCATCTTCATCTGATACCTCAAGAACAATGTCTGTCATAACTATCACAATAGAAAGATTGCTTGCGGACCTCCAAACTACAAACCACTTGAGTTGAGGATACATATTGACTTCCAAAACATGCCTCTAAATCTATAGATCATCATTTTACATTTCTGGAATAATCTGAACCACTTTCCTGTCACTCTGTCTCTTCTGAATACTGCAAAACTGATTCTACTCAGATGGCCATACCTTTTTCAAATCTTCATGCAAACCTTTCAAATCTTAACAGGAGTTTCTTCAGACAATCCTCTATACAACCCTATGGTCTGCATACATTGATCTTCATTAATTTTGTCAATATTCTTAACATTCCAGTCTCCTCAATCAGGCAACAAAATAGGATACAGTTGACACCAATGACAACAAGGATATGTTGACATCAATGACAACACATCATAGGCACATATTTGCAACAAATCTTGAGACCTTCATAATTTTTTCTCAAATTGACAATTTCACCCTCTAATTTCAAATTTTCAATCCTTTTAACCTCAAGATCAGATTTTGATATATCAGCTATTTCCTCAATTTTAGTCTTTAGTTTGATAATCAATTTTTCTGAAGCATCAATTTGTGTCCTTAAAATCACAATCTGACTTCTTGCCTCTTCAAGTTCAGAGAGTGCTTTGTCTTTGAAGTCTTTTTCTTATTATAGTTGCAATTGTAATTTATGGTTCTCTTTTTTATTTTTCCTGAGTTCACTTAGAGCACATATGATCTCTCCTTCTATATCAACTTCAAACTCTTGTTTATCATCACTTATAATGTGATCTTCTTCTTATGAGATAGATTAGACCTCAACTCCTTCATGTGAATGTCTTTTATCATTGTCACTTTTCTCACACACCAAGCTGACCTCTTCTTCAGGTGCATCATCTTGATAAATTCTTTTCAATTCCTTCCACATATCCTAATTTGTATCACAATACATCACTTTATAAGAAATATCATTAGACAAAGTAGATAATATGGCCTTCTTTGCACTATGATTACATTCAAGAGCTTCTTTGTCATTTGCAGTAACACAATACCCATTCTCAACTGACATCAAAATACCATATCCTAAAGAGGATAAATATACTTGCATTCTAACATACCAGATAGAAAAGTCTAAACCATCAAAATAGGGAACTTTAGAGAACTCTTTCTCTAATTCAACTTGTGAGACATTTCTATTAACATACTCTATATCAACCTTTGAATTTGATAAAGATGGAAACTTTTGACCAGTCTCAGACTTTACAATTTTCTTTTCTCTATTTCTTTTGCACTTACCCATGGTACTCCACTCATAGGACCTAAACAAGCTGATTAAGCTTCTAAAGGGAACCTATGCTCTAATACCACTTGTTGGAGTCCAGGACAACACTAAGAGGGGGGGTGAATCAATGTTATGTAAAAACCACACAATCTAAAACTTATCAAAATTGAGGAAGAATATGTTAACAATCAATTATCATATTTTACATCAAGGAGATAAAAATTGAATGTTTACGCTTGAAAGACAATCAACAACACACAATTTATGAAACAAGGACACAAAGAATTCGGAGTGGAAAACCCTCTAGGGGTAGAAAAACCACTCATGAATTGCCTCAATGGCTTAACTTTGGAAAACTTCTTTACAAGGCCTCACTGGCTAATATATGTGTCTCGCTGACAAATGAAAGGTCTCATTGACCTACAAACCTCACTGGCTGATATATGTGTCTCACTAACAAATGAAATATCTCACTGACCTGAAAGCCTCACTGGCTACAAAGAGGTCTCATTGACCAACAAAGCTTCACTAGCTTTACAAAAATGCCTCACTAGCATACATTGTGCTTCACTGGATGATACAAGGCCTCACTGGCATAATTTTACCTTACTGGTAAATACAATCTCCATTATCAAACAAAGTGTGCAAGAAATGATTTCCATTCAATCTGATTTGCACCATTGCATATCATGTCTTCTCTTTTGCATATCTTTGTTCAATTATGATTTGAATATCAATCTCATTACCAATTTACCTGATACTCAATCAACTGCATATTGTCTTCGTAAATTTGTTGCACAAGGAGATCATCATTTCTACATTTTTGGTCCTCACACCAACTCACAACATCATGGCACCTGTAAATTAAATGACCTTTTACATTCTTTTGATTCATATTCTTCTTTTCTGTATATACATTTCATCCTGCACTTTTCATCTTTCTCTGTGCACTTCAATAACCCTTTCAATTTCTTCTTCTTCTTCATAAATTCAATCTACAATAATAATATCTTCAAGAATTAAATCAAATTGACATAAAATAATTTATTTCATCTTCTTTATTTTTGTTTTTCATTTTCATGTACAAAAATAAAATCAATCTTTTCAAGACAATTTCCTTTCCTCTACAAATGTCCATCATTTCTTCTCTGTATTTTGTTAATCTCTCTTGCTATTTTATTATCTTGACCCTTCATAATCTGCAAAAAATCTCTTTTATAAAAAAACTCCATCTGCAAGAAAAAGATAAAAAGAGTTCTCCAAAAATTATTTTTAATAAATTCAATTTGCCTCTATCTTTAAACTTTTCATCTTCCCTGCAAATACATTTTTACCTTCTCAAAAGATTTTACCTTTTTGTTTCTTCCTTTAAAAGATACTCTTTATATTCTCTCACAAAAGTATTAATCCCTTAAAAGAATGTGCCTTCATAAAAAACAATTTAACTCCACCTTTATTGTTTTTGCTGCCACAAGGAGGTTTAAAATAAGAAAGAATTTCCTTAAAGATCTCATAGCAAATCTTCTAAAAAAAATCTCTAAAAATCCTCAAAATCTGCTTTATTTGGAATGCTAAAAATAGCCTTAAAAAATCTTTTATGACTTTCTAATAAATTCGGTCCCACACACTAAATATATCTTTTAAGGTTTTTTTAACGTTCATTTCATATAAATGGAGACTGGTCAACAAAACGTAAAGGGGCCAGTTATTCTTATGTCATAAAAACTGTTTAGAGGGTCACTTTAAGTGATCTGACCTGTGATAGTAGGTCACAGTTCAAATATAAATAAAGTTCTTTCAATATGAGATGGGAAGATTTAGGATTAAAAGACATAAAATATAGTTTATGAACATAGGTATAGATTTAGGATTTTAGGGTTAGAAATGAAGCAAGCCCTAATGTCTTCATAATTGACTTCCTATGTGAGATCTTTAAAAAAAAAAATAGAAGGCATGAATTATGTCATGAAGCATCCAAATGAACCAAGGCGAAGACCATTCAATGTGAAATCAACACTATAACTATCAACTTGAAGCCAACTTCTTATGAACTTCTCACCACTTTACCATCTCAACATCATGACAAAGAACAACACTGAACATCTTGCTACCCCTATTGAGAAGACATCATGAAAGCACAAGGCTAATACTTGAAGCACCAAAGACAATGATATGTCTTGAACATGCATGTGTGAACCTGATCATTACTATCACCACTCATTGTGATCAAATTGATCAAATAAGTCCTGTGAATAACATTGCTGCATGAAACATACTTTTTCAATCAACCTTGTATCACAAACACTGAGAAAGTCTTGAAAAGAAGCACAAGACTAGAATGATCAACTTTCTTTGCAACATAATGAAGTCCTACAAGTCTCATAATAGCAATGCATGATAACATGATAAAACAAAACTGAGAACTCCAAAGGCATGTCATAAACATGATAAAACAAAACTAAGAACTCCAAGTGCCTGTCATAAACATGATGACCAAATATGAATCCAAAACATCAAGAACATTAGTATCCATCTTGATCAAATGAGAGCATCTCTTATCAATCATATCAAACCATGAACATGATCGTGAAGAACTCCTGTCAATACCAACACCTTTTTGACATTAATGACAATCTACTTTCATCAACAATGTCTTTCTTTACTAATAATTCACCCTTGACTTTCACTGTATATCATCCTTTACCTAAGAATCCTAATAATATTTTCCCTAAATATCATCCATATCAAGATGCAGAGGATCACATCTGGACATTTAAGGAAGCCTTCTTTAGAGCAAGGATTGAGCATCAGGATGTGGTATGTAGATTATTTCCACACTCCTTGGGAGAGGAAGCATACAACTAGTATATTAGCCTTGCTCAAGCATCAATCAGTTCATGGGATGCCTTAGAGAAAGCCTTAAAGATAGGTTCAAAGTGCCTATAGATCCTTCCATGACCTATCACCTCTTTGCCACAATTAAAATATTTGAGGGGGAACCTATTTGAAAATTCAATGCTAGATTCCAAAAGATGTATTCTAAGCTAGCAGCTCCATATAATGTAGCTATTGAGGTAGCTAGAAGTATATACTACTCAACCTTAGATCCCCTGACCTCTATATTCATAAGGAGAACTCATCCTCAGGTCACGACTCTAACACAAGCTTTTGTGGAAGCAATAAAAGTTAATCAGCAACTGATTCCTGCTGCAACACCTAACATAATATATCTTGCATACCCTACATATCCTACATATCCTACTCAGCAGCAGACCAGTGGAGTCATGATGCCTCCTGTTACAATGCTCAGTCCATTACAGGTACCTCCCCTTAGTAACATGCCCCTTCCAAATGGAAATGGTCAGATAGTAAAATATCCAAGACATGCACAAACATCTCAGGATTTAGGACAGAACAACAATAATGGTTCTTCTTTCTTTAAACCTCAATCAGAAAACGTAGTAGCCAAAGTTCAGGAGGAAAAAGAAGACATCAAAGAGATATGTGCACAACTAAGGAAATTGACCACAAAGATTACACACCAGAGAGGTCAAAATTTCTATTCTTAGTCAAACCAAAATAGAGGATATAACAATGATAGATCAAGATATCCTAACAGAGGATATAATAATGATAGGAACTATAATAGTAACAATGGAAGTAATAATAATGCACCTAGGTAGCCTAGAATATGGAATACTAGGCCAAACAATGGTTCCTTGTCGTCAACCTTAGATAATCAGCCTCCTAGTGAACCAAAATAGACTACTAGGGTTAATCTGGTAGAAGCAGCTCTTACAAATTGGTGTAGAATACACAACACCAATACACATGCTGAGCTAGATTATCCTTAGTTCAAAATAGCAGCCTCTATCTTTCAGGATGAAGTGTCTAATACCACAAGTGACCCTCCTTTTATTGAAGGAAAGGAGATTGATCCCTGTGGATATGACTCTGCCCTTGTACTAGAGAGTTATGTAAATTAGCCTCATCACCAAACAACCCCAACTTATGAGAATTACATGCTAGCATGTGAGGAGTCAGCCTTGGCATTTGAAACAAACTATGTGTTTCCTTTTGAAGATGAGAATGAACCATCAATGGAACATGAAGAAGTTCATGCTTATCCATAGCAATATTAGGCTAGACACAATTATAACCTTAGGAGCAATCCTAATAGACCCATTGGTTCTTTGACCACATCTTTGCCTCCTAGTAACTTCAACACCCCATTGATCCAAAAGCTAGCAATAATCCTGGTCCTCCCAAGGTTAATGCTCAATATTTTGCACCTTAAAATATAGTGTTGAAGGCTAGTAATCAATCTCTTGAGTCTAACAAGTTAGTCACATACTTAGCAGAGGAGATGAAAAGAATCAAAATCAGCCTGTCATTGTCATAATTTCTCAAGACTCCAACCATTAAGAAGGAATTCATGAGGTCTTTAGGTGAGCCTATACCAAAAGAAGATAGTCATGCTCATAATCCTAGTTAGGGTTTGAACTAAGATCATGTAGCCAAAGAGAGCAGTGCAAAACATAAGACACCTACTACTGTTCAAGCTACCAACACTTCACATATGACCCTTTACAAGGATAAAGTTGAATCACCTCCATTCCTACTTACCTTAAGGATGCTTGGTAAGAATTTACACAATTTCCTGGTGGATTCAGGCGCATCTACAAATGTGATGCCACTATCTATCTACAATGCCTTAGGGTTAGATCCAGCTAAATCACTTAAGAAGGTCACATAGCTAGATAAGTCTGAAGTAAGTGTAGTGGGAGAGTTAACACATATCCACATGCAATTAGCATTAGATTCGAGGATTCAATATTACATTGACATCCAAGTGGTGGATATCCCTGACACATACGAAATGTTGCTTAGTAGGGATTAGTCAAAGACACTTAATGGTTACATGTCTATAGATTTTAGCCACATGTGGTTACCTTGGAAGGGGATTCCTAATCAAATTAGAATAGAGGTTGAACCTCAAATGAAACACATGATCACTGAGTACAACAAGATGAATGGGATATTGTACGTAGATGTTGAACCAAGGGTTTACACCATCAGACATCAAACAATTAATATAGAAGAAATTCTCATGTATAATACACATATCGATGAAGATTTTTGTCATGATAATAGGGTGATCATAGAATCTAATTATAGTTCAGATAATAGTGATGAAATTGATCATTTCAAAGACTTTGAATTGCATGTATTTGGATAACTGCAATGTTGCCAAACATTGAACATATCCATTGAGGACATTTTGATTGAAGGTTGGTGTAGGTTACATGATGAAGCACATTCAGAGAAAACTTGTGATGCTTTCTTGGATATGATGGAGCTAGAATGAATGTGTAGTAAGAGGGAGTCATCTCCAACTAAGGTAAGTGATATAGACAGTTGTGATAATGTTGATTCTTGTTTGTCATCTACAGGTATAGAAGAAGACACATATCAGGATGAAAGTCACACTCATAATTCAAAGGAGATCCTGATTATGTTGAGAATACTTCCTAAGAAGAAAATGACATTACCCCAGGAACTCATTGTTTGATTGAGTCAGATTATGAAGTATCTGATGAGGATAAAGGGAGTAATTTAACAAAGTTTGAAGAGTTTTTAGCAAGATAGCTTCAGGGACTGATGTTGCAAGAAATTCCTCCACATCATGCTTTAATTGATGGATGGTGTAGACTACATGAAACACCACATTCAGAGACCACATGCTCATTATGTTTACATATGTTGAATAAGCAAGAGATGCTTTATTCAAAGAATCAGCTATTTGACAGTAGAGACAAGCTTAAAGACAAAAAGAAAGAGATTGAAATACAAATAGACACTGATAGTGATGATGCCACAGATGTTAAAAGAGGAAGGGTATCAAGTTCAAATCATCCACCAAAAATGATAAGGAATGAACCACAAAAGTTAAAGTGGATATCAGGTGGTGCAGCTACCAGAGCTAAAAAGAAAAGAGGTCCTAATAAGTCTTTGATAGAAGATAAACCATGGATCCTTAGGTTTGATGGATCAAAGTCTAAGAAAGGAGCTAGGGTAGGTATAGATCTCATTGACCTAGCAGGAAAGTCCTACCTAGTAGCATAAAGACTACAATTCCCATACACCAGTAATGTGACTAAGTATGAAGCATTAATTCATGGGTTATTGTTTGTTCTAAAGAAAAGAGTAAATATTCTGCATGTCTATGGAGACTCAGAATTAGTGGTAAGACAAGTGAGAAGTATATACTCTTGCAACTATAAGAAATTGTCCAACTATAGACATAGGGCGTGGGACTTAATAGAAGAATTTGATGCATTTAACATCACCCACGTGCCTAGTGAACAAAATCATAAAATAGATGCCTTGGTGCAGGCTACTAGCACTTTGGAACCCTTATCCATTTTTGGTCTGAAGAGATTCTTAGTTGAGCTAGTATCAGTACCTTCCATACCAAATAATGTCACCAATCTTGAAGTATTTGATGATGATCAACACATTTTGGATTTCATATCAAATAGAGATGTATTTGATGCTCATATTATAGATGAAAGGAATGCAGAAGATCATGCATGGGAAGAAGAAGAGATCATGGATCTACCAAGAAATAAGATTCCCAAAGGTATGATAGAGTTAGAAAAGGTCTTTGATTTGCATAATATGATGAAACAAAAAGATCTCCCAAAGGCTGATGGAGGAGAATATTCACCAATCAATATAGGACAAAAGGAAGATGTAAGAAATGTTTTGATTAGTAAAGTGTGCACTAAAGAAGAAAAGGCAGGGATAACTTAAGCGTTGAAGGATTACATCCATGTTATTGCTTGGACTTATGATGAGCTGAAGACTTATGATACCTCAATCATCAGTCACACTATACCATTGAAACCAAATGCTAAGCCTTCTAGACAAAAGAAAAGACCTGTCAATGCCTTGTTAGAACTCATCATCTTTGAAGAAGTTAAGAAGTTGCTCAATGCCAGAATCATATTTCCTATGAGGCATTCAACTTGGGTAGCCAATTTGGCCCTTGTGAGAAAGAAGAATGGGGATATACGCTTATGTGTGGACTTCATAAATCTAAACAGAGCTTCTAAAAAGGATAACTATCCTTTACCTTCATTGGATGAGATTTTATAAATAGTAAATGGAGCCCAAATGATGTCATTCTTGGATGGTTTCTCAGGGTATAACCAGGTAATGGTAGAAAAAATAGATAGATTGAAGACTGCATTCACCGCCAAGTGGGGAATATTTGCTTATAGACACATGCCTTTTGGCCTGATCAATGTTGGAGCAACATTCCAGCATGCAATGGACATAGCATTTAGAGGCCTAGTTAGCAAATGCATAGTCATATACATGGATGACTTGACCATCTTTTCAAAGAAAAGAGGGGATCATATAGAGGACCTTAGGAGGGTGCTCAAAAAATGTGAGCAGTATGGTATCTCCCTCAATCCAAAGAAGTGCATCTTTGGAGTGACCACAAGTAAATTACTAGGTCATTTGATAACATAAAATGGGATCACCATTGACCCTACTAGGGTAGAATCTATCATGAAGCTGCAACTTCTTGGAAGTAAGAAGGAACTCAAATCATACTTTGGTAAGATAAATTTTGTCAAAAAGTTCATCACTGGATTTGCATAAATTCTTAAGCCACTCAATGCAATGCTTAAAAAAGATGCCAAGATTGAACGGACACCTAAGTCAAAGCTGCCTTTAAGGATGTTAAGAAAGCCATTTCAGATGCTCCTATCCTGATTAGCCTAGACTACGCAAGAGATTTCTACATTTACTCATTTTCTTCAGAACATACATTCACAACAGTACTGACACAGAGGAATGAAGCTAAAGAAGAGAAACCTATAGCTTTCATGAGCTACCCATTCAAGGATGTAGAGCTTAGAGACATGGATGCTGAGAGAAAAGCTCTTACTTTAGTTAGAGCAGTCAAGAAATTTAGACATTACATCCTAAGAAGTAAGATAATTGCTATGGTACTAGATGCAGTGGTAAAAATGCTCCTGATGCAGAGAAAGCCTGGTGAGAAGAGGGCTAAATGGATAATGGTGCTCCAAGAATATGATATGGATATAACACCCATGAAGCTGGTGAGAGGGAAATCCTTAAGCCAGATGATTTATGAGACTGACCCCAATATAATGAGTCAGCAATATGTAGTGAATACCAAAGAGGATAAAGAATGGTATTCAAATATCAAGCATATCCTGATCACTGAGAGATCCCCATCAAAGATACAAGCTTCTCAAAGAAGAGCTTTGGAGATAAGATCATAAAAATACATGATCAAAGGATGAGTCCTTTTCAAGAGGAACTATGAAGCAATATCTCAAATGTTTGGATAAACAAGAAGCTGACAAGGTTTTGGTTGAGTTACATGATAAGTTTGGAACTGCACATGCTATCCTAAGGGTAGGATATTACTGGCCCACTATTTTTAAAGATACTGTAGAACACATCAAATTTTGTCATACTTGTCAAGTTCCTGTGATGCAGAGGAAACGCAACAGAAGCTTACAAATGGGAAGGAGTCATTAACACAACCAGCATGTTAAAATCCTGGACATGCAGTATGTAATACCTATCAGCTTATCATCATCATCATATTTCTTGCTAACACAGACAACATCATCATATTTCGAAGAGGCATGAAATATCCTCCTGCTAACTACTGTTCACTTCCTTATCGCCTTTCGCCTTTCGCCTGTTAGCAGCATCATGATACTCGACGAACACAATTATCCTCCTGATGATCACTATTCACTTAGCGCCAAACTCTATCGGCAGCATCATGATGTTTAGCATCATCATCACCCTTCATCCGTAGGATATGAAATATCCGGTTCCTCTCATATATCCTGATGAAAACAACTTCAAGCACCTTTCCCTCGATGCTTACGTCACCCCGATATCCGACTACTCAAACAACAGCATCAAGATATGACTTCTCCGGTCATATTGGAACATCCTGATGATGTTAACCAAACTTTATGCCGATGACTTACGCCGATGCCAAAACACTTAGCGACAGTAGGATAAACTTGCATAGGGTGATACTCGCAATATCCTGATGACGATGACGTCACTTGCACCCGATGATGATGTCAATGCACCTGATGATGATGTCAATAGGATATAAGACACTTATATCCTCCGCAACATGATAATGAATATCCGGTGATCTTTTCAATATCCTGATGATGACCTTTCCGGTCCTTAGCCAAAAAATGAACTTTCACTCCTGCATGCGATAGCGACATGCGGACGATGGATACACACGAAAGATGATCTTGACGATGATATACACACTGAGTATATATCCAACCTATATCATCCTGATGCACTTGAAACATACAGTCTTCGTCAGCTTCATAACCCGATCCGGATAGCAATATACTCACAGATGTCGATGCGATTCACTCCGTCTGGAAAAGCACATGCAGATCCCTGTATATCCGTCAGCTGCATGCAAACTCACAAAACCGCACAATTTTACAAAGAAAATATGATGATCGGGCCGGATCACCTTCAGATCAAAACTTAACAGTTTATCTTCCTAAATCCTAGCACATGAGGATGCTAGGTTGATTCATAGCATGCTACCAATCGATCTCCCACACAATGAAATGCATAAACAGAAAACTAAAATACAACCTAAACTAACATGCATGACCATTCCACCGATTCACAGAATCAACCGGTGGAAGGGTTGAAAGAATCCATTAACTTGTAATTAGAACAGAGATCAAAACATAAACAGCTGATAAACCAGATAATGCAATTGATGAGATCTTATTTAGATGAAACACAAATGTCCTGTTTCTACAATACTATCGAACAACAATGTTTCACAATGTCTAGCCTGATCTCTGGATCTTACTCAATCACCAGTACAACATAACATAACTACTACTCTTTCTGATATTCTCCCAAACCCTAACTGATCTGAGTTATTTATAGCAATATCCTACGAGTACTACCAACTTGATTCCCAGCGGCTGGGAGCTTCCAAGCGGCTGGGAGAGGATAGCTCATACTACCTGATCACGAGCTCTAACTACCTGCACACTCTCCTAGGCTGATCTAATACATATGCATTGGTCCAATGGACCTTGTTACATTATGAAGTCAAACATGCTAAAAATAGACTAATGTCCTGTCATGCGGACAATGAACCTATATCCTGTCTTGTAGGGGTGCTCCTGCACCATACTCCCCAGAAGAAGAAATCTCAAGTCCACTTGAGATGAGAGTATGAAGATCTGCACCATGTTTCTGGATCTGCTCTTCAGTCATCCAGACTGCTTCAGAATTAGGTTTTCCCTTCCAAGAGACTAGATACTCCAAGTACTGTTTGTTCCGGGTCTGTTTGACCACTCGGGTGTCCAAAACCTTCTGCAACTGTGGAGGATCATGCTTGGGAATGTTATCATGGACTGTATCCTGTAGGAGATCCTGATCTGCATCTAGATAAGACTTGTATGGAGTGAAATCACAGACATTGAATATAGGAGACAAACCAAGATCAGGGGGGAGTTGTATCTCATAAGCATTCTGTCCATGCTTGTGCAAGATCTGACATGGTCCAACTTTTCTCTGCATAAGTTTAGTATATTTTCCCTTAGGAAGTCTGTCCTTCTTCAAATGAACCCATACCAAATCTCCAACATCAAACTGTACATCCTTCTTCTTTTTATCAGCATATTCCTTATACTTCAAGGTGGTTTGTTGTAGTTGGGTCTTGACTTGATCATGAACCTCTTTTATGGCTTTTACAAAAGCTTCTCCTTCTGCACTAATAGGGTCTACTGTAGGTAGATCTCTCAATTCCAAAATTCCTCTTGGATGCATACCATAAACTATCTGGAAAGGTGATTTCCCTGTGCTCCTATTGACAGTATCATTATAGGAAAATTCAGCTTGAGATAGAATATTATCCCACCTTTCTCCCTGTTGTTTTGTCAAACATCTAAGCAAATTTCCTAAGGAACGGTTCACTACTTCAGTCTGTCCATCCGTTTGAGGATGATATGCAAAGGAAAAAGACAAATTTGTTCCAAGTTTCTTCCAAAGAGTTCTCCAGAAGTGACCAATAAACTTCACATCCCTATCTGACACTATGCTCAATGGCAATCCATGGATCCTGACAATCTCCCTGAAAAACAAATCTACAATGTATGAAGCATCAACAGTGGTTTTGCATGGCAAGAAATGTGCCATTTTGCTGAATCTATCCACTACAACAAAAACACTGTCAAACCCTTTCCTTGTCCTTGGTAAACCCAAGACAAAATCCATACTTATGCTTTCCCATGGTCTGGAAGGAATGGGTAAGGGCTGATATAAACCTACATTAGTTGACTTGCCTTTAGATTTCTGACATATCACACATGTCTCTACAAACTTTCTGACATCTGATTGTAACTTAGGCCAAAAGTAATATCTTCAGACAAGATCAAGAGTCTTATCTAGACCAAAATGACCTACCATAGCTCCACAATGTTTCTCCTTAATGATGTTTAACCTCATAGAACACCTTGGAATACATAACTGTCCACCTTTGAACAACAATCCATCCTGAATCAAAAATTTAGAGAATTCAGCATGATATTTCTCTCCAAAAGAAGTACGTACATGATATATCTCCCCAAAATCTTCATCAGTCTCATACATGGTCTTTAGTGAATCAATGCCAACACTTTCTAACTGAATCTGGTTGACTGTTAGAACTCTCCTGCTTAAAGCATCTGCAACTTTATTCTTGACTCCTTTCTTATGCTTCAATGTAAAAGTAAACGCTTGTAAGGTTTCTATCCATTTCATGTGTCTGTGGTTCAGCTTTTCCTGGCTGTTTATGAAACTCAGAGCCTGGTTATCTGTGAATACTATGAATTCCTTTGGCATCAAGTAATGCCTCCATTTCTTGAGTGACTGGACTAAAGCATACATTTCCAAATCATATGAGGAATACCTCTTTTTAGCATCATTGAGCTTCTCACTGAAAAATGCAATAGGTCTACCTTCTTGGCTGAGTACTGCTCCAATGGCCATGTGACTAGCATCACATTCCACCTAAAAGATTTTGTTAAAGTCTGGAAGTGCAAGGACTGGCTGCTGTGCCACCTTCTTCTTCAATGTTTCAAAAGAATCATCTGCTCTTTGAGTCCAAACAAATCTGCACTTCTGTCCTCCTTTGATGGTATCAAGCATGGGTGCACAAATATGACTAAACCCTCTTATAAACTTCCTGTAGAAGGTTGCTAACCCATGGAAACTTCTGACATCATTCATAGTCTTTGGGGTTGGCCAAGACAATATGGCACTTACCTTCTCCTTATCCATTTGTAACTTTCCTTGTGAAATGACAAAAACCCAAATATGTGATCTCCTCTTGCATGAACAAACACTTGTCTAAATTTATCATCAGCTGCTCTTCATGTAACCTCTTAAGAACCAAATCTATGTGTCTGAGATGTTCTTCTTTTGTGTTGCTGAAAATCAGAATGTCATCTAGATATACTATGACAAACTTACCAATGAACTCTTTCAAAACCTCATTCATCAACCTCATAAAAGTACTAGGTGCATTAGATAAACCAAAAGGCATAACCTTCCACTCATATAACCCTTCATTAGTTTTGAATGCTATTTTCCATTCATCTCCTGGCCTAATCCTGATCTGATGATATCCACTCTTTAGATCTATTTTTGTAAAATACTTAGCACCTCCCAAACAGTCAAGTAAATCCTCTATCCTAGGGATTGGAAACCTATACCTGATGGTGATCTTGTTAATAGCTCTGGAATCTGTGCAAAGCCTCCAAGTACCTTCCTTCTTTGGTGCTAGTACAGCTGGTACTGCACATGGACTTAAACTTTTCCCAATCAGACCTGAATCCAATAATTCTTCAATTTGTCTGGCTACTTCTGCATTCTGTTCTGGAGTTAGCTTATAGGCTGCTTTGTTTGGAAGTGTTGACCCTGGAATTAAGTCTATGCAGTGACTAATATCCCTGATAGGTGGTAGGGATCTTGGCAGTCCTTCTGAGATGATACCTTTGTACTTATCCAATAGCTCTTGGATAGCTGGGTCTATGAACCTTTGCTTTTTCTCTTCCTTGACTTCTTGCTGCTGTTCTTTATTCACCCTCATACATGGGATTAGGGCATATGCAACTGCACCTTCTGCTGCTACTTCTTTCATGAACTGTTTACCTTCCATCAGCATTACCTTCACCTCTTTTCCTTTAGATTTCTCCTCTTTCTCTGTCAACGGTAGTAACTTTATAACCTTACCATCTTTAGTGATTGTATAGGTGTTTCTAACACCATCATGTTGTGCCTTCAAATCATACTGCCATGGTCTACCAAATAAAAGATTGCAAGCATCCATCGTGGTAATGTCAAACAACAACTTATCCTTATATGCTCCAATCTGAAATTCTACCCAAGCCTGCTCTTCTACAGTTGTCTGCTGACCTTGGGTAAGCCATGAGACTTTATATGGGGATGGGTGAGGCAATCTCCTAAGCTTAAGCTTTGTCACCATTTCTTCAGACACAAAATTTTCAGTAGAACCAGAATCAATCAAAACTTTACATGCCTTACCTCCTGCTTTGCAAATAGTCCTGAAAAGAGACTTTCTTTGAGGAGATTCTTTGTCAGGTACCTTCATGGTAGTCACTGTTCTTCTCATCATTAGAGACTCTCCACTTTCTGGGTATCCGCAATTATCAGGAGCATTCACACTCTGAAAAGCATTAGAGCCTGTCATACTTTGATTATCAGGTGCTTGGATCAGATTTGTTCTTCATTCTCCTGTTGAGCTTGTGGCCTTTTCTGGACATTTGCTGGCTATATGGCCTTCTTTGTTATAGTTATAACATCTGATGGATCCTCTGCCCTAGGATCTTCCTCTGAAAGGTCTTCTACCTCTGAAGTTTCCTTGCTGACTATAATTTTCCCCCTGGTTCTGACTATTGTTTCCCTTACTATTGTCATGACTGGATTCTCCTTGATATCCATGTCCATGTCCTCTACCTCTAAAAGGACCTCTTCCACCCCTTTGTTGTCTTCCTCTTCCTCTATTGTGTTGTTCTTGTTTTCTCTTTAACTTCTCTTCCACTTTCAATGCCAACTGAAAGCATTTCTGAACTGTATCTGGATTATGCAGACTTAAATCTTCCTGAATGTTGAACCTCAATCCATTAAGGTATCTGGCTACCTTCTCTTCTTCACTTTCCTTTACCTTTGTTTTCATACAAAGTTTCATGAATTCTTCTGTATATGAGCTGACATCTAGCTCCTTCTGCTTCAGGTTTTGCTTCCTCTTGTGTAATTGGATACTGTAATCCAATGGGACATAAGCTTCCTTTACTAACGCCATCATTTTCTTCCATGTAGTGACTCTACACTTTCCTTCCTGTACTCTATCATCTTGGACGAAATTCCACCATGTCAAGGCAGCTTCTTTCATTTTTGACTGGGCTATTCTCACCCTCTGTTGTTCTGGTATCTCCTCTGTTTCAAAGAAATTGTTCAAGGAGTCTATCCACTCCATCACTGAATCAGGTTCCATCTTTCCTGTAAACACTGGCAAATCCAATTTCACATCCATGGTTCTCCTCTCCATGGCCTTGAGGGTGTTCAATAGTGGTCTCTGGTCTGCAGGAACGAACTCCTTGTTCCAACTAGGGATCTCTTCTTCTTCCCTATCTTCTTCTCTACCATAACCTACTCTGTTCCTCAACTTCTCTAACTCATCCTTTAATTCCTGATTCTGAGCCTTCACGGCCTTGCTCTCTGCAATCTGTTTCTTTACCAGAACTGCCAACTCAACGTTGGTCATCCTTGCCAGAATCTCAGATGTTCCTTCTTCATCTGACATCCTGCTATATCCTGATCTTTTCCAGAAGATCCTTCCTTTGCTCTGATACCACTATGATGTAGAGGAAACGCAACAGAAGCTTACAAATGGGAAGGAGGAGTCATTAACACAACCAGCATGTTAAAATCCTGGACATGCAGTATGTAATACCTATCGGCTTATCATCATCATCATATTTCGAAGAGGCATGAAATATCCTCCTGCTAACTACTGTTCACTTCCTTATTGCCTTTCGCCTTTCGCCTGTCAGCAGCATCATGATACTCGACGAACACAATTATCCTCCTAATGATCACTATTCACTTAGCGCCAAACTCTATCGGCAGCATCATGATGTTTAGCATCATCATCACCCTTCATCCGTAGGATATGAAATATCCGGTTCCTCTCATATATCCTGATGACGACAACTTCAAGCAACTTTCCCTCGATGCTTACGTCACCCCGATATCCGACTACTCAAACAACAGCATCAGGATATGACTTCTCCGGTCATATTGGAACATCCTGATGATGTTAACCAAACTTTATGCCAATGACTTACGCCAATGCCAAAACACTTAGCGACAGCAGGATAAACTTGCATAGGGTGATACTCGCAATATCCTGATGACGATGACGTCACTTGCACCCGATGATGATGTCAATGCACCTGATGATGATGTCAACAGGATATAAGACACTTATATCCTCCGCAACATGATAATGAATATCCGGTGATCTTTTCAATATCTTGATGATGACCTTTCCGGTCCTTAGCCAAAAAATGAACTTTCACTCCTGCATGTGATAGCGACATGCGGACGATGGATACACACGAAAGATGATCTTGACGATGATATACACACTGAGTATATATCCAACCTATATCATCTTGATGCACTTGAAACATACAGTCTTCGTCAGCTTCATAACCTGATCTGGATAGCAATATACTCACAGATGTCGATGCGATTCACTCCGTCTGGAAAAGCACATGCAGATCCCTGTATATCCGTCAGCTGCATGCAAACTCACAGAACCGCACAATTTTACAAAGAAAATATGATGATCAGGCCGGATCACCTTCAGATCAAAACTTAACAGTTTATCTTCCTAAATCCTAGCACATGAGGATGCTAGGTTGATTCATAGCATGCTACCAATCGATCTCCCACACAATGAAATGCATAAATAGAAAACTAAAATACAACCTAAACTAACATGCATGACCATTCCACCGATTCACAGAATCAACTGGTGGAAGGGTTGAAAGAATCCATTAACCTATAATCAGAACAGAGATCAAAACATAAACAGCTGATAAACCAGATAATGCAATTGATGAGATCTTATTTAGATGAAACACAAATGTCCTGTTTCTACAATACTATCGAACAACAATGTTTCACAATGTCTAGCCTGATCTCTGGATCTTACTCAATCACCAGTACAACATAACATAACTACTACTCTTTCTGATATTCTCCCAAACCCTAACTAATCTGAGTTATTTATAGCAATATCCTACGAGTACTACCAACTCGATTCCCAGCGGCTGGGAGCTTCCAAGCGGCTGGGAGAGGACAGCTCATACTACCTGATCACGAGCTCTAACTACCTGTACACTCTCCTAGGCTGATCTAATACATATGCATTGGTCTAATTGACCTTATTACATTATGAAGTCAAACATGCTAAAAATAGACTAATGTCCTGTCATGCGGACAATGAACCTATATCCTGTCTTGTAGGGGTGCTCCTGCACCATCCTGCTAATCGAGAAAGATATGCTACCCAACCTTTGTAGCCAGTGATGGAGATGCGCCCATTTTCTCAGTGGGGAATGGATTTCATAGGACCCATCAATCCTCCATCATCTTTAGGCCATAAGTATGTCTTAACCATCACTAATTATTACACCAGATGGACTAAAGAAGTCATCAGCAAAACATGTAATGCAGATGATGTGATCAAATTCTTGGAGAGCAACATAGTGACTAGGTATGGAGTTCCATATGCTTTAGTATGTGATAATGGACCTGCCTTTGCATCACTAAAGTTATCTAGTTGGGCTTTTGATCATGGAATTATTTTGAAATTTTCTTCAAATTATTATTGCCAAGGAAATGGCTTAGCAGAGTCAACAAATAGAAACTTATTGAGTATCATAAAGAAACTGATAGAGAAGAATCCTAGGGAGTGCAATACTCTACTAAAGTATTCCTTGTGGGTAGATAGAACTAGGATGAAGGCTTCATTAGAAAACTCTCCCTACCAGTTGGTATATGGGGTGGATCCTATCCTCCCTGTTAATTTAAATATCCCTACTTTGCAATTTGCACAAGAGTACCTAGGTATAGATAGTAAACAATAAGTTAGATTGCTTCAACTCATGCACCTAGAGGAAAAGAGAGATAGAGCAATTGATCAATTTTCTAAACATCAAGCTACTATCAAATGTGGTTTGATAAAAGAGCTAGAATAAAAGCTTTTAGAATTTTAGATTTAGTCCTCACATGGGACAAAGCACATGAAAAGAAAGGTGACCGTGGAAACTTTGATAAACTGTGGATAGGTCCTTTTCAAATTTTAGAGTTCCTAGGAGATAGTACTTATAGACTTAAGACCCTAACCAGTGAGGATGTCCCATTGCTAGTCAATGGACAGTTCCTCAAACATTACTTTCAAGCTTAAACAGTGGTGCAGGAGCACCTAGATGTCTAAGTTTTGGTTAATGTTCAAGGTGTTTTGTTTGGTCTAGTAAGGTCCTTGAGACCATTTTCAATGTTGTATAAGGCTTGAAAGCCATATTTGTAATGGACTATGTCCAAGTGTCTAATATCTACTCTCATTTTTGTTAAGGAGGATAGTCATATTGTATAGGCAGTCTTAGGGAGTCATTTAAGTTTTAATGTTTATATAGGATAGTCTTTAAAGTCTTAGTGTTTGTAGCCTTTAAAGGCATGTCATAGGTTTTAAATGTATGGAGGAACCTTGTCCAAGGTCATCAAAAGGTTTGAAAGCATTCTAATCATAAAAATAGTCTGTGGACAGTCAGTTTCTAAAACAGTTTGAAAGAAGACAGTTTCTATTTTTTGTTGCAGTTAAGAGTCAAGAAGAAGCCCAATGGTTTGGGGCAGTTTTCTAGGATCCCCAACCTCTCCCACTTGACTTCCTACATGTAGGAGGATTATATTAGCCTACCAAGGTTTTTTGTAAAGGGACGATTTGAATAATTTGAAAGAAATAACAGAAAAACCATTGTTTCCTGCCTTTTTCTAAAATTTTCTGAGTTTATGTGTATTTTGAGCCGTACCACTGTATAGTACGGCCCTGTCATGGGATGTTGAATGTTTGGAGGTGAACCTTGAGGAGTTAACTATCTATTTAAGAAAGTTTGGGCTCTTGGTATTGAATAGAAAGAATGTTATGACTGTAGAAGATTAAATTATTCTTTAACCTGCTGTTACAATCAGAAAATTTAGTGTTTTTCTAAAAAATCTATACCTGTACGGAATAGTCAAAGCCCTAGTTTATAATGGAGAGTTAGAGGATTGAAGTGCCTCTATTTTAAGTTTTGTTTGGAGTCTTGACAGTAGACTAGGTGCGAATAAACTACTATTTTGTCATAGGCAATCTTAAACCCTAAGTTAGGGCTCCTTTGAATAAACTGATGGAGATCTTCCCATTCCATTGATTTTTCTATTTCTATTCAATGGAAAGGGTTGTAAGATAGTTGGTCTTTAGGCTTGTGAAGGTTGTAGGGGCAGGAGGAGGTGTAGGGTGGAGTTTACCATGAAATGGTCCACCAAGATCCATATATGGGATGTTGAAGGACAACAGCAAATAGAAGACCACAGGTATGTTTGGCTTATAATTGTTTGAACAAGAAAGGTCATTAGATGTTTGGCATGTTATAGAATTGGTTGTTTCATGGGATGGAGGTTTAGAGACCACCATAAGAAGAGTATTGTGACTGTCACATTAATGGAGCAGTGAGGTTGTGACTGTCCATGAAAGGCATGGTAGAGGTTGCTATCCTGCAGACCCTACACATTGGGTTAGATGAGTCTTGATTGAAGTCAAACACTCTGAGATAGGTGTTTGGAAGTCTACTCCTTTCATATTATGAACATGCAAAGTGTTGTGAAAGCCCTGCATCATGAGAAGTTGTGAAACAAATGAACCTTGAGAGAGACCTGTCACTGAAGTCTTGAAGACTGTTGTCTTGTTGTCCAGGATGCTCTGCATCAAACAGGGTCATGTAAGTCATTTGTATCATATTGTACATATTGTATAGTTGTTTGTATAGTTTTGCTTTGTGTGTTTGCTTGTTTGCTTGTTGTTGAGTTTTGTTTTGCTTAGTCAAGATGATGCACCTTATCACCCTGGAAAACCAACAAATTGTTAGGATTCAAGTGATGAGAATAAATTTTTATATAGGTTGTGACTCACCCTGAGGAGTATCCCTGATCAGGTCTGTGATGTACTTTTCATTAGTGATGCCTTTTCTTGATTAAGGAGATTGTCACGATGACTCACCTAACAGCCTTGGGTTTGTTGAACACATTAGTATAGGTGTCAAGTGAAAAATCCAAAGGGTAACCCCTGCTACCATTACAATTCCCAACCTAAACAACAAGTGATCACACCTTGCATATTGACCTTACATGATGATATCTTATGAACCTGCATATTTTAAAAAAAGAAGAGAAATATATTGAAAATCCAAAAGGATAAAATTTAGGTGGTGCAATCACGGTAGGAGGGTTCACATAATGAACTATCCAGACCATGCAGCAAGAGTAAACACAATGGAAACAACTCAAAGGAATGAAACAAATGTAGATTTGGTCATTCAATATATCAAAGAATTCAAATACATTCTGGCCAGCATCATGCGGGCTTACAACTAGGCTCAAAGGCCTGAGTACATACATGCACAAGATAAAGATTTTAAGTCCTCTTGTGAAGGAGCTAATTATCTATCTTCTAAATCATGAGAACTTGATAACTAATTTCCTAAGGATCTATTACATCTTTATATATCTAATCCAGACCAATAGATTCCTCTGCGTCAGCCAAGGAGAGTCACAAACTCCAATGAAGAGTTGTAACGTGTTCAAAAATAGGTCAAGCCTAAATGCATAGAACACTTCCTCAAATGAATGGAACAACGTGTGGACCCTTGGGGAAGGTTGGCCATGAACCAAAGTACATTGAATGATGTGTCATTGAGCTCTGTAAGTCAAGGAATGATCCACAAGCCTTCTCCTTCAGCTAGTTATTAGGAACTGTTAGAATACTTTGCTCTGAGAAAACAGTCAACTTCTGATAGTGATATATTTCTAGTGACTAATCCAAATTCTCTAAATTATTGATATGATGTAGATGAATGAATGTAGATGCTAAGTCCAGATCCATAAGATGTGAAATACCAAAACTGGACCACAAGCTGAAACTGCTTCTGACTGAACTGCCTAAACTAAACTAGAAAATGAAAGAACTGAAATGCAAATGTTTTTGGTTGATGCAAGATTACTCTTGAACCAAGGATGCTCCTACATCAGACATCTAGGGTTAATGAAAAAGTGAGTCCCTCACTTTGCTGGGGCTAGGGGAGAACCAAGATGGTCCACCTCAGCCTGAGAAATCCAAGATGAATCTTCTTCTGGTCTGCCTTTCCACTTCACAAGATATTCTTTGTATTGTCTTCCTCTAGTGTTGTGTCTAACTCTATTGTCCAAGATGTCTTCTATCTGATCTAGTGCTTTTTGTGGTAACTCCTTCTTCAAGTCTTCTTCCATGTTGTCACTGAACTCTGCTTCATGATACTGATATAGATCTGCAATGTTGAAAAGAGGTGAAATACCCAATGTCTCTGATAATTCCACTTCATATGCATTTCATGAATCAAATTTCCTGAGTATCCTACAAGGTCCAAACTTCTTCATCTTCAACTTGTTATATGTCCCAACTAGAAATATTTCTTTTCTCAAGTACACCATCAGTTCATCTCCAACTTCAAATTCCTTATGTCTTCTCTTCTCATCTACCTTCTCTTTGTACTTACTATTCATATCCCCAAAATGCTTCTTCACCTGATTATGCACTATCTTCATATGATCTATAAATTCTTCTACTTTTGCACTCCTCTTTTCTTCTGTGCTGATATCTCTTAATTCTACAACTCCTATAGGATTCACTTTGGTAATGATCTCAAAAGGTGTTCTTTCGGTACTCCTATTTACTGAATTATTGTATGCAAACTCTTCTTGTGAAAGAATCAAATCCCATCTTCCAACTTTGTCTCCAACCAAATATCTCAACAAGTTTCCCAAACTCCTATTCACTACCCCTCTCTATCCATCGATCTTTGGATGAAAAGTTGAACTAAATTTCAAATCTCTCTTCATCTTCTTCCAAAGTGTCCTCCAAAAATATCTAACAAACTTTGTATCTCTGTCTGAAACTATACTCTTAGGTAATCCATGTAATCTCACAATCTCCTTGAAAAATAGGTCAACTACATGCACTACATCAGTTGTCTTCTTACAAGGTATGAAATGAGCCATCTTTGAAAATCTGTCAACCACTACAAATATTGAATCATGTCCTCTCTGTGTCTTAGGCAATCCCATTACAAAATCCACGCTTATATCTTCCCAAGGTCTCTCCGAGACTGTCAAAGGTTTATACAATCCAATATTCTGACTACTTCCTTTTGCAACTTGAAAATCTCTACAACTTTGCAAAAATATCTAAACATCCTTATATATCTGAGGCCAAAAGAAATTTTCACTTACCAAAGACACTATCTTATCAATGCCAAAATGTCTTGCCAATCCACCACTATGCTTCTCCTTGATCAAATTATCCCTCATTGAACTTCTAGGTATGCACAACTGGATTCCTTTGAATAACATATCTTCTTGAATGAAATAGTCCAACCACTTACTCCTATCTGTCCCAACAGGTTCCTTACATTCTCTCCAAGGTTCTACAAAATTAGTGTCTCCCTCATAGATGTTCTTCAATTCATCAAAACCCAACACTTCAACTCTCATCTTTGTCAACAAGTTTCTTCTTCTACTCAAGGCATCAACAACTTTGTTTGATTTACCACTCCTATATTTCAACACAAAAGTATAAATCTACATGAACTCTACACATCTCATATGTCTCTGATTCAACTTACCTTGACTATTCAAATACTGCAAAGCTTGATGTTCTGTATACAACACAAACTCCTTAGGCAACAAGTAATGTCTCCACTTCTTCAAGGCTTGAATTATGGCATATAACTCTTGATCATAAACTGAATATCTTTTCCTTGTATCATTCAATTTCTCACTGAAATAAGCTATAGGTCTACCTTCTTGACTTAACGCTACTCCAATTGCATTTCCACTAGCATCACAATTAACTTGAAATACTTTATTGAAATATGGTAATGCCAAAACAGGTTGCTCTATCACTTTCTACTTCAACAACTCAAAACTTTTATCCACTCCTGATGTCCACTTGAAATCCTTTCTGCCAGCTCTCATGGTCTCTGTCATAGGGTTACAAACTGAACTAAAATTTTTGATGAACTTCCAGTAGAAACTAGCCAATCCATGAAATGATCTAACTTCTCTAATGGTCTCTAGTGTAGGCCATTCAACAATTGCTCTCACTTTCTCATGGTTCATCTTTAATCCTTCAGTAGAAATCACAAATCCCAGATATATCAATTCTTCTTTCATGAAACTACACTTCTTGATGTTTATCAACAATTTCTCTTCTCTCAACCTCTGCATAGCTTCTCTAATATGCCACAAATGCTCTTCCTTTGTCTTACTAAAAATTAGAATATCATCCAAGTACACAATAACAAAATTACTCAAGAATTTCTTCAAGACTCCATTCATTAATCTCATTAAAGTACTCAGTACATTTTTCAATCCAAAAGGCATCACTAAACAGTCATACAATCCTTCATTTGTCTTAAAAGCAGTCTTCCATTCATCACCTTCTTTGATTTTGATCTGATGGTATCCACTCTACAAATCTATATTTGTGAAATATCTTGCTCCACTCAAACAATCCATGATATCATCCATCCTAGGTAAGGGAAATCTATACTTAACTATGATCTTGTTTATTGCTCTAGAATCAGTACACATTCTCCATTCTCCATCCTTCTTTGGTGCAAGCACTGGAGGTACTGTACAAGGACTCAAACTTTCTCTGATCAAACCTTTCATCAACAACTCTTGTATCTGTCTATTCAATTTTTCATTCTCTGTTGGTGTCACCTAGTGTGCTGCTTTGTTAGGAAAACTTGCTCCCGGTATAAGATCCATGTGATCACTGATACTCCTTATAGGTGGTAATCCATCAGGTACATTGTCTAATATGATGTCTTCATACTCTGTCAACAACTCTCTTATTTCCTCCAATTCAGTTTCTTTCTTCAATGCTTCAGGTATTTTAGGAATCAAGGCATAACACATACTTTCATGTTTCAAACCATCCAAAAAAAATTTTCCATCTACCAAACAGATTCTAGCATTCCCATATATTTCACTCTTAGGGTCATCTTCTAAAGGAATCAAAGTAATTATTTTCCCATTTGTTGTTATAGTATATGTGTTCTTTCTCCCATCATGTATAGCTTTTCTATCATACTGCCAAGGTCTACCCAACAAGATATGACAAACATCCATAGGCATAATATCACACATGACTTCATCATGATAAGATCCAATATGAAATTTCACTAGACATTGTTCACTCACCAATACCTTATGATCATCCTAAATCCATGCTATCTAATATGGCTTAGGGTGTTTCAATCTTTCCAACTTCAGCTTAGTCACCATCTCCTCTGAAACTAGGTTATCTGAACTACCACTATCAATTACAACTTTACAACACTTACCTCCAAATTTGCATCTAGTTCTAACAAACTTTTCCTCTGTGATGGTTCCTTATTTGTCTATACTTGAAATAGTTCCCTCCTCATCACCAATGATTCTCCTTTCTCAGTTTTACCAACAGAACTGGGTGATTCAATAGGTTCTTCTTCAACATATGTTGCTCTTCCACTATTTTCTATCCTCTTGCTTGTACTACCCTGATTACATTCAAATACTTTATGTCCTTCACCTCCACTCTTGAAACAAGTACCTCTAAATGTCCTCTTGTCAAATCCTCTTCCTTCTCTTATGTATCCCTCATTCTGGTATGCACTAGGGTTTCCTCTCTGGTAAAAATTTCTATCATCTCTCTACTAAACATTGTTATCTCTGTCATCCTTCTTAAATGGGCTATCAAACTTGTTATGCTCCACAAATGATCTGTCATATCTAGAAAATGTTTTACCTCTCTGAAATTTACCTCCTCTACCTCTTTGTCTTTGATCATGCTTCTTATTCATCTTCTCTTCAACTTTCAGGGCAAATTGATATGCTTCCTCCAAATATGTCATCCTTACCAAGCTCAGTTCTTCTTGAATGTTTGATCTCAGTCCATTGATGTATCTTGCCACTTTCTCCTTGCTTGCTTCACTATGTCATGTCCTTATGATCATCTTATGAAATTCTTCAATGTACTCCTTCATAGATTTCTCCTTTGTCTTAGGTTTTGCAATCTTTTCAACAATTCCAACTCATAGTCAGCAGGTATGAAGTGATTTTTCAACTTTGTCACCATCTGGTCCCACTTTGTAATTTTTTCTTTTCCTCTTCTATTTCTTTCCAACTAAACTTCTTTCCACCGTATAGAAGCATGTCCTTTCAACTTTATCTTTGCAAATTTCACCTTCTTCGGATCTTCAATCTCCTCATATTCAAAGTATTCTTCCATGTCATTTATCCAGTCAATCAATTCTTCAGTATTCAGATTACCAGTATAGTTTGGTACATCAAATCTAGGTCTTTTTCCAATCTTTGAAATAGCTTGCAACATCTTTATCTAATCTGATTCTTCTTCTTCATCACCTTCTAGGGTTTCGCTAGTATGTTCCACAGATTGAAATTCTTCTTCATCATCACTTTCAACATTAGGTCTCGGTGTCAATCCTCTTCGCCCATCTTCTTCAATAGTATCCAAATGAATTCACATTGTTCTCATCAATTCCATCATCTCATCCATTCTATTAGCCATTGTACCAATAGGAGGACCTCTTTGCGGTGGCATCTTCCTAGGATCAAGTGCAAACTGCCTCAAATTCGGCGATCAGGCTACAAGCGACAACTGCCTCTCAATCGGCAATCGGTTGTGCACAAGTAACCTGGCCCCAAATTGACAATCTAATTACAACAAGATCTTATAGAATCCTTTGCTCAATTCACTCTCCAAGATTCAAACTTTCACTCTGATACCACTTGGTGCAGTCACGGTAGGAGGGTTCACATAATGAACTGTCCAGACCGTGCAACAAGAGTAAACACAATGGAAACAACTCAAAGGAATAGAACAAATGCAGATTCATTCATTCAATATATCAAAGAATTCAAATACATTCTAGCTGGCATCATGCGGGCTTACAACTGGGCTGAAAGGCTTGAGTACATACATGCGCAAGATAAAGCTTTTAAGTCTTCTCGTGAAGGAGCCAACTATCTATCTTCTAAATCATGAGAACTTGCTAAATACTTTCCTAAGGATTTATTACATCTTTATATATCTAATCCAGACCAATAGATTCCTCCACATCATCCAAGGAGGGTCACAAAATCTAATGAAGAGCTGTAACGTGTTCACAGATAGGTCGGGCCTAAATGCATAGAACACTTCCTAAAATGAATGGAACAATGCACGAACCCTTGGGGAAGGTTAGACATGAACTAGAGGACATTGAATGATGTGTTATTGAGATCCGCAAGTCAAGGAATGATCCGCAACCCTTCTCCTTCAACTGATTATCAGGAACTATTAGAATACTCTGCTTTGAGAAAATAGTCAATTTATGATAGCGATATATTTTCGGTGACTGATCCAAATGCTCTGAATTCTTGATATGATGTAGATGAATGAATGTAGATGCTAAGTCTAGATTTGAAAGATGTGAAATGCCAAAACCATACCACAAGCTGAAATTGCTTCTGACTAAACTACCTGAACTGAACTGGAAAATGAAAGAATTGAAATGCAAATGTTTTTGGTTGATGCAAGATTACTCTTGAACTAGGGATGCTACTACATCATTAGGCCATCTAAGTAACTCTACCAGGTGTATGGATGTTTGCTGGCAGTGGGGCTCTACTTAGGGGAATTGTAAAGATAACCTTGTCGGGGCTATGGATGCCTGCTGGAAACAAGGCTATATCTAGGTTGGCTATGAGGGATGAACCCAAAATATGTAGCTTAACACCAGTTACCATTGTTTTTATCTTACTTTCAAGATGAGGATTATTAATCATATACACACACTTAATCCCTTATTAGCATTGTTGCACTAATGAACATGATATCATTCAGAAAGGTCATGATACTTGTACTTAGAGAGAGTTAGAATGCTATGTTTTAATGTGACCTCATCACTTGAATCATTTGAATTTGGTTGTTTTCTTTGGTGGCAAGTTGTTGTGTGGTTACACAACATGCCCCATTTTGCCTTAGGAAAATGGGGACCAAATGTTTTTGCTTCTGCTTGTGTGCTTTCTTGCTTTGGGTAGTTTGGCAAAAGTCAGTTGAGTATATCACCCTTACACATACATGTGATTCAAAAGAGGAAGTCAATGGTTGAAGTCAAGTTTTTCATCATAAACCTCATAGTCTGAAAGAGTGCAAAATTCTAAGCAGGTTTGCCTTTTGGATCACCCTAGTATTCATCAAGGGTAAAAAGTTATGCTAAGTCAAAGTTCAGTCAAACCAGATATTTCCATAGGGTCATATTTCCAAACATCATTCATATTCATTAGATGACCCTGACATAACAAGATCACCCAATATCTACATATCCTTCGATATGCGAACGTCAAAGTTAAGTCCAAAAATGGATGTATGCCTGTCAAACCTTCATGCATATTTTAGAGGGTCACATTTCTAAATATTTGTCATGTTCTAAAATATCACCTTTCATAAAATATGACCATGACATCATCTTGTTTTGACTTATAAAAAAGACTAATATGATGATGACGTCATTAGTATGCCTGATACCCGCGAGGGTCATACTTCCAAATATTTGTCATATTTCTTAATATGACGATGACGTCGTCCTAACCCAATACAAAGACGACATGATATGATGATGATGTCATCATGATCTGAACCTGAGAGGGTCACATTTTGAAATGTCCTTGATCTTAACAAATATGATGATGATGTCATTCTCAAACAATTTCAAAGACTTATAAAATGTTGATGTCATCCTGACATTCTCAAATAAGGTGATATTTCGTAGTGTTAAAGGACCCAGATATTTCCCAATATCCCTCATATTGCCTTTGATGACCCAAGATTATGAGTTTCTTAGTGACTAATCCAATGATGCCACATGGCACTTCCCCAGATCAAATTGATACAGTGTTCTATCATGACTATTAATGAATGTATAGTGACCTGATCTCGGTCATTAGTCAACGGTTGACCATACTCATGATGACATCAGCCTCATATGCCTGATATTGGTCATATTTTCAAATATCCCTGACCTTTTTGGAGATCACCCTCTGCATTAAATGTAAACCCAACGGTAGGTGGATCCTTCAAAATTTCAAATACATGCCTGCCACTTGTCAATATCCATAGACTTCATGTGTTGATTAAAGGACTTAAACAAAAAGACACTAAGCGCATTCTAATTTGCCATATCAGTCGGTTAAAAGAAAATTTTAGGGTTCATTTTACATTTACCATATGTTTAAATAAGAATTACAATGCACCACTGTGACCTGGAAAATGGAGCGGACTCGCATCCAAACGAAACGGAGGATGGTAAATACAATGCAATCGCCCTCACACCGTTATCACTCATACAATAAAAAGGGAAAATGATTATTAGGTATGTAATATTAAAACCCTCATTTTGGTGTTTATGGTGAATCATGAGGTAAAAATGATTTTTACAGAGTTAATTAACATGATGATTGCATGAGATAAATTAGACTAATAGAATTGTTACCGTGGAATGCACGTGGTCCCTAAGCCTTGCTGCATACAACATGTTAGGGTAAGACATTCATGTTTAAATTGTAGGATGTAATGGCAATCATAAAGAATAGATCCAAAACAAAGTTTTTGAAACCCATGTTCGTACAACCAGAAGGGGTAACTTTTAGATATGGGTTGATCAATGATACACATCAAGGAAATATTGATCTTGATGATTGGACCAGAAGACTAGATAAAGGAAATGGAAATCCTCTACTTTAGAGCATATACACCTTAGGGATGTGGAATTCCACTAGATTGCCCTATGCCATGGAGGCTACTGAACTAGTGATAGAGTGTACAAGAAATTACAATCCAGAAATGAGAAAAGTAGAAAAGCATGGCAAAGTGTATGCAGATTTCTCAGTTGCAGGCATCACCTCCAGCTTTAATCTACCTACAAGATCTAATGTGTTTTGATTGAGCCTAAGAAGATCACAAAAAGAATATAAGAACAACTAGAAAGAAGCCAAGAGGGTTATGTATCAATGGAGGTCTAAGAGTAGTACCTACAAGGCTTCTGCTAAATTGGCAGTATACATCTTTAAGTTTGATTTTGCTCCAGAGTACCAGTACATGATGGTCATGCTCAACAGAATGACAGGGAGACCAAATGCTAGAGCATTTGAAAAATGGATGTATGGTATTATCTAGATGGTAGAGTATTTAGATGACAAACCACTCTGGGCTAAAATCATAAGTGATAGCCTTGATGAGGAGGAAAGACAAACATGTTTCATATGACTTCTTATGTGGTGTATGACTGTGCTTTTAGAGGGACCTTCAATGGATTACAAATAGTAGGTAGGGTTGGAAATAACCCTAGGGATGTGAACATCTGGGAACATTACCCATAGTTGAAGAGAAGGGAATCTCTCCAGAATTATAAGATAGTGAATGACTCCTTCTCCATGCATCTTGTCAAGACCATGGAAGAAGACAAAACAAAAAGATTAAGCGTAGAAGCACAAGCTATTATATACAAGCATGTGGCTTGGTTTATCCTATTCCCTACATTTTCATACAAGAGGATATAAAACTTTGAGGGGAAACCTCTCATATTGCCTAGATATCCAACCGGTTAGATCATTCTGATGGAATTTGCTAGACAAATATTGCCTTCAGTAGAGGCTCACATTGAGAGAGGAAAGATACCACCTGTATTGTTTATGAAGATGATTGGTTGGTATATGTGTCCAGACAGACAAAGTGTTAAGGACATTATTGGGGGACTGAACTTGATGTGCTTGCAACTATTTTCACTGGCTAGGTCATATGACCCATATGATAGGATGTATGCTTTACTTGGGAAGCCCATACATCAAAAACACCTCAAAGATTACTGGGCTGATTGTAATGATGAAGCCAAAGTCAAAAAGAGAAATTATCAGAGGCTCACTTTGAATCAGATAAGCACTTTTGATTGCATATCAGTGCCAGCTCAGTTGCACAAGGATGATGGTAAGATCATGTCCAATGAATATGAGGACAAGAAGGTATATAACAAAACCATATCAGCCCGTGACTTGAGTCAACCAGAGGTGACTTCATTAGATCAAATAATGCTAAGGGTCATTCAACTAACCCAAAGTTGGGTGGATGCTAAAGTCAACCAACTAAAGAAGAGGGGTGTAGCCCTTACTGTAGACAATAAAAGAAAGAGACAAGAATTGTCTAAGGAAGAATATGATGATTTTCTCATAGAGAAGAGGTAGTCAAATAGAGAAAGATGACCAGCTAAAGAAGAAAAGAAGTAGGGTAAAAATAAGAAAGAGACCCAAGTAGCTGGAGTAGTGATCATTAGGAGACCCCAATCAAAGGGAGATGTGGCCTCTACATCAGCTGTAGCGTCACCCCATACCCCTACTAAACAAAAGAAAACTATTGCCAAGCCTACTCCTATTACTATAGAGGAGGATGAAGAGACCTTAGACGATGACTTGTTGATCAAAAGGATAAAGAAGAAGGTGCAGCAGCCACCACCCTAAAAGAGACAAAAGACTACAATGAGAAGGACTGTAGATATTAGACCTATTCTATTGAGGAGTGCAGGTGTTTAATGTATTCTAAAGAACCTGCAACATGAAGTTCCCATCCCAAACATTGTTCAATTCAAAACTAAAAAGGTAGAAGAACAAAGAGAAGAAATGCATAAAGCAAGGAAAGAGTCACCTTTTCCACTTGATGATACAGTGGATTTGTCTGATGATGATGTGATTAAAGATGTTTTTGCTCAAAGGACGGAGACTCTGGTGGCGAACACAAAGATGGCTCCTCATGGTACGCCCCAAGTTCAAAAGGAAACCTATCGGGACAAGGTGGAAATAGAAGAAATTGAAGAGGATAGCCCTGAGGTGATAGTTGAACAGATAGGTTTGATAACTCTGGTTGATCAAGTCACCAGCCCAGTTGCAATAGACTTAACTTACCAGGGTGATGAGGATCAGGATAGAGATAAAAATGCACCTCCAAAACTAGAAAAAGTAGAAATCAATGTACAGAAGGAGGGTGATCAAGAGATACCTGATAAAAGTGATACTCAAGATAAGGTGATGCCTGATAAAGATAAAGATCAAGGTAATGCAGAAGCACCTATTGAGAATGATAATCGGGATAATAATCTGGCACCAGAGGAGAAAACAAATGAGATGGAATTGGGTAAAGCTCCAAGCCTTAGAGGGAAAGACACATCTAAAGGTGAAGAAGAGAGTCTGCCACAAGATGATCAACAAAAGGAAATAGAAAATGTGACCATGAATGATCAGGGTGATCCCCTAGATAAAACATATCAAAATGCACAATCTTCCCATGAAGATCAGGTGCAATAGGATAAAACAAAACAAAATGTTCAAAATCATCATGAGGATAAATTGCAACAAGGTGTACATGACTAGAATGTACATGCATCACAAGAAGCTCCTGCTCAACAGGAGGTCCCTCAGCAAGATCTCACTCATGAGAAGGTTCAAGAAAATGAACAGAGCAAAGAAGTTTCTCCACCTAGGGTAGACCATAATATAGAGTCTCAGGATGCTCACACTGAGCAGACTGACCAGCAAGGACCCAAGGGTGATGCCCCATATTGGTTGTAATGAGAGGTAAGTCTGCAACAAATTAATCAAGTACCTGAATTTGATGTCTCTACATTGTTTTCAGCAGACATAATGAAGCTTAAGAGAAAGTAAAAACCTACATCTGTAATAAGGAGAGATCTTACTATAGGGAGGAGGACAACTTAGGTAGCCCTACCAATGGTAGATAAGGAAAAGGGGAAAATAAGCCTTGATGAATTACAGATAACCAATGTAGATCTGGGCTTTGCTACAGAGGAGCAGGAGGGCCAAGAGGCCAAAGATATCATTGACTCCTTAACACAAAGTGTAAAAAAGGAAAAGGATAAAAACAAATTACATAAAGAGCACATTGCTCAATTGCATGCATTCATAAAAGGGTTAATTGACCCTAATCATATACCAGCTAACACAACCACCCCATTGACCATCATATCTCAAGATGAGATAACAGGGTTAGACATCACAAAGCATAAGGCCCGTATGATGGATAATTGGTTTATTCTTTTTATTGCTGAAGCTGAGAAAGTGATAAAAATCTCCCTCACAAATTGGAATTTGCTTGGTCCATTAAAGAGAAAAGTAGATAAATTGAAAAATGAGGTTGGAAGGAGATCCTTCAAATTGGAGAAGCATCTTGATGCTTTATCTGAGATGAGGCACATAGACATGAAAGTGCTCATAGATAATAAGGTACTGGATAACAATACTGCACAATTGTTGAATATATGGTATGAGGATACCAAATTTGAAAGTGATATACAAATAAATGCAATATCAAACTCAAGGATATCAGTGTTAAATTGCACCACCTTATGGTAGATGAGATAAATATCTTAGAGGCTCTAGAAGGCAATGTGGAAGGAAAGATAGAGAATCAAGATACTGATTTTGCAGTACAAGCTTTTCACAATAATTTCAAGTAAGAAACATATGACCCCCTTCATCATTTGACAGAGGATGTAATCAATATGGCTATGAGGATGAAGGCAAAGGTGGAGGCATATAATGAGACATTAAACATCAGAAAGAGCAAGTGGACTGCTCTACAAACATCATTCCATTCCCAAAGACATGATGTATCAAAAGCTTGAATTTAGGATGGGGGAGAGGTTGAGAAAATAGTACAAATATATGAATCCATCAGGGGGATAATCAAAATACATATAAGAAGTGATCCTCATGATGATGATGATGATGATGAAGATGAAGATGAAGAAGAAGAAGAAGATGGAAATGAAGAAGAAAATGAGGAAAATGAGGAGTGAGTAAAGATGCATGATGACAAAGTCATATGTATAACAAGACAAAAGGTGTTCAAATTCTACCAGATGGTTGCCAGCTGGCAACTTGTGCCAGGTTGACATATGTTGACCAAGTCATAGGAGATATGAACCATTGATTTGGATAGACAAATCTTGATTATTGGATCATTGTAACTACCTCCTCTCTTTGTCCTATAAATTGAGATGGAGTGCATGTTGTATCATTATTAGAGACTTAATTGAGATAGGATTGTTGAATGTCATGATCCTTTCTCAAGATAGATTGTAAATGTGCATGCTTTTGAATACTAATGAAATAGAGATCAGATTACATATCATCATAAATTCTGAGTAATCTTATGAATGTCATCTAGATATTTCACTGTGATGTGCTGCATCCCTTGGAGTGCATATCAATTTGTGGATATTGTTGTCATTCTTTACCATAGAAGATTAGCATCAATTGTGTGAAGTTGTTGAATGGTCTGGCAACACATGGTTTAATTTCATCTCTGTTTTATGAAATATTAGATGCTGGATATGGATCGACTGTCAAAGACTCATCTAATTTCAGTAAATTTAGAATGTTTGAGTTTATTTTCTTAAATTTCATTACAATCATCTTCATAATTGCAAATATACATATGATCATAAGAAAAATACATAAATATGCTGATATCTCAAAGAAAATGAACATCAATAGCATATTTGAACTAATCTGCATGCATAATTGAAGATATCATGCAAATGCATATAAATGATAGTAGCAATCATGTAAATATCAGCTTATAGGCACATTATTTAAACAAATTCATATGCAAAAGTGAAAATAATCAATTACAGTAGATGATCAAAAGAATTGATCAAACTTATCAAAGATCATCCTCATCTATAGAATCTAGAAGGATTAACCTTTGTTTGTGGAGAGATTTATGGGGAGTAGGTGTAAAATCAAATGTATGGACATCATTTCATGTTAATAGAGAAAAGTAAGGCCCCTTGTATTGAAAATAGCATATCACATCAACCTCTGAGTAACTTAGATGATAATGACCTGATCAACGGAGACTTGGAGTCATCAATTCATTCCAAATTGATCATACTTTTAAAGATAGTAAAGGTTTGTTGTGTAAAATTTTATGCATGTTGTTATGACTAACAATTATCATCAATAATAATGTCATCAACAAAGACTACAACAATTAGAAATTGATCATTATTGGTTTTGAAATAGAGATTACTATCTATAGTACCTTTGCTGAACCCTAATTGCATCAAATACTTGTCCAACCTTGAATACTAGGCTCTAGGAGCTTGCTTGAGTCCATGCAGGCCTTTCTTCAATCTATACACCATGTCACCTTGGTCTAATAACTAGAATCCTTCTGGTTGTTCAATGTAGAATTCTTCTTCTAGCTCTCCATTCAAGAAGGTAGACTTCACATCCATCTGATACAACTTGAAATCTTTGTGTGCAGCAAAAGCCAAAATTATTCTTATAGCTTCAATCCTTACCATAGGCGCAAAAGTTTCTTCAAAGTCTATGCCTTCAACCTAAGAATATCCTTTGTATACCAGTCTTGCTTTGTTTCTTACCACTTCACCACTTTCATTCATCTTGTTTCCAAAGACCCATTTGGTTCCAATCACATTCTTAATAGCAGGTCTAGGAACTAGTTCCAAAGTTTGATTTTTTTCTATCTATATCAGCTCTTCTTTCATAGTTTTTACCTAACTTTCATCTTTTTAGGCTTCACTTATAGTTTTAGGTTCAATCTATGAAAGTAAACAGTAGTTCACCTCTTCCTTTGCAGCTCTTTTCCTTGTCAATACCCCTTTGCTTTTTGTCACCAATAATTTGATCTTTATAATGATTAATCCTTACATACTTGGGAGTCTTAACAGCACCTTTTGGAACCTTTTCTTCTTGAACTTGACTATCCTTTTGTTCTACCTTTTCTTAATTGACTGTAATAGTAGGTTCATCTGATTCATAGCCACTCAGATCTGATGTCATTTCTTTATCTTCATCAACCTTCACATTAGCACTCTCAATCACCTTCTTCAATCTCTTGTTGTAGCACCGAAAGGCTTTACTCTTAGTAGAGTATCCAAGGAAAATTCCTTCATCACATCTAGCATCAAACTTGCCTAGCTCTTCATCTCTTCTGATATAACATTTGCTTCCAAAAACTTTGAAATATTTCACTATGGGAGTTCTTCCATATCACAATTCATAAGGAGTTTTAGTACCATTACCTTTGACTTGGACTCTATTTTAAATGTAGACAACAGTGTGTATAGCTTCTCTCCAATACTCCTCTAGTAGATTAGCTTCCATCATCATTGACCTAGCAGCCTCTTGAACTGTCTTGTTCTTTCTTTCAACAACTCCATTTTGCTCAGGAGTCCTAGGAGCAGACAACTATCTCTTTATCCCATGCTCTTCACAGAAAATGTTAAATTCATTTGATGTAAACTCACCTCTCTAGCAAACCTTAAGCATTTGATCCCCAATTCTAACTCATTCTCAATCATTGCCTTAAAAGCTCTGAACCTGTCTAGTGCTTCTGATTTTTCTTTTAGAAAAGTGACCCATGTCATTCTAGAATAATCATCAATAAGCAAGATAAAGTACCTGTCTCCTTGCATACATATTGTTCTTGTAGGACTACACATATTTGTATGCACCATCTCAAGCAATCCAACAAAAAATTGTTCTTTGCTCTTGAAACTTGTCTTTGTCTATTTTCCCAGTTGACATTCCTTGTAAATTGTATTGGTAGGCTTCACTAGTTTAGGCAAATATCTCACAGCTTGTACTGAGCTTATCATCACCAAGTTATCAAAATTGATATGACACATTTTTTTATGGTACAACTAACTCTCATCTATCTAAGCCAACAAACAACAATTATCAGTTCCCCTTAATTGATAAACATTACCTTTAGTCTTCTCACCAGTTACAATCACTATTCTGGAGCCTTCCATGATCTTGCATGCATTGTCCTTGAATCTCAGATCATACCCTTTATCACACATCTGACCAACACTTAAAAGATTATGCTTTAGACCTTTCACATATAGAACATCATCTATATTATGCTTTCCATCAAAAGAAATAGATCCTCTTGCCCAGATCTTACCAGCTGCATTATCTCCAAACCTAACCAATCCACCATCATACTTTTCCAAACTTACAAACTTAGTTTTGTCACCAGTCATGTGATGTGAACATCCACAATCAATAACCCATTCATCCTTATCCTTCGCAACCTGAATAGACATCGTACTTTCTTCCAATGGTTTTTCTTCCTTCACACAACTAGTAGGATTAGTAGACATAGGTTCTTCTTTAATAGAAATAAACAAGCATTCATTTGCACTAGTACTATTATCATCAAAATCATCATCAAGATCTCTAACATAATAGCATTTCTTGACAATTCTAGGTCTACTTTCAAATTTCTTCTTACCAAGCTTTCAATTCTCTCTAGACATCTAGATGCATAGTAACCAATCTTACCACAAGAAAAACATTTGAATGGTAATTTTCCTTTGAACTTACTGGAACCTCTTTGCATTCTTTCCACAAAGTTGGCTTCAACCTCATCTAGGTCATCATTAGATTCCATAGCATATTTCTGAGCTCTTGAAGTCTTTTCTGAAGTGCTGGCTTTGAAAGCAGTCTCAATCTTTGGCAAAGCATCACCGAACTCCCTCATCTCAAAGGCTATAAGCTTCCTGAGAAACTGATCCTTTGAAATCTTTTTCACAATCATAACCTCTTCAATTGCTGCCACCTTGTGACTATAGGATTTAGGTAATGACCTAAGAATCTTCAACACAACCTCATCCTCATTAATAGTTCCTCCAAGACCTTTGATTCCATTGACAATTTCATCAACTTTTTGCATGTAGATTGTTATGTTCTCATCTTCACTCATCTTCAGGGATTCATGCCTCACCTTCAAGTTCTACAATTTAGTACTTTTTATAGAATCATCTCCTTCATATAAATTTTTCAACTTATCCCAGATCTCATGAGCAGTTTCCAAATCCATAACTTTCACTAACATAGTATTAGATAAGGCACTTAATAGAGCATCTCTAGCTTTTCTATTTAGCTCATACTATTTGTGATGTAGGAGCATCCAGTAATGTGAGGGAAATCTTACATCACCCAAAGAAAGATGTGTTTTAAAATTGTTAATGTTCTTTCCATTTCTTTTCAAAATTTGTGGTTCTGGTTCCATAATCACTTGAATAATGTTGTAGAACTTTCAGTTTTTCCAAACTGCTAAAAATAGCAACCTACTATTTTAGGAAAGTTTGCATTTGGGCAAGGATTGAAGTGAAAATTTACAGGAAGATTTGTATCTAAAAAATAAGACCTTTGGCGAAGGAATCATGCAAAGATCATTTGTGAGCTAAAAAATATTAAAGTTTTCATTTCTTACAAAATGCCTGAAAATTATTCAAACTCAGGTTTGAGGCACTAAAAAGACCCATATGGGCTAGAAAATGGTTAGAACTAGTAGAGAAGGTTTCTAGTGCGTAGAGCACTCTATGAGATTTTTGACGCATAAAACAGTTCATCAATCGGACACCCAGATCAAAAGTTATGGCTCTCAGAAGTTGACCTATTTTTTGAGGGAGATGCAAATTTCAAAATTAGGTTGTTGGCCACCAAAAAGGTTATTAATAACCATTTTTGGGAACCCTGGGCAGTAGTAGAGTTAAGGGGGAAAGTGTAGAGTCAAGAATAGGTGGGAAAATAGAAACCCTAGTAGATTTGGGGTTACAAATGGTAGATGATTCTAGAGTCTTGTGAGAGGAAGTTGTAATGTGTTATAGCCTATGGAGGGTTGAATCCTCTGATTGTATTTGAGCTTCTATATTGTAATAAGGTGTCCAAATCAATAAAGAAAGTTCTATTTTCTGTGTTCAATTTCTATTGTTTTGTGTTTTATGATTTACCCCCTTCATCAAGTGGTATCAGAGCAAGGGTTCCTGAGTGCGTAGATAGATCGCCGACCGTGAGGTAGTTTGCACCAGGACCTAAGGTTGTGGGTTTTCCACGGAGATCAAGATGCCTCCATGAAGAAATCATATTGGGAGGAATGCTTTGATAGAAGAGGGTTTTAGATCCCTACAAAGGCAAATTGATGCATTGCAAGAGGAGTTGCGAAGAGGGTTTGAGCTGAGAACAAGAGAAGAAAGCGAGGATGAAGCTGAAGAAGAGCTATCTAAGGAAGAACAAGAAGCTATAGGAGATCTTGCAGAAGTTAGGTTGTTGAGGGCCATTTCTAAGGTTGGAAAGAGGCCCAGGATCAAATTTTCTACATATTCTAGAGATTTGAATCTAGAACAGCTTATTGATTGGATCAATGACATGGAGGAGTATTTCAAGTATGAAGATGTGGCGGACCCAGATTGGGTCAAGTTTGCAAAAACAAAGTTGAAGGGCCATGCCAGTATTTGGTGGAAGGAGGTCCAATTAGAGAGGAATAGAAGAGGAAAATGAAAGATCACCAAATGGGATCAGATGGTGGAGAAACTGAAGAAGCAGTTCATTCCTGTGGATGATGAGATAGAGTTGTTGAAGAAGCTACAAGGACTGAAGAAAGTTAACAAGTCTATTAAGGAGTATACTAAAGAGTTTTATAAGATTACTATTAGAACAGGCCATGCAGAGGCCAACAAGGAGACGGTATCCTATTACATTAACGGGTTGAGGCTAAGTATTCAAGAGGAGCTGAGCCTAGTCAGAATGACCACCATAGAAGATGCATACTAGTTTTCCCTTAAGGTGGAAGAGAAGATGAATAAAAGATTCAATAGCAAGAAAAGAGGAAGAGGTCAAGGTAGAAGGACTGGTGGAAGACCCTATGGAGGCCGTAATGAAGATCAAAAGAAAAGTGAAGAAGCTGGCACCAGTCAAAATCAGAGAGGGGATAATGCCTACCACCCTCATGACCAAAACAATGGCGAGCAAAGAGGAAGAGGAAGGGGCCAACCTAGGCAAGGACCCAGCAGAGGATGTTTCAGAGGAACTTGTTCCCAATGTGGAGAAGAAGGGCATCAAGTATACAAGTGTTCGTAACATCAAGGAAGGACAAATAGAAGACCTAAAGGTAATGCATGAGTTGCACATGTAGATGAAGATGCGCAGTCTGAGCGTTCTGAAGATGCTTAAAGGGGAGAAACCCTAGTTGTCAGAAGAACTTTGTTGAATGAGGAGAAAGAACCCAATCAAAGGAAGAGTTTATTCTGCACAAGGTGCAAATGTAAAGGTAAGTGTTGTGATATTATTATTGACAGTGGGAGTACTGACAATCTTGTTTTAGAGGAGATGGTCGACAAGTTGAAGTTGACAAGAAGAAAGAATCCACATCCATATCGAATTGCATGGTTACAGAAGGACCATAGAGCTTTGGTCAATGAGAAGTGTTTAGTGAAGTTCAAGATTGGGGTCTACCATGATGAGGTGTTGTGTGATATCATAGTGATGGATGCATGTCATATGCTATTGGGGAGGCCATGGCAGTATGATATGAGCACTCTCCATGATGGCCGTACAAACACATATTCCCTAACAAATGATGGAGTTCATCATAAGTTGAAGCCCTTGAAGGAGGCGGAAGAAAAGGTATGTAGTATTGCCAGAATTTGTTTGGTAGATGGTAGGAAATTTTTGGAGGGTATGAAGCATGAGCGTCATTGCTTTGCATTGATTCCTAAGATTAGTCAAGAGAAATATAAAGATGTACCAATAGAAGTTTCAGATATGTTGGAAGAATTTTAGGACATTATCTTTGATAATGTACCAGAAGGTTTACCACCAGTGAGGAAGATAAGTCATCATATGGATTTGATACCAGGAGCTAGTTTGCCAAATAAGGTAGCTCACAGAATGACTCTAGCAGAGAATGAAGAGTTGAATAGACAAGTTTACGAGTTGTTAAGGAAGGGACTGATAAGGGAGAGCCTGAGTCCATGTGTGATACCTGTAGTACTAGCACCGAAGAAAGATGGGGAGTGGAGAATGTGTACAAATTCTCAGGCCATCAACAAGATCATGATCAAGTACAGATTTCCATTGCTGAGAATGGATGACATAATGGATTGTTTGAGTGGAGCCAAGTACTTCATGAAGATTGACTTGAAGAGTGGGTATCACCAGATTTGTATCAGAGAAGGAGATGAATGGAAGACAACCTTCAAGACAAAGGAAGGTCTGTATGAGTGTTTAGTCATGCCATTTGGGCTAACCAATGCACCAAGCACATTCATGCGGCTCATGAATGAGGTATTGAAAGAATTTCTGGGAAGTTTTGTTGTTGTTTATTTGGATGATATTTTAATTTTCAGTAAGACTTGGGATGAGCATCTGATGCATATCAAAAAAGTTTTAGAGAAACTAAGGGAGGAAAAGTTGTTGATTAATCTGAAGAAATGCAGTTTTGCAAAGGAGTTGGTATACCTGGAATTTGTTGTCTTGGAAGTTCTTAAGATGGACCTAGAGAAGGTGAGGGCTATCATTGAATGGCCTACATGAAAGAGTGCCACAGAGCTATGATCTTTTCATGGTTTGGCAAGTTTTTAAAGAAAGTTTATCAGAAATTTTAGTAGCATTTGTGCATCCCTAACTAAGACAATGAGAGGGGATAGAAAAGAGTTTAGATGGACTAAAGGAGCAGACAAAATCTTTGATACATTGAAGCAGAAAGTCACAAAGCAACCTATTTTGGCACTTCTAGATTTTAATAAGGTATTTCAGGTAGATTGTGATGCCAATGGTAGTGCTATAGGTGCTATTTTGAGTCAAGAAGGTAAGCCCATTGCCTATTTTAGTGAGAAGCTTAATGATGCCAAGAAAAAGTATTTTGTTTATGATCAGGAGTTTTATGCAATAGTTCAAGCTTTGAATAAATGGAGACATTATCTATTGCCAAAAGAGTTTGTTTTATATACTGATGATCAAGCTTTGCAGCATCTTAATAGTCAAGGAAAGTTAAATCAAAGGCACTTAAAATGGGTTGATTTTTTGTAGAGTTATACTTTTGTTTTGAAGCACAGGAGTGGGAAGTCCAACAGAGTTGCAGATGCCTTGAGTAGAAGGAAAAATTTGTTGACAGAAATGAAGATAGAGGTTGATGGGTTTGATGAGCTCAAAAGTTTGTATCTTGAAGATCTAGATTTTGCAGAGGCCTGGAAAGCTTGTCTGGAACTTCTTACTTTGGATAGGACAAAATGGTTGGATTTCATAATCCAAGATGGCATGTTGTTTAGAGGAAGCTAGTTGTACATTTCGAGGAGTTCCATGACAGAGAACCTGATAAAGGAGAAGCATAGTGGGGGATTAGCTAGACACTTTGGTCAAGATAAGACCATTACTATTGTTGGTGAAAATTATTATTGGCCATAGTTGCAGCAGGATGTGAGGAAATTTGTGCAGAGTTACCAAGTGTGTCAGATGGCAAAAGGAACAAGTTAGAATATGGGGTTGTATCAACCACTACCTGTACCCGAGAAGCCATGGGATGATATTTTTATGGATTTGGTTCTTGGTTTACCAAGGACATAGAGAGAACATGATTTCATTTTTGTGGTGGTGGATAGATTCTCAAAGATGGCACATTTTATTCCTTGCAAGAAGACTAATGATGTTGTTCATATTGCAGAGTTATTTTTCAGGTAGGTGGTGAGATTACACGGTCTACCAAAGAGCATAGTTTCAGATCGAGATACTAAGTTTGTTAGTTATTTTTGGAGGACATTGTGGAAGAAGTTGAAGACATATTTGAAGTTCAGTTCTGCACACCATCCACAGACTGATGGATAGACCGAAGTGGTGAATAGGAGTTTGGGTAACCTGCTACGATGCTTAGTAGGAGATAAGCCCAAGGGATGGGATTTGATTTTACCATAGGCAAAATTTCCTTACAATAATTCTATCAATAGGAGTACTAGTAAATCACCATTCTAGATTGTGTATGGGAATAGTCCAAGAAATGCTTCAGAGTTAAGGAATCTAGACAAAGGAGAAAAGACAAGTGTTGAGGCTGAAGACTTTGCAGAACACATGAAGAATTTGCATGAAGAGGTGAAAAAGCACATTAATAAGATGAATATTCAGTACAAGGCTAAGGCGGATTAGAAGAGGAGATATAAGAAATTCTAGGTAGGAGATAAAGTCATGGTTCACTTGAGAAAAGAAAGGTTCCCAATTAGAACATACAATAAGCTGAAAATGAAGAAATTCAGACCATGCAAAATTTTAAAGAAACATGATTCAGGAAATGCATATGAGGTGGAGCTACTGAGTGGGATCAACATTTCCCTTGTTTTCAACATTACTGAATTATCAGAATATCATGAAGGTGGAATAGAGGATGGACCAATAGAAGAACAATGGAGTATTCCGGCATCTACTTCAACAGAGGACATAGAAGAGATCTTGGATAGCCATGTGGGAAGAAGTACTTGGAATAGGCAATATGAAGAATATCTAATGAAATGGAAAGGAAGGCCTATTGAAGATTCTTCTTGGTTGTGTAAGGCAGAGGTCAACCGTTTGGGTTTTCCTCACACAAACACCTAAAACGTGACAGGGTCACTTCTCAAATTACTCTAGGTGTCTGATGTAGGAGCATCCAATGGTGTAAGGGAAATCTTGCATCATCCAAAAAAAGATATTTTTCAAGATTGTTGATGTTCTTTCCATTTCTTTTCAAAATTTGTGGTTCTGGTTCCATAATCACTTGAATAATGATGTAGAACTTTCAGTTTTTCCAAACTGCTAAAAATAACAACCTGCTATTTTAGGAAAGTTTGCATTTGGGCACGGATTGAAGTGAAAATTTATAGGAAGCTTCGTAACTAAAAAATAAGACCTTTGGTGAAGGAATCACGCAAAGATCAATAGCAAGCTGAAAGATATTAAAGTTTCTATTTCCTGAAAAATACCTCAAAATTATTCAAACTCAGGTTTGAGGCACTAAACGGTCCCGTACGGGCCCAAAATTGATCAGAACCAACAAAGTTGTTCTTAGCATGTAGAGTACTATGCGAGCTTTCTGACGCATAAAATGGTTCGTCAATCAGACACTCAGATCAAAAGTTATGGCTCCTGGAAGTTGACCTATTTTTGGAGGGAGATGCAAATTTCAAAATTAGGTTGGTGGCCACCAGAAAGAATATTAATAACCATTTTTGGGAACCCTGGGCAGTAGTAGAGTTAAGGAGGAAAGTGTAGAGTCAAGAATAGGTGGGAAAATAGAAACCCTAGCAAATTTGGGGTTACAGATGGCAGATGATTCTAGAGTCTTATGAGAGGAAGCTGTAATGTGTTGCAACCTGTGGAGGGTTGAATCCTCTAATTGTATTTGAGCTTCTGTAATGTAATAAGGTGTCCAAATCAATAAAGAAAGTTCTATTTTCTATGTGCAATTTATTTTGTTGTGTGTTTTATGATTTACCCCTTCATCAGTTTGACTTCATCTTCAGATGATGGACCATTTTTTAGAATAATATACTTTGTATCTACCATCTTCCAAACATTATAACCAAGAGAAATGAGATGACTTTTCATTCATAGCTTCCATAGTATAATCCATTCCATCAAACTACAGAGACTCCTTTTTGTGTGCCATCCTGAATCTACCTCAAGCTATTAGGTTGTTTACCGAAGAACCCTCGCTCTGATACTAATCATTGAAAAGTGCAATACAACTGAGAGGGGGGGTGAATCAATTGTAACCAATACTTCAAAACCATTAACACATCAACCACTTAATCATTGTTATTGTATTAACCATGAAAACATGAAATTAAAAACTTAAACACATTCACACATTCAACACATGAGACATCAAATTTTTACGTGGAAAACTGTATAAGGGAAAAACTGCGGTGAGTGTTAGCTCACAATATAGAAGATATATCAAAATTTACAATAAGGCTTACTACCTGAGGTCCACTACCAATGGGGCTCACTACCAAGAATGCTCACTACAAAATAAGAGGCTCACTGCCAATGGGGTGGCTCACTACCAAAATTGGTGAACTAAGTTATTAGCATCTACTCCATGCCAGGATTCAATTCGTACTTATTCACTTCATACTCCTCTGCTCTACTCTACTTATTCACTTCGTACTTATCTTCGCATCTTTGCATACTACAACAACATTCATGACTTCATTTCATGTATTTATACAATTCATCAACATTGGAGTGATCATCAAGGTTAGAATTACAATCATCAACCTTTGAAACAATCTCCAAGGTCGACATACATACATATTTATCCAATATTTAAATTAGGTTTGGTCTTAAACGGATTGAAGGAGAAGTAATGCAGACCATGCCAAGCCTTAGCTGGGACTCAAATGCAATTTTCCATGCACCAAGATGCTTTAGAAACTTCGAAGCACAACCGCAAGTAGTGAGAACAACTAGGTTAGCCAAGATTGGAGTTAACACTAAAACTTTTAGGAACACACTTCATGCATGATCCGGATTATACTTTGCGGGCCAATTAAAATGTGGGAACATGATCTAGAGACTCCCACAAGCATGTTATAATCACCAAGAATATCCACACAACCTCTAAACACTTTATCCATAAGATCCTTCAAACCGGAGCACTTGAACATTACTGTCAGGCACTGCCATAAAGGAAAGATCGCTTGCAGATAACCAAATCATGAACCATTTGACATGAAGGCACATAACATCATCACATACTTAATTCTAGAACCGCAAATTGTGAAACTTAAATGCAGAGAAATGCAGAGCAGAATACATTCTTCTTGTCACCATTTAAATACATAGAAAAATAGTTTTACTCTGGTGAACAGAACTCACTCAAATCTTCACACTAGAGGCTCAAACTTGAAACATAGCATCTACAGTCATCCCTTAACATTACCTCCAATCTATAGACAAATCTATTCAATCTACAGGATATGCGAAGAAAAGTACTGCACTTGTTCTGGTAGATAAATCAATTTTGCACTTGTGCTAATTCCTCAAATACTTGTTCAGACTTATTCAAATAACTTCCTTAGGTGTTGACATCAATGACAACACTTACTTCTCATACTTTCAATACCCCACCACTACATCATTCCACTTGGTATTCAAAAATAAATCATTTCTTCTCTTCCTAAGCTCATTTCACATCCTTCTTCATCTCCCACACATTATATCCAAGACCTAACTATCAGATTTTCGCAAGAGGTTTCTTTGGAATGAGATGTTTCAGATATTTTAGTGGATTCTTCAATATTACTGGTGAAATCTAGCTCTAAGACTATAGGTTTTTTAGAGGATTTATTAGGGAAATCATTCATCCCAAAAGGAAAATTAATTCAAAACCTAGTAATCATCACTCAATTAGACCAAGAATGGATAGAGGTAAAGAGGAAGAAGACACCACCTTCAAAACTCAAGCACCAAATGTTGCTAAGGTCATCAAAGAAAGGGAAATCAAAATTTTTTAAGAAATGTGTGTTTCAGTGAGATAGCTTAGTTTAGAGAAAAAGGTCACTGGGGTTAGAGGTTGTAGGTATGGGGGTTCACTAATGCAATACTTTCTGGTGGGAAGAAGGATAAAGAAGAATATATAGACTTTGATTATATATGCTAGATTTGTTGAAATGCACAAGACAATTAAGGGGGGGTGTGAATCAGTTGTAACCAAAACTTGACTTCTTTCAAACATCAACACATCAACCACTTAATCACTATTATTATGATTTAAGCATGAAAGAATGAAATTAGAAAATTAAACACATTCACACATGAGACACCAGATTTTTTTACATGGAAAACCCAATAAGGGAAAAACTAGCGTGAGGATTAATTCACAATATAAATGATATATCAAAATTTACAACCAGTCTAACTATCGATGGCTCACTACCCAGAATGCACACTACAAAAGAAGGGGCTCACTGCTAAAGGAAGAGGCTCACTGCCAGAAGTTGGTGAACTGAGATAGTAGCATCTACACCATGCCAAGGTTCAGTTCTATTGAAGGTCACTGATTCTTCTTCTTTTCTGTCTTCCTCACACAAACATAGTTATCTTCACATCATTGCAACATCATCAATTATTCATGACTTCATTACATGCATTTATACAATTCATCAACCTTGGAATGTACATCAAGGTCGGCATTACAATCATCAATCATTGGAACAATCTCCAAGGTCATCATACATACATACATTAGAATAGGTCTAGACCTAAATGGATTTGTGGAGGAAAAGAATGAATGTGGACCACACCACACCTTAGCTAGGACTCAAATGCAATCTCCCATGCAACAACATGCTTCCACAATCTCCAAAGCATAATCGCAAGTAGTCAAAACAACCAGGTCAGCCAAAACTAGTGTTAACATTAAGACCTTTAGGAACAAGCTTCAACCATGTTCCGAATTACTCTTTGTAGATCAATAGAAAAGTAGGAACATGATCTAGAGACATCCACAAGCACGTTACAATCACCAAGAACTTCTACACAACCCCCAAACACTCTATCCAGAAGATTCTTCAAACTGGGCCACTTAAACATTACTGTTAACCACTATCATAAAGGAAAGATCACTTGTGGAGTACCAAATCATGAACCATTTCAACTAAAGGCACATAACATCATCCTAGACTTAATCTTAGAACCAAAAACCATAAAATTTAAATGCAGAGAAATGCGGAGAAGAATACATTCTCTCTATCACCATTGAATACTCAGAAAAACAATTTTTACTCTTATGAATAGAACTCACTCAAATCTTCACACTGGAGGCTCAAACTTGAAACATAGCAACTACAGACATTTCTTAACATAACTTCCAAATTGTAAACAAAGATATTCAATCTACAAGCTATGCGGAGCAAAACACTGCACTGTTCTGGGAGATAGAACAGTTTTGCAATTGCACTAACTTCTCAAACACTTGCTCAAACTTATCCAAATGACTTCCTTAGATGTTGACCTAAGGTGTTGACATTAATTACAACACTTTATTCTCATACTTGCAACAATCTCCCCCTTTATCATTGATGGCAACACATGATGTGAAAAACCATCAAGACAAACATGCTTGCTTTGCTTCTTTGCCCCCCCTTACTTTATGATTTCTTTGGCTGCAACTTTCTCCCTTTTTGTCATCAATCAAAATCTCTCACCTTAATTTTTTCACATGCACTTATCTCCCCCATTGACATCAATGGAAAAGGGTGTAGGAACTTCTTAATTTATCAAAGCTCAACTCAAATCTTACTACCACTGCACTACTCCCCTTGTAAGAAACATTGCAACGCTTATTGCTCTTAATTAGAAACTCATATCAACAACATCTACCTACTCCCCCTGAGAGGTAGCCTTCAAAACATCAATCCAGATCAAAGAATGAGACTTTGGGCATCACTGGACTGATGCACTTCCTATACATCATAGTTTAGAGTAGGAGGGGTAATAACCCCTAACTTCTCCCTAAGATACTCAAAAGTATCCTTAGGCAAAGGCTTTGTGAAAATATCTACAATTTGATCCTTTGTAGGCACATACTCCATCTTTACTTCATTCTCTGTTACCTTGTCTCTCAGAAAGTGATACCTTATTGATATATGCTTTATTCTTGAGTGTATCACTGGATTCTTTGAAATGATTATAGCACTTCTATTATCACAACATATTGAAATTGGTTCTTCATACACAACTCTTATATCCTTCAATGTTTGCTTCATCCAAAGCACTTGAGTACAGTAACATGCTATAGCAATATATTCTACTTTAGCAATAGACAAAGAAACTAAATCTTGCTTCTTGCTCAACCATGAAACCAATCTGTTACCTAAGAAGAAAGCACCTCCACTTGTACTTTTTCTATCATCAAGATCTCCATCCCAATCTGCATGCGTATACAAATTAAGAGTGAAATTAGTATCTTTAAGATACCACAATTCATGGTCTAAAGTGCCTTTTAAATATCCCATGATCCTCTTAACTGCCATCACATGTGACTCTCTAGGATCTTCTTGAAATCTTGCCACAAGACAAATTACATGCATTATATTTGGTCTAGTATAGGTTAGATAAAGTAGTTGTTGGTTGATAGATTTATCACCTAACTCTATATACTCTCACCCAGATAGATGACAAACGTAACAACAGTTGAGCCTACTATATTGGTTTTATACAAAGGCTCTCTGCTTCTTTTACAAGGCACAGCTACCTTCGATTAATATTCTTATGAATGAAACTAACGATCACTTTTAACCAGAAAGTGAAATAAAGGTGGTGCTTTTAACTCAAAAGCAGTAAAGGTAGAATGCATCCAACAATCAAAATCTCAAAGACTTCCACCAAACTAACATCTACAAATAGATAAAACAAATATTGTGCACCATATAATCACCACCACAAACAATATATCAAAAGATAGATAATTCCCAGCAGTGAGCAAGAATTACAAATATCCAATCACCTCAATACACAAATATCATCAACACCAACATAAACAAATTTGACATAAGAAGAATATGAATCCAAATAATCATAGCACAAAGTTTACGATCATTCAAACTTCCACTGCATTGATTTCTATTGCATGTATATAAAGTAATAGAACAGAAAGCCAAAATTGATCTATCACCAAAACAAAGTTTGCCAAAAGATTCCTATCATGACTAGCTAATCAAATTTATAGCTAAGACAATCATAACTATCTTAAACCCTAATGACTTCTTTAAAACAACCAATTAAAAGAAGTTTAAACAATAATAATAAAGGGGCCCTCCAGAGCCAATAGTTTTTGAGCAAATATTGAGAAATTAACTTAAATAATATGAAAGAAACTAATTGAGGATCGCCACATCCTCATCTCTGTTATCAACTTCATCTGTCGCTTCCTCTTCTCCTACTTTTTCATCTTCATTCCTAGTGCCACTTTGTGCCATTTGAGATGCCTGTGCTCACAATTTCACCTTGTATGCTCTGTATTTGTTGATCACAGGTGTCAAAGACATTCCATGTGGAGTCCTAGTCATGTTGATCCTGCATTTTCTTTTACTCAATGCTCTATATACATCTGCCACCTTTTGATGTACATCATCGAATCCACCTCTGATAGACTTGATATATGCTATCATCCTTGCAAGATTACCAAGTGACTCACTTGTTATAGTATCATATTTCATTATTTCTTCAGTTACCAGCTTCTTGAAGTTTTGTTTGATCTCCCTGACATCTAGTAGATTTTCATCATCAGTCCCATTAGCTTCGACCTCTAGAACAACAAAGTTGGTTTTGATCCTCATCATCTTAGAGAAGTAAGTTGCAATTGCTTTCCTCATCTCATCCTCAGCAAAAATTATAAGGAAAAACTTCCACTCAACTACATTAGCCCATACATGTGTGTCCAATTCCCCAGGGTCATTCAAGATTTTCTTGGCCACTAGGATACCAACATCCATATTAGCCATCTCCTGTATCTCCTTAGAAGCTAAAGATATGTTGTTGTGATCACTTCTATCTATTTGGAATTCAACTATCAAAGCTTCTCTTTTCCCATGGATGGAATCAAACAGTTTAACTGCCTCCTCGACAAATAAAAGGCCATAAAAATTGACCTTTTCGACCCATTGATCCATATCATTTCTCAAAGATAATGAACTTTTTATTTGTTGTAACAAATTGGGATCAAGGGCATTTAGATTCACATCAGGAGGGGCCTCTACTGAGGGTGTTATCATCTAAAAAATTGACTGAACAAATAAAGACAATTTACTTGAGCTAGCAACTAAGAATTCTCCTCTTGATATCTTTTAACCCTTTTAGATATATTGTTGACCGAGTATTTGACATGATAGAGATCACCTTCAGCAGTTGAGGATCCCAAACCCACTCTGCTCATATTGAAGTCAACTTCAGTTAATTCATCCTCATTTTTGCTTCCCATTGGATCTATAATTTCTAGAAAGTGATTCCCCAAGGTAGGGTCAGTTACCATCCTTGACATCCTCCTAGCACGCTTAGGCTTAGGGGTACTCTGTAATAACTTAGCCACAATATCAATACAGGAATCCACTAGAGGTGTATACCTTTTCATCTTTTCCACCACTTTCTTTAATTAGGTAGGAGATGGGGAGGGATCATTTGGATTGGGAGAACCAGGAGTACTTAGCAAAGATTGCAGCATACTATATTCTCCTAACTGAGTAAAACTAAAAGAGTTGCTATCACTTAAAGGGTTGTTAACAAATGGTACATGGTCTTCCTTTAATGAAGAGGCAGCTAATCTGGTATTACTCTTTATAGGTTGACCATCCTACTCACACACCATCTTTAGTTTGCTGACCTCATCAGGGGTCCAATCACAATCTCCATTCGATTGTGAGCCCCTAATTCTCAGGTAGGAAAAATGATCAAACTGAATATAAAAACTTCCAAAATTCATGACCAATGCTGCCACTTCAGTAGAAAATCTTTGCTCCAATGAGCCATCAATATTCTTAGTCAAAAACATAGAAAACACATAATTTACTCTTCTAAAATCTCTCATACATTCAATCTTATGCAAGTGGGGAAAGGTCTAATACACAAGCATACTGGTGGCAGGACTTCCTTGAATCCTCAGACCAGGTCAAGTAGCCTCTTTACAAGCCAACACATAAATTAGTTGGGAGCACATGTAGAACTTTACATCTCTTAGGAAATTCACCAATTGTTCATGCATACTTTCACTAATTATTCTTGCCCAATCAATGCGATGATCTCTACAGATTAACAAAATAAACCTACACATCTAGAAAGTGAAAGTGTCTGACTCTGGGCTCATGACTACATGATTTAGCAAGGTTATCATATCTAAAATCTCTTCTTTGAAATGACTCCTCTTAAGATTAGTAGGAAGTTGTGAGTTTCCCTTTCTTTCAATTTCCAACTAGCTCTTGGCAATACAAGTTTGGCGCCAATCTTTTCTCTCATTGTAATTATGTCCATGCAAAGGACATAGAAACATTAGAATTATCCTCATAGTCCTCCAAATTTAGAGCTAAACCAATAGACTCAGAATCAATTTTTGCCACCACAGAACCATCTGAGGCTCGTATTTCTTGAGACTTTGGAAAGTAACTATTGGCATAGGCCGCAATCAACTCAGGGTAATACACTGCGAGTAGAAAGCCTCTGGCTTTGTCCAACCCACTGCAAACAATTTTATCTGTGAGGGGAGTTCAACCTTTTGACTGCATTCTTCTCCAAAAATCCTCAAAATCAATGTGGCCCAATTTAGTATCCTTTACGCTAGACAAACCATTTTCCACAACAAGGACCATATAAGCCCCTTGAAACTTGAATTTCATTTTTACTGAATTGAGAAACCAAATGGTTAGAAACTCGGAAGCACCCACAAACAATGCAAGAATATGCAATGTATTCATAGGAAATTCTCTATGTAGATACATGAAAATAGAAAGATTCTACCACCCGAGAGATGTGTTGTATTTCTATAGCAGAGGAAAACAAGAAATAGGATAGAAATGACTAATCATGCTAACCTGTAAGTATGTAATTCCCACTGATATCTCGCATGTAGTGGCTTAGCTATTCATCACTCTGTGGCGTATTCCCTTAGCAAAATAATGCAACTTCAAGTGAAAGGTAGGGAATATATAAAAAATTCAAGTCACTTTTCATAAATTTGGTCATAAAAATCATTAAATTCTAGTGGCGAATTCATTCTCAAAAATCATAAATGTTTGCCTCGAGTTTCCCTCCAAAAAATGTGCCAATGTGTTTGCACCTACTTGAAATTGAATGAGGAATGACAAGTGTCTTTTCACTGTATTGCATGCCAGCTCAGAAAAGGTGCCACAAGCAAAGCAAGTACTTTGAAGTCGGAAAGTCGGGCAGCTTTGAAACTTTTGAACCACAACATTTAGAGTTTGAACATTCAAAGAACTTCCAACCTCCTAACAACATATAGCCTTTCACAATACAAACAACTAAGAATAATGCACATGAAGACTTTAAAGGCATCAGACTCACAAACTAGTTGGGAAGTCAGGTGATTCATGAACTTTTGAACCCACTAACTTTGGTTCAAAAATGTGAAAGATTTCTGATGACTCAATAAATGACTAAGTAAAGTTAACTCTATAAGGAGGAAAAAAGGAAGTGACAAAACAAAGAATGGAGAAATTTTCAAAGGCACTAATGCTTTAGCAAAATTTCAAAAATAGGGAAACAGTAGTCCTCCAATCATAGACCTATACTTTTTCTAATCTATCTTAGGTGATTCATCATTCTTGCTCAACTTGCTACTAGTTACCATAGGAGTACATACTGGCTTAGAATCCTCCATTCAAAATTTCTTCAACTCTTTCACATATTTGGACTGAGAAATAAAAATTCCTTTTTCTGATTGAGTAATCTGCAATCCTAGAAAGAAATTCATTTCACCAAACATAAACATCTCAAACTCCTTTTGCATTTCCTCTACAAATTTCTTACACATACCTTTATTGCCTCCAAAGATAATATCATCAACAAAGACTACAACAATTAGAATTTAATCATCATTAATTTTGAAATAGAGATTACTATCTACAATACCTTTACTAAACCCTAATTGTAATAAATACTTGTCCAACCTTGCATACCAGGCTCTAGAAGCTTTCTTTAGTCTATACAAGGCTTTCTTCAATCTACACACCATGTCACCTTGTTCTGATGACTAAAATCCTTCCGGTTGTTCAATGTAAACCTCTTATTCCAGCTCTCCATTCAAGAATGTAGACTTCACATTCATTTGGTACACTTTGAAATCTTTGTGTGCTGCAAATGCCAAAAACATTCTTATTGCTTCAATCCTTGCCATAGGAGCATAAGTCTCCTCAAGCTATATGCCTTCAACCTGAGAATATCCTTTGCATACCAGTCTTGCTTTGTTTCTTACTACTCCATTTTCATTCATCTTATTTCTAAACACCCATTTAGATCCAATCACATTCTTATCAGCAGGTCTAGGAACCAATTCCCAAGTTTGATTCTTCTCTATCTGCATCAGCTCTTCTTCCATATCTTTTACCCAACTTTCATCTTTTCAAGCTTCACTTATAGTTTTAGGTTCAATCCTTGAAATTAAACAGTAGTTCACCTATTCCTCTGCGGCTCTTTTCCTTGTCAATACCCCTTTGCTTTTGTCACCAATAATTTGATCTTTAGAATGATTAATCCTTACATACCTGGGAGTCTTAACATCACTTTTTGGAGCCTTTTCTTCTTCCATTTGACTATCTTATTGTTCAACTTTTTCTTCATTTACTTTAACAGTAGGTTCATCTAGTTCATATCCACTCAGATTTGATATTCTTTCCTTGTCTTCATCAACCTTCACATTAGCACTCTCAATGATCTTTCTCAATCTCTTATTGTAGTACTGGTAGGCCTTACTCGTAGTAGAGTATCTAAAGAAAATTTCTTCGTCACACCTAGCATCAAACTTGCCTAACTCTTCTTTTCTTTTGATATAACATTTACTTCCAAAAACTTTGAAATATTTCACTATAGGAACTCTTCCATACCACAATTCATAAGGAGTTTTAGTACCATTAGCTTTGACTTGAACTCTGTTTTGAATGTAGACAGCGGTATGTATAGCTTCTCTCCAATACACTTTTGGTAGGTTTGCCTCCTTCATCATTGACCTAGCAACCTCTTGAACTGTCCTATTCTTTCTTTCAACAACTTCATTCTACTAAGGATTCCTAGGAGCAAACAACTGTCTCCTTATCCCATGTTCTTCATAGAAAATATTGAATTCATTTGATGTAAACTTGCCTCCTCTATTAGACCTTAAGCATTTTATCATCAATTCTATCTCATTCTCAACCATCACCTTGAAAGCTTTGAACTTGTCTAGGGCTCTTGATTTTTCTTTTAGAAAAGTAACCCAAGTCATTCTAGAATAATCATCAATAAGCAACATAAAGTACATGTCTCCTTGCAAACTTCTTGTACTTGTAGGACCACACAAATCTGTATGCACCAGCTCAAGCAATCCAACAGAAAATTGTTCTTTACTCTTGAAACTTGTCCTTGTCTATTCCCCCAATTGACATTCCTTGCAAATAGTATTAGCAGGCTTCACAAGCCTAGGCAAATCTCTCATAGCTTGTATTGAACTTATCTTCAACAAGTTGTCAAAATTGATATGACACATCCTTCTATCCCACATCCAACTCTCATCTATATGAGCCAACAAACAATAATCATTAGTTCCTCTTAAGTGATAAACATTACCTTTAGTCTTCTTACTAGTTGCAATCACTGTTCTGGAGCTTTCCATGATCTTGTATCCATTATCCTTGAAACTTAGATCATACCCTTTGTCACACATCTGACTAAAACTCAATAGATTATGCTTTAAACCCTTCACATATAGAACATAATCTATATTATGCTTTCCATCAAAAGAAATAGATCTTGTTCCACAAATCTTACCAGCTGCATTATCTCCAAACCTAACTAGTCCTCCTTCATACTTTTCCAAACTTACAAACTTACTTTTATCACCGGTCATGTGATGTGAACATCCACTATCAATAATCCATTCATCCTTATCCTTCTCAACCTGGCAGACAGACAAAGCACTTTCTTCCACTAATTTTATTCCTTCACACAACTAGCAGGATTGGTAGACACAAATTCTTCCTTGATAGCAATAAACAAGCATTCATTTGCACTAGTATCATCATACTCATCATCTGTTACACCATCATCATCAAAATGTTTAACATAATAGCATTTCTTTATAATCCTAGGTCTACTTTCAAATTTCTTTTTGGCTTTTTCAAGTCTCTTCGGACACCTAGATGCATAGTGAGACCAATCTTACAAGTAAAGCATTTGAATGGTAATTTACCTTTGAACTTACCGGTACCTCTTTGCATTCTATCCACAAAGTTGGCTTCAATCTCATGAAGGTCATCATCTAATTCCACAGCATACTTCTCAAATCTTGAAGTCTTCTTTGAAGTGCTGGCTTTGAAAGCAGTCTCGGTCTTTGGTAGAGCATCACCAAACTCTCTCATCTTGAAAGCAGTAAACTTTCCAAGTAATCGATCCTTTGTAATCTTGTTCACACTCATAAGTTATTCAATTGCAGACACCTTGTGACTATAGGATTTAGGCAAAGATCTAAGAATCTTCATCGCAACCTTATTCTCATCAATAGTTCCTCCAAGATCTTTGATTCTGTTGACAATTTCATCAACTTTTTGCATGTAGATTGTTATGTTGTCATCATCACTCATCTTCAGAGCTTCATACCTCACCTTCAGGTTTTGTAGTTTTGCACTCTTTACAAAATCATCTCCTTCATATAAATTTTTCAGCTTATCCCAAATCTCATGAGTAGTTCCTAGATCCATAACTTTCACTAACTTAGTGTTACATAAGGAGTTTAATAGAGCATCTCTAGCATTTCGATTTAAATCATACTATTTGACTTCATCTTCAGATGATGGACCATTTGGAGGAATAGTATACTTTGTATCTGCCATCTTCCAAACACTATAACCAAGAGAGATGAGATGACTTTTCATTTGTACCTTCTAGAGAGCATAATCCATTCCATCAAATTGCAGAGAATCCTTCTTGTACACCATCCTAGATCTACCTCAAGCTATTAGGCTTTCTTCCAAGGAACCCTCATTTTGATACTAATTGTTGAAATACACAAGACCACTGAGAGGGGGGAGTGAATTAGTTGTAACCAAAACTTAACTTCTTTCAAACATCAACACATCAACCACTTAATCACTGTTATTATGATTTAACCATGAAAGCAAGAAATCAAAAAATTAAACACATTCACACCTTCAACACATGAGACACCAAAAATTTTTACATGGAAAACCTAATAAGGGAAAATCCATGGTGAGGATTAACTCACAATATAAATGATATATCAAAATTTACAACAAGGCTCACTACCTAGAATGCTCACTGCAAAAGAAGGGGCTCATTGCCAAAGGAAGAGGCTCACTGCAAAAATGGCTCACTACCAGAAGTTTGTGAACTAAGATAGTAGCATCTACAGCATGCCAAGGTTCAGTTCTGTTGAAGCTCACTAATTCTTCTTCTTTTTTGTCCTCTTCACACAAACACAATTATCTTCATATCATCGCAACATCATCAATTATTCACAAATTCATTACATGCATTTATACAATTCATCAACCTTGGAATGTACATCAAGGTCGGCATTACAATCATCAATCATTGGAACAACCTCGAAGGTCAGCATACATATATACATCCTAAATGGATTTGTAGAAGAAAAGAATGAATACGGACCACACCACACCTTAGCTAGGGCTCAAATGCAATCTCCCATGCAACAACATGCTTCCACAATCTCCAAAGCATAATCGCAAGTAGTGAAAACAACTAGGTCGGCCAAAACTAGTGTTAACACTAAGACTTTTAGGAACACGCTTCAACCACGATCTGAATTACTCTTTGTGGACCAATCAAAAAGTAGGAACACGATCTAGAGACATCCACAAGTACATTACAATCACCAAGAACTTCCGCACAACCCCCAAACACTCTATCCAAAAGATTCTTGAAACTAGACCACTTAAACATTATTGTTAACCACTGTCATAAAGGAAATATCACTTGTAGAGCACCAAATCATGAACCATTTCAACTAAAGGCACATAACATCATCCCAGACTCAATCCTAAAACCACAAACCATAAAACTTAAATGTGAAGAAATGCGGAGCAGAATACATTCTCCCTGTCACCACTGAATACTCAGAAAAATAGTTTTTACTCTAGTGAACATAACTCACTCAAATCTTCACAGTAGAGGCTCAAACATAAAACATAGAAACTACAGACATCCCTTAGCATAACTTCCAAATTGTAGATAAAGGTATTCAATCTATAGTATATGCGGAGAAAAACACTGCACTGTTCTGGGAGATAGAATAGTTCTGCAATTGCACTAACTTCCCAAACACTTGCTCAAACTTATCCAAATGACTTCCTTATATGCTAACCTTAGGTGTTGACATTAATGACAACACTTACTGCTCATACTTGCAACAAGATTTTGATAGTAGAAAGGTGGATGTGCACTAGTCCTACATCTTGTTTGGATTGGATTTTAGTGGCTATATGTCTAATTTTATGTATTTTTAGTGGTTCCTAGATCTTCCTAGATCCTAAACTAGGTTTTATACCAAAAAAAGATAAATTTAAATAAATACATTTTGCAAATTATGAGTTCATGCTTATATAGAAAATATTTATACACCTAATTGTTAGTTGCTGTTGCACCAAACGATTGACCTATTAATGCCCGATACAACCACTTGACTTAACAAGCACGGGAGGTGGTTAAGCCCTTGTCACAAACCACTGCAGCGCAGAGCTGAACAAGAAGACCAAGGATCACACCTTGCAATAATCCCCCTAGCGCAAGCATGGGGTTTGAACCTGTGACCTCGACTCTGATACCAATTGTTGGTAACTGAGAGAGGGGGGTGAATCAATTATCTTAATTATTTCATCTTTCTAAATTTCTTTATCAATTAGTGCAGTATCAAATCAAATAAGCAAACATAACCTTGAAAAGGAAATAACATCAATATACATGACACAATGATTTTACGTGGAAAACCCTGTTAGGGGAAAAACCATGGGGTGATTAACCCAAGAATGTATTCTTTGTTAGAAGAATAAGATAGTACAAAATGGCACTTGCCAATTAGGGCTCACTGCCCAAGCACACTGCTCATAAGAGGCTCATTGCCTACAATAGTTTATACAAGAAAACTAGTTACTTGAACTGATGAGAAGCATCCACATATGCTAAGGTTTAGTTCTAGTTAAGCTCAATATACTGATCTGCTGTACTTCATTCTTACTCTCTTAGGTGTTGCTATCATGTTTACATTCCGTACCTGTCTTATTGTCTTCGCACTGCTCTTCTACTTTTCTTTGCACTATTTAATTACACAACACACGCCTTCACATCCAAATCTATCTAGTATATATATCTGCTCAAAGGATTTCCTCTTTCTAGTCGGCATCCGGAATAGTAAATATTTTCCCAAACTCTAGTTTGTTGGCTAAATCCTTGCTTACAAAGTGATGCGAATCAAGGAGATACTTAGAGAAGTCATCTAACATGTCGGCCAATCATTGATGATATCTTAATAACCTTGATCATCATCAATATCTCATCCGGAATAATTCTGATGTCCTGTTAGTTAGTTCTTTCTCTGTCTATTCTACCAAACTGAACCTCAATACTTAGATGCTCATATCTCTTTACTCTTTCATCACCAGAGGCTCAATCCCTGGAATCTATTAGTCACAGTATTCCTCTTGACTTCCCCAAGTCCGAGCTTTACAAAGATACTTCCTATAGGAGATCCAGACTTGACTGTCGGACCTTGCTGTATGCTCTGTTCTTGCTTACCGGACCAAAGTATTCTTCAATCTAACTTCTGGTATAGGCACACCATGCTCTACGGATGGGTGGGATGAACTTTGTTGCCACCAATGACAACACTCATGAAGCCACACAGTGTCTCTTGCCAACAATCTGGTATCAGAGCCATTTAGCTCTTTCCTTCAATCACTCAGAAGCAAATGAACATGATCTTCAAAGATTGCAATGATGAGTTCTGGAGCAAAGCTAGAATGAATTAGCTTATGCTTGGTGAAACTGACAAAATAGCAAAAGAGACAGAAGAGATTCTTCAGAATGCATATAAAAGATTCAGCATTCCTATTATAGATGACTTAGGTGATAATCCCTCGGCCACAAATGTTGAAAAAGAATCTACTAAGACAGTGGTAGAAGAGGTAAACGAGACAAGTGAACAAAAAGGTAAGGACTTAGATTCCTCTGCTCTGGAAGAGGAGGTCCATGTTCAAGCAAACATCTCTTCTCTGATTCCTCTACAGACTCTGATTCAAAGGAGAAGAAAGAGCAGAAGAGAAGATCAGTCAAGAAGCAAAAGAAAAAGAAGATGACAGTAGCAAGGCTATAGAAGGAGAGAAAACTCCAACAAAAAAGGCCACAGATGATAGTGGTAAGGCTACAGAAGGGGAGAAAATTCTATCTCCAGCAAGAGACACAGCAGAAGTAGTCAAAGAGTTCTTGACCAAAGAGATGATGGAATTTGATGAACCAAAATTGCTTCAAGGTCCATTCAATTTTGATTCCCTCTCTCCGGTCCAAACCATGAAACTAGCTTCCTTCACTCAAGCGAAGGCTAAAGAGAAACTTCTAAAGTCTCACATGGAAGACTATGAGCTACTAGAAATTGCATTTGGTGTGCTTGAAAAGATCATGCCATCCTTTCAAATGGATTCCTCAGCTTCTTCATCCAGTAATCTCAAGTCTCTTGTTAGTTCTGTCAGCACTCATTTTGAATCTTTAGAGAAATCAGCTGAGGTAAAGGTCCGAAAAGAGTTTTTGGATAAGAGATTCTCTGAGTTACAAGGCTTAATAACCAATGATAGGAGAAATATGGATATAAGGATACAGAGCTTAGAAAATGCTCTTAAGGATGGAGGATAAGTATATAAATTTTGTATATCCTGGACCAAAGCAACAAAGGATATTGAGAAGAAAGTGAAAGAACAAGAGGATAAACTGTTAAACCTCTCTCAGAATTTTGATCATCTCACTGTATCCATAATAAACCAAGAATGTGAAACTATTGTAGTCATGAATGAGTTTAAGAAGCTTTAGAAGGAAAGGAAGAACATATTAAGCAGGATGAGTGAACTTAGAGGGATGATTATCCCTAACTTAGATGATGCAGAGGCATCCACACTATAACATTCGCATATAGCATGAATGTCTGCAGACCAACCTCATCATCATCATCTTCGCCATCATCATCATATTCCCTCCAACTACCAACGACATCATCATGTTTCCGCTTTACTCTGTCAGCATCATGTTTCCTAAAACTAACAGCATCATCATATTGCGGACACTCGCAATCATCCTCCTGCCGACTACTATTCACCTCCTCCGCTTTCCTCCTAACATCATCATCATGATGTTCAGCGGGCGCAAACATCCTCCGGTTGCACTGTTCATCGGGCTCCAAACTCCATCGTCATCATGATATGCAACACTTCCTTCGTCAGCAGGATATTCAACATCCGGTTGTCCCAAATATCCTGATGACGTTCACCTTCAGCAACTTGCCTTCGACGCTCCACTACCCGATGATACAAGCAACAGCATCATGATATAAATTATCCGGTTGTCTTCGAAACCTCCTGATGATGTTAATACAACTTCCTGCCACGGACTTCCGCCGATACCTTAACACCTTACGACGGCAGGATAAACTCGCATAAGGGGGATATCTCAATATCCTGATGACGATGACGTCATATCCTGATGACGATGACGTCACCCAATATCCTGATGACCTTCTCAACACTTAGTCAAAAATCCGAACTTTCTCTCCCGCATCTACTCGCGATATGCAGATGTTTGGCACTCCCGATATGATGATCCTGATGCCGATACGCTCCTCGGCTCCTCCTGCTGATGATCACCCCGACGAACTCACACTTCATGCAATCGACAACATCATGCCGATCTTCTCCACTTATCCGGATGACGATGTCCGAACTATCTGCAGGATATTTGCAGAAATATCCTGATGATGCCGTTTTAACAGACTTCTTCACTTAGCAAAATTTCCCTTCGCCGATCCACCAGGGATGACCCGATCCAACCTCAGGGTGATCTTCCAACTCCAGTTTATCAACTTGAACTTCTCAACTTGACCTAGCACATGAGGATGCTAGGGTCTTCAACATCTCTTGACCGCGATCCTGCACACCTGCATGCAAACAAACAAACTACCTACTAACCTACTGTACATTGCCATTCCACCGATCAGACGGATCAACCGGTGGAATGGATCAGCAAATCCATATGGCCACCAAACCAGCGAATCGATCAAGAAAGGGAATTCACCAGAGGATGAACAATAACAGGATCTCTTTATTCGATTTCAAAAGATGTAAATACAATATACTGCTGCTCACACAGCACACTCGAACTCCTCTGCTTAATGCAAGACTATACTGCTGATCGATGATCTACAATCAACCGATCTGCCTGCTTAAATAGATTTCCCTACGAGTACTACTGACCTGACTCCAAGCGGCTGGGAACTCTCCAAGCGGCTGGGAGACCCCACCGAACATACATCATGACAGCTGTTATAACTAACTAGCTAAAAATAGCAAAAGCCTGGTCAGCATGATCTTATCATGATCAGCATGACCTTATTACATGCAATTGGTCTTAACAGACCTTCTTGGAAACACAAACAAGACCTAAACTAGTAACTGCCTTATCAAGACCAGCTGTCAGGTAGGTGCTCCTGCACCATACTCCCCAACAGAAAAGAACTCATATCCCATGAGTTTAGCATGTGGAAGTCCTCCACCTCTACCCTTTGCCTTGTCAATAGTCTGACCTGCTCCAGCTTTGTCTGCTGCTGTCTCTTGGCTGCTCCAAGTCATCTGAACTGTAACTTGCTTTCTGGCAAGTAAATCATCATGCCTGTTGATGTAGGCCTTCTTCTCACATACCCTGTGTTTGTCAGGTTGCCTAACCAGAACCTCTGGCTGAACTGCCTCTGTGGTGTTCAACTGTACCTTTCTTTCAATTTTCATAGGACAAGCAATAGTCCCAACTATGACAACATCCTTGTCATTCTTCTGAACTGGTGGCTGTTTGCACCCCTGTTTCTGAACCTGCTGCTGACCTCTGTCAGTCACAACTGAAACTTTCTTCAGCTTGTTGTCTGTAACAACTCCTTTCCCTGCAGTGTCCTGAACTGCCTTTATGCCTGCTCCTCTAGGCATCTGCACAAACTCCTTCTTTCCCATTAAAATGATTTGAGCTGCCTTCTGTACTACAGCTTTTGCCTGCAATGGCATCAACTTAATAGTCTTCCCATCCTTCTGGATGGTGTAGGTATTAGCATACCCATCATACAGTACCCTTCTGTCAAATTGCCATGGTCTACCCAACAGTAGGTGACAACATTCCATAGGCAATATATCACACAAGATTCTATCCTGATATGGTCCAATCTGGAAATCCACATATGCCTGTTCAGAGACAAAAAGTGATTGCCTATCACTCACCCAAGATGCCTTGTAAGGGTGTGGATGTGGAATCCTTTCCAGCTTCAGTTTATCTACCATTTCCTGAGATACCATGTTGTCTATTGAACCAGCATCAATGACAACCTTACATACTTTACCTTTGCTCTTGCATGTGGTCTTGAAAAGAGCTCTTCTTTGCATCATATCCTTTGATGCCTGCAAACTTGTTTTCCTTAACATCAATGATTCTCCACTCTCTGGATATCCAAAATTCTCAGGACCTCTGTTTGAACTCTGTGCACTTTCTTCTTCTTTCTCTTCTTGCACAAGTTGTACTCTCTTGTCACTTGTTCTATCATTTCTGGATGATGAACCTTTGTTTTCTGGACATTTGAAAGATGGATGACCAAACTCTCCACAGGTGTAACACTTTCCTGAAAATGTAGTAGAACCTCTACCACCTCCAAATCTTCCTCTATTACCTTTCCATCCACCTCTGAAATCAGACTGTCCTTGTCCTTTCCCAGTGTCTTCTTGAACCTCATTGGTTTGCTTTTGTGTAGGGGCTGTTCCTCTTCCCCTATTGTTTCCTCTTCCTCTCATGGACTTATCATGTCCTCTATTCAGCTTTTCTTCAATCCTGATTGCCATTTGATAACAATCCTCCACATTCTTAGGGTTAGCTAACACTAACTCATCCTGTATGTTAAACCTCAAGCCAGCCAAGTACCTAGCCACCTTTTCTACCTCATTCTCATGATGACCAGATCTCATACTCAACAGATAAAATTCCTCAGTATATGATTTCACATCCCTGTCTTTCTGCTTTAAAAATTGCAGCTTCTTAAACATCTGGATTTCATGATCCCTTGGCAAGAATTTACCCTTTATCCTTGCTACCATCTTATCCCAAGAAGTGATCTTAGACTTCCCTTGCTTCCTTCTCTCAGATTGTACATAATCCCACCATACCAAAGCATGACCTCCTAACTTGGTCTTTGCAATCTTTACCTTCTGATCCTCAGCAACATCTTCACATTCAAAGTGATTATCCAGTGCAGCAATCCAGTCCAACAATTCATCTTCATTCAAGCTTCCAGTATATTTGGAAACATCAACCTTTACCTTAGGTTTCTCACTCTGTACTGCCTTTAACAGTTTTGCCAACCTCTGGTCTTCAGCATCCAGATCTTCAGCTACCTCTTCATACTCTTCAACAGTATCTGCATCTTCTTCAGACTCACTGTCTTCCACTTCCCTCTTTTTGTTCTTTTCCAGGGCTGTCAGCCTGGCTTGAAGTGCTTCAGCAAGCTCCTTCATCTTCCTCATCTCTCTAGCATGTTTCTCCTTCATCTCCTGCAATTCCCTTGCAGTACCACTACCTTTAGGAGGCATTTTGTCAACCTCTCAATCAACACACAACACAATCAACTCTATCTCTACCTCTGCCCTTTCGGTGACAGAATCAACACACAACAGCCCAGACCTTTTGCTGAGCTCTGATACCACTATGATGCAGAGGCATCCACACTATAACATTCGCATATAGCATGAATGTCTGCAGACCAACCTCATCATCATCATCTTCGCCATCATCATCATATTCCCTCCAACTACCAACGACATCATCATGTTTCGGCTTTACTCTGTCAGCATCATGTTTCCTAAAACTAACAGCATCATCATATTGCGGACACTCGCAATCATCCTCCTGCCGACTACTATTCACCTCCTCCGCTTTCCTCCTAACATCATCATCATGATGTTCAGCGGGCGCAAACATCCTCCGGTTGCACTGTTCATCGGGCTCCGAACTCCATCGTCATCATGATATGCAACACTTCCTTCGTCAGCAGGATATTCAACATCCGGTTGTCCCAAATATCCTGATGACGTTCACCTTCAGCAACTTGCCTTCGACGCTCCACTACCCGATGATACAAGCAACAGCATCATGATATAAATTATCCGGTTGTCTTCGAAACCTCCTGATGATGTTAATACAACTTCCTGCCACGGACTTCCGCCGATACCTTAACACCTTACGACGGCAGGATAAACTCGCATAAGGGGGATATCTCAATATCCTGATGACGATGACGTCATATCCTGATGACGATGACGTCACCCAATATCCTGATGACCTTCTCAACACTTAGTCAAAAATCCGAACTTTCTCTCCCGCATCTACTCGCGATATGCAGATGTTTGGCACTCCCGATATGATGATCCTGATGCCGATACGCTCCTCGGCTCCTCCTGCTGATGATCACCCCGACGAACTCACACTTCATGCAATCGACAACATCATGCCGATCTTCTCCACTTATCCGGATGACGATGTCCGAACTGTCTGCAGGATATTTGCAGAAATATCCTGATGATGCCGTTTTAACAGACTTCTTCACTTAGCGAAATTTCCCTTCGCCGATCCACCAGGGATGACCCGATCCAACCTCAGGGTGATCTTCCAACTCCAGTTTATCAACTTGAACTTCTCAACTTGACCTAGCACATGAGGATGCTAGGGTCTTCAACATCTCTTGACCGCGATCCTGCACACCTGCATGCAAACAAACAAACTACCTACTAACCTACTGTACATTGCCATTCCACCGATCAGACGGATCAACCGGTGGAATGGATCAGCAAATCCATATGGCCACCAAACCAGCGAATCGATCAAGAAAGGGAATTCACCAGAGGATGAACAATAACAGGATCTCTTTATTCGATTTCAAAAGATGTAAATACAATATACTGCTGCTCACACAGCACACTCGAACTCCTCTGCTTAATGCAAGACTATACTGCTGATCGATGATCTACAATCAACCGATCTGCCTGCTTAAATAGATTTCCCTACGAGTACTACTGACCCGACTCCAAGCGGCTGGGAACTCTCCAAGCGGCTGGGAGACCCCACCGAACATACATCATGACAGCTGTTATAACTAACTAGCTAAAAATAGCAAAAGCCTGGTCAGCATGATCTTATCATGATCAGCATGACCTTATTACATGCAATTGGTCTTAACAGACCTTCTTGGAAACACAAACAAGACCTAAACTATTAACTGCCTTATCAAGACCAGCTGTCAGGTAGGTGCTCCTGCACCATTAGAGGCCATGCATGAGGCCCTAACTGATGCCCAGACCACAGCCCGAACCAGTGATCCGACAGATCTTAAGAGGGTAGAAGCTTTTGCATTCCTATTGAGTGGTCACATCTCAATTTTGGACAGGATGAAGCAGAGTTGGGCAACAGAATTTGCCTAGTTGAAGACATCTTTTGCAAATATACTTCAGTATATGTAAGTATAGCATGTATACCTACTTATGCGGCTAAGTATAGATTGTTTTTGGGAAATTTTGGTGTGCGGACCCTACCCTTTTCCATTGATGTCAAAGGGGGAGTGAGGAGCTGTGAAAAATGTGGAATCCAACTAAGGGGGAGCTCCGGTAAAATGTACAATAAAACAGAGCATCAACCAAGGGGGAGTGTAGTATAACACTTAGTCATTTTTCACTAAGTGTTGCCATCAATGTCAAAGTGGGAGATTGTTGGCAAGAGACACTGTGTGGCTTCATGAGTGTTGTCATTGATGGCAACAAAGTTCATCCCACCCATCCGCAGAGCATGGTGTCCCTATACCGGAAGTCAGATTAAAGAATACTTTGGTCCGGTAAGCAAGAACAGAGCATACAGCAAGGTCTAACAGTCAGGTCTGGATCTCCTATAGGAAGTATCTTTGTAAAGCGCAGACTTGGGGAAGTCAAGAGGAATACCATGACTAATAGATTCCAGGGATTGAGCCTCTGGTGATGAAAGAGTAAAGAGATATGAGCATCTAAGTATTAAGGTCCGGTTTGGTAGAATAGACAGAGAAAGAACTGACTGACAGAACATTAGAATTATTCCAGATGAGATATTGATGGTGATCAAGGTTCTTAAGATATCATCAATGATTGGCTGACATGTTAGATGACTTCTATAAGTATCTCCTTGATTTGCATCACTTGGTAAGCAAGGATTTAGCCAACAGACTAGAGTTTGGGAAAATATTGACTATTCTGGATGCCAACTAGAAAGAGGAGGAAATCCTTTGAGCAGATATATATACTAGATAGATTCAGATATGAAGGCGTGTGTTGTGTAATTGAATAGTGTGAAGATAGTAAGATAGGTACAGAATGTAAATAGGACAGCAACACCTAAGAGAGTAAGAATGAAGTGCAGCAGATCAGTATATTGAGCTTAATTGGAACTGAACCTTAGCATATGTGGATGCTTCTCATCAGTTTAAGTAACTATTTTTCTTGTATAAACTATTGTAGACAGTGAGCCTCTTGTGAGCAGTGTGCTCAAGTAGTGAGCCCTAATTGGCAAGTGCCATTTTGTACTATCTTATTCTTCTAACAGAGAATACATTCTTGGGTTAATCACCTCGTGGTTTTTCCCCTAATAGGGTTTTCCACGTCAAAATCATTGTGTCATGTATATTGATGTTATTTCCTTTTCAAGGTTATGTTTGCTTATTTGATTTGATACTACACTAATTGATAAAGAAATTTAGAAAGATGAAATAATTAAGATAACTGATTCACCCCCCCCCCTCTCAGTTACTAACACTAATGTCACTAGTAGTGGTGATTTCATAGCTAAAAATGACATAAAGACCTGATGTTTAGCAAGTAATTTTTATTTCTAGGTTTGGTTCCAACTGAACAAGTTACTATGTTTTATGGTCCCTGACTAATTATCATGTTAAAGAAAAGAGAATTTGTAACATTGCTAATTCACCTAGATATGTACTTTAATATTCCAAGGAATTTCTTTATGCTTTAATTATTAAATATCTCCATAAGTTTATCCAAGAAATCAAAATATTGTGCTAATAATTTCTATCAAATAAGGTTATGTTCTAGATAGGTTTCCTAATAATATGTGGACATCATGAAAAAAAAGAAGCTAATGATCTATAGGAAGAGAGACACTTGTTTGTACCTACATTTTGATGCATGCCTTGGCCCCCGGTGCCTTTTCTTCTAGGCTTTCTAAAACCCTTGTAAGACCCTAAAACCTAGAGTCCTGTCATAGTTTCCTTGGTAGCCTCTCATTTTAATTCTCTGTTGACTGCCCACAGCCCATTCCTGATCACTTAAGTTGTCATTTAAGTATCCTTTGTTGTTGGATTACCGGCCCCTACGCCTAGGGCTACCTTTTCCCACAGCCTTAGCTCTTGTCAAGTATCCAATCCTTTTAAATGATGTTCTATCTTAATGTTGGATGGTGGGCATGTTTTATGTCCCCCTTGTTCGTTTGACCTAGCACAACCCCTCTTTTAGAGCAACTTTTGTGCATGTGTTGAAATTGAGCCTTAAGTCATGGCCATGTTTGTAGGATCTTTCTTTTCACTGGGATATTCCTCTTTGTTGGGATATGTTCTAGGCTTCAACAGTACCACAAAGTCTGATATGGTAACCATGTGACATCCACACAAGTGTTTCATGGAAAGGCTTTGTCCCTGTTGGGACTATTCTGGGGCTTCTGCAGGACCATGAAACTCAAGCTGTTTTCCAACATGGTAATACCTACATGACATTGTGTGTTCAGGGATAAATATTGGCACGAGACTGTATGGTCTGTGGGGAATTTTATCTACTGACTTGGCATTTAACTGGGGCTCTACCTTCACAGAGGGCATTTAGGGCTCTTAGCGAGGCAGCGAAGGATATGTTGTGGGCCATGATGTGTTCACTTCCTATGGTGGCAACAAATAAATGTATTTCTCTGAGGCTAGGGGTTTTGTTGTAGTCCCGAGTGACTCAGTGTGAGGAAGCGAAGTGCCACCATGGTGGATAAGATCCATGCATTTTTCCTACTAGCTAGTCTTCGCTAGAAAAATTTCAAATTTCTATGAAGACCATTGATTGATATAGATCCATGGTTCAGATTCAAAGCTGGTAAATGACTTCCTCTGGGCGTGTTGACTATTTTTGGTGGCTATCAATTTGGTTCATGGAGTAGATCTGATGGATGGGATTTAATGGGTCAATGGCGTGGAAGAACAAAGTAAATGATGAAATTAGGCTGTTAATTTGAAGCATGAGAAACTAGAGATTAGGCATGTTTTTGGTCTTGTCCTGGTGTTGATTAGAGGGTCTTAGTGCCCCTTTGTGTCGCCCTTGTACAGGATGATCTTTCTACTTAGGCAAGATGTCATTTTCACAGGGCTTTGTCAAGATTTCCATTCAATGTTGGAATTGAGCAAGGTATCTACCGATTGTCCAATGATGAGAGGGTGTTGAGATCAAAAAACTAAATTTGGCTCTCTTTTCTAATAGAAGCAGGTGTTGTGATTAATTTTTGTACTTACTAAGCCTAGAAGTGATAAAAAGACATGAGTGTCAGTGCCTCCATTTCGTTATTGGGTGGCTATAGCTAAATCCCCAAATTTTCCAATTAAGAGCAGGAGTATTGTACTACTGGCAGAGTTGAAATAGCATGGATACAACAAGAAATGAAGGAGGCGTAGATATCATCTTTTTGCTATAAATAGATAATTTGCCTTTGCCTTTAGCTATATCCCCTCTTGTTTAGAAAACTATATGAATTATGTCCTATCCTATCATGCTGTGTCTACCATCCCATATCCATGGAGTTATGTCTCTCTTTTCTTGGTTGGTACTCTATGCATACAGAGTCAAGGAACAAGTTGCATTTTCCTAAGGTATGGATGGTTCAGAAAAAATTTAAGGGGCTAGCCAGTAGGCATCATGGTCCCTTCATTTCCATTCTATCCTTCAGTTTCACCTGGATGGGGATTTGGTTTCCTATCTGGCAACTATAGTGGATCAATGCTATTGAGAGTTGCTTGATAGGGCTCGGTGGAAGAGAGGCATCATTGTTCTCTCTTCCCCTCCCCCAGCACTGAGAGTTCTGACAACACGTAGGCAATAGTGGAAGGAGTGTTGTCCTCTTGAGTGAAGAAAATGGAAGTGAAGGGGAGGGTTATGACTGCTACTGTACCCTATTTGGTTGGGAGTTCAGCACCACTAGGGTCTGTTGTGTGTGATTTCCACATACAACCTGAGGATTGATGTGGGAGGGGACTTTCTATTGTTTCAAAAGATGGGGAATTACTTCCCTATGCCTAAAGCATGGTGTAAGGTGGAGGATACTGCCATTTGGAAGCTGCTGAGGATTTTGTGTTTTGCAGGTATGTGTTGATGATTGTTTTAACACAATCATAACAATAGTTAAAATTCACATAAAATGAACCAAAACTGACTTGAAAGATATGAAGGAGTCAATTAAGATTTGCTTAATCCCAAGTTTAATATGGTCAAGTCTTGACCTGTTGGGCAAATTCAGTTGGTTGATGTGAAGCTGTAATGTTCAAGGGGCCTTACGTGATTTATGGTTTCTTGATGGTTTACTGGACTCAAACTACACAAAAGATCATAAATATCAGTATGTTGTTCATTCTTTTTGCATAAACTTGTTACTGTGTTTACAAAGCTTTAAATGATTTATATTATTGTAAGCTTTCTCCTCTTCAATATTATGAAAACTGTCTACTTTCAACTTGGCTATGTATGCTTTTTTTCAAATATGAGACAAATTTCCTTCAAATTTCTATGTTTTAAGCTAAGTATTTTCAAATGGGTTGGGAAAAGTTAGAAAGATCTAATCTAAACATCATTCATTCTACCAAAGGATCTAATTGTTTTGTTATGCACTTTGTAAATCATACAGCAATTTGATCAAATCCACAGACTAAACCTTAAATGTAAGTTCTGAGCATTTTCACAAACATACACCTAAAATTGCAAGCTCTAAGAGAAAATGTTTCAAACACAATGAAGAGCCAGAAAACACTCTGAAGATAGATGCAGAATTCTAGATTTAATTGTATTAAAAACATACAGTCATATAAGATTTGCAATGTCTGAATGACTTTTAGTTTCATTGATCAAATTACATAAAACTTACAAGCTTTACAGATACAACAAGGAGGCAGGATGTTCCACACACTCCTTGTTGTAGACACAGGCGACCTCCTTCTATTTCTAAACTAAAAGGTCCCTCTATTCTAAACACTGATAGAAATTACAACTGCTAGCTATTCCTAAAAAAATCCCTATGTAAAGTATTACAGTGTAAAGAGGCACAATATATAGACTTGGTTGTCCTCAATACAGCTCAAAATTCTAGTTAAACAATGGTTCAAACCTCTGGTTACAGTAATAAATGTTGGAGAACAAGTCTCCCAAAATATCTCTGAGCATACATCAAATCTGGGAGAAATATGCCCTTCTGGAAACCCTAGAAGCTCAATAATAACTTTTGTTGTCTGTTATAATAATGTTTCCATCTACATTTTGTCTTTATTAATGAAGGTCGTTGACTTCCTCTGCTCTTGAGATCAGATCTCCTTTCTATGACATCATCACCATCAAGCTTCAACTCCTTCAACTGCAAACCTACAAAATAGACCAGCAATAAATACTATTTCACCTAATAAACAGTAGGAAATCAAAACACTCATTAAATCAAGGCGTGACTATGTGATTGCAGTAATCGGGCCCAAAATCCATGAAAATCACTTGTTCAAATGCACATTCAACGTTAAAACCAATCGGGTCAACCATCGTTGACCAGAAAATATGCATTCAAGCTCAAAATGCCTCAAAAACCCTATCGCTTCACCTTTCCGCTCATTTCCTTGTTTAAATTTTTGTATTTTTCGATATACAAGCCGGGCATGATACATTCGATATATCAGATTTGAATCTGTTTTGAATTCGAGCTTGTATATACCAAAATGCATCTACCTTAACATACATACAAGCGAGAAATATACAAGGACTTAACTTCATTCCATAATGTTTTCGATTCTAACGGTTGTATGTAAAGCAATGTATCTTGCAATGTATGCAAAAATATACAACCCAGAATCATACAACGATTTAGCTGCTCTTAACTTTCTTTCGTGTCCACACAATGTACATAGTGCCTTGTATATTGCAATGTATGTATAAATGTACAATGAATTAACATTGTTTAACAATCACTTCAGGTTTGCGGCTTGCATGTGGACAATGTATGTTGGCTTTGCATGCATAACATACAACATAAAGTGCATTCAATGGATTTAAACAACTATTCATTTCACCTTTTAATTGTTTCGGGTCCACCTTGTATATACAAATATAACATTAGCAAATACATACAAGGGAAACAATGTATATAAACCCAATGACCCATGCAACTATGCATAAAAATGACTTTGCATATACAAACGACTTTGTATATGAAAAGTAATATACAAAGGGCATTGTACATGCAACATACAAACCTGAATGTACATGTACCAAAATGCTCATAACTTGAAAAATATGGCAAATTTTAAGATGGTTCGAAAAACAACCCTAGCTCATTTTTCACAAGGAATCCAACCATATCATGCCCTGGTACTGAAAATGCATTTTTTCTCCAGTTTTAACAAAGTTTACAATTTTAACCCTCTTTTCCCTTTACCACCAAACAAAAACAAAACACACACAAGCAAAAGCAACAGCCATAGTAGGGGTCCTCATTTTGCTAAGGAGTAAAATGGGGCATGTTGTGAACATCACAACAACTAGCAACCAAACAAAACAATTAAATTCAAAGCATTAAGGAAACTAAATGGAATAAATTCATAACTTCCAACTATCTTTCCTGCAGATCATTATTTAACTTGAGACCTAAGGTATTCAATAAGGGTGCATGAATTTTCACTTTTAGTTTAAGTGTGTGCACATGATTAATTATCCTCATCTTGAAGATCGGTTGAACAAACCAGTGACTGATATTAGCCTACGTAGTTGAGGATATTCCCTCATAGCTGACCGGATAGAGCCTTGCTACCAGCGAGTGTCTATAGCCCCGGTAAGGTTATCGTTACAACTCTCCTAAGTAGAGCCCCACTGCCAGCGAGCATCCATAGCCTCGGTAGAGTTACTTAGATGGCTTAATCTGGATTTTTAGTATAATCCACTTTATTTTATTATATATATATAGACTTTTGATAGATATTTCACAAGATATAGCAATTTGTAACTTTAGGATGCAAGGAATGAACACTTGCTGAAATTAAGCTGAGAATTGTACTGGTAGCAAGCGTGACCTCAGATTTTTCACCTAATATCTACACTAGTAAGTTCAACAAACCCAAGGATTTTAGGTGTGTCATCGTGAGAAACCTCCCTTGAATTCTCAATCACTATTATTGGATACTAAATTTTAGAAGCTAAACAACTTTCTACATTCATGATAGTCACAACAAGTTATGCATAAATTGCAAATGATTAACTTGAATATTTTGAATTTTATACTGTTTTCAATGGTTGTTAGCTTGCCTCTTAATACTCTAAAGAAAAACAAGGATCCCTGCCGAGGAGACAACAGACTGTACAAGAAAAACAAAAACAAAGAAAAAGAAGACTATACAAATGACAAAAACAGAAACAAAACAACAAAAACAGAATGAAACAAAAACAAAACTGTACACTACTTACATTATATTATACAGAAAAGGACTGCCCCTTTTACCTCAAGCTTGGAAGTAGTGTTTCAAATGTTGGCCATTAACTGGTAATGGCACATCCTCCCCAATCAAGGTCTTGAGTCTAAATGTGTTGTCTCCTATTATTTCTAAGACTTGTAATGGACCTAACCATAGTTTGTCAAATTTTCCATGACTCCCCTTCTTTTCATGTGCTTTATCCCAGCACAACACTAAGTCTGATATCCTAAATGTTTTGACTCTTGCCCTCTTATCAAACCACCTCTTAACTATACTGCTTGGTGTTTAGCAAATTTCTCGATGGCTTGACCTCTTTTCTCATCTAGTTGTAGCATTTGTACTATCCTAGCTTCCCTATGATTATCAAAGCCTAAATACTCATTGGTAAACATCTAGCTTGGTATTCTTAGATTTATTGGAAGTATGGGATCAGTCCCATAAACTAAATGATAAGGTGCACTAACTAAAGTTGTTTTAAACTTGGTCCTATCTACCCACAACACATACTTTAATAAGGTATTCCACTCTCTAGGACTCTTTGCAATTAGCCTCTTGATTATATCTAGTAAAATTTTATTTGTAGACTTAGCTAATCCATTACCTTGAGGGTAATATTTTGAATAAAATTTTAAAACAATCCCGTCTTCAAACGCCCATTCAAAAAAATTTAGAGGAGAAAGCAGGGCCGTTGTCACATACCAATGAATAGGGAGTTCCAAACCTGGTTATGATGTTTTCTTCAAGAAACTTGATAACTACCTCAATCATGGAGAACTTGCAGCATGTGGCCTCAATCCACCTTGTACAGTAGTCCATCACCATCAGTATGAACTTGTGTCTTTCAAAAGATGGAGGATCGATGATTCTGATGAAATCCAACCCCCATTGTGCAAATGGTCTTGATTCAATCACAGGTTGTAATGGATTGGCCTAATTTCTCCCCTTATCTGCTGCAGTTTGACAGGTGTGGCAACTCTTGATGTGACTCTTTGTATCTTTGAACATCGTGGGCTAGTAATAGCCCGCCCTCAATATTTTGTGTGTTGTAGCTAAATGGGAGCCATGGCCTATTCTATACTTGTCATGCAGTTTTGTTAACACCTTATCCACCTCAGTTCTATTTAAACATCTCAAATAAATTCCATCATGGTTCTTCCTAAATAGAAGACCTCTCTGCACCATATACTTTTGTGCTTTAATCTTTAAAGCTCTCCTCTGGGAAGCTTTCATCCTACTTGGGTACTTTCCAGATATCAGAAAAAGTGTTTAAATCGCCATACCAGTTTGATGTGTTATGGGAATTTAGTATATACTATTGTTTTATCAAATCTGGGTCTATGTTCGCTATTGTTTGTACCAACACCTACCCTTTGACTAGCTTCATGGGAATGATCTCCATGTCGAACTCTTGCAGCATGGTGATCTATTTGGCCCTCTTTTCCCCAGGTTCATTCTGCATCAACAACATCTTTATTGCTGTGTCTCGCACTATGGCTTTGACCTAGCTATGCAAAATATAATGCCTAAATTTCTTCACAACCCTCATTAGTGTGAATGCTTGTCTTTCGGTATCCAAATATCACAGTTGTGCATCCTTTAGCAGCGCGCTCATAAAAGCTATGGGATTTTCTTCATTGTCTACACCATTCTGCGTTAAGGCAGTGGTGACTGAATGGGAGGATGCAAAGGAATATATGTAAAATAGCCTTGTGTAGTCTAGACTTGTCAGTATAGGGGCATCCAAAATGGCCCACTTGATATCTTCGAATGCAGCCCTAGCTATAGGTGTCCACTCCATTTGCGCATCTTTCTTCAACATGGCATTCAATGGCTGCACGATTTCTGCAAAACCCGTGATGAACTTCCGAACAAAGTTAATTTTACCAAAAAAATGATTTCAACTCTTTCCTGCTATTTGGTATTTGCAAATTTTTTATTGATTCTATTCTATCTAGGTCAATCGATATTCCATCTTCAGAAATAACATGCCCTAGTAATTTACCTTTAGTTACTCCAAATGAACATTTCTTAGGGTTAAGGGAAATTCTGTACCTCTCACATCGCTTAAGTATTTTCATGAGCTCTTCAGCGTGAGTGGATGCATCCTTGGAATACACAGTCAGATCATCCATATACACAACAATGCACTTACCTAATAACCCACAGAATGCAATGTCCATGGCTCTCTGAAAAGTGGCACCTACATTGATCAGACCAAAGGGCATTCTCCTATATGCATAATTTCCCCATTTACAAGTGAAAGTGGTTTTTAATCTATCATCTCTATCAATTAGGACCTGGTTATAGCCCAAGAAACCATCTAAAAAAGATAGCATCTTTGCCTCGTTTACTGCTTGCAGCACTTCATCTATTGGAGGCAGAGGATAATTATCCTTTTCAGATGCTTTGTTCAAATTTCTAAAGTCTACGCATAACCTGATGTCTCCATTTTTCTTCCTTACTGGTACTAGGTTAGCCACCTAGGTTGAATGTCTAACTGGGAAAATTATTTTGGCAGACAATAACCTCTTTACTTCCTCGAAGATTAAAGGCTCTAAAATGGCGTTCACAGGCCTTTATTTTTGCCTAAATGGTTTAAGATCTAGTCTCAAAGGTATCACGTGGGTTATGATGGACATATCATATGTTTTCAAATCTTCGTACATCCATGCTATAACATGTTTGTAATCTTTTAGAGCATCTATGATTTCTTTTCTAATCTTCTCAGAACAGGCCTTTCTAATTTGTACATTTTGGGGATTCTGCTCTGTTCCTAAGTTGTATGGATCATGGTGCAGGAGCACCTACCTGACAGCTGGCCTTCATAAGGCAGTTAGTAGTTTAGGTCTTGTTTGTGTTTCCAAGAAGGTCTGTTAAGACCAATTGCATGTAATAAGGTCATGCTGATCATGATAAGATCATGCTGACCAGGCTTTGCTATTTTTAGTTAGTTTGTTAAGACAGTTGTCATGATGTATGTTCGGTGGGATCTCCCAGCCGCTTGGAGAGTTCCCAGCCGCTTGGAGTCGGGTCAGTAGTACTCGTAGGAAAGTCTTTATAAGCATGAGATCGGTTGATATTAGACATACAGACAGATATCATCGATCGGCAGTGTAGTGTTGCATTAGGCAGAGGAGTCCGAGTGTTCTGTGTGAGGAACATCATATTGTATTGCATCTTTGAAATCAATAAAGAGCCTGTTTGTGTTCTTGCTCTGGTTGGATTCCTTTGTGTAATTGATTTGCTGGTTTGGTTGGCTTCATGGATGTACTGATCCATTCCACCGGTTGATCCGTCTGATCGGTGGAATGGTAGTGTATAGTAGGTTAGGTGGTAGATTGTTTTCCGTGTGCATGCAGGTGTGCAGGTTCGCCGTCAAAAGATGTTGAAGACCCTAGCATAGGTATGTGCTAGGTCAAACTGATAAGACAGAGTGTGGAGGATCACCCTGAGGTTGGATCGGGTCATCCCTGGAGGATCGGCGAAGTGAAATTTCGCTAAGTGAAGTAGTTCGTCAAGACGGCATCATCAGGACATCTTGGTGAATATCCTGCAGTCGGGTTAGGCATCGTCATCCGGATAAGTGAAGATGAACATGATGCAGTTGAGCGCATGAAGTGCGAGTTCGTCGGGGTGATCATCAGCAGGAGGAGTGCATCGGCATCAGGAAGAAGATCGGGTCATGAAACTGTTGGAGTTTTCGTGTTGCGAGTGCATCAGGATGTTTAGGTCAGACATAGACTAAGTGCATGTATCGTCATCAGGATATTGAGATATCCCCCCTATGCGAGTTTATCCTGCCGTCGTTAAGTGCTTGGGTATCGGCAGAAGTCCGTGGCAGGAAGTTGTGTTAACATCGTCATCAGGAGGTTTCGAAGAGAACTGGATGAATTATATCATGATGCTGTTGTTTGTATCATCGGGTAGCGGAGCATCAAAGGTAAGGTGCTGAAGGTGATCGTCATCAGGATATTTGAGCAACCGGATATTTGGATATCCTGCTGACGAAGGTAGTGTCGGAGATCATGATGAAGACGTTAGTGTTTGGAGCCCGATGAACAGTGCAACTGGAGGATGTGTGCGCCCGCTGAACATCATGATGATGATGAGGTTGGTCTGCAGACATTCATGCTATATGCAAATGTTATAGTGTGGATGCCTCTGCATCAGATCACACTTACCTCCCTCTGTTTTACTACTCCATTAAGGTCAAAGATTTTCTCTAACTCAATTACTCCTTTGGGTAAGAAGTTACCCTTTGAATTGATTATATCCTCTTCGTCCCATGTTATCTCAGGCCTTTCTTGTTAGTCAATGATTTGAGCCTCAAATACCTCATTACAAGTTAGAAAATTAATAATTTGCTGATCCCCTCCAAATACCTGAAAGTGTGTAACATTGTTTGGGATACTGGGAACATTAACTAATTCAATAGTAAATCACCTCAATCCTGATAGTGTCAAAGGTTCTAGTGTGCTAGTAGCAACTGTTAGTGCATCTGGTCTATGGTTCAGTTTTCTACAGATATGCTCTATGTTGAAAGCATCAAATGAATCTATTAAACCCCATACCCTATTTCTGTAACAAATTATTTTCTTGTAGTTGCAAGCATATAGTTTCCTTACTTGTCTGACTACTAGTTTAGAATCTGAAAATACCTTAATCATTTTCACCTTTTTCTGGATGGCCATGACAAGTCCCAAAATTAAGGCTTCATATTCAGCAATATTGTTAGTACAGGAAAATTGCAGTCTATATGCTTCTAGATACGATTTACCCTGAGGATCTATGAGTTCAACACCTACACTTGCACCTTGTTTTGATTTGGACCTATCACATTTTAGTGTCCACATGCCATCTTTACTTTTCTGACCTTTTACCTTGGCATGCTTTGTCCCTTTTACTACTCGTGAGGTGCTGGCCTATTTATTCATGGGTATTTCTGTTTGGTCAACTTGCATATGTGTATTTTCATCTTGTAAATCAGAAAGACAACTACCTTTGTCCTTTGTTCCTTTTCCTAAATTTGAAATCAGAGCATCTACATTACTCTGAAAGTATCTCTGTGGTTGATCAGGATTCACATTTCCCTCTTTTAGTCCTACTCTCTTTGTACATTTTTTGTATTCATATTCAATGATGTCTTTGCACATTCTACAACTCTCCTCAGAATGTGGCCTATCGTGAACTCTACACATGTGCTTATATAGTTTACATTGGACTGGTAGATTTTGTTTAATGCACTGTTCCATCTCTTGTCTAATGGCATGACCAAATTTGTTCATTGCACTGTTTTCTTCATCCGAAGAATTTCCATCAGACTCAATGAATAATGTTGTCTCACTGCTGACATGTCTTTCTCTAAAGTTTAACACCATGATCTCTTTAAGTTGTACCCCATTGTTAGTAATCCTATAAACACCAGGTTCAACAGCAGCATATAATATTTCATTAGTTCAATTATACTCTGTTATCATATGTTTCATCCTGGGTTCTGCCTCTATTCTAATCTGGTTTGGGACACCTCTCCAAGGTAGCCACATATGCTAGAAATCAGTGGCCATATATCTGTTTAATGTCTTGGACCAATCCCTACTCAGCAACATTCCATAATTCACGGGTATGTCCACTATTTGAATCTCAATGAATTAGCTTACCCTAGGGTCTGAAGCTAATTGCATCTGAATGTTCATTAGTTCTCCTATCACACTAACCTTAGTTTTATCTAACTGTGTGACAACCTTAGCAGATTTGGTGGGGGTCAGCCCTAGAGTTTTACATATCCCTAAGGGCATCACATTGGTTGATGCACCAAAGTCCACCATGCAATTGCGTATGTTCTTCCCACACAATCTAACAGTTAACAAGAAAGGAGGAGCATCCTTCTTATCAACATACATTACTACATTTGTATTGGAAGGGTGCTCAACTTTCTTACCTTTCTCTTTAGGCGGTGAATCTCTATTAGGAACAACTATATTAGTAGTAACCTCATCTGTCATGGATGTATCCAGAGATTTTATAAAAGCATTTCTGATCCCTGGGGTTTTCAATAATTCATTCAGAGGTATACTGACCTTAATTTTGTTTATTTCCTCTGACAAGTAACTCATTAATCTTGTTGTCTCTACTGTTTTAGTTTTACTTGTTTGGACCTTTTGTACTGCTATTCCACTGTTTGTATGATGATTAGCTTTAAGTATGGTGGGATTGTTGCTAACATTCTGATCTGGGGGTGTATTGAAGTTGTTAGGAGGAATGGAAGTGGTGAAATGTCCTCTTGGCCTAGTGTTGTTCCTTAAATTGTAGGTGTGGTTTTTATTTGTTTGTTGAAAAGCCTACACCTCTTCTGTTTTAGTCAATACTTCATTTTCAATTTCAAAGGGAAACTGAAAAGCATTTAACACAAAGGCTAATTTAGGATAAAGATTTTCACAGAAATATGGTTCATCTTCTAACAATTCATCCTCTTCCTCTTCTGCAGTTGCAAAGGCAAAGGTTTCTAAAACTAAAGTTGTATCATACCCTGAGGGTACTACCTCATTACCCTTGGGAATGAGAAATTTAGAAGTAGGAGGCTACACATCTATATTAAAAATGTTGGCTGCTAAATGGAACTGTGGACAGTCAAGCTCAGTGTGGGCGTTGGTATTGTGAAATCTACACCAATTTTTTAGTGATGTATTGGCCATTTGGATGCTAGCTATTTGTTTTGCATCATGATTATCTATATTCTCAAAAGGAGAAGCTAGAGTACCATTGTTTGGTCTGGTGTTCCATGCTTTTGGATGGCCTGGGCTAATTCTAATTTTTGTTATTGTTACCCCAAGCCCTATTGTCTATCATTGGCCCTCTATTTTGCATTGGTTGCCCTTTGTTATGACCCTGATGTTGATTATAGTTTTGGATTTGATTTGAATATTGGCCTTGGTTGTTATTTCGGTTATGGCTCTGATTGTAGTTTTGATTGTAGTGTTGATTTTGATTTGAATTATAGTTCTGATTTTGGCCTTGGTTATAATTTTGATTTTGATTGTATCCTTGGTTACCTCTTCCATAGAGATTCTCATTTCTTAGTTGTGTCACTTTAGTGGTCAATCTTTTCAAATGTGCAATGATCTCTTTGATTTCTTCCCTTTCCTCCTGTGCCTTTGCCACAGTTGTATCTCTAGGAGGTCGGAAGAAAGGCTAACCACTATTCTGACTGTTATTAGCAGAGTTACCCATATAGGGAGCTATAGCTTGGATTGGGGTAGGACTATACACAGGTGTGTATGTAGGAATTGGATTTAATAACAGAGTGTGATGCATAGGGACTCCATCCCAAGGTTGTGCCTAATTTTGCATCCCAAAATTTCCTCCATTAACAAATGGACTATAGGTTGTATGCCTCATCTCTTGGTTTACTGAGGCTGCCTCTTTATAGGCTTTGGATATAGAATCTATGTCAGGTTTTCTTTTGACAAACATGGTAGTTAAAGGATCCAAGGCTGCATAGTACATAGCTAACAAGGTATCATCATCCACGGTGTAAGGGTCTACCAACCTAGAGTAGGCCTTTTAGAATCTGTCAATGAAATTATCAATCAACTCTCCCTCACCTCTTTTTATGGTAGCCAATTTATGATACAAGATGCAAGGATCAATGGGTCCTCTAAATCTAGACAGAAATGCCTCTTCCATAAGTGACCAAGAAGAAATATAGCCATTGGGTAAGTTTACATACCAGTTAGAGGATTGTTCATTGAAGGTGTAGGGAAACAACCTACACACAACGTCCTCGTGCTCTAATCTGGCCCTAAAGCATGCCTCTTTGAATATTCTAATATGATCTTCTGGATCCTGATGTAACTGGTATTTCAGACATATCTTCTCAGGATTTTTGGGCATCTCATGATAATCAGCAAATGCTATGGGAGAATGAACATTGAAATAAGCTATTGCAGGTGCCTGTGCCTGACCTGTAGAAATACCTGGATTTACTAGTGGGATAGGATCTCTAGGAGGACTAGGACCTCTAGGAGTACCTAAACCAAGATTTAAAGATTTGAATGCAGAAATGTCAGGACTCACAATGTTATGGATAGTATAAGGTGATCCAGGAGGTGTGTTGGATGAGCCTCCTGGGTGAGTTATTTTAGGGTTCCAGATCAAAGGACTCTTACTTCACCTTATATCAGGTAATTGCACAAATATATCCCCTGAACTGGATTTAGATCTAGTCACTCTACTGCTGTTATGAGCCAGCTCTACTTGAAACAAATCCTAACTCAAGCAGGCCCTCCTTCTAGTGCCAGAAAACTATTGATTATTTTAACACAGTCATAACAATAGTTAAAATTCACATAAAATGAACCAAAACTGACTTGAAAGATATGAAGGAGTTGGTTAAGCTTTGCTTAATCCCAAGTTTAATATGGTTAGGTCTTGACCTGTTGGGCAAATTCAGTTGGTTGATGTGAAGCTGTAATGTTCAAGGGGCCTTACATGATTTAGGGTTTCTTGATGGTTTACTAGACTCAAACTATGCAAAAGATCATAAATATCAGTATGTTGTTCATTTTTTTTTGCATAAACTTGTTACTGTGTTTACAAAGCTTTAAATGATTTATATTATTGTAAGCTTTCTCCTCTTCAATATTATGAAAACTGTCTACTTTCAACTTGGCTATGTATGCTTTTTTTCAAATATGAGACAAATTTCCTTCAAATTTCTATGTTTTAAGCTAAGTATTTTCAGATGGGTTGGGAAAAGTTAGAAGGATCTAATCTAAACATCATTCATTCTACCAAAGGATCTAATTGTTCTGTTATGCACTTTGTAAATCATACATCAATTTGATCAAATCCACAGACTAAACCTTAAATGTAAGTTCTAAGCATTTTCACAAACATACACTTAAAATTGCAAGCTCTAAGAGAAAATGTTTCAAACACAATGAAGAGCTAGAAAACACTCAGAAGATAGATGCAGAATTCTAGATTCAATTGTATTAGAAACATACAGTCATATAAGATTTACAATGTCTGAATGACTCTTAGTTTCATTGATCAAATTATAGAAAACTTACAAGCTTTACAGATACAGCAAGGAGGCAGGATGTTCCACATGCTCCTTGTTGCAGAAACAGGCGACCTCCTTCTATTTCTAAACTAAAAGGTCCCTCTATTCTAAACGCTGATAGAAATTACAACTGCTAGCTATTCCTAAAAAAATCACTGTGTAAAGTATTACAGTGTAAAGAGGCATAATATATAGACTTGGCTATCCTCAATACAGCTCAAAATCCCAATTAAACAATGGTTCAAACCTCTGGTTATAGAAATAAATGCTGGAGAACAAGTCTCCCAAAATATCTCTGAGCATACATCAAATCTCGGTGAAATATGCCCTTCTGGAAACCCTAGCAACTCAATAATAACTTCTGTTGTCCACTATAATAATGTTTCCATCTGCATTTTGTCTTCATTAATGAAGGTCGTTGACTTCCTCACCCTTCATCCTTATCTTCCTTTGCTCATGAGATCAGATCTCCTTTCTATGACGTCATCACCATAAAGCTTCAGCTCCTTCTTCAACTGCAAACCTGCAAAAATAGACTAGCAATAAATACTATTTCACCTAATAAACAGTAGGAAATCAAAACACTCATTAAATCAAGGTGTGACTGTGTGATTGCAGTAATTGGGCCCAAAATCCATGAAAATCACGTGTTCAAATGCACATTTAGTGTTAAAACCAATCAGGTCAACCATCGTTGACTAGGAAATATGCATTCAGGCTCAAAATGCCTCAAAAACCCTATCGCTTCACCTTCCCGCTCATTTCCTTGTTTAAATTTTTGTATTTTCTGATATACAAGCCAGGCATGATACATTTGATATATTGGATTTGAATCTGTTTTGAATTCCAGCTTGTATATACCAAAATGCATCTACCTTAACATACATACAAGTGAGAAATATACAAGGACTTAATTTGATTCCATAATGTTTTCGATTTCAGCGGTTGTATGTAAAGCAATGTATCTTACAATGTATGCAAAAAATATACAACTCGGAATCATACAACGATTTAGCTTCTCTTAACTTTCTTTTGCATCCGCACAATGTACATAGTGCCTTGTATATCGTAATGTATATATAAATATACAAGCCTGAAATGTACAATGAATTAACATTGTTTAACAATCACTTCGGGTCCGCGGCTTGCATGTGGACAATGTATGTTGACTTTGCATGCTTAAACATACAACATAAAGTGCATTCAATGGATTTAAACAACTATTCATTTCAACTTTTAACTGTTTCGGGTCCACCTTGTACATACAAATATAACATTAGCAAATACATACAAGGCAAACAATGTATATAAACCCGATGACCCATGCGACTATGCATAAAAATGACTTTGCATATACAAACGACTTTGTATATGAAAAGTGATATACAAAGGGCATTGTACATGCAACATACAAACCTGAATGTACATTTACCAAAATGCTCATAACTTGCAAAATATGGCAAATTTTAAGATGGTTCAAAAAACAACCCTAGCTCATTTTTCACAAGGAATCCAACCATATCATGCCCTGGTACTAAAAATGCATTTTTTCTCCAATTTTAACAAATTTTGCAATTTTAACCCTCTTTTCCCTTTACCACCAAACAAAAACAAAACACACAAAAGCAAAAGCAACAGCCACAGCAGGGGTCCTCATTTTGCTAAGGAGTAAAATGGGGCGTGTTGTGAACATCACAATAGTATGCTCTTGTAAAGGGTAGCTGAGCTCGACATGCATATGGTCAGCCACATTAGTGGAAGACCATTATGTTATAATGACTTATTTTTCCACGAGCAGGAGTGGGGCTAGTAAATGACAAAGCAGTTGGCATTCCCTCTCTAGAAAATAATTCAGTCTTCTAATGTGGCCACCAGGTTGCTTCAAACTATAGTGGAGAGTGGAATGCGTTTTTGTCTTGTTGTGCCTTAAAGATGCCTTTTGGCAATATTCTGTTACGACAAGATGAATAATATTTGTCAAATGAAAATATGATTTCTATACATGGCTTGTATCTTGTTTGCTCCCATGTTTCTATAAATGGGAAATCAAGGCCATTTTGTAGAGTTTTTGAATTTGAGGTTTTAGGCAGTATTGTACTATGTACATTTTGATTTAGGGAAATAGAAGAAAATTGCATCTCAATTGGTGTTCAAATCTATAGAGCAATATTATTTTTGAAATCTAATACAAATATCATGTTGGTTATGGAATCCTTTTTGTGTTGCATGTGATGAAATTGATATGAATTTTAGATATCAAGGATATTTTAAATTCATCTTTATAGTTTTTTGTATTGTGTGTATTTTCTCTTGCTTTCTCTTAAGGAGAGGAATAAATGCTTGGAAATTATTCTGTTAATTGTTGTTTGCATTATATTCTCACCAAGAATCTAATAATCAAGATAATTCTCATTTGAATCAAACACTAAAGGGTTCTAGTGATTTTGAGGGTGATTGATCAGGTTTTGTCATTAAGGGGCAGAAGGATGATAATGGAATATAATGTCTGAAGTTTGGTGACTCTAAGGACATCTTCCCACTGGAAGATGTAGAAAAATTCATAGATGAGATAATTAATAACATGGGGGTAGAGTTAATTGAAAAACTAGCAGATGAAGTCTTGACTAAAGAGGACAATCATTGTAATGATGATCCTGTCATTACTCAAACTCCCTTAATGGAAGTTGTAGCTTCGTCTCTACCTTCTAAGTGGGGTAGAAAACCTAAGTCCAAGGTAACGGAGGAGGAGATCCATGCTGGAGTTCAAACCATGCTGGAAAAAATTTTAACCAGGTCTTCATCGAGGAGAGTTGTATGCTCTCCTCATGTTCAATGAAGGTGATATCTTGGAATGTTAGGGCATTAATGTCCCTAACAAGAGATTCCTAATAAAACATTAGTTGGATTTATCAGGTACTAATTTAGTTTTGCTTCAAGAAACTAAGTTGTCTAAGCAGGTTGCAGAAGGTATTTTTTGAAATGGAGGAAATAGGATTTTTATTGTTTTGCTACAATAGGGGCCTCAAGGGGTTTGGCTTTACTATGGAATAAGAATAATGTTGATGTTGTAGTGATCACAACTAACTTTAATTGGCTTTTGGCAAAAATTAAGCACAAGAATCAAATTTTTTGGATCTTGAATGTTTATGGTCCTATTTCTATACTAGATAAGAAAGATTTAATGCTATTCTGAGTTTGGATAAAAAAATATGGGGGTATCCTTCCACCAGCTAAAGTCATGACAAATTTCTTAGCCTTTGTAAATGATAACGGTCTAATTGATTCTCCCCCAATTAATGGAAAATTCACTTGGACCAATAGGAGGAAAGATTTTCTTCAGATTGCAGAGAGATTGGATAGATTCCTCCTCACTTATTCTTGATTTTCTTTTGAAGGTTCATTTTACTCTTCTATTTTGTCATATTCAGGATCTGATCATTTTCTAATTTCTCTAGTTTTAGACTTTGTTAATGCTCCAACTTGTTTCAAGAAATCTTTCAAGTTGGAAGCAATGTGGTTTAGAGATCCTAATTTTTTGCCCTGTTTAAAGTTTTGGTGGGATTCTTCTTTGTTTATAGTTGGTTTTAGAATATTTCAATTGTGTAAAAAACTTCATTTGTTGAAGGAGAAGATTCGTCATTGGAATATTTCACACTTCAAAAATATTTTTCAAGAAAAAGAAATTTTGACAGAGAAGCTTTAGTTTTTAAATTCTTAGATTATTCAGTAGGGGATGGATAAACAACTTTTTGATTTGCAGAAATCATTACAACTGGAGTTAGAAGAAATGTTAGCTAGAGAGGAAGTTTATTGGAGGCAAAATTACAGGGAAACTTGGCTTCGTGATGGTGACAGGAATACAAAATGTTTTCATGCTTCTACTAAGATGAATAGGCAATTTAATAAAATTCATCATATTTATAATTCATAAGGCATTGAGATAATTGATCAAGATCTTTTGCAAAAAGAAATAGTTGCTTTCTTCTCCAAATTGTTGTCCAAGGATAATGTTGATTCACCTGTGGAGTTGATGGATTCTTTATTAGGTAATATTCCTAGTTTGGTGTCTGAAGAAGATAATTTAATTCTTATGAAAGAGTTTACATTGGAAGAAGTTAAGGGAGTGTTCTTTTCTTTGGATCTGGATAAAGCTCCAAGCCCTGATGGTTTTACACCACTTTTCTTTCAAAAGTGCTGGGATTTTATTGGTAGAGATGTTTGGTTGGCCTTGGAAGAGTATAGGCATAATAGTAGTATCTTGAAGGAAATGAATGCCACCTTCATTGCTTTAATCCTAAAAACTAGTTCTCTAAATTCTTTTTCTCATTTTAGACCTATTTCCCTTTGTAATACGCTTTACAAAATTTTTACTAAGGATATTACAATAAGGCTTGCTACTTTGATTCCTACAATAATTTTTAAAGAAAAAGGAGGTTTTGTTCCAAGCAAAGAAACTATAGATGGAGCTCTAATTGCTCACGAAGTCCTTCACTCTATTCATGAACATAAACTCTTAGCCATGATCCTCAAGCTAGACATGATAAAAGCTTATGATAGGGTATCTTGGGATTTCCTTTCGAAAGTGTTAATTAAATTTGGCTTTAACAAGTAGTGTAAATGGATTTTTTCTTGTATTTCAAGAGTTAGATCAGCAGTTATTGTGAACAACAGCCCCTCAAAATTTTTTCAAGTGACACAAGGTTTAAGACAAAGAGATGCCTTATCTCCTTTTCTTTTTATTATAATGGCAAATGCATTTAGTAGGTGTATTCTAGAGCAGAGCAGAATTTCAAATTGGAGAGGTATTCATATCCTAAGGATCAATTTTCCTATTACCCATACTCTTTTTGTAGATGACACTTTCCTTTTTGGCTTTCCCTCAGTCAGTGAAGCTAAGTGTATTCAGAAAACCATTTCCTTATATTTCGAAGATTCTAATTAGGTGGTGAATCCAAAAAAATCTAAAGCCTTCTTTTTCAATACTAAACCCTCAGTTTAGAACAGAATCATCTCTCTTTTAGGTTACAAGTTGAAATCTTTACCAAGTCTGTAGTTAGGAATTCCCCTCTTTTTTAGTGATCATAGGAAGGCTTTTTGGGTAAAGGTTATTCAGTCTATTCATAAAAGAATTTCTTCTTGGAAGGGTCGATGGCTCACCTTAGCAGGGAGGATTACTTTGATAAAGTTAGTTTTATCAGCAATACCTATTTATATGATGTCTGTTCTTAATATTCCTAAGGGAATATTTAGGATATTCAAAAGTCTTTAAGGGAATTTCTTTGGAAAGGTAATGCTGAGGTTAAAAATAAGTTGCCTTTGCTTGCTTGGGAGAAGGATTGTAATCCTAAAAATAGTGGTGGAGCAGGTATTCAGAATATTCAGGTTCAAAATTTATCTTTGGGTGCTAAATTAGCTTGGAATCTTTATTCTAAACCTAATGCTAAGTGGTGTAGACTAATGCAATTAAAATATTTGGATTCTTCAAGTCCTGATTGAATTTTGACAATATCAAATCCTCTTAAAGGATCCAATATGTGGAATTTTCTGACTAAATGCAGCGATGTTTTATTATCTCACCTCTCTTGGATTATTCATAATGGTCAAAAGGCTTTATTTTGGGAGGACTCTTGGAATGGCTATCCACCTCTTTCTTGAATTAAAGGTATTGAGCAATCTAAACATGTACTTTCACTTAATTAGGGTATCAAAGTGAAAGATTATTTTTAATTAGTCAAGAGGGTCTTTTTTCTCTAGCCAAATGGAAAGATTTCTCAGATTTTCCCATTCCTCAAGATCAGAAGGAAATCCTTTTAGAGATTTTATCTAATAGGAAAGTATGTTTTTCTCCAAAAGAAGATGAGCTAGTTTAGAAATTCTCTAATATAGGTCAATATTTAGTGCGGGAGGGCTATAAGTCATTGATTTTCTCAAGATGCTGATCTATTTCTTCATGGCCTCATAATTTATACTAGGACAAAGCTTGCCTTCCTGAGCCAGGATAATTTTCCTGGTTAGCAATAAATAAGAAGGTTTTGACTAGTCAAAGACTAAACAAACTTGGAGTTATGGATTCCTTTAATTGCATTTTTTGTGATCAGATTGAGGAATGCCCGAATCATTTGTTTGTCTTGTGTCCCTTTGTTGTTCAGTGTTGGCAATGGTTATTCTCTAAATTGAATTGGTCTGCCCCTCTTCCTAACTCTTTGTATGTGCTCTTTTGCAGTTGGCCTATTTTATATAAAGATTCTACCTTTTCCTCCTTATGGGTAGTTTCACCTTCAATAGTGATTTGGAGTATTTGGCTCGAAAGAAATAGGAGAATATTTAGGAAAGAGATTTTAGAGATTGATGAAATATTAAATTTGAATGAAAAATCCATTTATGAGGTAGTCATGAATCATCTTCATAAGGAAGGATCCTCAAACCATTTGTTCACTTCATGGGATGACAAAATTCTTGCTAATTATAATTTACTAAAACCTTCTATGAGATATGGATGTCAACCTAGTTCAAAAGTGGATTGAAGTCTCATCAAATGGATCCCTCTAGTAGGGGATTTTATAAAGCTTAATTTTGATGGAGCCTCTCAGGGAAACTCAGGCCCTTCTTCAGTAGGTGGTGTCTTAAGGAATAGTAGAGGAGAAGTTATTGAGGCCTTTGCTATGAGGCTTCCATATTTGACTAATAACCAGGCGGAAGTTCTAGCTTTGGTGGAAGGATTAAAACTAGAAAATAGTCTCCAAATTAGAAAGTTACATAGAGAAGGGGATTTAATGAATGTAATAAATGGTTTGAAGAAGAATTTTGTTTCAAATTGGAAGCTACTTTATTTGTTACAAGAGGCATGGGATCTTTTGGAGCATTTTGAAAGCTTTCAAATTTATCATTGCTTTCGTGAGGGGAACACATTAGCAGATAGATTAGCTAATTTAACATTTGATTTGAATATGTTGGCTATCAAGATAAGTGGTGATCAGATTAGTGGCTACCCCAAGATCCTTGCTATCTTGGAAAAGAAATTGTAATAATGAGTGGTGTAATTGCCACATGTTTTTAACTAACCATTTGTGTTTGATTGTAGTTGCTTATGTCCTTGTACCATGAGATAATTATGATCATTTGTGTTTGCTTATGTAGATATCTATCACCTATGGTCATATTTGCATTGTTTTTGCTGATTGTAGTACTTGTTTCCTTTTCATATTGGAGTTCTATAGATTTCATTACTACTCTGGCCTTAGATTTGACAAGCAAAATCATTCGTGGGAGGATTCTTTGCCTATTTAATAGTATTGCAAGGCTTATGTTCTTATCCTTTTAGAATGTTTGTGATGGAGTTTTAGTTTAATAGGTGGGTTTATCTTCCAGTGTAGAATTGGGAAAGGGCTTTTGTAGGTGTAAAAGACTCTATTGCTATTTCTGCCATTGATAATCTAGAAGTCAAGGAAGCCTTGAGGGAGATAATAGGGAGGGAAATCTTGGATGCCTGTCCTCGCTCTCTTTATCCTTCTCAAATCCTTTCGGTCTTTGCGTCGAATGCTATAGATTTGTTTCAAGATGTGAATGTTGTTAGGGGCTTGTTGTAAAATTTAGTCATTCTTATCTGTATTCTAAAGACTCTCTAAATCTAGCCTTTCAAAATTATGACTTGTTCAAATCAGGTGCTTTAATGGGAGATTTATTTACAAAGTGCCAGATTTCTCACTCCTCAGCTTTCAATTGTGTTTTCAATGTTGTTCATTTTGGTCTACTTCAAGAAAATGAAGACACTCTACATTTCTCCATTCATGCTCACAAAGATGAATTAGGTGAAGCTTTGGCCAACCGAGTTGATGAGAAGTTTCAAGCTCTTCTCTTCCTTTGTCAGTTTCAGCCGTAAGTCCCTCATAATCCTGGTCTACCACTAGATGATGATGAAGTAGAGAACAACTATGTGTTACATGATTTAAATGCTACTATGGACTCTTAAGAATTATATCTAATTATCCTCCTTTTTTGTAAAAATCACCATATATTACAAGGTGGTGCTTAGCTGGATGTTTTTCTCCTTCTATTGTATTTGCATGGCTTTTGGACATTATCCTATAGTAGGAGATCATTTTGTTGTTCTTCATGCTGCAGGAGTGCTTTCTCTCCTTGCATTTTGTAAATTCAAATCTTTTATATAATCTAATATTATAGGTGCGTGTCACCTTTTGTTAAAAAAAAAAAACTATTGTTTGCATTATAGCTTGAAAGGATATTTCTATTTCACCAAGTACAAGAGGTGTTAATACAAGGTATTAATATCATTATTCTATTTTACCAAGTTCACAAACTATGATTATTATTATTATTTTGACTATGGGAAACTAAATGTTTTATGTTTCTGATAGATATTTAATTATTTATTTGAAATAAAATAATAAGTTTATTTAATAAAATAAATGGTTATGAAATATTGATGATTATATGTTTGAATTCTGTAAAATGAAGATTATTGTTTTATCATGTGGATTAATGGTTGTTAGAAATTATTAAGTTAAATAATTAAAATTTCTTCGACTATAAGTTTTTAATGTACTAATGTTTTAATAAGATTTTTGTAGGTAGAGTGGCCCATGTTCTTAAAGGATAGAAACAAAACCCATAATGCTCAAATATTCATTTATTTAATTGTTTGGTGAAGGAGTTGTGTTAAAAGTATGTAGTTTTCTTTTATTATGTTTATTTATTTTACTTTATGTGAGGGAATGCAAAGAGTTGGGGGAAAAAGGTCTTATTATAAGGGGCAAATGTGAATCATTTCATTATGGCTGAAAATAAAAAGTGATGTAGTTTTTGTAACAGGTTCTTTCTGGGATTTGGGAAACTGTTGTAAATTGTCTGGAATAGTAGATTTTGAGAAGGAAATGAGGCTTGAGGTGGATTGTGCCTAAAAAATCTAGAAATTTCATCTTCTTAGAAATCTAATGGGCTGATCCTAACTTGGACAACCAAGGTATGGATGTTCTTGTGATCTATTTTCTAATGTATTGTTGTTTGTTATAATTGTATGTAAGTAATATGTTGATTTTATGAAAATTTGTGCTTGAATGTGAGGGTTTGGTATTGGGTTACCTCATGTGGGGATAAGAATGGTGGATGCCTCTTTGGGAATACATACGGAGTTGGTGTTGGTGTTGTGGCTGGTGGTGTTGGGAAAAATGGAGGTTGGGGGAATGGTGTTGTGGGGGTTTGTGATTTGGGAGCTACATTTGTGATTTGGGAGCTACATTTGTGAAATGGGAGCTACATTTGTGTAAAGGGAGCTCCATTGCAAAAGGGAGCTATAGGGACCTATGCCCCAAAGAGGATCCCCCTTCTTTATCTCCTTACCAAAAATCTAGGTATAGGTTTCCTTGTGTATAGACATTTTGTCATTTGATTTGTTTTCTATTTTCTAGTTTATTTGAGCATTGGGGTTTGTTTCCAAGCTTGAGGGTGGACTTGAAATTTGTAGTCCTATGGATGGGTGGAGAGAAAAACTGGGCTGCTCTAATTTTGTTGCTTACAATTTTCTGATGAAATTCATGTTCTGTGAAGAACTGGAGTATATACATATTCTTGATTATTCATTTTCTAGATCATTGATACTATATGTGTAGATGTAGATTTTTAGATATTCTCTATTGAGAGGAAGGAGCTATCAAAGAATCATATTTAAATATTTGAGTAAATTCCTTACTCTTGACATGTATAATTTTGTAAGTTATTTGTATATTTTCTTTTCTAGATTCGGTATCAAGAAAAGATTGTGTTTCAAATTGATCGATTGTAAACTTGTTCATACATAGCTATACAAATTTTAATGGTAGAAATAAATGGTTATTTATTGCATTTCTTCATCAGTTTATCTCCTTACTGAAGAAAGATATTTCTATTTTGTTTTAAGTAATCATAAATTTCTATTATTCTCTGTGATTCTAAGTTGTGTTGTTAAGACTATTATAGAGACTTATTTATGATAATAGATCAACTTCCATATTCCTTGGTCTATTGTACAATAGTGTTAAATTTAGTTTCGCATCAGTCCTTTATAATAACTCTGTCTAGATTATATTAAAATAGTTATTAATGTTGGGTACTTTTATCTTATTAAATTGTTATATATAAACTTGATAGAGAATAGGCATATTTATGTGCAAGATCTTACTTTATTTGTTTGTAATATAAGCTAGTAGTAAATGATACTTTGTAGAGTCTATTTTAGAGAAAGATTTAATTTATAACCAAGCATATGCCAAACACTGTTTACCAGCTATCAAAATCTATTTTTGATTGCTAAATAATGTTTCATGCATTATTTTTTTATTGTTTAAGTTATTGGAGGGGGCAGCCGTGGATTCCATGATCTCCCACAATGCTGAGCACTATGGGAGTTGTGGAATCCATGGCTCCCATGAGCCCAATTTGGCCGACTGCATCGGCCCTTGGTCGCCACAGTCTGACCATCATGTTGCAAGTATGTGCCTAATCGGTGTTGTCATTGATGTCAACATATCTTTATTGTCATTGGTGTCATCTATGTCCTATTCTATTACTTGTTTAGAAGCTTTGTATGTTGAGGATATTGAGAAAATTGGCCGCTCCAGAAGAAACAAGTGAGTTACAGTGAAGTGCAGTATAGACAGTGAGTTGTATGTTGAAGAACAGTCTGGTAGATTACTTTGCATTTCTCGTTGCTTGAAGATCTTGGTCTATGGATTGGAAGTTATTTAAAGGGATGTCTAAAGATGCTAAATTCTAAGTTTGAGCCTCCCGTGTGAAGAATTAAGAGAGTTGCATTCACTAGAGTAAAACCTGCTTTCTCTGATTATTCTCTGGTGGCAAGGAGAAAGTATTTTGCTCCGCATTCCTCCACATTAAAGTGTTTCACTCTACAGTTCTAAAGGGAATTCTAGGATGATGATAAGTTCCTACAATTGCAATGGTTCATGTTTTGGTGGTCAACAAGCTATCTTTCTTGTATGATAGTTGAAGATAGTGAAGTTCATGTGCTCCGGCGTGAAGAATCTCATGAATAAAGTGGTTTGTGTTTGTACAGTTGCTCCTGATGACTTCAACATGCTTGTGGATTCCTCCTGATCATGTTCCTACCTTTACATTGGTCCGCGTTAAGGAAATGAGATCATGTTTGAAGATTATTCCCAGATAACGTAGTGTATAACCAGTCTTAGCTGACATTGTTAATTCCAGTAATTGCAGAGATTCCTTGAAGATTGTGGAAGCGTGTTGTGGCATGGAAGATCATGTTTGAGTCACAGCTAAGGCATGGTGTGATCCACATACATCTATACTACAATTCCTTAGCATATTTTTGTATTAGGTCAAGACCTATTTTGTAAATGTTTGTAATACCAACCTTGGAGATTGTTCCAATGGTTGATGATTGTAATGCCGACCTTGATGATCATTCCAAGGTTGATTAAGTGTATAAATACTTGTAATTGAGTTATGGAAAAGTAGTCCTTAAGCAAAAATGGGAAGATAAGGAAAAGGGGCGAGGAGATAAGGCAAAGCAGAGTAGAGGAACTATTTTAATTCAATGTAGTAATCTCAGACATGAAGAAGATGGTGATTGTGGTAGTGAGCCTGGCAGTGAGCCGCTAGTAGGGTTTAACAGCCCTCAAGGTTTAACAACCCTTATTTTAATCTTTCTAGCTTTAGGGTTGAGGTAGTGAGCTTGCTAGACCTAGATATACTTCATGGCAGTGAGCCAGTATGTTCTGGGCTTGAGGAGTGACCAAGCTTGAACATCATTTTTTAAAGATTGCAATATATTTTGAGAGCTAATCCTCTTTGTGGTTTTTCCCCACCTTGGGGTTTCCACGTAAAAATATGGTGTCTCTTGTGTTTAATGTTGTATCTATGTTTAAGCTTATGATTTCATGCATTATTTGTTTAATTATAATAAGTACAAATAAGTAGTTAATGTTTAAGTGTAGAAGTGTTTGAGTTTTTGGGACAACTGATTCACCCCCCCTCTCAGTTGTCTGGTGCATTTCAACAATTGGTATCAGAGCAAGGTTCCTCTAAAGAAAGTCTAACAGCTTGAGGAAGATCTAAAATGTCTTAGAAGAAGGAAGCACCACATTTTGATGGGATGAACTATGCTCTTTGGAAGGCATGAATGAAAAGTCATCTTCTTTGTCTTGGTTACAAAGTATGGAAAGCTGCAAAAACAAAATACACCTTGCCTCAAAATGATTTGATGACTGAAGACAAAATCAAGGAGTATGAAGTGGATGTTAAAGAAAAAGATGCTCTGTTAAGTTCATTGAATGAATTAGTACTGAGAAAAGTTGTGGATCTTGAAACTGCAAATGAGGTATGGGAAAAGCTGAAAAATATGTATGAGGGAGATGATTCTATGAAGGAAGCCAAGCTACAAAGTCTGAAAGTGAAATATGAAAGTTTGAAGATGAATGAAGATGAAAACATAACAACCTTTATGCATAGAGTTGATGAACTTGTAACTAGAATAAAAGGTATGGGGGGAACTCTTGGTGATAAGGAAGTTGTAATGAAAATTCTCGGATCACTGCTAAAGTCCTACAGTCACAAGGTAGCTACAATTAAAGAATTTATGCAAGTAAAAGCTATTGACAGAAATCAGTTTCTTGGTAAGCTTATTGCCTTTGAAATGAGAGAGTTTGGTGATGCCTTGCCAAAAGTAGAGATTGTGTTCAAAGATAGTACTTCTATTAGTGGTTAGAGAGTAGCAGGTACCCTACCTTTCGATCGAGAAAAGATACGAGCAATGACTCAAAAGGGAGGGCCATAGGCTCGGTCGTAATCAGGAGAAGTCTCTAGGGAGCCTGGAGAAGGCCTATCAGTCCATTAAACAAGTTGATTCATTAATTCCAGATAGCCCCATTGATCTCGAGAGGTGCCCGGGGTGAATGGGAGCAGTGGGGATCTAGTGGATGAATGGGAAGTACCATCCCATTCCAGAGTGTGGGGAGAGGTCAGAAAGAACCCTAGGAAGAATGCGATAGAATGATCTGATCTCAAACAATCCACCGTGCCTATCTGAACTATCTAAACTATAACCATAGAAAGGGGGGGCAGCGTGCGAGACTTTCTGATCTGGCCATGAGGAGGTGGAAGAGAGCCCAGGCTTGGATGGACCAAACCCGCGTATGTGGCTGGGGGTGCCATAGATAGTAGGGCCAACCAAGACCGGGTAGCTGTTGTTGATTCACGGATCCCAGATCCCCCCCCCACCCCTTTTGAATAGCAGGTAGATAGCTGGAGAACTCAATGTCTGAGAGCACCCCTTATCCGTACTATTCATTCTGTTTGGTTGGTTCGCTCAACACCACTGGGTGGCAAGTTTCCAACCGGGGCGATTTCTTTTCAACCGGTGATACAACCAGTGAGATGAATCACTTGACTCCAGTGAGATAAATCACTTGACTCGTATCACTACTATAATGGATAGCATAGTGGTTCGCTTCCCCCATCTTTTTTTCTTCCTCAGCAGATGTGAGTAAGAATTAATTGTTTGATTTCAGTTAGAAGTGTCTTCGATTCTATTGCATTAATAGTCTAGATTATCAAAATGACTGAAGATCCATTAGTGATCTACTAGTTGAGAATCTAGGGCCCTACCCCCTACCTGGTCAGATTGGTATTACGTACAAAATGAAGACCTCGAGGTCTGGGCTCATCCCCTACAGTGCTTGCTTCCCCATGCTTTTTTGCCTTAGCACCATAGTCTGGATAGGTCCATCAGACCACCAAGGCGCATCCAGCAAGCGAGGACTTGAATTGATGAAAACAAACCAGCCCCCCAATTAATCTACAGCTCCCAAGTATTGCCTCCCACCCACCCCTACCCCCCTCTTCTATAGTCGAATAGGGCCAATAGTGAAACAAACCATGGCCATCTAATCCATAGTATCTCTAGTCTCTAGTCCCGATTAGAGTCTCTAGTCCCTAGTCCCTAGTCTCTAGTCCCTATAGTCAATTAGAGAGAGTAGTCGTTCAGTCCTGATTCAATGAAGGACTATGACTATAGATATGCACTCGACCGACCCCTATCCACCCGGCCGAGCAGAGCTAAATCAATTCATTGGGGCCCCCACCCCATTGTAGTTATAGTAGGGAATAATAGAAAAGAAGGGCTCCAATCTTGAATGAAAAGAAGGTGATAGCTCCGTGTCGATTGATTCGTTTGATTCCCACTGGTTCTCTTCCATGGTCATGGTTTGATTCTTCCTGCTTCCGTTCTATGCTGTGAAGAAAGAAGAGGCCTGCCTGACCTACCTATACCCCGGGGATGATCTGGAAGGCTCCGGTTTTGCTTGAAAGCAACTCGACCAGGGCGATTGCAATGGGAAGGTCGTAAGGCAGAGCAAACCTATATATATCAGTTCAGATTGTTCTCTGCAACTCGAGAACAACTTTTATCATGAAGAATTGGGAGTCTTCCTCATCTAGGGAGCCCCCTTTCCCATTTTGAATGTGTAGCCAATTCATTCCCCCCTCACGTGTCTCAGTGGTCAAATGAAATGGAAACAGTGGGCCCCACTAGAAAAGATAGGCGATCGCCCGCTACAACAACTTAATGCCCAACCTCTTCCACAAGCAAATTGATGGAAAAGAGAACTATAGGTGTATCCTTCTCTAAAGGGTCATGCCAGACCAGCGTTCATGTAGAACTAGAATTCTCAGGTGGTTGGCCTTGAGCCCAATTCAGTTTGATGCTGCTTGGGTTTGGGGTTCGAAGAGTGGAACCAAACCGTAGAAAACTAGATCTCCCTGGAAAGCAGAGGGCAGAACTAGACGAAACGAACCAGGAACGAAGTGCCTGGCTTCAAGACCCCCCTCGAATATATAGGGGCCCATTCACGCTATTATGGATGGTGTCCCATCCTTTTCCCCTTATTCCATAGATAGAAGAACGAAGTGCCCCATTTATATATTCATGTTCTTCCCCTACCCGATTTGTGGACAAGGTTGCGAGGAGTTGTTCCTTTTCGACCTGCTCTACCCAGGCCAGGCCCTACTATCTATTGGGCACCCATTAATATTCATTCTTCTTCTTCAGGATTGAGAGAATACGACAAATTAGTTCTAGTGCCTGGTGGAATTGGACTGATCAAGGGGGGTGTTTCAACCTACTATATATGATGTTCATTCCTTGGGAGTGTAGCTAAACTCCTCCCACCCACCTCGGTCGAGTGCTCACAACTGGGGAGACACTCTTCTTCACGAAGTAAAGATGAGGGTTCGGTTCGGCATTCCTTCCTTATTTCGCCATATCTTCCAGCCGTGGGCATCTATGATTGAATTGGTTTACTTATCCTTCCGATGCTACTTGCTTGCACTAATAGATCTGATGTCCTTGCCTTAGGATTGATTCGCCCCATCCACTCTCCCCGTATCCGTGTTCAATAATTATCCCATGCACTGCTTTTCCAAAGGGGATGACCTAAGGGCCACCTATAGCTGCACTTGACCAGGGGAGTATAGTCAGATAGAGGCAAGTATGAAAGAGGGTCTTACTTTCCCGTGAATTCATTTTGCCAGGATCTCAACCAGAATGATTTACTATAGATAAATGCTTGTTCGGGCCGCCATGATCATGAAATGAATGACACCGACCTGGGTGGGAGGGAGATGTAGCGGTGAGGGCCATTTCAGCAGTTCTTGTTCTCCCATACTGACTTAGCTGCCCAGTGCTGCGCGATGGATACAACGGGTACACCATAGGTCGACCCGACCCAGTCCCTATTATGCCGTAAGTAGAATCAGCAAATACTAGAGTTGAAAGACTCAACCTCTCCCTCCCACCCAATGCACTGGTACAAATTGAGCTAGCTCGAAGTGCTATGCTCATCTAATTCCTTCTAGAATAACACGGACACAAGTAAAGCCCGTAACCTGAACGTTGTTAAGATCATCAGGGGCTGATCTACCATGTTCAAAATGGGAACCTAATAGAATTGATCTTTCTTTTCTCCAGGAGGAAACCAGAAAGATGGAATAGAAGGAATGCAGTGCAGTAAGCGGTAGAGAACTAGAACGAAGTGCCCATCCCATTTAGACATTTCTTCATATATAATCGCGACAGCGAACCAACAGGACACACGTTGCTTGCGCTTGATGTGCCAAAATCTCCTATCGATAGACGAAAGAGACCCTATTTTTGACCCAGGGAATTCTTTTGATTCCCCTGCGCTCTTCCAAATAATGAAATAGCAGTCGAGCTGCCTGCTATATTAGTCTAGTTTTTCTTCTCTATGGAAGTGATGCCATACTCTACTATCTAAAGAAATGGCCCTATCTCTCATTACAGAAGTGTTGATGATGATGTTAGTCATTCACAAACATAGAATAAAAGTTACACAACAACCTTTACTCATCTTGAAAGATACGATGAATTCAGAGAATTCATGATCCCAAGTCTCCGTTGATTAGGTCTTAATCTACTGACGTTACTCAGTGGTTGATGTGTGTTGCTGTTTTCCATTCAGGGGCCTTACGTATTTCTGCAAAGTTCATCATTATTCCTCCAAATATCCTGCTCTGTATGTCTGCTCTGCATAAATCTCCAATAATTCTACCTCTGCACTATGAATTTAGTCAAATAATGTGCCTACAGGCTGATATTTGCATGATTTCTACCATTATTTGTAATTCTTTGCATGATATTTTCAATACTACATGCACTTAACTCAAATATGCTAATGATTTTCAGTTACCTACGGGATTTCAGCATATTTCTCTATTTCTGCTTATTATTTGTCATGACTTGCAGTTATGGTGATGAATTTATGAAATTAAAAAAAGGAAAAGGGTTAAAGAATGAGATTCCCAAAACTACTTGACTGAGATCACTGATCCACATACAAGCTCCCATACATGCAATGAAAAGAAGGAAACTAGAATCATACTTCACCAGGACATTCCACAAATCTGCATGATCCAGTGCAAATCTTCAAAGGAAAAGTTGACAACAACATGTAATGAAATGAAAGCGCTTCTAGTTGAACACAGCATTCACCAGTACATATCCAGAAATCAACATGAAGATTACGTAAAATTTACAATCAGGATGTAATCTGAAACTTCATATCCATTCAGTATGCTCAAGAACAGGTACATTTACAGTGATCTGAAGAAAGAACCTTGACATTTCAACAATTCTATCCTCATTAGTCTCAGTAATCCGATCTCTTAATTGATTCTACAGTAATTGGCCTTCTTGCCAGATATTTTTCTTTTTTTGTTCCCCCCCCTTCCATTTTGACAAGCTCTGGCTCTTATATAGAGCAAATGCCAGAAAACAGTTACAATGATCCAAGGATCAGGATCCTCTCATAATAATCAACGGTCCAGATGAAAAGCACATGCTTCGCCAGTTGGCAAATGTACAGCTGGCACAGAATATTCCAGCATCTTTGATTTGATTCGGTCTCCAGCTGGCAAACAGCATATTTGACAATATCCTCCTCACTTCTGGTTCATGTTACCTTCATGTGCAACCATACAATGCTCAGCAACAGCTCTAACAGCATCATGACTTCCTGCAAGTAAACAGACAAACATTAAGTTCATCATCATGTGGATAAACAACAGGAAGTAAAATGTTTTATTAAACATGCCTCAAAATGTGTAGCTACAGGCAATCGGGCTTTCAAATTTCTATCGCTCTGTTTTCCCGCCCATTTTCTTGTATATCAGGCTCCAAATATGATCATGTATCTCAAAATATACAAGGAAATAACTACCTTTAACCTTCCTTCAAATCCGGCTCTGTATATCATGCATGTATGTATCGGCGTGACTACACACGGTCGGGATGACAAATTTTACATTAGGCCGACGGTTAAACTTATACCGACGCCAAAAATCATGATGATGTCCTTCCATCGGGAAGACATGTTCTATCGGCGAGAAAAATCCAGACTTGGCCGATAGCAAGACTTAAAACTTTTGTCTGCATGATATTTTGGAAATATGATGCTCCCCCTCCTTGAATGTCCAGATGACGTCACCGTCATGTTTCGCTTCTATATATTGGGGAAAAGAATGACATCATCACCATCATCATGTCGAAGGAAAATAGGAGGATATGAAATATGATCCTGCTGCTGAGGAATGGAATATGATGGTGACGTCATTGTCATATCCGGGCTTCATTAAAATGCAAAAGATGACGTCACCGTCATGTTTAGTTAAGATCAGGGGGTAAATGTAATATCGGGTCACCTAAGGAAGATGATCAGGTGGTGAATGTAATATGACCCCTTTGCGGCCAAGGTAACCCTCTCTAAAGATCAGGATGATGATGATCATCAGGATATCCGGGGCTTTTGTTTAAACTTAGAACATGATGTCATTGTCATATTCGCGAACTGGATCATGTTTTGGAAAATATCCTGCCGAAGGGAAATGTGATGATGATGTCCTAATATTTGCTTCTTCGTTTATCAGATCGGGATGACGTCATCAGGATATTTGCAAAAGGTCATATTTCTCGGCAGGAGGACATTACGAAATATCGGGTAGACAAACAAGATCATGATGATCTTGACAACATGACAGGATAAAAATATGATGATCCTCCTCATCGAATATCATGATGACGTAACCATCATATTCCGCCTTCGGAGCATGAGGATGAGTTGAGGTCATCATCAGGTTAGCGCAAGGGTGATATTTAAAATATGATCATGCTAAGGAATGGAATATCACCCTCCCTTAAAAGATAGGGTGATCATCATGATCATGCAAAAGGAGATCAGGAGGATATGATGATGTCATCATCATATTAGCGAATATCAGCAAATATGACCCTCCCTTGAAAGATCAGGATGATGACCCTCCGATAGGATTTTGACGTGCGCATGCAAATATGCAGATAGTGGATTTTCTAAGCAGGGTGATATTATAATATCAGCATGATATTATAATATCAGGTGATGTTATAATATCATGATGCTCATTGTTATGAAATATCGGGTTACACTCAAAACATTATGCTCATGATGCGCATAAGGTCATTTAACGGGTAAAACACACTATCACCCAAAATTGACGTCCGGATATTGGGACTGCATGATTTTTATCGGGTGATAGATCAAGATCATGATGACCTTGACAACATGACTGAGGATAAAAATATGATGATCCTCTTGTGAATATCAGGTTTGACCAAAACTTTGACTGCTCATAACTTCCTCATATGGACGAATTTTCAGGTGATGTAAAAGGCAAACCTGCCTAGAATTTCAAGCTCTTTCTAAATATGAGGTCATAGAAACAAAATATGAACTTCGACAAACTAACCTCATGATGATGACCAACCTCATCCTGACCTTCACGATGATGATGTACCTGACTCATTTTTACCAAACCGCCAGAAAGCAGACAACACAAGCCAAGCCAAAAGTTGGGTCCCTGTTTTGCCAAGTTAAAATGGGGCGTGTTGTGTAACCACACAACAACTTGCCACCAAAGAAAACAACAAAATTCAAATAATTCAAAAGGTGAGGATAAGTTAAAACATAAATTTCCAATTCCTATTAAGCATGAGCATCCTAATCCTTTCTAACTGGTATCATGTTCATCAATGTAACAATGAATTGATAAGGGATCAATTGTGTGCATGTGATTCATATACTCATCTTGAAAGTGAGTTGAATAAGTCAGTGACTGGTGTTAAGCTACGTATTTTGGTTCATCCCTCATAGCCAACCGGATAGAGCCTTGCTGCCAGCAGGCGTCCATAGCCCCAGCAAGGTTATCGTTGCAATTCTCCTAAGTAGAGCCCCACTGCTAGCAAGCGTCTATAGCTCCGGTAGAGTTACTTAGATGACTTAATCTGGATTTCAGAAAATCCATTTTATTATTTTATTTATTTTATATTTTGAATTTAATTCTTAAGATATAACAATTGTAGCCTCATGATACAAGGAATGGTCACTTGTTGAAATTAAGTTGAGAATTGCAATGGTAGCAAGGGCAACCTTTAGATTTTTCACTTAACCCCTACATTGATATGTTCAACAAACCCAAGGCTGTTAGGTGTGTCATTGTGAGGATCACCTTGACTCAAGAAAAGTAGTACTGATGAATATGATACCACAGACCTGATCAAGAGTACCTATACTGATATGAATTACAACCTATGTAAAAACTTATATTCAACTTTTGAATTCTAACAATTTATGCAGTGTTCTTAAGTAACAAGGTGCACCAGTTTTGCCCAACCAAAACAAAGACCCAACAACGCAAAGCAAAAAGCAACCTGTACAAACAGCTAACCTACAAAAGGAAACAACAGAAACAGAACAAGAAAGCAAAACAAGCCAACTGTACAAACAACTAACCTACAAAATTATATACAAACCACTACTAGGCAAACAAAAACCAGAAAATGACCCAAATACACCTATATTTGCATACTTCTTTTGATTGTGCAGGAGCATTAGGGTATTAGTTATGGTTCTCAACCTAGCAAATTTATCTTTATATTCTGAAAAATATTCTGATATTCTGAATTCACTGTATTCAACAGAATGACTCTTGATGATCAGCAACTGAGGCAGCTCATCATGTTTATGATTAATCCATATGCATGTCCTATCTCTCAAATTTCCATAATCAAAATAGTATTCAACATCATTTACTGTGGAAAGGAGAAATACAACCTGGTGTATTTCTGATTTTGTTGGACATGCTTCTTGATTGGCAGTTGGTCCTCCATTTGTCATTATATTTTCATTGCTTAGCCCAATGCCTGGTCTCACTTCAAATTGAAGGATGTATGACTCTTGATGCATTAATTCTCCATCTTTATCCAACTTTATCCCTTCATTCTGGATGTTCGGTTTATCCTCCAGTTCAGGAAACCTCTCAATATTTTCTTCAATTTCCTGCACATCAGCATCTAAATAAGTATCTTTATTATCATAACCTGATATACAGAAATTTATCATTTCTAAATCATGTGACTGTAAAAGAGAAACAACTTTCACTTGATAAGGACACTCCCCTGTTTCATTCTCAAAATATTTCTGGAGTAACATCTGATCATGCACAACAACTCCAAAGTCTTCTACATCTTCATCTTTCAGGAATTGTTCATTAAATAATTCACATCTTCTATCTATTAGAGGATCTGGTTCCATTAACCTACAACATTCTTGTATTTGATCATTTAATTCAAAGAAGTCAGGTAATAAATCAGCATTTATTTTATTTTCTATGACTCCCTGAGTTACTATCATAGGAACTTCATCATCAGCAGTGAATTTAAATTGCTCTACTATCTGTTTACACTTCTCTTTACCATAGAATGACTCCAGGAAAGATGTTTCATCTTCTTTATCAAAAGTATTAGGATCAGAATCAAAAATATTATCCTGATGAGTGGTTTCTTCTCTAAAACTTTCACAAGATTCATACCTGCATACTAACTGATCCTTACTTTTATTAGGAAGTAGAGAACTCCTATCAATCCCACCATAAAATGAATCAAGGAAAGATGTTTCCTCTTCATTACCTTTTATAACCGATTCAGCTATTGTATTTTTTAGAATCTTTTTCAACATGATCAAGCAAGGGTAGCAATCTCTCTCTGAATGCTCTTCATCATGTAATCTGTACCAGCTTTCAATCAAGACATCATCAGTGGATAAACCTAATAATTGACTACACTGTATATTTCTGGACAAGTATAATTCAAAATCTTCAGAACGATCCACTTCAGTGTCTGGACAATTAATAACTTCTGGTGTTGCATCTGCTTGTTGTTCCAGAATTTCCTCATTTTCCTGGCAAATTTCAACCCTGAACACATCCAGAAAGAATATTAATCCTTTCAAATATAAATCCAACCTTGTAAGGAAAGTTAAACAATTTATTTCGCTGTGTTCCACAGTCTGGTGTATCCTGCAACAGGTCGATAAACCAAAGTTAGACAAACTGTGAGGGTAAAGCTGCCTACTCAAAGTTTCTTGAAATAAAGGAATGTTAATTTGACAATTGCCTTTATATACATCCATCAAAATGAGACTCTATTTTTCAATTTTTTAGTATTTTGAAATTTTAAGGAGATCCATCATATCTCAGAATAAAACTTGAAAGTCCAGAAAATCAAACTAATCTTTGATGCTTTGGGCTAGATCTTGGCAAAGGTGCAACCAAAACATCTCAGATAAGAGATATTTGCAGACATTTAACTCAAATGCTGAAATATTTATGCAATATTTGTAGAAATCCAAAAATTCTTTGCTCAGCCCTCCTTCTAGCGCCAATTTATGTTGCGTTAGAAGCGAGGGGCCTGCATAAAATGAATGATGACTGAAGCAATAGTGTCTTTTCTAGTTCTGCCCTCCTTCTAGTGCCAATTTATGTTGATGATGAGCAACTAAGGCAGCTCACGCCCTCCTTCTAGCGCCAATTTATGTTGATGATGATGTTAGTCATTCACAAACATAGAATAAAAGTTACACAACAACCTTTACTCATCTTGAAAGATACGATGAATTCAGAGAATTCATGATCCCAAGTCTCCGTTGATTAGGTCTTAATCTACTGACGTTACTCAGTGGTTGATGTGTGTTGCTGTTTTCCATTCAGGGGCCTTACGTATTTCTGCAAAGTTCATCATTATTCCTCCAAATATCCTGCTCTGTATGTCTGCTCTGCATAAATCTCCAATAATTCTACCTCTGCACTGTGAATTTAGTCAAATAATGTGCCTACAGGCTGATATTTGCATGATTTCTACCATTATTTGTAATTATTTGCATGATATTTTCAATACTACATGCACTTAACTCAAATATGGTAATGATTTTCAGTTACCTACGGGATTTCAGCATATTTCTCTATTTCTGCTTATTATTTGTCATGACTTGCAGTTATGGTGATGAATTTATGAAATTAAAAAAAGGAAAAGGGTTAAAGAATGAGATTCCCAAAACTACTTGACTGAGATCACTGATCCACATACAAGCTCCCATACATGCAATGAAAAGAAGGAAACTAGAATCATACTTCACCAGGACATTCCACAAATCCGCATGATCCAGTGCAAATCTTCAAAGGAAAAGTTGACAACAACATGTAATGAAATGAAAGCGCTTCTAGTTGAACACAGCATTCACCAGTACATATCCAGAAATCAACATGAAGATTACGTAAAATTTACAATCAGGATGTAATCTGAAACTTCATATCCATTCAGTATGCTCAAGAACAGGTACATTTACAGTGATCTGAAGAAAGAACCTTGACATTTCAACAATTCTATCCTCATTAGTCTCAGTAATCTGATCTCCTAATTGATTCTACAGTAATTGGCCTTCTTGCCAGATATTTTTCTTTTTTTGTTCCCCCCCTTCCATTTTGACAAGCTCTAGCTCTTATATAGAGCAAATGCCAGAAAACAGTTACAATGATCCAAGGATCAGGATCCTCTCATAATAATCAATGGTCCAGATGAAAAGCACATGCTTCGCCAGTTGGCAAATGTACAGCTAGCACAGAATATTCCAGCATCTTTGATTTGATTCGGTCTCTAGCTGGCAAACAGCATATTTGACAATATCCTCCTCACTTCTGGTTCATGTTGCCTTCGTGTGCAACCATACAATGCTCAGCAACAGCTCTAACAGCATCATGACTTCCTGCAAGTAAACAGACAAACATTAAGTTCATCATCATGTGGATAAACAACAGGAAGTAAAACGTTTTATTAAACATGCCTCAAAATGTGTAGCTACAGGCAATCGGGCTTTCAAATTTCTATCGCTCTGTTTTCCCGCCCATTTTCTTGTATATCGGGCTCCAAATATGATCATGTATCTCAAAATATACAAGGAAATAACTACCTTTAACCTTCCTTCAAATCCGGCTCTGTATATCATGCATGTATGTATCGGCGTGACTACACACGGTCGGGATGACAAATTTTACATTAGGCCGACGGTTAAACTTATACCGACGCCAAAAATCATGATGATGTCCTTCCATCGGGAAGACATGTTCTATCGGCGAGAAAAATCCAGACTTGGCCGATAGCAAGACTTAAAACTTTCATCTGCATGATATTTTGGAAATATGATGCTCCCCCTCCTCGAATGTCCAGATGACGTCACCATCATGTTTCGCTTCTGTATATTGGGGAAAAGAATGACATCATCACCATCATCATGTCGAAGGAAAATAGGAGGATATGAAATATGATCCTGCTGCTGAGGAATGGAATATGATGGTGACATCATCGTCATATCCGGGCTTCATTAAAATGCAAAAGATGACATCACCGTCATGTTTAGTTAAGATCAGGGGGTAAATGTAATATCGGGTCACCTAAGGAAGATGATCAGGTGGTGAATGTAATATGACCCCTTTGCGGCCAAGGTAACCCTCTCTAAAGATCAGGATGATGATGATCATCAGGATATCCGGGGCTTTTGTTTAAACTTAGAACATGACGTCATCGTCATATTCGCGAACCGGATCATGTTTTGGAAAATATCCTGCCGAAGGGAAATGTGATGATGATGTCCTCCTAATATTTGCTTCTTCATTTATCAGATCGGGATGATGTCATCAGGATATTTGCAAAAGGTCATATTTCTTGGCAGGAGGACATTACGAAATATCGGGTAGACAAACAAGATCATGATGATCTTGACAACATGTCAGGATAAAAATATGATGATCCTCCTCATCGAATATCATGATGACGTAACCATCATATTCCGCCTTCGGAGCATGAGGATGAGTTGAGGTTATCATCAGGTTAGCGCAAGGGTGATATTTAAAATATGATCATGCTAAGGAATGGAATATCACCCTCCCTTAAAAGATAGGGTGATCATCATGATCATGCAAAAGGAGATCAGGAGGATATGATGACGTCATCATCATATTAGCGAATATCAGCAAATATGACCCTCCCTTGAAAGATCAGGATGATGACCCTCCGATAGGATTTTGACGTGCGCATGCAAATATGCAGATAGTGGATTTTCTAAGCAGGGTGATATTATAATATCAGCATGATATTATAATATCAGGTGATGTTATAATATCATGATGCTCGTTGTTATGAAATATCGGGTTACACTCAAAACATTATGCTCACGATGCGCATAAGGTCATTTGACGGGTAAAACACACTATCACCCAAAATTGACGTCTGGATATTGGGACTGCATGATTTTTATCGGGTGATAGATCAAGATCATGATGACCTTGACAACATGACTGAGGATAAAAATATGATGATCCTCTTGCGAATATCAGGTTTGACCAAAACTTTGACTGCTCATAACTTCCTCATATGGATGAATTTTCAGGTGATGTAAAAGGCAAACCTACCTAGAATTTCAAGCTCTTTCTAAATATGAGGTCATAGAAACAAAATATGAACTTTGACAAACTAACCTCATGATGATGACCAACCTCATCCTGACCTTCACGATGATGATGCACCTGACTCATTTTTACCAAACCGCCAGAAAGCAGACAACACAAGCCAAGCCAAAAGTTGGGTCCCTGTTTTGCCAAGTTAAAATGGGGCGTGTTGTGTAACCACACAACAAGAAGGAAATTCGAGTGTAGTTCCTGGATCTAAATTATTCCCTCTTTTCTCCACTTTTCAGAAAGCCCTCTTTTTCTTCTATACCTTTTGATTGAATCGCATTTGTCAGGCATCATTGGCTCAGTCAGCCTTTGCCCATTCAGACAAAGCAGCCAGATCAATTCAACAACAACTATTCAACAATCATATTGGCATATTCTCCACGAGAATCATTGCAGTGCATTCCACTTCTTAATTCTTCTGTTAGCAAAGGTGGCTATAGGGCGAGCCAGTAGCTTGCACGTTGATATGCCCTGGCACATTATTTCTGTTTCATACGGCTAATGGTACAAAATTTCTCATTGATCATGCACCGCATCCATCCGACGTCAACTCCTTTTCATGACCGAGTGGAGAGAAGGCTTCGGGATCGGCGTTCATCTATAGTTGCCACGAAGTGGATAGATCATCATTCCCCGTCCCAGCGAGCGAAGCACTCAGACCTGGTCATAGAACTACACATGCATTTCTACCCCTTCAGACATAGCAAGAATTCCCTCCCACCCTACACTTCCAAGGGTTCAGATTAATATGAGGCGCGAGTCCGTGATCCATGGCCAATTGAGTAGTGTCTCCAATCTAGCTTATTAGCTGACTTCCAATACCACATGGTGGGGCTTAGTTTGCTCCCGCTTTGCTCACTGCACACATTCCTGATCCCCATTTCACTTCATTCCCGTTAGTTCGTTATTACATATGTAATATAACTGATCAATGCCCATCTATAGAGGAGCATATAGTTCGCTGTCGCTCACTACACTCACTTGGTTCCTTTTCCTCTCCACGTTTCCCTCTCATCATTTGTCGTATTGTAATATGACTGCCTGATTGATGGGTGCGGTGCCGGCTGGTATCGATCATTATTACAGTATCAAGAGGATTGATCCTCTCCCTTGACCGGTCAAGCGCAGGGTGGGTGGGTGGTTATTACTCTCCTGAATGCCAGTACCATCTCCTCCCACCCACCCAACTTGAGTCCTCCTGGGCCCCACCCTGTCCTATTCTAAGGTGGGGCTAGGGGAAGCCCTTTTCTACCTTTCTGGTCCGCCTAACTTCCTTCAGCCGGGGAATGCTGTTATCTATATTCCACTCCCGAGTTCAAGAAAGTCTCCGTCCTTTGGTCCATCCTGAACTGCCCTTCGGGACCTAAGGCCTGCTAATTAATAGGCAGCCGACCATATTGGCCTTAGGCTGCCTATTAATTGGTAGGCCTACTCTATATCCTCCCACGAATAGAATCTACTGACTAGAATTCCCGACCCACCCGCTCAGTGGGCTGTATTACTCCACTTGGATTGATACTCTCACTGGGGATCCAAAGTTTCTATCCTATGGGAAGGTAGTTAACTCTCTTGTTAACTTTTTTTGGGTTGTTTGGAAGGAAGGAAGGAAGTTAGGACATATCTGATTAGTCATTAACAAGGATGGTCTAGCTAATAGTGGGTCGGAGGCAAGAACCTGCCATAGTTTCTTTGCTGTCCGAGCGAGATGGAAAGAACTAACTTGATTAGGATAAGCAATAGTTCTACTCGGATGGAGTTACTGGGTGGGAGGGAACTATAGCCCTGGTTGAGTCTTCCCTTCTGACTGTAGGATAGTTGGATGGATAGACTATAGGATAGTTATTCAGAATATAGATTAGCTAGGGCCCCCACTCGAGAGTAACTACCACCCCACCCGACCAAGTGTATTGACCCCACCACCCGAACAACTATTTAGTAGCTGGCCTAACATTCGGGTTGAATAGTTTCTCAAGGCCTACTAACAAATTATAGGATGGAATGCCTTCACAAAGAAGGAATTCAACTAGTTTAGAGGACCAGATAAAGGAAGGGTGGCACGGAGAGAAAGATACTCAGCCGAGCAATATATATTTTTATTGGCCCGAGCCTTCTATTAGTCATCCGACCATCCAAAGTTTTAGTAAGGGATCAAGAAGGTTCATACCTACCTTAGGATTGGTTATGTCCTGTCCTCCCTGGTAAGGGATCAAGAATCCATCTTTCACCCTCAGTTGAGTAGAGTGCCCGGTTGGATTGTTTAGTTAAGGCCTGCCCCCCCTCGTTAATGTTTCTTTCTTTCTGAGGGCAAGGATAACTTGAGTTCAACACCATCCGGAGGACAAGCTTCCCTTCAACTGCAATCTAGGGAGGGAGAAGAATGAGATCCTTGTTCAACAACCGCCAACTATCTCCCACCCACCCACCACAGCTTCATCGTAGGGCTTAGTCGTCAGACTCATTATCCTTAACTACGACGAGCTTCCATCCAATGACTAGAGGGAATTACCTTCCACCCCCAGTTCTCCAGGGTGGGAGGGAACCTTAGCCCCGGTAGTTGAATTTGGATTAGTCGCCCCCCGGTGTATGTCACCTATTGGTCTTGAGAAGGGGTGTTCCATCCATAACTCCCTCCCTCCCTCCCTCCCTCCCTAATTTTAGTGGGGTTATAGACTAGTTCAAGAAAGTCTTCTCCATCCAGGATGGGGGGGAGGAAATAGTGGGAAGGTGCCCAGTTGGCCTAACTAACTATAGTTATAACAAATTGACCACCCTTCAGTTTGGCTCTTTCGCCCTGCCCTAACCATGGGCTCCTACTTTCAGAACCTAACTAGCCTCCCTGGATTCAAGTAACAAAGCATTACCCTTCCTACCCGGGGGTTCAATCCGTTCAAAGGATGGCTGGTTCGACTCCCCAGTTCTCAACACCTTTCAGTTGAGCGAACGTGACGAAACCTCAGGATAGTGAAACCGGAAGGTCGGGAAGAAAGTAGTTGATTAGTTGAACTGGTTCATCAAGTCCCTAATGTTTCACCGATTCATCAAGTCCCTAATGTTTGGCTGGCTAGGTAGAGCTAGGCTGGCTAGGTAGAGAGAGATTTCTCACCCACCATATACTTTCTTGAGTTCAACCGGAAGGAATTCAACAACTAAAATAAGGAAGGGCAGCTGGACCATCCATCCTTTGTTCCCATGCATCCATCCGAAAGGAAGTCAACTCCATACAACTAGAATCCAACCAGAAGTAAACTTGACTGGAGCCTATCGGGGTGGGTGGGGAGAGAATTATGGTTGGAAAGAAGAACTAACTGGCTATATCCATCCTGAGCAAACTTAGATAGAGAGAGATTTCTAGCTGCTGGCTAGGTAGAGAGACATTTCAAGGAAGGTATACTCCTAATAGAACTGGATGGAAGGAAGGGAGTTGCTTGACTATCTATTGAGCATGCTTTCATTCTTCACCAGGGGTAGGATGGGAGTAGAGAAGGTGGGTTCTCAGAGGTACTTGAAGCATTGTTGGCCCTGGGGGTGGGTGAAGGATGGGTAGGGTGTTCCTAGTTCTCCTCCCACACCTTGAGTTGATTATCTTTCTTTCTCCAACGAGGAGAAGGGGAGGCCCATCTCCACTACAACGGATGGAGTTCACCACCGCATTCTCTATTCATGCCCCTCAGCCGACGTAAGGTCATCTTGTCTACGTAGAATCATTGGACATCATGAAATCATTTATGCCCTCGATCGGGAAGGGCGCCGCCGCGCTTCCAAGCCCGAGTACAGGGCATCCATCAAGGCTTAGCAGGGACATGAAATGACATCTGCGCAAATAGCATCAAACCATATCAACTGGTGAATGTTATGACTTGCTCTACTCTACTCGACCGGTGAACCACCTTCGTGACAACTAGAGTTTCCCACCCACCCGGCGGCAGGTACCACCAGCGATGGCGGGCCATCCATGTGAATTCGGAAGGTGAGTTCATTCCCATCCTAGATCGTTCTATCAGCCCCGAGATTTGAGGGCCTCATTATTCGCTTAGTTGATCGATCACCTGTGAACTAAGATTCCCTCCCTCCTGAAACTATAATGGAATGAAGCACCTGGGCAACCCTTTCACTAGTCCCTTAGACCGAGCTCTCTGCATTCCCCCTCCTACTACAGAATAGCTTGAACCTTAACAATGGACTTTCTCTCGTGAGCAGTCAATGACCCCCCTCTCTTCTATAGTTGTTTAACTAACTATCATGGCATTCATGCTGGAATAATGCTATCAGGGTCATGACCAACCATTCATGCTGGGAGACATCTTGACCCCCATCCACCGGCACGTAGACTCGGGTCGGCTAGAATCATGAATAGGATTCTATTTCATGGAGATAGTTTTGAACGATATAGTTGAGGGAGGTACCCGCTCAGATATAAAGGTTGGGATTCGATCCAGCCATAGGTTCCCCTACGATTACCTTGTTACGACTTCACCCCACCGTGGTATGCGCCAATAGGACCAAACCCAACTATCCAACTATCTGCCGTAGGGTAGGGCCACCCCTACCGCTACTATAGTGGTGGAACACAGAGAGCACCCTACTCTAACTAGAGTAGCAGGGCCTCCCCCCACCCCCTACTATAGTTGGCTATAGGGCCCTCCTCCCTCGCCTCCGCCCACTATGGATAGTAGGGCTCTGCCCACTATAGATAGTAGGGTGGATAGGAATAGGGGTAGGGGTGGGGGCTGCCATCTATAGTGGTGGGGGGGATTGGGATTGGTGATTCTTGGTCCGATGCTTCGGGCAAAACCAATTCCTAGGGTGTGACAGGCGGTGTGTACAGGGGCCAGGTACATATTCACCACGGCATGCTGATCCGCGATTACTAACGATTCCAACTTCATGTTCTTGAGTTGCAGAGAACAATCTGAACTGAGGCAACCTTTCTAGATTTGCTCCACCTTACAACCTTCCCATTGTCATTGCCATTGTAGCACGTGTGTGGCCCAGCCCATAAGGGCCATGCGGACTTGATGTCATCCCCACCTTCCTCTAGCATATCACTGGCAGTCTCTTGTGAGTGTAGCACTAAGTGGTACGGTTGGTTGGAGTGTCATCAATCGCTAACCCGGTCATCTCCCCCATCCCCAGGTGGATAGGGCGTCGGGAGAGTGAAGACCTTGGCCCCCTCCCTGCCCACCCCCCCTTTCTATAGTTTGCTAGGTGGCATGGTGGCCGAGCTGCTAGTGACATTTCTCTGAACTCAGATCGAGTGGTTCAAACTACTATATAAAGAGGGGCTCATTGCTCTCCCAACTACTATTGCCCCTACCCCTACCCCTACTATATAAAGGCCTATCCTCTAAATGCCCTATTATAGTAGCGGGGTGGGGGGCCTACTCTCCCTACTCTATAATGGTGGGGGGGCAACCTCCCTGGGGACCCCTTCCTAAACTACTATAGTAGCGGGGCCCCCTTCTATAACTAGAAATAGGGGGGGCGGCACCCCCCCATTATAGAGTAGGGCTTCAAAGAGGGGGCGATGCGAGCCATTTCAGAATAGCCCTTTCTTGAGGCCCCTGGGTGGGTGGGGGGGTTCAAGTTGGGTCGGGGGTAAGTTTAATTCAATTACCCCCGGGAGGTTATGACTCTCCTGAACTTAAGTGAAGGTGAGGGAAAACCGAGGGTTTGTCTAGAACCCCCAGAAAAAACAACTCGTGAACTTAAGTGAAGGTGAGGTTATGACTCTCTTGAACGACAGTGAAGGTGAGGACCCATTTATCCAGGGGTTCGCCAACCCAGGGTTCAAAAGTTGCCCCCAGGCCCCCCTTATCCTTCCTATCTCGACCACCCCAGCAACACAAGACGAGGGTTTCGCTTGTTATGAGACTTAACCAAATATCTCACGACACGAGCTTACAACAACCATGCAGCACCTGTATGAACCATATGCTTCACACCATCCTGTTAAGGACAGGCACACTTGTTCATATGTCAAGGGCTGGTAAGGTTTTGCACATTGTATCAAATTAAACTACATGCTCCACCGCTTGTGCAGGCCCCTATCAATTCCTTTGAGTTTCAGTCTTGCAACCGTACTCCCCAGGCAGAGTGTTTCACGCATTAGCTGGGCCCCTGATCCAGCCCCATCTATAGTAGTTGGGGACCAAGGATGAACACTCATCATTTACAGCATGGACTACCAGGGTATCTGATCCTGTTTGCTCCCCATGCTTTCGCACCCCAGCGTCAGTGTAGACCTAGAGAGCTGCCTTCGCTTTTGGCGTTCCTTCGTAGATCTCTGGATTTGATCCCTACACACGAAATTCCACTCTCCCCTATCTCACTCAAGTGAATTGGTTCCGAAAGCACCCCGCCAATTGTTAGCGACTTTCACTTCCAACCCGATTCACCGCCTACGTGCCCTTTACGCCTAGTCATTCTGAATAACACTTGCCCCCCGTCTTACTGCAGCTACTGGCACGGAGTTAGTTGGGGCTTCTTCCTCGAGTCCTGTCATGATCACGCACTTGACGAAAGAGCTTTACAAGCAGAATTGCCCTTCTTCACCCACGCAATATTGCTGGATCAGGCTTTCGCCCATTATCCAAGATTCCCCATTGCTGTCCCCTGTGGGAGTCCAGGCCGTGTCTCAGTCCCAGTGTGGCTGATCATCTGAAAAGACTAGCTAAGCATCATCGGCTTGGTCAGCCTTTACCTAACCAACTACCTAATACTACGCGGGCTCATCGGACAGTGCCAGGGGGCCCCTCTTTTCCATTATTTGTTATGGAATAAGATTATTGAAACCCCCAGGCAGCTTTCATTACATTTCATTCAACACCCCCACCCGACCCACCCTTCTATTTTGCTAGGTAGGGGATAGGGACTAGCCCCCTACCACTACTGCCCGGGGTGGGGGGAGGGGCTGGATGGTTTGGTTATGATGCCCCCACCCCCGTTCATCCAAAACCCCCGGGGTGCCCTACTCAACTATAGCCTGGGGTGGGTGGGTGGGGGATGGGAATGGTGAATGGAATTCAGGATTTGGCCCAAACTGTTCGGCAGATTCCCACGCGTTATGCACCCATTCGCCACTTTGTTCTCAACTGCCCATAGAGGGTAGGGGCTCCCCCGGAACTAGAGTTCCCTAGGGGGTGCAGATAGTAGGAGAGGGCCTTCCAATCAGAAGAAAGCCTAGGACCTGGCAGGCCCATTCAACTCTCTATTCTGAGCCCCCTTCTTTATATAGTTAGGTGGGCCCCCTCTTTTCTATTATTGTTGGCCAACTATGGATATGAGGAGGGATCCCCGGGTGCCGAGGTCAGCCTATCTCTAGAGCCACCCAATCTATCGCCGCCCACCTGGGGAGCACGAGAGCAACGTTTGACTTGCATGTGTTGAGCATATAGCTAGCGTTCGTTCTGAGCTAGGATCAAACTCATTTTTTGAGTATGATTCTTTCCGATATAGTAGGCATTGAACCGAATGAACCATACCCCCCACCCACCCGGGCCCACCTCGATTATAAACCCAATAGCACTATAGTCCAATAATATATTCAAGGGTGAACTATATATATACGCCCCCTCTGCATATATTATTGTAGGCACTTTCGCATCTATAGTTGGTTCTATACGGTTTCAACTATAGATGCATTGACCGGTATGCTAGATTCTATATGTAACATGCCCACCCCTGCCGCCCTTATTTGGGGTTCCTACTCGAAGGGTCGGGTGGTTGGGGTTGGATGCTGGAGCGGGCGGGACGAGCTTAAATAAAAAAGGGTGGTAGATTTAGAAAGGGGGGGCAACACTATAGTACTAATGTACGGTTTCATAGAGTGACGGCTGAACTAACAGATTGTTGTAACTTATCTGTCAACTTTTCCACTACCACCCCCGAAAAACCAAACTCTACCAGTTGCCAGAGTACGATTAACCTCTGGACTTGAAATCACTGCTTATATACCTGGTATTGGCCATACATAATTGAGAATAACATTCTGTAGTATTAGTAAGAGGAGGAAGGGTTCAATATTGACCTGGTGTGAATGTGGAACCGGCCCCGTCATCACTCTGTTTTTCTCTCACTCATTGGAGAACCGGTAAAATGCATCCTATGGAGAGTAGGGCTCCCTCAGGTCCATATGGAATGATCATGTGGTATGGTATCCCTATCAATTTCTAATAAGAGCTTCCCTTTATGAGTACTCTTCACGGTTGAGACACCCCACTATAGGAGGAGGGGGTCTGAATCAGAAGATTTGGGCTTCTCCCTCGGTGGGGTAACTTAACCAATTGGTAGTAACCTGATGATCGAACCTTTATACGATGGATACGTAATCTTATACAATGGGTACGTAATGCGAAGGCAAAAGGTTTTATGCATGCTGATATACATATAGATTTTTGCCCATCCCCCATCCGCTTTGGTTTCAACGAATCTAGCTATTGCAAGGTAAGGAAGCTAGCTCTGGTCGTCCAGTGACTCTAGTCTTCTGGTGAAAGGAAGGAGGTTGGCCCTATCTCCATTGGAAGCCGCCTGCTGTGACATTAAAAGATGCTAGTGAAAGATGCTAGTTAGTGTAGTGACCGCTCTACAGCGAAAGAGGGTGTTTTCTCATCTGAGTGGCTATGATTGAGCTACTACATCCGAGCAACTAGACTTTTCTCATTTAAGCAACTTTACTTGCATTTGGTCCTTTCTCTTCCCTGGGCACCTGAGAATGAGATGGACTCCTTTTTGTCAATTTTCAACCTAGGCCTCGAGTTATCCCCCCTCTTTAATGAGGAATTCAAAATACTGGAATTAGCTACGGATTATGTGTCAACATTTCATCCGATTTCATAAAGCTCTTTCTCTGGCTTGGTGAATTGGCTCATCATCTGACATCATCCGGCGGGACTGAGGGTTAGTGATATTCTATTGGGAACGGGGAATTAGCCCATCATCTGCAGTAATCCCCTCACCCATAGAGCATAGCAGCAGTAACTTGGGTTTCATGCCGACTCTAGATTGAGGGATGTTGGACCATTCAAAGAGATTTTTGATACCATAGACCTAAGAAATCTTTCGTTCTCTTCATAATAATCTCCATTTCCCCAAACTCACACAGATGTATGTGGTGACCAAGTCCTGTGTGGTGGCCAACCAGTCCATCGAGGGCAAGGGCCTTTGGGCCCGCCTACTATCTATAGGGCGATCCGTCGGGTGGGTTCAATTTCCCTCTCTCCATACCTCTGACACCAGTAAACAACTAGAAGGGGTGAGTGGGATACTTAACCAATAGTTTGTGTGGGCTAACTATTTCTGATAAATGAGCTAGCCCTGATAGGTTCAATGTGGGTACAGAGGATAGGGAGGTCGGGCCCCATCTATATATAGGTTTGGGTGGGCACCTCTCACGATCGAGATTTGTTGGATCAGCCTCAAACTAATTCCAGAACATGTGGGTACCCACCCAGAGTATGGGCGGAGAGAAGATGCATTGGGGAAAGCGTTCTTACTAACGTATTATCCCCAAACCCAGCTTAGCGAGATGGTGCGAATGTTGTAATTTCGAGAGGTTCTTTATTACTCATACAAAGCAATCAGTGATTTCCCCCCATTTAATCTCGATCATACTCCTTGGAAATTGAACTTCATAAAGGTGGCCAGAGATATAGAGTCGGGGGGCTCTCCAATCATTACAAAGCCATACCTGGTGTAATACCTAGTGCATGAGAGGGCAAAGATGCCTAGCCCATAAGTAGGGCCCTATCCTCCCTATCCTCTATAGTGGGTGGGTGGGGCAGATCTATCTATATGTAATACAAATCTTTAGGGCGAATAGATCTGATCTATGATCTGTATTCTATGTGTAATACAAATCCCCCCACCCCCCCGAGCTCACACCCAGGAACAGAGACACCTAACACCCAGACACTCCTTCACTACAACAGGGTTCAGCTCCAATGGAGCCCTACTCTATAACCATTAGTGCCAGGGTGGGGGGGGCCTACTATTAATAGGACCCAATTTCTCTATCTACTGCCATGGAGGGCCGGCGGAGAGAAAACTGACTAATTAATCAGTTGAGTCTCTCCGGGGGTAGCGAGCCAGCCATTCCACTAGTAAGCACAGGTATAGGTAGTAGGGCTTCGAAACCAACCCGAAATGAATGATTGCATATCGAGATGGGTGGTAAAGAAAGGCTGGGAAAGGTGGAAAAGAGCATGTACTCAGAGGTGGGTTGGGTAATGGGGAGGCTGGGCAGAGTAACATCTATCTCTTTGCATGTGGGTGAGCATAACATCTTAGCTATGAAACTTATTCACCTCAGGACCTACCTATCAATTTGTGTACCCCAGCTAGATAGTAGGGCACTGGACCAACCCTAGAACTCTATCGAATTGAAAGGAAGTAGCTACTAATGCACTGGGAACAAGTAGGCATCTTCCCTCACCTCAACCCACCTATCATCCTTCTATCCCCTACCTATATAGCTGGGGGCAACCCTAGTGAACTGGAAATGAGATGATCGTATCTTCTCGATCACAACAATGGGAGTATTCTCAAAGAATATTACTTCACTGGGCACATCTATCTCTAGTTCCGGAGCGTGCGATTGAGGCTCCCCTCTACGCTCCTTTCTTTGGTACTCACCACTCTATATTTCTTCTACTCCCAATGGAACTTCTCACTCGAGGTGTACCATGTTACCCATAATACCTAGGAGCTTCTCTTGGAATGGTTTAAGCATCCAGCTTGGCTAATCCTGCAACTGGAATCTTAGGCATCGTTACGTTCCTTCTGTCGGTACGGCGTACACCTATCCTTTTATAAAAGCAGGCATTCGGGCAACCTTCCAAGCTCTGTAGAGCTTTTTTTCTGATAGGGGTGGGATCTGCTATTTGGTAATCACTTGCCCCTGGGTAGCATAAGAACAATGAGGAGGTGAAGCTTCATTCGTACATGTGAACGAGCTGAACCTAGAGACTCTAAATGGGATTGAACCCCAAACCCACCAGCCTTTATTCATGCCATTTATCAGGCGCCCTCAGCATCTCTCCCGCATCCAAGTATCTCTTCCTTGTTCTGCATTTTCACTCTCAAATGGCCAGTACACCGATAGATAGCTATGAGACTCCATGAACCCTACCTGTGATTAGAGTTTTGATAGGGAGGGACCACTCCATACTGATAGCATGAGATAGTGGCATAAAAAATGGCATAAATACCGGGCTCAGCCAATGCACGCACTATTGAGAGCTGTGGAGAAACAATATCCCATTCGGGTACTAAGCCCACCCATGCACCAATCAGCCTATACCTATTATCCTATCAAGGCCTAGCAAGATGCTATGATTTTATTTCCTCCCATGCTCGCCAGGGTCCTTCCTACTCATATCTCCCCCATTGAGCCTGCCTGTAGACCCCTGACCGAGCATTGGCTGCCCCAGGGAAGAGAACAAGATGTAGCAAGTACCTGTTATGAGAATATGCCAATTCTTTATTAGATCAGAGTGCTCTGAGAACCGACACCTCTCTCATCTCGGGTTCCCGTCCCAGTTATGGCTACGCATATGCTTTTAGAGCTTGGTCAGTAGGCATAAACGAGGAGTTTGAAACATGATAAGGGCATGTAGGTGAGTACGTTCTGGCATCACTTTACTCATAGTTCCCAGGTCTAGCTCTCTATCCATTCCCATTCGTCATCAGCTTATCAATTATGAGTTGGAACTTTTATGCATGAGTATCACCTTTCTGGATTTTATTCAGGTGCAACTGGAGATAGTTTAGAAACGTGGGCAACCGAAGCATCGGAACAGAATGAGGGAGCAATAGAACCAGGGTGCGCAATTGCCAAACTGGAAGAACCAAGCTTTTCCATGCCATTCCATCACTATTCTATCTGATTTCATCCGATAGCTAGTAGGCACTCTTTGAGTAAAGTGAGTCAAGAAGATATTCCCCTGTATTTCCCCAAACCCACCCTTGCGGGAGAAGCATCATGGTAATAGGGTTGGTAAACAATGGAGTGGGGATGGGTACGAGATCACATAGCGGAAGATGTAGGAACTCCATTTCATTTCAACAGATAGAGAGTAGGGGCCAAACCAATAATGGGCGGGATTGATTCCGGACAAGGGTATGGGAATTTGCTTACTCGCAATGAAAGGAGTGCGAAGTATCCCAGTCTATAGATAGTTTCCCTTGCCCACCCCAACTCTATTGCATGGATGGATGATGTCCCTAGTTTCCAGGTGGGACGAGCATCACAGATCCAGGTGTTGGAAATAGCTCATGACGCGTACATACGTGTATATACGAATGCCAGGAACATCCAGGCTTTGGAAACATCTTGCTCAGTCTAGTTAATCTCGCTCTACGGAATAATTCCCGGTGGTAGGGCCTGGGCAAATATTGGTTTTATTTGATATCCGCCCCTGTTTACCCAGCCGAGAGAGGGTGCGGTATGAGAGAAGTGTATTCCGCTTCGGAGCATACTATAGACTGTATCCCGGGCCCCTAAGGTCACCGAACTAACTCACATAAAGTGCCGGGTATGAATATCTCCCCAACAGGTGCACTCGATATGACAACAAACCCCCGGCTCTATATAACTGGGCCCCTCCAAAGATCTGGCCCCTCTGAAGATCTGGGCATCAAAAGTGTCTCTTCGTTTCGGTACTAGCGAGCTGTGTCCTGGGCCCCTAGGGTCACCTAATGCAAATCTTTAATCCCTGAGAGAACAAAATGTCGGGGACACTCCTGAATACAAGAGAAAGCTTGAACCGTAAACCTGAATCGATGCCAGCTTATGCCTTGAAAGTCAAGAAGGGAATTAAAAAGAAAGCCCCTACCCCGGAAATGGCACACCCTATAGACGTATTAACAACTTCGTTGAATTCCCGAGTGTGGAGGGATTATAGGGACTAGCCGGGAATTCTAATTCCCTTCCACCCAGGATAGTAAGAGGGCCCCTACTATCAACTATAGGGCATTCCTGGGGTGGGGGGGAATGGTAGGGGAAGGCGGTGGGGGGGGCGAAAAACACGGTAAACCGTTCCCTGGGACTCGACTGGATCTCTTAAGTCGAGGGGCATCCGGCTGCATCTGAGCCAATGACCTATAGATAGTAGGGGCCCCAGTCTTCTCCACAGCTAAACTAGCCAATGAATGAGCCGTGCTCCTGCTTGAGTCAATCATACGTAACTTTGAATCTTTCAGTCAGATGGAATCTTTGAATCAATCAATGATCGGGTCAGATATGATCCCAGTAGGTCGGATCGCCCCCCACCTATCTATAGAGCTGGGTAGCCCTACTATAGATAGGCGGGGGGAGGAGAGGAGGCTGCCTCTACTCTCAAGGTGGGAGCCATGGGGGCGGTCGACGTTAGGCAGGGAACTCGCTGGAGCATTCTAGGCACTCGACCTTCAACGAGGAAGTTGAGCACTTGACCTTCAACAAGGGCATGAGTTGAGCACACTCAGTTCCGGGAGCATCGGGTGTATGGCTCAGTTGGTTTCGAACCCTGCCCCTGCCTATGAATCAACCTTTGATCTCAACTGATGGAACTTTGATCTCACCAACCTTACGAACCCTGCCCCAACCTATCCTATGAACGAGATCTAGCCCCGCTCCAGGCGCCTGATTTCTAGAATACAGGACAAGCTGATTTCTGGTGGGCGATGACGCGTCGAAAGGCCTTGTTATTGATCAAGGGCAGCCCTACTAGAACTACTCACTAGCTATTCAAGGGGTGGGGGGCCCTACTCTCTATAGGGCCTTGTGATCTGGGGCTTTTCCTTATTGATCGCCGCCCCCCATAGGAAGGATAGGTCATTTATAGGGCCTTATTGATCCTTTGATGGACTTCTCTCCTCTCCAACCAATGATGATGGTGGCCTTCCACAATCTTCACATTAGCATTATGTTTAATCATGCATTAGCAAATGTGCATTTGGTTGGATGGCGCATGTATGTTGGGAAATGTATGGATGCCGCAGAACAGGAACCAGCCACCCCCTCTTCTAGGGAACCATCAACTTGATCTGATCCAGGGAAGGGACACCATCAACTAGATGAGCTGACCTCAACCCTATAGTTATCATGACCGAATAGGGATAGGTTTCCCCCGGACCGGACCTCATTCTTATTGGGTGGGTTCCAAACCAGATTGGACTCGAGACCCCCCCTCCCCCTTCTATAGAGATCTAGATCCATTGGGGAGTAAGTAGTTGCCCAAGATTCATGGATAGGGTCAAGACCCCCCAATCTAGACTATATAGCAAGCCCTATACCTGTATATATGGGGATTGGAGCCAGACAGTATATAGAATTCGGCCTACTATCTATCTATAGCCCTTGGGGTCGGCCGATAGGGACCGGATTCGGCTAGGCTCATCCCTACCGCCTCCAGGTGGATATAGATACATAAACTCCCCTCCTATTGGCAATATATCCATATAGGGCAGGGCAGCCAGATAGATATATAGGGCCCTCCCTCTAGCCAAATATCTATATAGGGCAGAACCCGAGCCTGAACTCTATCTGGGGGATTGGCCCCCTCCCCCTCGACTCCACCTCCCCCTCGACTCCAATTGGGCCCCCAACCCTCTCCCTTAGATTAGAGGGTATGATATCTGATCTGTATTATATATGTAATAAACTATCTAGTTGGTCTCTACAAGGTTGGGTTGGTCCACTCCACGGCGATAGTTGGTTGGTTGTAGATCGGTACAATTCCCACTGCAATTGCAATAGTCGGTTGGTAGATATATAGGGTGACTGGGCTATAGAACCAAAACCAAGCAACTATATCTCAAACCAAGCGGCTATATTCCCTCGGGCCTTGGGTGAGGAACTGTACCTATCTATATATGGGGCGTGGTCCTCCATCTGTGTCTGGCGGTGAACAGCCCAAACTGCCTGCCGGTGCGCCCTCTCATTGGCAATTGGCATTGAAGTCGGTTGATGGGAGTACCCCATATATGAGATCTATCGGGAGAGGGGCCTCAACCTTCTAAACAGTGGTAGTGGGTCAGTGGGCCAATTCCCCCCTTGTTTATGCGAGATAAGAAGTTTTCTATGAATTTCGATCTCGATCACGATGCCGGTCACAATCACAATGACGAGGATGAGCCCAGGGACAATGATTTGAATGGAAGTACCAGAGATGTGACTGCCAGTGCCAGTCTTAGAGGGAGAGGGAGGGGGTTCAGGATGGATCGGTACAGCCAATAAATCTACTTCCTTCCGGATAGACACTTTGGATGGGACCCGGGCGTATTCCATCAAAACTTTGGATGGTCAGAAGAAAGTAACAACTGTCTTGCCCAGGGAGGACTAGCTCAACTAAACCATGGATAGTTGTTCTTGTTCACTTTCCATCTTGCTGCCGACTACTAGTATAGTTCTGATAGCAGGCTTCTCTTCTCATGCCCCCCACCGAGGGTGAATGAAGCTTCCGGATGCATGGTTCCAGATGCCCACTCTTTGTCCTACTGGGGGTGGGGCCTTCCTTCCTTGAACTAGTTGAATTCCTTCCTGGGAGTGATGATCCAATGGTCTTGAGCTATCCATCCTTCCTAACTAATAAACTAGCTTGCTGAAACACCCACGGTCAGATGGTTGGGTTATTCTCCTTCTGAACTCAACTACTATCCTAATAAGGAACTTCCTTCTGACAAGAACCTCGATGAGGGAGCCAAACAATCCAACTTCTCATTGCCGGGTAAACTAATCAACTACCGGGGGTGTTCATTCAGTTTAGGGTCCTCCCATGGATAGCCATTACAGTCTAGCTTGTTAGGCCACCTTCAAAAGAATGTTAGGCCACCTGGCCAGCCACCACCTGACTTCCTTCCGGACCTTCCTTCCAACCAGCCAGCTAGAACCTTCCTTCCATCCAGTTCTATTAGGACAGGTGTTAACTTCTCTCCAACTCCCATCCTAGCCCACACCCCCGATGAAGGGATAACTAACTAGTTGAATTCCACTTCTTTTTGGTTGAATTGAATTCTGGCAACCTTCTGGCTCTTGCCTCCCACCCACGGCTAATCCAATTTCTCTGGACAAAAAAGAAAGAACAATCCAATGCTCTATCCTGAACCCCCTCTTCAGTTTGCTCTCCTCACTGGTCCTCCTCATTTAACAGAACTACTTTCTCAAGTTCAACTAGATAGAACTACTCAAGTTTAACTAGTTTCCATCAGTCCTAAGTAGGAGCCCCCGAACAGTGCCCAAACCAGAGGTGGAGGATGGAGCACCGTGAAGGATGTCCGAACAATCCAACCCAAAGCTATCCTTTGTTGGCTGGCCAAACAAGAAGGTGTTTCAGCAAGGAGATAGGAAAGGAGTTCCATCCAGAAGGAAAGGAGCTCAACTATAGTTGCCTGTCGTTAACGTTATCCGAGCTAGGGAATAGAATGGGTGGGTGGGAAACTATAGAAAACTCGAATCATAGTTCCTATGCAGGGAGTGGGACAGCTATCTAAGAGAGTTGGACTAGTGGAAAAGCTGGTGCAAGTGTTTCCAGGCCCTATCCGCTAATGAAGAAGATACAGGAATGCCTAACTTTAGTTCAACTACTCCTCCCTCTCAATCTGGTGAAGTACCAGAATGGTTCAGTCGCGCTGGGAACTATCACCCTCCCATCCACCCCAGTTTTATCAGATAGGGCCGTTCCCCACTCTTCATTGAGCGAGAAGAAGGCATTGGAGGTTCAGGCGGGAGATCGACTGGTGGTATTCGATGCCAGGCACGTTGACCGATGGAAGAAGAGATTCAATAAATGAGGGAGGGGCTACGAACAGGACTTTTGATCCTTCCATCCCACCCAAGAAAAAAAACATTAGCGCTACGCTTATAGTTTCTTTGGCCCTCCCACCCAGCTGCAGTGCGATGTGATTCGTTAGAGGAAAGGTGAGACACCTATGGGGAGGCCATGCCAGATATCTTCTACCTTAGTAACTGGGACACAGTCTAGCTCCGGTTCAAAGTAGTCCAGTCCATATAGAATCTAGCCTACTGGTATAAGAGAAGGTGGTTTATTATTGGTCTACCAACGGTCAATAAATGCCCCTCTCTTTAGTGCGTGCTAGTGATAAAATTGCTTGTTTACATGTAGAATTGTCTAATTTAGAGGCGAATGGAGGTTCGTGTGTTGATGGCTTGATGTAACCTCTTGGCTATGACTATTTCTTATAGACAAAATTGTCTGTCGATAAATGGATAACAAGGGGCAAAGCTTTCAAATTAAAGACCTGGTTGATCCTTATCCAATTGAATCTGTTCCGATCTTAGTCTCAAGTCTAGTTGATCAAGATCATCGAGACCCATTAGCAAAGGCATGGGGAGAGACAAAGCTTACTCTCCCTCTTTGGTCTCCTTGCTGAGCACTCCTATAGTTCTTCATTTTCGGAAGGGCCGAATAGAATACCCCATCTTTTCCCAATTATTGACTCCCACCCACCCGGGCATGTTACGTATAGAATCTGGACAGTTGACCCTCCCAACCAACTATAGGGGGGCATGTTACATATAGAATCTAGCCGGGCACTACGGCAAGACGTGAAACACCCGATCCCATTCTGACCTCGATCTGTGAAACTGTCTTGCACCATATGTACTAATTCTTCGGGAGACATGGTTAAAGCCCGGTCCCCTACTACAATAATAGAAAAGAGGGGCCCTTTCAGGAGGGCAGATATAGTTCCAAACCCCCCACCCCTTTAGCTATAGTTCCCCCCACCCCATTAGATTCATTGCACATGTTACGTAGAGAAGGGTGGGGGGGCCCCCGACTGCTCATTTAGTTGGGTTGGGGTGGGTGGGAGGAAATGGTAATTCGAAGTGATGGCGTTGAAGGATAGGAAGGGATAGGCTCGATGCCATCTCTGAATAACTCAACTTCTGGGCCCAGCGATCGAACAACTAATCTACTGATACGGGGGGGCTTCCCACCCACCCAAGCTATTATTCAAGTTTGACAACTGAATGGCTAGTTTGACGACCAGATGGCAACATTGACGACCGGATGGCAAGATTGAGATTCGCCCATGGGCATCCTCTATCTAGGTGAATCTATATCTCATTGACGACCGCCATATATTTGATAGGCAACCTCTATATTCCCTACTGCCCCTCTGGCACTATTATTCAAGATTACCTACCTAATGATTGGGTCTAAAGACTCCCACTACGACGATAGATTCCTACACCTACTAGAGATTGAGACACCCCTATAGTTTCTTTTGGCAGATTCCCACATCGACCAAAGATTCCCACACCTACTAGAGATTCCTACATCGAATAGAGATTCCCACACCGACTACATGTTCAGACACTGACGACATATCTATACACCCCTATAGTTTCTTTTGGCAGATTCCTACACCGGATAAAGCTTGAGACAATGACTACAGATTCCCATACCAACTACATGCCAGATAGATAGAACACCGATGATAGATTCCCACACCGTAGAAAGATTGAGACACTGAATGAAGCCTTTATACACCCCTATAGTTTCTTTTGGCAAATTCCTACATCGACTAAAGCTTGATACTACCACTCACTATTCCTACACCGACTCAAGCTTGAGACCGACCTAATCTCCATCCATCGATCAAAGCTTGAGACACCCCTATAGTTTCTTTTGGTAGATTGAGACACCAACTACATGTTCCCACACCGAATAAAGATTACCACACCAAAGGAAGCTCTAGACACCCCTATAGTTTCTTTTGGCAGATTCCTACATCGAATCAATATTCCCACACCGACTACCATCCTCACTACCTCCCGATAACCTTCACTCCCCCTATTGTTTCTTTAGGCAACTTGGTAGGTGGGATCAAACCTCATAGGTGGGTTCATAGACTTATAGGTGGGATCGAGCATCGATAGATGGGATCATAACCAATTTGAAAGGGAGGGGGGGTGGGTTCAAACATCTTGAGGTGGGATCATAACCGTGGGTTCACAACTGGGATCGAATCACCTGCCTAAATTCAATTGTGGGGTGGGTTCAACATTGACTAGGTGATACTGACATCTATATAGCAACATCCCCATCTACTCTATAGGCTATAGGCAGGCAGGCCAGGCTGAATAGCAAGATTTAGATTGAAATGGCAACCTTCTTGGTATAGGTAGGCATGGCAACCTACCCATCCTCATAGCAACTGACCGAACTGAATAGCAACATCCCATCAAACTACAATTGGGTGGGAAGCTAATATTGTGGGAGGGAATTTGAGTATAGCCGAAACTAGAGTTTCCCACCCACCTGAATCATAGGGTTCTCGGGGGGTATAGTTGCCAGTGACCAATCCTCTAGAGTGGGAATACAAGTTCACGACTGACTCCTGGCATAGGGGCATAGCAACTGACCGAACTGAATAGCAACATCCTAAACTGAATGACCACTGACTGGTATATAGATAGTACATAGCAACATTCCCAAATACTTTCTATATACTATACGTAACATGACTCCCATCCCTTCTCCTTCACTCCCAACCCCTATATAGCCGAAGCGGGACCTTCACTCCCCCTATCTATATATGGGCCGCCCTATCTATAGTAGGGCACCAGACCCCCGCTTCGGTTATATGGCAGGTTCTCCCTCCCTCCGCCCAAGTTCTCCATACCGAAGATAGATTGTACCGACCCACATGGGCAAGTTCTCCATACCGAACACAGGTGAACCTGACCGAACACCCCGCTTCTAAGGCACCATACTGAAGACAAGGTTGACTGACCCTCGCATAAAAGGCAACTACTAGAATTCTCGAAACTATAAACGGCATCTACCTCCCTTGCTATAATGGTTCTCGGGGGCCCCTTAGGCATCTACCAACTAGAATTCCCACCCAGGCAAAACTTAACCGAGGGTTTACCTAGAACCCTCGAAAAGCCCCCCCAGGAGGTAGATGCCTAAGGGATGGGTGGTGGGTTCAATTGTCCCACCCAACCCCTATATTGTTGCCGGGGGTTCGCCCGGGGTGGGTGGGAGGATTCTAGTTGGGTGGGAGGGAGAACTATATAGAGGGGGGGTGGGGGGCTAATGTTCCCCGGGCTAACCTCCCACCCGCCCCCGAGAACGATTATAGCAAGGGAGGTATATTATTGTTGTTGATTGGGGCCCTCGATTGATACCACATCCATCTACCCCTATCTCTACTCTATATGGTATGGCCATCTCTATCATTCGAAAGAGTTTGTCTGTTTCGTTGTGACTAGACTATCGCTGCAACCCACTATTGTAGTGGGGCCATATCTACCATCCATATCTATATATAGGGGTGGGGGGTGGGTTTGAGAGATGTGGTTCACGATCGCGATGTGGTACCAACTATATATATACCTTTGGTGATATGGTGCTCCCTTCATACTCTGCTCCGGGGTGAACATTAGGGGGTGAACATTAGATATGGCACTCAGCCACAGCCTACCCAAAAGAGTCTATATATGGTATGCATATTCATGATCGGGGCTATAGGGGATCTACATTCATCATGTCATCACTCGGGGGTGGCCAATCCCAATCAATAGGCGGGGTTGGATAGCAGCTGATTTATGCGTTCGATCGATTGATATTATGATAAAGGAAGGAAGGGCTATTCATCATGGGAGGAGAAAGACTATACCTGAATCTATATGATATGGAGCTTTAGATCAGATCCATGGTTTCTCTTCTCTTGCACCCTATATATCTTATCTTCCCAACCTAATATCAATAAAGCCAACTACTTTCTAGTTGGCGGCTATGGCTATGAATAAGGCAAGGCAGCTATATCTAGTTCCCATATCCCATATCTATAGAGGGGGGGTGGGGGCGGGGGTGGCTGGATCCCGACAGCCCTTTAGAGCTTTCCTTTCCCCGCTTTCCCTAGATGGAGAGAAAGAACCGCTCCTCCAACTATCTTCCCACACCACCCCTACCTCTCCCGAGGGTTTGCCTAGAACCCTCAGCAATAGTTGCTTTAGCCCCCCCTATATTATTGTTGTTGTTGGAGTTTCATTCTTACTTCAATTATATAAAAGAAGGGCCGCTCGACCAACGAACAACTCGGGATAGGGAGATTAATGTCCTCGGGTTTCGACAGAACGAAGTCATTTATTGATGTAGATAAAGCAACTCTTCTCGTAGACTCTGTTGATAGAGAGGACTCCTTCCTCGCCAACCTTCTTTTCTTTCTAGACTCGACCTCCCAACACTTCAATGCTAAAAGACTGAATATCGGAAGCTTGAAGATCGAGATCTCTTCCAATTCACTGATCGAAGGGGTGCTGGACAAAGACCCATCTCCATCGGTTTATGAGCCAGTCGAAACCAAGTTGATAGGATCCTACAGAGAATCTGGGGCATTCTGAATATGAACTAGCTATTGGGCAATGAAACGTGGGAATGATCCCTTCCTCCCCTTTCTATAGAATAATTCCAGCCGTCGACGAAGAAGTGAATGGGACCAGTGGGCCCATGCACGGATGGGCACGCATGCCAATCCTGATTCAATAGGCACTGGCTTCAAGGATCAGGGATGAATGAAGCAACTTGAACATCGTCCTACCTGAAGCCCTATCCTCTATCTCCATTTGAGGGGGGAGAAGCCCTATCCTCTATCTCCTTTTTCATCTTACCACTAGAGGTGAAGCTTGCACCCATGGTTGGCGTACCAGTCTCAGTAGTAGGGGTCACCTCAGCTGGATAAATGGGGAAGCGGCATGTGCTATTGGAATATTCCATAATCAGGGGTGGGTGGGAGGCAATATAACCCCCCACCCCCCCTCTATATAGTTCTCCCGAGGGTTCTAGGCAAACCCTCAGGTGATGGTAGCCCCACACACAGAGAAGATCAAGGGCATCTCTGCTCTCGTAAGATAGGGCGATCTATCGATCCCCTATCTATATATGGCTCTCTCGTTGGTTGACTAAAGGTCATATTAATCTATAGACCCACCTTCCTCCCCTATAGATAGAGTAGATATGGCAATTCCAAACTCAAATCCAAACCGGCACTTTCGCAAGATATAGATAGCCGAGCGCATCGCATCGCATCTATAGTTCTATTCTCTATCGGGTATGTATATGATGAGGTAGCCCAACTAATATATATTGGGGAGGTCATTTTGATCGCATCTATGGTATGATTATCCTCATCCATGGGACTAGACTAGACTGGACCTATCACTCGACGGCATATAGAATAGGGGCTGGTCAGGCTAGTCAGTCTATTCTATATAGAGGGGAGGGGTCGCCCGTATGTAGACTCAGCCTTCTAGCAGGGTGGAGGATGACTATAGTATGGAATGCCAGGGTGTCTATATTTCCAGTCCCAGGTAATGTTTGTGAACTATCTATATCTGGGGGGGCAGCCTCTCTATTCTATATAGGGGGCATATAGAGTATAGATAGGTTTTCCTCTATCTAAGGGAGGAGGTGCCCGATAGCTAGACTAGATGGGTATCGTCAATACGGGGGGATCCGAAGACCTCCTCCAAGAATAGAGTGGGTTGGGTGCCTCTCATCCTGTCAGTATGTATCCATGAGAGGAGGTGTTCCCTCTCATCAGAGGAGGGTGTTGCTCCCTCTCATCAGAGGGGGATGTTGGTTCTCCAACTCCAAATGCTAATCGTCAGCCCATTGTTTGCATGTATAAGTGACCTCAACATATACCATTTGGATAAATGGGTTGGGTCAAACGCTCGGCGGGTCAAGGATAGGATAGTAGGCTGCTCATGATCATGGGCAATACTAAGCATCGAAAAAGCGGAGGTTGGCCACGTCATTTCCCAGATAGATAGATAGATACAAAAAGTGCCGAACTAATTGAAGAAACCAAGGAACACCTGTTTCCCAGGGTGGGTGGAATATCAAGTTGGTGGCTAGAATAGAACCCCCCACCCATCCCCACAGAGCCCCCTACCCAACCCCACACACGCAGTTCACCCCCGAAACATTAATGGGTGGGTGGGATAAGTTTCAGGTGGGTGGAATAGAACCCCCCACCCAAACCCACACACGCAGTGAACCCCCGAAACATTAGCCCCCCACCCAAGTGGGAGGAAGATAGGGTAAACCCTTGGGAATCATAGGGCCGGGTGGGCGGGAATTTTCTGTTCATTTTTCAGATTCACCCCTCTGCATCTATTATTGTCAGTACTTCTTTCATCTCCCACTTCGGCCCCCTACCCACCCTAAAAAAGCTATCCGCCTTGGTTCTGGAATGCTCTCATCAATCGAGGGAAGGCTTTCATCCCCTACTTGATTCCCTACCCCTCTCTATTTCAATATGCCATCTGTCCCCAACCATCCCCTTGTCTCTATTCCTAATGGGTCATCCCACTCAAAGTCTTGATCCAAAGGAACACCCTACCTCGCTATCCCACTCTCCCAATCTCTGCCTGGACCACCCGAGATACAAGCGATATACGAAGCCATAAGGGCTTGCTACGAACTCTATGTTCTCGCGAGGGAAGACCTCTCTGCCTCATCCATGGTAGGAAGGAAGGGCCCTGACTGGGATCGACTGTCATTGGTGGGCCAGCCTCCCCTCGAGTGGTAAAGTTGGTAGGTGGACGAGTCCATGAGAAATCATCAATCGGGAAGCGAGGTTGCTGTATTAGAATTCGATCCATCAGTGGTTGGGAGATCATCTCGCCTGCCGTGAAGATGTGGAATAAATCTTGGCATCACCCGCTCTTGGGGGTATCTGATTCTGTACCAGCATCGCAACTTATCGAGTGGCTAAATGAATTGGAGGATTGAGTTGGTAAGCAAGATTAATGAGAGAAGTGTTGGATTAATTAGATGGCTAGAGATCGAATCCTCCTCCCTCGCCTAATGACCCACTCGTCTTTGTGGAGTTGCGACCCAAAAATGAGTACTAGATGAGTCGATGTCATCTCCTACCGCTGATCGAATGCTTCCCCATGATTCCCCACCTGAATTGGCTAAAGAATCAGATAGCCCTCCACCGTGGTTGAGCCTGCCTCTCCTTACCCAAACCCGGTAGTTTTAGAAGCCACGTACTCTTATGTCCGGCCAGTAGTAGCAATGAAAGCATGTCTTATTCCCTCCCAAATGAACAACTATAGCTGCAATGGATGGGTGTACCGCTGATGGAAGTCGAGAAGAGGGAGTGCTCGGCCATGAACCACACCACGCTATAATAAGCATGAACCGCCCCTACCCCTACCCGAGAAATCAATTTCTATTAGGTTTTTACTTAATCCTATTACCCCCCCACCCTACCTTCCACCCACCAACTTTCTATTCCACCCACCTAGGTAGATTCCCTCCCACCCGGACAGCCGAAGATTGTCAGGGGTTCTAGGTGTGTGGGGATGGGTGGGGGGTTATGTTCCCCAGATAGCCGAAGCCTAGAATTCCCCCCACCCAGGGAACGGCTAATCCCCACCCAACCTGAAAGAAAGTTGGCACCCTCAACTAATCGGTACTCCTATTGCCCCCACCCACCCAACTATGATTCCCTCCCACCTGGATAGCCAAAGCGTAGAATTCCCCCCCACTCAAACTATTGCTTCCCACCTGAGGGTTTACCTAGAACCCTCAGATTCTAGTTGTGGGGCGAGATAGTTAGGCCCACCACTTCCTAACTCCTAATTCCTTCTTACTTCTTACTCCCACCCACCCCAACGGGATAGGAGGAAGGGCCTCCCACCCACCCCCGGCCCGGGAGGAGATTAGCACATCGATAACATGTTCTGAGATTTTGCATGGTATTCTCCTCCCACCCACAATAATATAAAAGAGGGTAGAATTGTGGGGGGTTCGATGTTCTCCCACCCACCTCGGGCTATTATTGTGACCCATTCATTATATGGCCTAGCCTATATACGTGATATGGCTTGGAGTGTTACATATAGAATCGAGCCCCTCTATCCCTACTAGCTGATCAATGAAGTTGAGCCCTCTAATAACATCATTATCTGGCTCACATGACTGGAGAACCAACCTGGGTGGGGGGGCAATATAGTCTCCCACCCACCCCGATTAGTGACGAGAGGTAGATGTCGTTGGTTGTTGGTGGGTGGGAGGATATAGATTGGGTTGGGTGGGTTGGATGGGAATTTGCCATTCCGAACTACAATTCCCTCCCTCCCGTGGGTGGGGGGTTCTATTCCCTACTATTCGGCTGGGTAGCAGAGGGTAGATTAGTTGGGGGGCTAGTAGTAGATTAATCAGCTTATTCTAGCAAGCTTCCTATAGTTCTGTGTGTGGGGATGGGGTGAACCTGGGGGCATAGGCCCTGCATGCCCGTTGGAACTTACTATGGCACGGTGTTGGGCCCATAGTTATCCATCGCTATCTTTTACTTCATCATATGTTAGCGTATTCTAGCAAGCTTATTAATGAATGTGTGTGGGGATGGAACTTACTAGTCCCAGGGTTGGGCCCATAGTTATCCACTGCTAGAGTAGCTAATTAATTAAGCCGCCTAATGTCAAGTTGTGGGAGGGAATTCTAGTTGGTCAACCTGAAGCTAGCCACTGTTTCATCCCTTCCGACGAACCACCCAACCATAACAGGTTCTCATCCCCGAATGGAGGAGATGGAATAGACAATCAATCGAAAGGTAGGGACGGAATGCTTGCATCATTAGGGGATGAGGAGTCAGATGAGAAAGGCTAGGAATCTCTCTTAGACACTACTACTACTCCAGGATATTAGATTGAGTGGATGGGAATCTTCTACTGCCCCACTCGATCCTTTACTCTCAGCTAATCACCTATGATCGACTCCATCCCTTGTCTGATGACCCATCAACGGGAGAGGAGATAAATACCAGATAGCGAACTAAGATTCCCTCCCTCCCACCAGCTGATCCTGTCAGATCGAGTGACAGGAATAGTAGCCCTATCTTCCATTCCACCCGATCCCGAAGCTATCCGTCCAAAGAGTCCTTCCTCCCCATCCATACCTAGGTCGATCAATGGTCTACCTGTTGGCAAGAGACACTATATGGATTCATGGTTGTTGTCATTGATGGCAACAAAGGTCATCCCACATATCCGCAAGACATGATGTGCCTCTACCGGAAGTCAGAATAAAGAATGTTGTGGTCCGGTGAAGAAGAACAGAGCATGTGGCAAGGTCCGACAGATTGGTCCGGATCTCTCAGAGGAAGTGTCTTGGTGCAGTGCGGATTTGGGGAAGTCAAGAGGACTACCTTGAGTGGTATATTCCAAGGATTTAGCCTCCGGTGATGGACAAGGAAAAAGATATGAATGGTTGAGTACCGGATTCCTGAGAGACAGTGATAACAGAGGAAGAACTGACTGGCAGAGTATCAGACTGCTTTCCGGATGGGTTACTGTTGATGACAGAGGTTGTGAAGGCATGAATCATGTTTGGCCGACATGGTTAATGATATCTACAAGTATATGCTTGATCCGCATTGCTTGGTGAGGAAGGATTCAGCCGACAGAACAAAAGTTTGTAAGAAACTAGACTGTTCCGGATGCCGACTAGAAAGATGATGAAATTATTTGTGCGGATATATATAGAGGATGGATTTAGTTGTGAAGGGTGTGGTGTTGTGTAGAGATATGCGAATACGACCAGAGAAGAGCAGAGATAGCAAAAAGGATCCGATATGTGAAAGATAGCAGAATAAAGAACAGAGGAAAGATGAAGTGCAGCAAATCAGTGTACTGAGCCTAACCGGAACTGAACTCCAGCATATGCAGATGCTTCCAATCAGTTCAAGACTGTGATTCTCATCACTTTGTAGACAGTGTGTCTTCTTGTAGGCAGTGGGCCTCTTGTGAGCAGTGTGCTCGGGCAGTGAGCCCTAATTGGCAAGTGCCATTTTTGTAATTTCCTATTCTTCTAACAGAGAATAATTTTGGGTTAATCACCCCGTGGTTTTCTCCCTTAACAGGGTTTCCATGTCAAAAATATTGTGTCATGTGTTTCTTATTTCATGGTTAATGTTTTTGTGTTTGATTTTATGCTGCATCAATTAAAAGGAAAGTTCAATAAAGGAAATAATTAGGATAACTGATTCACCCCCCCCTCTCAGTTATCAACAATTGGTATCAGAGCTAAGTTCCTCCTAATAGAGCCTAACAGCTTGAGGAAGATCTGGGATTTCAAATGGATGCATATGGTTTAAGGGAGCAACTCAAGACTGCTCTTGAGGATCTTGAACAGTCAAATTCTGAAGTCAGTGAATTAAAGGAAAGACTCAAACAGGCTGATGAATTCATGAGAGAATTAAAAGACAAATTAAGTCTCTCTATGAAAAAGAGAAAGGAGCTGCTTCAACAGTTGGCAAGACAAAGTGAAGAAAGCAATACAAATGAAGAATTGACTGAGCAAACCAAGTTATGTGAAAAGTTATCAAAAGAAGTCATTATGTTAAGACATGAAATGGAATCAGGAACTATAAAGTTTACTCAAGAGATTGAAGAAAAAAGAAAGGCTGAAGACAATCTAAGACAATCTCTTAAAGAAAAATTAGAAGAATGCCACCAGATGGACAGGATTATCAGACATCTTGAATCTGATCTTGAAGATGCCAAAGATAATGAAGGAAAACTTGAGGATCAAATTGCCTCTCTCAAAAGAGACCTTCAAACAGCAAATGAATATAAAGAGAAATTCAAGATAAGTTCTGCTCAACTTGAAGTTCTTCTTGGAAGTCAAAAGAGGACAGATGACAAGTATGGTTTGGGATATGAGAAAGGAGAAAGCTCCGGATCCGGTCAGAAGAATCTTGGATCAGAAAATCCAAGAAGCAGGCCTAGAAGACCTCCGGTAAGACAGCCAAATGCTCAAAGATATCCATCCTTCAATGGATATTGCCACAGCTGCAACCACTTTGGTCACAAAGCTAATCAGTGCAGAATGAGAATGAATCAGATTAATTCATCCTTCTCCGGACAGTGCTTCAACTGCAAAAGGTATGGACACAAATCCCATGAATGCAGAAGTATGCAAGTAAACAAATCATTCAAAGGTAGATGCTTCACATGCAATAGAGTAGGTCATATGGCTAATCAATGCAGATCAAGAGGATATCAGTCAAATATGCAAAGAAATGTTATTTGCCAAATCTGCAATAGGTCCGGTCATAATGCTAAAGTCTGCAGAAACAAGAATCAGGACAAAAGAGGTCCGGTGTATAATCAGAATCAAGACAAGGGTAAACAAAAGATGAATGCGGATGAGGTTAGGAATCAGATGAGCAAGATTTGGGTGAAGAAAAGTTCAGAGAATGTAGAGGTCGGATCCGCACCAGACTCTGGTGCTGATATCTCTTCCGGAAATTAAAAAGTGAGCTCAGGCTCAGGGGGAGACTCAAAGAAAATCTTGTTCCCCTAGCCAAACAAGTGGTACCGGATGTGGCACAAGATGCGGATCAAAGGGTTTGTAGATATGAGTCTTGAGATACTTCAGTCAAGTTTTCAGAGGTCCGCATGGAGTTATGAAGAAGCTGTGATCGATCAAATAAGACCTGTATGATAAAGGATTACAAAAAGGTCCGGAAAGATCCGGAAATGCACTATCTTGTTCTGCGGATTGGACAGAGTGTTTGGGATGTTCTTGTAATATGTTACCTCGATTTATTCATGATTGAAAGATCCGGATGATATCCACAGATCAGGACTAATCCGGGATACTCCAAGCTATCCAGACAAGGCAAACCGGAATGATGTAGGTGAAGCATTTATTGCAGACAGATATTAGGGTTCGCGGAGCAATTTAAGGGATTTCTCAAAGGACATTTGCTCATTCTGCACTCGAGAAGAAGCGAAAAGTGGAGCTCTGCAACAAGGTTCATCAAGCACACCAAGGATCTCCTGCCGAAGCTATTGCATAAAGAAATCAATCCAACCACTCCGTGCAAACCGAAGGCGCATAAGGTATTCTCCGTTTTTCATTACCTCACTGCAAATCTTTGAAGAATGGCTACTCCAAACATAGTTAAGATCTCTGATAGACCTCGCCCCTCATTCAAGAAACATCCCTACAAATCATTGGAGGTAGATCCACTAGGAGCCTTCTCTAGTGTTCCCCACGGAGTTTTACATACCGAAGACATTAGGGTTTACATACATGCAAGCATTGAAGAATTTGGGGAATTCAAATTAAGAGACCTCTATCACAAGCAACTGATAGACAATGCTTTTGAGCTTAAACCAGAGTATAAGGATATCCAGAAGAAACAATTTGAGCAATTTATTCATTTCCCCTGCTTTGAAGAAGATGAATGGGTTCGGTATGTACTGAGCAGGATGCATGACAACTTTCTATGGCTAGATAGACCCTGCAAGATCACAAAAGAGGCAATTAGAGCAGTAACTGGTCTATACTCTTCCGGAGGGGTACCTATCCTCAAATCTGTCAAGAACAACGTTGTAACTGAGGCCACCGGATCAAAATTTGACAAGAGGGCAATGACCATTGAAGATATTTCGGATCCGGATATCAAATATGCATCAATGATAATAGGATACAAGATCTATCACTCCAGCAGGGAGAATTCTGTATCCGGAACTGCAATATACACTGTTTATGAAATGCTAAGAAAGAATGCAGAATATGATCTCTGCGAACTACTGCTAAGCCAATTAATGGAAAACATATAGAAAATCAAGAAGGATAAGAAGAATTCCTTTAAGTATGGTACTCTTATTGTATGTCTATTCTTCTACTTCATGAATGAGCTACCCGGAACAAGTGGATGGGTATGGCAGAATGACAAACCTGTTGCAGTCCAGATAAGAGACTATTTGCATGGACTTGGGGATGCAAAAGCGAGAAATACAGCTCTATGGGGATACTTCAAAAACTTTCAGAGCATGATGCAAGCAAGAGAGAGAATTCCCCAGTCTCTCATTGAGGAATACAAGGACTCAGTGTGCTTTATGGTTGACAGTGATCAGTGCCTAATGGAGGCAGTGGAGCCAAGGACTGTCTGGATCATGCCCATGGGGTATGAAGTTGATGAACAGATAGTGGAGCTGCATGTTCAACACATGCTAAGTCAGCCCAAAGATCCTAAGGCAGAAAGGTTTGGAACCTTTGAGGAGCTGAGTGTAAAAATACATGTAGAACTCAGGGAACCTGAGATTAAAAGAAAAGTAAGAAAAGAAGTAGAGCACATTGCTCAAGGCCTAGGCATCTCAAAAGAGGCACTTGATGCCAGCCGGGAAAAGAGGAGGAAGGCTGAGGAAGAAGAGAAAAGTAAAGAAAGTGCTCCGGTTGAAGCTCCCACCCGGACCAGATCATCAAAGAGACCTGCACCTCCCACAACCAAAAGATCAAAACCGGAAGTCCAGGCATCCGGTAAGAGATCCAAGACAAAAGCCACAAGGGCTTATGGAAGCCAAAAGGATGAAGAGGAAACAGAGTCAGATGAGGGAGTTAAAGAAATAAAGAAACAGAAGAAGAAAGAATCCGGTAAGCCCTCCACAGGCCAAGACAAGGATGAAATGGCAGAAGGATCTGTTGAAAAGCCCACTCTGTCCCTAGAGAGCATAATCAAGTCGGTCACGGTGGATGGAAACCTTCAACCAATGACTGAATCATATGATGACTTCAGTGAGGCCGACCAAAAGACTCTGCAGGAGGCCACAGTAAAATATCTTAACATATATAATAAGGCTTTCATTGAAATAATATCTCTTATTCCTAAAAGCCTAGAAAAGGAATTGGAAGTAAGAAAGAATAATGCTCATGCTAAAGATCTTGAGATCCGGGAGCAGATAGCTATTCAGCTATATCCTCAAAGTGATCCCAAGATAATGAACATTATCTTCAAGGACTGCAAAGATGAGTTCAGAAGCAAAGCCAGGATGAATCAACTCATGCTTGGTGAGACTGACAAAGTGGCCCAAGAAACAGAAGAGATCCTCCGGAAGGCCTTCAAAAGGTTCAATCTTCCTGTTGTAGAGGATTTAGGAACAGAAACAGCTGAGGACTTGGGACCCTCTGCTCCAGAAGAAGTGGCCCATGAACAAGCTAGCATCTCTCCTCCAGTTTCCCCTACAGTCTCCGGATCCAAAGAAGAAGAGCAATTACAGGAGAAGGAAGTAGTGGTAAAAGACAAAGAGGTTGACAGTTCTAAGACTGCAGAAGAAAAGAAACATCTGTCTCCGGCAAGAGACACTGCACAAACTGTTCAACAATTTTTGAGCAAAGAAACTCTAGAGATTGATGAACCGGAGCTTCTAAAAGGCCCATTTGATTTTGACTCTCTCTCTCCGGTACAAACAATGAAGATAGCTTCATTTGCAAATGCCAAGGCAAATGAAAAGCTCCTGAAGTCTCATATGGAAGACTGTGAGTTGATAGAGGCTGCTTCCGGAGTACTTGTAAAAATCATGCCATCAATCCAGATAGATCCGACAGCCTCCACTTCCGGTAATCTAAAAACCTTAGTCAGCAGTATTGATACACATTTTGATTCTCTAGTAAAATCAGCTGAAGAAAAGGTCCGGAAGGAATTTTTGGATAAAAGATTTTCAGAAATATTAGAATTAATCTCTAAAGATAGGAAGATTGTAAGCATTGGAATAAAGAGCTTAGAGAATGCTCTTAAGGATGGCAGTGACATCTATAAATTTTGTATATCCTGGTCAAAGGCAACAGCAGCATTTGACAGGAAAATAAAAGAGGAACAGGATAAGCTACAAAGCTTATCTCAAAGTTTTGATCCTCTCTCTTCCTCTATAATAAATCAAGAATGTCAGACTATTGCAGTCTTGAATGAAATAAAGAATCTTGAAAAGGAAAGAAAGAACATCACTAACCGGATGGGAGAACTTAGAAGGATTATAATCCCTAAGTTGGAAACTATGCATGAGGCCATCAGTGATGCTCAGACCACCGCCCAAACAAAAGATCCGACAGATCTCAAGCGGGCAGAAGCTTTTGCATTTTTGTTAAGTGGTCACATTTCAATTTTGGATAGAATGAAGCAAAGTTGGGCTACAGAAATGATCCAATTGCAGACATCCTTTGCAGACATTCTTCAATATATGTGAGTATGTAAATATGCGGCTAAGTATAAGAAATTTTTGAAAATTTTGATATGCGGACCCTACCCTTTGCCATTGATGTCAAAGGGGGAGTGAGGAGCAGTGAAAAATGAGGAATCCAACTAAGGGGGAGTTCCGGAAATTGTATATAAAGACAGAGCATCAGCAAAGGGGGAGCATAGTGTAAACACTTAGTCATTTTTCACTAAGTGTTGCCATCAATGCCAAAGGGGGAGATTGTTGGCAAGAGACACTATATGGATTCATGGTTGTTGTCATTGATGGCAACAAAGGTCATCCCACATATCCGCAAGACATGATGTGCCTCTACCGGAAGTCAGAATAAAGAATGTTGTGGTCCGGTGAAGAAGAACAGAGCATGTGGCAAGGTCCGACAGATTGGTCCGGATCTCTCAGAGGAAGTGTCTTGGTGCAGTGCGGATTTGGGGAAGTCAAGAGGACTACCTTGAGTGGTATATTCCAAGGATTTAGCCTCCGGTGATGGACAAGGAAAAAGATATGAATGGTTGAGTACCGGATTCCTGAGAGACAGTGATAACAGAGGAAGAACTGACTGGCAGAGTATTAGACTGCTTTCCGGATGGGTTACTGTTGATGACAAAGGTTGTGAAGGCATGAATCATGTTTGGCTGACATGGTTAATGATATCTACAAGTATATGCTTGATCCGCATTGCTTGGTGAGGAAGGATTCAGCCGACAGAACAAAAGTTTGTAAGAAACTAGACTGTTCCGAATGCCGACTAGAAAGATGATGAAATTACTTGTGCGGATATATATAGAGGATGGATTTAGTTGTGAAGGGTGTGGTGTTGTGTAGAGATATGTGAATACGACCAGAGAAGAGCAGAGATAGCAAAAAGGATCCGGTATGTGAAAGATAGCAGAATAAAGAACAGAGGAAAGATGAAGTGTAGCAGATCAGTGTACTGAGCCTAACCGGAACTGAACTCCAGCATATGCAGATGCTTCCAATCAGTTCAAGACTGTGATTCTCATCACTTTGTAGACAGTGTGTCTTCTTGTAGGCAGTGGGCCTCTTGTGAGCAGTGTGCTCGGGCAGTGAGCCCTAATTGGCAAGTGCCATTTTTGTAATTTCCTATTCTTCTAACAGAGAATAATTTTGGGTTAATCACCCCGTGGTTTTCTCCCTTAACAGGGTTTCCACGTCAAAAATACTGTGTCATGTGTTTCTTATTTCATGGTTAATGTTTTTGTGTTTGATTTTATGCTGCATCAATTAAAAGGAAAGTTCAATAAAGGAAATAATTAGGATAACTGATTCACCCCCCCCTCTCAGTTATCAACACTACCACCCTCTCTATCCGATCCATCCATCCCAATGCCCGTAGACCTTCCTTACCCACATGGAGTGATTTGTCCCCTCCACTCATGCCGAAAGGAATATTGATCAGCCGGGTCCTACAACTAATCTACCTCCAAGCAGGGGGGCCTAGTCATGTCATCTATAGTAGCCTTGTTTGCATGAAGGCCTACTATTTTGGGGTCTTCCCACCCTGCTGTGCTGCATCATGCTTCCCATAGTAGCGATTTTGTGATGGATGTCGAGTCAATTCTCATGTCGGTGCTAAGTTCTAGGGGGGAGGGAATAGTTGTTGTGGTCGATCAATTCCTGGTCGCATAAGCTATCCGTTCAAAGATTTCAGCAGTACTCCTTTCATCCGCTCATTAAGAAGCGGGGGATGGAGAAGCGGGCCCCTCTTTTCTCTCGATTGATCGTGCCATGGTAGTTTCGACAATTGCAGAGCAAGATTATATTCGTGATATGGTCCATCTCCCTCAATCTCTGGAAATGAGGTTTCTATCAGGCTTATCGATTCATTCAACTTTAGTGAGCCCTACCTATATAGCTAGGGTAGGGGAAGGAACAATTTAGGGGTAGGGGTAGGGGTAGGGGGAGGTCACCCATTCACACTTCCACACAAAAATAGGCCCAGGCTGCATGCAGGGTGGGAGGCAAGAAACAAAGACCCTCTATCCATATTACATACGTTATATCGTTATCTCCTTCTAAACTCAACTACTCTTACAGCCCCACTGCCTACCTAATTAACGAGGGAGGGAGGGAGTGGAGGAAGGAAAGAAGCTCAGTTGACCGTGCAGAGGAACAAATGTTTGTAGTTGACCATTTGTCCTACCGTGGGTGGTGAGATGGCAAGGGAAGGACCCCACTGAAATTAGGATTAGCTGGACCAAGGGATAGTGAAACTAGTGGTGTGGGGTGGCGGGATAGCTAATAAATTAGTTAGGTCCCCCTAGATGGAAGAGTTAGGGAGGGAGTAGACTAGTTCACTCCGGTGGTGGCTGGATGGAAGGTACTCCAGTAACGAGTTGACAACCGGATCATCGGTAGCTCCAGCTACCGGGATGAGGGATGGCCGGCATTAACGAGTTAAGGATGGTAACAGCAGAAGTTGGGTTGTTTGGAAGTCAGGAATTCATTGATTGTTTCCCAATCGGAAGGAAGTTAGACTAATTTCTAATCAGGGGTGAGTCCAACTAATCTAGCTAGTTGCTAGACTGGTATGAAGTTAGTTGACTAGATTCTCTTTCTTTTTAGCTGGTGGGAGGCAAGCATAACTCGTTTCTTGATCCAGGCGGGTGGGAAACAATAGTTCCAGCTATCTCCCTCCCACCCGGTAAACTAGACGTGTGTGGGGATGGGCTCAATGAATGGGTCACAATATTACCACCCACAATAATATATTCCCGTAGGGGCCCGGCTGCTAGTATAGTTCAGTCATGTGAGCTAGACTTTTGATCTATTCCGAGATCGTCCTCTGTGGGGCAATTTAAGCCAGGGTTGGGTGGGACTAGAAGTGCCCAGGGGGTTCTATTCTTAATTACCATGGGTCGGCCATAAGAAACTATAGGCAGTCATGTGAGCTAGACTAAAGATCAATTCTGAGATGGTTCAATCTCAACTAATCTACCTCCAACTATCATCCACCCACCCCCGAGAAGATAGTCGTTTAGGGAGGTTTATAGTTATAGAGTTGGAATAGCTATTGGATATCCATAGGCAGATGCAGTACCACCTTAGAGAGGAATAGGTTCTTTCAGGTGTCCACCTGTAGCACCTGATCCACCACCGGATCTAGATCTAGGAATGGCTCAAAATGGGACCCCACCCTGCTACTATAATAGCTAATTTGGTTGGGCACTCTTACTGCTAGTCTTTAATCATTCCTAGAAATTGTTAGAAGACCTCTACTTACTAGGGGAAGTGGTTGTCTGGGCACCTTCTATTCCCTATAATCCCCCCTAACCCGGGAATTCTAGTTGAATAGAATTCTGACCCTACAGAATTGATCAAAGGGATTGAAGCCTGGACTGAAGTCAGTTGCTCCCTGGGAAAGTGATCCCGCCATCCCATTAGTATTGATATCCCATTGGTATCTATAAACGACCCTTACTAAAAGTTCCTGGGACAAACATCCATATCGAATGATCCGAATAAGTAGTTTGCGACCCCACCCGGGTCTATTCACACCCTTCCGAACCAGCTGTTATCTCCTCCCATCCGCGGTGCCCCACCCAATGACCTAGTTCGTTACAGCGTATATCCCAAATGCAGAAAAGAGGGCAACTATAGTTCCCCGCTTCCTCCCGGGAACAACTAATCTACCTCCCAGAAGGCAACTATATCTTATCGGGGGCCCCAACAATTAATCAGCTTGCAGCAACCGTGTGTGGGGAAACTATTGCCTCCCACCCACCCACCCCGCATAGGGTTCGCCACAGCAGGATTAGATTCTATATGTAACATGCCCATAGGAACTACTATTCCCAAGGAACTACCAAACCCAACCCATCCCGGTCAACTATATCCACCCACCCACAATAATAGACCTCCCGGGAGGGCTCTAGTTGGGGGCAACAATAGTGACACCTTCCCAATTTTCTATAGGGGGCGGGGGGCTGGGGGGTGGGGCGCTCGCTTCGAATTGTCGAAGAAACACTCAACTAATTAGTTAGTATGCTTCACTAGTAGTAGATGGGGATAGTAGTAGATAGAAATACTACCGAGCAGTATGGGCCCTACCCCTCTATCACAATGGAAGAGGTAGTGGCTGATTGGATCTCGCCCGGTCAGTACATATAAAAGGCAGTGGCTTATGGGTTCCTGGCTTCAGCGGGAGATGGAAGAGGTAGTGTTTGGATCCAGACGTGGGTAGTGGCAGTAGCAGAAAGCATTATTCCTATTCCCTCCCAATCCATAAGTAGCCTTTAGGAGTTGGGGTTGGAAATAAAGAAATGTGTCGGGTTGGGCCCGTGGGTGGGTGGAACTATCACGAGATGGAAATGGATTGGGGAATCAATGAAAGGGCACATGGCAAGCTATTAGTAGGGTTCCAATTGATGATAATGATCAGGGCGGGCATGCATTAGTGGTGGGTAATGGTGGTGTGATTTACGAGGCATGTACCATAAAGAAGGAGTTCGCGACCCCATCTCTCGTTCCCACCCAGCATGGGTCTCCAATGGGCGCTCCACCAATGACAAACAGAGCTCTCCTGATGATCCGAAAGAATGTTTATTTCTATACTAGGTTCCCCACCTACAACTGATGTTACCCTTGATTAACCTGGATAAGGGGTAACTAATTGGTGCCGCCCTTCCCACTCCTGCTTCAGCCACCACTTCTGGCCGGCTCTCGATATCGATCTCCAACTCTGTATCTAGTAACTCCACCTCTAGTGGCGATATCAATTACTTTGTAAACCACAGGACTAGAGGATATGCATATGGATTTGGAGGATCTCAGATTGGATATGAAACTAGCACTGGAAAACGGACTAGAGGGTATGGATCGAATACTCTCTACTAGGATCTGAGGGGATAGTTGGATTCGGTCAGGGTTGTTCAGGTTTATGCTTCAACTATAGTTAGGGGGGCCCCGAGGGGGAAAACCACTAGAAGGAGACACTCTACACGGGAATATTCACCCCAAGATGTTGGGCCGCAGGGGGCCTCCATGACATCCCAAAGGAATGATGCCTGAAAGGAGATGGATGAACTGGACCTGCGGGAGAGGGAATCGGAAGGGGAGCAACCCCCCCTCCCTTTATTATTGAATCTTTCTCTACCGAGGGCGGACACTCTTGACCGAAGCACCATATTGCAGATTAACAACTACCCAAGAGAGATACTCTGCCGGTACCACACTCTTCCCATGTGAGATGGGGACATCTATATATACTGCCCTAACCACTTCTGGTTGGGGGGAATCAGAGCCGGACCATCCCAACTATGAATTCCTAGGCGTCAAGGGATACTCTTCCAACATTCCTCAACCCCACTCGTCCCATAGATTGGGAACTTGAACCAACTACCTCCCTCCCACCCACCCCAGTTTCATCGCCTATCGAAACCTATTGAAAGAGGAAGGGGGTCAAGCTGGCTTGAGTGCCTGGGGACCGATAGCGGGAGGAAGGAGAGCATCCTGGGTAGATCGTAACCTAAACATTTCATCGGTCAGGTAGCCCAACCTCCTATCCATTCCTATTGCCTATATCATGGACCATACATACACTACGCATGATGGACTATTCCCCATAATGGGCGATACCAAACACCTGTCTCAAAAAAGAACCTTCAATGTGCCTCTCGACTACCCATCTATTTAGAGAGGGCTCTCCCCGAGTGGCTCGAAATAGGAAGGCCCTCGGGGGCAATTGCTCCCATTGACGCATAACAGGCCTAGGATCCAAAATAAAATGTTATTATGTTGAAGATCTTTATGATGATGAAGGAGTATCAGATAATGGTGAACTAGATAACTTTAGTACTTCTGGTAATGAATGCTTGTTTATTGCTAAATTAAAGAAGAACCTGTGTCTACTAATCCTACTAGCTATGTGAAGAAAGGAAAACCAGTGGAAAGTGCTTTGGATGCTTAGGTTGTTGAAGACAAAGATGAATGGGTTATTGATAGTGGTTTCTCTCACCACATGACTAGTGACAAAAGCAAGTTTGTGAGTTTGGAAAGATATGATGGTGGACTGGTTAGGTTTGGTGATGATACAGCTAGTAAGATTTGTGGAAAAGGATCTATTTCTTTTGATGACAAGCATAATACTGAAGATGTCTTATATGTGAAAGGATTAAAGCACAATCTTTTGAGTGTGGTTCAGATATGTGAAAAAGGTTATGACCTAAGCTTCAAGGACAATGGATGCAAGATCAAGGAGAGCTCTGGAATAGTCATTGCAACTGGTAAAAAGACCAGAGGTAATATCTATCACTTGAAAGGAACTGATAATTATTGCTTGTTGGGTCAGACTGATGAAAGTTGGCTATGGCATAGAAGGTTGTGTCACATCAATTTTGATAACATTATGAAGATAAGTACTGCATAGGCTGTTAGAGATTTTCCCAATCTTGTGAAGCCTACTAATTCTATTTGCATGGAGTGTCAATTTGGGAAGAAAACAAGACCAAGTTTTAAAAGTAAGGATCAATTAGTTGATGGACTACCGAAACTAGTGCATACAGACTTGTGTGGACCTACCAGAGTAAGAAGTTTGCAAGGAGACAAGTATTTCATGTTTCTTATTGATGATTATTCTAGAATGACTAGGGTTACCTTTTTGAAAGAAAAATCAGAAGCTCTGGATAAGTTCAAGGCATTTAAGGCAATGGTTGAAAATGAAATGGATTTGAAGATCAAACATTTAAGGTTTGATAGAGGAGGAGAGATCACATCAAATGAATTCAATTTCTTTTGTGAAGAACATGGGATAAAGAGAGTTATCTGCACCTAGAACTCCACAACAAAATGGAGTCGTTGAAAGAAAGAACAGAACAGTTCAAGAAGTTGCTAGAACCATGATGAAGGAAGCTGATCTTCTGGAAGTATATTGTGTTGGGAATTAATGTGTCTCAACCTTGGTAATTCCTTGTATTTATTTATTTATTTCCTATTATTGTAATTAGGATGCAAATCCTTATTGTCATCTTGTGGGAGTTGGCACGGTGATGTGTCATCCTACGTGGAAGCTGACCACATGTAAATTTGTCCTCATATGAGGAGATAGGTATCCCACTTAGTGGTAGGAATATTTTTCCATGTGTTGGCATCTTGTATAGTGTGTAAGGGAATATTGACCAAAACAGTTATGATAGATTCCTTTGACAAATCGATGACACCTAAGAGTCATAAATGGAAGATTTTATGATAGGTGAAGACATGTGTCAAAAGGCATATTTGGATGCCCCAAGGAGGGTTATGACAAGTTGTAAGAGAATATGCTATTTTTATCCTATGTATGACAGATTCTCTTACAGCTGTAAGATATGACAGCTATGACAGAATCTATGAGAGTCGTAAGAGTATTTGTCATTTCCCAACTTGGGAATAGGCGACCTTTTTGGGATGGGGTGATATGACAAGTGTCATGAACATTCTACAGTATTGGACAAGTGTCCCCAGGCGTGGATTTTGGGCCATGAGGCCATGTTGGACGCCCATTTCAAGATAGGCTCATTTTTGCCTTGTATCTTCTATATAAATAGGTATTTTTGAGAGGAGATGTAGTATGTGATTTATAGGTACTATTATGCTACCAAATTGTCTCTAGATACGAGTGTTGAAGACTCTTGAAAGATTGCATTACAAGTGTATTGTAAACCATTACAGTTTTGATAATACATTGTGCAGGTTTTGGAGTGTGGGGTTTTTTCACCCGACAAGGGTTTCCCCCACGTTATATCTTGTCTCTCTCTTCTTCTGTCTTACATTCTTGTGTTGTGTATTGCTGCAATATCTCCATTTTTGTTTTAAACATTTTGTAATTGTAAAGGTTAAAAAGAATTTGCACTCATCTCTCCTCATTAGATTAGTCTAGGAAGTGATTTCTACACACCTAGCTTCCTTTTAGTTGGTATCAAAGCTTGATCACCTTTGGTCCTAGTTGTTGGGTAGGGGTTTTTTGAGCTAATCTTAGGTTGAGTGGGAGTTTTGTGCAGAGTATTTTGTAATCTTGTTGCAGGAAAGAGATGGCAAGCACATCCAGAAAATTAGAGGTGGAGAAATTCAATGGCACTAATTTTGAGTTATGGAAACTTAAGATGGAAGACATGCTTGTTGATCAAGACCTATGGGAAACTATATTCAATGTAAAACCAGTGGAAATGGCACAAGATGATTGGGATCTCAAAGATCGGAAGGGTAAGGGTCTCATAAGACTCAGTCTAGCTGATTCTGTCATGTTAAATGTCCATGAGGAGAATACTATGAAAGACCTTTGGAAGAAGCTTGGAGATGTTTATCAGGCCAAATCCCTGGTGAACAAGCTTTTTCTGAGAAAGAAGTTGTATTCTCTGAGGATGGAGGATCAAGGATCTATTGCAGATCACCTAAATGCTTTCAACATGTTAGTTGCACAATTGACATCCGTTGGTGTGAAGATGGAGGACGATCATTGTATGACCTTGCTTTGTTCTTTTCCGGCCTCATGGGATCATCTTGTTATGGCTATTGGGATCACCAAATCTAATTTCAAAATGGATGAAGTGGTATCTTCGCTATCATCTGAAGAGATGTGAAGAAAGTCTTTTGAGACAACCAAAGAGGCTCTTGCAGTTTGTGGAAGACACAAGGAGAAAGGGAAAAAGGACAAGAAAGTTGAGAAGGGTAGATCCAAATCTCCTGGAAAGTCCAAGGCTCTTTGTTGGAACTATGGCAAAATTGGGCATTTCTGAAAGGAATGCAAAGAGGAAAAAAAAAGAAGAAGAGCACCCCAAATTCAGATTCTAACAAGTCACAAGATGATGGTGATGCCTTCATCATAGCCCTAGCCACCCATGCATCTGATGATGTGTGGTTCATAGATTCTGGTGCATCATTCCAGATGACCTCTCATCGAAGCTAGTTCATGAAGTATGAAGAGTTCGATGGTGGAAGAGTGTACTTGGGTGACGATTCCCATCTGAAGATTGTTGGTTGTGGAAGAGTCTCAATCCGATTCCCTAATGGATGAGTGAAGGGGATCACTAGGGTTATGCACATCCCAGGCTTGACACGGAACCTGCTTTTTGTAAGTATGTTGAATGATGCAAGTGTGTTGACCCTGCTTCACTACCCAAAATTTAAACTTTTGATATCACACCTGAGCTTAATCACACATTGAAACCTTTTGTCAAGTTATCCTTTTGGTTGCAATTCATCAATGTTGTACTTCCTATGTCAATCATGTTAATAACTCATTAATGAAATGTCATACTTTACCTTGTTCATATTGCCTGTTTCCATTCATACTTTGTATAACAGTGTTATTCCAAGTCAAAACTTAAATTAAAATGGCTTAGAAGATGCCAGAATTATTTTGCTTAAAAGCCAAGTGAAAGTTTACTTAAAAAATAAAATAAAATAAAAGTTCGCGTCAACTTTCACTTTTTGCTAAGTTCACATCAACTTTCACTGTTTGCTAAGTTTGTGTCAACTTTCACTTTTTGCTAAGTTTGTGTGCACTTTTACTTTTCGCTAACCAAAACAAAATGCATGATTTTAAAGTTTCGCAAAGAGAAACTCCACTTGCACTTTCAGTGAAGTAAAACAAAGGCACCGATGAGCTTAAGAACATCACTTCAAATGCATTATCAGAGGTTGTATTTAGTTTCAAAAGCATTGTTTAGCTCTGCCAAGGTTTTGAAAACCATCTAAAGTGCTGATAAGGGACAACTTTGCCATCGGTAAAAGTGTTAAGTTTTATTGAAAGTTACCTACTTCCCGATGAAGTTGCCAAAACTTCTAAAAACATTGACAAAAGAAATTCATTCTTTATTATCTGGGGTTTGGATTAGTTTTAAAAGTATCATTTACTGCCAATGAAGCCTTTCAAAAGGTGATATTTTCCAGTATCGAGTGTTCAACTCAGTTTTAAAATGCCATCGGGCAACTAAAATACTTTTGAAAGTGCCTTCACTTACCAATGAGGTTTCAACAACTTCTACCAATGCTGATAAAAGAAGTTTATTTTTAAAGCACTCTTGGAAGTATTTCTATTAGCTGATGATAGACTTTTCAAAGGTGGTTAGTTAGACTTAAAAGTTTTTGAACTTCTCTAACCAACTCTTAGCTTCGAATGATTGAATCAGTTTGCTAAGTGTTTACAACTACCGATAAGACTTATAAAAGTTACTTGGAGTGCCGATCAAGAGGCTCTTTTGGATGTTTATCCCATTTTACTAAGTTGCATTGGATTTAAAATGAGTTAGATGAACTTCTAAAGCAGCTGATTAAAGGTTAATAAGGTAGTTATTGTAACTACCTCTATCATGGGTCTTATTGCAACAAGCTTCAAAGTTTTGATGTAATGCCAGACTCCACAGCTTTTGCCAACATCCTCCTAGCTCATGCCAAAATAAACACTCACAATAAAGTATTGCTAGTGGATTTTGGTATGACCTACAAGTAAAAGATGAAAGCATAGCCAAGTTACATGAAAGGTTTGATAGCATGCTTTGAGAAAATGTAATTAAAAGGAATGTACTGGTTGCAGGCTGCATGTATTGGATTCGTTGAAGAGGCATTTTGAAACTTTCTAGAAAATGCAATTCTCAGATGCACAACCATCTTCCATGGCCTTTTAGTATTCTTGCTCATGCCAAAATGGAATATTTCAAACAAAATGCCTTACTGAGAATTCAAGGATGGCAAGATATATACGAAATATGTTTGCTGAAAAGACTTTAGAATCTTTCAAGGTAAATGGAATTGGTAGGTGTGAAGATAAATTACACAACCTTTACCAGGATCCTCCTGGTCTGTGACATAGTAGAAGCGTAAAAATAGTTGCCAACACCCTCAAAGATATGCTATTGCATGAAATGCAATACATGCAGGATACACACAAAATAGTTATAAATACCCTGGTGGACATGCATGCATAAAGCGTAGAAAATGGATTACGAGCCACTAAGTGGGGTCTTATAGGATGCAATTATTGATTGCTAAAAAAAGGGGGTTTTAAAATAGTTTCAAGGAAATGCTATTAGCTAGTGTAAAATATATATTCCACAACCTACATCATCATTCTCTCAGAAATGCGGTCTCATACAATGCAACAATTGTAGGATACTTGCAGTGGATTTGATGAAAAGGCTTTAGAAACTTTCAAACAAATGCAATTTGCATGTGTGAAACCATAGCCCCACAACCTGCCAAATTGTGCCATCTGCAAAGAATATGGACATCCATCAAAGAATATTTAGAGGAGGATTTTTTCCAGATATTAGGTTTGTAAGGATTTTAATTGGCATGATGCAAAACATTGAAGGACAACTAAAGCACTAGAACTATATGACAACAATCCTCAAAGAAATTTGGCCACATGGACTACAATAATTGTAGGGTATGCACAAAATGAGTTTGTGGAAAAGGCTTTAGAAACTTTCAAGAAAATTCAATTCACAAGGATATTCATATATGGTATTTCTTGGATTGGTTAGAAACTTTCCTAGAAAATGCAATAGGAATATGTAAAACAAAAATCAACCATTTCCTCTATCCTCCTAGCCTGAAGACACTACAAATGGAAGGTATTCTTAACCTTCTTGTGCAAGATTCACTTTGTATAGATTTCTCTGTAGCATGTCTTAATTGGGCCAAGGTGGAAGGTGGTTATCAAGGTGGTGATGATATTGCTCCCATACCATTTCTGAGGGTTGTGGATTTTGTGAGAAGAGAATCAACTAATGCTGATTATCCTAGGAGTTTCTGCATTGAATCATGGAGGTTGGCTCTCCCACTAACAAGGTATTGTATGCAGGAGTAGTTGATGGTCTAAGTAATTGGACTAATGAATTTGTTACACTGTCAAGTATTTTGTAAACAACATTGTTGGAATAGATAAAATGGTTGTCTCTACTTCATCTTCCTTTTTGCACATGGTTGTGAATCTGGTAAATAAAACCAAGCTTGACAATGGAATCAAGTCCCAGATGGATTTTTGCTACACAGGAGTTTATTAAGATGAATGCACTAGCCAAAGCATTGGTTGGTCAAAAAGATATAGAATTCTTTATTGCAAACACATATGTACAAGCTTCAACGTTTGACATAAGGAGTTTGCATCTCAAAATGATGTTTTACATTTATTATAATCGAAACAAGTTTCAGTGCAATACTTGGGATTTCGTATCTTTTAAACAAAAGATGCATGTCTTTAGCAAAATTTTGGAAAAACATTTGAGTAGTTGATCTTCCCACTACTCCATCACATTGGTGATATAATTCTACAATTGTATCAAGATATTGTACTAGTTAAAGCACCTCTTGCAGAACTTGTTTTTCTACAATCCATATTTTGTATGTACAAACATAGGGGTCTAAGATTCAAGTATTTGATCTTGGGAAGGAGGGAGATGGTCTTCTTACGAAATTTGCAAGAAAAAGAAATTCAAGTAATCACGGGGATAGCCATCATGGAGGTTATCAACTAATGGGGAGTAGGGAAACATCTAGGTTGCCTAAGACATCTTTTGTCTTATTTTCAATTGTGTCTACAATGGAGTCAAAATGAACACATCTTGTGGTTGTTGTTTCAGAGGGTCATCAGATGTATCTATTCACATCTTTAAATATTGGGAGTAGTGGTCCTATTGAGGAAGATATGGGTATTCTAGTGGATACAAATCTATCATATAATAAGTCAAGGGTTATGATGAATATTGCCATTATGCCACAGGATTAGTTAGTTTGGAATTGCTTCAATAGTTTTATGTTATTGATTGCCTTAATTACATGTATTCAGAAGAGTTATCAAGATCCAACAAGCTTTGATTGCCAAAATAGAGCAGATAAAGATGGGAAGTTACTTAGCGAAATCGACAACTTGAAAGTCGCAAGTTCTAGTTACCTTTTTGTGAAAGTGACTTAAGTCACTCTTTGTAATGTAAAGTTAGAAAATGAACTTTATTTTTGGAAAAGTGATGTAAAATATAACTAAAAGTAAGGTTCATTATATTATTGTATTTCAAAAAGGTAGTTATGAAGTAGTTATCAGGTGGTTACAAGGTAGTTACTAGGGAGAAGCCTATAAATACAAGGCTATTTCAAATGTAAAAGGAGGACTTTTTCAAGAGACTTTTTTAGAGGAACTTATAGAGAAGCTTTTTAGAGACTTTTGATCTAATACTTAGTACATGAAGGCTTTTTGAAATTGTATAATTTCACAAAGATAATAAAGAGAGCATTTGGTTCGTATGTTTCATTGTGCCTCTGAGTTATTGTTACTGATTTCTCATATGTTAAATGAGTAATACGTCTGTATCATCATGTGAATCATTGGTTATCCTTTGAAGCATATATAAATCATGCAATTGATGTAATGAAACACAATCATATCTTGGTATCTCTATTTGAATGTGCTAGAGAAACCTATCTCTTCATATGTTGAGATTTGTCATCTTCTTTTCATCATCATTGCATAATCAAACATTAGCTGTGAAGTTCATCATATTGGTTCAGGAACTTAGTTTCTAGCTTCTATGGTGAAATCCCCTTATAACTCATTTTGACTTTAAGAAATCCAAACCAATATTCGTATGTCTATTGTTAGGGTTTTTGTTAATCATCTTTATTGTTAGTTTTCTTTTTCTTCCTTTTTGTACTTTTAGGTTAAAAGTACACAAAAACTACAAATACCCCCATCATACGAGGGAGCTGCCCCTCTCAAATGCAGAGGAAAGTTGTTCATCTAGTAACAACAACTCCAACTTTTGGGACAATTTAGTCACTGCTCTAAGGGCAACGAGTCATTTTCAAAGGTTATTTTGCAGTGACAAATCTGTTTATGAACAAGGTGTGCAGGTTATCTTTTCGAAGGATGGATGCAAGATGACTAGAAGATCTATGGTGCTTGTGAAGGGTACTCAGAGAGGTACTATGTTTTAGCTAGAGGCATGCACTTCATAGTACAATAGTTCTTCTGACTTGAAGAAAAGATTTGTAGTCACTTCATCCCCACCATTTAAACAAGCAGTGAAGAAATCTATTGTAACAAATTTTGATGGTAGTGCATCTTGTGTACCCAAGTGTGCTCATGCTTTGGAAGTTAAGCTTCCTATTGAAAAGACAATGTTATGGCATATGAGATATGGCCACATTGGTGAGAAGGGTCTTAGAACCCTAAAAAATAAAAACCTCATTGAGGGGTTAAATGATTGTAATCTTGAGTTTGACTTTTGTGAACATTATATATATGGAAAGCAAAACCATGCTCAGTTTTACTCTACTTCTCACAAGTCTTCTGGTGTATTGGATCTTATTCATTTTGATGTGTTTGATCCTATTAGTGTTCCTTCAATTTCCAAATATTTATACTTTGTATCTTTCATAGATGATTATAGTAGAAGGACATGGATTTATTTTCTCAGAAGCAAGACTGAAGTCTTTAGTCAGCTCAAAGAGTTTAAATCTTTTGTTGAGAATCAAACTAGAAAAAATATTAAGTTTTTGAGAACTGATAACATTGGTGAGTTTTGTTCGGTAGAGTTTGATAAGTTCTGTAAAGAGAAAGGGATTGAAAGATATAAGACAACTCCATACACCCCGCAGTAAAATGGAATTACAGAGAGGATGAATAGGACATTGATGGAGAGGGATAGGAGTATGCTTAGTGGAGGAAGCCTCAAACAAAATTTTTGGGCTAAAGCTATAGCCACTTCTTGTTACCTGGTAAACAGGTCTCCTACATTAGCTCTTGTTGGTAAGACACCTATGGAGGTGTGGTCTGGTAAGAAGCCTTCAGTTAGACATCTTCATGTTTTTGGTTGTGAGGCATATGCACATGTGCCTAGGGAGAAATGGTCTAAATTGGAGAACAAGGTTGTTAAGTGTATTTTCATTGGCTATGGTGTCAGTGTGAAAGGATACAAGCTTTGGGATCTTGTGGCTGAAAAAGTGTTGTATAGCAGAAGTGTTGTTTTCAAAGAGCTAACACCTTCTTTCATTGTTCTACAGCCAGAACAGACAGAAAAGAAAGAAGATGTGGTTCAGTTTCCTTCTACCCCTGAGAAGACTGAACTGATAGACCCTGTGAGACCTGATGAAGAGGAGAGCTTTAGCAGCTCTAAAAGTTTAGAAGAAGAAGTAGAACCTCAACCTCAGCCATTAAGGAGGTCTACATGAACAAGGAAGCAACCTGATAGGTTTGGTTATTCATTGCTTGATTCTAGTTGTGCTTTTGCCTTGCTTACTAACACTGATGAGCCTAGAACTGTGACAGAGGCTATGGGCATGAAAGATGCAGGTCCCTGGAAGGAGGCCATGGAAGATGAGATGGATTCTTTGGAAAAGAATAAAACATGGGACTTGGTGCCTTTGCCTGAAGGATGAAAACCTATTGGATGCATATGGGTGTTCAAGAACAAATTCAGTGCAGATGGCAGTGTTGAGAAGTACAAGGCCAGACTGGTTGCGAAGGGGTACTCACAAGTGAAGGGAATTGATTATGGTGAAATTTTCTCTCCCATTGCAAAGTTGGCATCTATTTGGTTCCTATTATCTCTTGCAGAAAATTATGACTTAAAGGTGGAGCAGATGGATGTGAAGACAACATTCCTTCATGGTGATTTGGAGGAAGAGATTTACATGTCACAACCAAAGCATTACATAGAGAAAGATAAAAAAAATTGGTTTGCAAGTTGAAAAAGTGTTTGTATGGTTTGAAGTAGTCTCCTAGGATGTGGTACTTGAAGTTTGATGTATTTGTGTTGTCGGTTGGATTTCTAAGATCAAAATCAGATCATTGTGTGTATTATAAATTTGACAATGATTACATTCTCATTATTGCATTGTATGTTGATATGTTGTTAATTGGGAATGGTAAGAATATGATTTCAGATTTGAAGTCTCAGTTGTCAGTATAGTTTGAGATGAAAAATCTAGGGGTAGCTAGGTACATTCTAGGAATGGAAATTAGAAGAGATAGAGCTAACAGAAAAATTTGGTTAAGCCAGAGTAAGTATGTGAAGACTGTGTTGGATAGGTTCAGCATGGCAGATTGTAGACCATTGTGTGTTCTTGTTTCTTTGGGGATAAAGTTGTCTATTAATGATTGTCAAAAATCTCCTAGTGAGGTGGAGGACATGAGCAGAGTACCTTATGCTAGTGCTATTGGCATTTTAATGTATGCTATGGTCTGCACAAGACTAGACATTGCCCAAGTAGTGGGAGTCCTTAGTCGATTTATGGCTAATCTTGGACAGGTACATTGGGATGCAGTTAAGAGAGTTCATTTATTTGAGGGGTACTTCTAAGTATTCCATATGCTATCATGGTAATCCTATAGGACCTCCACATTTAGTTTGTATTCATGGATTCATGGATTCTAATTGGGCAGGTGACATTGATAGCAGGAGATCTACCAGTGCTTATGTGTTCACTATGTTCGGTGGTGTAATTAGTTGGATGAGTAAGCAACAACCTGTGGTTGCTTTGTCCATGACAGAAGCTGAGTATATGGAAGCAACTCATGCTTGTAAGGAAGCCATTTGGCTGAAGATATTGCGTTCATATATTGGTGTTGATGGATGACAGATTACGTTTTGTTGTGATAGTCAGAGTGTGATTTGGCTAGCAAAGAATCCAACTTTCCATGGAAGAACAAAGCGTATAATGAAAAATTTGGATTTATAAATGGAAATGATCAAACAATTGAAATGCATAACCTAAACCCAAATAATTCTATACCTCAAAGATGCAAGATGAGCTTGATTGATTGATCGCTTTGTTGTGTTGATTACTCGATTCCACAGCATAACGTTGATAGGGAGATAGATGATAGATGATTGATAGATGATAGATGCAAGCTAGATGGATTGAAAGAGGATAGATAATGGCTTGAGATGAAAATTTAGCAGAGTGAGGTTGCATGAAGAAGAATCCTCCATTCTCCTTCTAATCCTCTCTAATGTCTCCTCTTAATCTCTTCTCTAATGTCCCAAATGGCTCAAAAGAGGCTTGCTTTATAGGATTGGCTTGGTTCAAATGGATGGCTAGGATCAATTAGGGCTTTAGGTAAAATGGATGGATAGGATTAAGTTAGGTTTTCTTGCACATTAAGAAATTGTAGTCAATTGACATGTGGCAAAGGAAGAAAGGGCTTAGGTGTGCTTGTGTAGATAAATACTAAAATTAGGTCCCAATAGTTGTGCATGTGAAAGATAAAAGTTGTAAATGGACAAGTGTCAAGGTGAGATGAAAGGTCATGTGACTTAATTCAAATAAAATATTTGAATTAGTTGGGATATAGTTAGAAATTAATTAATTAAATAAGATTAATTTAATTAATTGGAAAGTGGGATTAGGATATGATGTGGAAATTAATTAAATAAAATTTATTTAATTAATTGGCTAAGTAGGATGAGGATGGGATTGAATGGGATTTAATTAAATAAATAAAATTTATTTAATTAATTGGCTAATGGATAAATGGGATTAAGATTGGGATTTAGGACAAAAATAGCTTATGATGTTTAGGATAATGTTTTAACAAGGTGTTGTAGGACATGGACAAAGTTGGGACAAATTTGGGTGTCTACATTTTGCCCCTCTTTGAGATGATGTTCGAGATGATAAGATTTATGTCAAGTAACATCATTTCAAAGAAACTAAGGTATGGATAATCGATAGGGATGATGATGAAAAGATATGATGAGGATGAGGATGAAATGGGATGATGATGCCCCCTCGAGAGGATAGGCGGGTTGGACAAACACGGGTAGGCTCTCGAAAAGAAATGACTTGGCTAAGAAAGAAAGATAAGAGGATAGATAGAAGAAATGGAGGATGTGTTATGCTACAATGGAAGGTGAGCAACCATGATGTTTGATATAGCACTAGATGTTATGCACCAAGGTATAAGGACCAGGGTGACGATGTGTCTTGTACCCCAGCATAATACAACCTTGTCTAATGTATGAGGAAGTAAACTTAGAGCATTAAAGTCCTAATGCACAAAAGGTATGATATAACCTTAGATGCAAAGGATAGTGCAAAAAACTATTCCAACATACACAAGATATGAATATTAGCTAGAAAGGATATCGATGTGAAACAAATGCAAGATAAAATGATAGCACACACAAGCAAGCAAGCAAGCATGCACAAATGATTCAAAAAAACAAACAAGGTATTGCCCCTATCAAGCTGTAAACCAATGATTAATTGCTGATTGTTTTGTTGATGATAGTTGAGAGTGTTGTCATTGCGGGGAAAGCTATATCCCTAGATCAACACAAGGTTGTTTGCTGAGTTGGTTGGCTAATTGGCTAATTGATTTAGCTTACAACAAGGCTAGGATCAAGACCATGGATTGCGATTGGATAATTTGGCTTGATTGATTAGCTTGATTGGTATAGCTTTAAGGATGGGCTTGCATTTCGATCATTGCTTGATGATGATGAAATGATGAATGAAGATTGATTTGATGAATTGGAAGAAGTGAATTGGATTTGTTCTGATTGGAGTTGATGTGATTTTCATTGATTGATGATTTGCTTTGGTGTTGATGCTGATGATTGATAAGATTTGTTTTGATGGTTGGATTGATGTGCTTTGAGTTGATTTTCTTTGGTGTTGATGCTGATGATTGATAGGATTTGTTTTGATGGTTGGCTTGATGTGCTTTGGTTGTGATTTTTGCTATTGTTGGGTTGATTGTTTTGATGATTGGATTGTTTTGAATGATGATAATGATGGTGTGATGATTAGAGTGTCGATTCAATCTAAGCATAAGCAAGTGTTCTCAGTATGCTCAAAGGATGTAAAATAAACAAGGTATTGCCCTTGTCGAGTCTTAAACTAATGATTGATTGTTTGATTGATGATGATAGTGTTGTCATTGCGGGGAAAGCTATATCCCTAGATCAACACAAGGATGTGGGAATGCTATATCCCATTGATGATGATTGATGATGTTTGATTTGGCTCATGACAAGATTAGGATCAAAACCTGTTGATTTGATTGGATAATGTTCCTTGATTGATTAGCTTGCTTGATACAGATTAATGTGACTTGGATTTAAGATCATTGCTTAGATTGATTTGATTGATATGATTGGAAGAAGTGATTGATTGAAATGGATGATTGAATGTTATTGATAGGAAGAATTGATGATGATGATTTGATTTTGATTGATTGTTGATGGAATGGATTGTTTTGGATGATGATTGATCTTATTGCTTGGGTTGTTTTGGATATTTGATTGTTTGGGTTTTTTGACATATTTTATTTTTTTGGATTTTTTGAATATTTTGAATTTTTTTGGATTTTTTGAAATGTTTTGAATGTCAATGGATTATAATTTGGGTAGCCTTTGTGCTTGATACCAATGACAAGGGAAGAAACCAAGTCTAGGTGCAAGGATGGATGAATGGGATTGGATGGATAAAAGGATGGGTGATAGTAAATGGGATGAAAGTTTCATGAGAGTTGGATGGGATGGAAGGTTCATGAGAGTTGGATGGATAGGTAAGAGGATAGACCATATAAGGGATGGATGCTTGCCTCATGATAAACGGATAGGTAGGCTATAGTGGAAAGCTTATGATAAATGGATGGGAATAAGCTATAAGATGGAAAGCTCGTGATAAGGATACGCCATAGTGGATGGATCATAAGAGAGCTAGGATGTGATCTCCAAAGGCTATGTTGCATCGGAAGAACTTGCCCCATTCTAGGTGGTAATGCTTAGGATTTTTACATGATTAGATTTTACATGACGCTTATGATGATAGGATGACATGATGGATTGGTTTAAATGGGATAGATAAATGGTCAATGGATAGGCCTTGGTTTGGAAAGAAGGTATGTCAAGAAATATCCAAATATGTTTCAACATTTTGCCCCTATCTCTTCGTCAAAATCAAAAGGCGGAAGGATGGGTAAATGGGTTCAGTAGGATAGGCATGTTTATGTAATGGCTAAGAATGGTAGAATAGAATGATAGGACATGGCAGGATGGGAAATGATATAATGGGATACATAGTTTGGAAATGGATAGGTTGGATGAGACAATGTGCCCCCAAGTGTATGTGACATAGAAGATCAACATACACATGATACCTGTTTGCCAGGTTTTCATCATGGTACTTATCCAAGGCGCCTGTTTACAAGGTTTTCACCATTGGATGAAAGGATTTCTCTTTACTTTTTTGATTTTTTTTTGCTTTTTTGCTTTTTTTTTGTTTTTTTGCTTTTAGATGGGTTGACAATTACACATGGCGCCTGTTTGCCAGGTTTTCACCATGGTAATGGATAGAAGGGACTCAAGTGGCTAGTGCTATGAAGGTTGATAGTGTCCCTTTAGAGATTGATGATGTCTTTGCATGGATCATGTCAAGTGTGCTCATAGATGTTGATAAGGGATTGCATGGATGGGAGATGGATTAGGTGGATAGTAGATTATGGAAGGTTCTTGCAAGGATGGATGGATAAAAGGCTTATGCAAAAGCATGGACTATAGGAAGGTGATGGGGAAGATTTGTAGGATAATGGATGAAGGATGGGGAGATGGAGGCATGTGGGAATGTTTTGGAATGGAAGGGAACGATGACCAATGGTTGCACACACCATGATAAACATTGAATCTTTTGGTGAGATGGTGGTGTAGGAAGCAATGGAGATGTTTTCTTAGGAGAAGGTTGATGGCGTGACTTAGGAACCCACATAGATTTAGTATTTTTAGTGCTTTTACTTTGCTTGTGGGATTTTTAAAGGGAATGGAAGTTTTGGATGGAAGTAGGCTTTTGGATGGAGATAGGTGATTCGGATTCTTGAGATGTGGATGAAGATACCTCATTTGCTTTGCTAGCTATTTGCTTAGGAACCCAAACCATTTTGCTTTTAGGCTTTGCTTTTGGAGGTATGGGCTTGGATAGCTTTGTGAATGTACTTTGCTTAGAAGATGGATGATTTAGAGACTTTTCACATTGATACCCTAAGGCATGAGGGTCCTTAGGAGTTTTAGTTGGATTTTTGGCTTTATAGATAAAGGCATCAAAATTTTTGCTTTTGAATCCCATGGGGTGGGTGGAGTGGATGGAATGATTGGAAGCTTTATGCTTAAAAAATGTGTGCTTTTGTTGGTCATGATTAGAGATGTAAGGATACTTATGAATGCTAGGTATGTTAGGTGTTGGAAGCAATGGTGGCAAGGTGGATGGAGGGACATAGGGAGTTGGTAAAAGTGGAGGCAAAGTGGATGGTGGAAGGTGTACAATCACATGCTTTTGACATTTATAGGATGATGGAGGTGGAATGGCAACATATGTTTTGGGTAGATGGTGGGGGATGCGATGGAAAGTGGTAGATTTAGGATGCATGAAGGGATTACCAACATCTTGGCCTTGTTTATCTTGGGGTGTGTATCCAAGGCCATATGAGCATGGAGGGGTCTTGACATGAATTGGCTCCAAAATACCTTGTTCATAAAGACCTATGTCTTTACCTTTGTAGTTCATATTTTGGAGTATGCGATTGACTATCGGACTAGATGTGGTTTGAACACTAGACTTGAGTTCATGATTGGATGAAGAAGGTGAAGTGGATAAAGGTTGTTGTTGTCCTAAGGAAGAACACTCATGTATAAGGGTGGTAAGAGCAATAGGACATGATGGTGGATGTGGAAGGAGGATCATTAGGATCTTGATTATGTTCGCTAAGATCCAAGCTATTTGTTTGATCTTTTATGCTTACTTGGGGGACAATTGTCTCATCATGACAAGTTGATGTTTGCTTATGGATAGGGCTAGATGGTGGATGACTAGGAGCATTGTGGATATCTTGCTCATGAATAGATATAGGATTATGGATAGGATCAAGGTGCTCATGGATAGCTTCTTCATAGGTATAATCTTGATCATAAAGAAGGTAAATGTTATGGATGGGTTGAATTTGGATAGCTTTCTTGTGAATGGTTATTGGGAGATGGATAGGATCAAGTGGCTCATGGATAGGTTCATCATTATGGATATCATCTTGATCATGGAAAAGATACATGTTATGGATAGGTTGCATGAAAGTGTTTTGATCTTGAGTTGGACTAGGCCTTAATGTTTCCACATACTTAGGATTAAACCTTTGACATACCTCTTGACTTTGGATTAAAGTGGAAGGTTCTTGAGTGGACTTGATAGACTCTTGATGGTTATCAACATGAGGGCATGATGACTCTTGACTTGGATTCATAATAGGAGACTCTTGAATAGGCTTGATGGCTTGTATGTCACATGATGGGCTTAAAGGGCTAGGTATGTTAATGGAAGGCTCTTGAAGAGGCTCAAGGATATGTGAACCACATGATGGGATTATAGGATTGGACATGACATTTGGAAGTTCTTTGGTAGGCTCATGAATGTGTGTTTGACATGGAGGTAGTTTATTCCTAGCTAGTAGCCAATGGATCACATCCTTTGCAAGGGTATGAGTGGATGGGCAATATAATGGATGGATGATAAGGGTAGATGGTGTTGTAGGCTTAGGACTAGGATTAGGTTGAGGGCTAATTGGATTGGATGGATTAGGATTTGGACGAGATGGGGGTGACACATAGGATGGGGATGATGTGGCATGATTTCCCATTATAGGTGGGTACACCTTGTAAACAATTGAGACAAATATTGGGCATTGATTTGTATTATGGCCTTTGGTCCTATGGTATGCACAATAATCATGTTCATCATATGGACTTTCTTCACATGGTTTGACTTTAGGAAGTTCAATGAGTTTTTCTTCAAGCATTCTTTGAAAAACTATCTCAGCCGCATCCTTTGGTGAAGGATTAGAATGACATGGTGATGAAGGTGATGGAGGGCTTGGTGATTTGGAAGATGGAGGGATTAATGGACTAGGAATGGGATCACATGGTGGTGTTGGGATAGGACTTGTTAGCTCATGTGTTGGCATGGGATTGGATGGTGGAGGCCACTCTAGATTGATATCTCCCTTGTCAAAGGTTATTAGATCTTGCATAGGATAACTTGGACTCATTTGATTTATGTACAAGGGACCACTTGGACTTAGATGTGCTTCTTGTTGGAGAGGTGGACTTGTGCTCACTTGATTTATATACAAAGGGCCATTTGGACTTGCATGTTGTTCTTGTGATATCACTTGATTTCCTTGTGGATGGGCTTGGTAGTGCATTGGCACGGTGGCATGAGGGATTGGATAAGCTTGAGGTGGATGTTCATAGGTTGATGTGGCATTGACTTGATGTGTAGATAGATGAGGTTGGTATAAAGTTAAGGTGGATGACACATAGGATTGAGGTGGAATTTGTTGAGGTTGGGATGGCATTTGGATTTGTTGTTGCGATATGATTTGTTGTTGTTGGAATTGTTGAATTGGTTGGTGTTGTGATGTGATGTGTTGATGTGGATAAGGGATAACATTTGAAGAAATGGAATAAGTTGGTATCGAATTGGGTTGATGAGTGGATAGATATGATGGGATAGGTGCTAGATAGGATGGTCATTGGACTTTGCAAGTGGCCAAGAGGTGTTGGATTTCTTCCAAGAGGCATTATATGTGTGAGGATTGGTTTGTTCGACATATTTGAATCAGTTCTTGAATGCTTTGAAAGGTTTACTTCTCTAAAGGTGATTGGCTTGCATGCATGTGGCGTAGCATATGAAGGAGCTTTTGGAGATCCTCTAAGGTTGACATGATGTCACACAAGTGTTTAAGTCTTAAGTCCTTTTTGGCAAGTGCTTGGTTATGATTCGATGATGATGTGGATTGTTTGGATGAAAGTGATTAGATTTAGATGTTCGAAGAATGTGTAGGATGACTTGTCTATATGTGTTTTGGTGTTTAGAGCTTGATGTGGCAATATTCAAACAAATGATTATGCATATACACACATGAATCACTCACACAAGACACATAAGCAATTGTTGACTTTGAAAATGAAATGTGATGATTATGCAAGCACACATGGAAGACACATCAATAAGCCTAATGTCTAGTCAAGTGGGTATGGCCAATTAGGTCTTGGGCTTTGTTTAGACGAAGTTGACTAGAGACTTGAAAGTGAAATCCTACCACATAGCCAGGAGAAAGGGGTAACCCACCCTTCACCTTCACTTCCCAAAGGTATAAAGTTCTTTGGGGCTTAGCCAAGAGTGACAAGATTTACAACTCCCAATGAGGGTGTCTTTCGATTCAGCCTCGATTGAGGTTGTCCCTTGGAGGGTGTGTCTCCAAGCAGGCCTCCTAAAAGGGTATGACAAAAGCAAACCAAGTGAGCTATCACTTGATTCACACTCACAGTTGTTAATTGACCCTTTAGAAATGAAATGTGAGGAAAACAATTCAAGCACTTGTTTGTTTTAATCCCAAATCCAAATGTGATGAAAGACAGTAGTTTGTTTTAGCCCAATTTCAATGGTATGATTGCAAACAAGTTGTTTGTTTTATGCCCAAAGTCCAAATGTGTGATCAAGCAAGATTGGAAGATAAGAGATGAAATGATTGCACCTGGTTATTTTTTCTTTCCAAGTTGTTGTAGATGATGATGCCAATGCTGCTTCAGCTCCTTAGATGCTGCTACAAGTCACAAAAATTAGAAAAGACCAAGTAAACTTGCATAAGAAGATGGTTATGTGAAAAAGATGAAATCTTAAAATTCTGATTAAAATGATCTAATACAAGAGAATGGATTGAATAAATAGAAAGTTCAGGAGATTCTAAGCAATTTGAAAAAAAGTTTCGCTGCAAAACGATCAAAATTGCTCAAGTTATGCTCAAATGAAGTTTTGCAAGGAAGCTGAACTTTGACTGATAAAAACGATGGTAAAATGATATAGTCACCTGATAAAAATTACTTTGTTGTGAATTTCATCCTCCTAGCTTTCTAACGAGTCCTCATTTGTGTGATTTGGCCTCCGTATGTGAAAGTTATGATCAAGAGAAAAAATTAGCCTCCTTTGGCATGTTGAAGGAAGAGGGTAACCTTAGCAGTTTAGATTTGACCGCCAACTATTTGTTCATTTTGGTCACATGTGTAGGTATACTCAGTTGTTTGCTCTAATGGTTTGTGGTTGAGGATGCTCAGCAGAGCCCCTGGTCACTCATGTGACTAGGGCTCAAATAAAGTGAAAAATAAAAAACAAATGCAAGGTTTAGGCACCACGGGCCTGGTCACCTTGGTGACCACAGGCCAATGACCAAAACCAAATGGATTTTGAACACTATGGAGAGATGCCCTCAATAGAAGAACCAAAACACCAATGGTGGAGTACTGTAGACTCCAAATATGTCGATTATGCTGCGGAGGTTGCCGATTGTAAAATGTGTTTGGTCGTTGCTAAAGCATTGACCGTTGATGCCTTAGAAACAAACTGCCAGATATGAGTGGAGATCATAGCAAACTGCAAAGAATGCCAAGTGTTTGGTCAATTATTGGATTTCTTGAAAGATGTCAAAAATGACCTCTGCAAACAACATAATATATCACTGTGAGTGGAGCAAAGAGTTTGCTGCGGAAGCTTGTAGCTGGCGATAAGTATTGAATGCCGATTGTATTTGAACCATTTTATTTAATCACCAAGGAAATTTAAAAGAGCTGATGGTTTATGAGATAGCCACTACCTGATCTGACTGTTTGAGACACAACCAACTTATATGTGTCGATCAAAATTTGGAAGTTATTGTTGACTTTGCAGATTGGACCGCAGATTGTGAAGCACCTACGATAAACAGAGACTAAAAAGTGTATGCTGCCAATGACCTCCGAAGGACTAAGTCGACTGTGATTTCAACAGTGGCTGCCAAAGAATAACGTCGACCTAATGTCAACTTACAAAATGTCATAGATTTGTTGAAGACTGCAGACCATGATTTGACCGCTGCAAACAATATATGATCGCTGGGTATGTTGTAGCATCCGCCCAAGTAAGGCACTGTCAATGTAAACTTTAAGCCGAAGCTAAAGATCCGCCAATGCTTAGAATGAAATAGTCACTGCAGATCTATGACTACTAAGAACTTGTTAAACACCAATGAAGACTTTGGACCTGTTACATTTCTTGCCAATGCATTAGACCAAACCACTGAAGAAACTTCATCCCTTGCTATCGAAAAATTTGTTGATCCTTTGACCGCCTGAGCTATTAAGGATCCCACTGAAATCTTTGTTGAAGACTTACTTCAACAAATGATATTGCCCACAGATATTGCAAAATGTCTTCAGAGTCTTGATTTGCAAGTATCTATCAAAGGCGGGATCTGAATGTTTGATGGCTGTGTGATGAAGTGTGAGGAAGTGGCAGAAAGGTGGCGACCTACAACCTTAATAGCCCCAGATTTGATGGTGGCAGCGGCGTGACAGATCGGGTGGTAACAAAGTGCATAGAGGTGGTGACTGGTGGGCAACTAAGCCACAAATAGAGGTGACAGAGACCTGGAAACCGTGTTGAACCTGGCTTCGAAGAATTTGACCAGTGAATATTATAAATGGTGATGTTGAATTTCTTTTGGAGACCAATATTACAGAGAGATCTGTGACCTCACTCTTGGCGAGATCCTCCAAAACATGGAATGGTTTTTGATGCTTTTCAAGCAATATCTGACCACCCACATTTGAAACCAATGACCTATAGAGGAGATCTCTGGGCTTTTAAATGAACACCAAGCAGTCCACAAATGTTCAATGTCAAAACATCTGCACCAAAAAAAATGCAAAATCCAACCCAATAAACTGAGATCTGGATCAAAAGAACCACGATCAGGTGAACAAACCAAACAAAGATCAGGTTTGAGGGTTTCAATAATCAAATAGGAAGTCCACCAAAATTAATATTTGGACGGTCAAATTGGCCTAAAAAATAAGGCTGAATGGGTTGAGTGACCTATCGGCAGTGACTTTCTTGATTGCAACCATGACAAATGAGGTGGAGATTTGCCTTCAACGGTGGTGGATATCTACTGGCAGGCGGCAATGAAGCCTTAGATAGAAATGATAATTTGAACAACAGAGGAAGGGCAGATACAGAGGTGGCGACTTGTTATCTCAATGGTGACCGAAATGGATTTCGAAAGATTGGTAGCCAGTATGCAAAGTCTGAAGATATAAGGCAGAGTAGAGGTTTTCTATGGCGTCGACAAAATGCAAAGATGGCTGTGATTGAAACTGAGGCATAAACTAGGCTACAATTAGGGTATAGACTAGTGGAAACAACAGAGGGTTTGATTAACAGGTTGATTGAGGATTTTCAGCTTGCCAATCAACAGGATCTAGGGTTTTTTTCACATCCTATCAGCAAGAATAGCTTTCAACATGGTATCTACATCGAATAGTAGCAACCAAATAAATTTATACTTGCAAACACAGAGATTTTTCTTGCAACCAAAGATCAATCAGCCAACACAGTTAAAGAACAATTGATTTGCACAGAGATACTTCATGCAGGTTATACAGACTATATGGTATGACCTAAAAATTTTGATTTTTTTCAAAAATTCTAGTCACCCAAACCTATCAAGTTTACAGTCAAAAAACTCAGAAACAATGTCCTGATTGCGATGGTGATATTAGTTTCTGCCCAAGACACAACCTGTAACAATTTATCCCCAAAATTTGCAAATCTTGACAAAACTAGGGTTAGAGAAATACAAATTTTTGTTACAAAAGCCTGCAAAAATGACAGATTGATGCTCCAAGAGATCTGATCTTCACAAAAACAACTCAAACAAGAGAGTTAATCAAGGACGTGGGTCCCACCGGGCATGCCAAAATGTATAATGAAAATTTTGGATTATAAATGGAAATGATCAAACAATTGAAATGCATAACCTAAACACAAATAATTCAATATCTCAAAGATGCAAGATGAGCTCGATTGATTGATCACTTTGTTGTGTTGATTGCTTGATTCCACAGCATAACGTTGATAGGGAGATAGATGATAGATGCAAGCTAGATGGATTGAAAGAGGATAGATAATGGCTTGAGATGAAAATTCAGTAGAGTGAGGTTGCATGAAGAAGAATCCTCCATTCTCCTTCTAATCCTCTCTAATGTCTCCTCTTAATCTCTTCTCTAATGTCCCAAATGGCTCAAAAGAGGCTTGCTTTATAGGATTGGCTTGGTTCAAATGGATGGCTAGGATTAATTAGGGCTTTAGGTAAAATGGATGGATAGGATTAAGTTAGGTTTCCTTGCACATTAAGAAATTGTAGTCAATTGACATGTGGCAAAGGAAGAAAGGGCTTAGGTGTGCTTGTGTAGATAACTTCTAAAATTAGGTCCCAATAGTTGTGCATGTGAAAGATAAAAGTTGTAAATGGACAAGTGTCAAGGTGAGATGAAAGGTCATGTGACTTAATTCAAATAAAATATTTGAATTAGTTGGGATATAGTTGGAAATTAAATAAATAAATAAGATTTATTTAATTAATTGGAAAGTGGGATTATGATATGGTGTGGAAATTAATTAAATAAAATTTATTTAATTAATTGGGATGGGGATAGGATAAATGGGATTATACATGTGAAATTAATTAAATAAATAAAATCTATTTAATTAATTGGCTAAGTAGGATGAGGATGGGATTGAATGGGCTTTAATTAAATAAATAAAACTTATTTAATTAATTGGCTAATGGATAAATGGGATTAAGAGTGGGATTTAGGACAAAAATGGCTTATGATGTTTAGGATAATGTTTTAACAAGGTGTTGTAGGACATGGACAAAGTTGGGACAAATGTGGGTGTCTACACAAAGCATATTGATGTACAGTTTCACTTCGTACGAGACATGGTAGAGGATGGGAAGGTGAATTTGGAGAAGGTAGACACTTTGAAGAATGTTGTGGATGCATTGATGAAAACAGTGGGCACAAAGAAGTTCAGATGGTGTTTAGAGTCTATGGGCCTCTCGGCCTATAACAGTTAAATCCTATTATTTCCATTGGCTCTTACAAAGTGTTTGACAAGTGGGAGAATGTTGGGAATTAAGGTGTCTCATCCTTGGTAATTCCTTGTATTATTTCATTGTATTTATTTAGTTATTGCCTATTATTGTAATTAGGATGCAAATCTTTATTGTCATCTTGTGGGAGTTGGCATGGTGATGTGTCATCCTACGTGGAAGGTGACCACATCTAAATTTGTCCCCACATGAGGAGATAGGCATCCCACTTCATGGTAGGAATATTTTTCCATTGGTCAGCATCTTGGATAGTGTGTAAGGGAATATTGACCGAAACGGTTATGATAGATTCCTATGACAAATCTATGACGCATAAGAGTCGTAAATGGAAGATTCTATGATAGGTGAAGACATGTATCACAAGACATTTTGGAAGAAGGTATTTTTGGGCACCCCAAGGAGGGTTATGACAAGTTTTAAGAGAATATGCTATTTTTAGCCTGTGTATACAGCTATGACAGATTCTATGACAGTCGTAAGAATTGTAAGAGTATCTGGCATTGCCCAACTTGGGAATAGATGACATCTTTGGGATGGGGTGATATGACAAGTATCATGAACATTCTACAGTGTTGGACAAGTGTCCCCAGGCATGGATTTTGGACCATGAGGCCATGTTGGATGCCTATCTCAAGATAGGCTCATTTTTACCTTGTATCTTCTATATAAACAAGTGCTTTTGAGAGGAGATGTAGTATGTGATTAACAGCTACTATTATGCTGTCAGATTGTGGTGCAGTCACGGTAGGAGGGTTCATAGAATAAACTGTTTGGACCATGCAACAAGAGTAAACACAATGGAAGTAACTCAAAGCAATGAAACAAATGTAGATTTAGTCATTCAGTATATCATAGAATTCAAATACAATCTGGCTGGCAACATGCAGGCTTAGAATTAGGGCTCACAAGCCTGATTACATACATGTGCAAGATAAATCTTTGAAGATCCTTCGCACAAATCTAAACTATCAGATCTTTCTTATGTGAATGGCTACTTTCCTAAGGATCTATTACATCTTTATATATGAACTCCAGACCACTCGATTCCTTTGCATCGGCCAAGGAAGGTCACAACTCCAATGAAGAGCTATAACATGTTCACAGATAGGTCGGACCTAATTGCATAGACCACTTCCTCAAATGAATGGAATAATGTGTGGACCCTTGGGGAAGGTTGGCCATGAACCAAAGGATGTTGAATGATGAGTCATTGAGATTCGTAAGTTAAGGAATGATCGGCAAGCCTTCTCCTTTAGCTGATTATTAGGAACTACGAGAGTGCTCTGCACTGAGAAAATAATTAACCTTCTGATAGTGATATCTTTCTGGTAACTGACCCAAATGCTCTAAATTCTTGATATGATGTAGATGAATGAATGTAGGTACTAAGTCTAGATCCATGAGATATGAAATGCCAATACTGGACCACAAGCTGAACTGCTTCTAACTGAACTGCTTTGAACTGAACTAGAAATGAAAAGAAATAAACTGAACTGCAAATGTTTTTGGTTGATGCAAAATTGCTCTTGAACTAGGGATGCTCCTACATCATACATTCGGGGTTATTGAAAAAGTGAGTCCCTCACTTTGCTAGGGCTAGGGGAGAACCAAGATGGTCCACCTCAGCCTAAGAAATTCATGATGAATCTTCTTCTGGTCTGCCTTTCCACTTCACAAGGTATTCTTTGTATTGTCTTCCTCTAGTGCTGCATCCAACTCTGCTATCCAAAATGTCTTCTATCTTTTCTGGTGCTTGTTGTGGTAATTGCTTCTTCAGGTCTTCTTTCATGTTGTCACTAAACTCTACTTCACGATATTGATAAAGATCTGCAATATTGAAAATAGGTGATATACCCAGTGTCTCCAGTAGCTCTACTTCATATGCATTTCCTGAATCAAATTTCTTGAGTATCCTACAAGGTCCAAACTTCTTCATCTTCAACTTGTTATATGTCCCAATTGGAAATCTTTCCTTTCTCAAGTACACCATTACTTCATCTCCCACTTCAAATTCTATATGCCTTCTCTTCTCATTAGCCTTCTCTTTGTACTTACTGTTCATATCCTCCAAATGTTGCTTTACCTGATTATGCACTGTCTTCATATGGTCTACAAATTCTTCTACTTCTACACTCCTCTTTTCTTCTGTGTTGATATCTCTCAATTCTATAACTCCTCTAGGATTCACTTCGGTAACAGTCTCAAAAGGTGTTCTTCTGGTACTCCTATTTACTGAATTATTGTATGCAAACTCTGCTTGTGAAAGAATCAAATCCCAACTTCTAGCTTTGTCTCCAACCAAACATCTCAACAAGTTTCCCAAACTCCTATTCACTACCTTTGTCTGTCCATTTGTCTGTGGATGAAAAGTAGAACTAAACTTCAAATCTATCCTCAACTTCTTCCAAAGTGTCCTCCAAAAGTATCCAACAAACTTTGTATCTCTATCTGAAACTATACTCTTAGGTAATCCATGCAATCTCACAATCTCCTTGAAAAATAGGTTAGCTACATGCACTGCATCGTCTTCTTACAAGGTATGAAATGAGCCATCTTTGAAAATCTGTCGACCACTACAAATATTGAATCATGTCCTCTCTGTGTCTTAGGCAATCCCATTACAAAATCCATGCTTATGTCTTCCCAAGGTCTCTCTGATACTGTCAAAGGTTTATACAATCCGGTGTTCTGACTATTCCCTTTTGCAACTTGACAAACTCTACAACTCTTCACAAATCTCTTAACATCCTTATGTATCTGAGGTCAAAAGTAATTTTCACTTACCAAAGCTACTGTCTTGTCAATGCCAAAATGTCCTGCCAATCCACCACTATGCTTCTCCTTGATCAAATTATCTCTCATTGAAATTCTAAGTATGCACAACTAACTTCCTTTGAACAACATATCTTCTTGAATGAAATAGTCCAACCACTTCTATCTATCACAACAAGAATAGACTTTTTCCACTATGCTCAAGTGTACTATTTTACTTAATATTTCTGTGCTACAGGATTTTGGGACTACCGTTGCTATTGACACTGATGAGAACTCTAAAAAGTTGGATGACTTCATTGAATCCATGGTTAAACAAGGAGAGAATCTTCCTCCTTAGTTCTTGTTTCTTTTATGCCGGTGATACTCTGTTACTTCATATATACTGTATTTAGTCTGGTGTTGTTGTCTATGTTGTTTATGTTGGGTAAGCAGATTATGTTGTAACTATTTTGAGGCTCTTTTGTCCTGATGCCTGTGGGGTTTCTTTTTGCTATTTTGTAAGGGTTCGGCCCCTCGTTTTAGCTGCCTTATATTATCAAAAACAAGTTTCTTCTTCTACTCAAGGCATCAACAACTTTGTTTCATTTTCCACTCCTATGCTTCAACACAAAAGTATAACTTTGTATGAACTCTACCTATCTCATATGTCTCTGATTCAACTTACCTTGACTATTCAAGTATTGTAAAGCTTGATGATCTGTATACAACACAAACTCCTTAAGCAACAAGTAATGTCTCCACTTCTTCAAGGCTTGAATTATGGCATAGAACTCTTGATCATAAACTAAATATCTTTTCCTTTCATCATTCATCTTCTCACTGAAATAAGCTACAGTTCTACCTTCTTGACTTAACACTGCTCCAATTGTATTTCCACTAGCATCACAATCAACTTGAAATACCTTATTGAAACCTGGTAATGCCAAAATAGGTTGCTCTGTCACTTTTTGCTTCAACAAATCAAAACTTTTGTCTTCTCCTGATGTCCACTTAAAGTCTTTTCTATCACCTCTCATTGTCTCTGTCATAGGGTTACAAACTAAACTAAAATTTCTAATGAACTTTTGTAGAAACTAGCCAATCCATGAAATGATCTAACCTCTCCAATGCTCTCTGGTGTAGGCCATTCAACAATTGCTCTCACTTTCTTAGGGTCCATCTTCAATCCTTCCGCAGAAATCACAAATCCCAAATATACCAACTCTTCCTTCATGAAACTACACTTCTTGATGTTTATCAGCAATTTCTCTTCTCTCATTCTCTACAAAACTTGTCTAATATGCCACAAATGTTCTTTTGTTTTACTAAAATTCAGAATATCATCCAAGTACACAATCACAAACTTACCCAAGAATTTCTTCAAGACTTCATTCAACAACCTCATGAAAGTACTCAGTGCATTTTGTCAGTCCAAAGGGCATCACTAACCACTCATACAATCCTTGATTCATCTTAAAAGCAATATTCCATTCATCACCTTCTTTGATTCTAATCTAATGGTATGCACTTTTCAAATCTATCTTTGTGAAATATTTTGCTCCACTCAAACAATCCATAATATCATCCATCCTAGGTAAAGGAAATCTATACTTAACTGTGGTCTTGTTTAGTTCTCTAGAGTCAGTACACATTCTCCATTCTCCATCCTTCTTCGGTGCCAAAACTGCGGGTACTTCACAAGGACTCAAACTTTCCTTGATCAAACCTTTCCTCAACAACTCTTGTATCTATCTATTTATTTCTTCATTCTCGGCTGGTGTCATCTGATGTGTTGCTTTGTTAGGTAAACTTGCTCCTGGTATAAGATCCATGTGATGACTGATACTCCTTATAGGTGGTAATCCTTCAGGTACATTATCCGATATGATGTCTTCATACTCTATCAATAACTCTCCTATCTCCTCTGGTTCAGTTTCTCTCTTCACTACTTCAGGTGTTTTAGGAATCAAGGAATAATACATACTTTCCTTTTTCAAACCATCCAAAAATTTCCTTCCATCTACCAAACAAATTCTAGCATTCCCACATACCACATCTTTAGGATTATCTTCCAAAGGAATCAAAGTAATTCTTTTCCAATTTGTTGTTATAGTATATGTGTTCTTTCTCCCATCATGTATAGCTTTTCTATCATACTGCCAAGGTCTACCTAACAAGATATGACAAACATCCATAGGCATAATATCACACAAGACTTCATCATGATAAGATCCAATATGAAATTTCACCAAACATTGTCCACTCACCAGTACCTTATGATCATCCTAAATCCACACTATTTGATAGGGCTTAGGGTGTTTCAATCTTTTCAACTTCAGCTTAGTCACCACCTCCTCTGAAACTAGGTTATCTAAACTACCACTATCAATTACAACTTTACAACACTTACCTTTGGATTTACATCTAGTTCTGAATAGACCTTTCCTTTGTGATGGTTCCTCATTTGTTTCTATTTGAAATAGTGCTCTCCTCATCACCAATGGTTCTTCTTTCTCAGGTTTACCAACAAAACTAGTTGATTCAATAGGTTCTTCTTCAACATAGGCTACTCATCCATTATTTTCTATCCTCTTACTTGTACTACCCTGATTACATTCAAATGCTCTATGTCCTTCACCTGCACACTTGAAACAAGTACCTCTAAATGTCCTCTTATCAAATCCTCTTCTTTCTCTTCTGTATCCTTCATTTCGGTATGCACTAGTGTTTCCTCTCCAGTAAGTATTGTTATCTCTATCCTCCTTCTTGAATGGGTTGTCAAACTTGTTCTACTCTGTAAATGATCTATCTCCTCCAAAAAATGTTCTACCTCTTTGTCTCTGATCATGCCTCTTATTCAGCTTCTCTTCAACTTTTAGGGAAAACTGATATGCTTCTTCCAAAGATGTCATCCTCACAAAGCTTCATTCTTCTTGAATGTTCAATCTCAATCTATTGATGTATCTTGCCACTTTCTCCTTGCTTGCTTCACTATGTCCTGTCCTTATGATCATTTTATAAAAATTTTTAGTGTATTCCTTCACAGATTTCTCCTTTTGTCTTAAGTTTTGCAATCTTTTCAACAACTCCAACTCATAGTCAGTGGGTATAAACTGATTCTTCAACTTTGTCACCATCCGGTCCCACTTTGTAATATTTTCTTTTCCTCTTCTATTTCTTTCTAATTGAACTTCTTTCCACCATATAGCAACATGTCTCTTCAACTTTGTCTTTGCAAATTTCACTTCTCTGAATCTTCAATCTCCTCATGTTCAAAGTATTCTTCTGTATCATTTATCCAGTCAATCAATTCTTCAGGAATACAAATTACCAGTATAGTTCAGCAAATCAACTCTAGCTCTCTTTCCTATCTTCGAGATAGCTCACAACATCTTTATCTGATCTAATTCTTCTTCTTCATCACCTTCTAGAGTTTCACCAGTTTGTTCAACAGATTGAAATTCTTCCTCATCATCACTTTCAACATTAGGTCTTGGTGTCAATCCTCTTCGCCTATCTTCTTCAATAGTGTCCAAATGATTTCACATTGTTCTCATCAATTCCATCATCTCATCCATTCTATTAGCCATTGTACCAACAGGAGGAACTCTTTACGATGACATCTTCCTAGGATTAGGTGCAAACTGCCTCAGGTTCGGTGATCGGGCTACAAGCGACAACTGTCTCTCAATCGATGATCGGTTGTGCATGAGTAACCTGCCTCAAATCAACGATCTACTCACAAAAAGATCTTATGGAATCCTTTACCAACTTCGCTCAATTTTCTCTCCAAGATTTGAACTTTCACTCTAATACCACTTGGTGCAATCATGGTAGGAGGGTTCACAGAATGAACTGCCCAGATCGTGTAGCGAGAGTAAACACAATGAAAGCAACTCAAAGAAATGAAAAAAATGTAGATTCAGTCATTTAGCATATCATAGAATTCAAATGTAATCTGGCTGGTAACATACGGGCTTAGAATTAGGGCTCAGAGGCCTGATTACATACATGTGCAAGATAAAGCTTTAAAGCTCCTTCACACAAATCTAAACTATCAGATCTTTCTTATGTGAATGGCTACATTCCTAAGGAGCTATTACATATTTAGATATCAACTCTGAACCACTAGATTCCTCCACATTGGCCAAGGAAGGTCACAAACTCCAATGAAGAGTTGTAACGTGTTCACAGATAGGTCAGACCTAAATGCATAGAACACTTCCTCAAATGAATGGAATAATGTGCGGACCCTTGGGGAAGGTCAACCATGAACCAAAGGATGTCAAATGATGAGTCATTGAGATCTGCAAGTCAAGGAATGATCCACAAGCCTTCTCCTTTAGCTAATTATCCGGAACTACTAGAATGCTCTGCACTAAGAAAATAGTTAACCTTCTGATAGTGATATCTTTTTGGTAACTAATCCAAATGCTCTAAATTATTGATATGATGTAGATGAATGAATGTAGGTTCTAAGTCCAGATCCACGAGATGTGAAATGCCAATACTAGACCACAAGCTAAAACTGCTTTTGATTAAACTGCTTTGAACTGAACTAGAAATGAAAAGAAATAAACTGAACTACAAATGTTTTTGGTTGATGTAAGATTTATCTTGAACTAGGGATGCTCCTACATCAGATTGTCTCTAGATACGAGTGTCGAAGACTCTTGAAAGCTTGCATTGCAAGTGTATTGTAAACCATTATAGTTTTGATAATACATTGTGCAGGTTTTGGAGTGTGGGGTTTTTCACCCGATAAGGGTTTTCCACATGTTATTTCTTGTATGTCTCTTCTTTTGTCTTACATTCTTGTGTTGTGTATTGCTGCAATATCTCCATTGTTGTTTTAAACATTCTGTAATTGTAAAGGTTAAAAATAATTTCCACTCATCTCTCCTCACTAGATTAGTGTAGGAAGTAATTTCTGCACACCTAGCTTCCTTTCATATTGGAGAGAGGCAATTCACACTACTGTATATATCCTAAATAGAGTCCAAGTCAAAGGTAACAATTCTAAGACTCCTTATGAATTGTGGTATGGTAAAGTTTCTACTATGAAATATCTCAAAGTTTTTGGTAGCAAATGTTATATCAAAAGAGAAGAAGATCTAGGCAAGTTTGATTCTAGGTGTGATGAAGGAATCTTCCTTGGTTACTCAACCAAGAGCAGGGCCTACTAGTGTTATAATAAGAGGCTAAATAAAATCATTAAGAGTGCAAATGTCAAAGTCGATGAAAGAAAGGAAGGGTCTCCAGGATCAAGTGGATATGAATAAGATAAACTAGATGTTTCAGAAGTGGTGCAGCATGAAGATAGCTTAGATGAAGAGGATTGAGCTCTAGACAGTGCTGCCAAGACACCAAGGTATGAAAAACTTAATTAGTCTGAAGATCAAATCATAGGAGATAAGAGTAAAGGAATCCTGACTCGAAGAAGAGTTGCAGAAGAAGTAAATTTCTATCTAATCTCCAAGATTGAACCTAAGACTGTGAATGAAGATTGCAATGATGAGAATTGGGTAAAGGCTATGAAAGAAGAATTGATGCAGATAGAGAAGAATCAGACCTGGGATCTTGTTCCCAGACTAGCAGATAAAAATGTAATTGGTACCAAGTGGGTTTTCAGAAACAAGATGAATGAGAATGGTGAAGTAGTAAGAAACAAAGCAAGGCTGGTATGCAAAGGATACTCTCAAGTTGAAGGAATAGATTTTGAGGAAACATTTGCACTAGTGGCAAGAATTGAAGCTATAAGAATGTTTCTGGCATTTGCAGCCTAAAAATATTTTAAGGTATATCAGATGGATGTAAAGTCTGCATTCTTGAATGGAGAGTTGGAAGAAGTCTATATTAAACAATCAGAAGGATTCCAATCATCACATTAGGGTGACAATGCAAATTGAAGAAGGCATTGTATGGGCTAAAACAAGACCCCAGGGCCTAGTATGCTAGGTTAGATAAGTATCTGATACAACTAGGATTCACCAAGGGTACGACCAACAACAATCTCTATTTCAAGATCAATAATAAACATATCCTAATTGTTGCAGTCTTTGTTGATGACATTATCTTTGGACGCAATGAAGGTATGTGCATAGTCTTTGCTAGAGAAATGCAAAGTGAATTTGACATGTCCATGTTTGGTGAGATGAATTTCTTTTTAGGTCTACAAATAAATCAATCATATAAAGGTATCTTCATTTCTCAGTCTAAGTATGTGAAAGAGTTGCTAAATAAGTTTGGGATGGAAGACTCTAAACCGGTAAATACTCCCATGATAACTAGTTGTAAGTTGAGCAAAAATGATGATTCACCTATGATAGATCAGAAAAGGTACAGATCTATGATTGGAGAATTACTTTATCTTACTCAAACTAGACCTAACATAATGCATGCAGTTTGTCTTGTGGCAAGATTTCAAGAAGAGCCCAAAGAGTCACATGTGATGGTAGTCAAGAGAATTTTGAGATATTTGACAGGCACAATGGATTATGGTTTGTGGTATTAAAGTGAATGATTTCACTCTCAGTGCATACACTGATGTAGATTGGGCCAGAGATGTAGATGATAGAAAAAGTACAAGTGGAGGTGTATTCTTTTTAGGAAAAATGCTGGTATCTTGGATAAGCAAAAAAGAAAACTCAATATCTCTGTCCACTACAGAAGTAGAATATGTTGCAGCAGCATGTAGTTGTACTCAAGTGTTGTGGATGAAACAGACATTGAAGGACATCAGAGTTGTGTATGAAGATTCAATTGCAATCTTTTGTGAAAATACAAGTGTCATAAACATATCAAAGAATCTAGTAATGCATTCAAGGACAAAGTACATATCCATAAGATATCACTTTCTAAGGGAAAAGTGATAGAGAATGAATTCAAGTTGGAATATGTATCTACAAAAGAACAAATTGCAGACATTTTCACCAAACCTCTGCCTAAGGATACTTTTGAGTATCTCAGAGAAAAGTTGGGGGTTATTACCCCTCCTACTCTAAACTAAGATGCACAAGTGTCCATCAATTTAGTGGTGCTTCTTCAAATCCAGATTGATGCTTTTAGGGCTACTTCTCAGGAGGAGTAGTCAGAGAGCTTAAAAGAGAAATTAAATCAAAGTAGAAGAGTGCAAGTATGTGCCCTTTGCCATTAATGTCAAAGGGGGAGTGAAGTCATGTGAAAAACTTAGAAAGAAAGAGTACAGATGTGTAAAGAGATAGGGGAGAATCCTATCTGGATGGAGTGCAGATGTGTAAAGAGATAAGGGGAGAATCCTATCTTGATGGCTGTTGTAGTTTTTCACATCATATGTTGCCATCAATGACAAAGGGGAGATTGTTGCAAGTATGTGTCTAATTGGTGTTGTCATTGATGTCAACATATCTTTATTATCATTGGTTTCAACTATGTCCTATTCTATTACTTGTTTAGAAGCTTTTTATGTTGAGGATATTGAGAAAATTGGCCCCTCCAGAGGAAACAAGTGAGTTACAGTGAAGTGTAGTATAGACAGTGAGTTGTATGTTGAAGAACAGTCTAGTCGATTACTCTGCATTTATCAGTACTTGAAGATCTTGGTCTATGGATTGGAAGTTATTTAATGGGATGTCTAAAGATACTAAATCCTAGGTTTGAGCCTTCAGTGTGAAGAATTAAAAGAGTTGCATTCACTAGAGTAAAACCTGCTTTCTCTGATTATTCTCTGGTGACAGAGAGAAAGTATTTTGCTCTGCATTAAAGTGTTTCACTCTGTAGTTTTAAAGAGAAGTCTGGGATGATGATAAGTTCCTATAATTGCAATGGTTCATGTTTTGATGGTCCGCAAGCTATCTTTCTTGTATGACCTTTGAAGATAGTGAAGTTCATGTGCTCTGGTGTGAAGAATCTCATGAATAAAGTGGTTTGTATTTGTGCAGTTGCTCCTAATGATTTCAATGTGCTTGTGGATTCCTCCTGATCATGTTCCTACCTTTACATTGGTCCGCATTAAGGAAATGGGATTGTGTTTGAAGATTATTCCCAAATAACGTAGCATGCAACCAGTGTTAGCCGACTCAGTTAATTCCAATAATTGCAGAGATTCCTTGAAGATTGTGGAAGTGTGGTGGTGTGGAAGATCATGTTTGAGTCCCAGCTAAGGTGTGGTGTTATCCGCATACATCCATACTACAATTCCTTAGCATATTTTTGTATTAGGTCAAGACCTATTTTGTAAATGTTTGTAATGCCAACCTTGGAGATTGTTCCAATGGTTGATGATTGTAATGCTGACCTCGATGATCATTCCAAGGTTGATGAAGTGTATAAATACTTGTAATTAAGTCATGGAAAAGTAGTCCTTGAGAGAAAATGGGAAGATAAGGAAAATGGGCGAGGAGATAAGGTAGAGTAGGGCAGAGCAGAGCAAAGGAACTGTTGCACTTCAATGTATTAATCTCAGACATGAAGAAGATGGTGATTGTGGTAGTGAGCTGCCAATAGGGTTTAACAACCCTCAGGGTTTAATATCCCTTATTGTAATATTTCTAGGTTTAGGGTTGAGGCAATGACCCTGCTAGACCAAGCTATACTTCATGGCAATGTGCCAGTATGTTTTGGGCCCATGGAGTGACCAAGCCTGAACATCATTTTTCAAAGATTGCAATATATTTTGAGAGCTAATCCTCTCCATTATTTTTCCCCACCTTGGGGTTTTCCATGTAAAAATCTTGTGTCTCTTGTGTTTAATGTTGTATTTGTGTTTAATCTTCTAATTTCATGCATTCTTTGTTTAATTATAATAAGTACGGATAAGTGGTTAATGTTTAAGTGCAGAAGTGTTTTCATTTTTGGGACAACTGATTCACCCCCCTCTCAGTTGTCTGACACATTTCAACACATCAAACAACACTTTCTTTATAGAAAAAATTATTTACACACATGTTTCTTTTCTTACATACATTATTTACTACCATCGCTTACTTAATACTATACTGTGCTACACTTGATTTATGTTATGATATATAAATAGTTCGTGAATAAAGATAATATATATATATATATATATATATATATATATATATATGGAGCTTGCCAAGACCTAGTTGAACCGCCTTGAGCTGACTTTTCTTTTTGACTATGCTATGACTGTTGAGGTGTCAATCTAGAAGGATAAGAGTTTGACCTATTCCCACTTCTAGAAGGTACAAAAGAGTGGTATTAATTGTGGTTTTGATGTTGAGATGGGTTCTGATGATGGTCATGATGTTTCTGTTATATTTAGGATAGACAACTGAGGGGGGGTGAATCAATTGTTACCAAACTTCTATTTCTATAAACTTTAAATCTTCTTCAATTTTAATAACATATCAAAGATTAAATCATAACGCATGAATTCAAGAGCAGAAATAGATTCAACCTATACAACACCAAGATTTTAACATGGGAAACCCGGTTAAGGGAAAAACCATGGGGTGACTAACCCAAGATTGTATTCTCTATTAAAAGAATAAGAAGAACAAAATGGCACTTGCTAATTAGGGCTCACTGCCCAAGCACACTTCTCACAAGAGGCCCACTACCTATAGGAGACACACTGTCTACAAAAGAATATAAGTATTACATACTTGAACTGGAGATTAGCATCTTCACTATGCCTGAATTAGTTCCACTAAGGTCAACCCCTTTGCTCGCTTTTAAGTCCTCTTCACTACCACCTTCTCATTGCACACACACTTTTGAATGACTTTGCAACTCTTATTTATACATAACATCGACTTTGGAATGATCATCAAAGTCAACACAACATACACTTATTTTATTACAAAGCAATTACAAAAATACAACTTGACTTATTACAAAAACTTCATGCATATCACTATATTGTTGGCCACACATAATTGGGACTTTAATCTTCTTCGAGGAGCATGCCATGCTTCGCAAGACATCTTCAAACTCATCTGCAACATGTGCAAAACATTCAGTCAGTCAAGACTAGGAAGAACACTATTCCTAGAAGGTAAATCTTCAATTACAAGCTCAATCTTCAATGCGGACCATCAAAACAAACTAGACACAGTCTAGAGACCCCCACAAGCTTGCTTGAATCACCAAGAACATCTACACCACTTCAGCTTACTGTAATCAATCGCATCTTCATCCGAAACCTCAAGAACACAGTTGGTCATCACTATCACATTAGAAGGATTGCTTGTGGACCTCCAAACCATGAACCAATTGAGTTGTCAATTCACATTAGCTTCCCAAACATGCCACCAGATCCACAGAACATGATATTGTATTTCTAGATCTTATTGGACCTATTTGTGTCACTCTGTCACTTCTGAATAGTTGCCAGAACTAGTTTTACTCTTATGGCCATAACTCCTTCACAATTTTATGTGGACCTCTCAAATCTTGACTGGATCACCTTTAGACACATATCTATAAACCCTTTGATGCACATTCTATGATCTTCATCTAGCTAGGATCTTCACTTCATAGAGCTTCACTGTCTTCACTATTCTTCTCTATTTTTGATAGGACTAATTTTCTCAATATCCTTAGCACACAACTCATCCAATCCTTGACATCAATGACAACATTAGTCAGGCCCATACTTGCAATAGCTTCGACTGAATCTCCTCTGTAATAAGTGCTTTCTCCATTGCCTGCTTCATAGTAATAGGCTCAGACAACCGTACCGGACCTGTAATGTTATGATTAAGTCCTTTGATAAAATGATTTACCATCAGCTTCTCATCCTAAATGTAGTCAACATACTAATATAATTCAAAGAATTTGATCTCATATTGGGATACTGTAAGTCCTCTTTGTTGGAGATCATGAAACTCATCTATTTTCCACTGTTAGAAATGGTTAGAAATGTATCTCTTCTTGAAAATATCTATGAAAGTTTCCCAAGTTATATTTTCTAGAGTCAAATGCCTTTTCCTTTCCTCCTGTCGCCACCAGGTGTCCGTATTATCCTTGAGTAGATGAATAGTCAATATATCTTTAAGATTGATCCCATAAGTTTTCAATGCAAAACATTTCTCAAGACTGATCAACCAAGATTCTGCCTCTAATCCATCAGTAGAATTGAAAAAGTGTTGTGGTTGTAAACGAAGAAAATCTTGAATTAGCTTATCAACATATATTGAAGCTTCATTTTCTACTTGGGGGTTACGAGGAGGAGGTGTATAATGCCCTGACTCTCCCTCCTCTGAATGCCTTGCATTACCTCAGAGAGGAATTCTACTACGCTCTTGGGGAATAGAATGTTGCTCTTTTGAATGATGTTGGCCTTGATTATTATGCGCAGGTAATCTCTTCTAAATTACATTCACCAAGTTTTGCAGGACCTAAAGAATTTGATGTCCATGGTCAATCGGCTCCCCAGAATGGTTTAATGACATGCTACACACCAAAAATGGGTTTACGTTATTGATACTTTTTACCCAAATCTCCCAAGTGTTGCAACCTGGTGCTCTGATACCTATGTAATGCCCTCTCAAGGAAATAGAAAATAAAATAAAATTAATAGATTATTAAATTAGGAAATATAGAAAATAAAGATAAAAATTACTTACTTTAACTTTATAATTTCCTTATAAAAATAATATATGTATCTATAGAAGCTTGACAGTCACTATCTAAAACAAAGATTATATGAAATTTTACCTCAAATATTTATATCTAACTTAAATTTAAGAAATAAATATTAATTTAGATACTAATCATGACTTGCTCTCTAATGTAAATCTCCTAAAAACTCTAAATAAATAATAATGTTGAGAAAGATTTGTTGCTGATATCTGCTCAAGATAACATTTTGAACAATATTAATTATCTAACAATAAATCAATCGTATTCTATTCTAAATAACCAATTTGAAGAGATAATAAATTTCATCTTGCATTATTAAAATGATTGATCTATTTCAATCAATAACATTATATGATAGAAAGAATAGATATATTTGTTTTTCCTACAGCTCACCTCTACTTATTTTAATATCACAGTAAAATAAAGACAATATACTTATACTATGAATTCAAATCTTCACCATAACAACTACAAAACTTCTATAAGTATATTGTCTTTATTGATTATAGAATGACTACACAAGAACTTTAGGAGCTCAATATATAGTTGGAAGAACTTTTAGAGAAAGGTCATATCCATCCTAGCGTATCTCTTTAGGGTGCACCTATGATTTTCATAAAGAAGAAGCATGGGACTCTTCGACTTTGCATAGACTACAGATAGCTAAACAAGCTCACCATAAAGAATCATTATCCTTTGCCAAGGATAGATGATCTCTTTGACCGGATTCAAGGAGCAAAGATATTCTCTAAAAAAGATCTCAAGTCAGGATACCATTAGTTAAGAATTGTTGAAGCTGACATCCGTAGGATAGTATTTCACACAAGATATGGTCATTATGAATTTACTATTATTCCTTTTGGTTTGACTAATGCCCTAGAAGTCTTTATGAGCCTGATGAATGGAGTCTTTCAAAAAATTTTGGATCGGTTCGTGGTAATATTTCTTGATGACATTCTTATTTATTCTCACACTCTAGAGGAGCATAAGGACCATTTGCAGTAGATTTTGTAATGTTTAAGGGAAAATAAATTGTATGCAAACATATCTAAGTGTGAATTCTTTCAGACAAAAATCTAGTATCTAGGGCATATTATTTCAGGTGATGGAATCTATGTGGATACCTCTAAGATTTAGGATATTTAGGAATGGCCTATTCCCACTAATGTAGCTGAGGTAAGGGGTTTCAAGGGTTTAACTGAGTACTACAGAAGGTTCATGGAAGGCTTCTCCAGGATTGCTCATCCAATTACTTCTCTCCAAAGGCAAGGCAAGAAATTTGTTTGGTTCAAACAGTGTGAAAGAGCTTTTCAAATTCTAAAAGAGAATCTTACCAGTGCACCTATTTTAGCTATTTCAGATCCTATCGGTGATTTTGTTATTTGTACAGATGCATCAATTAAGGGTATTGGAGCTATTCTTATGTAGGAGGGTCATGTGATAGATTTCAAGTCTCGTAAATTGAGGAATCATGAGCTCAACTATCTGACACATGATTTGGAGCTAACTGCAGTGGTTCATGCTTTGACCAAATGGTGACATTTCCTTCTCAGGCATAGATTTGAGTTACATTCTGATCATGAGAGTTTGCAGTATATCTTATCTTAGCCTAATTTGAATGCTAGGCAATGTAGATGGATGGAATTTCTTTGAGTATGATTTTGAGATCCATTATATTAAGGGTAAGGAGAATATTGTAGCTGATGCCCTTAGTAGGTGATGACATGAGTTGCTAGCTTTGATAGTTAAGATAGATCTTAGAGGCTGTATTCAAGAGTTGTTGCCTCAGGATGCATTGTACCATGATATTATTCAGTTCTAGAGTCCTTTGAAGGACAAGTTTGAGGGATATTCAGTTGATGTTGATGGGTTGCTTCGACATCATGGGCATATATATGTTCCTTCTTTTAGTGACCTTAGATGTTTGATTCTAGCCAAGGCTCACAGAGCACCTTATGCGGCTCATTTAGGTGTCAATAAGATGCATGCAGATCTTTAGAAGCTATACTTCTAGGCAAGGATGTGAAAGGATATTGCAGATTTTGTCACTCATTGTCTAGAGTGTCAAAGAGTAAAAGTAGAGCACCAACATTTGGCTAGCCTATTGTACCCTCATGTTATTCTAGAGTGGAAATGGGATGTGATATCTATGGATTTTATTGTGGGTTTACCTTTTTCTACACATCGGCATTATGCAATTATGGTGACAGTGGACAAGTTAACGAAGGTGGCGTACTTTTCTCTGATGTATTCTTTCTACAATGTTGCCTTAGTAACTAGAATTTTTCTTCATGACATAGTTTGACTTCATGGAGTACCAAGGAGGATCATTTCTGATAGAGATCTAGTTTTCACTTCATCCTTTTGGACTGCTCTTCAACAAGCTTTAGGTACTCAACTCAATTTCATCACTGCTTATCATCTAGAGGCAGATTGTCAGACTGAGAGAGTGAACCAAGTTTTGGAGGATATGCTCAGGATGTATGTTATGGATCAGCAGTCTCATTGGGAGGATTGCATGTATCTAGTGGAGTTTGCTTACAACAATGGACATCACAGTTTGCTTGGGATGGCACCTTTGGAGGATCTCTATGGTAGACTTTGTAGGACTCCTTTGAGTTGGGATTGGTTTGGAGGATCAAGTCACTATTGGACCTGAGCTTGTTCAGGATTTGGAGCAGTAGGTGATCCATATTCGTGAATAGTTACAGATAGCCCAAGATTGACAGAAGTAGTATGCCAACACCAGAAGATTTGATTATGAGTTCCAGGTTGGGGAGAGAGTTTTCTTGCGTGTGAGACCTGATAAGAGCTCTATCCGTTATGGAAAAGGCTTTAAGTTGTCACCTAGATTTGTTGTCTCTTTTGAGATCCTAGAGAGGATAGGCCCAGTTACATATCACTTAGGCTTGCCACCCAGCCTGTCTTGTATCCATAATGTTTTTCATGTTTCTCTACTTAAGAAATATGTACCTGATTCTTCTCATATATTGGAGTGGGATGCTTTATAGGTGGCATTGGATGGATAGCTAACATTGGAAACAGTTCGCATCTTGGATCGATGAACACTGGCTCTATGAGGACGATAGCTGGATCAAGTCAGGGTCTAGTGGGACCCCTATGATGGGTTTTCTGGTACTTGGAAGGATACAATCAAGATGAAGTTTTTATTTCCTTATCTTTTGATAGCTTCTAGGAGAAAGCCTAATTCTAGAGGGGGAGAATGTGAGACCTAGTTAGAATTATTTTAGATATTTGATATTATATTTTCTTGTGTGTGAGTGTGTAATAGACTTGGTTGATGTTGAGTTCACAAGCTATAAGCATCATCATCATCATCATCATCGTCATCATCATCATTATCATCATTATTATTATTATTACTATTTTGACTATGGGAAACTAAATGTTTTATGTTTTTGATAGATATTTAATTATTTATTTGAAATAAAATAATAAGTTTATTTAATAAAATAAATGGTTATGAAATATTAATGATTATATGTTTGAATTCCGTAAAATGAATATTATTGTTTTATCATGTGGATTAAAGGTTGTTAGAAATGATTAAGTTAAATGATTAAAATTGCTTCAGCTATAAGTTTTTAATGTACTAATGTTTTAATAAGATTTTTGTAGTGGCCTAGGTTCTTAAAGGATGGAAACAAAACCCATAATGCTCAAATATTCATTTATTTATATGTTTGGAGAAAGGGTTGTGTTAAAAGTATGTAGTTTTCTTTTATTATGTTTATTTGTTTTATTTTATGTGAGGGAATGTAAAGAGTTGGGGGGAAAAGGTCTCATTATAAGGGAGAAATGTGAATCATCTCATTGTGGCTGAAAATCAAAAGTGCTATAGTTTTTGTAACGGATTCTTTCTGGGATTTGGGAAACTATTGTACATTGTCTGGAATAGTAGATTTTGAGAAGGAAATGAGGCTTGAGGTTGATTGTGGCTGGAAAATTTTGAAATTTCATCGTCTTAGAAATCTAATGGGCTGATCCTAACTTGGACAACCAAGGTATGGAAGTTCTTGTGATCTATTTTCCAATATATTGTTGTTTGTTATAATTGTATGTAAGTGATATGTTGATTTTATTAAAATTTGTGCTTGAATGTGAGGGTTTAGTATTGGGTTACCTCGTGTGGGGATAAGAATGGTGGATGCCTCTTTGGGGATACATATGGATTTGGTGTTGGGAGAAATGGAGGATGGGGGTTTGGTGAAATGGAGGTTGGGGGAATGGTGTTGTGGGGGTTTGTGATTTGGGAGCTACTTTTTAGATTTGGGAGCTACATTTGTGATTTGGGAGCTACTTTTGTGATTTGGGAGATACATTTGTGATCTGGAAGCTACATTTGTGAAATGGGAGCTACATTTGTATAAAGGCAGCTACATTGTGAAAGGGAGCTATAGGGACCTATGCCCCAAAGAGGATCTCCCTTCTTTATCCCCATACCAGAAATCTAGGTATAGGTTTCCTTGTGTATAGACATTTTGTCATTTGATTTATTTTCTATTTTCTAGTTTATTTGAGCATTGGGGTTTGTTTCCAAGCTCGGGGGTGGACTAGAAATTTGCAGTCCTACGAATGGGTGGAGAGCATAACTGGGCTGCTCTAATTTTGTTTCTTGCATTTTTCTAAAGAAATTCATGTTCTGTGAAGAACCAGAGTATATACATATTCTTGATGATTCATTTTCCAGATCATTGATACTATGTGTAGATGTAGATTTGTAGATATTCTCTATTGAGAGTAAGGAGCTATCAAAGAATTAGATTTAAATATTTGAGTAAATTCCTTATTCTTGACATGTATAATTTTGTAAATTATTTGTATATTTTTATTCCAGATTCAATATCAGGAAAAGATTGTGTTTCAAATTGATCAATTGTAAAATTGTTCATACATAGCTATACAAATTTTAATGGTAGAAATAAATGGTTATTTATTGCATTTCTTCATTATCTTATCTCCTTACTGAAGAAATATTTTTCTATTATGTTTTAAGTAATCATGAATTTCTATTATTCTCTGTGATTTTAAGTGGTGTTGTTTAGACTATTATAGAGACTTATTTATGATAATAGCTTAGCTTCCATATTCTTTGGTCTGTTGTTTAGTAGTTTTAAATTTACTTTGGCATCAGTCCTTTATAATGACTCTGTCCAGATTATATTAAAATAGTTATTAATGTTGGGTGCTTTTATCTTATTAAATTGTTATATATAAACTTGATAGAGAATAGGCATATTTATATGCAAGATCTTACTTGATTTGTTTGTAATATAAGGTAGTAGTAAATGATACTTTACAGAGTTTGTTTTAGACAAAGATTCAATTTATAACCAAGCACATGCCAAACATTGTTTACCAGCTATCAAAATCAAATATTGAATGCTAAATAATGTGTCATGGGTTATTTGTATATTGTTTAAGTTATTGGAGGGGGCAGCTGTGGCTACCACGACCTCCCATAGCATTGAGCGCTGTGGGAGCCATGGAATCCATGGTTCCCATGAGCCTAATTTGACCGACTACATTGGCCCTTAGCCACCCCAGTCCAGCCATCAAACGAAGCTTTCTTTGTAGTAAATATCATTTACACATATGTTTCTTTTCTTACATACATTATTTACCATCGCTTACTTAATGCTATACTGTTCTGCACTTAATTTACATTATGATATATACATAGTTTGTAAATAAAGATAATATATATTTGTATGATCTTATTGATTATAGAAGATTCGCAGTTGTTATGGTGAAGATTTGAATTCGTAGTATAAGTATATTGTCTTTATTTTACTATGATATTAAAAGAAGTAGATGTGAGTTATAGGAAAAACAAATATATCCATTCTTTTTATCATATAATGTTATGGATTAAACTAGATCAATCATTTTAATAATGCAAGATGAAATTTATCATCTCTTCAAATTGGTTATTTAGAATAGAATAAGATTGATTTATTGTTAGATAATTAGTATCATTCAAAATGTTATCTTGAGCAGATATCAACAACAAATCTTTCTCAGCATTTTTACTTATTTAGAGTTTTTAGGAGATTTAAAATAGAGAGTAAGTCATGATTAGTATTTAAATTAATATTTGTTTCTTAGATTTGAGTTATATATAAATCTTTGACATAAAATTTTAGATAATCTTTGTTTTAGATAGTGACCGTCAAGCTTCTATAGTTACATATATTATTTTTATAAGGAGATTATAAATTTAAAGTAAGTAATTTTTATCTTTATTTTCTATATTTCCTAATTTAATAATATATTAATTTTATTTTATTTTATTTTCCTTGAGAGGGCATTACATAGGTATCAGAGCACTAGGTTGAAACACTTGGTATCTTTGGGTAAAAAGTATCAATAACATAAACCTATTTTTGGTGTGTAGCATGTCATCAAACCATTCTAGAGAGCCAATTGACCATGGACCTCAAATTCTTCAATTCTTACAAAACTTGGTGAATGTGATTCAGGAGCGATTACTTGTCCATAATGATCAAGGCCAACATCATTTAGAAGGGTGACATTTTATTCTCTGAGAGAATAGTAGAAGTCCTCTCCAAGGTAATGCAGGGCATTCAGAGGAGGGAGAGTCAAGGCATTATACACCTCTTCCTCGTAACCCTCAAGAAGAAAAGGAAGCTTTAGTAGATGTTGATAAGTTGATCCAAGATTTTCTTTGTTTACAACCATAACATGTTTCTGGTTCTATTGATGGATCAAAGGAAGAATCTTGGCTAATCAGTCTTGAGGAATGTTTTGCATTGAAAACTTATGGGAGAAATCTTAAAGCTAGATTGACTATTCATCTATTCAAGGATAATGTAGACAACTGGTGGCAACAGGAGGAAAGGAAAAGGCATTTGACTTCAAAAAATATAACTTGGGGAACTTTCTTAGATATTTTCAAGAAGAGATACATTTCTGACCATTTTCGACAGCAGAAAATAGATGAGTTTCATGATCTCCAACAGAGAGGACTTACAGAAGCCCAATATGAGAAAAAAATATTTGAATTATCTTAGTGTGTCAACTACATTTAGGATGAGAAGCTGACGGTAAATCATTTTATCATAGGACTTAATCACAACATTGCAGGTCTGGTACGGTTGTCTGAGCCTACTACTTTGAGGGAAGCAGTGGAGAAAGCACTTATTGCAAAGGAGATTCAACCAAAACATCATGACCATCATCGTAACCCATCTCAACATCAAAACCTCAATCAATACCACTCTTTTGCACCTTCTAGAAGTTGGAATAGGTCAAACTCTTATCCTGCTAGATCAGCACCTTAGTAGTCACAACATAGTCAGAAAGCAAAGTCAACTCAGGGAGGTTTGGCTAGGTCTTGGCAATCTCCATCATAGAGAGGATATCAAAGAACCCAGACATAATTTGTTGGATCATCTTGCCCCCAACAAAGTTCTCGTGGTAGTTAGGCTAGCTCTAGTAGATCAGTTCTTTAGTTTCCAGCACCACCGAAGGGTCCTTGCTTTAACTGTGGTGGTAAAGGACACTATGCTTGGGATTGTGTTCAGAATAATGTAACTTCATGGGTTTAGCAGTTGGTAGCTTTATAACCTATAGTGGGAGATGTGGACAGATCTCATTGAGTTTTTGCAACTATTGATAATCAGCAAGCAGAGCATCAGACATCGGTCATAGACGTTCATGGAAAAATTGGTAAGGTTGCAGGCTCTTTACTTTTTAATTCTGAAGCTACAGATTCTTTTATTTCCCCATATATAGTAGAGAAGCGCAGGCTGGTGGCTACTAAGAAAAATGTTAATTGGGATGTTGAGTTAGCTTCTAGTGCTACAATGTCTATTAATTCTTTGGTTAGGGATTTCCAATTAGAGCTTAGCTCTTTTTCTACCAAAGCAGATTTTAGGGTGATATCTTTGGTGTCATATGATATAATTTTAGGTATGGATTGGATGAATTCTCATGAAGCCAAACTAGATTGCCAACACAAGTTTATAGAGTGTTTAGATGAATTGGGCAAAAGGTGGTTGTCTCAGGAATTAAGAGACCAGTGTCACTTAGGATGATTTCAGCCATGCAGCTCAAGTGATGTATGAGGAATGGATGCCAATTCTTTTCCATTTCCATTAGTGAATGTTCAGAAGATAATCTAGACACTTCCTTAGATGATCATCCTATTCTTTGAGAGTTTTCTAATGTTTTTCCTTCTCAGCTTTTTAGAATGCCACCACAAAGGGAGATTGATTTTCATATCGACTTGGTTCCAAGAGTGTAGCCTATTTCTAAGGCCCCTTATAGAATGACTGTACAAGAACTTTAGGAGCTCAAGCTATAGTTGGAATAACTTTTAGAGAAAGGTCATATCCATCCTAGTGTATCTCCTTGGGGTGCACCTGTGATTTTTGTAAAGAAGAAGGATGGGACTCTTCAACTTTGAATAGACTATAGATAGCTAAAACAACTCAGCATAAAGAATCATTATTCTTGTTGAACACCCAAAGTACTAAGAGGGGGGGGGGTGAATTAGTACTCTATTGTACTTCTTGTTTATTAAACTAATAATCCATTTACCACATACAATAATAAAGAAAATTAAACATAGAAGAAACAACCACAAACCATCACACATGAACACCAAGATTTTTACCTGGAAAACCCAAAACTGGGAAAAACCACGGTGAGTGTTAGCTCACAATATATTATGTAGGAACAATACTGAATTACAATAAAGGCTCACTGCCCAAAGAAGTGCTCACTTTCTAGAGAGAGAAAGAAGAAAGGAGATGGATCACTTCCAAATGAACTGCTCAGATTACATCTACACATACAAGAATGTAGCTCTAATGAAAGCTTAGAATACTGTCTCAAAACTCTTCATCTTGACTATTATGTTTCATTGGTCTACTTTTACATTAGACATGATCTCTCTTCTTCTTCTCTTTTCACCTACTCTATACTACATATATTTCTCACATTCACATTCATAATTCTTCTCCCAAACATAGGATTCAATCCCATATATATATATATATATATATCCACAACAAACAAAATCTTCATATTAGGTCAGCCTAATGAAGTGTACTGTGTAGTCATGCATTATGTACCCTATCGGCTAAATATGTTCTCCAAAATTTATAGTGGACCCAAAAAATATTTGAAACACCTTCTCACATGTTGGCCTCAACTATTTTACCACTTAGAATTAAGTTCCAAACACTAAAACTTACCGCATCCACATTATACTATCATGTTGGCCTTATCCACAGATTATTCATTGGTTCAGTTCAACTGTCAAAAAACATCTTCCATTGTGGACCACAAGACTTGCTCAAATCCATATCAATGAATCTTCACATGTCATAGATCATACCTCCAGAACTACAAAGAAAAATATTCTTTTATGGTAGAGTGTGGACCACTGGAACACATGCCTTGTCACAATCAAACCATACCATACCAAGTAGTGATATGTAGGCATTCATAACTGACTCTCCGGTGGAATTCAAAACTTGCAACTCTGGATTTAGATGCTTTAAACATGTGTTTACAACACCTTAAAACTACATAACAAGATATGTAATAGAGGAGGAATGTGGACCAAAACAAATGAGTGTTCTGTTCTGAATCACAACGTACTCTATCTTTTCAGACTTAGTCTGTTGGAGTGTATGCTTCCAATACTTGTCAAGAGATAAAAACTTGGATGTAGGATCATCAAAGGAATAGAAATAACATACCAAAACTACATGATTAGATCTCCAACTGCGGACTAATGTCAATCATTATACTACCACTTTGTCATTGTTTCTTGTGCACTGCCAACACTTAACCAAAATGGCTAAGTCTGTTTCACTGGACCAAAACTTCTATTCTAACCTTGTTTCTTTTCTTTATTGCCATTAATGAAAACATCTTCAGACATCATACACAAGTTTCCAACAATCTCCTCCTTTGCCATTGATGGCAACACTTGATGTGAAAAATTGTTACTGTTTAGGGTGAAAATTGATGCAAGAGGACTTGTTTGTGTCTAGGGTTAATTTGTATGAATCATGCTTTCACCTCAAACATTCAAGGACTTCAGCCAAATAGGAAGTCTATTACAGGCTTCTTGTCACTTGGAACATAGGGGAAGATTGAAATTGTATGATTTTGTTGTTCAATTAAGCCCAATTATGCTCAAAACCCTAATTACATGAATTTGTGAACAAACGAACAAATTACGGAAAATGATCGCACACAAAGATATCAAATGACAATCAAATGCATTCTAGATTTTGAAGTTTAGAAAATGGAAAAGTTAGGGACTAATGAGCAGGTGCCCAAGTCCAGTGCCACCATTTTTGTCAGGATCTGGAAACCTTGTCTGCAACATGTTCCTGCTGTTCTGGAGATTTTCCTATTGCGGGATCCAGAGGACTAATGAGCGGGTGCCCAAGTCTAGGTCCCTATTTTCTTCTCTGATCTATAATTTTGATAGTCTACACTACTCTCCTACAACTCCACTTTTTCCACTTTTGTAACCTGCAATCATGAAAAAATGGGTTGGGGGTTGTGGTGTTTAGAGGCTTGCCTCAGTCAAGCTCCAAAGAGACATTCAAGTCTTCCGAACATCATTGTCAGATAAAGAGTGTGTATCCCTGTGGAATAGAGGCAAATTTAAATGATAAATGATTAAAAACACAATTGATATCACCTTGTAGTGAAGATCCCATGGAAGGAAGAAACTCTTCATGCCATGAGGAGATGGATGCCAAATATGCAAATACAAACACAACAACACAAAATCTGCTCTTCAACACACAATGAATGCCTTGAATCACCTTAACATAAGCTCATGAATCCAAAAATGCCATCTAGTTTATAGATGAATGCGTAAACATGCTTATATATGCAACTACAAACATTCCCACCAAGAATTTCATAATTGAAACTTACCGTGTCAACATAGGACCCAAATAACGGTCACAAACCAACACTTAAAAATTGGGCCTGACCTAAAATAGGGCAAGACTAGGGTGTGGGTACCCAGGTCCTCCCCCCTATTTTAGGAAAGGTTATTGTTAATTGCAACCCCTAAGTCCAAATTGCCATGAAACTTCAAGGTTTTCTCATCAGGAAGTCAGATTATCATGCAAGATGTCCTAAATGCATAAATAGGACCCGAGAGCTAAACCTTAAGAGGGAAAGGCCCCCAAGGGGACATTTTCTGATGTAACAGTTACAACTCCCCCTATCTTTATACACTACTCCCCCTGTCTTCATACTTTATTACTTTTTAAAACTTTTTCACATGCTTCATTTCTTCTCCCCCTTTGACATCAATGGAAAAGGTGTATGATACAAGGATATGTACAAGTTGCCAAAATATCAAAACTGTTTTTCTACTTTACCGCACATATACAAGTGATGTCAAAAATGCTTACTATTATTGTTGTTCTAGGAGAATATCTTTATAGATTATCTTCAATTGCACCATTTCTTCATCCCAACTAGTCTTGGCATCACTCAAAAATTAGTATGTGTCCATTAATCTAGGACACCAAATCTTTTTCTTCTTTACCGTGTCAGGAGCTTTAGAAATTTGCCTTGTCTTGTCTGCCATTGTTATTAATTTGGTTAGGGAAGCAATTTTGAAACTTGCTACCTCCCTGAGTTGACTCATTCTATGCTTTATGATTTCCCTCTTGGTCTGCAACTTATGTATATTGGAATGAATGGTTTCCACTTGTTCCCTTTGATGGCCAATAGAATCTTTTGTTGGGTCATAAGTTCTAGATACCTTCATTATCTGTGCTTCCCATTTATCTATTTTATCTTTTATATCCTTAGTCTTAACCGGCCATGTGAGACAATATTGATACAATTCACTAGCTTCTTTGAGGGCCAACTATGTATATTCTATACATTTATCTAACAAAATTTTGTCTTGAGAAGCTTTATCTTTTAACTCCACTAATCTCTTACTGTCTATTTCAGCTCTTACATTTTTATCAACTTTCTCAAATGACTCAAAATGGGAATTCATAGACTCTATAAGCTTTTCCATCTGCTTTGTGGGAGAGAGTGTTCTATCTCTCTGAACTCTGGGCATGATCTTCTCAAAAATATTTATTGCTTCAAAAAGTAGCTCACTGTCTTTCATGTGATTTAGAGGCTTTGTTCCACTTCTATCTCCAGAATTGTATTATCTGCACTAGTATTTTATTCTTCCTCATCAGCAATAGTTGAGATTTTTAGCTCATGTAACACATTTAGTGTTATCTCCTCTTTCTCCTTGACTAGTTTCTTAGTTTCTCTAGACATCAGAGCATTGACTCTCTTCATAGTTCTAAATTCCTCACTAAGCTTCCAAGTGACTTCAGTTCTTTCCTCAGGGGTGATGTCTGGACATAGTTTTAGTAAGACATATTCTTTGATCTAAACATCTTTGGCCAAAGCTCCCTCTTTCCTTGCTAACATTATACTAGCTAAACTGTCTGGTAACTCATCTGTTACTTCAATCAATGTTTTGTAAAACATATCTAAGTATCTTACAACCGCAATTTCAATTATTACCTTGTCTGCATCTAATCTCTCATCGTACATGTCAACAATGGGTTTCAGAGTACCATGTTGAGCAAATGCATTGACCATGTCCTCCAAGGATATACTTGATTCTTCTCTATTCTCAGTCTTCTCTTCTTTATTCTTCTTTTTACCCTTAGCCTTTCCGAATGGCTTCTCAGTAGTAGCTTCATCTATTTTTTCCCTTTTTGCTTTGACCTCCTCATCTGTTTCTATTTCCTCTTCTTCTTCTCCCTCACCAAGGCTCACATACACTCTTTTTGTGGCCTTAGATTTCTTTCTTTTCTTCATGCTTCTTCTTTGGCATTTTCTCTTCAGGCTCTGTCTTTTCTTTTTCAGGTCTAGAGCTTTTGGAGGTAGTTTATGCAATGGTGGAATCTCTTGTTCTTCTTCTAGAGCTTGTTGTAGACTTTTCTTTCTTAGATTTCTTCTCTTTCTTCTCTAGAATATTTGAAGTTTGTCCTTCTGAAGCAATTGATGTATTTTCTATCGAAGAGGTTGTAGCCTTTGATGCCTCTGCCTTGGCTCTTGCTTCACTTATTTCTTCATCTATAAATCCATGGCTCTCGGCAAACTCATCTGCCATTTTCTTCACATTCTTCTTGAATTCAGGTTTCTTGTGTTCCATAAACACTTTGAGAGACAATTCTTCAAATGTTCCAAATCTACCCTCCTTAGGGTCTTTAGGTTTGCTCAACATCAAATCAACTAATCCAGTCAAAACTTATTCTGAAACTTCATATCCCATGGTTGGGACCCATACAATTCTCAATTCAACATCCTCCATATAACACTTATCCTTGTCTACCATGAATACAATATGTTTTTCATACTTCTTTACTACCTTTTCAGGGATCCGAGCCCTTTCCTGCATTTTCTTTTGAAAATTCTTGACATATCCCCATAGGTTTGCATTCTATTTATCTACATTTCCCAGACTCTGTAGATGATTTCTAATTTGGGCTAGAATGGGTGACTGCCCATGTCAACGAACATTCCCTATACCAGGTAACTCCTTTAGAAAATAGAAGAATAAGCAGATAATCAAGGTTCCATACTTGAAGGGATATTTTAAATCTTTTGTCTTTTTCAAATTCTCCATAAGTTGTTGTCAGAGCAATTCACATAGGTCATAGTTAGTGTTGTTTTTGACCATATCATAAGTAGTATGTATAGTTGTTGCTGAAATAGAGTTCTCCTCGTTGGAGAAATATATCTTATAGCCAATGACTTTTGATGCAAATTTCACTCATGTATCCACAATATCATTTACACTTAATGCTCTTTTGTCAAATTTCACCCGTATTAACTACATTTTTGTGTTTTTCTTCATAGCCTTTAGTTCCAGAACCTTCTCGATGGAGCACATGCTAGTAACAACTTTAATAGCATCCTTTGTTATAATATAGGGTTCATCTAGCCAAAAGAATTCATCATGAATTCTACTCAAGATATATCTTGTTGGGACTAGACAACTGAGAGAGGGGGTGAATCAGTTGTCTCTTAAAACTTTTTTTACCTTTAACCTTCTTTATTATCTTACTATCAGATTAGTAATGTAAGTATTTAAGCATGAATCAACAACATAAGAGCAGAAACATAATCAACACATTTGACACCAAGATTTTGACATGGAAACCCAGTTAATGGAAAAACCATGGTGGGGGTTAACCCACAAAATGCATACCCTGTTAAAAGTACTTAGAAAAATAGAAGGCACACTGCCCAAAGCTTGCTGCTCAAAAGGAGAGGTTCATTGCCTACAGAATTTGTTTAGAAAGAAATTAACTGAGAACTAGCATCTATTTCATGCCTGATTCAGTTTCAATGAATGCTCAAAAACTTTTTCTTTTCCTCAAACTCTTCTTCACAATCTACACTGCTCTTTCTCCTTTCCTTCTCTTCTCTGCTCCTGATCCTTCCTTTGGATTTTATCTATTTTGCACAAGGATGATTTCAGTACTTCTTCAACAAGTATTTATATACTTCATCAACCTTGGAATGATCAACAAGGTCGGTTAAACTTGATGCGGATCATCACACTGTCAACCAAATACAACTAAGATTTGAATATGCTTCTACAACCACTCCACACTTCATAGAAATGTGTTTAAGGCATCCGAAACAAGCTAGGAACATTCGGTCGACCAAGACTAGGAAGAACAATAACCTCAAGAAGAAATATTCAATCAACAAGCTCAAACTTCAATGCAGACCTCCAACATAGTAGCTACACAATCCAGAGACCTCCACAAGCACATTGGAATTGCCAATAACATTCACTCTAAACCATATTATTAGAAACAATTGAATCTTCCTTCAGAACCTCAAGAACACACTCTGCCATGACTGGCAGACTAGAAGGATAGCTTGCAGACCTCCAAACCACAAACTACTAGAGTTGATGATACACACCAACTTTCCAAACATGCCTTCAGATCCACAGATCATAATCTTATATTACCGGAGCATTCCAAACCTCTTTCCTGTCACTCTATCTTTCTTGATTATTGCAGGAACCTGTTCTACTCAGATGGCCATAACTACAAATCTTCATGTGGACTTCTCAAATCTTGACTAGAGCAACCTCTGACAATCCTCTACATGTCCACATGATCTGCATGCATTGATTGTTTTTAATTTTCTCAATATCCTCAACAATCTGGTCTTCTACACAGACAACAAAATAGGATACAATTGACACTAATGGCAACAAGAATATGTTGACATCAATGACAACACCACTTAGGCATATATGTGCAACAATCTCCCCCTTTGTCATTGATGGCAACATGTGATGTGAAAAATTGAATCTAACCATCAAGACAAAAACTTCTCCCCCTTTCTCTTCTCACTTCTGCAACTACTTTCTTTATTGCTCCCCCTCACATCAGCAACTAGTTTTTCACAAGACTTCTCTCCCCCTTTGACATCAATGGCAAAGGGCACATATTTGCTATCTTTTCTCCTTTTTTTCTTTAGACTGATCCCAAAATTTGCATATTGACTACTCCCCCTTTGAGTAGTTCCTCTTTAACATCAATCTGGATCATAAGATATGGATGTGAATCCCACCAGACTGATGCACCTTAATGCATCTTAGTTCTACTCAGGAGGGTTAATAACCCCTAACTTCTCTTTGAGATGCTCAAAAGTATCCTTGGGAAGAGGCTTGGTGAAGATGTCTACAATCTGATCTTTGGAAGACACAAACTCCAACTTGACTTCATTCTCATTTACTTTCTCTCTTAAGAAATGAAACTTAATAGATATATGCTTTGTCTTTGAATGCAATACCGGATTCTTTGATATGCTTATTGCACTAGAATTATCACAGAAAATTATGACTAGATCCTCAAACACAATTCTGATGTCCTTCAACATTTGCTTCATCCACAAAACCTGAGTGCAATTATTTGTTGCTTCTATGTACTCTACTTTTGCAGTAGACAAAGATATTGCCTCTTTCTTTTTGCTTATCCAAGAGACCAATCTTCTCCCCAAGAAGAATGCACCAGTACTTTTTCTGTCATCCACATCTCTTGCACAATCAGCATCTGTGTATGCATGAAGAGTGAAGTTATTGTCCTTTGGATACCACAGTCCATAATTAATTGTCCCCTTGAGATATCTAAAGATTCTTTTGACTGCCATAACATGGGCTTCTTTTGGATCAACTTGAAATATGGCAACAAGTCCAATTGCATTCAGGATATCAGGTCTGGTCTGAGTTAGATAAAGCAGTCCTCCAATCATTGATCTATATCTTTTCTAATTTGCTTTGGGAGAGTCATCATCTTTGCTTAGCTTGCATCTAGTTACCATAGGTGTACCTACTGACTTTGAGTCTTCCATTCCAAATTTCTTTAGCAATTCTTTTACATACTTGGACTGAGATATGAAGATACCTTTATCCGATTGAACAATTTGCAGACCTAGAAATTCATCTCACCAAATATTGACATCTCAAACTCACTTTTTATCCGATCAGCAAATACTTTACACATGCACTCATTTCCACCAAAAATGATATCATCAACAAAAACTTCAACAATTAGAATGTCCTCATGATCAATTTTGAAGTAGAGATTACTATTAGCAGTACCTTTTCTAAATCCAAGCTTAAGCAAATGCTTATACAATCTAGCATACCAAGCTCTTAGAGCTTGCTTGAGTCCATATAAGGCTTTTCTTAATCTACAAACCATATCTCCTTGATCAGACAACTAAAATCCTTTTGGTTGCTCAATGTAGACTTCTTCCTCCAAATCTCCATTCAGAAATGCTGATTTCACATCCATTTGATATACTTTAAAATCTTTGAAGGCCAAAAATGTAAGAAATAATCTAACTGCCTCTATCCTTGCCACCGAAGCAAAAGTTTCTTCAAAATCAATTCCTTCCACTTGAGAGTAGCCTTTACATACCAATCTTGCCTTATTCCTTACTACCTCACCATCTTCATTTAGTTTATTCTGGAAGACCCATTTGGTTCCAATCACATTTTTGTCCTCAGGTCTAGGAACTAGATCCCATGTGTGATTCTTTTCAATTTGCATCAATTCCTCTTCCATTGCTTTAACCCATTTTTCATCATTGTAAGCTTCACTTACTGATTTAGGTTCAATCCTTGAAATTAAACAAATCTCTTCTTGATCTTCAGACATTTTTCTCATAGTTTGAACACCTTTACTCTTATCTCCTATGATTTGGTCTTCAAGATGATTTAACCTTACATACCTGGGAGTTTTGAAAATTGTTTGAGCTTCTGTTTCTTGAACTTGTTCCTCATCATCTGTGTTAACCTCTAGAGTCACCAGTTTAAACTAAATCTAGGTCTGAACTTGAACTTGCCTTCCTTGATTTTGAATTTCATCATCTGAGTCATATCCAGAGTATCTAGAATGTCCTTTACTTTCATCAACTTTAACATTCACACTTTCAACAATCTTCTTCAATCTCTTATTGAAGCACCGGTAGGCCTTACTTTGAGTTGAGTATCCCAAAAATATTCCTTCATCACTTCTTGCCTCAAACTTACCCAAGTCCTCATTTCTTTTGATATAACATTTACTACCAAAGACTCTGAAGTATCTCATAGTAGAAGAATGACCAAACCAAAGTTCATAAGGAGTCTTACCAGAATTTCCTTTGATCTGCACCCAGTTAAGAGTGTAGAGAGAAGTACTCATAACCTCTCTTTAGTAAACTTGAGGAACATTTATTTCCATCATCATGGTTCTAGTAGCTTCTTGAATGGTCCGGTTCTTTCTTTCCACAACTTCATTTTGTGGAGGAGTCCTAGGAGAAGATAACTGTCTTTTTATTCCATGCTTTTCACAGAAAGCATCAAACTCACCGGAGGTAAATTCTCCACCTCTGTCAAATCTCATACACTTTAATTTCCCACCAATCTCATTTTCAACCACCATCTTGAACACTTTAAACTTGTCAAGGGCTTCTAATTTTTCTCTTTGAAAGGTTACCCATGTCATCTAAGAGTAGTCATCAATTAGCAACATGAAATATTTTTCTCCTTGCACACTCCTAACTCTAACAGGACCACAGAGATCAGTATGTACCAGTTCCAATATTTTACTTGAACCTTGTTCCTTACTCTTAAAACAAATTTTGTTCTGCTTGCCTAATTGACATTCTCTACATATGTTATTAGGTTTCACAAGTCTTGGAAGATCTCTTACAGCATGAGTGGAACTTATTTTGATAATGTTGTCAAAATTCACATGACACATCCTCCTATGCCATAGCCAAATTTGATCTGTTTGAGAAATCAAACAAATTTTACCATAGCTACTTAAGTGAAAGATGTTACCTCTGGTTTGAGTACCTAATGCAATTTCAGTTCCAGAGCTTTCCAAGATTCTGCATTTTCCATCCTTGAACCAAAGATCATAACCCTTGTCAACTAACTGTCAACACTGAGAAGATTATGTTGTTGGCAAGAGACACTATATGGATCCATGATTGTTGTCATTTATGGCAACAAAGTTCATCCCACACATCCACAGGACATGGTGTGTCTCTACCAGAAGTCAGAGTGAAGAATGTTGTGGTCCGGTAAACAAGAACAGAGCATATGGCAAGGTCTGACAGACAGGTCCGGATCTCTCAAAAGACGTATCTTGGTAAAGTGTAGATTTGGGGAAGTAAATAGTACTACCTTGAGTGATAGATTCCAAGGTTTTAGACTCCAGTGATAGATGAGGCAAAAGATATGAATACTTGAGTACTGGGTTCTTAAGTGACAGTGTGAACAGAGGAAGAACTAACTGACAGAACATCAGACTACTTTCCGGATGTGTTACTGATGGTGTTAAAGGTTATGAAGGCACGAATCATGTTTGGCCAACATGATTAATGATTCTTACAAGTATATGCTTGATCCGCATTACTTGATGTGTAAGGATTCAGCCGACAGAATAGAGTTTGTGAGAAGATTGACTGTTCCGGGTGCCGACTAGAAAGATAATGAAATCACTTATGCGGATATATATAAAGGATGGATTTAGTTGTGAGAAGTGGTGGTGATATGTGTTATGCGAAGAAAAGCAGAGCAAAGTAGAAGCAGTAAAGAAGGTCCGGTATGTGAAAGGAAAGCAGCATAAGAGAAGAGGAAAGATGAAGTGCAGCAGATCAGTGTACTGAGCCTAACCGGAACTGAACTCCAGCATATGTGGATGCTTCCAATCAGTTCAAGTATTGTATAACATTCTTTTGTAGAAAATGTGTCTCATTGTAGGCAGTGTGCCTCCTTTGTGAGCAATGTGCTCAGGCAGTGAGCCCTAATTGGCAAGTGCCATTTTGTATTTCTTTATTCTTCTAATAGAGAATAATCTTTGGGTTAATCACCCTGTGGTTTTCTCCCTTAACCGGGTTTCCACGTCAAAAATACTGTGTCATGTGTTTTTCCATTTCATGATAATGTTTGCTTATTTGAATTAATGTTGCATTGATTAATAAGAAAGTTCAGATAGAAGAAATAATTAGGATAACTGATTCACCCCCCTCTCAGTTATCAACAATTGGTATCAGAGCTAAGTTCCTCCTAACAGAGCCTAATAGCTTGAGGAAGATCTGGGAGCTCAAATGGATGCATATGGTTTAAAAGAGCAACTCAAGACTACCCTTGATGATCTTGAATAGTTAAACTCTGAAGTCAATGAATTAAAGGAAAGACTCAAACAGGCTGATGATTTCATGAGAGAACTAAAAGATAAATTAAGTCTCTCTATGAAAAAGAGAAAGGAGCTGCTTCAGCAATTGGCAAGACAAGGTGAAGAAAATAATGCAAATGAAGAGCTAACTGAGAAAACCAAGTTATGTGAAAAGTTATCAAAAGAAGTCATTATGGTAAGACATGAAATGGAATCAGGAGTTATTAAGTTTACTCAAGAGATTGAAGAGAAAAGAAAAACTGAAGACAATCTAAGACAATCTCTCAGAGAGAAATCAGAAGATTGCCACCAGATGGATAGAATTATCAAACATCTTGAATCTGATCTTGAAGATGCTAAAGATAATGAAGAAAAACTTGAGGATCAAATTGTCTCTCTCAAAAGGGATCTTCAAACAACAAATGAGTATAAAGAAAAATTTAAGATAAGTTCTGCTCAACTTGAAGTTCTTCTTGGAAGTCAAAAGAAGGTAGATGACAAATGTGGTTTGGGATATGAGAAAGGAGAAAGCTCCGGATCCGGTCAGAAGAATTTTGGATCAGAAAATTCAAGGAACAGGCCTAGAAGACCTCCAGTAAGACAGCCCAATGCTCAAAGATATCCATCCTTCAATGGATATTGCCACAACTGCAATCACTTTGGTCACAAAGCTAATCAGTGCAGAAAGAGAATGAATCAGACTAATTCATCCTTCTCCGGATAGTGTTTTAACTACAAAAGGTATGGTCACAAGTCTCATGAATGCAGAAATATGCAAATGAACAAATCATTCAATGGTAGATGCTTTGCATGCAATAGAGTAGGTCATATGGCTAATCAATGCAGATCAAGAGGATATCAGTCAAATATGCAAAGAAATGTTGTTTGCCAAATCTGTAATAGGTCCGGTCATAATGCAAAATTCTGTAGAAGCAAGAATCAGGAGAAAAGAGGTCTGGTATATCATAATCAGAATCAAGATAAGGGTAAATAAAAGGTGAATGCAGATGAAGTTAGGAATGAGATGAATAAGATTTGGGTGAAGAAAAGTTTAGAGAATGTAGAGGTTGGATCCGCACCAGACTCTGGTGCTGATATTCCTTCCAAAAACTAAAAGGTGAGCTCTGGCTCAGGGGGAGACACAAAGAAAACCTTGTTACCCCAGCCAGTTAAGTGGTGCCTGAAATTAGCACATGAGAAGCTACGGATCAAAGGGTTTCTAGAGAAATATGTAAAGAAGGTCAGGTAAAGATCTGAGAGATCTGCAAGAAAATTTAAAAAGTTCAAATCCTTCAGAATTGGTCTGGTTAAGCAAGTCTTTTGGTAAAACAAGTTTCTCACAAGATTGGCCTGGTATGAATCCAAATTGATATAGCTTGATCTGCAGATACATAAGATGATCAGAAGGACAAGTGGATATGATGATTCATCACTAACATTGATCACAAGGGAATCATAATGATCCAGATGAGTTTCTTCCTCCTTGAACAAGGAAAACTAGGCAAACTAGAATAATGTAGGCCAAGCATTTATTGCAATTTGATATTAGGGCTCGCGGAGCAATATAAGGGTTTTTCATTAATCACTCATTCATTCTATACTCAAGAAGAAACGAAAAATGGAGCTCTACAGCGAAATTCCTCAAGTTCATTGAAGATCACTTGCAGAAGTCATTACCTCTAGAGATCAATTCAACCTACTCCATGAAACCGATAGGTGCAAAAGGTATTTTCTGTTTTCAAATATCTCACTGCAAATCTCTTGATAATGGGTACTCCGAATATTGTAAAGATTTCTGATAGACCTCACCCTACATTTAAGAAACTTCCATACAAATCCTTGGAGGTAGACCCCCTAGGTGCATTTTCCAGTGTTCCACATGGCGTTTTGCACATTAAAGATATTAGGGTTTATATACGTGCAAACATTGAATAGTTTGGGGAATTCAAACTAAGAGACTTATACCACAAGCAGTTAATAGATGATTCTTTTGAGATCAAACCTCAGTATAAGAGCATCTGGGAAAAGCACTTTGATCAGTTCATTCATTTCCCCTACTTTGAAGAAGATGAATGGGTCCGGTATGTATTGAGTAGGGTACATGACAACTTTCTATGGTTGAACAGACCTTGCAAAATCACCAAGGAAGCAATTAGGGCAGTAACTGGTTTACATTCCTCCAGAGGAATTCCTGTCCTCAAATCTTTCAAAAACAACATTGTCACAGAGGCCACCGGATCAAAATTTGATAAGAGGGCAATGACCATTGAAGATATTACTGACCCGGATATCAAGTATGCATCTATGATAATAGGATACAAGATATATCATTCCAGTAGGGAGAATTCAGTATCCGGAACTGCAGTATACATGACTTATGAGATGCTGAGAAAAAATGTAGAATATGATCTCTGTGAACTTCTCTTGAGCCAATTAATGGAAAACATACAAAAGATCAAAAAAGACAAGAAAAACTCCTTCAAATATGGTGCACTAATAGTATGTTTATTTTTCTACTTCATGAATGAGTTGCCTGGATCGAATGGATGGGCATGGCAGAATGACAAACCAGTAGCAGTTCATATCAGAGACTATTTGCATGGGCTTGGGGATGCTAAAAGAAGAAATATAGCCATGTGGGGATACTTCAAAAACTTTCGGAATACAATGCAAATTAGAGAAAGAATCCCTAAATTAGTGGTTGAGAAATACAAGGATACAGTGTGCTTCATGGTAGACACTGACCAATGCCTAATGGAGGCAGTAGAGCCAAGGACAGTCTGGATCATGCCCATGGGGTATGAAGCTGATGAACAGATTGTGGAGCTGCATGTTCAACACATGCTAAGCCAGCCTAAAGATCCAGAGGTAGAGAGGTTTGGAACCTTTAAGGAGCTGAGTGTAAAGATCCATGTGGAACTCAGAGAACTAGAGATGAAAAGGAAGGTGAGAAAAGAAATAGAACATATTGCACAAGGCCTTGGGATCTCAAAGGAGGCACTTGATGCCAACAAGGAAAAGAGACAAAAAGCTGATGAAGAGAAGAAAGAGGTAGAAAAAGGAAGCAAGAAAAGTGCTCCGATAGAAACTTCCACCCGGACCAGATCTTCAAAGAGACCAGCACCTGTCACAGCCAAAAGTTCAAAACCGGAAGTCCGGGCATCCGGTAAAAGAGATAAAAGATCCAAGACAAAAGCCACAAGGGCTTATGCAAGTCAAAAAGATGAAGAAGAAACCGAATCAGACGAGGGGGTAAAGGAAATAAAGAGGCAGAAGAAGAAAGTATCCAGTAAGCCCTCCATAGGCCAAGACAAGGAAGAAATGGCAGAGGAATTTGTTGAAAAGCTCACCCTGTCTCTAGAAAGTGTAATCAAATCAGTCACTGTGGATGGAAACCTTCAACCGATGGCCGAATTCTATGATGATTATAATGAGGCTGACCAAAAGATCCTGCAGGAAGCTACAATCAGGTATCTGAACATTTACAATAAATCTTTTATTGAAATTATCTCTCTAATCCCTAAGAGTCTAGAGGAGTTGGAAATGAGAAAGACCAATGCCATGGCAAAAGACCTTAAGATCAGGGAACAGATAGCTATTCAGCTATATCCTTCAGTTGATCCTAAGACAATGAACATGGTATTCAAAGACTGCAAGGATGAATTCAGGAGCAAAGCAAGGATGAATTAGCTTATGCTTGGTGAGACTGACAAGGTAGCCAAGGACACTGAAGAGATTCTCTAGAAAAACTTCAAAAGATTTAATCTTCCTATCATAGAGGACTTGGGTATTGACCCCTTCACTACAAATGTTGCAGAAGAAACTCCTGAGAAAATGTCAGAAGAAGTGGGCCCCGAATAGACTAACATTTCTCCTTCAGTTTCCCCTACAGTCTCCAGATCTAAAGGAGAAGAAAAATCACAGGAGAAAGAAGCAGAGGTAAAAGAAAAAGAAGATGACAGTGCTAAGCTTGCAGAAGGAGAGAAAACTCAAAAGGACAGCTCCAAGATTGCAGAAGAGAAGAAACATCTGTCTTCGGCAAGAGACACTGCACAAACTGTTCAAGAATTCTTGACAAAAGCCACTATAGAAATTGATGAACTGGACCTACTAAAAGGACCATTAGATTTTGACTCTTTGTCACTGGTGCAAACAATGAAAATAGCCTCATTTGCAAATGAGAAAGTCAAAGAGAAACTACTGAAATCTCACATCGAAGACTATGAGCTTATGGAGGTAGCATCCGGAGTGCTGGAAAAGATCATGCCATCTTTTTAGAAGGATCCCACAGCCTCCTCTTTCGGTAATCTCAAAACCTTAGTCAGCAGTGTTAGTACACATTTTGATTCTCTAGAAAAATCAACTAAAGAAAAGGTCTGGAAGGAGTTTTTGGATAAAAGGTTCTCCGAGGTATAGGGTTTGATCATTAATGATAGGAGAAACATGAACATTGGGATAAAGAGCTTAGAAAATGCTCTTAAGGATGGTGGTGAAATATACAAATTTTGTATCTCCTGGTCCAAAGTAATAGTGGATATTGAGAAGAAAATAAAAGAGCAAGAGGACACACTACTAAGCTTGTCTGAAAGTTTTGATCCTCTTTCTTCCTCTATAACAAATCAAGAATGTCAGACTATTGCAGTCTTGAGTGAAATCAAGAAATTGGAGAAGGAAAGGAAAAATAGAATAAGCAGGTTGAGTGAGCTCAGGGGGTTAATTGTCCCTAAGCTAGAGGCCATGCATGAGGCCATAACAGAAGCTCAAATCACAGCCCAGACAAATGATCTGACAGATCTAAAAAGGACAGATGTGTTTGCATTCTTGTTGAGTGGGCATATCTCAATTTTGGATAGGATGAAGCAAAGTTGGGCGACAAAAGTTGTACAGTTGAAGACAACTTTTGTAGACATAATTAAGTATATGTAAGTATGCTATATGTATATACTTATGCGGCTAAGTATAGTAAAATTTTTGAAAATTTTGGTGTGTGGACCCTACCCTTTGCCATTGATGTCAAAGGGGGAGTGAGGAGCAGTGAAAAATGAGGAATCCAACTAAGGGGGAGCTCCGGAAAATGTATATAAAGATAGAGCATCAACCAAGGGGGAGCATAGTGTAAGCACTTAGTCATTTTTCACTAAGTGTTGCCATCAATGCTAAAGGGGGAGATTGTTGGCAAGAGACACTATATGGATCCATGATTGTTGTCATTGATGGCAACAAAGCTCATCCCACACATCTGCAGGACATGGTGTGTCTCTACCGAAAGTCAGAGTGAAGAATGTTGTGGTCCGGTAAACAAGAACAGAGCATATGGCAAGGTCTGACAAACAGGTCCGGATCTCTCAAAAGAAGTATCTTGGTAAAGTGTAGATTTGGGAAAGTAAATAGTACTACCTTGAGTGATAGATTCCAAGGTTTTAGCCTCCGGTGATAGAAGAGGCAAAAGATATGAATACTTGAGTACTGGGTTCCTGAGTGACAGTGTGAACAGAGGAAGAACTGACTGACAGAACATCAGACTACTTTCTGGATGTGTTACTGATGGTGTTAAAGGTTATGAAGGCATGAATCATGTTTGGTTGACATGATTAATGATTTCTACAAGTATATGCTTGATCCACATTACTTGATATGTAAGGATTCAGCCGATAGAACAGAGTTTGTGAGAAGATTGACTGTTTCGGGTGTCGACTAGAAAGATAATGAAATCACTTATGCGGATATATATAAAGGATGGATTTAGTTGTGAGAAGTGGTGGTGATATGTGATATGCGAAGAAAAGCAGAGCAGAGCAGAAGCAGTAAATGAGGTCCGGTATGTGAAAGGAAAGCAGCATAAGAGAAGAGGAAAGATGAAGTGCAGCAGATCAGTGTACTGAGCCTAACCAGAACTGAACTCTAGCATATGTGGATGCTTCCAATCAGTTCAAGTATTGTATAACATTCTTTTGTAGACAGTGCGTCTCATTGTAGGTAGTGTGCCTCCTTTGTGAGCAGTGTGCTCGGGCAGTGAGCCCTAATTGGCAAGTGCCATTTTGTATTTCCTTATTCTTCTAACAGAGAATAATCTTTGGGTTAATCACCCCATGGTTTTCTCCCTTAACAGGGTTTCCACATCAAAAATACTATGTCATGTGTTTTTCCATTTCATGATAATGTTGCTTATTTGAATTAATGTTGCATTGATTAATAAGAAAGTTCAGATAGAAGAAATAATTAGGATAACTGATTCACCCCCCCTCTCAGTTATCAACATATGTTTTAATCCTTCCACATATAGAACATCATTGGTGTTGTTCTTTCCATCAAAAGAGATGGATCTTCTGCCACAGATTCTACCAGCTGAGTTGTCTCCAAATTTTACAAGGCCTCCTTCATAGTTTTCAAAGTTCACAAACTTACTCTTTTCACTAGTCATGTGATGAGAGCATCCACTATCTATCACCCATTCATCCCTTTCAATAACCTGAGCAGCCAAGGTACTTTCCATATTTTCACTGCTAGCAGATTCAATAGACACCGGATCTTCTTCTTTGATAGCAATTAACACCCAATCATTTTCAGAGGAGCCTCCATGATCAGATTCATCATCTATTACCCCTTCTCCATTTTCTTAGACATAGTAAAATTTATTTTGACCTTTAAACCTGTTAGGGTTAGGTTTTGAAAACCTTTCCAGACATCTTGAGGCAAAATGACCAATCTTGTTACAAGCAAAGGATTTGAGTGGTAATTTTCCTTCATACTTATCGGATCCTCTTGGCATTCTTCTGGAAATAAGAGCTTCAAGGTCTGCTATTTCTATCTCAACATCTTCAAGATCCTTTCCTGTCTTTGCAAGTCTATTTGATCTTGCAGAAGAGCTTTCACTCAGATCAAATCTTTGTTTTCCATACACATTGGCTTTAAATGCAGATTCTGACTTGGGAAGAGAATCACCAAATTCACTTAATTCGAAGGCTGAAATTTTGCCAACCAGATGATCTCTTGTAACCTATGAGACTATCTTGATTTCTTCTATAGCTGCAACCTTATGTTTGTAAGAATCTGGTAAAGATCTGAGTACTTTTGATACAATTTTTGATTCTTCCAAAACTCCACCAGTACACCTGATGGCACACACAAGTTCATTTATCTTTTGCATGTAGATTGTGATGTTTTCATCTTCACTCATCCTCATAGTTTCAATTTTTCCTCTCAGACTTTGCAGTTTTGCACATTTGACATATTTGTCACCTTCATACAGATACTCCAACTTTTTCAAGATTTGATAAGTAGTTTTTAGACCAAAGACATTTGTCATTTCTGAATCAGTCAGGGCACTCAACAAGGCTTTTGTAGCTTGAAGATTATGTTCAGCATATTTGACTTGATCAGGAGTTGAAGGACCTTTCTTCAGAGGTTTATACTTAACACTTGTTATTACCCAATAGGAATCACCCATGCATTACAAATGGCACTCCATACGATCTTTCCAAATAGAATAATTTATTCCATCAAATCTTGGACTATCCTTCTTGTAGGTTGACATCCTAGATCTCCTCAAGTGGTTAGGCTTTTATGTGAGGATCTGGCTCTGATACCAATTGTTGGGACTAGACAACTGAGAGAGGGGCTGAATTAGTTGTCTCTTAAAACTTTTTCTTCCTTTAACCTACTTTATTATCTTACTATTAGATTAGTAATGTAAGCATTTAAGAATGAATGAACAACATAAGAGTAGAAACATAATCAACACATTTGACACCAATATTTTCACGTGGAAACCCGGTTAAGGGAAAAACCATGGTGGGGGTTAACCCACAAAATGTGTACACTGTTAAAAGTACTTAGAAAAATAGAAGGCACATGCCTTCAGGTGCACTTCCTAGAGCTCACTGCTCAAAAGGAGAGGCTCACTACCTACAAAATTTATTTAGAAAGAATTAACTAAAAATTAGCAGCTATTTCATGCCTGATTCAGTTTCAATGAATGCCCAAGAACTTTCATTTTACCTCAAACTCTTCTTCACACTCTACACTATTCTTGCTCCTTTCCTTCTCTGCTCTACTCCTGATCCTTCCTTCAAATTTTATCGATTTTGCACAAGGATGATTTTGGTACTTCTTCAACAAGTATTTATATACTTCATCAACCTTGAAATGATCAACAAGGTTGGCTAAACTTGACGTGGATCATCACATTGTCGGCCAAATACAACTGAGATTTGAATCTACTTCTACAACCACTCCACGCTTCATAGAAATGTGTTTAAGGCATTCAAAACTGGTGCAGGTGTACCTAAACCACAATGGCCTCCATGAGGCATTTAGTTGTTTATGCTTAGTTTTATGTTTTTAATAAGGTCCTAATTGGACATTCAATGTAATAAGGTCTATTTGACCAAGATATGCTATTTTTAGATCAGTTGGTTAGAGTTAGTTAGAGTTTGTTGAGCAGCTGTAGTTCCCAGCCGCGTGGAGAGATTTCCCAGCTACTTGGAGACAAAAACAGTACTACTATGGTGAGTAGTTAAAATGCCCTAGATCGGGTCATTTGAGGGATCGTGATATCAGGAATTCATTAGGAGTCTTATATTGAACAGTTCTGTAATGGAGAGTTGATTTATGAGTCTGTGAGATAGTTAGTTGTAATCTTTTCTGCAAGCAATAAAGAGATTCTGTTGTGTCATTTCTCTATTTGGATCTCACTGTGTAATCAAATTGTGGTTCTGGTGGGTGTATGGATTCGTTTATCCATTCCACCAGTTGATTCGTTGAATCGGTGGAATGGGAATGTACAGTAGTTTAGGTTTTCGTTTGCATTTTCTATTTGTTTGTAGGATCACAGTTCAGAGGTGTTGAGAACCCTAGCATGGGTATGTGCTAGGTTGTGCAAGTTGTTAGAGTCTAGAAGATCATCCAGGAAGTGGATCAGGTCACCCCAGGAAGTTCGGCGGATCAGAATGGTGAAAATCCACTGAGATCGGTGTATTCGTCACATCTGCATCATCAAGATATTTCTGTGTATATCCTGTAGTTACATCAGGCATCAGCTGCATATTTGTGAATATGATGCAGTATATCGCATAAGGTGAATGCGCATCGGGGTGACAATAGCAAGGTGTTGCAGATGAAGAGCATATCGGTGTGAGTTAGTAGATCAGGTTGACATTTTCATCGTGGGCCGACAATGTTATGTTTGGCCGATAAGCAAGGATATTGGAGAGAGTAACAGTTCATGTGACGTCATTGTCATTAGGACATTCCAAATATCACCCAATAAAGGTTTATCCTGCTGACGATAAGTGTTTTGGCATAGGCGGAGGACATCGGGGAGATCAGTGGATCGCGGAAGGAATATTCGACAGAATATTCATCGTGTGCATAAAGTTGGGTATCGTCATCAGGATGTTTCAATATGATCCGATAAATTATATCTTGATGCTGGTTGTGTAAGCGGGTCGAATATTAGGGTGATGTAAGCATCAGAGGAGAGGTGCATGAGGTTGTCGTCATCAAGATATATGGGAGGAACCTGATATTTTATATCCTGCTGATAAAAGGTGTAGATGATGCTGAACATCATGATGCTGCAGATACAATTTGGCGGTAAGGTGAATTGTGATTGTTAGGAGGATAATTGTGTTCGCCGAATATGATGATGCTGCTGATAGGCGAAAGGTCAAAGGTTTATCTGCATGAGGATATCAGTCGGCAGAGAAAATATGATGATGCTGATGGGTTTAAAAATATGATGATGCTGACAGGTTTTTAGTGTGGATGCCTCTACATCATAGTGGTATCAGAGCTTAGTAAAAGTTCTAGGCTGTTTGTGTGTTGATTCTGTCATTGAGCAGATAGAGGTAGAGAAGTGAGAGGTTGACAAAATGCCTCCGAAAGGTAATGGTACTGCAAGGGAGTTGCAGGAGATGAAGGAAAAACATGCAAGAGAGATGAGGAAGATGAAGGAGCTTGCTGAAGCACTTCAAGCCAGGCTTGTAGCCTTGGAGAAGAATAAAAAGAGGGAAGTGGAAGATAGTGAATCAAAAGAAGATGAAGATGTTGTTGAAGAGTATGAGGAGGTAGTTGAAGATCTAAATGCTGAAGATTAGAGATTTGCAAAACTGTTAAAGGCAGTGCAGAGTGAGAAACCTAAGGTAAAGGTTGATGTTTCTAAGTATAATGGAAGTTTGAATGAAGATGAGTTACTGGATTGGATTGCTGCACTTGATAATCACTTTGAATCTAAAGATGTTGCTGAAGATCAAAAGGTAAAGATTGCAAAGACCAAGTTAGGAGGTCATGCTTTGGTATGGTGGGATTATGTACAATCTGAGAGAAGGAAACAAGGAAAGTCAAAGATCACTTCTTGGGACAAAATGGTAGTAAGGATCATAGGTAAATTCTTGCCCAGGGATTATGAAATTCAGATGTTTAAGAAGCTGCAATTTTTAAGGCAAAAGGAAATGGATGTGAAGGCATATACTGAGGAGTTTTATAAATTGAGTATGAGATCTGATCATCATAAGAATGAGGTAGAAAAGGTGGCTAGGTACTTAGCTGGTTTGAGATTGAACATACATGATGAGTTAGTTTTAGCTAACCCTAAGAATGTGGAAGATTGTTATCAAATGGCAATCAGGATTGAAGAAAAGATGAATAGAAGACAAGATAAATCCATGAGAGGAAGATGCAGCAATATGAGGGGAAGAGGATTAGCCCCTACAACAAGGAAAACCAATGAGGGTCAAGAAGACACTGGGAAAGGACAGGGACAGTCTGATTTTAGAGGTGGATGGAAAGGTACTAGAGGCAGATTTGGAAGTGGTAGAGGTTCTACTACATTTTTAGGAAGTGTTACACCTATGGTGAGTTTGATCATCCATTTTTTAAATGTCCAGAAAGCAAAGGTTCATCATCCAGAGATGATAGAACGAATGACAAGAGAGTACAACTTGTGCAAGAAGAGAAAGTAGAGGAAAGAGTGCAAAGTTCAAACACTTATCAAGGAGATAGAGCTCCTGACAATTATGGATATCCTGAGGAGGGAGAAGCATTGATGTTAAGAAGGACAGTCTTGAAGAAATCAAAGGATATGATGCAAAGAAAAGCTCTTTTCAAGACCACATACAAGAGCAAAGGTAAAGTATGTAAGGTTGTCATTGATACTAGTTCAACAGACAACATGGTATCTTAGGAAATGGTGGATAAACTAAATTTGGAAAGGATTCCACACCAACACCCTTACAAGGCATCTTGGGTGAGTGATAGTCAATCACTTTTTGTATATGAATAGGCATATGTTAATTTCCAGATTGGGGCATATCATGATAGAGTTTTGTGTGACATATTACCCATGGAATGTTGTCACCTACTGTTGGGTAGGCCATGGCAATTTGATAGGAGGGTACTGTATGATGGGTATGCAAATACCTACACCATCAAGAAAGATGGGAAAACTATTATGTTGATGCCATTACAAGAAGAAGCGGTAGCACAAAAGGTAGCAAAAATCATTTTAGTGGGAAAGAAGGAATTTGTGCAAATGCCTACAGCAGCAGGCATAAAGTCAGTTGAGGACACTGCAAGGAAAGAAGTTGTTAAGGATAATAGTTTGAAGAAAGATTCAGTTTTGACTGATGGAGGTCAGCCACAGATCAAACTACAGGTTTATGAGTAGCCACAAATTGATTGGCAAGACAAGGATGTGATTGTAGTTGGGACCCTTGTGTGTCCTATAAAGGTTGAAAGGAAGACAGATTTGAACATTGCAGAAGTTCACGAGGGACTCACTAAGGTTATTCAACAAGGTATTCAGACAGAGGTACTGGTAAAACACCCTAACAAACACAGGGTATGTATGAACAGAGCCTACATTGATAGGCAGGCAAGTTTATTTGCAAGACAACAAGTTACAGTTCCTAAATCTTGGAGCAACCAAGAGACAGCAGAGGATAAAGCTAGAGCAGGTTAAAACACTGAGATAGATAAGAGTAAAGGTGGAATTCTTCCACAACCTAACTCATGGGACATGAGTTCTTTTTATGTTGGGGAGTATGGTGTAGGTGCACCTAAACCACAGTGGCCTCCATGAGGCATTTAGTTGTTTATGCTTAGTTTTATGTCTTCAATAAGGTCCTAATTGGACATTCAATGTAATAAGGTCTATTTGACCAAGATATGCTATTTTTAGATCAGTTGGTTAGAGTTAGTTAGAGTTTGTTGAACAACTGTAGTTCCCAGCCACTTGGAGACAAAAATAGTACTACTGTGGTGAGTAGTTTAAATGCCCTAGATCGGGTCATTTGAGGGATTGTGATATTGGGAATTCATTAGGAGTCTGATATTGAATAGTTCTGTAATGGAGAGTTGATTTATGAGTCTGTGAGATAGTTAGTTGTAATCTTTTCTACAAGCAATAAAGAGATTTTGTTGTGTCATTTCTCTATTTGGATCTCACTATGTAATCAAATTACGGTTCTGGTGGGTGTATGGATTCATTTATCCATTCCACTAGTTGATTCATTGAATCGGTGGAATGGGAATGTATAGTAGTTTAGGTTTTTGTTTACATTTTTTGTTTGTTTGCAGGATCACAGTTCAGAGGTGTTGAGAACCCTAGCATGGGTATGTGCTAGGTCACGCAGGTTGTTAGAGTCTGGAAGATCATCCAAGAAGTGGATCGGGTCACCCCAGGAAGTTCGGCGGATCAGAACAGTGAAAATCCACTCAGATCGGTGTATTCATCGCATCTGCATCATTAGGATATTTCTGTGTATATCCTATAGTTACATCAAGCATCAGCTGCATATTTGTGAATATGATGCAGTATATCACATAAGGTGAATGCACATCAGGGTGACAATAGCAAGGTGTTGCCGACGAAGAGCATATCGGTGTGAGTTAGTAGATTAGGTTAACATTTCTATAGTGGGCCGACAATGCTATGTTTGGCCGATAAGCAAGGATATTGGAGAGAGTAATAGTTCATGTGACGTCATCGTCATCAGGACATTCCAAATATCACCTGATAAAGGTTTATCCTGCCGACAATAAGTGTTTTGGCATAGGCAGAGGACATCGGGGAGATCAGTGGATCGCGGAAGGAATATTTGGCAGAATATTCATCGTGTGCATAAAGTTGGGTATCGTCATCAGGATGTTTCAATATGACTCGATAAATTATATCCTAATGTTGGTTGTGTAAGCGGGTTGAATATCGGGGTGATGTAAGCATCAGAGGAGAGGTGCATGAGGTTGTCGTCATCAGGATATATGGGAGGAACTCGATATTTTATATCTTGCTGATAAAAGGTGCAGATGATGCCGAACATCATGATGCTGTAGATAGAGTTTGGCGGTAAGGTGAATAGTGATTGTCAGGAGGATAATTATGTTCGCCGAATATGATGCTGCTGCTGATAGGCAAAAGGTTGAAGGTTTATCTGCAGGAGGATATCGGTCGGCAGAGAAAATATGATGATGCTGATGGGTTTTTAGTGTGGATGCCTCGGCATCAGAAACAAGCTAGGAACATTTGGTCAGCCAAGACTAGGAAGAACAATAACCTCAAGAAGAAATCTTCAATCAACAAGCTCAAACTCAATGCAGACCTCCAACATAGTAGCTACATGATCCAGAGACCTCCACAAGTACATTGGAATCACCAATAACATTCACTCTAAACCATATTATAAGAAACATTTGAATCTTCCTTCGGAACTAGTGGTGCCTGCATAAGCAATCAGGTTTTAAGCATTTAAATATGCAGGCCCCTTCCCAAAAATCCAAAAAGTTCTCTCTTTTGACCTTTGTAGTGCTAAAAAATGCAAAAAATTAGTCATATGCATGTGTCTTTGTATATACAAAGGTTGTTGTATATACATATAGGTCAAAATGTGCATTGGCGGGTCAAAAATCTCTATCGCCCTTTGAAAAATTGAGTTAGGTGCATTTCTGATTGTATATCGGGCTCTAAAAGGTGCATATACAAAGGGGGAATCTTTCACAGATTTCGGTGAATATTTTTGCTTTGTATATCGGGTCATATACAAAGAAAAATATACAAGGAGGTGCAAATATACATTTGCTATAGTGGTGAGGCAGAGATGCATGTGGTGGGGCCCGCGGATAGGACAGACAAAGGCGAATGTATATGTGATATACATTCGAAATATACAATCGAATATAAAAAGAGGACATATATTCTAGACCCGAGGGATAAATTAGATGAAGTGAATAAATATTTCAGGTCCGTAGGTTGTATAAGGTGCTTGTATATGCTGATATACAAGCTGATATGCAGTGAAAGAGATACAAGCCGGACTTCAAAGGGAGGTACATTCTAATGCATAATGGTTTGAAGTCTGCGGCATGCATGTATGTGGTGTTTGTACATGCCGATATACAAAGGGTTAAGATACAAGCCGGATCTGAACCGGTTCTCAAATTGTTCTAATAAAGTTTGGGGTCCGACTTGTATATAAGGTGCTTGTATATGCTTATGCATATATAGAGGGCGAAATGGCAAAATAGTGAATGGAAAAGTCAGTGATAGGAACATGAAGTGCCTAAGTGGCATATTTTCACTGGTTGGCGACTTTTCAAGGTATTTTGGAGCTGTTTATCTCAGTGATGGAATCAAAATCGATGGCAATCTTTCAATTTTGCTGCAGCAAAGGTTTTCTTTGTATGCAGCTACATTTTTTTTTAAGCGGGAAAACTTCAAATGTGTCCGTTGCTGCATTCCAGAAGAGGCTATGGGTAGCTAAAGTATTAATGGCAGAAATGCAACGATATGGGTCGATGATGGATAGGTCAACCACCTTTTTTAAGATGCAAGTCTTTGAGTAGCAGCTCAGATCCCAAGCCCACCTGCTCTCTTCCTCTGCTTCCTGGCTGCATTTAATTTTGAGTGCCATTTCTCACAATGCATTGTATCTAGCGATTTTTGAGTTGACCGTTGTAATTTTGGCTGAGTACACAGTTTTGCTATAAAATGCAAACTGTGTCACTCATATTTGGTTGTTGAAGACTTGGGCAATTTTGGGGAAAAATAATGAAATACAGAGCATTTCCTATTTGTTGTATCTCTATGGAGTTTATGTGTTGCATCTGAGTTGTATCTTGCACACATGTTCAGTTTCAGTGTCAATTTAATATGAAAAATGCTTCCTGCATGTGTTTTTCTGTCTGTCTCCACTTGTAGTATGCATTTTTTTCTTTTGAATCTGGTTGCTAAGGGTTTCTCAGATTCTAGGGTATAGTTTTGTTGTACCACATGCCTAATCTATAACTTCCATTCAAGGAGTGGATTAAATTGTTTTAGGTTAAGCATGGAGAAGAATGTATGTCAACTGGGATATCTGTAAGTATGGACAGTTAAATACTTATCCTTGGGTGGTGTTTGTAAGGCAAATACCAATCCTAACCCCTTAAAACTCAAATGCCATTTGCAAGCCATTCTTATGTATATGTCTAGTTGACTCCTTGCCCTGAGATAGGCACCGGTCTGTTCTTGTGAAGTAGTTATGATCCAAAAACCCCTGTCTTGCATCCAAACCATCAAATTCAAACCATTCCGTAATTTCAACCTGTTAGTTGTAGGAGTAGGATTAGGAACCCCTACATACTCTCATACCTAACCAGATATGTCCAAGAACGTTGCCAACCTTGTGATTTATCACACAAATCTTGGTCCACACATGAGAGTATTCTGCCTGTTATTACAAAGTTAAATCTTTCTATCATTTGGAGAGTAAATGTTACATCTTTAGCAAATAGGGATACCCCCCTTGGTGCAGTAGAACCAAAAGTGAAGGGGAGGCAGCTCACACAACCTCCCGTTTCTGTTGGCCGGATCTGCCCGTGCATAGGAACTGGCAAACTCTCTGTCGATCTGGGAAAATAACCAACAGAATTGGCGACTCTACTGGGGAAAAATTGATGAAAAAAGAATTGTTATATTTTATCCATCCGAGTCAGCAATAGAATTGGTGACTTTGCTGGGGAGTTAATGAAAAAGAATAGTATCTGTGTGCCCATCCGAGTCACCAACAGAATTGGTGACTCTACTATGGAAAGAGTCAAATAATGTGAAATCATTGCTGCATATCCAGTTCTTTCATGTGAATGATGGTGCTCTGCTGGTGGAATGAACTCAGAAACATATTTGATGAGCTTTCAGTTGTTTGAAAATTTTGTCCTCTCTAGAGAGGTGGCGACTCTGTAAAAAATATTTTAGTGCATATGAAAGGTTGATGTATGTTGTTGTGATAAAAGAATGTTCTGTTCAAGCTTTCAACATCTGGATGAGAAAAGGTATCTAGCTCCTTCCCATTTATATTTGTTGTTTTATTGCATAAGTTAGATGCCGAGGGGAAGCCTTAGGTTTTAGGTAGATTAAGATGTCTAAGAGTGAAGTTTATATGAATCCAAGTATGTATTCACCCATACTCAGTCAAGAGGGGGATGATGTATTGAGTAAAAAAATTGAAGAGATAAAGAATAGGCTGATATCCTTAGAAGCCCGACAGGCTCAGTTAAATGGTAGTAACCCTGTTGTGTCCGCTAGTCAAAAAGCTAAACATCTTGTTAGCCCTTTTGATCCTTTGTATGACCAAATAGATTTGTCATGGGTTGATTATCAAGTTGAAAGTATGCCTGCTAAGACTTACAATTAGATGCTTGGATTTAGTGGTCACAGTCTATGTGATGGGGGTGCACATATCCAAAATTTTCATAGGTTCATGGAGAGACACTCATTTAGAGATGAGGATATGTGGATGAGGTTTTTTGTTAGATCCTTTGATGCAAAAGCTAGAGATTGGTATTTGAGCTTTCCAAAGAGATCCTTTGCCTGTTGGGATGAACTTGCTGACTGTTTCAAAGAAGAATTTGCAAGAGAACCTGCTGATCTTGTTGCAAGATTAATGGAAATCAGAAAACAAGATAAAGAGCCCTGTATTGATTTCAGTCATAGATTTGCTATAGCCCTTTCACAAATCCCTGAAGTCTTCAAACCTGATATTTCAGCCTATGTTGGCATATATTTTGAAGCTTTCGAGGAGGGCTCTAGTGCATTGTTGAGGGAATTCAAGATAACAAGTATGCAGATGGCATACAAGTTTGTAGAAAATATAGAAAAAATGAGAAATGAGTACATGCAGAATTCCCTATCCACAGGTTTTGGTATGAATAATGGTTATAAGGCTACAAATGACCAAGTGATTATGGCATCATGTGAAGATAAAAATGAAAATGAAAATACATCAGTTGAGCATGCCAGTAGAAGGATCAATGATAACCCCCGTTGCAAGGTCGAGGTGCCTGGTTCTAAAAATAATGATGAAGTTATGGACAGAAATGAACATCTATTTGAATGGATTTGTGGAGATGATTGTGAGTATTGTGCTCAGGATAGAGAAGAAATAAGCAAATAGAGCAGCACTCCCATGTGTGAATCAATGCCTTCTTTTTAGACACATGGAGATGATGAAGAGCAGTTAGAGATTGAAACAAGTGCTAGTGCTAAGCATGATTGTTCTTCATTTGATTATAGTTTTTCTTATGCCATACAGGCTGATACTCCTCCACAAACAGAGTCGATTGGTAATGAAGATGCATGTTCTATTGCCCATGAACTAGCGGCATACCATGATGAAGTTGAAACACCTAGATCACCCATTTTTGACACATATGGTGATGAGGATCTATTTGAGTATGGTGGGAATCTAGGCACTGATGTTGATATGAATTCTAGTTCTCATCCTGATGAAAGAGAAACCAACATATATCATGAAGGTTATTGCAGGGAGGTGCCAGAATCTGAGTTTTTTCTGTTTGGTGCAGCTGAAAGTTGTGTGACTGAAGTGCACAAATATGGATTTGAGAGCTTTGTCTTTGATATGCCAGCTCATGATAAAATGAAGCCTGATGCTCCTAGCTGCATGATGGACTTTGAGTGTTTTCAATTTTCAGTCCAGCTAGGAGATCATTTTGCAATGCATAATGCTAACACAGATGATAACATGTGTTATATTTCATTTAAATATGCATTGTTTGATAAATATGACACCCACATGTCACATGATGCTGAAGGTTGTTTGCATAGGGGTGACAGTGACAAGCTAAATCAGAGGGTTGAATATGAAGATGACAAGATTTGTTTGTGGGTAGTCATGACAGTGTCTCCAGGCTTGATCCAGTGTATGCAGATGAAAACAAGCTGTTTGACAAAGGGAGATACAGGTTTTTCTTTTCTTGGTGGCCTTAGGCCATCAAGTGTGTTTGGTGATGCAGGTTAGTGTAACTTCATGACTCTATTGCCCAATGGATAGGGGACTGGTCTGCATCCCAGAGATCTATGGTTCTTGCCATGCCTGCAAGAGGCATGCATCCCCAGACAAAGCCACTGGTGGTGCCTGCATAAGCAATTAGGTTTTAAGCATTTAAATATGCAGGCCCCTTCCCAAAAATCCAAAAAGTTCTATCTCTTTTGACCTCTGCAATGCTAAAAATTGCAAAAAATTAGTCATATGCATGTGTCTTTGTATATACAAAGGTGTTTGTATATACATACAGGTCAAAATGTGCATTGGCGGGTCAAAAATCGCTATCGCCCTTTGAAAAATTGAGTTAGGTGCATTTTTGATTGTATATCGGGCTCTAAAAGGTGCATATACAAAGGGGGAATCTTTTGCAGATTTTAGGGAATATTCCCGCTTTGTATATCGGGTCATATACAAAGAAAAATATACAAGGAGGTGCAAATATACATTTGCTACAGTGACGAGGCAGAGATGCATGTGGTGGGGCCTGCGGATAGGACATACAAAGGCGAATGTATATGTGATATACATTCAAAATATACAATTGAATATAAAAAGAGGACATACATTCCAGACCTGAGGGATAAATCAGATGAAGTGAATAAATATTTCAGGTCTATAGGTTGTATAAGGCACTTGTATATGCTGATATACAAGCCGATATGCAATGAAAGAGATACAAGCCGGACTTCAAAGGGAGGTACATTCTGATGCATAATGGTTTGAAGTCCGCAGCGTGCATGTATGTGGTGTTTGTACATGCCGATATACAAAGGGTTAAGATACAAGCCGGATCTGAACCGATTCTCAAATTATTCTAATAAAGTTTGGGCTCTGACTTGTAGATTGATGCAGAGGCATCCACACTATAACCTTGACACACAGCATGTATGTCCGCAACCCTTCATCATCATCATATTTCTCTTAACACTGTCAGCATCATCATATTTACTCTGCCGACCGATATCCTCCTACAGACAAACCTTCGCCCTTTCACCTGTCAGCAGCATCATCATATCTGGCTATCGGCAGCATCATCATATTCGGCAAGCACAAACATCCTCCTGATGTTCACTGTTCATCTTACCGCCAACCTCTTTCTTCATCATCACGATGTTCAACATCATGTTCATCAGCAGGATATAGAACATCCGGTTCCTCCCACATATCCTGATGACGACAACCTCATGCACCCTTCCTTCGATGCTTACGTCACCCCGATATCCTGATGACGATTATCCTGATGACGATGACGTCACATGTAGCTCCTTCAATATCCTGCTACCCCGATATCCTGATGACGATTATCCTGATGACGATGACGTCACATGCAGTTCCTTCAATATCCTGCTGTCGGCCAAACTCAACATTATCGGCCCGCGATGGTTTTATCAACCCGATCTTCTACCTTATGCCGATACGCTCCTCCTCGGCAACACCTGATGATGATCACCCCAATGCACATTCACTTTATCCAAACGATTGCATCATGCTCATCTCCACTTACTCGGATGACACCTGAAGTAACTGCAGGATATACACAGAAATATCCTGATGATGCCGTTGCGATGGATTTTCCAACCTTAGCGAATTTCGATCCGCCGAACCTCCTGAGGTGACCCGATCTGCTTTCAGGGCAACTTTCTAGACTCTAATTATCAGCACGACCTAGCACATACCCATGCTAGGGTCCTCAACACCTTTCGACGACGATCCTGCACGCCTGCATGCAAACAAACACAAAATGCAGACTATAACCTAAACTACTGTACATAGCCATTCCACCGATTCGACGAATCAACCGGTGGAATGGATCAGGCAATCCATGAAACCACCAAAACAGCAAATTGATCACACGATGGAATCCAAACAGAGAATGGACAAAACAGGATCTCTTTATTGATTTCAAAAGATGCAATTACAATGCTCAGACTCTCCCTCTACCTCACTCTCTGCAACCTGGCTCGATGCTCTAAAACCAATCGATCCTCATGCATAAATAGGATCTCTTGCGAGTACTACTGACCCAACTCCAAGCGGCTGGGAAATCTCTCCAGGCGGCTGGGAGATCCAACCGGACCTACAGCATAACAGTTGTCCTAACAAACTATCTAAAAATAGTAAAGTATGGTCAACATGACCTTATTACATGCATTGGTCTTATCAGACCTTCTTGGAAACATTAACCAGACCTAAAACAAACTAACTGCCTCATGGAGGCCAGCTGTCAGGTAGGTGCTCCTGCACCATAGATAAGGTGCTTGTATATGCTTATGCATATACAGAGGGCGAAGTGGCAAAATAGTGAATGGAAAAGTCAGCGATAGGAGCATGAAGTGCCTACGTGGCATGTTTTCACTGGTTGGCAACTTTTCAAGGTATTTTGGAGCCGTTTATCTCAGCGATGGAATCAAAATCGATGGCTATCTTTCAATTTTGCTGCGACAAAGGTTTTCTTTGTATGCGGCCATGTTTTTTTTTAAGTGGGAAAACTTTAGATATGTCCGCTGCTGCATTCCAGAAGAGGCTATGGGTAGCTGAAGCATTAATGGCAGAAATGCAGCAGTATGGGTCGATGATGGATAGGTCAACCACCTTTTTTAAGATGCAAGTCTTTGAGTGGCAGCTCAAATCCCAAGCCCACCTACTCTCTTCCTCTGCTTCCTGGTTGCATTTAATTTTGAGCGCCATTTCTCATGATGCATTGTATCTGGTGATTTTTGAGTTGACCATTGTAATTTTGGCTGAGTACATAGTTTTGCTATAAAATGCAAACTGTGTCATTCATATTTGGTTGTTGAAGACTTAGGCAATTTTGGGGAAAAATAACGAAATACAGAGCTTTTCCTATTTATTGTATCTCTGTGGAGTTTATGTGTTGCATCTGATTGTATCTTGCACACATGTTCAGTTTCAGTGTCAATTTTATATGATAAATGCTTCTTGCATGTGTTTTGATGTCTGTCTCCACTTGTTGTATGCATGTTTTTCTTTTGAATCTGGTTGCTAAGGGTTTCTTAGATTCGAGGGTATAGTTTTGCTGTACCACATGCCTAATCTATAACTTCCATTCAAGGAGTGGATTAAATTGTTTAGGTTAAGCATGGAGAAGAATGTATGTCAACTGGGATATCTGTAAGTATGGATAGTTAAATACTTATCCTTGGGTGGTGTTTGTAAGGAAAATACCAGTCCTAACCCCTTGAAACTTGAATGCCAGTTGCAAGCCATTCTTATGTATACATCTAGTTGACTCCTTGCCCTGAGATAGGCACCGGTCTATTCTTGTGAAGTAGTTATGATCCAAAAACCCCTATCTTGCATCCAAACCATCAAATTCAAACCATTCCATAATTTCAACCTGTTAGTTGTAGTAGGATTAGGAACCCCTGCATACTCTCATACTTGACCATACAAATATGTCCAAGAACATTGCCAACCTTGTGATTTATCACACAAATCTTGGTCCACACATGAGAGTATTCTGCTTGTTATTACAAAGTTAAATCTTTCTGTCATTTGGAGAGTAAATGTTACATCTTTAGCAAATAGGGATACCCCCTTGGTGTGGTAGAACCAGAAGTGAAGGGGAGGCAGCTCACGCAACCTCCCGTTTCTGTTGGCCAGATCTGCTCATGCATAGGAACTGGCAAACCCTCTGCCGATCCGAGAAAATAACCAACAAGAACCTTAAGAACACACTCTGCCATGACTATCAAACTAGAAGGATAGTTTGCAGACCTCCAAACCACAAACTACTAGAGTTGCTGATACACACTAACTTCCCAAACATGCCTTCAGATCCACAGATCATAATCTTATATTACCAAAGCAATCCAGACCTCTTTCCTGTCACTCCGTCTTTCCTGATTATTGCAGGAACTGGTTCTACTCAGATGGCCATAACTCCTTCAAATCTTCATGCAGACTTCTCAAACCTTGATTGGAGCAACCTCTAAAAATCCTCTACATGTCCACATGATCCACATGCATTGATTGTTATTAATTTTCTCAATATCCTCAATAATTTGGTCTTCTACACAGATAGCAAAATAGGATAGAGTTGACACTAATGGCAACAAGAATATGTTGACATCAATGACAACACCACTTAGGTGCATATTTGAAACATATCTAACCCAGGTATCATTTGAGACCATAGGAAAATCCAACCAAGTGTCCAATTTCTTCTCAACTAGGGTACTATACTCTTCTTTCAACTCAAATTTGTCATCAGTTAATTCCTTTAGATAAATGTCCCCTAATTTTTTGTGATCATATCCATCTAGGTTTGCATGAATGTATGCCCTAACATCCTCTATATGCAAAATACCATGTAGAATTTCAGAAAATGCCCCATCTGGACCAATCTCTAGTGATTTAAAGAGGTGCTTTTTGAACTTGGGTCGAGGTCTCTCAGTTATCTCTATTACTTGAGGGAGTATACATTTTGCAAATTCAACACAGTGGATTTTCCAGAGAGATAATTGATAAATACCTTTTGCCTCCATTAGGGTTTCTTCATCAGATGCTCAAATTTGCCCTAGCTTGCTTCTCAGGTCTCTTTAGTCACTTGAAAGTCTGAATGCAAAGTGATTTTTCCTTCAAGTGGATCCCTTATATTTTCTTCTTTTTAAGATTCAATCGCAATAAATGCTTCATTCAAAAAGCTATTTAACCCTTTCTTTGTTATTCCCAATCAATCAAGATTGCTCCGCAATTTACCGCATTAGCTTATTTTCTTCCAGAATCTTCTTCATAAGATCTATAATTTAGTCTTACAACTTATATCTTTGTGTTGGATATCAACACCACATTTTTAGCTAGGGGAGCAAGATTTTTGAGTAAGCTCCCCCTGAACCAAAGCTCTCAGTTTACTTCCTAAAGGAAGTACCAACACCAAAGTCTAGTGCAAACTCATCCTTAACTTCCTGCACTCCCTTCTTGACCCACATTTGATTCATCTCTTTCTTGATCTCTGTAAGATCTATCTTTTGTACTAGTTTCTTCATTTTAGTCAGATTAGCCTTCTTCATATTCCTGCTTCTGGAGAATCTTGCAAAATGTCCAGGCCTATTGCAATTGAAACATACAACATTTTTCTGTCCATTGTTCATTTCATTCATCCTTCATTTGTATTGGTTATCCTTGTGACCATATCTATTGCATGCAAAACAATTCCCATTCAAGGATTGAATATTCCTTCCATTATTATAGTTGTTTCTTATCTGACTTCTGCATTCACTAGCTCTATGACCAAACTTCTTGCAATTAAAATAGTTACCTCTGAAGGTTTGAACATTCCTTCCATTATTGTAACTATTCCTTATTTGACTTCTGCATTCATTATCTTTGTGACCTACTTTGTTGCAGGTGAAAACTGACCAAAGAAAGATGGAACATTGTGATTTACTCTGCTCCTACATTGAGTAGCCTTATGACCAAATTTATTGCATGCATTACAATAACCATTGAAAGAAGGGTACCTTTGAGCATTTGGTTGCTTGACCAGTGGTCTTCTAGGTATGTTCCTTTGATTCTGAATTTGCTTGCCTTTGTCCTTATTCTCTTGACTAGTTTTGGAACTTTCACCTTTCTCAAATCCCAAGCCTTCTTTATCATCAAAACTCTTCTAACAAGCAAGTATTCTATCAAGTTGGGTAGTACTTAATCTAAATTTTTCTTCCCGACTCCAAGCATGTTTCAGATCGGCTTTTAGATCCACAACTTCTTATTCAATCTTTGTCTAGTTGGTGTAGGTGCACCTAAACCACAGTGGCCTCCATGAGGCATTTAGTTGTTTATGCTTAGTTTTATGTTTTCAATAAGGTCCTAATTGGACATTCAATGTAATAAGGTCTATTTGACCAAGATATGCTATTTTTAGATCAGTTGGTTAGAGTTAGTTAGAGTTTGTTGTACAGTTGTAGTTCCCAACCGCTTGGAGACAAAAATAGTACTACTGTGGTGAGTAGTTAAAATGCCCTAGATCGAGTCATTGGAGGGATCGTGATATTGGGAATTCATTAGGAGTCTGATATTGAACAGTTCTGTAATGGAGAGTTGATTTATAAGTCTATGAGATAGTTAGTTGTAATCCTTTCTGCAAGCAATAAAGAGATTTTGTTGTGTCATTTCTCTATTTGGATCTCACTGTGTAATCAAATTGCGGTTTTGGTGGGTGTATGGATTCGTTTATCCATTCCATTGATTGATTCATTGAATCGGTGGAATGGGAACGTACAGTAGTTTAGGTTTTTGTTTGCATTTTCTGTTTATTTGCAGGATCACAGTTTAGAGGTGTTGAGAACCCTAGCATGGGTATGTGCTAGGTCGCGCAGGTTGTTAGAGTCTGGAAGATCATCCAGGAAGTGGATCAGGTCACCCCACGAAGTTTGACGGATCAAAACGGTGAAAATCCACTCAGATCGGTGTATTCGTCGCATCTGCATCATCAGGATATTTCTGTGTATATCTTGTAGTTACATCAGGCATCAGCTGCATATTTGTGAATATGATGTAGTATATTGCATAAGGTGAATGTGCATCGAGGTGACAATAGCAAGGTGTTGCTGATGAAGAGCATATCAGCGTGAGTTAGTAGATTGGGTTGACATTTCCATCGTGGTCTGACAATGTTATGTTTGGCTGATAAGCAAGGATATTGGAGAGAGTAACAGTTGATGTGACGTCATCGTCATTAGGACATTCCAAATATCACCCAATAAAGGTTTATCCTGCCGACGATAAGTGTTTTGGCATAGGCAGAGGACATCGGGGAGATCAGTGGATCGCGGAAGGAATATTTGGTAGAATATTCATCATGTGCATAAAGTTGGGTATCGTCATCAGGATGTTTCAATATGACCCAATAAATTATATCATGATGCTGGTTGTGTAAGCGGGTCGAATATCGGGGTGATGTAAGCATCAGAGGAGAGGTGCATGAGGTTGTCGTCATCAGGATATATGGGAGGAACCTGATATTTTATATCCTGCTGATAAAGGGTGCAGATGATGCCAAACATCATGATGCTGCAGATAGAGTTTGGCAGTAAGGTGAATAGTGATCGTCAGGAGGATAATTGTGTTCACCGAATATGATGATGCTGCTGATAGGCGAAAGGTCGAAGGTTTATCTACAGGAGGATATCAGTCGGCAGAGAAAATATGATGATGCTGACGGGTTTAAAAATATGATGATGCTAACGGGTTTTTAATGTGGATGCCTCTGCATCACTAGTCTTCATTTTTTCTTTTCACCAACTAATTTAGGTCTTCTTCTGCTTTTGCTCTTTTTAAAACTTCCACTTTCAAATTACTTAAGTTGTCTTCTGTAGATATCAATTGTTCACTAATCTCCTTATATTTTTCCTTTAACTTCTTGACTTGCTCTCTTAATTTATTTATGCACTCATCTACTTCCTTGACATTATCTTCCAGATCCCTATTTTCTATTTCAGCCTTTTCAAGATCTACTAGTGCATGTTTGAGTTCTTCTTCATTGGCAAGTGTGCATTCTTCTTCAGGAGGAGTAGGATATTTTTTACCTACCATCTGTTCAATGTCCAAGATCTTCCTCAAGCTATTAAACTTCTTCTAAGGAACCAGGTTCTGATACCAATTGTTGAATACCCAAAGTACTGAGAGGAGGGGGTGAATCGATACTATATTGAACTTCTTGTTTATTAAACTAATAATCCATTTACCACATGCAATAATAAAGCAAATTAAACACAAAAGAAACAACCACAAACCATCACATATGAACACGAAGATTTTTTATGTGGAAAACTCAAAATTGGAAAAAACCACGGTGAGTGTTAGCTCATAATATATTATGTAGGAACAATACCGAATTACAATAAAGGCTCATTACCTTATGGCTCACTTCCCAAAGAAGTTCTCACTACAAAAATGCTCACTGGCTAGAGAGAGAAAGAAGAAAGGAGATGGCTCACTACCAAAATAAACTGCTCAGATTGCATCTACACATGCAAGAATGTAGCTCCAATGAAAGATCAAAATACTATCACAAAACTCTTCATCTTGACTGTTCTATTTCACTGCTCTGCTTTTACATTAGACAAGATCTCTCTTCTTCTGCTCTTTTTGCCTACTCTACACTACATATATTCTACACATTCACATTCACAATTCTTCTCTCAAACATGGGATTCAATCCCATATATTTATCCACAACAAACAAAATCTTCATATTAGGTCAGCCTAATGAAGTGTACCATGTAGTCATGCATTATATACCTTGTCTGCTAAATACATTCTCCAAAATTTATAGTGGACCCAAAAAAATATTTGAAACACCTTCTCACATGTTAGCCTCAACTATTTTACCACTTAGAATTAAGTTCCAAACACCAAAACTTACTGTATCCACATTATACTGTCATGTCAGCCTTATCCACAAACTATTCACTAGTTCAATTCAACTGTCAGACAACATCTTCCACTATGGACCACAAGACTTGTTCAAATCCATATTAAAGACTCTTCACATGTCATAGATCATACCTCCAAAACCACAGAGCAAAATATTCTTTTGTGGTAGAATGTGGACCATTGGAACACATGCCCTGTTACAATCAAACCATACCATACCAAGTAGCGATACTTAGGAATTCATAACTGACTCTCTAGTAGAATTTAGAACTTGCAACTCTGGATTTAGATGCTTCAAACATGTGTTTACAATACCTCAAAATTGCATAACAAGATATGTAGTAGTGGAGGAATGCATAACAAAACAAATGAGTGTTTTGCTCTAAATCACAACGTACTTTGTCTTTCTGGACTTAGTCTATTGGAGTGTATGCTTCCGGTACTTGTTAGGAGATAAAAAATTGGATGTAGGATCATCAAAGGAATACAAATAACATACTGGAACCACATGATTAGATCTCCAACTATGGACTAATGTTGGGCCAATCATTATACTACCACTCTGTCACCATTTCTTGTGCACTGCCAACACTTAACCAAAATGGCTAAGTCTGTTTCACTGGACCAAAACTTATGTTATAACCTTGTTTCTTTTCTTTGTTTCCATTAATGACATCATCTTTAGACATCATACACAAGTTGCCAACAAACCTCTGCCAAGGATAGATGATCTCTTTGACCAGATTCAGGGAGCAAAGATTTTCTCTAAAATAGATCTCAAGTCTAGATACCATCATTTAAGAATTGCTAAAGCTGACACACAAGATATGGTCATTATGAGTTTAATTTTGTTCCTTTTGGTTTGACTAATGCCCCAATAGTCTTTATGAGCCTGATGAATGGTGTCTTTCAAACTTTTGTGGATCGGTTCGTGGTAATCTTTCTTGATGACATTCTGATTTATTCTCTCACTATGGAGGAGCATAAGGAGCATTTGTGGCAAGTTTTGCAATGTTTCAGGGAAAATAAATTGTATGCAAACATCTCTAAGTGTGAATTCTCTCAAACAAAAATTGAGTATCTAGGGCATATTATTTCAGGTGATGGAATCTTTGTGGATCCCTCTAAGATTCAGGATATTTTGGAATGGCCTTCTCCCTCTAATGTAGCTAAGGTAAGAAGTTTCATGGGTTTAGCCAGGTACTACAGAAGGTTTGTGGAAGGCTTCTCCAAGATTTCTCATCTCATTACTTCTCTCAAGAGGCAAGGAAACAAATTTGTTTGGTCCAAACAATGTGAAAGAGCTTTTCAATTTCTAAAAGAGAATCTTACCAGTACACCTATTTTAGCTATTCTAGATCCTACCAATGATTTTGTTGTTTGCACAGATTCGTCAATTGAGGGTATTGGAGCTATTCTTATGCAAAAGGGTCATGTGGTAGCTTTCGAGTCTTTCAAATCAAGGAATCATGAGCTCAACTAGCTGACTTTGACCAAATGGTGACATTTCCTTCTCGGACATAGATTTAAGTTACATTCTGATCATCGAAGTTTGTAGTATATCTTCTCTCAGCCTAATTTGAATACTAGGTAGCATAGATGGATGGAATTTCTTTGTGAGTATGATTTTGAGATCCATTATTATTAAGGGTAAGGAGAATGTTGTAGTCAATGCCCTTAGTAGGTGATGACATGAGTTACTAGCTTTGATAGTTAAGACAGATCTTAGAGGATGTATTCTAGGGTTGTTGCCTTAAGATGCATTGTACCACAAGATTATTTATTTCTAGAGTCCTTTGAAGGACAGGTTTGAGGGATATTCAATTGATGTTGATGGGTTACTTTGACATCATGGGCGTATATATGTTCCTTCTTTTGGTGACCTTAGATGTTTGATTCTAGCTGAGGCTCACAGAGCACCTTATGCAGATCATTCAAGTGTCAAGAAGATGCATGTAGATCTTTGGAATCTATACTTTTGCATAGGGATACGAAAGGATATTGTACATTTTGTCACTCATTGTCTAGAGTGTCAAAGAGTAAAAGCAGAGCACCAACATCCGGCTAGCCTATTGTACCCTCATGTTATTCTCGAGTGGAAATGGACCATGATATCTATGGATTTTAGTGTGGGTTTACTTTTGTCTAAACATCAGCATGATGTAATTATGGTGATAGTGGACAAGTTAACAAAGGTCGCACACTTTTCTCTGATGTGTTCTTCCTACAATGCTGCCTTAGTAGCCAAAGTTTTTCTTCATGACATAGGTTGACTTCATGGAGTACCAAGGAGGGTCATTTATGATAGAGATCCAGTTTTCAATTCATCCTTTTGGACCACTCTTCAGCAAGCTTTATGTACTCAAGTTAATTTTAGCACTGCTTATCATCAAGAGAAAGATGGTCAGACTGAGAGAGTGAACCAAGTTTTGGAAGATATGCTCAGGATGTATGTTATGGATTAGCGGGCTCATTGGGAGGATTACATGTATCTAGTGGAGTTTGCTTACAACAATGGACATCACGGTTTGCTTGGGATGGCACCTTTTGAGGCTGTCTATGGTAGACCTTGTAGGACTCCTTTGAGTTGGGATCAGTTAGATGATCGAGTCACTATTGGACCTGAGCTTGTTCAGGATATAGAGCAACAGGTGATTCAGATTCATGAATAGTTACAAATAGCCCAAGATCGACAGAAGCAGTATGCTGACACTAGTAGAGTTGATCATGAGTTCTAGGTTGGGGAGAGAGTTTTCTTGCATGTGAGACCTCATAAGAGCTTTATTGTTGATGTGTTTGTCATTGATGTTAAAAGTTGGAGGTGTTGAAATAAGGGCAGACAACTGAGAGGGGGGGATGAATCAGTTGTCACAAAAACTTTTATCCTTTGCTACAATTTAAACTTCTTTACCACTTATTAATAGATGAATGATATAATCATGAAAGCATGAATCAACAACACATGAGCAGAAACAAAATCAACACACATAACACCAAGATTTTTACATGGAAACTTGGTTAAGGGAAAAACCATGGTGGGGGTTAACCCACAAGAAATTATACTCTATTAAAAGTATTACAAATGGGGAAGGCACATGCCTTTGGGCTCACTACTCAAGGAGGCTCACTACCTATAGAAATTATTACAAGAAGATTACAAAATGTTTGAATTGATGAGTAGCATCTACCAATGCAAAAATTTAGTTCCGGTTAAGCACAAAATACCGATCTTACACACTTCATCCTTACTCTATCCTATTTCACTCTTCGGCCATAATCTGAGCTTAGATCTTCACCTTCATACTTCTTTCTACCTTTTTCACACTTACTCCATAATCACATCACAATTGCCCATCAAAGCACTCAAATCCATTGGCTATATATATCTGCATCAAAAAATTCAATCAATTGTAGTTAGCTTTAAGAAAACTTAGAACATTTATTAAGAACTCTACTTTGTCAGCTGAATCCATGCACAATCAACAGTGCAGAACAAAAACTTGTGTTCTCAAATCATCAATCATGTCAGCCAATACCACTAATTATCACAAATTGCTTAACCAACAAATTGACTTCATTCGAACCAAGATCAAATACTAGGTCAGCCTATTCTTCTTCTTACTGTACTGACTAATTGGAACCCAATACTCAGATGCTTATAACTTTTGAATCCTTCATCACCGAAGGCTAAATTTCTAGATTTTGATAGTCATAACAATCTTTATCACTCCCTCAAATCCGTAACACATTGTGATTTACCACCAGAGAGATCTTGACTAGGATACTGGACCCTGTCACATGCTATGTTTCTGACTACTCAGACTTAGACAAATCTTCACTCTGACTTCTAGTATGAACAAATTATGTAATGCAGATGTGTAAGATAGACTTAGTTGCCATCAGTGACAACACCTATCATGCGTAGTAGTGTCTCTTGCCAACAATCTGCCCCTTTGGCATTGATGGCAACACTTAATGAAAAATGACTAACAACTCCCTCTTACTATGTACACTTATGCCTTTCACTATTCTCTAGTGCTCCCCCTTTGTTGGATTCCTCATTTTTCACTGCTCTTCACTCCCCCTTTGACATCAATGGCAAAGAGTGGGATTCGTAAACCCGAATTTATAAAAAAATTCTATATACCAAGCCGCATATGTACAAGCAATCCTTAAGTCTTATTTACATAACTTAAGTATATCACCAAAAATGTTTTTCAATAGTTCCAGCTCACTATCCTAGCTCTTCTTCATACTATTCCAAATTGAGATGTGGCCACTGAACAAAAATGCTTGTGACTTTGCTTTCTCGGTGCAATGCACCTAGTTTAAGCATTTAATCAAAATTTTAAAATTTAGTGTCAAAAGACAAAATGTGTTTCAAAAAAAAAATGTAATAGAGCCTTAAAAAGGCATAGGAGGATGATTTAGTCATTTTATGTTAGTGGAGTTTGAAAAAGGTTTAGTGGGACTGCAGTCATAAAGACTGTGACAGTCTATTTTTAGAAAAATTAGTTTTTAGGACAATCAGTAGCTTTAGGCTATTTTGAGCCTTATTCCCATGATGGAATGGAGTGAAAAAAGGATAAAAAAATTGGAAAATTATTGTAATGGAGAGGATGGTTAGATGAAGGAGTTTTGGTGGAAGTTTGAAGAGAAAGAAATGAAGTTTATGACTGTTTTGTTGTTCCATCTCTATTTTTCTGAAAATTGTTGTCCCTTCTCATTTTTCTTGGCCGTACATTACTAATGCAAAGTTCTCGTGTTTGGAATATTGTAGTGTGTGGTCTCATATTTGTTTTAAGCTAGGTTGGAGGAGATTTGACAGAGATTTGAGTACCTTCCCAACATTTTTTTTGGGACTGCTCTTTTTATAGTTTATGACTATTTTATTGTTGTTCCTCTTGTTTGTACTAGACCGTACCACACAGCCAAGAGCCCAAATGCTAATCATGGATTTAAGGCCTGTATTACCTTTCATTTAAACTTGGTTGGAGCCAATTTCATTGTAAAAGAAGCATTTTATGACTGTTTTTGTGCAAGTGGGTCTGTAGTAGGGTTTTGGAGGGTTTTAGTGCTTTTTCATGAAATCGATGGATTTAGGAGTTTCCACACTTTCCCCATAGGTGGAAATGAGTGTAACAAGTTTGGTTTTCATGTTCATTAAGTGGGTTTTGTTCAAGAATGGTGGAGTTGGTGTGAAAGGATAGATTTGTGTTTCTTGAAGTCCAATAACACTATGTTTTAACAGTCCTAACATAGGTGGAGTTTCTTTTTGAAGGAAAGGTAGTTTGTATGGTGGATAAAACCTTGAAACCAGTTACGTTTATTAGTATTAAACACATTCTACACATGGGAACAAGAATTTGTGGAGTGGGTTATCATTTTCATGTATTTATGGTGTTGTGGGAGGCCTAATTAGCCCTTGGGATAGCAGGGTACAGTCAAGTTTTGGGTATAGTGTTCCAAAGAAACCTATGTCACATGTTTAATATGTTCAAGAACAAGGTAATGGGTAGTCAAAAATCCCATGAAAGTTTGGAGAAGAGGTCTAAAACTAAAGTTGTTGCATGACAGTCCTAAAAAGAGGGCTACAAGAAAGTGAGTGGGTTTGTGAAGGAAGTGGTACAAGGATGTACCCTTAGTGCATTTTGTGAGTTTTGTGAGCTTGGGATAGTCAAACCTAGCTAGTCTAGGGTCTATAAAAGGTTTGGTAAGTTCCCCATATGTTTGAACCTATAAATGGTGATATTGTGTTGTGTTGAAGTCATGGAGTGTGAGTGGACAATTAATTGTTGCTATTTGGTCCACTGAGGCCTAGATGAGTTGTTTGTCCTGCCATCCCCTATATCCTCTTCCTCTTGTGTTGTTGGTTGTGATCCTTTTTTGTCTTTGTTTAGTAGCCTTTGCATCACTTCCAAAGATCAGTGGGGTCACTTGTCTGAGCGGCAGCTTGGGCTTCGGTCAAGGCATTGAACATTGCTTCCATTTTGGGGGAAATTAGTCCCCGAAGCTCACTCATCCTTGTATCAATGCTCTCCTTTTCTTTTGTCAATTTCTTTATTTCTTCAATCAAGTTGATTGTTTGACACTCCTCGCTTGCCACTGATGTTGTCAAAGGATCAAAAGATTTGGATACACTTGATAATTTTTGTTTAGTCTCCTTTATTTTATCTTCAATATCCTCTATAACTTTAGGGCAAGATAAGAAAAATTTATATACATTTCCTCCTTTTGTAAGAGCATTTTGAATACTCTTTACATTGGTATCCAGCACAATTCTATCTACTCCAATCATCCCTTTTAGGGCATCAAATCTTTGACCATTGAATTCATTTTGAACCTTGACTTTTCAAGAGATTCAAAATGAGTACTTACAAAGTTTATCAAATTCTTTAACTGACCAGAGGGGGATGCTTATGAGTCCTTCTGGTATGTTGGCATGATTTTCTCCAAAATCCCTAATGCCAAACTAGGTAGCTCACTGTCTTCTATGTGAGACTTCAAAATATCTTCTCTAGCCTTAGCTTGTGCGAGAGAGGCCCACTTTATCTTCTGAATTGGTGAAAGACTATCCAAATTGATTGGACCTTTCAACTCTTTTGCAACTAGTTTATCATTTTCCAAAATTTCTTTCACTGCTTATGTAGTGTCTCTTGCCCAAGATGCTGATGTATCTATTTGACCCTTATTGGTACTATCAACCAAATTGTCCTACTTGGGCTCTTCATCAAACTTTGCAATCTCTTCTTCTTTTTCATTTTTGTCCTTGGCCTTTTCTACTTCTTAGTCATTAGCTTCTTGTGTTTCATGCTCTTTATTCTTCAATGAATCATCTTTAGTTTGTGCATCTATTTCAACATTCATCTTTGTATCTTCTTTGTTTATTGCTTCCTCTCTCAGAATAGAGGAGTCATCTATCTAAGTTTGCTGCTCATTGATCTTCAATTCTTCAACATTTGGAATTGAGTAATCAATCCCATCATTAATCTCTTAGTAAACAATGGGAAGATTATGCCTTTTCAATGCACTTAGAAAAAATCTCGTCAGTATCTTTGATTATCTCATCGGTTTCACCAAGCATGAGTTTATTCATTCTTTTCTTACTCCTGAAGTCATCTTTCACTTATTTGAATATCATGTTCATTTGATCTAGAGTAATCTAAGGGCACAATTTTATCAGCACATGCTCCCTAAGCTCAATGTCTTTACTTTTTGTATTTTCTTTTCTTAAGTCCAGAATATTTGCAAGACCTTTTGGGATTTCAAAAGTTATTTCAATTAAAGCCTTATTGTAGATATTCATATATTTGACTATTGCTTCCTCTAGAACCTTCTTATCAGCATCACTATAATCATTATAAAATTTATTCATTGGCCTTAAGTTCTCATCTATAGTGACTGATTTGATGATGTCATCCATAGAAAGAGTAGGCTTTTCAACATATGTTTCAGTATTTTGCCTCTTGCTTTCCCTTTTGCTTCCACAGGGCTTCTCCTTAGATACCTTGACTGCTTTTGTACCTGAGGCCTTCAACTCTTTGACCTCAACATTAGAATAAGTTTCTTCTTCATCATTTTTCATGCTTTTATATGTTTGGGAGGCCTTAGTTTCCACCCCTTTCCCTTCTTTTCTAGATGATTTGCCTTCCAGTTTCTTAGGTTTGGTAGGTTTTGGGGGAACAGGGGCAGTAGCAGAGCTCCTAGTAGTCCTTGATGTGGAGGAGTATTCTACCAGAGCACTTCCTTGTTTATTATCCTGCTTCTCCTTCTCATCTATTTCTATCCTTTCTCTATTCTACTTCACAGCTTCCTTAGTTATGCCAATGCTTTCAGCATACATTTCTACTTGCTTTTGAACTTTCCTCTTGATTTCAAGTTTTCTGAGCTCAACATGCAATTTCATACTTAGCTCCTTATATGTCCCAAATCTTTCAACTATTGTGTCCTTTGGCTTGCTCAAAAGGTGTTGAGCATACATATCCAATACTTGCTCATCAACCTTATACCCCATGGGCATGATCCATACTGTTCTTGGTTCAACAACTTCCATTAGACATTGATCTATATCCACCATAAAATAGACTATATCCTTGTATTTTGCAACCATAGATGTAGGAATTCTCTCCCTTGAATGCATCAGATTTTGAAAACTCTTGAAAAATCCCCAAAGAGAAGTCCTTTAGGCATTGGAGTCTCCAATACTATTCAAGTGCTCCCTTATATGTATTGTAAAAGGTTCATCATTGGTCCAACACATGCTTTTCTTGCCAGGTAACTCATTCATGAAATAGAAGAACAAACACAAGACTAGTGTACCATATTTGAAGGTATTCTTTTTATCCTTCTTAACCTTATTCAAATTTTCCATCAGTTGGTTATGTAGCAACTCACACAAGTCATAATCAACATTCTCTCTCAACATCTGATAAGCTGCATAGATAGCTATACCAGATATAGAATTTTCCCTACTGGAATGATAAATCTTATATCCAATCACCATTGAAGCAAATTTGACATCCGGATCAGTGATGTTGATGCAAAGCATCCACCACCAAGACCCTAAAATACAATTTTAAATGTATGCCTATGCATTAATCAACATGCATACAAGCTTCATTGTATAAAAATTCCCTCCTCTCGCCTATCGGCCACACATAAAACCATCGGCTTCACAAAATACCTAAACCTGATCACTGTAGTACTTGCACATACAAATGCTTACCTGCTGCGCCTGCAAATCCACCTGCATCGCTTCATACTGAACACTCAAACATGCAACACTTGACCTTTGATCGCCGGTTACCGCCACCTATTCTATCGGTCGCTGCTTGTATCTACGCATTGTATATTTTCCATATACAACCGATACATACAAACCTTTACCTACTCTGCCGGTGTCCTTACCTCCTACTACAGGTCACCTCTTGTATCCGCAGACCTAAAACCCTTCGAACATACATGCGGGTTACCACCTCGACTCGTCAACCCATGTATCTTTTGTTGTATCTTCACCATATACAACACAAAATGCAAATGATAGATATTCATAAACTGTCTCTCCCATACAACTATAGTATATACACAAACTATCTCCGACATACAAAAGACATATACTCATCAATTGTATAACCTGATGTACATTTGTGATGTACATTCAACACATACAAACCCGCCAGATACAATTGACGGATACACAGGAACTGTCTGCACATGCAACAGGGGTATACACACAAATTGAACCCAGCATACAAAAGTGATATACACAAGAATTGTATATCCAATATGATTTTAACTTTACATCTTCATAACATGCATTCTTGACCTGTTTTCTCACCTGATACACCAGTGATGGACAAATGCGACATACACATAACATGCGAATACGATATACACATGGATTGTATATCTCGCATACAAAAGTGATATATACACAAATTGTATCTTTCTGCAAACCCATGGATTTTCACTATTTTCAGCCATTTTTCACTTAGCGACTGATTCGATCTACTTTTCCTTCAATCGTGCAGTCCTCTACACTTTGCCAATCTAGCATGCAGTCACGCTAGAACCCTCTAAAGCATATCTTTTCCCGATCCTGCAAGTGTGAACATGGACAAAAATAGAAAGCAAAATAAAACCCTAAACTAATATTTACAACCATTCCACCAATTCAGAGAATCAACTGGTGGAATGGATAAACGAATCCATTTGACCTTAGTACAGAAAATCAATTATGCAGTGAATTCAAATGCAACAGAATCTTGTTTATTATGCTTCTTCAGAAATGTGATTACAGATGCTCTGTTTACACTTTCACAACTAAACTGAACTACAACTGATTACAACACATATTATAGCTTCATTAAATCATCTGGGGGTATTTATCTACTCACAAAGAGTAGTACTGACTTGGATTCCCAGCGGTTGGAAATCACTTGCAGGCGGCTGGGAGATACAGCTGTCCAACAAACTCCAACTAACTCTTAAACTAACAACCTAAAAATAGAAAGCATCGGCCAAACAGACCTTATTACATTTGATGGTCATTTAGGACCTTATTGAAAACATAAAAATAAACATAAAACAACTAAATGCCTCATGGAGGCCCCTGTATGATAGGTGCACTTGCACCAGATGTCATTTATAGTCATTACCCTTTTGTCAAACTTTAAAATGGTAGCATCAGTTATAGTTTGATTCTTTATTGATTTCAACATTGGCAGTCCACCAGATGAGTTTAACCCTATCACAGCCTTGATGGCATCCTTGGTGATCTTGAAGGGTTTCATTAGCCACAAAAACTCATCATGCATTCAACTTAAAACATATCAGACCCATTCATCTTCATCGAAGGATGGAAACCCTATAATCTAAATGAAATGTTTATTGTGCAGTGCCTTATGCTCAGGTTTAAGACCATGAATTTCATCCCTTAGATGATTCTTGAACAAATCTACTAACCTTAAGTCCCTAAATTCATCTATGCTCGCATGAATATAAGCCCTAATATCTTCAACATGCAATACACCATATGGAACATTTGAAAAGGCACCTAGCAGGTCGACTTCTACTGATTTGTGTGGATGCTTTTTAAACTTTGGCCTAGGTCACTCAATGATATCCACAACCAATGGAGTAGCCATTTCTAAGAGATCACAAGTTAAAAGCTTTGTAGAAAATACCTTTTTGTTCATAGAATTAGGGTTAGTGGTCAAATTTCAGCTCATATGCTCTTCTCCTTTTTCTCTTTGAATGCAAAGTGATTCAAATGCTTGAATGAATGACTTTTTATACTCCACAAAACCTAATTTGTTATTGTAATAAATTCTCTACCCTAATACATCTAGTTACACTATTTCTGCATATAGCCGATCTTCAATTGCTCCGCAATCAGTCGTATTGGCTTATTTTCTTTTGGAATTTTCTTCAATAGATCTAAAAAAGGTTTCTTTATCTTCATTAATAGTGTCAAATTTAGGCACCCACTTACTAGTAGGGGGAATTAGATTTTCAATGCAGCTCCCCCTAGCCAGAGATCATGTTTCAATTCCTAGAGGAATTATCAACACCGGATTCTGGTGTAGACCCATTGTCAACATTCATTTCACCTTTCTTCACCCATGTTTTGTTCATTTCATTATGGACCTCATTCACATCAACTTTGCCCTTGCCTTTGTCTAACTTCTGCTCTGTTTTTCTTTTACCTACCTGTGAGTTCTCCTTTTTGCTTCTGCAAAATTTTGCAATGTGTCTAGATTTGTTGTAGTTAAAGCACACAACATTTCTTTGCTTGTTTACTTGATTTCCTCTTGATATGCATTGATTAGCCATGTGTCCAAATCCATTGCATGCAAAACAGTAGCCATTGAAATAATTGACATTTCTTTTGTTGTTAGAGTAGTTTATCATCATACTTTTGCAATCATTGGATCTATGACCATACCTTTTACAATTGAAGCATTGACCGGAGAAGGATGGACCACTTTGATTCATTATATTTCTGCATTGAGTAGCTCTATGACCAAATTTATTGCAATTGAAACAATTGCTATTGAAAGATGGATACCTTTGAGCATTAGGTTGTCTTACCAGAGGTCTTTTAGGATTCCTTCTTTGATTTCTTGCATCAGGATTTCTTTGACCAGATCCAGAGCTTTCACCTTTCTCAAATCCAAGACCATGCTTATCATCTGCCTTCTTCTGACTGTCAACCAACACATCAAGTTTAGCTGGGCTTATCTTGAATTTCTCTTTATATTCATTTGCAACTTCTAGGTCATGTTTGAGAATGACATTTTGCCTTTCAAGTTCTTCCTAATTGTCCTTGTTTTCATCTAAATCAAACTCTAGATGGCCAATTATTCTGTTCAATCTGTAGCATTCTTTTGTTCTTTCTTTTAGAAATTGATTCAGTTTTTCTTTAGTCTTCTTCCTTTCTTCATTTTCCTTGGTTAGCCTCATCACCCCGGATTCCATCTCATGTTTTAGGACAACTTCTTTAGCTAACTTCTCACATTCCTTTTTCTTCTCTTTCAGGGCCTCATCCATGTCATTGTCTTCATTCTGATTTGTTAGTTGAAGAAGTAGCTCCTTCCTCTTATCATTTGATTTGTTCAATTTTTCTTTTAAGGTCTCAATGAAGTCTTCAACATCTTTAAGGTTCTCTTACAGTTCTTTGACTTCTACTTTGGACTGATCAAGATCTTCTAAAGCAAGTTGAAGTTGTTCATTGAGGTTGTATGAACCCATTGTAATACCTTCCCATATCTTCCTCAAGCTGTTAAACTTCTTCCAAGGAACCTTGCTCTGATACCAATTGTTGAAATAAGGGCATACAATTGAGAGAGGGGGGGTGAATCACTTGTCACAAAAAATATTATCCTTTGCTGCAATTTAAACTTCTTTACCACTTATTAATAGATGAATGAGTTAACCATGAAAGCATGAATTAACAACACATGAGTAGAAACAAAATGAACACACATAACACCAAGATTTTTATGTGGAAACCCAAAACCACGGTGGGGGTTAATCCACAAGAAATTATACTCTGTTAAAAGTATTACAAATGCAGAAGGAACATGCCTTCGGGCTCACTACCCAGAGCTCACTACTCAAGGAGGCTCACTGCCTATAGAAATGATTACAAGAAGCTTACAGAATGTTTGAACTGATGAGTAACATCTACCAATCCAAAAATTTAGTTCCGGTTAAGCACAGCATACTGATCTTACACACTTCATCCTTACTCTACCCTATTTCACTCTTCGGACATAATCTGGGCTTAGATCTTCACCTTCACACTTCTTTCTTCCTTTTTCACACTTAGTCCATCATCACATCACAATCGCCCATCAAAACACTCAAATCCATCAGCTATATGTTGGCAAGAGACACTGCTAGGCATGATAAGTGTTGTCATTGATGGCAACTAAGTCTCTACTACACATCCTCATTTCATAATTTCCTCATACCAGAAATCAAATTAAAGATTTGTCTAAGTCCCAGAAGTCAAGAATAGAGTGTGTGACAGGGTCTAGTATCTTGGTCCAGATCTCTCTAAGAGTAGATCAGAGTTTGTTGCAGATCTGAGGAGTCATAAGCATTGTTAGGATAATCTAAATCCAGAGTTTTGGCCTCTGGTGATGAAGGATTCAATAGTTTTCAGCATCTGAGTATCAGGTTAACAGTTTGACAGAGCAGGCAGAAGAAGAATAGGCCAACCTTGTAATTGGTCTTGATTCTGGATGTATGGAAGTTGTTGGTTAGACAAGTTGTGATGATCAGTGATAGTAGCCAACCTAATTGATGATTTGTGAGTTCAAGTTTTGGTCTGTGTTGTAAGTTGTACATGGATTTAGCCGACAAAGTAGAATATTTAATAAAGTTCTAAGTGTTCTTGAAGTTGACTGAAAAGTGTTTGAAGATCAAGATGCCGATATATATAGCCGATGGATTTGAATGATTTTGGTGTGTGTGTTTTACAAATATGGAGTAAGTGTGAAAAAGGATAGATAGGAGTGCAAAAGGAAGAGATCTAGGATCTAGATTATGGAAAAATAGTAAATAGGGTAGAACAAAGATGAAGTGTATCAAGTTAGTATTCTATGCTTAATCAAAACTGAATCCTTGCATAGGTTGATGCTTATTATCAGTTCAAATTCATTGTAATCTTCTTTCTCTAAGGTAGTGAGCCCGAATGCATTTGCATTCCCAATTGTAATACTTTTAACAGAGTATAATCTTTGTGGGTTAACCCCCACCGTGGTTTTTCCCTTAACCGGGTTTCCATGTCAAAAATCATTGTGTCATGTGTGTTTATTTGTTTCTACTCATGTTTTGATGACTCATGCTTTAAAAGTTTTAATTAGTTCTAAGTGATATTGTTGCAAATGTTAAAGTTGTTGAACAGCTGATTCAACCCCCCCTCTTAGTTGTTCTACCTAATTCTAACAATTGGTATTAGAGCAAGGTTCCTTGAAAGAAGTCTAACAACTTAAGGAAAGATCTTGGAACGAGTTTTAATGGGTTCACTCAAAGATCAACTTCAGTTGGTCCTAGAAGATCTTGGTTAGTCTAAAGTAGAAGTATCTAATCTGAAAGATAAGCTTAAAGATGTTGATGTTACCATTGAAATGTTAAAAGATAAATTAAAGAAATCTATGGAAAAGAGAAAGGAGCTACTTCTACAGTTATTTAGTTTAACTAAAGATAATAGCATGAATGAAGCCTTGGAAGAAAAGACAAAGGAGTGTGAGAAGCTGTCAAAAGAAGTTGCTATTCTAAAAATTGAGATGGAATCTGGGGCAATGAGGCTAACTAAAGAATTTGAGCAAAGGAAGAAGACTGAAGAAGACTTGAATCAAAATCTAAAAGAAAGAACTGATGAATGCTACAGATTAGACAGTATAGATGGCCATCTAAAGTTTGATCTACAAGAAAGCAGAGACAATGAGAGAGAAATTGAAAGACAAATTGTCATTCTCAAACATGACCTAGCAGTTGCAAATGAATACAAGGAGAAGTTCAAGATAAGCTCAGCCAAACTTGAAGCATTGCTAGAAGGATAGAAAAAGGCTGATGACAAGCATGGTCTTGGATATGAGAAAGGTGAAAGTTCTAGATCCAGACAAAGAAATTTTCAACCAAGGAATGGGAGAAACAAACCTAGAAGATCTCCGGTAAGACAGCCAAATGCTCAAAGATATCCATCCTTCAATGGAAATTGTTTCAACTACAATGAATTTGGCCATAATGCTACTTAGTGTAGAAGTAGAGTAAATCAAAATGATCCATCCTTCTCCGATCAATGCTTCAAGTGTAAGAGGTATGGTCATAGATCAAATGAATGCAAAAGTATGATATTGAATAATTCTAACAATAAAGGAATTGGTAATTCTTTCAATGGCTACTATTTTGCTTGCAATGGATTTGGACACATAGCTAACTATTGCAGATCAAGAGGAAATCAATTATATAAGCAACGAAATGTTGTGTGCTTTAATTGCAATAAATCTGGTCATATTGCAAGATTCTATAGAAGTAGGAATAATGGAAGAAGAGGTCCGGTAAACAAAAAACCTGATGAGCAGAGACAAGACAAAGGTAAAAGAAAAATTTATGTGAATCAAATACAGAGCAAAATGAACAAGACTTGGGTGAAGAAAGATACAATGAACAATGGTGATGGGTCTGCACCGGAATCTAGTGCTGACAATTCCTCTGGGAATTAAATCAGGAGCTCTAGCTCAGGGGGAGCTGCATTGAACATCAAATTCCCCCAGTCAGTAAGTGGGTGCCTGGATATGGCACAATGAGAGAATATATTTTGAATTATTTTAGAACTTTTGGAAGAATTTCTAGAAGAAAAGATGTTAATATGGAAATTTACAGAGTGATTCATGAAGAATAGTTCAAGGAACAGAGTAATTGGATGGAGTTAGGGCAGCACATTTATTACAATGTGAAATTAGGTTTTGCGAAGGATAAAAGGTCACTTAATTATACATTTGAACTACTTTGCATTTGAAGGAAACAAGTAGAAGAGCTTCTGAGCTGCAAATCCAAAGAGTGAAGAATGAAGAGCGAATTCAACTGGTATTTGATCAACCCTAACCCTGCAGAAGAAAAAGGTACTTCTCTGTAAAGCTTTAAATTTGAATTTGTTGAAATGGCTACACCTCTAGTTGTTGATGTAACTAAAAGGCCCCGACCAATATTTAAGAAGCATCCATACAATTTAGTTGAAGTTGAACCGTTAGGTGCATTTTTTGGAGTTCCATATGGCGTACTGCATGTTGAGGATATTAGGGCATACATCCATTGTAGCATTGATGAATTTGGAAATATGAAACTCTTGGATTTGTTTAACAACTACCTAAGAGATGATAACTATAAATTGAAATCGGAATACAAAGCCCTAGAAAGCAAACACTTTCTACAAGTCATTAACTTTTTGACATTTGATGAGACTGAATGGGTTCGATATATCTTGAGCCAAATACACGATGAGTTCATATGGATTTTGAAACCATTCAAGATTACAAGGGATGTTATCAAGATAGTAACCAGGCTAAATTCAACTGGTGGATTACCCATGTTGAAAGCTATGAAAAACCAAATAGTGACTAATGCTACTGGTGCCAAGTGTGACAAAAGGGCAATGACCATCAATGATATTATAGAACCAGATGTTAAAGTTGCCTCCATGGTGATTGGGTATAAGATTTACCACTCCAGTAGGGAAAATTATATCTCTGGAACTGTAATAAATGCAACCTATCAAATGTTAAAGGAGAATGTTGATTATGACCTATGTGATCTGCTAAAAAATTAGTTGATTGAAAATCTAAGCAAAATAAAGAAAGATAAGAAAAATACCATAAAGTATGGTTCCTTGATTATATATTTGTTCTTCTATTTTATGAATGAAGTGCCTGGAGTTCAAGGTGTGCATTGGACAAATCACAAGCCAGTTGCATGGCAAATAAGAGATCATCTACTCAGCCTTGGTGATTCTTAAGCTCAGAAGATAGCCATTTGGGGTTACTTCAAAAACTTTTAAAGTATGATGCATGCAAGAGAGAATCCCTAAATTAGCTATAGAGAAATATGAGAATGAAATATGCTTTATGGTTGACACTAATCAGTGTCTAATGGAGGTTGTGGAACCTAGAACCCTATGGATTATGCCAATGGGCTATGAGGTTGACGAGAAAGTTTTGGAAATGTATGCTCAACATCTCCCAATGAAATCAAAAGACACATCTATGGAAAGGTTTGGAACATCTAAAGAGATAAGTCTAAAATTGTATGTGGAGATCAGAAAGGCAGAGACCAAAAGGAAAGTACAGAGGCAAGTTGAAAAGTATGCTGAGAGCATTGGATTGACCAAGGAAGCAGTGAAGCAAAATAGAGAGAGAATTGAAAAGGCTGAAAAGGAAAGGTAGAAAAAGAAACAAGAAGATGCTCCAGTGGAACCATCCTCTACTTCAAGGACTACCAGAAGCTCTGTTGCTGCCTCTGTTCCCCCTAAACCTACAAAACTAGAAGATAAATCATCCGGTGAAGGAAGTAAGAGAAAGAAAACAAAGGCTGCAAGAATGTATGTCAGCACAAAAGATGATGAAGAAATAGAGACAGATGAAGAAGTTAGAGAGATAAGATCCAAGAAAGCCAAGAATTCAAAGGCTTCTGAGGATCAGCCTTCTGGAAGAAAAAAGATGAGTTAAAAGTGATGCAGGAGCATCCCTAGTTCAAGAGCAATCTTGCATCAACTGGTGTAGTGCACCTAGAATAGGCATTTAATCAAATTTTTAAAATTTTAGAGTTATAAGGCAAAATGCCTGAAAAGGCATAAATATGTAGTGGAGATAGGAAAATAGTCATTACCTTTAGTGGTGTGTAGTCCATGTCATTTTGACACAGTCTATTATTAGATAGTTAGTTTTTTTTAGAAAAAAATAGTCTTTTATGAGAAATCAGTCAGCTATAGGCTATTTTTAGCCTCTTCCCATGTTGGGAATCCATGTAATAGAGAATTAAGGTGATAAACATAAGGTGAAGGCATTGTAGAAGGTGTGGTTGGAGGTATGGTGATTTTTGATGAAGTTTAAGAAAAGGAAATGAGAAAAATATTGTTTTGCTGTCCCAAATTCTATTTTTCTGTATTTTTCTGTTGTTGCAGACTGTACCATGCATTTGTACAGAATATTTATGCCATAAAAATTATTCAATGTGATATAGGGGTGAGATAAATATCCAATGCCGTTGGTTTGAGGTCATTTTGTTCTTTTTTGTAAAAGTTATCACGTTTTTGCTAAAAGCTGCCCAAAACCCTATTTTTTTTACTACAACAGTCTTGTTCCCGGCTATTACATGCCTTTGTACGGATAGATATAGGGTAAAATCATATATTTATGGAAAGAGGATTGAGATACCTTTCAAATGGTTCTAGTCTGGGGTCTTGATTTAATTTCTAGAAGGAGATATTGCATTTTTTCTAAGACTGCCTGTGTCATGTCAACAAACCCTTGATTTGGGGGTTTTAGAGAGGTTTTTGGTTTTCCCAACTTAAGCTGATGTGTTAGAGCCCCAAAATTAGTGGAATGAGTGTAGAATGGTGGTTTTTCTAATGGGTCTTGCATGCAGGAGTAGGGGATGAGCACAAGTTGAAGTTTGGAACCTTTGACACCTTATTGCACCTTGTTTTAGCTAACTAGCTTTGGTGGAGTGAAGATTTGATCATCAAATGAGTTGAATTGATCTTGGACCCATAAAACCTCTGAAATTGGTCTATTTAGAATGTGTTTAGGCTCATCAAAGTGAAATTTTGTTTATGGGCTTGAGATTTTATGTACTTCCTTTGTAAATGTGGGCTAATTAGCCCTTGGGATAGCAGGGTACAGTCAAGTTTTGGATGTAGTGTTCCAAAACAACCTATGTTGCATGTTTAACATATTAAAGAACAAGGTAATGGATAGCCAAAGTTCCCTTGATAGTTTGGAGAAGAGGTTTGAAACAAAAGTTATTGCATGACAGTCCTAAAAGTAGGGCTACAAGGAAGTGAGTGGGTTTGTGAAGGAAGTGGTACAAGGAGGTACCCTCAGTGCATTTAGTGAGTTTTGTGAGCTTAGGACAGTCAAACCTAGTTATTCTAGGGTCCCTAGAAGGTTTGGGAAGGTCCCCATAAGTATGAACCTATAAATGGTGTTATTATGTTGTGTTAAAGCAATGAAGAAGGAATGGACAGTCAAGTCCAAATTGAAGTCAATTGTTTCTGTTTGGTCCACTGAGGCCTACATGAGTTATTTGCCCTGCCATCCCCTTTATGCTCTTCCTCCTGTGTTGTTAGTTTGATCCCTTTGTGGTCTTGTGTTGGTGACCTCTGCATCAAATTGGTATCTGAGCTCTGCATCACAGTTAGTAGGTCTGTGAAGTGTTGAGTTGAAGAGGCAGTTTATCAAGATGCCTCAAAGAGCAAGAAACATGGCTCAAGAGATGAATGACTTGAAAGAGAAGCATGCTAGAGAGTTGAGGGAGCTGAAGGAAAGAATGGCTACCCTAGAACAAAATCAGAGAAGAGGAGTAGCTCTAGGTGAAGAGATTGAGTCTAAGGAAGAAGAAGAAGTTGAGTATGAAGATGTGGAAGAACAGTTAGACCCTGAGGATTAGAGAATGGTGAAGTTGCTGAGGGCAGTAAAAGAAGACAAGCACAAGATGAAGATAGATGTGCCAAAGTATGGAGGAAGCTTGAATGATGAAGAGTTGTTAGATTGGGTTGCAACATTAGACAACCACTTTGAGTATGAAGAAGTTCCTGAGGATCAGAAAGTGAAGATTGCAAAGACCAAGATGATAGGTCATGCTTTATTATGGTCGGATTATCAGCAGACAGAGAGGAGAAAGCAAGGAAAGTCAAAGATTGTCTCATGGGACAAGATGGTAGCTAAGATCAAAGGTAAATTCTTGCCTAAAGATTATGAAGTTCAAATGTTTAAGAAGCTTCAAAGTTTAAGACAAAAGGAAATGGATGTTAAGACATACACTGAAGAGTTTTACACGCTGAGTATAAGGTCTGGTCAAAATGAAATTGAAGTACAAAAAGTTGCTAGGTATATTGGTGGTTTGAGGTTTAACATGCAGGATGAGTTGGTGTTGGCAAATCCAAGGAGTGTGGAAGACTGTTATCAGATGGCAGTTAGAGTGGAAGAGAAGCTGAAAGAAGACAAGATAAGTCAGCCAAAGGCAGAGGCAATACCTCTAGAGGTAGAGGATCTTTCAATACAAATCAAGTTAGTGAAAGTCAAGAAGACATGAGCAAGGCACAAGGACAAGGTGCTGATTTCAGACAAGGACAAAGTGCAGATTTCAGAGGTAGAGGTAGAGGTTCCACAGGCAGATTGGTGGTGAAAGGAGTGCAAACACCTTTGCAGGTAAGTGTTATAATTGCCAAGAGTTTGGGCACCCAGCATATAAGTGTCCTGAAAAGAAATTTGTTTCAAATGATGGTGAAAGGAAGAGTGAAAGGACTCAATTAGTCCAAGAAGAAGAATGTGGTAGTTCTAGTTACACAAGGTGTGATGTTGAAGCAGGAGAAGCATTGATGCTGAGAGAAAGAGCACTATTGAAGATCTCCAGGGAGAAGGAGCTGATTCAGAGGAGAGCATTGTTTAGAACAAATTGCAAGAGCAAGAACAAGGTATGTAAAGTTATAGTGGATTTTGGTTATACTGACAATATGGTGTCTAGTGAGATGGTGGAAAAACTAAAGTTAAAGAAAGTTCCTAGGGAAGTTCCCTACAAAATTTCTTGGGTGAGTGATCATTAGTCCATTTTAGTGACTGAGGAAGCATTAGTTGAGTTTAAGATTGGAGCATATGAGGATAGAGTACTTTGTGACGTCCTACCAATGGATTGTTGTCATGTGATACTGGGAAGACCATGGCAATTTGATAGGTTTGCAATCTATGATGGAAGAGCTAATACCTTCACTATTAAGAAGGATGAGAAGACTTTTGTACTACTGCCATTAGAGGAGTAGTCAAGACCAGCAAATATGATTATGTTTGGCAAGAAGCAGACAGTGATGTTTGAGGAGAGTAAAAACAAGGAGGGTGCAGCCTTTTCAAGGCATGAAGTTGTTAAAACAACAAATAACAAGTGTGAAGCTGAGTTACAGCCAGTTGTGAGGAGAAATATCTTCATGTGGAAGAAGGAAGTGACTGACAATGTGAAGTGTAAGAGTGTAGAGCCTGTGGTAAGGCAAGTAGTGAATGAAGGAGTCTTAGTAGGGACAATCATGTGCCCTATGGTAAAGAGTAAAGAGAAGAAACAGTTAAGTGCAATTGGTGCAGCAGTTGACAAGATAACAAGGACAGTGAACACACAAGTTGCAGGCCTAACAAGGGTTGAGAAAAATAAAGACAGTGGAAAGAAAAGTAAGAGACAATGGTGTAAACAAGAAGTTGAGAAGACAAGTTTGAAGACAGCTGAGAGAAGCATAGTTGTTGATGATGACAAGGTCAGAGGACCAAGAGTGGGATAGTCTACAAAGAATGCATATGGTCAAGAAGCAAGTCATGTTGGCAAGCATCCCATAGAAAATGAAGGGTCAAGGAACAATGAACCTGATGAAGACAAACATGGAGGACAAAGACAAGCCATGAAGGACAATTTGCAAGAATATTTCCAAGGGACTTGGAAAAGTTTCAAGTTAGGCTGTATGGTGCAGTGCACCTAGAATAGGCATTTAATCAAATTTTAAAATTTTAGAGTTATAAGGCAAAATGCCTTGAAAGGCATAAATATGTAGTGGAGATAGGAAAATAGTCATTACCTTTAGTGGTGTGCAGTCTATGTCAGTTTGTGATAGTCAATTATTAGATAGTTTTTTTAGAAAAAAATAGTCTTTTATGAGAAATCAGTCAGCTATAGGCTATTTTTAGCCTCTTCCCATGTTGGGAATCCATGTAATAGAGAATTAAGGTGATAAAAATAAGGTGAAGGCATTGTAGAAGGTGTGGTCAAAGGTATGGTGATTTTTGATGAAGTTTAAGAAAAGGAAATGAGAAAAATACTATTTTGTTGTCCCAAATTCTATTTTTTCTGTATTTTGTTGTTGTTGCAAACTGTACCATGCATTTGTATAGAATATTTATGCCATAAACCCTATTGGATGTAATATAGGGGTGAGATAACTATCCAATTCCATTGGTTTGAGGTTAGTTTGTTCTTTTTTGTCAAAGTTATCACATTTTTGCTAAAAGCTGCCCAAAACCCTATTTTTTTGACTGCAACAGTCCTGTTCCCAGCCATTACACACATTTGTATAGACAGATATAGGGGAAAAACATATATTTATGGAAAGAGGATTGAGATACTTTTCAAATGATTCTAGTCTGGGGTCTTGATTCAATTTCTAGAAGGAGATATTACATTTTTTCTAAGACTGCCTGTGTCATGTCAGCAAACACTTTATTTGGGGGTTTTAGAGAGGTTTTTGGTTTTCCCAACTTATATTGATGTGTTATAACCACAAAATTGGTGGAATGAGTGTATAATGGTGGGTTTTCTAATGGGTCTTGCATACAGGAGCAGGGGATGAGCACAAGTTGAAGTTTGGAACCTTTGACGCCTTATTGCACCTTATTTTAGCTAACGAGCTTTGGTGGAGTGAAGATTTGATCATCAAATGAGTTGAATTGATCTTGGACCCATAAAACCTCTGAAATTGGTCTATTTAGAATGTGTTTAGGCTCATCAAAGTGAAATTTTGTTTGTGGGATTGAGATTTTATGTACTTTGTAAATGTGGGCTAATTAGCCCTTGGGACAGCAGGGTACAATCAAGTTTTGGATGTAGTGTTCCAAAACAACCTATGTTGCATGTTTAATATGTTAAATAAAAAGGTAATGGGTAGCCAAAAAGCCCTTGATAGTTTGGATAAGAGGTCTGAAACAAAAGTTATTGCATGACAGTCCTAAAAGTAGGGCTACAAGGAAGTGAGTGGGTTTGTGAAGGAAGTGGTACAAAGAGGTACCCTAAGTGCATTTAGTGAGTTTTGTGAGCTTGGGATAGTCAAACCTAGTTAGTCTAGGGTCCCTAGAAGGTTTGGGAAGGTCCCCATAAGTATGAACCTATAAATGGTGTTATTATGTTGTGTTAAAGCAATGAAGAAGGAATGGACAGTCAAGTCCAAATTGAAGTCAATTGTTTCTGTTTGGTCCACTAAGGTCTACATGAGTTGTTTGCCCTGCCATCCCCTTTATCCTCTTCCTCCTGTGTTGTTAGTTTGATCCCTTTGTGGTCTTGTGTTGGTGAGCTCTGCATCATCAACCAAAAACATTTGTATTCCAGTTTGTTTGCATTTCAATTCTTTTCATTTCCCAGTTTAATTCAGGCAGTTCAGTCAAAAGCAGTTTTAGCTTGTGGTCTAGTTTTGGCATTTCACATCTTGTGGATTTGGACTTAGCATATACATTCATTCATCTACATCATATCAAGAATTTAGAACATTTGGATCAGTTACCAAAAAGATATCGCTATCAAAAGTTGATTATTTTCTCAGAGCAGAGCATCCTGACAATCTCAGACAATCAGCTAAAGGAGAAGTCTTGCGGATCATTCCTTGACTTGTAGATCTCAATGACACATCATTCAATTTTCTTTGGTTCGTGGCCAATCTCCCCCAAGGGTCCACATGTTGTTCCATTCATTTGAGGAAGTGTTCTATGCATTTAGGTCCAACCTATCCGTGAACATGTTATAGCTCTTCATTGGAGTTTGTGATCTTCCCTGGCCAACACGAAGGAATCTATTGGTCCCGAGTTGATATATATTGATGTAATAAATCCTTAGGAAGCATAGTTCATAACATAGTGATAGTTAATAGTTAAGATTTTATGCGAAGGGAGCTTCAAAGCCTTATCTTGCACGTGTATGTACTTAGGCCTGTGAGCCCTAGTTGTAAGCATGCATGTTGCTGACCGATCTCTATTTGAGTTCTATGATATATTGAATGACTAAATCTACATTTGATTTATTTCTTTGAGTTGTTTCCATTGTGTTTACTCTTGCTGCATGGTCCAGACAGTTCATTCTGTGAACCCTCCTACCATGACTACACCAAGTGGTATCAGAATGAAAGTTTGATTCTTTTGAGCAAAGTTGGTGAGGGAATTCCGTAAGATCTTGTTGTAAGCAAATCACCAAACTGATGCAAGTTACTGGTATGCAACTGATCATTGATTGAGAGGTAGTTGTCTCTTGTAGCCCGATTGCTGAATTGAGATAGTTTGCACTTGATCCTAGGAAGAATGCTGCCAAGGAGAGTTGCTATTGTTGGAACAATCGCTGGTAGAATAGATGAGTTGATGGAGATAATGAAAATAATGCGAATCCGATTGGATGCTATTAAAGAAGATAGGCAAAGATGATTGACATCGAGACCTAATGTTGAAAGCAATGATGAGGAAGAATTTCAATCTGTTGAACACACTGGTGAAACCCTAGAAGGTGATGAAGAAGAAGAATCAGATCAGTTAAAGATGTTGCAAGCTATTTCAAAGATTAGAAAGAGACCTAGAGTTGATGTGCCGAACTATACTGGTAATTTGAATCTTGAAGAATTGATTGACTGGATAAATGATATGGAAGAATATTTTGAATATGAGGAAATTGAAGATATAGAGAAGGTGAAATTTGCAAAGACAAAACTAAAAGGACATGCTACTATATGGTGGAAAGAAGTTTAGTTGGAAAGAAATAGAAGAGGAAAAGAAAAGATTACAAAGTGGGATAGGATGGTGACAAAATTGAAGAATCAATTTATACATGCTAACTGTGAGTTGGAACTATTGAAAAGATTGCAAAACCTGAGACAAAAGGAGAAATCTGTGAAGGAGTACACTGAAGAATTTCATAAGATGATCATAAGGACTAGACATAGTGAAGAGAGCAAGGAAAAAGTAGCTAGATACATTAATGGACTGAGATTGAACATTCAAGAAGAACTAAGTTTAGTAGGATGACATCTTTTGAGGAAACATATCAGTTTTCCCTGAAAGTTGAAGAGAAGCTGAACAAAAGATATGATTAGAGACAATGAGGCAGAGGAGGTAAATTTTAGAGAGATAGGACTTATTTCAGAGGAGACATCATATTCAGACCAGAACAAGTTTGACATCCCATTGAAGAAGGATGACAGAAATAACAATGCTTACCGGAGAGATGACAATTTTTTACCAGAGAGGAAACCCTAGTGCATACCGGAATGAAGGATACAGAAGAGAAGGAAGAGGATTTGATAAGAAGACATTTAGATGTACTTGTTTCAAGTGTGGAGGTGAAGAACATAGAGCATTTGAATGTAATCAAGGTAGTACAAGTAAGAGGACATAAAGTAGTGGAAGAGTAGCCTATGTTGAAGAAGAACATGTTGAGTTAGATGACCCCTATTCAGTTGGTAAACCGGAGAAAGGAGAATCACTTGTGACGAGGAGAGCACTATTTCAAATAGAGATAAATGAGGAACTACCACAGAGGAAAAGTTTGTTCAGAACTAGATGTAAATCTGGAGGTAAGTGTTGTAAAGTTGTGATTGACAATGGTAGTTCAAATAACCTAGTTTCAAAGGAGATGGTGACTAAGCTGAAGTTGGAAAGATTGAAATATCCTAAGCCCTATCAGATAGCATGGATTCAGGATGACCATAAGGTATTGGTGAGTGAATAATGTTTGGTGACATTTCATATTGGATCTTATCATGATGAAGTCTTGTGTGATATTATGCCTATGGATGTTTGTCATATCTTGTTGGGTAGACCTTGGCAATATGATAGAAAAGCTATACATGATGGGAGAAAGAATACATATACTATAACATCAATTGGAAAGATAATTAATTTGATTCCTTTAGAGGATGATCCTAAAGATGTGGTATGTGGAAATGCTAGAATCTATTTGGTAGATGGAAGAAAATTTATGGATGGTTTGAGACATGAGAATATTTGTTATTCCTTGATTCCTAAAAAGCCTAAAACATTGAAGAAAGAACCTAAAGAGACTAAACCAGATGAGATATCAGAGTTGCTGACAGAGTATGAAGACATCATATCAGATAATGTACCTAATGGATTGCCACCTATAAGGAGTATCAGTCATCACATGGATCTTATATTGGGAGCAAGTTTGCCTAACAAAGTAGCACACCAAATGATATCGACAGAGAATGAAGAATTGAATAGACAGATACAAGAGTTGTTGAGGAAATGTTTGATCAAAGAAAGTTTGAGTCCTTGTGCAGTACCTACAGTGCTTGCACTAAAGAAGGATGGAGAATGGAGAATGTGTACTGATTCCAAACCAATAAACAAGATCACAGTTAAGTATAGATTTTCTTTACCTAGGATGGATGATATCATGGATTGTTCGAGTGGAGCAAAATATTTCATAAAGATAGATTTGCAAAGTGGATACCATCAGATCAGAATCAGAGAACGAGATGAATGGAAGACTGCTTTTAAGACAAATGAAGGATTGTAATAGTGGTTAGTGATGCATTTTGGATTGACAAATGCACCAAGTACTTTCATGAGGTTGATGAATGAAGTCTTGAAGAAATTCTTGCTTAAGTTTGTGATTGTGTACTTGGATGATTTTCTGATTTTCAATAAGACAAAAGAGGAACATTTGTGGCATATTAGACAAATTTTGCAGGGACTTAGAGAAGAGAAATTGCTAATAAACATCAAGAAGTGTAGTTTCATGAAGGTAGAGTTGGTATATTTGGGATTTGTGATTTCTGCAAAAGGATTGAAGATGGACCCTGAGAAAGTAAGAGCAATTATTGAATGGCCTACACTGGATAGCATTGGAGAAGTTAGATCATTTCATGGATTGGCTAGTTTCTACCGAAAGTTCATCAGAAATTTTAGTTCAGTTTGTAACCCTATGATAGGGACAATGAGAGGTGACAGAAAGGATTTCAAGTGGGCATCAGGAGAAGATAAAAGTTTTGAGTTATTGAAGCAAAAAGTGACAGAGCAACCTATTTTGGTGTTACTAGATTTCAATAAGGTATTTCAAGTTGATTGTGATGCAAGTGGAAATGCAATTGGAGTAGTGTTAATTCAAGAAGGTAGACCTGTAGCATATTTCAATGAGAAGTTGAATGATGCAAGGAGAAGATATTTAGTTTATGATCAAGAGTTCTATGCCATAATTCAAGCCTTAAAGAAGTGGAGACATTACTTGTTGCGTAAGGATTTTGTGTTGTATACAGATCATCAAGCTTTGCAATATCTAAATAGTCAAGGTAAGTTGAACCAAAGACATATGAGATGGGTAGAGTTCATGCAGAGTTATACTTTTGTGTTGAAGCATAGGAGTGGAAAATCAAACAAAGTTGCTGATGCATTGAGTAGAAGAAGAAACTTGTTGACAAAGATGAAAGTTGAAGTGTTGGGTTTTGATGAGTTGAAGAACATGTATGAGGGAGACACTAATTTTGTAAAACCTTGGAAAGTATGTAAGGAACCTGTTGTGACAAATAGGAGTAAGTGGTTGGACTATTTCATTCAAGAAGATATGTTGTTCAAAGGAAGTCAGTTGTGCATACCTAGAAGTTCAATGAGAGATAATTTGATCAAGGAGAAGTAAAGTGGCAGATTGGCAGGACATTTTGGCATTGATAAGATAGTGGCTTTGGTGAGTGAAAAATTCCATTTGGCCTTAGATGCATAAGGATGTTCAAAGATTTGTGTAGAGTTGTAGAGTTTGTCAAGTTACAAAAGGAGGTAGTCAGAATACTAGATTGTATAAACCTTTGACAATACCGGAGAGACCTTGGGAAGACATAAGCATGGATTTTGTGATGGGATTGCATAAGACATGGAGAGGACATGATTCAATATTTGTAGTGGTTGACATATTTTCAAAGATGGCTCATTTCATACCTTGCAAGAAGACAATTGATGCAGTACATGTAGCTGTCCTATTTTTCAAGAGATTGTGAGATTGCATGGATTACCTAAGAGTATAACTTCAGACAGAGACACAACGTTTGTGTTGGCAAGAGACACTACTAGGCATGATAAGTGTTGTCATTGATGGCAACTAAGTCTCTACTACACATCCACATTTCATAATTTGCCCATACCAGAAATCAGATTGAAAATTTGTCTAAGTCTAGGAAGTCAAGAATAGAGTGTGTGATAGGGTCCGGTATCCTAGTCCAGATCTCCCTGAGAGTAGATCAGAGTTTTCTGAGGGAGTCATAAGAATTATCAAGAAAATCTAAATCTAGAGTTTTGGCCTCCAGTGATGAAGGATTAAGTAGTTATTAGCATCTGAGTATCGGGTTAATAGTTTGACAAAATAGGCAAAAGAAGAACAGGTCGACCTTGTAATTGATCTTGGTTTTGGATGTATGGAAGTTGTTGGTTGGACAAGTTATGATGATCAGTGATAGTAGCCAACCTAATTAATGATTTGTGAGTGCAAGTTTTGGTCCACATTACAAGTGTTCATGGATTTAGCTGAGAGAGCAGAATTCTCAATAAAGTTCTAAGTGTTCTTGAAGCTGACTAAAAAAGTGGATGAAGATCAGGATGCGGATATATATAGAAGATGGATTTGAATGATTTCGGTGTGTGTGTGTGTGTGTGATGTGACTATGGAATAAGTGCAAAAAGAACAGATATCTAAGATTCAGATGTGAGCAGAACAGTAAGTAGGGAAGAGTAAAGATGAAATGTGTAAGATTAGTGTTTTGTGCTTAACTAGAACTGAATTCTTGCATTGGTAGATGCTTCTCATCAGTTCAAAAATCCTTGTTGTTCTCATTTGTAGGTAGTGAACGTCTATTTGAGCAATGATCTCTAGGTACTAAGCCCGAATGCATGTGCGTTCCCATTTGTAAAATACTTTTAACAGAGTATAATCTTTGTGAGTTAACCCCCACCATGGTTTTTCCCTTAACCAGGTTTCCACATCAAAAACCTTGGTGTCAAGTGTGTTATTTATGTTTCTGCTCATGTGTTATTGATTCATGCTTTAATGTTCATATCATTAATTTGATTAGAAGTTTTAAAAGAGGATTAAATGCAAAAAAGTTTGAATTGTGTGACAACTAATTCACCTCCCCTCTCAGTTATCTGGACTAATTCCAATAATTGGTATCAGAGTAGGGTTCCTTTGAAGAAGTTTAAGAGCTTAAGGAAGATCTAGGAAGGCAGTAAAATGGATGAATATAACCTTCAAGGGCAACTTAATCTCGCCCTAGAAGATCTTGAGCAATCCAAAGTAGAAGTCCAAGAGCTATAATAAAATCTCAAAAAGGCTGAAGACTTCATTGATATTCTAAAAGGAAAAGTGAGCAAATCAAATGAAAAGGGGAAGGACAACCTCTCCAGCTAGGAAATCATTATGACAAGGCCCTGAAAGAGAAGACAAAGGAATGTGAAAAGTTACCTAAAGAAGTTGTTGTCCTAAAACATGAGATGGAATCTAGGGTGATGAGACTAACCAAGGAAATTGAAGATAGGAAGAAAACTGAAGAAGAGATGAAACAAAATATGAAAGAGAGTATTGAAGAATGCTACAGATTGGATGGAATAGCTAGTTTCCTAGAATCTAATCTACAAGAAAGCAGAGACAATGAGAGAGAACTTGAGAGACAAATTATCACTCTCAGACATAACCTAGAAGTTGCAAATGAATACAAGGAGAAGTTCAAGATAAGCTCAACTAAACTTGAAGCACTGCTTGAAGGATAGAAAAAGGCTGATGACAAGCATGGTCTTGGATATGAGAAAGGTGAAAGTTTCAGATATGGACAGAGAAAATTTCAACTAAGGAATGGGAGAAATAGAAATAGAAAACCTCTGGTAAGACATCCAAATACTCAAAGATATCCATCTTTCAATGGAAATTGTTTCAACTACAATAAATTTAGTCATAAAGCTACTCAATGTAGAAGTAGAGTAAATCAAAATGATCCATCCTTCTTCGGTCAATGCTTCAAGTGCAAGAGGTATGGTCATAGATCCAATGAATGTAGAAGTATGTTAATGAATAACTCTAATGGCAATTCTTTCAATGACTACTCTTTTTCTTGCAATGGATTTGGGCACATGGCTAATCAGTGTAGATCAAGAAGAAATCAAGTATATAAGCAAGGAAATGTTGTGTCCTTTAATTGCAAAAAATCTGGTCATATTGCAAGATTCTGCAGAAGCAGGAATAATGGAAGAAGAGGTCCAGTAAATAGAAAACTGGATGAGCTAAGACAAGACAAAGGCAAAATAAAATTTGATGTGAATGAGATACAAAGTGAAATGAACAAGATTTGGGTAAGGAAAGATACAATGAAAAATGGTGATGCCTCTGCATCAGAATCCGGTGCTGACAATTCCTCCAAGAATTAAATTAGGAGCTATGGATCAGGGGGAACTGCATTGAACATCAAATCCCCCAATCAGTAAATGGGTGCCAGGATATGGCACAATGAGAGAAGATATTTTGAAGTGTTTCAAAAATTTTGGAAGGAAAAATGTTGATATGGAAATTTGTGGAGTAATTCATGAAGAACAGTTCAAGAAGCAAAGTAACTGGATGGAGTTAGGGCAGTGCATTTATTACAATGCAAAATTAGGTTTTGTGAAGGATAAAGGGTCACTTAATCATGCATTTGAACCACTTTGCACTCGAATGAAACAAGTAGAAGAGCTTCTGAGATGAAAATCTAGAGATTGAAGAATGAAGAGCAAATTCAACTGGTAATTGATCAACGCTAACCTCGTAAAAGAAAAAGGTACTTCTCTGTAAAGCTTTGGATCTAAAATCTGTTGAGATGGCTTCTCCTCATGTTGTTGACATTACCAAAAGGCCTTGACCCAAATTTAAGAAACATCCTCACAAATCAATAGAAGTTGACCCGCTAGGTGCTTTTTCAAGTGTTTCGTATGGTGTGCTGCATGTTGAAGATATTAGGGTTTATATTCATGCAAACATAGATGAATTTGGTGATTCAAGGTATCTAGACTTTTTTGAGAATCATCTCAGCGGTGAAAATCATGATCTTAAACCTAAGTATAAGGCACTGCATGATAAAAACTTTATTCAGATTATGGGGTTTCCAACATTTGATGAAGATGAATGGGTCCAGTATGTTTTGAGTCAAATGCATGAGGAATTAATTTGGTTGATAAAACCATTCAAGATTACCAAGGATGTTATCAGAATTGTGATTGGGTTAAACTCAATCGGTGGATTACCCATGTTAAAATCTGTGAAAAACTAAACTATTACTGATGCAACCGGTGCAAAATTTGATAGGAGGGCTACGACTATAAATGACATTATAGAACCGGATGTGAAGTTTGCTTCCATGGTGATTGGCTACAAGATATATCACTCCAGCAGGGAGAACTCTATCTCTGGAATCACCATATATGTAGCATATCAAATGTCGAAGGAGAATGTAGATTATGACCTTTGTGAGTTGTTACAAAACTAGCTATTTGAGAACTTGAACAAAATCAAAAGGGATAAGAAAAACACTTTTAAATATGGTACATTGGTTCTATTCTTGTTTTTCTACTATATGAATGAAGTACCTAGAGTAAAGGGTGTTCACTAGACTAATGATGAGCCAGTTGCCATTCATATCAGAGATCATCTTTGTAGCATTAGTGATTTCAAAGCTCAGAAAATTGCAATATGGGGATACTTCAAGAATTTTTAGAGTATGATGCATTTAAGGGAAAGAATCCCTAAATCAATTGTTGAGAAGTATAAAAATGAAATATGCTTCATGGTTGACACTAATCAATGTCTAATGGAAGCAGTGGAACCTAGAACTATTTGGATCATGCCCATGGGATATGAAGTAGATGGGAAAATCTTGAATTTGTATGCTCAACATCTTCTAAGCAAGCCTAAAGACACAATAGTTGAAAGATTTGGAACATATGAGGAGTTAAGTTTAAAATTGTATACTAAGCTCAGAGAACTTGAAACCAACAGGAGAGTAAGAAAAGAAGTTGAGCAGTTGGCTGAAAATCTAGGCCTAACTAAGGAGGTTGTGAGGCAGTTCAGGGAAAGAACTAAAAAGACTGGAAAAGAGAAACAAGATAAGAAACAGGGAAGAACTCTGGTGGAAACCTCTTCCACCTTAAGGACTACTAGGAGCTCTACTACTGCCCCTATTCCTCCTAAGACTGCAAAACTAGAAACAAAATCATCTGGAAAAAGGGAGAAAAGAATGAAAACAAAAGCATCCCGGACCTATGAAAGCATAAGAGGAGAAGAAGAAGAAGATACAGATTTTCACATTGAGATCAAAGAACTAAAAGCCATAGGTACAAAAGCATCCAAGATATCCAAGGAGATGCCTTTCGGAAGTAAAAGGGAAAGCAAGAGGTAAAAGACAGAGGAATATGACGAGAAGCTTACCCTTTTAGTAGATGACATCATTAAATTTGTTACTATAGATGGAAACTTGGCTCCAATGACAGAATTCTATGATGACTATAGTGATGCTAACAAAAGTGTACTTGAGGAAGCAACAGTAAGATATTTGAATATCTACAACAAGGCTCTTATTGAGATATGTTCATTGATACCAAAAAGCCTTGAAAAAATTTTGGAACTAAGAAAAGAAAATGCAATAAGCAAGGATCTTGAGATCCGAGAACAAATATTAATACAATTATGCCCCCAAATTACCATGAAGCAAATGAATTTGATATTCAAAGAAGCCAGGGATGAGTTCCTGACATAGAGCGCACAGCAAAACTGGTGGAACCAATCTAAAATGCAGCTGTGATTGTAGTTGAGTCACTATAGCCCTACACTTAATATTTTATTGTATTACATGTTGTCAACTCTCATGGTGAACCATCAGCTTGCTGAACCTTCAAACCTTGGTGAGCCATTGAATCGCTGAACTAGCACCCGTCGTTGAACCCGCCGGGCTCATTGAACCATTGAACCATTGAACCGGTTCAATGGGTGGTTCAACAATCGTTATTACCCTTTACCACCTTTGTCATTCTGCTAGATCTCTGAACCAACACCCGGTTGAACCGTTGAACCCTTTGAATCATTGAACCAGTTCAAAGGTTCAACCAAAAGGTTTTCTTCACCAAACTTATCATGCCGATCACTTAGCTTCAAATGCCATTGAAGTAGTGAACTCTCAAGCTTTCAAAATCAGTTCAAACAAAAGACTTTAGCCCGATTTAAGTCATCGGTGGAGCCAAGACTCTTCACCCAGTGGTGAACTTCGCACCGACATTACACGCTGCTTCTGCTAAACTAACGAACTGTTGAACCATTAAAATGATTCAAACACAGAAACTTAACACTTTGAACTTCACCAGTGGAATCTGTCAAAACCCTCACGATTTCACAGAACTACCTCTCCCACAAACAAACAACTTTTACACTTCATCAGCCTAGCACATGCGGATGCTAGGTTTATTCTAGCATGCTGTTGATCGATCCTGTAACTGCAAAACTCACACAAAAAGAAAATGCAAAAATAAAATATAATCTAATATGTACAGCCATTCCACTGATTACGGAGTAATCAACTGGTGGAATGGAAAAACACCATATCGACTGTAAATCAGAAATTGACTACATAGATGCAATTCAAATGCAAAATAAGATCTTCTTTATTTCTCTGAGGAAGAATACAAATGTATGTTTTCACAGTACAACTCAAATTCACAATCACTACTCTGTCTAATTTCTTCTTTCTGATCTCTCTCTCTATCTATATGTCCTTTACTCGATCAGAACTTAGGCTATTTAACAACCCATCGAGAGTAGTACTGACTGGATTCCCAGTGGCTGGGAGACATAACTAACTAACAAACTCATAACTAACTAATAGCCTGTCATTACAGATCAACAGGTGTCCTAACAACAGAAACAAACTAAAAATAGCAAGCGTTGGTCAAATAGACCTTATTACATAGGAAATTCATAACAACCTATTAAGACTTTAGGCTTCTAATTAACTTGATAAAGGGGTGCCCCTACACCATACTCCCTGAGAGAAGAGATCTCAAGCCCACTTGAGATCAGAGTGTGTAAGTCTGCTCTATGTTTCTTGATCTGTTCGGCAGTCATCCAAACTGCTTTTGAATCAGGTTGCCCCTGCCAAGCGACCAAATATTCTATATATTCTTTATTCTTGGTCTTCTTTACCATTTAGGAATCTAAAATCTTCTGCAAGTTTGGTGGATCATGTTTAGGAATTTCATCATCTGCTGTATCCTGGAATGTTTCCTATTCCATATCTGCATTATTTTTGTATGGAGTTAAATCACATACATTAAAAATAGGTGACAATCCAAGATCAGAAGGAAGTTGGATCTCATAAGCATTCTGTCCACATTTCTTCAAAATCTGACATGGTCCAATCTTCCTCTGCATTAGCTTAGTATGTTTTCCTTTGGGGAGTCATTCCTTTTTTAGATAAACCCATACCAAATCTCCAACATCAAATTGTACATCTCTTTTCTTCTTATTAGCATATTCTTTATACTTCAAAGTAGTCTGTTGGAGTTGGTTCTTTACTTGATCATGCACTTCTTTTATTGCTGCTGCAAAAGCTTCTCCATCTGCACTAATTGAGTCTGTTGTAGGTAGATTTATTAATTCCAAAATACCTCTTGGATGCATACCATACACCACTTGAAAAGGTGATTTTCCTGTACTCCTATTGATGGTATCATTATAAGAAAATTATGCCTATGGTAGGATGCTATCCCACTTCTCTCCATGTTGTTTTGTCAAACATCTGAGCAGATTTCCTAATGAACGGTTAACCACCTTAGTCTATCCATCTGTCTGAGGATGATATGCTGATGAGAAAGATAAATTTGTTCCAAGCTTCTTCCAAAGAGTCCCCCAAAAATGACCAATGAATTTCACATCTCTATCTGACACTATACCCAATGGCAATCCATGTATCCGCACTATTTCCTTGAAAAACAAATCTGCAACATATGAAGCATCACAAGTAGTTTTGCATGGCAAGAAATGTGCCATTTTACTAAATCTGTCTACTACAACAAAGACACTATCATAACCCTTCATTGTTCTGGGTAAACCCAACACAAAATCCATACTTATGCCTTCCCATGGATTAGAAGGAATGGGCAGTGGCTGATATAAACTTGCATTAGTTGATCTGCCTTTTGCTTTCTGACATATCACACATGTCTCCACAAATTTTCTTACATATGATTGTAATTTAGGCCAATAGTAATGTCTCTTTATCAGTTCCAGAGTCTTATCTAAGCCAAAATGTCCTACCATAGCTCCGCAATTCTTTTCCCTAATGATGTTCAGCCTCATAGAACACCTTGGAATACACAATTGTACACCTTTGAACAGCAATCCATCCTGGATCAGAAATTTAGAAAATTCAGTATGATATTTGTCTCCAAAAGAAATACATACTTGATATATCTCTCCAAAGTCTTCATCAGCATCATACATAGTCTTCAAGGAATCAATACCAACACTTTCCAGTTGAATCTGATTTATGGTTAGAGCTCTCCTGCTCAAAGCATCTGCTACCTTGTTCTTTACCCCTTTCTTGTGCTTAAGTGTGAAAGTAAAAGCTTGCAAAGTTTCTACCCATTTCATATGTCTGTGATTCAACTTCTCTTGACTGTTAATAAAACTAAGAGCCTGATTATCTGTGAATACTATGAATTCCTTTGGCATCAAGTAGTGCCTCCACTTCTTGAGTGACTAGACTAGAGCATACATCTCCAAATCATATAATGAATACCTCTTCTTTGCATCATTTAACTTCTCACTAAAAAATGCAATAGGCCTACCTTCTTGACTGAGTACTGCACCAATTACCATGTGACTGGCATCACATTCTACCTGAAAAATTTTACTGAAATCAGGTAGTGTAAGGACTAGTCGTTGTACCACCTTCTTCTTCAGTGTTTCAAATGAATCATCTGCTTCTTTGGTCTAAGTAAACTTGTACTTCTGTCCTCCTTTAATGGTGTCAAGCATGGGTGCACAGACATGACTAAACCCTCTTATAAACTTCCTATAGAAGGTTGCTAACCCATGGAAACTTCTAACATCATTCATAGTTCTCAGAGTTGGCCAAGACAATATGGCACTTACCTTCTCCTTATCCATTTGTAGTTTACCCTAGGAAATGACAAAACCCAAATAGGTGATCTCTTCCTACATAAACAAACACTTTTCCAAGTTGATCATTAGTTGCTCTTCATGTAACCTTTTGAGGACCAAGTTTATATGTCTGAGATGCTCTTCCCTTGTATTACTGAAAATTAGAATGTCATCTAGATATACTATGACAAATTTGCGTATAAAATCTCTCAAGACCTCATTCATTAGTCTCATAAAAGTACTAGGAGCATTAGACAATCCAAAAGGCATGACATTCCACTCATACAATCCCTCATTTGTTTTAAATGTTGTTTTCCAATCATCTCCTAGTTTAATCCTGATCTGATGATAACCACTCTTCAAATCTATTTTTGTGAAATACTTAGCACCTTCCAAACAATCAAGTAAATCTTCTATCCTAGGTATTGGGAATCTATACCTGATTGTGATCTTATTAATAGCCCTTGAATCCATGCAAAGCCTCCAAGTGCCTTCTTTCTTTTGTGCTAGTACAGCTAGCACTGCACATGGGCTTAAACTTTTACCAATCAGACATGTATCCAACAATTCCTCAATCTGTCTTGCAACTTATGCATTCTGTTCTGGAGTAATCTTGTATGCTACCTTGTTTGGAAGTGTAGATCCTAGGATCAGATCTATGCAATGACTAACATCCCTTACAGGTGGTAGGGATCTTGGCATTCCATTAGAGTTGATGCCTTTGTATTTATCCAACAACTCTTCGACAACAGGATCTATGAACCTCTGTCGCTTCTCTCCCTTGATTTCTTGCTACTGTTCTTGATTTACTTTTAGGCATGGAATTAGGGCATATGCAACTATACCCTCTTCTACTATTTCTTTCATGAACTGTTTACCTTCTACCAGCATTACCTTGGCTTCTTTCCATTTTGACTCTACCTCCCTCTCCATCAATGGTAGTAACTCTATCATCTTACTATCCTTGGTGATTGAATATGTATTTCTAACTCCATCATGTTGTGCTCCTAAGTCATATTGCCATGGTCTTCCAAATAGGAGATGGCAAGCGTTCATCTGAGCTATGTCAAACAATAATCTATCCTTATATGTTCCAATTTGAAACTCTACCCAAGCTTGCTCTTCTACGACTATTTGCTGACCTTGAGTGAGCCATGAAATCTTATGGGTAAGGATGTGGCAATCTCCTAAGTTTCAACTTTTCAATCATTTCAATAGACACAAAATTTTCAGTAGATCCAGAGTCAATCAAAACTTTACATACCTTTCCTCCTGCCTTGCAAGTAGTCTTGAAAAGAGATTTTCTTTGTGGGGGTTCTCTGTGAGGTACCTTCATGGTGGTCATTGCCCTCCTAATCATCAAAGATTCTCCTGTCTCAGGATATCCATAACTATCAGGAGCTCTTACACTTTGACTAGTGTTTGAGTTTGTTACACTTTGACAGTCAGATTCTTGTATCAGATTTGTTCTTCTTTCACCCATTGAACTTGATGCTTTCTCTGGACATCTGCTAGCTATATGACCTTCCTGATTACAATTGTAACATCTGATAGATCCTCTGCCCTGGGATCTTCCTCTGAATGGCGGCCTTCTGCCCCTAAAGTTTCCTTGCTGATTATAACTTCCTTTTTGAATTTGACTGTTGTCTCCTTTGCTACTTTCCTGATTGGATTCTCTGTGATATCCAAATCCATTGTCTCTGCCTCTGAAAGGACTTCTTCCACCCCTTTTTTGTCTTCCTCTTCCTCTGCTATTTTGCTCTTGTCTTCTCTTTAACTTCTCTTCCACCTTCAGCGCTAATTGATAACACTTCTGCATTGTATCTGGACTATGTAGATTTAAATCTTCTTGGATGGCAAGTCTCATTAAGATATCTTGCTACCCCTTCTTCCTCATTTTCCTTTACCTTTGTCTTAACATAGAGTTTCATGAATTCTTTAGTATATGAGCTAACATCTAACTCTTTCTGCTTCAAACTTTGCCTCCTCTTATGCAATTGGATGTTGTAATCCAATGGAACATAGGCTTCCTTCACTAAAGCCACCATTTTCTTTCAAGTAGCAACTCTGTTCTTTCCTTCCTTCACTCTATCATCTTGGATGAAATTCCACCAAGTCAATGCAGCCTCTTTCATTTTGGACTGTGCCATCTCTACCTTTTGATGCTCTGGTATTTCTTCTGTTTCAAAGAAATTGTTCAAGGAGTCTATCCACTCCATCACCAAATCAGGATTCATCTTTCCTATAAACATTGGTATATCCAGTTTCACATCCATGGTTCTCCTCTCCATGGATTTGAGGGCATTCAATAAGGGTCTCTAGTCTGCAGGAACCTCTATCTCTTCCTACCTAGGGATTTCCTCTTCCTCCCTATCATCTTCTTTACCAGAACTTACTATGTCCCTCAATTTCTCCAACTCATCTATCAAAGCCTGATTCTGAGCTTTCACTGCTTTGCTCTCTGCAATCTACTTCTTTACCAAGACAGCCAACTTAGCGTTGGTCATCCTTGCTGGGAGCTCTGATGATCCCTCTCTGTCTGACATTCTGTCTTCTTATCTTCCCAGAAGATACTCCTTTGCTTTGATACCACTATGATGCAGAGTGCGTGGCTGAAACTGGTGGAACCAATCTAAAATGCAGTTGTGACTGTAGTTGAGTCACTATAGCCCTACACTTAATATTTTATTGTATTACATGCTGTCGGTTCTCATTGTGAACCATCGGCTTGCTAAACCTTCAAACCTTGGTGAGCCATTGAATTACTAAACTAGCACCCGTCGTTGAACCCACCGGGCTTGTTGAACCATTGAACCGTTGAACTGGTTCAATGGGTGGTTCAACGATCATTATTACCCTTTACCACATTCGTTGTTCCACTGGATCTCTGAACCAACACCCGGTTGAACCGTTGAACCCTTTGAACCATTAAACTGGTTCAAAGGTTCAACCAAAAGGTTTTCTTTGCCAAACTTATCATGCTGATCACTTAGCTTCAAATGTCGTTGAAGTAGTGAACTCAAGCTTTCAAAATCGGTTCAAACAAAAGACTTCAGCCCGATTTAAGTCATTGATGGAGCCGAGACTCTTCGCCCGGTGGTGAACTTCATACTGATGTTACACGCTACTTCTGCTAAACTAGTGAATTGTTGAACCATTAAAATGGTTCAAACATAGAAACTTAACACTTCAAACTTCACCAGTGGAATTTGTCAAAACCCTCACAATTTCACAGAACTACCTCTCCCACCAACAAACAACTTTTGCACTTCGTCAGCCTAGCACATGCAGATGCTAGGGTTTATTCCAGTATGCTGTCAATCGATCTGTAACTGCAAAACTCACACAAACAGAAAATGCAAAAACAAAATCTAATCTAATATGTACAGCCATTCCACCGATTACAGAGTAATCAACCGGTGGAATGGAAAATCCCCATATTGACTGTAAATCAAAAAGCGACTACATAGATGTAATCCAAATGCAAAATAGGATCTTCTTTATTTCTCTGAGGATGAATACAAATGTTTGTTTTCACAGTACAACTCAAATTCACAATCACTGCTCTGTCTAATTTCTTCTTTCTGATCTCTCTCTCTATCTATATGTCCTTTACTCGATCAAAACTTAGGCTATTTAACAACCCATCGAGAGTAGTACTGACTGGATTCCCAGTGGCTAGGAGACAATTCCAGGTGGTTGAGAGACACAACTAACTAACAAACTCATTACTAACTAACAACTTGTCATTACAGATCAACAGGTGTCCTAACAACAGAAACAAACTAAAAATAGCAAGCGTTGGTCAAATAGACCTTATTACATAGGAAATGCATAACAACCTATTAAGACTTTAGGCTTCTAATTAACTTGATGAAGGGGTGCCCCTACACCAGTTTCGAAGTAAAAATCAAATGAATAAGCTTATGCTTGGGGAGACAGACAATATTGCAAAGGAAACCAAAGAGATTCTCTAGAGTACTTTGAAAAAGCACAATCTTCCTATTATAGAGGAGATAAATGTAGAGATTGAGTCCACAGACATGAATGTCGAAGGATTAAAGAAGAATAAGCAACAAACTAAAACTCTAGATTCCTCTGTTTCAAAAGAGGAAGTGCGAAAAGAAGAGGAAGTATTGATAGAAGAAGTAAGTGTTGGCCATGATCCTCTAGATCCTACTATTACTGATGACTCCAGAAACGACCAAGAAAGAGGAGAAGAAAAAGAGAAAGAAAAGGAAGAGGAAAAAGTGAAGGAAAAAGAAGATCTAATAGAAGGAGATGGTGCTAATGCACCGGAGCAAGACAGTCCAGTTGGTTCCACTGACAAAGCAAAAGGGAAGGAAACTAAAATAGCAAGTGTAGCAAGAGACATTGAGGATGTAGTGTAGAGTTTTCTCAGCAAGGAGATGCTAGAGTTATATGAGCCAGAACTAATACAAGGACCAATCAATTTGGACACTCTCTCTCTAGACCAAATGCTGAAGATATCATCACTTACACAGGCCAAGGCAAGGGAGAAAATGTTGAAGTCTCACATAGAAAACAATGAGTTGATAGGCCTAGCATCTAGAGTACTAGAGAAGATCATGCCTACATATAAGAAAAATACATTTGATTCTCCTTCTGGTAATTTGAAAAATCTTGTGCATTCTATAAATACAAATTTTGAGTCTTTGGAGAATTCAGCTGAAGTAAAGGTCCAAAAAGAATTTTTGGACAAGAGGTTTAGTGAACTAAAAGGCAGTATAGGTAATGATAGAAAAACACTTGATATTGGTATAAAGAGTATTGAAAATGCTCTTAAGGATGGTGGTGATGTATATAAGTTTCGTTTATCATGGCCCAAAATAGTAGAGGATATTGAGAAAAGATAAAGGAGCAAGAAAAAAAGCTACTAGACCTATCTCAAAGTTTTGATCCTTTAACAATATCTCTGGTGAGCCAAGAGTGTCAAGCAATTAGCCTGACAAATGAAATAAATAAGCTTATCAAAGAAAAGAAGAACATTATGGAAAGAATGGGTGAGCTCCGAGGACTGATTACCCCTAAGTTGGAAACAATGTTTAACACTTTATCAGAGGCCCAAAGTACTTCCCAGGAAAGCAATCCCTCAGATTTAAGGAAAGCAAAAGCATATGCATTTCTGCTGAGTGGACACATTTCAATTTTGGATGGTATGAAGAGAGGTTGGGCCATCAAATTTGCACAATTAAATAGTACTTTTGCAGATATCCTTAAATATATGTAAATATAACATATGGATTGTTTGTACATATGCATCCTTCTATACAAAATTTTTGCATGATTAGTGATTGTGGATCCCACTCTTTATCATTGATGTCAAAGGGGGAGTGAAGAGCAGTGAAAAATGAAGAATCTGGCAAAGGGGGAGCACCGAAAAGTAGTGTGAACAATAGTATGGAGCACAAGCAAAGGGGGAGTTATTCTGACACTTAGTTATTTCTCACTAAGTATTGCCATCAATGCCAAAGGGGGAGATTGTTTCCAAGAGATATTGCTAGGCATGATAAGTGTTGTCATTGATGGCAACTAAGTCTCTACTACACATCCGCATTTCATAATTTTCCCATACCGGAAATCAGATTGAAAATTTGTCTAAGTCTGGGAAGTCAAGAATAGAGTGTGTGATAGGGTCTGGTATCCTGGTCCAGATCTCCTCATGAGTAGATTAGAGTTTGTTGTAGATCTAAGGGAGTCATAAGCATTGTCAAGAAAATCTAAATCTAGAGTTTTGGCCTCCAGTGATGAAGGATTCAATAATTATTAGCATCTGAGTATCGGGTTAATACTTTGATAGAACAGGCAGAAGAACAGACTGACCTTGTAATTGATCTTAGTTTTGGATGTATGGAATTTGTTGGTTGGACAAGTTGTGATGATCAGTGATAGTAGCTAACCTAATTAATGATTTATGAGTGCAAGTTTTGGTCCATGTTACAAGTGTTCATGGATTTAGCCGACACAGTAGAATTCTCAATAAAGTTCTAAGTGTTCTTGAAGGTGACTAAAAAAGTGGTTGAAGGTCATGATGTGAATATATATAGTAGATGGATTTGAATTATTTCAGTGTGTGTGTGTGTGTGATGTGACTATGGAATAAGTGTGCAAAGAGTAGAGATCTAAGATTCAGATGTGAACAGAACAGTAAGAGGGGAGAGTAAAGGTGAAATGTGTAAGATCAATGTTTTGTGCTTAACTAGAACTGAATTCTTGCATTAGTAGATGCTTCTCATTAGTTCAAAAATCCTTTTTGTTCTCATTTGTAGACAGTGAGCCTCTATTTGAGCAGTGAGCTCTAGGTAGTGAGCCCGAATGCATGTGCATTCCCATTTGTAAAATACTTTTAACAGAGTATAATCTTTGTGGGTTAACCCCCACCATGGTTTTTCCCTTAATCGGGTTTACATGTCAAAAACCTCGGTGTCAAGTGTGTTATTTATGTTTCTGCTCATGTGTTATTGATTCATGCTTTAATGTTCATATCATTAATTTGATTAGAAGTTTTAAAAGAGGATTAAAGGCATAAAAGTTTGAAATGTGTGACAACTAACTCACCCCCCCTCTCAGTTGTCTGGACTAATTCCAACAGTTTGTTGGATACTTTTGGAGGACACTTTGGAAGAAGATGAAGACAGATTTGATGTTTAGTTCAACTTTTCATACACAGATAGATGGACAGACAGAGGTAGTGAATAGGAGTTTGGGAAACTTGTTGAGATGTTTGGTTGGAGAGAAAATTGGAAGTTGGGACTTGATTCTTTCACAAGCAGAGTGTGCATATAATAATTCAGTAAATATGAGTATCGGAAGAACACCTTTTGAGATTGTGACTAGAGTAAACCCTAGAGGAGTGGCAGAATTAAGAGATATCAGTACAGATGAAAAGAGGAGTGCAGAAGTAGAAGAATTTGTAGATCATATGAAGATAGTGCATAATCACATGACGAAGCATTTGGAGGATATGAACAACAAGTATAAAGAGAAGGCTAATGAGAAGAGAAGACATAAGGAATTTAAAGTTGGAGATGAAGTGATGGTGTACTTGAGAAAAGAAGGATTTCCAGTTGGGACATATAACAAGTTGAAAATGAAGAAGTTTGGACCTTGTAAGATACTCATGAAATTTGATTTAGGAAATGCATATGAAGTTGAATTACCAGAGACCTTGGGTATATCACCTATTTTCAACATTACAGACCTATGTCAGTATCATGAAGTAGAGTACAGTGACAGTATGATAGAAGACTTTAAGACACAGTTACCACAACAAGCACTGGAGCAGATTGAGGACATTTTTGGACAACAGAGTTGGACGCAACACTAGACGGAGACAATACAAAGAATACCTTGTGAAGTGGAAAGGCAGATCAGAAGAAGATTCATCATGGATTTCTTAGGCTGAGGTGGACCATCTTGGTTCTCCCCTAGCCCCAACAAAGTGAGGGATTCACTTTTTCAATAACCCCAGATGTCTGATGCAGGAGCATCCCTAGTTCAAGAGAAATCTTGCATCAACCAAAAACATTTGCATTCTAGTTTGTTTACATTTCAGTTCTTTTCACTTCCCAGTTTTGTTCAGGTAGTTCAATCAGAAGTAGTTTTAGCTTGTGCTCTAGTTTTGGCATTTCACATCTTGTGGATCTAGACTTAGCATATACATTCATTCATCTACATCATATCAATAATTTAGAACATTTGGATCAATTACTGGAAAGATATCGCTATCAAAAGTTGACTATTTTCTCAAACTAGAGCATCCTGACAGTCTCAGACAATCAGCTAAAGGAGAAGGCTTGCGGATCATTCCTTGAATTGTGGATCTCAATGACACATCATTCAATTTTCTTTGGTTCATGGCTGACCTCCCCCAAGGGTCTTCATGTTGTTCCATTCATTTGAGGAAGTGTTCTATGCATTTAGGTCTGACCTATCCGTGAACACATTACAACTCTTCATTGGAGTTTGTGATCTTCCCTGTCTGACGCGGAGGAATCTATTGGTCTGGAGTTGATATATATTGATGTAATAAATCCTTAGGAAGCATAGTTTATAGCATAGTGATAGTTAATAGTTTAGATTTTGTGTGAAGGGAGCTTCAAAGCCTTATCTTGCACATGTATTTACTCAGGTTTGTGAGCCCTAGTTGTAAGCCCGCATGTTGCCGACCAATCTCTATTTGAATTCTATGATATATTGAATGACTGAATCTACATTTTCTTTATTTCTTTGAGTTGTTTCCATTGTGTTTACTCTTGTTGCACGGTCCAGATAGTTCATTATGTGAACCTTCCTACCATGACTGCACCAAAAAGTAAGAAACTGGTAAGGTTGCTATGATGGTTGATGAAATTGTAAAAACAATTACTACTCATGGAAATCTAAGGCCTATCAAAGCTTATTATGATAATTTTGATCAAGAAAATAAGAAAATTTTGGAAGATGCCACCATTATATACTTGAATAAATTCAATAGAGCTCTACTAGAAATTCCACAAGAACATCCTAAAAGTTTAAGGAAAACTCTAGAGATGAGGAAGGAAACAACCAAGGATAAAGATCTAGAACTTAGAGAATATATCCTCTTCACTCTATGTCTAGTAATGACCAGAAGGGAAGAAGATAAAATCCTCAAGGAAGTTAAGGAGAAATTCATAAGCAAGGTCCGGATGAACAAGCTATTGCTTGGTGAAACTGAGGAAGTTGCAAAGGAAATAGAGGAAATTTTGAGGAAGGCCCTAGATAAAAATAAATACTATATTGTTTCAGAGGAACAAGTTGAGGAAGATAATCTTTTAGCTCCAGAACAAGAAGCTCTAAAAGAAGAGATTGAAAAGGCAAATGATAACCAAGGTGATAATCTAGATCCTCTAAAGCAAACCTATGAGGAGATAGATGATGGGATTGATTCATCGATTCTAGATGTTGAAATAACTAACATTAGTGAACAACAAACTAAAATTGATGAACCCTCTGTTTTGGAAGAGGAAGTGTAAAAAGAAGAAGAGGAAGTATTGATAGAAGAAGCAAATGTTGGCCATGATCCTCCAGATCCTCCTGCTACTGATGACTCTAGAAAGGACCAAGAAAAAGAAGAAGAAAAAGAGAAAGAGAAGGAAGAGGACAAAGCACAAGGGAAGGAAACTAAAATAACAAGTGTGACAAGAGACACTACAGATGCAGTGCAAAGTTTTCTCAGCAAGGAGATGCTAGAGTTAGATGAGCTAGAATTAATATAAGGACCAATCAATTTGGACACTCTCTCTCTAGACCAAATGCTGAAGATATCATCATTTACATAAGCTAAGGCAAGGGAAAAAATGTTGAAGTCTCACATAGAAAATAGTGAGTTGATAGACCTAGCATCCGGAATATTGGAGAAGATCATGCCCACATATCAGAAAAATACATCTGATTCTCCTTCCAATAATTTGAAAAATCTTGTGCATTTTGTAAATACAAATTTTGAGTCTTTTGAGAAGTCAGCCGTAGTAAAGGTCTGGAAAGAATTTTTGGATAAGAGGTTTAGTGAACTAAAAGGCCTTATAGGTAATGATAGAAGAACACTCGATATTGGTATAAAGAGTATTGAAAATGCTCTTAAGGATGGTGGTGATGTATATAAGTTTTGTTTATCATGGCCCAAAATAGTAGAGGATATTGAGAAAAAGATAAAGGAATAGGAGAAAAAGTTACTAGACCTATCTCAAAGTTTTGATCCTTTAACAGTATCTCTGATGAACCAAGAATGTCAAGCAATCAGCCTGACAAATAAAATAAAGAAGCTTATCAAAGAAAAGAAGAACATTATGGAAAGAATGGGTGAGCTCCGGGGACTGATTACACCTAAATTGGAAACAATGTTTAATACTTTGTCAGAGGCCCAAAGTACTGCCCTGGCAAGTAATCCCTCAAATCTAAGGAAAACAAAAGCATATACATTTCTTCTAAGTGGACACATTTCAAATTTGGATGGTATGAAGAGAGGTTGGGCCACCGAATTTGAATAGTTAAAGATTACTTTTGCAGATATTCTTAAATATATGTAAATATAACATATGGATTGTTTGTACATATGCGGCCTTTTATACAGAATTTTTGCATGATTAGTGATTACGGATCCCACCCTTTTCTATTGATGTCAAAGGGGGAGTGAAGAGAAGTTAAAAATGAAGAATCCAACAAAGGGGGAGCATCAGAAAGCAGTGTGAACAACAATATGGAGCAAAGCAAAGGGGGAGTTATTCCGACACTTAGTTATTTTTCCCTAAGTGTTGCCATCAATGCCAAAGGGGGAGATTGTTGGCAAGAGACACTGTTAGGCATGATAAGTGTTGTCATTGATGGAAACTAAGTCTCTACTACACATCTGCATTTCATAATTTACCCATACCAGAAATCAGATTGAAGATTTCTCTAATTCCGGGAAGTCAAGAACAGAGTGTGTGACAGGGTCCGGTATCTTGGTCTGGATCTCTCTAAGAGTAGATCAGAGTTTGTTGCAGATCTAAGGGAGTCATAAGAATTGTCAGGATAATCTAAATCTAGAATTTTAGCCTTCAGTAATGAAGGATTCAATAGTTATCAACATTTGAGTATCAGGTTAATAGTGTGACAGAGCAGGCAAGAGAAGAACATACCAACCTTATAATTGGCCTTGATTTCAGATGTATGGAAGTTGTTGGTTGGACAAGTTGTGATGATCAATGATAGTAGCTGACCTAATTGATGATTTGTGAGTGCAAGTTTTGGTTTGCATTACAAGTTGTACATGGATTTAGCCGACAAAGTAGAATATTTAATAAAGTTCTAAGTGTTCTTGAAGCCAACTGAAAAGTGGTTGAAGAATAGGATGCGGATGTATATAGCTGATGGATTTGAATGATTTCAGTGTGTGTGTGTTGCAAATATGGAGTAAGTGCAAAAAAGGACAGATAGGAGTGCAAAAGGAAGAGATCTAGGATCTAGATTATGGAAAAATAGTAAATAGGGCAGAACAAAGATGAAGTGTATCAAGTCAGTATTCTACGCTTAATTAGAACTACATCCTTGCATAGGTTGATGCTTATTATCAGTTCAAATTCATTGTAATATTCTTTCTTTAAGGTAGTGAGCCTTCCTTTGAGCAGTGAGCTCTGGGCAGTGAGCCTAAATGCATGTGCATTCCCAACTGTAATGCTTTTAATAGAGTATAATCTTTTTGGGTTAACCCCCACCATGGTTTTTCCCTTAATTGGGTTTCCACATCAAAAATCATTGTGTCATGTGTGTATATTTGTTTCTACTCATGTGTTGATGACTCATGCTTTAAAAGTTTTAATCAGTTCTAAGTGATATTGTTGCAAATGTTAAAGTTGTTGAACAATTGATTCACCCCCCCTCTCAGTTGTTCTACCTAATTCTAACAATATATATTCACATCAAGAAAACTTATAACATTTATTAAGAACTCTACTCTGTCGGCTAAATCCATGCACAATCAATAGCGCTGACCAAAAACTTGTGTTATCAAATCATCAATCATGTTGGCCAATACCACTAATTATCACAAATTGCTTAACCAACAACTTTTATTCTGTTGCAAGTATGAGGTGAACCAGTGTTGTCATTGATGTCAACATACTCATATTACATTGACAAGAAGGATTGGATGAGCTGTGTGTTGAGGATATTGAGAAAATTAGCCTCAGTCAGGAACAGTGAAGAACAGTGATGAGAAGAAGGCAAATATATTGGATAGGTTGAGAACCGGAGGATGCAGATTAAAGGGTTTGCAGATATGAGTCTTGAGATGCTTCAGTCAAGTTTTCAGAGGTCCGCATGAAGACCTGAAGAAGTTATGGCTGTCTGTGTGGAACCGGTTCCGACAAGTGCTTAGAGGTGACAGAGGATCACAGAAAGGTCCGGTGAGGTCCGGAATTGTACAATCCTAATCTGCGGATTGGAAAGAGTGTTTGGGATGTCCTTGTGATGTGCCATCTCGAGCTGTGTATGATTTGGAGGTCCAGAAGTACCTCTTGCATTATGACAGTGGCGACAGACTATGTTCTTGAAGTTCCAGATAAGGAGGATAAGAGATTTCAGTAAGCAAAGGAAATGCGGACGTACCTGGTCATTCAGGCAGGCTTGTGAAGGCTCTTGGATCATGTTGAGGTTGTGTTGTTGGTCCGCATTGATAATGTATGATTTGAAGGTCCGGAAGTACCTTCTACAGTGGCGACAGATTGTGTTCTTGAAGTTCTGGATGAGGAAGACAAGAGATTCCAGCAAGTAAAGGACGTGCGGATGTATCCGGTCATTCAGGTAGGCTTGTGAAGTTTTCTGGATTGTGTTGAGGTTGTGTTGTTGATCCGCATTGATAGTAGAACCCGGAATTGAAGTTATTCTTCCGGATGAAGTTCTTGCTTTGTTTAGCCGACCGGATGAGTTGTTCATCCTGCGAATGTTCTTGTGGTGGCCGACCGGATGTGTTATTCATCTTGCGGATACTCTTATGGTTGTTTGCCGACTTAGATGTTTGTTCCTAAGTCGATGTCTTGTATAAATAACGGTTTGTGAGTTCATTTCAAAGTGTGTTTTTGGTGTGGATGGTTTTGGCATAGTGAAGAGAAGTGCGAAAGGCAGAGCAGAAGTTTTTGGGCTTAAATGGAACTGATCCGGACATGGTAGAGATGTCATTTTCCAGTTCAAGACTGTGATTCTTATCACTTTGTAGACAGTGTGTCTCCTTGTAGGCAGTGGGCCTCTTTGTGAGCAGTGTGCTCGGGCAGTGAGCCCTAATTGGCAAGTGCCATTCTTTTTCTTATTCTTCTAACAGAGAATAATTCTTGGGTTAATCACCCCGTGGTTTTTCCCTTAACCGGGTTTTCCACGTCAAAATCTTGGTGTTCAATGTGTTGATGTTTATCTGCTCTTGTGTTTGTGTATAATGCTTTCATGGATGATTAATTGATATGCTGTTAACTAACAACCAAGAATCAAGTGTTTGAAAGAGAAGAAGTTTTATACAACTGATTCACCCCCCCTCTCAGTTGTATGCCCTAGATCCAACAATTGGTATCAGAGCCAAGTTCCTCTGAAAGAAGCTTAACCGCTTGAGGAGATCCAGGATGTCGTATTACAAGAAGGATAGTCTGAAGTTCGATGGAACCAACTTCACTCTCTGGAAAGGTCGCATGAAGTGTCACTTGGAATGTATGGGAAAAGCATACTTGGCTATGGTCTCAAAACCATATGTACCTCCACAAGGTGGCCCGACAACTCTGAATGAAATCACAGAAGCAGAAAACAATCTGCGGACCAAGGAAGCTCTTCTAAGCGCATTGAATGACTCAGATCTCTCAAATGTTATTGACCTACCAACTGCATATGAGATCCTGACTAAACTGGAACTTCTGTATGAAGGAGATGAGTTTGTCAAAAGTGCAAGGTTGCAAAGTCTGAAAGGGAAATTTGAAAGATTGAAAATGAGAGATGATGAAAACATCACTACCTTTATGCCAAGAGTGAATAAGCTGGTATGTGGAATCAGAAATGCTGGTGGAACTCTAGATGAAAATGAGATTGTCTGCAAAATCCTAAGATCCCTTCCTGCTGCCTACAAAATCAAGGTTGCTGCCATTGATGAATTCAGAGCCCACACAACTGTCACAAGAGAACAACTGGCTGGCAAACTAGCTGCATTTGAAATGACCGAGTTTGGAGATGATCCTCCCAAGACTGAATCTGCTTTCAAAGCCAGTGCCTATGTGAAAGGCAAACAGAGATTTGATCCGGGAGAAAACTCAAGGAAAATGTCATGGTATGATCAAGCAAGAAGAGACATGGAAGAAGAAGAAGCAGAAACAGCTCAACTTGAAGCCCTCATTGCAAAGAGACTGCCAAGAGGATCTGGTAAGTATGAAGGAAAACTACCCTTTAAGTGTTTCAACTGCAATAAGATTGGTCATTTTGCTTCAAGATGTCTGGAAAGATCTGCAAGGTCTAATACTAACAGACAAAGGTTTCAAAAGAATTGCTATTATGTTCATGAAGAAGATGACAATGAAGGAGTAACAGATGATGAATCAGAACTAGGAAGCAAATCCGGAAATGAGTGGGTGTTTATTGCCATCAAGGAAGAAGATTCAATACTCTCTGAATCTATCAATCACAAAGTTGTTGAAAAAGCTTTGGCTGCTCAAGTGGAAGAAAAGGATGATTGGGTTATTGACAGTGGATGTTCTCACCATATGACTGGTGACAAGAATAAGTTCTTGAATTTGGAAAGGTATGAAGGAGGAATGGTAAAGTTTGGTGACAATTCTGCTGGCAGAATTAGAGGTAGGGGAACTATTTCCTTTGATGGAAAGAGCAAAACAGGTAATGTACTATATGTTGAAGGATTGAAGCACAATCTTCTCAGTGTTGGTCAGTTAGTGGACAAAGGCTATGACCTCTGGTTCAAGAATGGAAAATGCAGAATCTTTACAAGCTCCGGAACTGAAATTGCATCCGGTACTCAGACAAAAGGTAATATCTTTCATCTGGTTGGTTCAAATAAAAGTTGTTTGTTTGTTCAAATTGATCAGAGTTGGTTATGGCACAGAAGAATGTGTCATGTAAATTTTGATAACATCATCAAGATAAGCAATACTCAGGCTGTAAGAGATCTTCCAAAATTGATGAAACCTACAAATAGTGTGTGCAAAGAATGTCAGTTAGGTAAACAAAGCAGAGTCTCTTTCAAAAGCAAAGATCAGTCTTCTACCTGATTGTTGGAATTAGTACATACTGATCTCTGTGGTCCGACAAGAATCAAGAGTTTGCAAGGTGATAGATATTTCATGTTGTTAATTGATGATCATTCCTGGATGATGTGGGTTACCTTTCTAAAAGAAAAATCAGAAGCATTTGAGAAGTTCAAAATCTTCAAAGCTATGGTAGAGAATCAAACCGGATTGAAACTAAAGTGTCTAAGGTCTGATAGAGGTGGTGAATTTACATCTGGTGAGTTCATTGACTTTTGTGAGAAACAGGGTATAAGGAGACAGTTGTCTGCTCCTAAGACTCCACAGCAGAATGGAGTAGTTGAGAGAAAGAACCGGACCATCCAGGAAGCTGCTAGGACAATGATGTTGGAAGCAAATGTTCCTCAAATGTTTTGGAAAGAAGCTATCAGCACTGCAGTCTACACTCTAAATCGAGTTCAAATCAGAAACAACACCAGTAAGACCCCCTATGAACTCTGGTTTGGCATCACTCCTACTGTGAAATATTTCAGAGTATTTGGTAGCAAGTGTTATATTAAAAGAGATGAAGATCTAGGAAAGTTTGATGCTAGAAGTGATGAGGGAATTTTCTTGGGTTACTCCACTCAAAGCAAAGCATACTAGTGTTACAATAAGAGATTGAGGAAAATGATAGAAAGAACCAATGTGAAAGTTGATGAAGGAATTGAGAAACCTTCAAGATTTTATGAGTTTGATGAAGATGACCAAGACAGTGTTCAAGGAACTCAATCCTCTCCGGTGAGACAGAGTCAGCTTGATCCGGTAAATCAGGAAGAAGAGATAGGTTTGAATGAGCCTGATCAAGAAGTAGCAGTGCTGGATACTCCCAAAATTCCAAGGTATGTAAGACTGAACCAATCTGAAGATCAGATCATAGGTGACAGAAGCAAAGGTGTACAAACTAGAAGGAATGTTGCTCAAAATCAGGATGAATGTTGTCTGATTTCAAAGATTGAACCTAAAACAATAAATGAAGCCTGCAATGATGAGAACTGGACCAAAGCAATGGAAGATGAATTGATGCAAATTGAGAAAAATCATACTTGGGATCTTGTTCCTAGACCTAGAGACAGGAATGTAATTGGAACCTAGTGGGTCTTTCGGAACAAACTAAATGAAGCTGGTGAAGTAATCAGAAACAAAGCTAGACTGGTCTGCAAAGGCTACTCTCAAATAGAAGGAATTGACTTTGAAGAGACTTTTGCTCCGGTGGCAAGAATTGAAGCAGTCAGATTACTTCTTGCATTTGCTGCCTTCAAAGACTTCAAGGTATATCAGATGGATGTCAAGTCTGTCTTCCTAAATGGTGATCTGGAAGAAGAAGTCTACATTGAACAACCAGATGGATTTCAATTGTCTGATAATGATAATATGGTCTGCAAGTTGAAGAAAGCTTTGTATGGATTGAAGCAAGCCCCAAGAGCTTGGTATGAAAGGTTGGATAAGCATCTTGTGTAGATTGGATTCAACAAAGGTACTGCTGACAGTAACTTATATTTCAAAATTGATCATGAAAACATTTTGATTGTTGAAGTGTTTGTGGATGACATCATTTTTGGAGGAAGAGATAGTATGTGCAAAACTTTTGCAAATCAGATGAAAAGTGAGTTTGAAATGTCTATGCTTGGTGAAATGAATTTCTTCTTGGGTCTGCAAATTACTCAAACAAAAGAAGGGATCTTCATTTCTCAGACCAAATATATGAAAGAATTGCTAAGGAAATTTGGTATGGAAGACTCAAAGCCTATGAACACTCCTATGGCAACCGGATGTAAGTTAAGCAAAGATGATGATTCTCCAAAGGCAGATCAGACAAAGTATAGATCAATGATTGGTGGATTGTTGTATCTCACTCAAACTAGACCAGATATAATGCAGGCTGTTGGTCTTGTGGCAAGATTCTAGGCTGATCCTAGAGAATCTCATGTTATGGCAATCAAAAGAATTTTTAGGTACTTGAAAGGAACAGTTGAGTATGGTCTATGGTACCCTAGAGATTCGGATTTCTCTCTTCATGCTTACACAGATGCAGATTGGGCAGGAGATGTGGATGACCGGAAGAGCACTAGTGGTGGAGCATTCTTTTTGGGGAAGAGATTGGTTTCTTGGTTATTTGCAATATCTCTGTCTACAACTGAAGCAGAATACATTCCAGCAGCAGGTAGTTGCACTCAAATTTTATGGATGAAGCAGATGCTAAGAGACATTAAAGTTGAATATGAGGAGCCTATCACAATTTTCTATGATAATTCAAGTGCAATTAATATTTCTAAGAATCCGGTTGCATTCTAAGACTAAGCACATATCTATCAAGTTTCACTTTTTGAGAGAACAAGTAAACAAGGAAGAAGTCAGATTGGAGTATGTTCCCTCCAAGGATCAGATTGCAGATATCTTTACAAAACCTCTTCCCAAGGACTCTTTTGAATATCTCCGAAAGAAGTTAGGGGTCATGGCCCCTCCGGTGATGAACTAGGATGCACTGATGTGCATCAGTCCGGTGGATATCACAATCATATCTTGTAATCCGGATTGATGATGGGGAGCTGCTACTAAGGGGGAGTAGCTGGTATGATTCTGATGTATTAGAATTGCAAGTATGAGCCCTTTGCCATTGATGTCAAAGGGGGAGAGAAGACATGTGAAAAACAAGTGGTTAATGATCAAAGGGGGAGCAGTAAAGGAAGAGAAGACATGTGAAAAGTTGTTGTTGATAAGGGGAGCTGTGACAGAAAGGAGAAGCTCTTGTCTTGATGGTTTTTCACATCATATGTTGCCATCAATTACAAAGGGGGAGATTGTTGCAAGTATGAGGTGAACCAGTGTTGTCATTGATGTCAACATACTCATATTACATTGACAAGAAGGATTGGATGAGCTGTGTGTTGAGGATATTGAGAAAATTAGCCTCAGTCAGGAACAGTGAAGAACAGTGATGAGAAGAAGGCAAATATATTGGATAGGTTGAGAACCGGAGGATGCGGATTAAAGGGTTTGCAGATATGAGTCTTGAGATGCTTCAGTCAAGTTTTCAGAGGTCCGCATGAAGACCTGAAGAAGTTATGGTTGTCTGTGTGGAACCGGTTCCGGCAAGTGCTTAGAGGTGACAGAGGATCACAGAAAGGTCCAGTGAGGTCCGGAATTGTACAATCCTAATCTACGGATTGGAAAGAGTGTTTGGGATGTCCTTGTGATGTGCCATCTTGAGCTGTGTATGATTTGGAGGTCCAGAAGTACCTCTTGCATTATGACAGTGGCGACAGACTGTGTTCTTGAAGTTCCAGATAAGGAGGATAAGAGATTTTAGTAAGCAAAGGAAATGCGGACGTACCTGGTCATTCAAGCAGGCTTGTGAAGACTCTTGGATCATGTTGAGGTTGTGTTGTTGGTCTGCATTGATAATGTATGATTTGAAGGTCTGGAAGTACCTTCTACAGTGGCGACAGACTGTGTTCTTGAAGTTTCAGATGAGGAAGACAAGAGATTCCAGCAAGTAAAGGACGTGCGGATGTATCCGGTCATTCAGGCAGGCTTGTGAAGTTTTCTGGATCATGTTGAGGTTGTGTTGTTGATCCGCATTGATAGTAGAACCCAGAATTGAAGTTATTCTTCCGGATGAAGTTCTTGCTCTGTTTAGCCGACCGGATGAGTTGTTCATCCTGTGAATGTTCTTGTGGTGGCCGACCGGATGTGTTATTCATCTTGCGGATACTCTTATGGTTGTTTGCCGACTTAGATGTTTGTTCCTAAGTCGATGTCTTGTATAAATAACGGTTTGTGAGTTCATTTCAAAGTGTGTTTTTGGTGTGGATGGTTTTGGCATAGTGAAGAGAAGTGCGAAAGGCAGAGCAGAAGTTTTTGGGCTTAAATGGAACTGATCCGGACATGGTAGAGATGTCATTTTCCAGTTCAAGACTGTGATTCTTATCACTTTGTAGACAGTGTGTCTCCTTGTAGGCAGTGGGCCTCTTTGTGAGCAGTGTGCTCGGGCAGTGAGCCCTAATTGGCAAGTGCCATTCTTTTTCTTATTCTTCTAACAGAGAATAATTCTTGGGTTAATCACCCCGTGGTTTTTCCCTTAACCGGGTTTTCCACGTCAAAATCTTGGTGTTCAATGTGTTGATGTTTATCTGCTCTTGTGTTTGTGTATAATGCTTTCATGGATGATTAATTGATATGCTGTTAACTAACAACCAAGAATCAAGTGTTTGAAAGAGAAGAAGTTTTATACAACTGATTCACCCCCCCCCCCTCTCAGTTGTATGCCCTAGATCCAACATATTCATCCGGACCAAGATCAAATACTAGGTCGACATGTTCTTCTTCTAAATGTACTAACTAATTGGAACCTGATACTCATATGCTTATAATTTTTGAATCCTTCATCACCGGAGGCTAAATTTTTGGATTTTGATAGTCTTGACAATCCTTATCACTCCCTCAGATCTATAGCACACTATGATTTACTACCTAAGAGATCTAGACCAAGATACTGGACCCTGTCAAATGCTCTATTTCTGACTACCCGGACTTAGACAAATCTTCACTCTGACTTGTGATATGAACAAATTATGTAATGCAGATTTGTAAGATAGGCTTAGTTGCCATCAATGACAACACTTGTCATGTGTAACAGTGTCACTTGCCAACAAGAGGTTGCAGTGTTATGTTTTTTGAGTTGATGTTTATCATGCTTCATGATTTAGGAATTGATGCTTAGGAGTTGCTTCATGATATGATATTTTTCATGCTTCATGAGTTGCTTTCCCCTTGTTGATCATCCTTGTTGATTGATGGTGTTAAGAGATCACAATGGTGTTTGTTGGTATCTTACAATGATTTAACAACTAAGCTCTTAAAACTGTAACTTAGAGATTGGACATCTGAACTGAGTAGATGTCTTAATCACTATGGAGATGCATTTCACTTGTCAACCCAGGGATGTGAACTTGAAATGGGTCAGCATAGTATGTGCACTAAGAACTTCAAAGTAGCCATGTTCATCCTATAGCTAAAAAGACACAATACTGAAGATAAACTGCTAAAAAGGAAATAACAGGAATATTGAATATTAACCAACAACTATTCTGGAATCAAGTACATAACACAAAGTAACAATCTGGGCAAACAAACATGAAACTACTCTGTCTGCTTTGGCTGCAGGAACATACACATAATAGAATTCTAGTGGCTGTAGGAACATTCAATACCAGATTTACTAAACACTTAACAAAAAATGCAATTAAACTAAAGGGTGGAATTCTCACCAAGTGGGACCCCTTGGATGAGTATTCCCTAAAACAAATGTAAACTCATAAATGTGAACTCACAACTTTATTTTAATCATTCGAAAGGATGAGTACAACTGAACATGATAACTGTATTACTAAAAAATGGATAATGCAAGTACAATCTTGAATAATCAACAACCCCTCAGAAGGAGTATTAGAGTCTTATTTATAGAAGAAAGACTACTAACTAACTAGTAGGGCGGTCAACTCCAATAGAATAGGAGGACACCACATTATGGAAAACATAGAAAGTAGAAGGAAGTTACGCATGCAAGGAAATCTGGTCAAGTGATTTGCTTTAATGCAGATTTAGCATAACTATAACTCCTAAATTTGCTCAACAGATATTTAAGATCAGTTAGAAAATGGTTGCTTTCCCTCCATTTGATATTTGAATGGCCACCACCTTTGACTTTTATGGTAAATGATCATCCAGCAGAATCTTCCTCACTTTATGGATGCCAATTATATCTACAAAATAATGTTAGTACACACAAATAATTGCTCATTCAAAACCACCTTGGAGTAATATTCATTAACCATATGCAACATTAACATAGATAGTCCAAATAGCATGTCTTTGCCATAGAAGGTTATAAGAAATGACCTATGCTCAACAAGTTATAGTTTTGGGAGTAATGACATAGAAAGACCAAGAGTAAAGTATCAAAGTCCAAGATAACTACAACAAATAGACAATAAAGTTTAACAAAATATGAGTCATAAACTAGACTCATCACTCTCCCCAACCTAAGACTTTGCTGGTCCTCTAGTAGAGGAAGGGTTGTTCTTTTGCTTGGTCAATGCTCTAAAGTTAGCAACTGCCAGTTGTCCAATATCAGTCTCTCTGGTGCGTGAAGTAGGATCCCAATAGAATCATTGCTGCCTATCCAACCTGTTCCATCTCTATTTTTCTTTTGCAATATCATATTGGTAAAATCTGTAATTTGGCACTGGCCACAATAGGAGGGGTGGTTGAAAAATTAAGGGAAGCCAAAATTGTCCCTTTGTCCTTCCAATCTGGATATATTTGTCCACTCTTCTACATGCTGCAGGGAGTGAGGCTCTGCCTATTTTAGCTCATCAGATAAACTAGTCCACCTTTGTTTCGGCTGTCCTTTCACCGATTCTCCAGTAGTGCGTGCCATCTTTTCATATTCTTTGTATGTTGCTTCTCTTTCATGTAGGATTTTGTTACCATAACTTGGCCTATAAAGCATCCTATGCCAATCATTAAAAATGCTTCCTGGATTTCCAGATTATGCTCTAACAGGTAATGGAGTGTTGAATTCTAATTGCTTATAAGCCCTGTATTGTTGTCCCCAACTAACCTCATTTTGCATCTAGGACATAAATGCCCTCAACTAAACATCCCCAACATACAAGAAGGGGTTCCACTCATGGTCTTGGGACACAATAAAATTATGCAAATAAAATTCACACAATAAATTCTTTATTTCTAGAGGAGCAATCCTATAAGCATTGAAAAATTCAAGAGTTTCAATGGAAGGGTTCAAACCAGAAATAATTCTTGCCAAATTAAAAGAGAGGTACCTTTCTTTTAAATGCAGAGCATAGACTCTCAGAGGAGTCCTGCATTCTAATACCTAAGGCACCAAAGCTGCCATACCATCTACTCTCTCTTTTAAAACTGTAATTTCTGCATCCTTTTCTTTAATCTCTTCATCCTTCTTTTGAATTTCAATTTTCAACCTACATTTCTCCCTCTTCCATTCCTATTCTCTCCTCTACATTTCATTCCACAAATTCATGGCAACCATTTGCATTGAAAAATCAGGAGGTCTGTGAATGCCTACCAAAGGTTTTCCTGGCACAGATGGCAATTCTTCCTATATCATAGTCTATAGGGTTTCTGATTGCTCAGCCAAATCTGGCTGCAGGGTGTCTTGCTATAGGAACTTCTATTTACTTTCATGTTCCTATCTCTCCATATGTTCAGCAGTGGTGACAAGGTCTGCTAGAGTTACATCTGTTGCTTCCTTAATTATGTCTTCTTTTTCTACATCACTATCATGCCCCACTGGGGCCTCTGTTTCCTCAGCTGCCATTTCATCAATCCTAGGGCTTGTCTATGTAGATGCACCAGAGGTAGGCTCAACAGGTCTTGGTTTACTAGAAGGGGTTTCATGTTGTTCTTCAGCTATAGGAAGAACAGTGTCAGTGTTTTGTTTCCTAGAGTGCAACACCTTCCTTTCTGCAGTTTTCTTTTTGGTTTTGCCTTTCTTTATTTCTGATGCAGAGTGGCCAGCACAAGCGTTCAAACTTGGCAAGACTTGATGATTTTCATTCCATTGGCAACAGCTGCTCTAATGTCTTTCTGACATTCCCTATTGGCCTGACAATAACCATCGGCTTCTCTAAAAATCTCCCCACCGAAATCCATTTCATGTAGATGAGTGCATTTCGTTCTATTGCCTATTGTCAAGACATAGTCTATCAGGCTCCCCGAACTGTGTTGCTCTGATGATCACTGTTATACTGATACATACAAACTTCTACCAACCAAGCCGGTTCTGCCTACCTCTATCACCGGTCACCAGTTGTATCCACAAGCAATGTATGAGCGCAATGTATATTTACAATATACAAGCACGAGATGCAAAACAAACATACAAACTATTCTTTGACTGGTGTTAACCCGCATGTACCAAGTCCTTGTATCTGTGGAATGTATGTTTGGACATACATTTAGAATATACAACCCAAAATATACATCTGCCAAATATTCCTTGGAATATTCCCTCCCAAAATAGTTGACCACTGACTTTCCCTTGTATCAACCCAATGTATATTTGAAATATACATTCGTCACATGCAAACAACGAAATGCAATTGAAGGATACACCGAACTATCTCAACCATACAACTGAAGTATATACACAAACTATATACAAAAGATATATACTCAAAAGTTGTATATCCCGACACACTTTGTAAACATGCAAAACCTGATATGCATTCTACGTGATATCCTCCTTGACAATTGTACCTTTGATTCTGTCGTTGACCCTTTTGTATGCATCAAGGGTTTCTCTCTCCTTTGTATCTGCGAAGGCTTGTATATTTCAACATACAACAACAATTATTCCAAAGCAATATACTCACAACATACAAAAGTGATATACTCATGGATTGTATGCGACATACAAACACTGTATATACATCAAATGTATATCAAAGAAAAACCCTCAAAATTTCACAAATTTCACTCAGAAAATCCTAGGATCGATCTGATTTGTTTTCTTAACAATCTTAACCTAGATTTCTACCTTCAAAACCTAGCACATGAAGATGCTAGGGTAAATCATTGCATGCTATAACTTGATCCCAAAAACATGAAATGCACAAACAAAAAAATAGAAAAGAAATCTACGCTACTGTACATGGCCATTCCACCGATTCAGAGAATTAACTGGTGGAATGGATAAGTGAATCCATCTTGACTGCCAGACCAAGAAAATCAAGTACATAGTACAATGATATCAATAGGATCTTCTTGATTCTTATTGCAGAAAATGTAAGCAATTACTCTGTTTAGTTTCACAAACAACTTCAGCAATACCAAAAACTCTACAACTGACTATTCGATGCATCTTCTTCTGAAGGATCTGAGCTAGGCTTATAAATAACTACTCAACAAGAGTAGTACAAACTCAATTTTCAGTAGCTGGGAGACTTCCAAACGGCTAGGAGAAGACAGCTAGCATAACAAACTTCCAACTAACGACACAAAAACCTAGATTGACTTAAAAACATAGGAATTGGTCACATGGACCTTATTACATCATAATGTATGAAACATACTATATTTAGACCTAGTCTTTATTTTGAAGAGGTGCTACTGCACCATACTCCCCAAGAGAAGAAATCTCAAGTCCACTTGAGATGAGAATTTGTAGGTCAGAACCATGTTTGGTGATCTGTTCTTCAGTCAGCCAAACGGCCTCTGAATTAGGTTTTCCTTGCCAAGCCACCAAGTATTCCAAGTACTCTTTGTTCCTGGTCTTCTTTGTCATTCTTGAGTCTAAAATATTCTACAATTTTGGTGGAGCATGCTTAGGAATATCATCATCTGCTGCATCCTACAATGGTTCTTGTTCGACATCTGTATTATGCTTGTATGGAGTTAAATCACATACATTGAAAATAGGTGACAATCCAAGATCAGAAGGAAGTTGGATCTCATAAGCATTCTATCCACACTTCTTCAGAATCGGACATGGTCCAAGGTTCCTCTGCATGAGCTTAGTATATTTTCCTTTTGGGAGTCTTTCCTCCTTCAAATTAACCCATACCAAATCTCCAACATGAAACTGTACATCTCTCTTCTTTTTATCAACGTATGCTTTGTACTTCAAGGTAGTTTGTTGGAGTTGGGTCTTGACTTGATCATGCACCTCTTTAATTGCTACTGCAAAAGCTTCTCCATGTGCACTAATAGACTCTCCTATAGGTATATCTCTTAACTCTAAAATACCTTTTGGATGAGTACCATATATCACCTGGAAAGGTGATTTCCCTGTACTTCTATTGACAGTGTCATTATAGGAAAATTCAGCCTGTGATAGGATGTTATCCCACTTCTCTCCATGTTGTCTTGTCAAACACCTTAGCAAATTTCCTAATGAACGGTTAACCACTTCAGTCTGTCCATCAGTTTGAGGATGATAAGCTAATAAGAAGGATAAATTGGTACCAAGCTTCTTCCAAAGAGTCCTCCAAAAATGACCAATAAATTTCACATCTCTATCTGAGACTATGCTCAATAGAAATCCATGAATCCTCACTATTTCCTTGAAAAATAGGTCTGCAACATATGAAGCATCACAAGTAGTTTTGCATGGTAAGAAATGTGCCATTTTACTAAATCTGTCTACTACCACAAAAACACTATCATATCCCTTCCTAGTTCTGGGTAAACCTAACACAAAATCCATACTTATACTTTCCCATGGTCTAGAAGGAATGGGTAATGGCTAATATAAACCTACATTAGTTGATCTTCCTTTTGCTTTTTGACATATCACACATGTCTCCACAAATTTTCTGACATCTGTCTATAGCTTTGGCCAAAAGTAATGCCTCTTTACCAAATCAAGAGTCTTATTGAGACCAAAATGTCCTGCCATAGCCCCACAATGTTTCTCCTTAATGATGTTCAACCTCATAGAACACCTTGGAATACACAATTGTCCACCTTTGAACAACAATCCATCCTGGATTAGAAATTCAGAATATTCAACATGATATTTATCTCCAAAAGAAGTACACACGTTGTAGATCTCTACAAAATCTTCATCAGTATCATATATAGTCTTCAAAGAATCAATACCAACACTTTCCAACTGGATCTGATTTATTGTTAGAACCCTCCTACTTAAAGCATCTGCTACCTTGTTCTTGACCCCTTTCTTGCACTTGAGTGTGAAAGTAAAAGCTTGTAAAGTCTCTACCCACTTCATGTGCCTATGGTTTAGTTTCTCTTGACTATTTATGAAACTACGGGCCTAGTTATCTGTAAACACTATGAATTCCTTTGGTATCAAGTAATGCCTCCACTTCTTGAGTGACTGGACTAGAGCATACATCTCCAAATCATAGGATGAATATCTCTTCTTAGCATCATTTAGTTTCTCACTGAAAAATGCAATAGGCCTACCTTCTTGACTAAGTACTGCGCCAATTGCCATGTGACTTGCATCACATTCAACCTAAAAAATCTTGTTAAAATCAGGAAGTGCAAGGACTGGCTACTGTGCCACCTTCTTCTTCAGTGTCTCAAATGAATCATCTGTTGCCTCTATCCAAGTGAATCTGCACTTCTGTCCTCTTTTGATGGTGTCAAGCATGGGCGCACAGATATGACTAAACCCTCTTCTAAATTTCCTGTAGAAAGTTGCTAACCCATGGAAACTTCTGACATCATTCATGGTTCTAGGAGTTGGCCAAGCCAATATGGCACTTACCTTCTCTTGATCCATTTTCAGTTTGTCGTGTGAGATGACAAAACCCAAGTAGATGATCTACTCCTGCATGAACAAACACTTCTCCAAATTGATCATTAACTGCTCTTTGTGTAACCTTTTGAGAACCAAATCTATATGTTTGAGGTGTTCTTCCCTTGTATTACTAAAAATTAGAATGTCATCTAAATATACTATGACAAATTTGCCTATGAATTCTCTCAAGACCTCATTCATCAACCTCATAAATGTACTAGGAGCATTAGACAATCCAAAAGGCATGACCTTCCACTCATACAATCCCTCATTTGTTTTAAATGTTGTTTTCCACTCATCCCCTGGCCTAATCCCGATCTGATGATAGTCACTTTTCAAATCTATTTTTGTGAAATATTTGGCACCTCCTAAACAATCAAGCAAATCCTCTATCCTAGGTATGGGGAACCTATATCTAATTGTGATCTTGTTAATAGCCCTTGAATCAGTGCAAAGTCTCGAAGTGCCTTCCTTCTTTGGTGCAAGTATAGTCGGTACTACACATGGGCTTAAACTTTTGCCAATTAGCCCTGTCTCCAACAATTCCTCAATCTGTCTTGCTACCTTTGCATTCTGTTCTAGTGTAAGCTTGTATGCTACCTTGTTTGGTAGTGTAGATCTAGGGATTAGATCTATGCAATGACTGATGTCTCTCACAGGTGGTAGGGATCTTGGCATTCCATCAGAGATGATGCCTTTGTACTTGTCCAATAGTTCTTGGACAACAGGGTCTATGAACCTTTGCTTCTTCTCTCCCTTGACTTCTTGCTGCTGCTCCTTGTTCACCTTTAGGCATGGAATGAGGGCATATGCAACTGCACCTTCATCTGCTATCTCCTTCATGAATTGTTTACCCTCTACCATCATTACCTTGACTTCTTTTCCTTTTGATTCTACCCCCATTTCTATCAAAGGTAGTAACTCTATCACCTTACCATCCTTGGTGATTGAATAGGTGTTCCTAACTCCATCATGGTGAGATTTCAAGTCATACTACCATGGTCTTCCAAATAGGAGATGGCAGGCATCCATCTTAGCAATGTCAAACAGTAACTTGTCCTTATATGTTCCAATTTGAAATTCCACCCAAGCCTGTTCTTCCACAATTGTTTGCTGACCTTGAGTGAGCCATGAAATTTTGTATGGGCAAGGGTGTGGAAATCTTTTAATCTTAATCTTTTCTACCATTTCATCAGACACAAAATTTTCAGTGGATCCAGAATCAATCAAAACTTTACATACCTTTCCTCCTGCCTTGCAAGTAGTTTTGAAAAGAGATTTCCTTTATGGGGGTTCTTTGTTAGGCACCTTCATGGTGGTCATTGCTCTCCTAATCATTAGAGCTTCTCCTTGCTTAGGATATCCATAGCTATCAGGTGCATTCCCACTTTGATAAGTGTTTGAAATTGTTGCACTTTGACAATCAGATTCTTGGATCAGATTTGTCCTCCTTTCTCCCCCTGAACTTGTTACTTTTTTTGGACATCTACTGGCTAAGTGGCCTTCTTGATTGCAATTGTAACATCTGATAGGACCTCTGCCCTGAGATCTTCCTCTGAATGGTGGTCTTCTGCCCCTAAAGTTTCCTTTTTGATCATAACTTCCCTTCTGAGTTTGACTGCTATCTCCTTTGTTGTTCTCCTGATTTGTTTCACCTTGGAATCCAAATCCATTTCCTCTACCTCTGAATGGACTTCTTCCCCCTCTTTGTTGTCTTCCTCTTCCTCTATTGCATAGTGGTATCAGAGCAAAGGAGTATCCTTTGGGGAAGAAGGAGAAAATAAAATGTTAGACGGAGAGGGATCAAAAGAGTTCCCAGCAAGGATGACCAACGCTGAGTTGGCTGTCTTGTAAAGAAGCAGATTGCAGAGAGTAAAGCAATTAGTGCTCAGAATCAGGAATTGAAAGGTGAGTTGGAGAAGTTGAGGGACAGAGTAGGAAAGGGAAAGGAAGATTCTGGTGAACGAGATAGGGACGAAGAGGAGATCCCTAGGTAGGAAGAGATAGAGGTTCCTGTAGACCAGAGGCCCTTACTAAATGCCCTCAAATCCATGGAGCAGAGGACCATGGACATGAAAATAGACCTGCTAGTGTTTACAAGAAAAATGGAACCTGATTCAGTGATGGAGTGGGTAGACTCCTTGAACAATTTCTTTGAAACAGAGGAAATACTAGACCACCAAAGAGTGAAGATAGCTCAATACAAAATGAAGGGAGCTACACTAACCTGGTGGAATTTCATCCAAGATGACAAGGTGAAAGAAGGAAAGAAAAGAGTTGCTACGTGGAAAAAGATGAAGGCTTTGGTGAAGAAGGCCTATGTTGCATTGGATTATAATATCCAGTTACATAAGAGGAGACAAAATCTGAAGCAGAAGGAGTTAGATGTCAGTGCATACACTAAAGAGTTCATGAAGCTCTGTCTCAAGACAAAGGTGAGGGAGAATCAAGAAAAGAAGGTAGCAAGGTATCTCAATGGGTTGAGATTTGCCATCCAAGAAGACTTAAATCTGCATAGTCCAGATACAGTTCAGAAGTGCTATCAGTTGGCACTCAAGGTGGAAGAGAAACTAAAGAGAAAACAAGAGTAGTACAGACTCAATTCCCAGTGGCTGGGAGACTTCCAAATGGTTGGGAGAAGACAGCTAGCATAACAAACTTCTAACTAATGACACAAAAACCTAGATTGACTTTAAAACATAGGAATTGGTCACATGGACCTTATTACATCATAATGTATGAAACATACTATATTTAGACCTAGTCTTTATTTTGAAGAGGTGCTCTTGCACCAATTTCTGCCCTTCTCCTCTGTGCCCTAGTTTGAATTAAATTACCAAGAGGAATATCCTCATTATCAGAACTGAAGAATTTTCTTTATCTGCATGCTCTACTTCATAAGATCTAATTTCAAGAGCTAGTTTTGCTGCAGGAGGGTTTGCACTAGAAGTTGAAGTTCCTGGGGTAGTTTCAACTCCACGTATCTTTCTCCTAGTTCTATGATGTTGTGGAACAACCACAGGTCACAAATGACTAGGTCTTATTTGATCAATTTCTAGAAATTCCTCCCAAGTCATATCGGATACATCATGCAGAGACTTCTCAACAAGCAATTTGATTAAATAGTGGTGAGAGACAAAATTAGGCCTACCTTTTTGAGTCTCAGTGGCCATAATCGAGAGAAGGTGGTGAAGCACATTTGGTATGTTCATTCTTCTTCCATGTCTCATATGATTTAGCAATTTGAAATGCACAAAGTGAAGGTTCGACTGTCAACCTTCGCAAGTGATGTATTTCACCACATGGATAGCTACCTATTTCCATGGCTCTGGCAAAGAGGTTCTTTTGGTTCCCTACTTGTCTATAATCAATGGTGTATCCCTCGGTTCAGCAAACTTGGCCCTAGCTGTCGTGGCATCTCTGGTAATGGGGCATTCTTCGCCATCAACAGGCAGACCTGTAACCTTTGTAATTTTTTCTTTTGTGGCCAACATCTCTAAACCTCTTACCACTACTTTACCATTAGACAATGTCTGAGCAAATTCCAATGCAATATTTTCATCAAAACCATTTAATTTCAAGAAATAGTCCATCTAACCACAATTTCTGAATTCAGCCTGGCTAAGTGCATCCTGTAACAATGCATTGTGAACTATGGGTTCATTCCGAATTAATCCTCCTCCCATGACTTAGCTATCTAAAATCAATCACACTGTAAAAAAAAAATTTCTATGCAAAATTTGAAAATGAGCTTCACCTTCCTACAACCCTGTAAGTTTTCAAAAACTCATGCTATCTGCATTTTCTTTTACAACTTCTTTTCTTGAGAATGCAAGACAAGGGTGGTACATGCATAAATGAATGATCGATGAAGGTTGTCATCTCACACTTGTGAGCCATCGCCTCACTCAAGATTCAAATTATTCAATTTCAAAACTTTACTGACATTCAGGCATAAAACATATGGATGGAGAGACCCATGGTCATTGTATTTACACTCCCTCCCCAACCTATATTTAGGCATGTGTCCACACATGCGGATTTGAGGTGTGACAGGACAAGGAAATAATGACATGCTACAAGAAATATCGATAGTAATGTACAATAATTAAATAAACAAACCACAAGATAATTAAGAGAGAATTATTGAAGTGTGCATACCTTTATTTGTGGAAGATCTTCTACAAGAATCATGGAGAAAGTAATGGGTAATGCATAAGAATTTGTTGGGCAATGAATGTAAGTGAAGTGGGCTGAATCGAGATGGGATGAAGTGTAATCAATACATGTTATGGAAGAGAGAAGAATGGATATGAGTGGGTGGATGGGCGAAAAAGTGAAAGAATGGACTCCCACAAATGTGGAAATATTTATTATGATTATTGTTGTACCTTGGTTAGCCAGAAGGAGGGACACTGGATCCACTGACTTTGGCTACAGGAAGTTCTAGAGTTGCATGTTGATTGAACTGCTGCAAGAAATCTTCTTTGGAGGCTGGCTTATGATATAACCTGAGTCTATGACCATTGACTAATAGCTTGAATTTAACAGGGTCAATAGTAGTAAGCTGAACAGCACCATTAGAAAACACTTCAGCAACTTCATATGGACCTAGCCATCTTATCTGTAATTTTCCTGCATTCTCCTAATACCTTGAGTCATAAAGCAAAGCCCAATCACCAGGCTAGAACTTCTTATCTTTGATGTATTTGTCATGCCACCTAATTCGCTAGTTCTGCACAACTTCTGTATGTTGTAAAGCTGCTTTTGTCATCTCATCCAAAGCATTAATCTGCTTGATTCTTTCTTTTGTGCTTGAGATAAATCCATCCCCAAGTCAAGTGCATTTCTAAGAGTTCTATGTTCAAATTCAATAGGCATCATGGTTGTTTTTCCATACAACAACTCAAAAGGAGTAAAACCAGTAGTTGTTTTCCAGGTTGTCCTATAGGCCCAGACAGCTTTTGACACCCTACTTGCCCAATCTTTCCTATGAACTGCCACAGTTTTGGTCAAAATAACTTCTAGTTCTTTGTTAGTTACCTCAACTTGGCCATTAGCCTAGGGGTGATAAGGAGTAGACTTCTTGTGCCTTATGTTGTATTCCTGTACTAATGTTGCAATTAGAGTTGAGGTAAATTGAGCTCCTTGATTAGTTACCAATTCTCTGAGGACTCCATACCTTGTAAAGATTTCTTTATAAAGAAATTCTGCAACTTTACTATCTCTTGCATGTTTCATGGCTTTAACTTCTACCCACTTAGTTACATAGTCAGTGCATACTAAGATATAAGATTTACCATTAGATGGAGGATCAATAGGTCCTACAAAATCTAACCCCCATTTATCAAATGGAGTAATCACAAGCTGAGGATAAAGGGGCATCTCATCAGACATTGTTGGTCGTCCCATCCTTTGACAACTATCACATTTCTTGGTATACCTTGCTGCATCCTTGTATAGTGTAGGCCAATAATAACCTGCATTCAAAATTTTCATTACAGTTTGCTTTGCTGCAAAATGTCCTCCACAAGGTTCATTGTGACAGGCATGCAAAATGTCATATGTTTCATCTTCTCTCATACATCTGCTCATGACATTGTCTAGTCCAGTGTAGAACAAACATCCAACAATCCATGAAAAAGGAAAGGATTTTTCAATGAGTACCCTTCTTTCTTTAGGAGAGAAGTGAGGAGGGACTCTTCTTGTGAGTAGGTAATTGGCTGTGTCAGCATACCAAGGTGTTTGCACAGAGAGTGAAAACAAATGTTCATCAGGAAAAGAGTCATCAATGACCTGGTTATCTTCTGATGTAGTCATTCTTGAAAGAAAATCTGCAACCACATTGGCTTTTCCTGGTTTATCCACAATAGTGATGTCAAACTCCTGCATTAACAATACCCATCTTGCTAATCGACCTGAGATGAGAGGTTTGTTCATGAGATACCTAATAGTTGCATGATCTGTGTGCATGAAGATTTGATAACTAGTTATGTAGTGCCTAAACTTATTGAGTGCATAGATGACTGCTAACATTTCCTTCTCTATGACTGTATAGTTGAATTCAGAACCCTGTAAGTTTTTGCTTACAAAGTAAATATCATGCTCAATGACTCCTTCTTTCTGGCCTAAAACTGCTCCTATGGTATAATCTGATGCATCAGTATGAATGTGAAAAGGAAGTTCCCAATTGGGACCTTTAAGTACAGGAGCATGGGTTAAGGCTACCTTTAGGTCAGAAAATGCTTTGTCAAAGTCTTCATTCCACTAAAATTCAGCATCCTTTGTCAGAAGGGTATATAATTGGGATGCCATTTTGCTGAAATCTTTGATGAAGTGTTTGTAATACCCTACATGACCTAAGAAACTTCTGACATCCTTTTTCTTTGCAGGAATGGGCAGATTAATGATGACTTCAATCTTAGCTGGGTCTACCTATATTCCTTTTTGAGAAATATAGTGACCAAGTACTACACCTTCCTACATCATCATGAAGCACTTTGCACTATTTAATGATAGGCTGTGGTCTTCACATCTTCCCAAAACTTTGCCTAAGTTTGCTAATGCCTCTTCAAAAGTAGCACCATAAGTTGTGAAATCATCCATATAGATTTCCATACAATCATGTGAGATATCATAAAATATGCTAATGATTGCTCTTTGGAAAGTTGTAGGTGCATTGCATAAGCCAAATGGAAGCACTGAGTAGGCATATGTTCCCCAAGGATAGGTAAATGTTTTCTTCTCTTGATCTTCAGGTGCAATCTAAATCTGATTGTAACCACTGAATCCATCCAAAAGGAAAAGTATTGCTTTCCTGCAAGTGAGTCCAAAACCTGGTCTATGAAAGGAAGGGGAAAATGATCCTTTTTGGTAGCAGAATTTAATTCTCTATAATCAATACCTACTCTCCATTTTCCTCCCTTCTTGGGCACAAGAACCAGAGGGGAAACCCATTGGCTATCTGAGATTGGGTAAATAAATCCTACATCTAATAGCTTCTGTAATTCTTCTTTGACAATTTCTCTTAATGCAGGGTTGATTCTCCTTTGTGGTAGTCTTACTGGTGTACAATCTTCCTTTATGTAAATCCTGTGAGTGCATAATGTAGGATCCAATCCCTTCATGTCATGATAATCCCATGTAAAAGCATTTTTATGTTTCTTTAACAAATTTGCCAAGGACAGTTGTTGTGCTTGAGTCAAGTTGTTATTAATATTGAGATATCGGTCCTCTAAAATTTCCACTTGAGTTGTGAAATCAACCATAGTTGCTTCATTAATGCTAGGTACCTTAACTTCTTGTGGAAGCAATGTATGTAACATACCTGATGCTGTAAGAAAAATTGGAACAAGCATCCTTTATGAATTAGCAGAATGAGAGGATGATGCTTCCTCAACTTCATAAAGATTTTGGATTATATTGGACAACACCTCCTCCTCTCCTTGAAGCTGTAAGAAAGAAGTTCTGCCAATCATCATAAGCTGCTCCATAGAATCAACTTCCTCTACCTCTTCACCAACATGAGGCCAAACAGGATTCTCCATATCATGAGATGGCTATGTAGGTGGGTAAAGAACAAGTGTTTTAGTGCTTCTCCCATCAGAGATAGTCATGTCTACTGATCGGCACCTAAAATAAGCATCTATTGTGGCTAACCATGGCCTTCCCAAAATGATGGGGTATCCCCCCAATGTCGCTTTAGGAGAAAGTATCATGAAATCAACTGGATATTCCCATGAGTCCAGGGATACCACAAGATCCTCTACTATCCCATCAGGTTTAACAGTAGAGCTATCAGCAAGCTGCAAGACAGTAGAGGTTGGTCGTATAGTTGCAACATTCAATTGTTGTAGGATATCCTTTGTCATTACATTTATGGTTGCTCCCAGATCAATCAGAGCATTTCTGATTTGGATTCCATTTATGACTACTCCTACTATAGGACTTCCTGGATCATTATATTTAGGAACAGTCACTTTTCCAAGCATGATGTCATCCAACTGTCCCACCACATGGACCATAGTGGGGTCTTTCCTTTTTCTGCCTGGCTTCTTAAGGCATGCTTCTTTGATTACTTTGCCATATATAGGAACATATTTTATGGCTTGAAATAAAGGTATCTTGACACATACAGGTTTCAACTACTTTAGAATATCAAAGGTGGATTCTTCTTCTACTACCTTTTGTTTCACATTTTCCAACCTTTGTGGAAATGGTGGTTCTTGGGGAGTCTGTTTGACTGTCATTGGTTTAGGATTTTCAGGCACATCTAATTGAATGGGTGTTTTGTTAGGTTCCACTTCTTCCTCATAAAGCTCAATAGTGACAGGTCTTAAAGGAGCTGCCAAGTGGTGCAGGAGCACCTACCTGACAGCTGGCCTCCATGAGGCAGTTAGTTAGTTTAAGTCTTGTTAATGTTTCCAAGAAGGTCTGATAAGACCAATGCATGTAATAAGGTCATGTTGACCATACTTTGCTATTTTTAGATAGTTTGTTAGGACAGCTGTTATGCTGTATGTTCGGTTGGATCCTCCCAGCCGCTTGGAGTCGGGTCAGTAGTACTCACAAGAGATCCTATTTATGCATGAGGATCGGTTGGTTTTAGATCAGCGAGCTAGGTTGCAGAGAGTGAGGCAGAGGGAGAGTCTGAGCATTGTAATTACATCTTTTGAAATCAATAAAGAGATCCTGTTGTATTAATTCTCTGTTTGGATTCCTTTGTGTAATCGAGTTGCTATTTTGGTGGTTACATGGATTCGCTGATCCATTCCACCGGTTGATTCATCAAATCGGTGGAATGGTTATGTACAGTAGATTAGGATTTAGTTTGCATTTTCTGTTTGTTCATGTGCATGTTTGCAGGATCGCAGTCGAGAGGTGTTGAGAACCCTAGCATGGGTATGTGCTAGGTCATGCTGGTAGTTAGAGTCTGGAAGATCACCCTGAAAGTAGATCGGGTCACATCAGGAGGTTCGGCGGATCGAAATTCGCTAAGGTTGGAAAATCCATCACAACAGCATCATCAGGATATTTCTGTGTATATCCTGCAGTTACTTCGGGCGTCATCCGAGTAGATGGAGATGAGCATGATGCAATCGGTTGCATAAAGTGAATGTGTTTTGGGGTGATCATCATCAGGTGTTGCCGAGGAGGAGCGTATCGGCATAAGGTAGAAGATCGGGTTGACAATTCCTTCGCGGGCCGATAATGTTAAGTTTGGCTGACAGCAGGATATTGAAGGAACTGCATGTGACGTCATCGTCATCAGGATAATCGTCATCAGGATATAGGGGTGACGTAAGCATCGAAGGAAAGGTGCATGAGTTTGCATCATCAGGATATATGGGAGGAACCGGATGTTCTATATCCTGCTGATGAACATGATGTTGAACATCATGATGATGAAGAAAGAGGTTGGCGGTAAGATGAACAGTGAACATTAGGAGGATGTTTGCACTTGCCGAATATGATGATGCTGCCGATAGCCGGATATGATGATGCTGCTGACAGGCGAAAGGTCGAAGGTTTGTCTGCAGGAGGATATCGGTCGGCAGAGAAAATATGATGATGCTGACAGTGTTAAGGGAAATATGATGATGATGATGAAGGGTTGCGGACATCCATGCTGTATGTCAAGTTTTTAGTGTGGATGCCTCTGCATCATAGTGGTATCAGAGCTCAGCAAAAGGTCTGGGCTGTTGTGTGTTGATTCTGTCACCGAAAGGGTAGAGGTAGAGTTGATTCTGTCACCGAAAGGATAGAGGTAGAGGAGTGAGAGGTTGACAAAATGCCTCCGAAAGGTAGTGGTACTGCAAGGGAATTGCAGGAGATGAAGGAAAAACATGCCAGAAAGATGAGGAAGATGAAGGAGCTTGCTGAAGCACTTCAAGCCAGGCTTGTAGCCCTGGAAAAGAACAAAAAGAGGGAAGTGGAAGACAGTGAGTCTGAAGAAGATGAAGATGCTGTTGAAGAGTATGAAGAGGTAGCTGAAGATCTGGATGTTGAATACCAGAGATTTGCAAAACTGTTAAAGGCAGTGCAGAATGATAAACCTAAGGTAAAGGTTGATGTTTCCAAGTATAATGGAAGTTTGAATGAAGATGAGTTACTGGATTGGATTGCTGCACTTGATAATCACTTTGAATGTGAAGATGTTGCTGAGGATCAGAAGGTAAAGATTGCAAAGACCAAGTTAGGAGGTCATGCTTTGGTATGGTGGGATTATGTACAATCCGAGAGAAGGAAACAAGGGAAGTCAAAGATCACTTCATGGGATAAAATGGTAGCAAGGATCAAAGGTAAATTCTTGCCTAGGGATTATGAAATTCAGATGTTTAAGAAGCTGCAATTTTTAAGGCAGAAGGAAATGGATGTGAAGGCATATACTGAGGAGTTTTATAAGTTGAGTATGAGATCTGGTCATCATGAGAATGAGGTAGAAAAGGTGGCTAGGTACTTGGCTAGTTTGAGATTGAACATACAGGATGAGTTAGTTTTAGCTAACCCTAAGAGTGTGGAGGATTGTTACCAAATGGCAATCAGGATTGAAGAAAAGATAAATAGAGGACAAGATAAGTCCATGAGAGGAAGAGGAAACAATATGAGGGGAAGAGGATTAGCCCCTACAACAAGGCAAACCAATGAGGGTCAAGAAGACACTGGTAAAGGACAGGGACAGTCTGATTTCAGAGGTGGATGGAAAGGTAATAGAGGAAGATTTGGAGGTGGTAGAGGTTCTACTACATTTTCAGGAAAGTGTTACACCTGTGGTGAGTTTGGTCATCCATTTTTCAAATGTCTAGAAAGCAAAGGTTCATCATCCAAAAATGATAGAATGAATGACAAGAGAGTACAACTTGTGCAAGAAGAGAAAGTAGAGCAAAGTGTGCAGAGTTCAAACACTTATCAAGAAGATAGAGTTCCTGACGGTTATGGATATCCTGAGGAGGGAGAAGCATTGATGCTAAGGAGAATTAGTTTGCAGGCATCAAAGGATATGATGCAAAGAAGAGCTCTTTTCAAGACCACATGCAAGAGCAAAGGTAAAGTATGTAAGGTTGTCATTGATACTGGTTCAACAGACAACATGGTATCTTAGGAAATGGTGGATAAACTGAATTTGGAAAGGATTCCACACCATCACCCTTACAAGGCATCTTGGGTGAGTGATAGTCAATCACTTTTTGTCTATGAACAGGCATATGTGGATTTTCAGATTGGAGCATATCATGATAGAGTTTTGTGTGACATTTTGCCCATGGAATGTTGTCACCTACTATTGGGTAGACCATGGCAATTTGATAGGAGGGTACTGTATGATGGGTATGCTAATACCTACACCATCAAGAAAGATGGGAAAACTATTAGGTTGATGCCATTGCAGGAAAATGCTGCAGCACAGGGGGCAGCCAAAATCATTTTAGTGGGAAAGAAGGAATTTGTGCAGATGCCTATAGGAGCAGGCATAAAGGTAGTTGAAGACACTGCAGGGAAAGGAGTTGTTAAGGACAACAGGTTGAAGAAAGTTTCAGTTTTGACTGACAGAGGTCAGTAGCAGGTGTAGAAACAGGTTTGCAAACAGCAACCAGTTGAGAGGAATGACAAGGATGTTGTCATAGTTGGGACTATTGTTTGTCCTATAAAGGTTGAAAGAAAGACAGAGTTGAACAATGCAGAAATTCAAGAGGCAGTTCAGACAGAGGTTCTGGTCAGACAACCTGACAAACACAAGGTATGTGAGAGAAGGGCCTACATTGACAGGCATGAGGATTTACTTGCAAGAAAGCATGTTACAGTTCAGAAGTCTTGGAGCAGCCAAGAGCTAGCAGAGGACAAAGCTAGAACAGGTCAGAACACTGACAAGGCAAAGTGTAAAGGTGGAGGACTTCCACATCCTAACTCATGGGACATGAGTTCTTTTCTGTTGGGGAGTATGGTGCAGGAGCACCTACCTGACAGCTGGCCTCCATGAGGCAGTTAGTTAGTTTAAGTCTTGTTAATGTTTCCAAGAAGGTCTGATAAGACCAATGCATGTAATAAGGTCATGTTGACCATACTTTGCTATTTTTAGATAGTTTGTTAGGACAACTGTTATGCTGTATGTTCGGTTGGATCCTCCCAGCCGCTTGGAAGCTCCCAGCCGCTTGGAAGCTCCCAACTGCTTGGAAGCTCCCAGCCGCTTGGAAGCTCCCAGCCGCTTGGAGTCGGGTCAGTAGTACTCGCAAGAGATCCTATTTATGCATGAGGATCGGTTGGTTTTAGATCAGCGAGCTAGGTTGCAGAGAGTGAGGCAGAGGGAGAGTTTGAGCATTGTAATTGCATCTTTTGAAATCAATAAAGAGATCCTGTTGTATTAATTCTCTGTTTGGATTCCTTTGTGTAATCGAGTTGCTATTTTGGTGGTTACATGGATTCGCTGATCCATTCCACCAGTTGATTCGTCGAATCGGTGGAATGGCTATGTACAGTAGATTAGGATTTAGTTTGCATTTTCTGTTTGTTCATGTGCATGTTTGCAGGATCGCAGTCGAGAGGTGTTGAGAACCCTAGCATGGGTATGTGCTAGGTCATGCTGGTAGTTAGAGTCTAGAAGATCACCCTGAAAGTAGATCGGGTCACATCAGAAGGTTCGGTGGATCGAAATTCGCTAAGGTTGGAAAATCCATCGCAACGGCATCATCAGGATATTTCTGTGTATATCCTGCAGTTACTTCGGGCGTCATCCGAGTAGATGGAGATGAGCATGATGCAATCGGTTGCATAAAGTGAATGTGTTTTGGGGTGATCATCATCAGGTGTTGCCAAGGAGGAGCGTATCGGCATAAGGTAGAAGATCGGGTTGATAATTCCTTCGTGAGCCGATAATGTTAAGTTTGGCCGACAGCAGGATATTGAAGGAACTGCATGTGACGTCATCGTCATCAGGATAATTGTCATCAGGATATAGGGGTGACGTAAGCATCGAAGGAAAGGTGCATGAGTTTGTCATCATCAGGATATATGGGAGGAACCGGATGTTCTATATCCTGCTGATGAACATGATGTTGAACATCATGATGATGAAGAAAGAGGTTGGCGGTAAGATGAACAGTGAACATCAGGAGGATGTTTGCGCTTGCCGAATATGATGATGCTGCCGATAGCCGGATATGATGATGCTGCTGACAGGCGAAAGGTCGAAGGTTTGTCTGCAGGAGGATATCGGTCGGCAGAGAAAATATGATGATGCTGACAGTGTTAAGGGAAATATGATGATGATGATGAAGGGTTGCGGATATCCATGCTGTATGTCAAGGTTTTAGTGTGGATGCCTCTGCATCACCAAGGTAGTTCCTGGACATAGATGTATATCATTGACATTCACAGCATATGTAGGGTATTGATTTGGATCAGCAGAATATACTGGCTATTGTTGTGGTCTATTATTTGGCTTAGGTGAGGGTTGAGCTAGTATTTGAGTAGTTTTAGGTGTATTTGAATTGGGGCTAGTAGGTGGAGGCATTATGGCAGGCTGTTGGGACTGAGGAGGTGTCTGCATGTTATTAGTGGTCTAATTTGGCCATTACTATCCTCCTCTCCATTGAGATGTTTGCTGCCAATTCCCTGGAGATGACTGCCAATTCCCCAGGGGCTGCTGCCACTGGGATGCAGGGTTTTGGTAATTTAGCTAAGCATTTTGAGGGTTGTTCCAAGGCTGAGGTGGATATCCTCCATAACTAGATGGAAATGGCTATTTCCATTGATTGCCAAATGCATAAGTATTAAAATGTGGACCAGCATATGATAATGGATCTAGTGACATACCTTGTCTTGGAGCCCATGGCCTTCTTTGTGCAACATAGAAGACTTGATCCTCTTCAACTTGTATTGGCTTGAACTTAGGTGGAATCTGCTTGCTATCAATTGTAGCTACCAGCTTGCATCTGCAGTCCCTCTTCTTTTGTCTGCAATGAGGACAATATTCTGCCAACATTGCCTTAGCCTCTTCATGCTTCTTCTTTACCTGGAGTGTATCCAACTGGGTGGCCATATTGTTTATAATATCTTGCTTAAAATCAAATATCAAGTGGCTTATCTCCATCCTTGAAATTCCATTGGTAGAGGTTTTTCCCGCAAGGGAATGGTAACCTCTTCCTTTCTTCATGGTTGCTCTGGAATAATTCTGGCACAACTTCTTAATATCATCCCAAGACACTTGGGTAATATCTCCTCCTCCCATTAAATCTAAAGAATTTGTACAATGCTCACTTATTCCCCTAAGGAAGAGTAGTTTCTGAGAGTCCTCAGTGAGTGCACAATGAGGAGACTTTTGTAAACAAAACAGGAACCTTGAGATGTAATCCTCCAAAATTTCATCTTCTTTCTGCTACATTCTGAAAACATCATTGCCTCTCATATCCCCACTCCTACAATAGTCTTTATATTTTTCAAGAAATATATCTTTCATTTCTTCCTAGGTATTGACAACATCACTACCTAGACTCATAAACCACCTTAATACAGCCTCCTTCATGGTAGTAGGAAACAACTTAAGTCTATGAGCATCAGTAGTGTAATCATAGCTTCTGCAGAGGATATCAAATTCAAACAAGAAGGTGTCTAGGTCCTCTGTTGCAAGTCCATAGAACTTGGGGAGAGCTGAAGTAGGTATGTTCTTGAGATTATCCACTTCATTTTGAAGAGCAATAGGGAATGGAAATGGTGGTTGATTAGGTACATTTTGGGTAGCCATGACTGCTTGACCTACTATCAAGGCAAATGGATTTTCAACTAGATTTGGGGTATCTTGTTCTTCAGAGGAGATTTCAAAGCTATTCAAATCAGGGAATGCTTCTTCTGCTGGGTGAGTTAAATCATTAGGAAGGAATCTCCCTAAAGCATCTCTTCTCCTACCTCTATGTATGCAATATACTCAATATCAGCCACTTCTCACACAAAAAATATTGATGGGTTGTAAATGGTTTCTTCCTAACTAACATACATTTTAAGGAAAAACTAGGAAAAACTATGAGGAATAATACTAAAAGATGACTCTAAATATTTTCTTAGTTTGACACCATCCCCGGCAACTATGCCAAAAATGTTGGTCTCTTACAATGATTTAACAACTGAGCTCTTAAAACTGTAACTCAGAGATTGGACATCTGAACTGAGTAGCTGTCTTAATCACTATGGAGATGCATTTCACTTGTCAACCCAGGGACGTGAACTTGAAATGGGTCAGCACAATATGTGCACTAAGAACTTCAAAGTAGCCATGTTCATCCTATAGCTAAAAAGACACAATACTGAAGATAAACTGCTAAAAAGGAAATAACAGGAATATTGAATATTAACCAACAACTATTCTGGAATCAAGTACATAACACAAAGTAACAATCTGGGCAAACAAATAGGAAACTACTTTGTCTACTTTGGCTACAGGAACAGACACAGAATAGAATTCTAGTGGCTGCAGGAATATTCAATGCCAGATTTACTAAACACTTAACAGAAAATGCAATTAAACTAAAGGGTGGAATTCTCACAAAGTGGGCCCCCTTGGATGAGTATTCCCTAAAACAAATGTAAACTCAGAAATGCGAACTCACAACTTTATTTTATTCATTCGAAAGGATGAGTACCACTGAACATGATAACTATATTACTAAAAATTGGATAATGCAAGTACAATCCTAAATAATCAACAACCCCTCAAAAGGAGTATTAGAGTCTTATTTATACAAGAAAGACTACTAACTAACTAGCAGGGCAGTCAACTCCAATAGAATAGGAGGATGCCACATTATGGAAAACATAGAAAGTGGAAGGAAGTTACGCATGCAAGGAAATCTGGTCAAGCGAGTTGCTTTAACACAGATTTAGCATAACTATAACTCCTAAATTTGCTCAACAGATATTTAAGATCAGTTACAAAATGGTTGTTTTCCCTCCATTTGATATTTGAGCAGCCACCACCTTTGACTTTTATGGTAAATGACCATCCAGCAGAATCTTTCTCACTTTATGGATGCCAATCATATCTGCAAAATAATGTTAGTACACACAAATAATTACTCATTCGAAACCACCTTGGAGTAATATTCATTAACCATATGCAACATTAACATAGATAGTTCAAATAGCATGTCTTTGCCATAGAAGGATATAAGAAATGACCTATGCTAAACAAGTTATATTTTTGGGGGTAATGACATAGAAAGACCAAGAGTAAAGTATCAAAGTCCAAGATAACTACAACAAATAGACAATAAAGTTTAACAAAATATGAATCATAAACTAGACTCATCAGTGTTGATCGTCTATACTCATGATACTTATCAGGTGTGATAGGTTGATCATCTCATTTGTCTTCATATGGTGTTCATGGCAGTAATGGTGTTGATCAGGATCATGCTTCATGTCAATATGGTGTCATGATATGGTTTCATGATATAGTGTTGATGCCATGATGCTTGTCAGGTTTGTCCTTCTTGACACTTACCTCTATGGCAATATGGTGTCAAAAGTATCTATTGGTGCAAAATGCAAAGTTGAAAGGTGCTATGGTTCATTTACAAAGGTTCTACGATGTTGAGAGTTTGATAAGAATCTTTGGTAACTTTATTTGTTTGTCTTGATATCAAAAATGTAGTTTGAAGGTTGTTGAAGGTTGTTGATGTCTAGAAGTCCCTGCAATCTTTGATAGCATTTGATCAGTCTATGAAAGCTTTGAAATAGGTTAAGTCATCTAACATCTATTAAAGTTGAAACCTATGTTTGACAAAATGCTCTAGAGTGAATTTCTTCCTGACATGGTGTAAGGGTCTATATCACTTTATATCATTTTATGATAGTGGATTGTGAGGGTTTGTGAAGGTTTCAAAGACTTAAAAATTCTACATCTAAAACCATAAAAACCATGTCTAAACCCTTATTCTATATGTCCTAAACCCTAAATCATATGTTATTGTGACGGGTAAGCAATTTTATTTATGTTTTTAAGTTGACTTTCTATTAAAGGTTATAAGTTACTTAGGTTGTATCTTAATGTCTTCATCTTCATGGGGCAACTGACCCCCTCAACTAGTAGCTACCAGATCATCTGGTGAGTCTTGAGCTATCGGGTGCTAATATCACATTGATGGTGTATATTAAGTTCTCCTTGGGCGTGAAAAAACTTACCCACGGTTGACATTTAAACACTTTTCAAATCACAACGGGCATTCGTGGAGTAGGAAATTTGACAGGGATCTGTATGTCTCTGGTTGAAGAGATTGTCATGGTAGTTGTAGTAACTTCCTTTTGATTCAATGAAAATGTTAGTTTGAAACAAAAGTTGCAGTGTGGTTTCCAAATGTGGGGAGATAGTAGTATATATGTAAAATGTGAGATTAATATGAATGTTTTTTATGGATATTTTATTCTAGATGGATCTAAAACTTAGAATGAATGTGTGGGTGGAACTCTAAATGAGATAGATTAGTCTGCATGGAAATTATTCAAGTTTTATTGTGTGTAGATGAAGACCTTTAATATCATAAAAATAATCTATCAAAAGCAGTATAATAGAGAAAGTTATGATGTGAGTGCTCTAGTTATGATTTGCATATAATCTTGAAGGTCTCAATGTGGATAAAGATCTCAGAGTTAGAAGACAAGGTATGCAGTGATGTTCTTACAAAATACAATGTGGGTAGATTGAGATATAGTGACAGAGTGTGTCCATCATAGAGGTAAATAAATATTTTCTCTAAATATATGTTTAGTTTGTGTTGATTATATTCATTCTTTAAATGAAATGTCAATGGCATATGTTGATGCAAAGTGAATGTATGTTTGCTAGACAGACTATGTGACAAGTAGAATGATGTAGTGTGTAAAAGAAGGAAATCTTGATATATTTTTTATTATATGTTAGGTTCAAAGGGTTCTTATAGTGTTCCATGGTGCCATGTACTTTTGTATTGGACATATAATGGTCTTGAAGAGCCAATCTCTGATTCAGTGTAAAGGAAGATTGAAGTATTGTTATGAATATATACACTTAGAGGTGCCTAAACAAATGAGTTATAGAAGTCATCTATAACCATTGGTATCAATGTAAATAGAGTAGTACTCTGTGCTTTAGCTTCTTGTTTTGATATTGGATTTGATATGATTAGTGAGATCTGAGCCAGTGAGGCTTGTATGTAATCAGTGAGATTTTGGTTAGTGAGATGCAATAAACTTTTGGTGAGGTTGGATAGTGGTTTTTCCCTGAATAGGGTTTTCCAGTTTAAACATTTGTGTTATGGTTTCATGATTCTGTTGCTTTCTATGTTTTTGGTATGTTGATATTAATTGCATTCATATTGGGATGATGAGTAAGAAATGATGAATAAATCAGTTTTATCAAATCACTAATTCACCCCCCCTCTCAGTGATCCATTATATTCCAACAATTGGTATCAGAGTTGCAGGTTCCTTGTAGGAGTCTAATAGACTTGGGTATATCCTGGAGGTGGAATACTATGGGAAAGAGTAAGAGAAATAAGGGAAGGAAAAATGTCAAGCAAAAAGTTGATCAACCAGCCTTAAACAAATCATGTGATATATTTGATAGAGAGGACATCTTGGTGATTGAAGATGATTTTATAGTTAAGAACGTTGACAAAGAAGGAGACTACATTGTGAGTGAATATGAGAAGGAACATGATGAAGATGAATGTGAAATTGATATTGAATGTGAACTCATTTGTGCCCTAAATGAGATCAAGAAACTCAGAAAGGAAAACCAGAGATTAGTAGTACAACTTCAAGAAGAAAAGGAATCAAAAGACAAAGTACTTGAAACCCTTTAAGAGGCAAATAAAATGGAGGAAGAGGTATGAATCCAATTGAAAGCAAAAGAGGAAAATGGTGAAAGGTTAGAATCTGAGATTGTCTCTTTGAAGAAAAAATTGGAGAAAACAAGTGATTAATTGAATAAAGACCTAAAGAATGAGAAGAGTATAGAAATGTTAGATAATATTCTCAATTCCCAAAGGCCAACATACAATAAGAGTGGTCTTGGATTTGAAGGACAAATCTCAAAGATAGATTTATTGGAAGGCAAAAAGAAGATTGAATTCATTGTTGAAAGATCAAAGATGAATGGTAAAGATTTAGAAGAAAAACACAAGCAAGCTGTGAAGATTGAAGCTGAGATGAAAACCAAAGATGAGTTTATCAAAGTGCACAACCAAAGGAGAAATCTCAGAAGAACTACTTGAGCAAGGCAAGCATTTATGTACAAGAACAATTACTCATTTTTTGGTTATTGTTATACCTATAATTATTTTGGACACAAAGCAAATAATTGTAGAACACAAACAAGAAACAATTTTAAATTGAATCATTATAGAATTCCTTATAAGATACATAACATAAATTATGGGATTACATGCTATGAGTGCAAAAAGGTAGGTTATAGGGTCGTTGAATGTAGAAATGGGATAAGAAGAAATTGTTACGGGAAAATGTGGAGCAATATCAATATATCAATAATATCCCAATAACTCAATGAAATGGAAATAATCAAGATTCAAAACACAAAGAACAATACCTTACAAACCTTGTTACTTCGTAGCTTCCATTGGTCACCTATCTCAAATCGATCTTTCATATGTGAATGAAGCCCTCAGAAGATGCACTTCTTTGCTTTTTTTCTTCAAGATGATAATAGAGAACAGCTATGATAGTTCTTGCAATGAAGAGGATTTTCAATACAATGGTAATGGTGATCTCAAGCTATGGATATGGTTTGGTGCCAAAGGCGCACTATGATTCATGCAGAGTAAGTTTATAAAATCTTGGATGATTGAAATGGAGGAATAGGGGTTGTATTTATAGACTTGTGAGAGAAAAGATCAATGGTATATAATGAATTAGAAGATCAACAATTGAGAAGATTTGAGAGGATGTGCGTGAATAGGGAGAGGACAAGTATCCTAATCCTTCATGAATCAGGGGAGTTAACATAATAGATTGAAGAGTTAACTGAGATGATTGATCAGTTAACAGAATAGATTGGGGAGTTGACTAAATTGATTGACCAGTGAACTCAAAAGACTAATCAGTTAACTGTTTTGATTGATGAGTTAACTAATTTGACTGGAGGAGAAATAGGACATGTGTGAGAGAATATTAGCTAATTAAATATTGAAATATTTAATTACATGTGCACATGGGTTAATTGAATTGCTTTTGGTATTAATTCAATTTTGGAGGAAATGGATGATTTAAATAAATATTTGGATTTATTTAAATATAGAATGAGAAGAATTAATTAAATAATTTGGTATTATTTAATTTAGAATGACTTTAGAAGAATTTGGAAGATTTTAATTAAATAAATGATTTTATTTAATTTTTTGGAGGAATGTGAATCAAATAAATAAATTGATTTATTTATTTATTGATAGAGGAATTAAATGGAATAAATATTAAGAATATTTGTTTAGACAAAGTCGTGTCATTTTTAGGTGTATACATTTTGCCCCTCTTTGATGCAATGTAGTTTACATCATTGTTTCAAAGAATACAATTTTCTGATAATGATACGTGCCCCAGTTTGCCCTTGGTACTAGTTTAACGTTTGGTAGGATGCCCCCTCAGGAGATTGGACGGGAAGAAAAGGTAGAAGGATGTGAGATGGACAATCTCATGATGAAGAAGGTTAGGGAACACGTGAAGCGATGGAGAGAAATGGGCTACGTCTTGAGAAAGATAGCAGAGAAAGGACTCAGATAGTAGGCACGGTCACCACATAGCTAGGTAGGGTTGCATGTCTATATATAGAAGTTGGGTCCACACACTCAATATCAATATATCAATAATATCTCAATAACTCAATGAAATGGAAATAATCAAGATTCAAAACACAAAGAACAATACCTTACAAACCTTGTTACTTTGCAGCTTCCATTGGTTGCCTATCTCAATTGATCTTGTTGCATGAATGTAGCCCTCAGAAAGCACACTTTCTTACTTTTTTCTTCAGGATGACAATAAAGAATGACTATGATAGTTCTTGCAATGAAGAGGATCTTCAATACAATGATAATGGTGATCTCAATCTATGGATATGGTTTGATGCCAAAGGCACGCTGTGATTCCTACAGAGTAAGTTTACTGAAAGCTTGGATGATTCAAATGGAGGAAAGGGATTGTACTTATAGATTTGTGAGGAATAAGATCAATGGTACAAAATGAATAAGAAGATCAATGGTTGAGGAAACTTGAGAGGATGTGCATAAATAGGGAGAGGACAAGTGTCTTGCTCCTTCATGCAATAGGGGAGTTAAGATAATAGATTGAAGAGTTAACTGAGAGGATTGATCAGTTAACAGAATTGATTGGAGAGATAAGTGGGCTGATTAGGGAGTTGACTAATTTGATTAAACAGTGAACTCAGATGACCAATTAGTTAATAGATTTGATTGATGAGTTAACTAATCTAACTGGAGGAGAAATAGGACATGTGGGTGATGGAATATTAGCTAATTTTAAAATATTTAAAATATTTAATTACATGTGCACGTGAATTAATTGAATTATTTTTTGTATTAATTCAATTTTGGAGGAAATAGATAATTTAAATAAATATTTGGATTTATTTAAATATAGAGAATGAGAAGAATTCATTAAATAATTTGGTATTATTTAATTTAGAATGACTTTCGAAGAATTTGAATGATTTTGATTAAATAAATGATTTTATTTAATTTTGGTGGAGGAATGTGAATCAAATAAATGAATTGATTTATTTATTTATTGATAGAGGAATTAAATGGAGTAAATATTAAGAATATTTATTTAGACAAAGTCATGTCATTTTTAGGTGTATACAGAAATGATTGTGTAAGAAGGAGCCTTGTTTTTGCTCCATAATACAACACGGTATGTTACAAATGTAATAATATTGGACATACAATAAGATCTTGTAGAGATAATTTGATGAAACCATCAAGCTATAGCAAAAAGACATATGAAACTCTGATCAAACAAAGCAAGCAGACCCTATGAGCAAGCAGAAGAAAGGTGTTTTGAAAGTTTGGAGAAGTAAATAAGGCATACAGAAAGAAAAACCCAATCTTGTGCATAATGCACAAGAAGCATCACTAATTGCTTGAAGAGATTCATAAGTTCAGGGGGAGATGTTCAATGTCCTATCACTTAGCCCCAAGGAGAAAATAAGGAGCATGTGACAACAAGAGTCAAAATAATTAGTATGCATTCAATGGATCAAGCTTTTTCACAGTGGGTAGACTACATAAACTATCATGTGAGGTAGAGTTATGTCTATGTCTGCATCAGGAGGTGTGCATCAAGTTCCCATCCCAAGTCATCTTCAGTAGATTTGAAAAATTGATTAGATTTGATTCCAGGACATGCATTTTAAGTGATTTGTTTGATGCAATGAGTTCTTGAGACTAGGTGACAAAGATATAGGACTAGGAAGAAACACAAAATGTTCTTTATTCACATTTTTGATAGTCATCATGCGGAGATAAAAGCCTAGGTACATTCTTTGGAAATGATGTGAAGATGCTCTCAAAACAATGATTTTATGAATCACATCAAGGTTGCCAAAGCACATGCTAAGGATGATAAGAACTTAGGAGTATAAGTCCATAGTTGTGTCACATTTGTGTGTCTAATGGGGACAGTGTTTCACTATGTGTATTGATCTATAACAGTGTGTATTGATCTCTTCAAACACAGTTATAACAACAGTCCACATTTATCATCATAGTTGTGCCACATCTATGTATTCTCTTCACACATAATGGTAAAGTGAAAGTATTTCAGTTGGTAGGTGTAAAATCAGAACTCTACAACCTCTATCAACATTCTTGGATTGGAACAGGGTATGGAATTCATCAAAGTATAAAGTTTTTATCAAGTGCTATAGTTGCAAAGTGCTCGGCTAAACATAGACAAGACATATGACCTTTTTGACAAAATGCCTCAATAAAATGTGGTCTAGTCTAATTTTGCAAATAGGTGTGAACTTACATCAAAGCATAACTGAAAGTGGATCTTCTGTAAGATGTAGTAGTTGAAAGTATCAACTTCATTCACCATAGCCTTGACAATGTTTGTGTGGTTATAAATATGTAAAGGACAAACTATATAGCAAGACATTGGCAGGGGTCATCAGGTTTGGTAGGATAGTCATTAGGATTGTATGGTAGGACATTGCATTATTAGAACATTCTGATTAGACAAGGTATAATATAGTGCAGTATGCAAGGTCTATAGCATAATATGATCAGAAAGGACAGATTAAGGTATAGGACAGTACTGTATGCAGGTCTGTAATGTCAATCATCAATGGACAACGTTATTTGTATGTGTTGTTTAGAAATATTAACTCTCATTTCATGTTTTAGGTTGAAAATTTTAGGGTTAAAGTGTAGGTATTCTTCTAACATTATGGGTATTCATTTCACAATAGTCATTGGAAAAAGTATGGTAATTTTTTGTATAAATTGTTGTATCAGACTATACATCAGCGATTTACCTTATGTCATGATTGACAGTGACTCAATATTTTTTGATTAAGACTTTGGTAGCATTCCTTGTTTGATCTTTGCAATGACAATATCATATGAGTCTTGGACAATGATATAATGCTTATATTTTTTCTAAACTCCTCAAAATAATATCATGTTTGTGCTTGTGATATTCATGCCAAATGACAATTTTCTATTTGTCCAAGAAGGAGTAGATGAAAGTTTTGCAAAGGTATGGTGTAAGTGTAATGACAGGTTCTTCACCAAGTTGATAGTGATTCAATGTTCCAGTGCCAAAGGGGGAGCAAAGCCCTTCAACAAGAAAGTGATTGGTCATTTCCTTTGCATAGACATGTGAATGGTGTAATATGGAGAGTACTACAGGCATATTGCCAAAAGTGCAAAGTAGAGGAATTGCCAAGGGTGAATATAATGCATAGAGCACAGATGTGCATGCAATGCAGAGATAATGCTAAAAGTAGACAATATCAAGGTACTATGATAAAAAAAAATGTAGATCAAGATAGTGGTACTAATTAGCACAGGGAAGACAGTGGGTAGACAATATAGTGTTAAAGCTCCATGATAAGGGAGGTAGTTTGTGCATATCAGACAGGGGGAGCCTTATTGAAGAGAAAGGTATACTCCTTTGTCCTTGATGTTAAAGAGGGAGAGAGAGAGTGGAGAGTCTTTTTTTTCTATCAGTGACAAAGGGGGAGTTTGTTGATGTGTTTGTCATTGATATCAAAAGTTGGAGGTTGCAATGTTGTGTTGTTTGAGTTGATGTTTGTCATGCTTCATGATTCAGGAGTTGATACTTTAGGAGTTGCTTCATGATAATGCTTCAGGAGTTGCTTCATGATATGATGTTTTTCATACTCTAGGAGTTTTCATGCTTCAGGAGTTACTTTGCCCTTGTTGATAATCCTTGTTGATTGATGGTGTTGAGAGATCACAGTGGTGTTGATCATCTATGCTCATGATACTTGTCAGATGTGATTGGTTGATCATCTCATTTGTATTCATATGGTGTTCATGGCAGTAATGGTGTTGATCATGATCATGCTTAATTTCAATATGGTGTTCATGATATGGTTTCATGATATAGTGTTGATGCCATGATACTTGTTAGGTTTGTCCTTGCTGACACTCATCTCTATGGAAAAATGGTGTCAAAAGTACTATTTGTGCAAAATGCAAAGGTGAAAGGTGCTATGGTTCATCTGCAAAGGTTCTATGATGTTACAAGTTTGATAAGAATCTTTGGTAACTTGATGTGTTGGTCTTGATGCCAAAAATACAGTTTGAAGGTTGTTGAAGGTTGTTGATGTCTAGAAGTCCCTGCAATCTTTGATAGCATTTTGAGCAGTTTATAAAATCTTTGAAATAGGTTAAGTCATCTAACATCTATTAAAGTTGAAACCTATGTTTGACAAAATTCTCCAGAGAATTTCTTCTTGACAGGGTGTAAGGGTTTATATCACTTTATATCATTTTATGACAGTGGACTGTGAGGGTTTGTGAAGGTTTCAAAGACTTAAAACTTCTACATTGAAAACCCTAAAAACCATGTCTAAACCCTAAGTCTATATGTCATAAACCCTAAATCATATGTTATTGTGATGGGTAAACACTTTATTTATGTTTTTTAAGTTGACTTTCTATCAAAAGTTATAAGTTACTTAAGTTGTATCTTAATGTCTTCATCTTCGTGGGGCAATTGGTCCCCTCACCTCGCAATTACTGGATCATCCAGTGAGTCTTGAGCTATCAAGTACCAATATCACATCAACAATGTTTATTAAGTTTTCTTCAGGCACAAATAATCTTATCCATGGTTGACATTTAAACACTTTTCAAATCTGAACAGACATTCATGGAGTAGGAACTTTGACGGGGATCTACCTGTCTCTAGTTGAAGAGACTATTATGGTAGTTGTAGGAACTATCTTTTGATTTGGTGAAAATGTCAGTTTGAAACAAAAGTTGCAATGTGGTTTCTAAATGTGGGGAGATAGTAGTTTAGATGTAAAATGTGAGAGATTAATATGAATGTTTCTTTTTATGGATGTTTTGTTTTAGATGGATCTAGAACTCAGAATGAATGTGTGGGTGGAACTTTGAATGAGATAGATCAGTCTGCATGGAAATTGTTCAAGTTTTATTATGTGTAGATGAAAACCTTTAATATCGTCAAAATAATTTATCAAGAGTAGTATGACAGAGAGAGATATGATGTGAGTGCTCTAGTTATGATTTGCATATAGTCTTGAAGGTCTCAATGTGGATAAAGATGTTAGAGTTAGAGGACAAGGTATATAGTGATGTTCTTACAAAATACAATGTGGGTAGATTGAGATACAATGACAGAGTGTGTTCATCACAGAGGTAAAGAAATATTTTCTCTAAATATATGTTTAGTTTGTGTTGATTCTATTCAGTCTTTAAATGAAATGTCAAGGGCATATGTTGATGCAAAGTGAATGTATGTTTGCTAGATAGACTATGTGACAACATAGAATGATGTAGTGTGTAAAGAAGGGAATCTTGATATATGTTGGGTTCAAAGGGTTCTTATATTGTTCCATGGTACCATGTACTTTTGTATTGGACATATAATGGTCTTGAAGAGTCAATCTATGATTATGTTATAAAGGAAGATTGAAGTACTATTTTGAATATCTACACTTAGAGGTGCCTGAACAAATGAGTTATAGAAGTCATCTATAACCATTGATATCAATGTAAACATAGTATTACTCTGTGCTTTATCTTCTTGTTTTGACATTGGAGTTCATGTGATCAGTGAGATCCTAGCCAGTGAATCTTGTATGTAATCAGTGATATTTTCGTCAGTAAGACCTAATAAAGTTTTGGTGAGGTTGCATAGTGGTTTTTCCCTAAATAGGATTTTCCACTTTAAACATTTGTGTTATGGTTTCATGATTATGTTGCTCTCTATATTTTTGGTATGTTGATATTAATTGCATTCATATTGGGATGATGAATAAGATGATGAATAAGAAATGATGAATAAATCAGTTTTACCAGATCACTGATTCACCCCCCCTTTGAATGATCCATTGTATTCCAACATCTATCCATTATGGAAGAGGCTCTAAGTTGTCACCTAGATTTGATGGCCCTTTTGAGAGACTAGAGAGGATAGGCCCAGTTGCATATCGCTTAGCCTTGCCACCCAGCCTATCTTGTATCCATAATGTTTTTCATGCTTCTCTGCTTAAGAAATATGTACTAGATTCATCTCATATATTGGAGTGGGATTCTTTACAGGTGGCACAAGATGAACAACTAACATTGGAACCAGTTTGCATCTTAGATCAATAAACACTGGCCCTACGAGGATGATAGTTGGATCAGGTTAGGGTCCAGTGGGACCCCTATGATGAGTCTTCTACTACTTGGAAGGATACAGTCAAGATGAAGTCTTTATTTCCTTATCTTTTTGATAGCTTCCAGGAGGAAGCCTAATTCTAGAGGGGGAGAATGTGAGGTCTAGTTAGCATTATTTTAGATATTTGATATTATATTTTGTTGTGTGTGAGTGTGTAATAGACATGGTTGATGTTGAGTTCACAAACTATAATAATTATTATTATTATTATTATCATTTTGACTATGGGAAACTAAATATTTTATGTTTCTGATAGATATTTAATTATTTATTTGAAATAAAATAATAAGTTTATTTAATAAAATAAATGGTTATGAAATATTGATGATTATATGTTTGAATTCTGTAAAATGAATATTATTGTTTTATCATGTGGATTAATGGTTGTTAGAAATGATTAAGTTATAATTTTTTAATGTACTAATGTTTTAATAAGATTTTTGCAAGTAGAGTGGCCCAAGTTCTTAAAGGATGGAAACAAAATCCATGATGCTCAAATATTCATTTATTTAATTGTTTGGGGAAGGGGTTGTGTTAAAAGTATGTAGTTTTCTTTTATTACATTTATTTGTTTTATTTTATGTGAGGGAATGTAAAGAGTTGGGGGCAAAAGGTCTTATTATAATGGGGAAATGTGAATCATTTCATTATGGCTGAAAATCAAAAGTGTTGTAGGTTTTGTAATGGGGTCTTTCTGGGATTTGGGAAACTGTTGTAAGTTATTTGGAATAGTATATTTTGAGAAAGAAATAAGGCTTGAGGTGGATTGTGGCTGGAAAATCTAGAAATTTCATCTTCTTGGAAATTTAATGGGCTGATCTAACTTGGATAGCCAAGGTATGGATGTTCTTTGTTGAAATACACTAGACAACTTAGGGGGGGTGAATCAGTTGTCACAAAAACTTTAACCACTTATCATCACATTAGATATTCAATCATTGTTATTAAGATTTAACCATGAAAGCATGAAACTAGAAGCTCAATGCAATAACACATTCAATACATTAGACACCAGATTTTTATGTGGAAAAACCTATAAGGGAAAAACCATGGTGGGTGTTAGCCCATAGAGATATATATGTTATATCAATACCAAAAAATAGAGGCTCTCTACCTTAGGGCTCACTGCCCAATATGCTCACTACAAATGTTTGAGGCTCACTCCCAAGATTGACTCACTACCAAGATCGACTCACTGCTAAGGGGTGGCTCACTGCCAGGAATTGGTGAATTGATTTGTTAGCATCTACTTCATGCCTGGGTTCAGTTCCATTGAAGCACAGTATAACTCCTCTGCTATGCTCTTCTGACACCTTCGCACCTATCTTTTTATTTTTCAAACAAGGACATATTTTTCACAACTACATTACATGTTTTTATACAATTGATCAACCTTGGAATGTACATCAAGGTCAGCATTACATTCATCAACCATTGGAACGATCTCCAAGGTCGGCATTACAAACATACATAGAAATAGGTCTAGACCTAAACAAGATTAGCTAAGGGAAATATTTATGTGTGTCATGTTACACCTTAGTTGGGACTCAAAAGCAATCTTCCATGCCACGACACGCTTCCACAATCTTTGATATATCTCCACAAGTAGTGAAAACAACCAAGTTGGCCAAGACTGGTGTTAACACTAAGTCTTCTAAGAATAGTCATCATCCATGATCCAAATTTGATGCAGGAGCATCCTTGGTTCAAGAGAAAGCTTGCATCAATAGAAAAAAATATTTGTATTTCAGTTTGTTTGTAGTTCAGTTTGTTTCTTTTCATTTTCTACTCAGTTTAGTCAGAAGCAGTTTCTATATTTTGGTCCACATTCTACCGCAATTGCAATTCATACCTTGCAGAGCTGGACTTAGCATCTAGATTCATTCATCCATATCATATCCAGAATTCAGAGCATTTGTATTAAGTTCTAGAAAGTTATCACTATCAGAAGATCAACTATTTCTTAGAACATAGCATCATGACAACCTCTGATAATCAACTAAAGGAGAAGACTTACGAAGCATTCCTCGACTTGTGGAGCCTAATGACACAACATTCATTGATCTTTGTTTCCTATCTGACCTTCCTTGATATCCGCACATTAGTCCATTCATTTGTGGAGGTGTTCTACATGATTAGGTCTGACCTATCCATGTACACACATTATAGCTCTTCATTGGAGTGTGTGATCTTCCTTGGCTGACGCAGAGGAATCTTATGATCCAAAGATGATATATATTGATGTAATAGATCCTTTGGAAAGTAGTTCATGATATAGATATAGTTCATAGCTTAGATTTTGTGCTAAGGAGCTTTAAAGCTATATCTTGTGCATATTCTAATATTCTGTAACCAGGCCCATGGGCCCTAGTTGTAAGCCCGCATGATGCCGACCAGATTATTTGAATTCTATGATATACTAAATAACTGAATCTACATTTACTTCATATCTTTGAGTTGTTTCTATTGTGTTTACTATTGTTGCATGGTCTGGACAATTCATTCTGTGAACCCTCCTACCGTGACTGCACCAAGTGGTATCAGAGCAAAAGTTTGAATCTTTGGGAGTGAATTGAGAGAAGTTGGCAAAGAAATTCCATAAGATCTTGTTGTGGATAGATCTCTGAATTGAGGCTGCTTACTTGTGTTGCACCCGATCACCAATTGTGAGGCAGTTGTCGCCTTGTAGCCCAGTCACCAAACTTGAGGTAGTTTACACTTGATCTTAGGAAGAATGCTACTAAGGAGAGTTGTTGCTATTGGAACAATGGCTGGTAGGATGGATGAGATGATGGAAATGATGAAAATAATGAGAATTCATTTGGATATTGTTGAGGAAGATAGGTGAAGAGGATTGACACTGAGACCTAATGTTGAAGTGATGATGAAGAGGAATTTCAATCTATTGAACAAATTGGCAAAACCCTAAGAGGTGATGAAGAAGAAGAATTAGATCAAGTAAAAATGTTGTGAGCTATTTCAAAGATTTGAAAGAGACCTAGATTTGATGTACCGAATTACACTGGTAATTTGAACCCTACATGGAAGAATACTTTGAGTATGAAGAAGTTGAAGATCTGGAGAAGGTGAAATTTGCAAAGACTAAGTTGAAAGGACATGCTGTTATATGGTGGAAAGAAGCTTAGTTGGACATGAACAAAAGAGGAAAATAAAAGATTACAAAATGGGATAGGATGGTGACAAAATTGAAGAATTAGTTTATACCTATTGACTATGAGTTGGAGTTGTTGAAAAGATTGGAGAACCTAAGACAAAAGAAGAAATCTATGAAGGAGTATACTGAAGAATTTCATAAGATGATTATAAGGACAGGACATAGTAAAGCAAGCAAGGAGAAAGTGGCTAGATACATCAATGGAATGAGATTAAACATTCAAGAAGAACTAAGTTTGGTGAGAATGACATCTTTGGAGGAAGCATATCAGTTTGCCCTGAAGGTTAAAGAGAAGTTGAACAAGAGACATTGTCAGAGACAGAGAGGCAAAGGAGGTAAATTTCAGAGAGGCAGAACATTTTCTGGAGGTGAGAGATCATTTGTAGAGCAGAATAGGTAGGAGAACACATTCAAGAAGGAGGACAGAGATAATAATGCATACCAGAGAGATGATAGAAACTTTTACCGAAGAGAAAACCCTAGTGCATATCGGAATGATGATACATAAGAGAAGGAAGAGGATTTGATAATAGAACATTTAGAGGCACTTGTTTCAAGTGTGGAGGTGAAGGACATAGAGCATTTGAATGTAAGGGTAGTACAAACAAGAAGACATAAAATAGTGGAAGAGCATCTTATGTGGAAGAAGAACTTGTTGAACTAGGTGAACCTTGTTTAGTTGGTAAACCAGAGAAAGGAGAATCACTTGTGATGAGGAGAGCACTATTTCAAGAAGAGACAAATGAAGAACCACCACAGAGGAAGAGTTTGTTCAGAACCATATGCAAATCAGGAGGTAAATTTTGTAAAGTTGTTATTGATAATGGTAGCTTAGATAATCTAGTTTTAGAAGAGATGGTGACTAAGCTAAAGTTGGAAAGATTGAAACACCCTAAGCCCTATCAGATAGCATGGATTTAGGATGATCATAAGGTACTGGTAAGTGAACAATGTTTGGTGAAATTTCATATTGGATCATATCATGATGAAGTATTGTGTGATATTATGCATATGGATGTATGTCATATCTTGTTGGGTAGACATTGGCAGTATGATAGAAAAGATATACATGCTGGGAGAAAGAATACATGCACTATAACATCAAATGGGAAGAGAATTACCTTGATTCCTTTAGAAGATGATCCTAAGAGTGAAGGATGCAGGAATGTTAGAATCAAATTGGTAGATGAAAGAAAATTTATGGATGGTTTGAGGCATGAGAATATGTGTTATGCTTTGATTCCTAAGAAGCCTAAAACATTGAAGACGGATACTGAAGAACCACAACCAGAGGAGATAACAGAGTTTCTTACAGGGTATGTAGACATCATATCAGATAATGTACCTAAAGGATTGCCACCTATAAGGAGTATCAGTCATCACATGGATATTATACCGGGAGCTAGTTTGCCTAACGAAGCAGCACATAGAATGACACCGACAGAGAATGAAGAATTGAATAGATAGATACAGGAATTATTGAGGAAAGGTTTGATCAGAGAAAGTTTGAGTCCTTGTGTAGTACCTATAGTGTTAGCACCTAAGAAGGATGGAGAGTGGAGAATGTGTACTGACTCTAGAGAAATAAACAAAATCACAGTTATGTATAGATTTCCTTTACCTAGGATGGATGATATCATGGATTGTTTGAGTGGAGCAAGATATTTCACAAAGATAGACTTGAAGAGTGGATACCATCAGATCAGAATCACAGAAGGAGATGAATGGAAGACTACTTTTAAGACAAATGAGGGATTGTATGAGTGGTTAGAAATTCTCGGGTAAGTTTGTGATTGTATATTTGGATGATATTCTGATTTTCATTAAGAAAAAAGAACATTTCTGGCATATTAGATAAGTTTTGCAGAGATTGAGAGAGGAGAAATTGTTGATTAACATCAAGAAATGTAGTTTCATGAAGGAAGAATTGGTATATTTGGGATTTGTGATTTCTGCAGAAGGATTGAATATGGACCCTAAGAAAGTAAGAGCAATTGTTGAATGGCCTACACTAGAGAGCATTGGAGAGGTTAGATCATTTCATGGATTAGCTAGTTTCTACCGGAAGTTCATCAGAAATTTTAGTTTAGTTTGTAACCCTATGACAGAGACAATGAGAGGTGACAAAAAAGACTTTAAGGGGACATCAGAAGAAAATAAAATTTTTGAACTGTTGAAGTAGAAGGTGACAAAGCAGCTTGTTTTAGCACTACCAGATTTCATGTAGATTGTGATGCAAGTGGAAGTGCAATTGGAGTAGTGTTAAGTCAAGAAGGTAGACCTGTAGAATATTTTAGTGAGAAGTTGAATGATGCAAGGAGGAGATATTCAGTTTATGATCAAGAGTTCTATGCCATAATTTAAGCCTTGAAGAAGTGGAGACATTACTTGTTGCATAAGGAGTTTGTGTTGTATACAGATCATCAAGCTTTGTAGTATTTGAATAGTCAAGGTAAGTTGAATTAGAGACATATGAGATGGGCAGAGTTCATGCAGAGTTATACATTTGTATTGAAGCATATGAGTGGTAAATCAAAGAAAGTTACAGATGCATTGAGTAGGAGAAGAAACTTGTTGATAGAGATGAGAGTTGAAATGATAGGCTTGGATGAACTAAAGAACATGTATGAAGGAGACATTGATTTTGTAGAACCTTGGAAAGCATGTAAGGAACCTATTGTGTTAGATAGGAGTAAATGGTTGGACTATTTTATTCAAGAAGATATGTTGTTAAGAGGAAATCAGTTATGTATACTTAGAAGTTCAATGAGAGACAATTTGATCAAGGAGAAACATAGTGGTGGATTGGCAAGACATTTTGGCATTGATAAAACAGTAGCATTGGTTAGTGAAAATTACTTTTGGCCTCAGATGCATAAGGATGTTCATAGATTTGTGCAGAGTTGTAGAGTTTGTCAAGTTGCAAAAGGGAGTAGTCAGAATACTAGATTGTATAAACCTTTGACAGTACCGAAGAGACCTAGGGAAGATATAAGTATGGATTTTGTAATGGGATTGCCTAAGACATAGAGAGGACATGATTCTATATTTGTAGTGGTAGACAGATTTTTAAAGATGGCACATTTCCTACCTTGTAAGAAGACAACTGATGCAGTACATGTAGTAGAACTATTTTTTAAGGAGATTGTGAGATTGCATGGGTTACCTAAGAGCATAATTTCAGACAGAGATGCTAGATTCCTTGGATATTTTTGGAAGACACTTTAGAAGAAGATGAAGATAGCTTTGAAGTTCAGTTCAGTGTTTCATCCATAGACTGATGGAGAGACAGAGGTAGTGAATAGGAGTTTGGGAAACTTGTTGAGATGTCTGATTGGAGAAAAGACAGGAAGTTGGGACTTGATTCTTTCACAAGTAGAGTTTGCATACAATAATTTAGTAAATAAGAGTATCAGGAGAACACCTTTTGAGATTGTTACTGGAGTGAATCCTAGAGGAGTCATAGAACTAAGAGACATGGGTATGGAAGAAAAGAGAAGTACATAAGAAAAAGAATTTGCAAATCACATGAAGATAGTGCATAATCAGGTAAAGAAGCATTTGGAAGACATGAACAACAAATATAAGGAGCAAGCAGATGAGAAGAGAAGACATAAGGAATTTGTAGTTGGAGATGAAGTGATGGTATACTTGAGAAAAGAAAGATTTCTAGTTGGGACATATAACAAGTTGAAGATGAAGAAGTTTGGACCTTGTAGGATACTCAAAAAATTTGATTCAGGAAATGCATATGAAGTGGAATTACCGGAGACATTGGGTATTTCACCTATTTTCAACATTGCAGACCTATACTAGTATCATGAAGCAGAGTTCAGCGATAGCATGGCAAAGGACTTGAAGAAGTAGGTACCCCAACAAGCACCAGAGCAGATTGAAGACATTTCAGATAACAAAGTTGGACACAACACCAGAGGAAGACAATGCAAAGAATACCTTGTGAAATGGAAAGGCAGCCCAGAAGAAGATTCATCATGGATTTCTCACGCTGAGGTGGACTGCCTTCATTTTCCTCTAGCCCCAACAAAGTGAGGGACTCACTTTTTCAATAACCCTAGATCTCTGATGCAGGAGCATCCCTAGTTCAAGAGCAATCTTGCATCAACCAAAAAAAATATTTGCATTTCAGTTTGTTTCTTTTCATTTTCTAGTCAGTTCAGTTAGAAGTAGTTTATGCATTTTGGTCCACATTCTACTGTAGTTACAATTCAGATCTTGTAGAGCTGGACTTAGCATGTATATTCATTCAACCACATCATATCTAGAATTTAGAGTATTTGGATCAAGTACCAGAAAGTTATCACTATCAGAAGATCAATTATTTTCTCAAAACAAAGCATCCTGACAAACTTTGATAATCATCTAAAGGAGAAGATTTGCGAAGCATTCCTCAACTTGTGGAGCTTAATGACACATCATTCATTGATCTTTGGTTCATGGCCGACCTTCCCTAAGATCTGTATATCAGTCCATTCATTTGTGGAGGTGTTCTACATGATAAGGTCTTACCTATCCGTGTACACACGTTACAACTCTTCATTGGAGTTTGTGATCTTCCTTGGCCAATGTGGAGGAATCTTATGGTCCAGAGATGATATATATTGATGTAATAGATCCTTTGGAAAGTAGTTCATGATATAGAGATAGTTCATAGTTTGGATTTTGTGCTGAGGAGCCTCAAAACTATATCTTGTGCATATTCTGATATTCTATAATTATGCCTATGGGCCCTAATTGTAAGCCCACATGATGCCAACCAGATTGTATTTAAATTCTATGATTTACTAAATGACTAAATCTACATTTACTTCATATCTTTGAGTTGTTTTTGTTGTGTTTGCTCTTGTTACACGGTTCGAACAGTTCATTCTGTGAACCCTCCTACCATGACTGCACCAAAATTTCTCTTTGTGGACCAATCCAAAGGTAAGAATATGATCAAGAGACATCCACAAGCACATTGAAATCACCAAGAATAACTGCACTTGATCTCTAACCACTTTTTCAAGAAGATTCCTCAAACTGAAGCACATAAACAACACTGCTAGCTATTGTCATAAAGAAAAGATCGCTTGTGAACCACCAAATCATGAACCATTGGAGTTGAAGGCACTTATCATTATTACAAACTTTATTCTAGAACCGTGGACTGAAATACCTAACTGCGGAGAAATGCAGAGCATAATACATTCTCCCTGTCACCACCAAACATACAAAAAGGTAGATTTCACTCTGGTGAACATATCTCACACAAATCTTCATACCGGAGGCTCAAAAATGGAACATAGCATCTTTAGGTCACATGTATCTAAATAACTTCCAATCCACAGATAAGGATGTTCATTCTATAGGAAATGCAAAGAAATCTACTAGACTGTTCTGTTGTACTAGGAGTACTTATTATCTTCAACACTTAACTCATTAAAAAAAAGCATCAAAACAAGAGTACATTTGACACCAATGACAACATTGATATGTTGACACCAATGACAACACCGGTTAGGGACATACTTTCAACAATCTCTCCCTTTGTTATTGATGGCAACATATGATTTGAAAAATTGTAAAGACAATCAAGACAAGATTCTCCCCCTTTCTCTTTACACATTTGTACTCTTTCTTCTCTATTTTTTCAAATGATTTCTCTCCCCCTTTGACATCAATGGAAAAGGTCACATACTTGCACTCTTTTTCTCTGATTCATCTAAACTTTCATTTCTATGAACACTTTCTATATCAAGAACACATATCGGTAACATCTAGCTACTCCCCATGAGAGGTATCCCACAAAACATCAATCCAGATCAATGAATGAAGCTCTAAGTACCACTGGATTGATGCATTCCTATGCATCTTAGTTTAGAATAGGAGGGGTAATAACCCCTAACTTTTCTCTGAGATAATCAAAAGTATCCTTAGGCAGAGGTTTAGTGAAAATATCTACAATACAATCCTTTGTAGACACATATTCCATCTTAACTTCATTCTCTGTCACCTTCTCTCTCGAAAAGTGATACCTTATTGATATATGCTTTGTTCTTGAGTGCATCACTAGATTCTTTGAAATATTTATAGCACTTGTATTGACACAAAAGATTGTAGGGTGATCCCACAATAGTGGGTTATACTTTTTGGCCAAAGTTGACATTGAAATGAACATTTTAAAAAAAAACTTCACTTTCAGACACCTATAGTTTCTAAACCATGAGGAATTTGAAGATGATGTAAACTAGTGATTTGTCACATTTTGTCTATAGATTCTAAGTATATTTAGAAAAAAAAAAATTAGATTAAAATTGCATTTCTTTTTCCATTTCCTTCAATAACTAGTTTTTAACAGTAAGCACCATTTTTAAAGAGTGATGTGTACTATGTAAAACATAACTTGTTTTCTATTAAGGCTAAAATTCTATTTTTTTTGAATTTAGATTTTTAACTATGATATCTAGATGATGCATTTGGTTTCATAATGTTTTATTGAATATTTTACTTTTAATTAACTTTTGAAGTCAAACCAATTACAATTTAGACATAGGTGTACTTTGTAAAGCATAACTTTTTTTTATATGTATTAGAATTCAATTTTTTTTGTTGGATCAAGGACATGAATACCAAGAGGATATATATTTTTCATAATTGTTTTTTGGTAATATACTATTTTTCCACATGTGTAGAATAGAGAGCTTGATTTTTGGTGAAAAACCTATGTTTAATTAAACTAAAAAAACAATTATAATAAAACCATAATATATTAAAATTATACTTGATAGAAAGCTCATTTCAAGGAATATAATCCTCCAGATGGGTTTGTCAAGTTGCTTTCATTTTGATCCTCAACTTGAGCTTCGAAACCCAAAAATTTGCATAAAATTGCAGCTGGAGAGGGGCAAGGACAAAATAAGGGGGTTTGATTGAACCCCCCATGACCCATTCGACCGAACTAGGGTTTGATCAAACCCATATTCGATTGAACCCCCCTATTTAAATATAAAAAAATCATATAGAAAGTGGTTCGATTGAATCTAGTTGGTTAAAAAGAATTTTAACGAATGACATTAGTTTGAACCCCAAGCCGACCAAATTGTTATTATTTTTTTAAATAATGTTATATCCATATAAATATGAACTCTTTTCTTTTATTTTTTTCATATATCATTGCAAGATTAATTCACATTATTATTCAAGAAGCTAGATTTTGGAGAAGAAAACTTTTGGTAGAGGATTTGAGAGAAGAAAGCTTGAATAAGAAAATGGGAGACCAAAAAAAAAGAGAAAAAATAAGACTCAAAGAAAGTATTCAAAGGAAAGAGAACAAGAGATGCACGAAACAAATTTGGCAAGATACCATAGAAAGAAACAAGGTATGTATGCATATTTTCTTTCCTATTTAATTGATGAGTTTTTAGCATGTAGTATGATGTTATTTGTAGTTTTGAACATAAATATACTAAGTGAATTTATATTTTTTTCAATTGAATGTGTATTAGAGTCCTTCATAGGTTTGGACACTAGAAGTAAATTATACTTGTATTATTTAGTCATAAGTTCCTCTCTCTCTCTTGGGTAGATCTTTTTAAAGTTTTCTCTCTCTCGACAAGTACAAGTAGATTTTGAAAGATCTCTCTCTCTTGACTAAAGTCTTTTTAAAGCTCCTTCTTTCTCTCTTTACTAGGACTTCTCTAGATAGGTCTTCTATATCTCTCTTGACTTAAGTTTTTTTAAAGCTCTTTCTTTAGATCTCTCTTGACTTAAGTATTTTGTGTGTAGAACGGGCTCAACAAGCAGAAAGTTCTCAAGTAGGAGTCGAGCCAAATTTAGATATTGGAGCAAATGAGGCTGAAGAGCACATAATTGAAGATAGGGAGGAGGCCCAAGTTCAAACAATGCATGTTGGAGAGGGGTTAGGATCACTTCCTTCTATTGGTATGGATGAGCATATGAATCTAGCTAAAGAGGTGAAGTAAAAAATTTCAAGTTATAGAAATTTAGATCATTTATTTGAAATGGATGTGGAGAAGTTGAAATCATATGCCAAACAACCTATAAATACTAGTAAGAGGTCAATGAATAAATCTATAAAGGAAATAATCAATGCTCATTTCAATAGTCTTGGTACACTTGAAAGAACCCAACTATTATCACTTTTACTTCTTCGATGAGTTGAAAGAGCCATTACAATTGTTGGGTGTAGATTTGACATTGAATAAGAGGAAATATTCATATGACCTAGGAAAAGATATTGTTGAAAAGTAAACAAAAAGGTTTAGATTCTATTGGGAAAAAATCTCAATCAATGGATAAGGTCACTACAAGAAGAGTGATGTTGACAGGTATTGTAAATACAGACATATCAAGAAAAATAAAACTCTCTTCACTTTTGACTGAAATTGGTATCAGTAGAAAGACACTAACAAAATATGTGAAAAGGAGAAAGGTTTTGGATGATAGTCCAGAAGGCAATTGGGCAATTATGTGTAGAGCTCCCCGTTCTAACATGATTGAAGATGCTATTAGGAACTTGGCCTCACATTTTACTCGTACATCATAAAATAGTAGAGATGTTATCAGACACAAGATTGGGCTCAATGATTATGAACATCATACAAAACATTGGCTAGACATAACACAACATGAGATGTATGTGAAATTTTTTAATTTGAATCCTGATTTAAAGATTGGGCAAACAATGTTTGAAAGGTTAAAGCCATATTATGTGAAGATAAACAAGGATTTTGAAACTTGTTGTTGTCATTATCATATTGAATTTGATCTCTACTATCAGGTGTTTCGAAAGATGAGAGAAGAAAGTGATGGTTTTCAAAATGCACCTCCTAAATGGGTAAGTCTTTTCATAGAATCCATCTTATGTGATAATGCAATTGATCAAATAAACTGCATAAAAGGACTTTGTGAAACATGTGGAAATTTGGCTAAATTACCTTTGAGAAATGAAGATACCAACCCAACAAAGATAGTAAATTGCAAGAGTTACAAGAATGTAAAGTTTCAAACAAATTTTGGGAAAGAATCCACAAGGTTAAACTATGTAGAAGAGGAGATACCTATTGGAACATTTATGGAAAATTTTAAAAAATTGATACAACCATACATACAACATGCTTTTTTTTTCTAGGTGGAAAGAACAATAGTTTCAAACATTAAGAGATACTTTCCCACCTGGAACAATTCTATCAGTAGTCGATTTTGTAGAAAATTACTCTTTTGTACATCAAAAAGAGATTCAATCAGATTATTACTTTTCAAAGTAGATCACTATTATGGTGCATGTGTGTTATCAACATGTACAATTAGATTTGGATGGTGTTGAGAGTACAAATTATGAATGAGTCATTAAGAAAGAAAATCACTTTTATATTAGTGATGATAAAGATCATGATGCACTTTTTGTACAACATTGCTTTACAATTTTTTTTGAGAATTTGGCAAGCAGACGTGTAAAAATCAAAAAGCATTTTGTATAGTTAGATGGATGTGCAACACAATTTAAATCATCATGACCATTTTATTCACTATGTAGATATCATCAAAATTACAAAATACAACATGTTTGGAGTTTCTTTGAGAGTGGGATGGAAAGGGTGAACATGATGGTGCAGGAGATTGCATCAAATGTGCTCTAAGAAAGCATCAAATGAGTTATTTGGGAGATCGTATAGACAATGCACATGATGTTGTTGAATGGTGTGAGAAACACTTTGCATCAAATGAGGTTGGTACATCTTCAAGAACAAATCGTTACATCCCACATAGAGTGTTTTGGGAGATATCAAGTATGTATATATAAATTTTACATAAATGAAAATTTCAAACTTTAAATTTAATTTATATATATATATATATATATATAACATGTGTATGTTTGAATTTGTATTTAAGTTTAAATTTTAAATCTAGTAAATTCAATTATTTTAAATGATTTTTTATTAAATTTATATATATGTATTTTTTTTATAATTTTTATGTATCTAGATGTGGATAGAAGATCGAAGCATGGATGCAAGAGGGTAGACAAAACAAGATCTTTGCATTGTGTCATGAGTATAGATTGAAAGGAAGATAGGTGTGCAGAAAATGCTTCCTACACTAATCTAATGAGGGGAGGAGAGTGCAAATTCAATTTTATCTTTTCAATTATAGCTATGTTAACCCACTAATAGAGATATTGTAGAAAACACATACACAAGAATGTAAGACAGAAGAAGAGAGACACAAGATATACGTGGGGAAAACCCTTATGGGTGAAAAACCCCACACTCCAAAACACAACTCAAATGTATTCCATAACCAATGAAGGTTACAATACAACACAAAGCCAATGCTCTTGTAGAAGTCTTCGACACTCGTATCTGGAGATTTGCTGGTAGCATAATAGTACCTGTCAAACCTGTAGTACTTCTCCTCTCCAAAACACCTATTTATATAACAAATACAAGGCAAAAATGGCTCCACATTGGGATGGGCGTCCAACATGGCCTCATGGCCCAAAAACCATGCCTATGGACACTTGTCCAACATTGTAGGATGCTCCTGACACTTGTCAAGTCACCCCATCCCAAGGAGGTCTCCTATTTCCAAAATGGGCTATGACAGATGCTCTTACAACTCTTACAGCTATCATAGAATCTGTCATAGTTGTCATAACTTACAGTTGTAAGAGAATCTATCACACACAAGCTATAAATAACATATTCTCTTACAACATGTCATAGTCCACCTTGGGGTGCCCAAAGATGCCTTTTTCAAAGATACTCTTCAACACATGTCTTCACCTATCATAGAATCTCCTATTTTTGACTCTTACATGTTATAACTTTGTCATAGGAATCTATCATGACCATTTCAGTCAATATTCCCTTACACAACATCCAAGATGCTGACACATGGCAACATATTCCTACCACTAAGTGGGATGCCTATCTCCTCATGTGAGGACAAAATTACATGTGCTCATATGCCATGTAGGATAAAACATCACCGTACCAACTCCCACAATATGACAACATATGATTTGCATCCAATTAATACAATAAGCAATAAATAAATAAATACAATGTAAAAATACAAGGAATTACCAAGGTTGAGACACCTTAATTTCCAAAATTCTCCCACTTGTTGAACACCTTGTAAGAGCCAATAGAATTAATAGGATTTAACTTCTATAGGCCAAGAGGCCCATAGACTCCGAACACCATTTGAACTTCTCTGTACCCACTGGCTTCGTCAATGCATCTGCAACATTCTTTAAAGTATCTACCTTCCCCAAATTTACCTTCCAATCCTCTACCATGTCTCACATGAAGTGAAACTCTACATCAATATGCTTTGTTCTGGCATAGAAATTTGGATTTTTCTCAAGGCAAATCGCACTCTAACTGTCACAACAAATCGTAATCTGTCTTGCATCAACACCAATATATAAACACAATCTCTTAAGCCAAATGGCTCCCTTGCAAGCATGAGTTGCTGCCATGTACTCAGCTTCTGTAGTGGACAAAACAACCTCAGGTTTTCGCTTACTAATCCAACTAATTGCACCACCAAACATAGTGAACACATAGGCACTGGTGGATCTCCTGCTGTCAATGTCACCTACCCAATCAAAATCCACAAATCCATGAATACAAACTAAATGCAGAGGTCCTGTAGCATTACCATGATAGCATATGGAATACTCAGAAGTACCCCTCAAATATCAGAACACTCGCTTAGCTACATCCCAATGTACCCATCCAAGATTAGCCATAAATCAACTAAGGACTCCCACTACTTGGGCAATGTCTGGTCTTGTGCAGACCATTACATACATCAAACTGCCAACAACACTAGCATAAGGTACTCTACTCATGTCCTCCACCTCACTAGGATATTTTGGACAATCATTAACAGACAACTTTGTCCCCAATGAAATAGGACCACATAATGGTCTACAATCTGCCATGCTGAACATATTTAACATGGTCTTCACATACTTACTCTGGCTTAACCAAAGTTTTCTGTTAGCTCTGTCTCTTCTGATTTCCATTCCCAGAATGTACCTAGCTGCCCCAAGATTTGTCATCTCAAACTATACTGACAACCGAGCCTTCAAATTAGAAATCATATTCTTAGAATTCCCAATTAACAACACATCATGAACATACAATGCAATAATGAGAATGCGATCATTGTCAAATTTGTAATACACACAATGATCTGATTTTGATCTTAGATATCCAATTGACAACACAAAGGCATCAAACTTCAAGTACCACATCCTAGGAGATTGCTTCAACCATACAAAGACTTTTTCAACTTGCAAACCAAATTTTCTTTACCTTTCTCTATGTAATGCTCTAGCTGTGACATGTAAATCTCTTCCTCCAAATCACCATGAAGGAAAGTTGTCTTCACATCCATCTATTCTACCTCTAAGTCATAAGCAGCTACAAGAGATAACAAAAATTGAATGTATGTCACCTTTGCAACAGGAGAGAGAATTTCAGCATAATTGATTCCATCTACTTGTGAATACCCCTTCCCAACCAATCTAGTCTTGTACTTTTCAACACTACCATCTGCACTAAATTTCTTCTTGAACACCCATTTGCATCTAATGGGTTTCCGTCCTTCAGACAAAGGCACCAAGTCCCATGTTTTATTCTTCTCCAAAGAATCCATCTCATCCTCCATGGCCTCCTTCCAGGAACTTGCATCTTTCATTCCCATAGCCTCTTTCACAGTTCTAGGCTCATCAGTGTTAGTAAGTAAAGCAAAAGCACAACTAGAATCAAGTAATGAATAATCAAACCTATCAAGTTGCTTTCTTGTTCGTGTAGACCTCCTCAATGGCTAAGGTTGAGGTTCTACTTCTTCTTCTGAGTTTCAGAGCTACTAGAGCTCTCCTCATCATCAGGTCCCACAGGGTTTGTCTGTTCAGTCTTCTTAGGGGTAGAAGGAAACTGAACCGCATCTTCTTTCTTTTCTATATTTTGTGGCTATAGAACAATGGAAGAAGGTGTTAGCTCTCTGAAGATAACACTTATGCTATACAACACTTTTTAAGCCACAGGATCCCAAAGCTTGTATCCTTTCACACCAACACCATAGCTAATGAAAATACATTTAACGGCCTTGTTCTCCAATTTAAACCATTTCTCCCTAGGCACATGTGCATATGCCTCACAACCAAAAACATGAAGATGTCTAACTGAAGGCTTCTTACCAGACCACACCTGCATACGTGTCTTACAAACAAGAGCTGATGTAGGAGATCTATTTACCAGATAGCAAGCAGTGGCAACAGCTTCAGCCCAAAACTTTTGTTCGAGGCTTGCTCCACTAAGCATACTCCTAGCCTTCTCCATCAATGTCCTGTTCATCCTCTCTGTAACTCCATTTTGTTGTGGGGTGTATGGATTTGTCTTATGTCTTTCAATCCCTTACTCTTTACAGAACTATCAAACTCTGCTAAACAAAACTCACCACCATTGTCAATTCTCAAACACTTAATCTTTTTACTAGTCTAATTTTCTGCAAAGGCTTTAAACTCCTTAAACTGAATAAAGACTTTAGTCTTACTTCTAATAAAATAAATCCATGTCCTTCTACTATAATCATCTATGAAAGATACAAATATACAGATTTGGAAATTGAAGGAACATTAACTAGACCAAACACATCAGAATGAATAAGATCCAACACACTAGAAGACTTGTGAGAACTAGAGTAAAACTGAACACAGTTTTGTTTTCCATATACATAATGTTTAGAAAAGTCAAACTCGAGATTACAATCATTTAACCCCTTAACAATGTTTTTATTTTTCAAGGTTTTCAGACCCTTCTCACCAATGTGGCCATATCTCAAATGCCATAACATAGTCTTTTAGTAGGAAGCTTAGCTTCCATAGCATGTGCACTACCATCAGAACTAGTTACAACATATTTATTCACTGCTCATTCAGATGGTGGGGATGAAGTGACTGCAGCTCTTTTCTTTGAGTCAGAAGAACTATTGCACTGTGAAGTGCATGCCTCCAGTCGAAACAGAGTACCTCTTCGAGTACCCTTCACAAGCACCATAGATCCTCTAGTCATCTTGCATCCATCCTTTGAAAAGATAAACTAAACACCTGCATCATTCAACATACTTACAGAAAGCAGGTTCCGTGCAAGGCTTGGAATGTGCATAACTCCAGTGATCCCCTTCACTTGTCCATCAAGGAATTAGATTGAGACTCTTCCACGACCAATAATCTTTAGATGAGAGTCGTCACCCAAGTACACTCTTCCACCATCAAACTCTTCATACTTTGTGAACCAACTTTGATGCAAGCTCATGTGGAATGATGCACCAAAATCAATCAACCACACATCATCAAATGCATGGGTGGCCAGGGCTGTGATGAAGGCATCACCATCATCTTGTGACTTGTCAAAATCTAAATCAGGGGCTGTCTTCTTTTTCTTTTTCTTTTCTTCTTTGCATTCCTTTCAGAAATGCCCCATCTTCCCACAGTTCCAACATAGAGCCTTGGACTTTCTAGGAGATTTGGATCTACCCTTCTCAGCTTTCTTATCCTTCTTCTTCCCTTTCTCTTTAGCTCTTCCACGAACTACAAGAGCCTCTTTAGCTGACTCAGATGTCTTCCTCCGCATTTCTTCAGATAATAGTGAGGACACCACATCTTCCATCTTGAAGGTGGTAGTGGTGCTTCTGATAGCCATGACAAGATGATCCCACGAATCTGGTAGAGAACAAAGCAAGGTCATGCAATGATCCTCCTCCTCCATTTTCACACCCACAGATGTCAACTATGCAATGATCATGTTGAAAGCATTCATGTGGTCCACAATAGATCCTCCATCTTCCATCTTCAGAGAGAACAACTTCTTTTTCAGAAAAAGCTTGTTCACCAGGGACTTGGCCTGATAAACATCACCCAACTTCTTCCAAAGATCTTTCATGCTCTTCTCCTCATGGACATTCAATAGGATAGAGTTAGCTAAATAGAGTCTTATGAGACCCTTAGCATTCTGATCTTTGAGGTCCCAATTAGCTTGTGACATTGCTACAAGTTTTACACCGGATACGGTTTTCCATTGGTCACAATCAACAAGTAGGTCTTCCATCTTGAGTTTCCACAACTCAAAATTAGTGCCATTAAATTTCTCCACCTCTAATCTTCTGGATGTGGTTTCCATCTCCTTGCTACAATAATATATAGAATGCTCTACACAACACTCCCACTCAACCTAAGATTAGCTCAAAAAGCCCCTACCCAGCAGCTAGAACCAAAATTGGCCAGGCTCTGATACCAACTGAAAGGAAGCTAGGTGTGCGGAAAACGCTTCCTACACTAATCTAATGAGGGGAGGAGAGTGCAAATTCAATTTTATCTTTTCAATTATATCTATGTTAACCCACTAATAGAGATATTGTAGAAAACACATACACAATAATGTAAGATAGAAGAAGAGAGACACAAGATATACGTGGGGAAAACCCTTATGGGTGAAAAACCCCACACTCCAAAACATAGCTCAAATGTATTCCATAAAAAATGAAGGTTACAATACAACACAGAGCCAATGCTCTTGTACAAGTTTTCAACACTCGTATGTGAAGATGTTTCAGTAGCATAACAGTACCTGTCAAACCTGTAGTACTTCTTCTCTCCAAAGCACCTATTTATATAACAAATACAAGGCAAAAATGGCTCCACATTGGGATGGGCATCCAACATGACCTCATGGACCAAAATCCATGCCTATGGACACTTGTCCAATACTGTAGGATGCTCCTAACACTTGTCAAGTCACTCCATCCCAAGGAGGTTGCCTATTTCCAAAATGGGCTATGACAGATGCTCTTACGACTCTTACAACCATCATAGAATCTATCATAGCTATCATAACTTACAGCTATAAGAGAATCTATCATACATATGCTATAAATAGCATATTCTCTTACAACATGTCATATTCCACCTTGGGGCACCCAAAGATGCCTTTTTCAAAGATGCTCTTTGACACGTCTTCACCTATCATAGAATCTCCTATTTCCAACTCTTACATGTCATAACTTTGTCATAGGAATTTGTCATGACTGTTTCAGTCAATATTCCCTTACACAACATCCAAGATGTTGACACATGGCAAAATATTCCTACCACTAAGTGGGATACCTATCTCCTCATGTGAGGACAAAATTACATGTGGTCATATGCCATATAGGATGACACATCACCATGCCAACTACCACAATATGACAACATAGGATTTGCATCCAATTAATACAATAGGCAATAAATAAATAAATACAATGTAAAAATACAAGGAATTACCAAGGTTGAGGCACCTTAATTCCCAACACAGATGATTGCCATGGATGGAAATTGTACACGAGGGATTACTCTTGTTTCTGTGATGAGTACATTTTGGAAAACTTTGAGGCATGCAACAACCAACAATGTGGATATGTTAGTGAATAGAATGTAGTGTCATTAGTCATTTCTGACACATACGATGAAGATGAGGATGAAGGCTTTGAAGACATTCTTTTGATTTCAATTGATTATGACCATATTTTAGGATTGATTGGAAAAGGTATGTATGTATGTATGTGTACAGTTTGATAAATTTAATGTAAATTTACAACCCATGTACAGTTATTTATTTAGTTTAGTACTTTGATGAGTTAAATTTAATGATTATAAAGTCTAGACAGTTCTATTTTTTTTACAAATTTTGAACCATGTAAATTTGGTGTGTACTCTAGGAGATGTTTTTGTAGTCACAGCAGAGCCTAGAAACATAGGTGTTAGTTATTATTTAATGCATTGTACAGTAGAGAGGAAGAAGCTAACAGGACTTGAAACAAGTGATGGAATGGTCTTTCCCATAGGTGGGTCACATTTAAATTTATATATACATGTACCCATGTACATTAAACAATTTTAAATTATATTATAATACCTGGGTTGAGTGAAAATGTTATGTGCACATGTCTTACCAAGTTGGTTCATGTTATTTATCATGCAGGTTCAGTTGTAGTGCAAGGGACAAATCTCAAACAAGTCAAAATTATTCAACATGGGATTCATTTTATTGACTATCAACCTGAGAACAAGGTATATCAATATAGTCACCTAGTAATTGCTACTGCCCTACATCTTTATCCAATTCGACATGCACGTGGATGAAAAAAATGGAGACTAGATAGTGAGGATCATAAAAAAATATTGCATGCTATTAAAGAGCGGGTTGAACCAGATGTTTGAATGAGAACTTATATCTAACTTAACTTATTTGAACTCCATTGTTTTAATTATAGTTTATTTAAAATTGGTGAGATCTTGAAGACACACATTGGTGTAAGTTAATTTCTAGATGTTCTTAGAATCCAAACTTAAAAACTTACTATTTAATTCAAAGTACTTTTATATTTAGTGTTCAACACTTTTTTAGTTTGGGCATTTATATGTTCTCTGTATCTTCCCCGTCTCACTTGATTCAAGTTATAATGAGATTTATTTTGTTGATCTACCTATGAAATTATCACTTGATCCAAATTGATGTCAATTCTAGATAGACCCATGATGTATTATAAATAAACTAGAGTTCAATTTGTGTACATATTCTCATTAAATGTGTTTATTATATCTCCTAGTTTGCATCTGTATTTATTTCTAGTTTATATATTTTCTTAATGAGGAGTTTTTATTATTTACCTGTGTACATGCTTCTAGACATGTGTGAAAGAATATTTATATTTAATTGTTATCTTGCATTTAACAAATTGTGATATTTTATCTCAAATTATGAATTGATTTATATTATTTGAGCTTCATTCCTTAGCCAAATTGATTAAATTGTTTGTGTTAATTTATTGGGAAAAGAATTACTTTAATTACAACTATTTGTAAATTTGTGATTATATAACAATAGTGATTATTGATGACTATAAAAATTACAAATTTTTATGGACTGCAACACTAGTGCACTAGTGTTTAAATTGAACTTCTTCAAAATTTACGAGCTCCAAGTTCTCAAGTTGTAAAGTTCAAGCTCGGTTCTTATTTTTGTAAAGTCTAGTTTTCATATTATGTTTCTTTGAACTTTAAATTTTTCCTATTTTCAGGTAGATATCAACTCATTAATTTTTTCTTAAAAGGGAAAAACATGTAGTTTAATTAAAGACAAATGTACATAATTATGTGCATGATGTGCGTTTATAATTCTCTCCAAGTTTTGAATAAAGTTTTCTTTTTCAACTCCAATATCAACTCTCATGTTGTGAAATGGTTTAAAGAACAACTCACTCATCAAATTCCCTCATATTCAAGTGAGTCACCATTTGGAATTGAAACACATTTGGAACAAACTCTAACAATTGCCTAGATATAAATTGATAGTAGATGCATTTAATACAAGTGCAAGCATTGAATGAAGTACTATGTGGTTGTGAGAGATTCTAGATCACCTATATGTGCCAAAAGACATGTCTATAATTCATTGTTTTTAAAATGTCAAATGGTAAAAGTAGCACATAGACATCCAAGTGGACAATTATATCCTCATGATGTACCTTTTCACAAGTGGTCTTTTATTTCTATGGATTTTGTTATATGTATACCAAAGACTAAATGTCACCATGATTGTATCTTGGTAGTTGAGGACAAGTTGACTAAAGTGATGTAGGAGCATCCATGGTCAATGACAACCTTACATCCCCCAAAATATTTTAATTTATGTTTGTTTGTTTTCAATAAGGTTTATGGGCTTGGGAAATAATATTTTAATTTGCAACAAATATAATTTTCCTTGGGCATATTGGTAAATATAGTTTTTGTGGAAAAATACCCGATAATTTATAAATGCCTCAAATAGTGGAGAACATCTTTCCTAGGCAAAGGCATTAAATTATATTTTAGTGGGGGCTGATTTTTGTCATAAGTGGGGTTGATTCTGTGACTAGTGGGGCTACCAAGAATCATGGAATTAATGGCACTTATTATTGTAATAGTCATAGTGTAAGGAATCTTGTAAGTGGTCTTTATGGCCCAGGTTGGTGGACCTAACTCCTAGAATTTTATTTTATTAAATTCCAAAATTTGTAACTCCAAGGGGGGGTCGTAAGTATGAGACCCAGTCTCGGTAAAATAAGAATAAATTTCACATATCTTATTGAAATTAAGAAATTAAATATGTTCTGGAAAGCTAGGAAGGAGAGACACGAAACCCAGAAACTGTTTTAGAAACTTCCAAAAATAAGGGCACGATGAAAGGGATAAGTGATGGGTTTTTATTGGAGCTGGGAGAAGAAAATTGAGGAGAGACCTAGATGTTGGGGAAGGAGTCTAGAGGTGGAGAAATTTTTTTTTTGCAAGTGTTGGATGTGTAATTCTCATAATCTCACAAGCTTCCTTATTTTTTAATGCATTTTTAGATTTGAATAAAAGATTGTGTGCAGATTTCTCTTCATATCTTTTTTGTAATATTTTATTTTCAGCCTTCTTGCATAGGCTTGTTGAAGTGTTGTGTTACAGATTTGAATGGATCAGTATCTCATTGTTGCATCAATTGGTAAATTAGTAATCCTACCCTCTGCTTCAATTGGTATCAGATCTCAGAAGGTCTGGGCAAGAGAGTTTGGTATTTGTGTGTTTGTGTTTGTGTAGGTTGAAGAGAGAACCTGGTTGCCAAAATGCTAGGTAGAGAAAAAAAAGAGACCTAGGTGAGGCAAAGACAAAGAGAAGCAAGGTGAAAGAGACTTGCTTGAATAAAAGATGGATTTGTTGAGAAAGTACCTACAGGATGGGGGTTCACAAAAGAAGAAGCAAGAAGAAAAAGAGAGGAAGAGGAAAGAGGAAAAGATGAGGCAAATAGAGATTGAGAAAGATATAAGAGAACTAAGGCAAGTTGCGGAAGAGATGGAAAAAGTTATGGAAATAATAGTTTAGTAGTTGCAAAGTTGGCACTTATCAGTGAAGAGGAAGGTTACATGGCCCATCAAGAAAATTGTCCAAAGAAGAAGACAAACAAAGGAAGCAATAATAGAGGAAAAATAAAAGCAATCTTAGACAGAGGAAGAGGTAAGTAATGAAATAGTGAATACTGTTTTGACATCATGCATTGAAGAAGACAAAGTAGACATGGTTGTGGATGAGCCTTCATTTCATTTTCAGTTGTTTGAGTCTCAAGAGCAAGTTGAACAAGTAAAAGGGCATATTACTATTAATGTTACTGAAAAAGTTGATAATGAAGTTGTTGATAGGGTTGCTGTTACAGAGTTGCAGACCAAGTTCTTGTAGTTGGATGTTGTTATATTGCAGGGATCACCAAAGGAGTGTGAGAAGAAAAGTAAAGAATACATTGTTGGTACTAACCAAGGTGTTTTGATGAATGAAGTTATCATTATTCAAGTTCAGGTATCCAAAGCAGTAGATAAGAAGAAGTTGTTCCCATTTGACAGACCTAAGAACCTTAACAAGAAGTTGGGAAAACCTAAAGTGAAAATGAAGACCAATTGGAGCTGTTTCAAAGAGGACAAGAGGCAGAGCATAGAGGACATCAAGGAGGAGAATTCAAAGGATGAAGACCTGTTACTACCCTCCATCCAAGAGGGCTTAGATTTTTTTTGGCCGGGAGTCTGATGCAGGAGCAACCATGGTCAATGGCAACCTTACATCAAAAATATTTTAATTTTTGTTTGTTTGTTTTCAATAAGGTTTATGGGCTTAGGAAATAATATTTTAATTTGCAACAAATATAATTTTCCTTGGACATATTGGTAAATGTAATTTTTGTGGAAAAATGCCCCGGTAATTTATAAATGCCTCAAATAGTGGAGAATATCTTTCCTAGGCAAAGGCATTAAATTCTATTTTAGTGGGGGCTG